>OU452198.1:25064561-26342181 GCA_911728435.2 Apoderus coryli
AAATCATAGCATCCGATTTAGTGTTAATACATTTTGATCCTAATCTACCTTTAATTTTGACAACAGATAGTTCGGACTATGGAATTGCAGCAGTGTTGTCACATCGGTTGTCAGATGGTAAAGAGAGACCAATAGCATGTTATTCGAGAACATTACAACAGGCGGAGATGAAATATAGTACGATTCATCGAGAGGCTTTGGCGATATACTGGGGAACGCAGAAATGTGCACAATACCTTATCGGAAGAAGATATATCTTAAGAACAGACCATAAACCACTGGTCGCATTGTTTGGCGAAAACAAGGGCATACCCAAAATGTACGAAAATAGACTTCAACGTTTTGCGGCATATTTGAGCGGCTTTGATTACAGAGTGGAACACATAAAAGGGATAGACAATAGCGTCGCAGATTATTTTTCAAGGGCACCAGTTAAGTATGAGGCGTCGGAGATGGAAGACGATAAGAAAGTAAGTTATATTAATTTTACTGAAAATTGTACGGATTGGCCAGTAGATAATAAATTAATTAAAGAAAAAACGAAAGACGACACCGAATTGCAAAAGGTTATTGAGTTTTTAATGTCAAATAAATGGCCTTCTGATAGAGATAAACAGTTAGTGTGTTTTTTTAATAGGAGAGAGGAACTGTTCTGGGACGATGGAATTCTGATGTGGGGACTGAGAGTTATAATACCTCAAGAGTTGAGACCACAAATACTGGAGGAATTGCATTGTGGCCATTTTGGAATCGTAAAGATGAAGAATAAGGCGAGATCGTACGTGTACTGGCCCAGCATAGACGAAGACATCGAAAACATGGTCAAATCATGTGTCCCATGCTCAATGAACAGGCCTGACCCACCGAAGGCGCAATTGTCGTCATGGCCAATAGAAGACCAGCCGTGGAGCAGAGTGCACATAGACTTTTGTGGACCGATTCAAGATAGAATGTACTTGGTCATAGTCGACGCTTATACGAAGTGGCTGGAAGTCATCGCAATGAGAAATATGACAGCGGAAGAAACATTGGAAGCATTGCAGTCAGTTTTTGCCAGATTCGGGTTACCAAGAACGTTGGTAAGTGATAATGGTAGACAATTCGTAGGCGCAAAGTTTGCCGAGTTTATGCAAAAGCATGGCATAAAACATATTACAACACCACCAGGTAACAGCCAGAGCAACGGAGCGGCAGAAAACAGCGTAAAAACCTTTAAAAACAAGATAAAGACTTTGTTAATGGATCCAGTAAATAAGAACGTAAGTAAGGCAACATTGATAGCGAAATTTTTGTTGGATTACCGTACGACAGCACACCAAAGTACAAAAGTGGCACCGTGTACACTCATGTTTGGACGACAGCTAAGAACGAGAATGTCATTGATCAGAGAAGAACTGCAAGAGACGAATATAGAACGACAAGAGGTAAGGCAAAACTTGGACGAAGCACAACAGCGGCAACAGAAGAATTACAGAGGCGTAGATCGAAAATTGGAAATAGGTCAAACAGTATTGGTAAGAGATTATCGCACAGTGAATGTAAAAAAGTGGACCAGGGCTAGAATCACAAAGCAGATAGGTAGATCAACGTTCCTATGCCAGCTGGATGGAGGCAATATTTGGAAAAGACATAAGAACCAGATTCAGAAGCAGCCTACTACAGATCTTGGTGCGGGGGTGAGTAAGGCAGAGCCGGAGCATAGTGGTAAATATACTAAAAATGTATCTCTTTCAGCAGTTATTAGAGACCAACCTCGGGTTGCGTATCGGGACCCTGATCGATCTAACAAGGATTTAAATACCATTTCGAATCCTAGTCAAAATGACAATATTTCTTATGAAAGTAGTAGTATGCCACCATTATTGTTGAACAGTAATAAACAAATTGCTAGTCATAGTAATGATCGTTTTCATGTGTATAATAGTAATTGTAATGACAGTGTTGTATATAAGAGTGATAGTAATTTAAGTTACCCGACTGAAAATGTTAAAATTGACAAAGGCAGGCATAGAGACATGACGAATAATAAATGTACCAATAATTTGTTGGATTTTAGGAAAGTAGTGCGGAGCCAGGGAGCTGAGGACGTAAGGGAGCGACCGAGCAGAGCTAAAAGAACCGTAAGGCTACCAAGCAGGTTGAATGATTACGAATTAGAGTTTGAGTAAATTCGATACTACAGAAGTATTGAGTAAGAACTTTATTTCTGTTTGTTAACAAGTAAAAAGTAAATTTTGGTACGGATTTGGGTTCGGTCAGCCTGAAGCCGTCATCAGGTCTCAGCGCATGTAAAAAAAAAAGACATGTTTAAAGTGTGTTTACTTTTTAATACATATTAAAAATCTAGAAACATGTAATGTAGTTGTAAGAGTTGTGTCTTTCACGAAATATTGTTCACAGATAGTTCACAAGCTAGGAAGGGAGGTGTGAAGTATGACAACATTGCATACGCCGAGCTGGAAGTTGACAGACGCGAGAACGGCATCCGGCACTTGTTCTACAACCGTGGCCTGAGCATCAGCGACAGCTCCTCGAATATCGTGATATATAATGTACCTAGGATAGTTAAGCATCGAAAATGTATAACGTTCATATCCGTAATCGGGTATAATAAATATTATAGCATATAATAAAACGGGACTTTTATTGTATCGATTTGGTCGATACACCACAATAATCTTTACGCCGAATCTCATAACAGTCCCAGTAAACACATATACGTAAATTAAACGTTGATTTAACATGTCAATCGCTGATAATTGGTCTTACGTTAGAAAAGTGACGGTTTATTTTAAGTTTAATTTTACACCGTTCAATTTAAACGTTATAGACACGTGGTGTTATTATCTAAATACAACTACGTACATTTATTATGTTTAAGTAACGTTGTATATGTATTATAAATAAACTATAAAATAAAAACGTTTGTTTTAGGTGTTTTTTAAACGCGTGTCAAACATTGTCAAAATTAAAAACGTTTATAAAACGTTCTTTATGTAATTTATAATAAACCGATCTTTATAGCTAAAATAACGTTAGAAAATGTTCATTAGAAGCGCATAATTTTTAGAGGCGACAATGAAAACGTTAAAATTACGTTTTTTAAGTATTTTATAATAATTCTAAAATTACAGTTAAGGTAACGTGTAAACTATCCCATAAAAATTCGTATTGCTTAATATGGGAAAATTCAAAACGTTTATATATTGTTTATAAAGTATGTTATCACAATTCCAAATGTACCTACAATTAGAAGAACGTGTGAAATTATTCTTAAAATGAGCAATATTTAAAGTGGGACATTTTAAAACGTTGATTATTACGATTCCAAATACTTTTAAAAAATGTGTCAATCAATCGTTTGATGTAAAACTAGAATTATTGAAATAACAACAAATATTACGTCCTACATGTATTTTCAAAAATCTAGAATATATAAAGGTTTAACCTTAATTTACCTACCAGTTGAAACAGTAAAACAAACACTTTATATGTAAGTAAATCCCTAATATACATACCTATTTAGTTAGTTTACTTTTGAAAACACCATTTAAAAGGTGTTTAAATTGTATTAACTTTACACTAATTTAAACGACATTGTAAGTCGTAACGTTTCCTAGTTTCCAATGCTATCCCATTCTTATCTAGGACATAGTGTACATAACAAATTGAAAAAACAGTGTTTATCAAAAACTTCCTACTACAACTAGCTATACCTATCGATATTCTAAGTTTACAAGAGTAATGCCAAATATTTGTTAACAAGTTAATTAAATATTATAATGATTTGTTGGGTTTTTCTTTTTTTTTTATGCAAAAATATAAGTTTCAGAATAGTTTTACAACATATTTTTTCCAATCTTGACTAAGAAGTTAAAAATAAGTGGTATTATACCTACTTAAATACCTAGTAAGCGGCCCAAGCAATAACCAAAACATGTTTTTGTTTTTGCTATATGAACACCTGTTTGTTTAGTTTCACACATTTCAAACGTTGCTTGAACGTTGAAGGCAGGCCGTTGTTACACTATTAAATTATAAAGCATATGATTGGCCGAAAACGTATGTGAAGGTCGTAATGTTTGTTAGTGAATAAAATTATATAAATTTTTTTAACAGTGATGCCAAAGTGAGAATTTCTTCTCATACTAGGTATAGGAGATATAAATATATAAATAATCTAATTAATATTTTTTATAATAGGTACGTATACTTTCGGGGTTTCCAGAAATTTATAAATTTTAAGACACACTTTTTTGAATTTGATTAAAGTCAAACAACATAAGTGTATTTTCAACAATTCTTCTTTATTGAAATGATTTACAAAAAGAAACATTCCACATTAAATGGTGTATTACAGAAATTTGCTATTTACATAATAAGTAGTAGGTATAACCAAATTTAAGTTTTCGGAAAATTTTATATAAACCTCATGTTTTTTGCTATTAAATAAAAGTTTTTCCACAAAGTGTATGTAGGTATACATGTTTGAATCCATATTATACCTTAAGACACTAGGTAAGAATTCTTTGTAAGATTTATTAATGCCACTGAAGATGGAACAGTAAAGTTCCGAAACATGTTTGGCTGATTCGAACATGTATATAAAAATATTTTTTGTAGTAGACGCCTTTGATTTATAAAATTTAAAGCTTTGTTTAGGTATAATAAGACAGACCTAAAATGACATTTAAATTTAATTAAAAGGCTACCCGACTTCGCAACAATGGTTTTAGGTAAATCGCGGGTAGGCATTAGAATTTAGAATATTATATTTTATACAGGGTGGTCCAACGAAAAGTTTGCACCTAGCTTTTCTCTTTTTTTTGTAGTCGAATGCGAAAATGCTCGGACACGTCGATTTTGCTTTTGAGGGGGACACATTTTAAACATATTTTTCGATCTGCGCCTTTAACCCCCTAGCGGGGGTGAGTAACAACCCTAAAATTTTAAATGGAAAGAGGGGTCTAATGACATATCATTTGAAAGGACACAAAATTGTCTTTCTAATGATACCCTATTTGTCGAATTTTACTAAAACAGTTAATACGAAAACGACTTTAAAGACATTAAGCCGATAATTTTGGTATTAATGAGAAATACAAATAAGTTTTAATTATTGCGAGTGAAAACACCTGCAATCGTTAGTACATTCCAATGTTTGTTAGTTTTAACATTGCTTTGTAAAAAAAGTAAACAAGCTGTTAAATTGATTTATTAAAACGTTACATTAACAAATGTTGAAAATGTGACCCATTTGATTCCATACAATAATACAGATTTTGTTCAAATCTATTTCTAACATTTTGTAGCATATCAGGTGTTATGTTTCTGCACTCTTCTGTAATGCGTTGGCGAAGATCTTCTATGGACTCGGGCTTCGTGGCAAAACATTTATTTTTTAAGTGCCCCCAAAGAAAAAAGTCTAAAGGCGATAAATCCGGTGACCTGGCAGGCCATTCAATTGGGCCCCTCCTTCCAATCCACCGTCCAGGGAACCGGTCATCTAAGAACTGTCTTACAGGAGCCACATAGTGCGGAGGTGCTCCATCTTGCTGGAAATAAAGCCGATCAGCAGTATGATTTTGGTCATCTTCTATTATTTGTGTTATTAAAGGATCAATTGTGTCTTCAAGCATGTTTAGGTACACTTCACCAGTTAAATTTCCAGGAATAAAAAGTGGTCCTATAATATGATTTCCTAATATGCCACACCAGACGTTTATTTTTTGAGGATACTGGGTATGAACCTCACGGAATAAATGTGGGTTACTGTCATCCCAGTAACGGCAATTGTGCCTATTTACAGCTCCATTCAAATAAAATGTGCATTCGTCGGAAAAACAAATGTTAAATAATAATTGCGGATCTTCAATTAAACGCTGGCTCATTGCTTCACAAAATTGCAGCCTTCTATCAGGATCATCCTCATTTAGTTCCTGTACTAATTTGATTTTGTACGGATGAAATTTGTACGCTTTTAAAATTCGTATTATGGACGAACGGGAGACACCTGAGGCTTCAGCTAGTTGACGGGTACTTTGACTATGATCCATTTCAACATGCCCTAAAACAGCGACTTCCACAGCTTCATTTCTGATCGGTTTCGCGGCTGGTGTTTTACATTACAGACAGATCCGGTATCTACAAACTTTTTAACTAACTTGCCAACGTACACATCATTCACATTTTTATCGGGATGTCTCTCATTAAATAAGCGAGCCGTAAGTCTAGCACTACTATTATTTTGAAAATAAAGTTTAACAATTTCAACTCGTTCTAGAATGGAATAAATCATTTTGTACGGTAAAAGTAAAATAACTTGAGAAGCAACCAAACTGAATCAATGAAAAGACTAAAATAAACGGTGTAAATTCTTTTCCTACACGTATCTGCAGTTTTTATTTCAACAAAAAACGCAAACGATTAGTGAGGAATTTAGTTCTGATAAATAAGATAGTGTTTTTGAAATCCCGTTTTTCTTCAAAGTAAATAATTTAGAAATGATTGTAGTTGTTTTCAGTCGTAATAATTAAAACTTATTTGTATTTCTCATTAATACCAAAATTATCGGCTTAATGTCTTTAAAGTCGTTTTCGTATTAACTGTTTTAGTAAAATTCGACAAATAGGGTATCATTAGAAAGACAATTTTGTGTCCTTTCAAATGATATGTCATTAGACCCCTCTTTCCATTTAAAATTTTAGGGTTGTTCCTCACCCCCGCTAGGGGGTTAAAGGCGCAGATCGAAAAATATGTTTAAAATGTGTCCCCCTCAAAAGCAAAATCGACGTGTCCGAGCATTTTCGCATTCGACTACAAAAAAAAGAGAAAAGCTAGGTGCAAACTTTTCGTTGGACCACCCTGTATTTATTACGTTACATACAAGCACTGGAAGAGTTCAAGCAAAATAATTAATGTGGTAGCAAAGAATAATAATTAGGTAAAGTGCTACAATTAGTTAAAAAAGATTTAAGTAGTTTAATGCATATTAAAAATTAAGTGACATTCGGTATTGAGGGCCTTTCTAACAGAATTATGAAGATAGTGCGAATATAATAAAAAGAAAGTGCTACAATTAGTTCAAAAAGATTTAAGAAGTGTAATATTATTAAAAATTAAGTTAGATTCGGTATTGAGGGACTTTCTAGAATAATTATAGAGGTAGCAAAGAATAATAATTATGATTGTAAATTGTGCGAATATAATAAAAACCAAGTGCTACAATTAGTTAAAAAATATTGAAGTAGTTTAATATTATTAAAAATTAAGTGATGTTCGGTATTGAGTTTCTAGAAGAATTATAAAATTTTTAATGGCCAACCAATTAGGAATACAGTTCAACTGTAAAGGTCGCTTCAACAAAATGGTTTTGAAACACACAACACTTTTGAGCACTATTTTAGGTAAGTAATAGGTGTCAGTAAGATAGCACACAAGATTTTATTATGATGCTAAAACGGCTTAAACATATTTGATATTTACACAGGGTATAAAATTAGTGCGTTATTTACCACCATATTTGCAGAAAAATGATATAAATAAAAATTATGCGCCCTATTAATGTACATATTTTTTAAAATAAGTATATTTCGTGCTCGTTTGTACTCATCAGCCAGCCACACCACTCGATATTTTGCTTTTAGAACACTAATAAAAATTAGATTATAAAATTTGAAAAAATTCACAGGAAAAAAATTTCAAATTGACAAATTACAATGCAATGAATTTACTGGGTGTTTGGTTTATTGCACTCAGAAAATATAATTTTAGATTAAAAGTAAATATCTTTTACTTTTGCCTAAAAATGTATAGAGTAATCTATACGCTTCTAGCAAAAATAACATTACATTCTAAATATTTATAATTATATTATGCTAATACCTATGTATGCATTTTTCATTTCAGAAGCAGCCAAATTGAACTTTCCCGTGCACCAGAAAAACGATTTGCAAGCATTATTTATGTATTAGATTTATGATTTATTGATTTTTTAAATTAATTAAAATTCCCTATCGTAAGCGGTTAAGAAGCAGTCAAAATTTAAACATACTTCTATATTTTATTCTTCTTAATATGTGAAAGAATTATTTGTTCCTTAATTTAACTTTCTATTTGTTATTAAAAAAAATGTTCCTATGTTTAGAATAAATTACATACTTATAGACAATTTGTTATCTTGCATTTTACACTAGTGATGATTCTAGAACATTTTGTTATAATTATATACAACAAAAAATGTAAAGTGTTTTTATCCTAATAAAATAACGGACAAGGTTCGATGCTAAAAGTATGTCTCCAATATCCTAATTCGTTAAATAAAAAAGTTGGATTGTTGGTTGTAAATATATTAAAAACAAATCAAAAATCCGTTTGTTTGTTGTGTTATTCAATATTTTTATATAAAATATTGTCAAAAAGAAATTACAAAATTAATCGATACAACGTAAGTTTCGGCGACAGAAAGCGTCGAAACGTGCATTACTGTATCGTATAATTTTGTAAGTTATATTTGACCACAATATTGAACATTAAAAAACACCCAAATGTTTATATTTTTTGGTTTAACTATTTAACATAAAGGGCATTATTTTTTCATCAAACTTTTGTACCAACCCAACAATGGAAATCTGGTAGTTTTATTGATTTATTCCATACATTTTATCAACGTATATTTCACGTTACAGAAATATATAAAAGCCACATTAAATAACGTGAAATCAAACGTTATTTAAACATTTCTACAATGCGTAATTAATACGATTACACAAACGTTAATTATTAGCTTCTAAAAAACGATAAATGCATGTATATCTAATACATGCAATTGTCGTTTTTTAAAAGCTAAGAATTAACGTTTGTGTAATCGTATTATTAACGTATTTTAGAACTGTTTAAATAACGTTTGATTTCACCGTTGAATATATATACATACATACGTTCAATACACGTTTTTATATAGCATTTAACTAACGTTTCGTTATTAGTGTTCTGTAACGTGAAAAAGCGCGACATATAAAAGTAAAATCGACGTATTTAATGTACCTTTTTTTGGAAAGGTGTTTTGTAATGATATACGTTAAATAAACGTATGTGTGTTTACTGGGGTAGTTTGTATAATAACGATTTAGTAAATTATTATAAGTATATTAGTTACATTCAACAAACAATCAATAGTAAAATACGAAACTTTAAGATTCATAAGAAAAGACTTTCAAAAAGAGGTTTAATAAATGGTATTGGTTCAATTGTAAAAAGTATAACAGGAAACTTGGATGCATCTGATGGCGAAAGAATAGAATTTTAGAACACTTGAAAAATAACGAGAATAACATAAATAACCAACTAAATCAACAATACTCAGTAAATTACAGAATGATGCAAAGTTTTAACTTCACATTACGAGATATTCAACATAATGAAAATGTTTTGAAATCAAAAATAATAGAAATTAATCAAATGATCAAACAGGGTGCTAAATATCAAAATATTTTATATATGAAAGAATTGTATAATCAATTAATAATAATTTATAACGCTGTACTTAATATGTTACAAGACATAGAAAATTCCATATCTTTTTGCCGTACATTACACCCAAGTATAATGAACTCTAGAGACTTATTTCTTGAAATCCAAAAGATCTCATTACACTATCATGCCGTATTACCATACGAGGTAAAATACGAAAACATTTTAGATTTCGAGTCTGTTCTAAAACTCAATTGTAAAATACATTCTAATGAAATTATTTATTTTCTTTCACTACCAATAAATTATGAAACAAATTTTGATTTATATTATCTTTTGTCAACTCCTACTAAATACGATTCAGAATTCTTAACAATTATATCTTGGCCTCGTCTCAATAAATAAACATTGTAGTACCTTCGTCTATGCACTGTATTCACACATTCAAAGTAAGAGAGAAAGAATCATCCCCTACTTCCAATAGCTATATTTTATTTCATTTCTTTGTTTGTGTGCGTTCGTGTTCACATCTCTGTTATAAAATTGTGTTTGTGTTTATAAAATACCTACTTATTTACGGTAATTATGCCTAAAAAATATCGTAAACGTGACCGTTCTAGGCATAGTGATAGTGATTTAGAGAATGGCAGAATTCGGAAAATTAGAAAACTAGAATCTAAATTATATAAATTAAAAAGATCGCAACATGGTCGACATTATGAGAGTCGTTCACCTTCTCCGGGTCCGTCCGGGATGAGCACAGGCCGCACGCCTTCACCTCAACTGCAGCGCTTAAGCGAACCACTATATTCAGATGTAATATCAGGCGGAGAATCTGTGTGTAGTGGTGCTGCTAGTGAACGTCGACCAACCATCCACAGTGACGCTGAACAATCAGTTGAAGGTCACGCAGAATCGGAGTGTAAGTAAATATAAATGTTTGTGATAACATTTATTTTTCGCCTAATATTAAATTTATATTATGGCAAATTTTAATGTCGGTGATGACATTAATAATTCATTCCATATATCCGTGATGATATAGGTAACATATATATCTATATATCTACATACAATTAAAATGTCGGTGATGACATTTCGTCTTATTGTGACATAAGACAGTGCTTTTGAATGGACGTTATTTTTCTTCGCAGGTAATTTGCAGAACGAAGAAAACTCAAATCCAATCAACGCAACAGATGAATTAAGTTCCGAGTTTCTCTCCCTTATTGGGGCAGATGTGGTACAAGAGGTCCCTGAAGGTCCTCCTTTACAAAAAGATCTTGCACTACGATGGAGTGGTATTATAAAGCAAGGCATAACTGATGAAGAACGAGTTGATTTGTTTCGGAAACGTCCATTTCCTGTTAACGGAAAAATTTTGGAACCTCCAAAATTAAATGCAATTGTACAAAAAGCACTATCGGAATCTGTTATCAAACGTGATGATCGTTTAGCTACTTTGCAAAAACAGATTGGTTGTAGCCTGACAGCTATTGGTAGTGTTTTATCTGATATGTTATTAAAGGAAGGAGGTGGAGATGTTAAATGCCATATTAAGTCATTAAGTGACGCTTCTCGGTTGCTACTGGATGTTTTTCATTCAGAAACAATTTCTCGCAAGGAATTGATTTCAATTAATTTGAATAAAAATATGAAAGATGTCCTGTCAACAGCCCCAGTGGATGGGTGGTTATTTGGAGAAGATCTTCAAAAACGTTTGAGTGACAATCAGAGTTTGGAACGGTCAAGTCGGGAACTAAAAGTTCAAAAACCGCGGCCACAGAAGAAAAATGTGAAACCTTTAAACTTCAAAAGTCCTCCTTACACATCATATCGGGGTCCTCAAGGCGGACGACCAACATACCCATCGAAGGCCCCACGGAACCAACCCAACCTGAAGCTTCAACGGGAAGCCAGTCGTCGCTTTCAGCGAACAACTATATCGGCGGAACAAGATCGGAAGCATCGTCGATAATAGACAAGGTGGGCTTTCCTGCTGGCAGGCTAAAACATTTTAAAAATTCTTGGCGCTGTGTTACGTCTGATACAGAAATTTTATCCTGGTTAAGTGGGTTTCGCATTCCATTTACCAACTATCCTGTTCAGAATCGTGTCCCAAAAATGAGGAATTGGTCCCTTATAGAAAAGTCCGCTATTGATGTGGCTTTAAACAAATTGTTGGAAAAAAGGGTAGTATCTAAGGTTCAAGCACGTCGCGGGCAGTTTATTTCTCCTATTTTTCTAGTTCCAAAGCCGGATGGCAGCCAAAGATTAATATTAAACCTAAAAGAATTAAATAGGTTTATTGAATGTCCACATTTTAAATTAGAAGATCATAAGACTGTATCAAAATTGATAACACCACAATGTTATATGACTACCCTTGATTTGAAAGATGCATATTTTTTAATTCCTATTGCAAAGCCACATCGAAAATTTTTACGTTTTAAATTTAATAACAATTTATATGAATATACATGTATGCCGTTTGGCTTAAATTGTGCACCATTTGTGTTCACTAAGCTTTTGAAACCAGTTGTTCAAAAACTTAGAGCACAAGGTCTTTTATCAGTATTATATCTTGACGATTTTCTTTTAATTGGTAACTCCTATCAGGCATGTCAGAGAAATGTTGTACAAACGGTAAACCTGCTACAAGAATTAGGTTTTATTATAAATTTTTCCAAGAGTAGGCTGATACCTAGCCAAACCTGTCAGTATTTAGGGTTTTGCTACAATTCTCGGCAAATGATAATTTCATTACCTAGTGCAAAACGCCGAAAAGTATTATCATATGTAAATAAATTTCTCAATGACATTGGTAAGCGTTATGTTATTAGGGAATTTGCGAAGTTCATAGGTATTCTTATTTCTTGTTGTCCTGCTATCCGTTATGGTTGGTTGTACACAAAATCCTTTGAACGGTTGAAATTCCTGGCACTTAAGAAAAATTGTTTAAATTATACAGCCTTTATAATTCTCTCGAGATCTATAATTCCTGATCTGAAATGGTGGAAAGAAAATATCTTAACTGCAAATAACCTTATCAAATCCCCTTCTTTTTCGATCGAAATATTTTCCGACGCTTCTACTACCGGATGGGGAATATTTTGTGGGGGCATTAGAACCCATGGACTATGGACCAACATAGAAGCCAAGGAACATATTAATTATTTAGAACTGCTAGCTGTCTTTATCGGTTTAAAATGTTTTGCTAAAAACTTATCCAACTGTTATGTGTTATGTCGTGTAGACAATACCACTGCTATCGCATACATTAACAAAATGGGAAGCATTCAGCATCCTAACCTTCACAGCTTGGCGCGCAAAATTTGGCAGTGGTGTGAGGCCAGAAATATTTATATTTTTGCTTCTTACATAAAATCAGCAGATAATTATGAAGCTGATATTGAATCAAGAAATATAAAAATTGAAACTGAATGGTCATTAAATAAAACGGCCTTTCAAAAAATTGTAAACATTTTTGGTACTCCGGAAATTGACCTTTTTGCTACCAGAAATAATACAAAATGTAAAAAATACATTTCTTGGTTGCGGGATCCAGATTGTTATGCAATAGATGCTTTTACAGTTGATTGGAGCAACTTTAAATTTTATGCATTCCCACCGTTTTGTTTAATTTTAAGAACGTTACAAAAAATTGTACAGGACAAGGCAAAAGGGATAGTTGTGGTCCCATATTGGAGATCCCAACCCTGGTTTCCATTTTTTACTTCTCTTTTAACTTCTGAGCCAGTTATTTTTAAACCTAACAAATTTCTTCTTTCGTTTAATAGAATATCGCACCCACTTTGGAGAGAAATTTCCCTGGTAGCAGGGCACTTATCGTACAAGCACTCAGACTTGGTCAAGTTCCCGAAGGAGCACTAGACGTTTGTATCTCATCGATAACAAGTTCTACAATTCTTCAGTATAACGTTGGACTAAAAGCTTGGTGGCAATTTTGCCAAGAACATAATTTAGATTTATATACAATAACTGTACCAGAGTTTTTGGAATTTTTAACTTTTCATTTCCACAGAGGTGCGTCGTATGCTACTCTGTCTTCTTATAGATCAGCTATTTCACAAATAATAGGTCCAAATATTGCTCAAGATTATAGAGTAAAAAGATTTTTCAAAGGTGTTTTCAGTAAAAGGCCGTGTAACCCCAAATACAGTATTACTTGGGATCCATCAGTTGTTATTAACTACGTAAAAAAAATGAATAACAAAAAAATTACATTGCAAGAGCTTACACATAAATTGGTTATTTTGTTAGCTCTAGCATCGGGACAAAGAGTTCAGACTTTAGCCAGTATTGAAATAGACAATATTATAAGGTGTGACGAGTCTGTTCTAATCAAGATACCACATAGAATAAAAACTTCTGCACCTAAGCGTTTACAACCTACTATCCATCTACCAATTTTTAATAAACAGCCAAATGTTTGTGTTGTTACTTGTCTTTTAAATTATTTAGAAAAAACAAAATCTTTACGAGGCGCAATCAAAAGTTTATTCATAACTTTTAAAAAGCCTTACCATAAAGCATCTTCTCAAACTATCAGTCGATGGATAAAATCGATTATGGAAAAAAGTGGCGTAGACACTAGTAAGTTTAAGGCACATAGCACGCGTCATGCATCTACTTCAAAAGCAGCATCAAAAGGTGTAAACTATGAAGTTATTAGACAATCAGCTGGTTGGTCTCAAAAGTCTTCAGCATTTGCAACATTTTACAAAAGACCTTTGATAAATCCTCAAACTGATTTTGTGGAAGCAATATTACATTCCTAAAATATTTACATTATATATTATACGATTATATATTATTTAGTCTTTAAGAGTATTAGTTTATTTTACTTATTTATTTACTTTTAGTTTTGAAGCATTATACTTTGTTGTTACGAAAAATACATGTTTCTATTTAATTAAAATATAAAGTATTTATCCAAGTTGTTGACAAAAGGTTTGTTCTTGATAATAAAATTGTTGCAACTATAACTTTAAACATCTACAATGTTTATTTATTGAGACGAGGCCAAGATATAATTAATAGATTAAACGAACTTACCTAAGTGAAGTTTGATCTTGATTATATCTTGGCCTCGTCGAGATAAATAAGTCCCACCCAACCCTTAACCCAAATGGGCAACAATTTTAAACTGTGAAGATGAATGAAATAAAATATAGCTATTGGAAGTAGGGGATGATTCTTTCTCTCTTACTTTGAATGTGTGAATACAGTGCATAGACGAAGGTACTACAATGTTTATTTATCTCGACGAGGCCAAGATATAATCAAGATCAAACTTCACTTAGGTAAGTTCGTTTAATCTATTAATTATTCCCGAAAACAAATATTTTTTAAAATCAATAAATGACAACAAAATACTACCTCTATCTGACAAATGTACATATGGTAAACCTTGGCATTGTCCAAGCAAGCTGCACGTTAACCGTCAAACGCCATGCGAAGAAAACATAGTTTTGCACCAAAACACAAGTTTATGCGAATTCATCCAGCTACAAATCTCCACAAACCATGTCGAAACAGTTCCAGAAATTAACGAAGGTGGCCGTATTTCCAATGGAAGAAAAACTTGAATTCAATTGTGAAAATCATAAGGAAACGAAACTACTGACTGGCACCTACCTAATCAAAAAGGATACTTGTAGAGTTTTCTTTCAAAACAAGGAAATTCTTTTCGAAGAAGTTACTTATGGAAAACCAATAGTGATAGATATTGAAAAATTCAATATCAAGAAAAACAATATATCAAATTTAAAAATCAAACTTAAAAATTTACATTTGGAAGAAATTCCAATTAACACTTTAGTGCCAAGTGGAAATGGACCAAAAGACTATTATATACCCAGCATTTGGACACTGTTGCTCTATCTAATGATAGTTGGTGGAATAATATTTTTTATTATAAAACTTAAATTAAAAGTTTCAAAAAGAAAGGTAGCGGAGATCAAGGTCAATGAGCCAACCATCACCCTTCCAGGGGATGCTTCATTCTAAGGGTGGAGGAGTTATATGGACGTTTTCCCATAGATACCGTCAACACAGCACTTCCTGTATAAGATGTACCGTGTGATCTGCAATGTCAACATTTATATCCTACTTTACTTTATAATTCATTTTTATTATTTTAATAAGTCTGTATTTAGCTTCCGAAGTAATAACATTAAGTTTATTATATTTGTAGTTGTAATTTTTTCTAAGTTTTAAAAAATAAATTTTTTTAAAAACATTAAACCAGCAAACGGCAGTTTAATTTATATACATCTGTGTTATTTTTTTCTTTCATTATATTGTAATATAATTCTTTGCTTTAGATAATTATTTTCTTCAATAATTCAATAAAACGAATCTCCGTGTCACCAAAATAAAACAATAATAATGGATTATAGTGTCTTATAGTAACTATTGTTTAGTTTAAGTTTGTTTTTGTTATTTATATTATGTATTTTGTTACAATGGTTTACCGTTTAATAAATAAATAAATAAACGAGAGAGAGAGATGTTTGTGGCGACATCTAGCGCCAGCAGGCAATATGCCCGGTGAAACACAGTTCACAAACGATGCCCAGACAAGAAGTAACAACTCCATTATATCCTATTGCCAACACTAGATGCGCCCGAATCTAGTGTGAAACAAATTTCCAACATAACTGAAAGTCTTGTTGCTTTATGTAACAAGCAATTCGTAAATAAATAAACATTCTAATAAGAATAATCATAGTATAATTATATTTTCATATTATTTTTTTTTTGTCGTAAAACCACGTGAGTAGCCTATTCTTCTACAACTAAATAATTGATATTTACATCACGGTAGGTGGTTGAATTTAAGCAATTTTTCTTACTTCGCTGATGATTTAATACCTATAGTTTACTGATTTGGTGACTTGTAATTATTTAAACTGAAGATATGATAATTCATTCTGTATTTTAACGTGATGATAATCATTATTAATGATAATTAATAATAATTTTTCTCTTAACAGTCAATTATCTTAAACGGATTTTAATGTAATAATTTATTCTTAATACTTAACTTATAACTACTTTAATCAGGACAGTCGGTCTGGTAGCCAATTTTTTTTAAAATTGATTGATCTGAAGTGAGTTTTATTATGTTTTGGCATATTTATTTTGTACTTAATAGGTATATGGAAGGACACAGTTAGTGCTTGTGTATAAGGATGGGAGTCTTCAATAATTTCATGATTCAATGACGTAAAACTAAAATTATGTGGTGCCCAGTTTAACATCATTTAACCCATGCCTATCTCCACTGTAGCTGGCGGCCATCACGAAGGTAACTTCTCTTGAAAATCTCAACTAGTATTTGAGGTACAGCTGGTTCTCTATTGCTTATGAAGGTTTTTGATTTCTCTTAACGCTAAATATACTTAAAATAATAAATTAGATAAGTTCGCCACAAGCTATTCTCTTGTTTGCTTTTACGTGAGTAATTTAAACATAATCTAAATGAAGCCCTTCGTTTATGTTTATAGATTTTGATGTTAATTGCATGGTTTAAGTTATTTGTGTGGGCAATATAATAAAAAAAAATAAAGTAAGTAATCTTAGTTACCACCTATAGTATATTTAGATTCTTTTTATTAATAGTGTTTCTATGATTCTATAGTAATATATTTTTTAGAATGTTTAAAATTGTGGAAACAATCGACAAGAATAAACAAAACCTAACAATTGTACCTTCCTCTTGGGAGAAATATAATACGTTGTGGTGGCCAAAATATAGAGCAGATATAACAAATGCCGACCTACCTGCTGGTTTAAAATGAATTGCAAACTTAAGAGAATTCATTTATTTAATGTTGAAATAGCAGAAGAAGAGCTGGAGAGAATGATATGTGTAATAATACTGGCCTTCAGATTTATAGGCGAAAAACATAGCACAATCAAAATTATAACAGTTATTGACAAGTATGTAGAACTAAACTGGTACATGTCAAACCAATAAAGATATTGTAAATACAGTGTTATAATAAATTATATGACATTTTCCCCTGGTTTGGTGGTTTTCGGATTCTTTCAGACTTTCGAACGGGTTCAGATGCCTGAGCTGTTTGTGTTTTTTGATTGGTTGAAAATATTTCAGAAGATGAATCAATTGTATTGTCGAGATTGTTAGTAAAATCAGTTGTTGATAATAAATTGTTCTCTTACTCGTTACTGTCTGAAGTACAACTTTCAGTATCGTCGATTGGAGGTTTATATTTCCTCTTGGCGCCAAATGTTTTAAAGAAACTGTTGATTCTTGACCGCTCTTATGCCTTATTAAAGCATATTTTGGATTAGTTTCTAATAATTCTACTTCTTCCACCAATGGATCATACTTGCTTTTTCTGTTTTGCTTTGTAAGAAGAACGATGTCAGATTCTTTTAACCACGTTGGTATAGAGACTCTGCTTGTTGAGCGTCTTTGATATGCAAACATTCGTTCATGTGGTGTACAGTTAGTTGCAGTACATAATAATGATCTTATAGAAAACAAAGCTTCAGGTAGAACAATTTCCCATTGCGTAGTTTTTAGGCATTTTGTCTTTAAAGCAAGGTTTACAGTTTTCCAAATTATACCATAGTATCGTTCGACTTGTCCATTTCCTTGAGGGTTGTAGGGTGTAGTTCGACTTGTCGCTATTCCTCGAGAATGCAAATAATCAATTAGTTCATGTGACATGAATGATGGTCCCCGATCGGAATGAACATAAGATGGCATGCCAAATATGGAAAATAATTGGTTGAAACATTGAATAACTGTGGCAGCTGTCATATCATAGCAATGGAACGCAAAAGGAAAACGTGAAAATTCATCAACAATAGTTAGAAGATATTTGTTGTTGGTACAGCTAGGTAAAGGTCCTTTGAAATCGATACTAATACGTTCAAATGGCGATGTAGCTGTGATTAGATGACTGTTACTGGTTTAATAAAACTTTGGTTTTAGCTCAGCGCAGATGGGACATGAAGATACTATACTTTTAACATCATCTACCGAATATGGAAGACTTCGTACTCGTATAAAATGTGCATCAAGATGTGTAAATTTATTTATAGTCTGGGAATAATCTATCACCATCTGTGTTTTATGATTTTCGTTTTGTGTTACTAGGACTTGAGCTCTCCATGGTGAATTACTTTTATCAATTATGTCCTCTTTCAACCAATTCATTATTTCTTGTTTAATAAAGTCTTCATCTTCATCAGTATGTCTCCTAGATTTTGTTGCAATCGGACGACAATCTTCGGTAAGGTTTGAAAATAGAAGTGGTGGTTTTACAGTAGCTTGGGCTAACAACAAATTTTTAAAACAGGTTTTGGCCCTCCAAATTAACATGAACTGCTGAATGTTGCCTAATAATATCATATCCTATAATGAAATCAGTGCATAGATTTGGTAGAACAGCTACTTTGATATTTTCGTGTTTGGCGTTCAGAAATTGTATATTTAGAGTACATTTTCCTTGAATATTGGATGTACATAAACTGGAGACCATCGAAACTTGGCCTTGAGCAGGAGTAACTTTAAAATTAATTGGTTTAACAAAATGGTAACCAATGAAACTATCTGAACTTCCTATCAATTAGAGCATGTGCTTGCTGCACGGTGTTTATTATAACTTTGATCAATGTTTTTGTAAGACAATCCGATGTTGGAAAAGACGCTGAAGATATCAATGACGTAAATGCTGATGTACAGTTACTGGTCTTAGATGTTGTTTGTTTCGATCGTAAGCATACCTTAGCAAAGTACAATAGGTAGATGTTTTATCACGTGCTAGACAGTTAATTCTTGGATGCCGGCTGTTTCCACAAAAGAAACATCGTTGAGACGATATATTGTTGCTTATGGTCACTCCATCAAGACGTTCAATGTACTGAGTTGAATTTCCAATTTTACCCGGATCTACGTACTGTTCTGATTGTTTATGAGCTTCTTACATTGATCGAGACTTGTTTACGGTGTCATATAAATCCATAACATTAGTTTCAAGAAGTCGTTGGCGTATTTCAGACGACTGAAGTGTATTTATGAAAGCGTCTCTAATGAACTAATTTTTATTCTGATCCGCTGATACTGACTTAAAATTGCAGTCTTTACTTAGAAGATTTAAAGCTTGTATATACTGATCTATATTTTCAGCTGGCAGTTGTTTTCGTGTAGTTAACAAATGTCTGGCAAAAACTTCATTAACAGGTTTAATCTACCTTTCATTAAGTACCTTGATAGCCTTTTCGTATGTTTCACATTCGCTAAAGAAGTCGTAAATGGAATGGGACACAAAATTCGTAAGGAGTTTGAGTTTACTGTCACTCGTTAGTTCTTTTGCACCTTCGGTAGTTTCTAAAAAATTCTTAAATGTTGTTCGGGTCAACATAGCACAATAAAAATTATAACAGTTATGTAGAACTAAACTGGTACATGTCAAACCAATAAAGATATTGTAAATAAAGTATTATAATAAATTATTTGACAATATGGAAAGACGACACAGAGCAAGATGAAATCGAAATTTTTGATAGAAATAAAAAGCGGGCAATTGTTTGTCATATAAATATCACTTTACATGACCATTCAAACGATTTTAATATTTTGGCCAATTCATGTAAAAAGGTAGGATTTCCATTTATCTACGCCTTATATGCTTAAGCAAGTAAAAAGTAAGTAGGTGATATGCTTTTTATTTGCCTTTTCTTTCTTGAATTTTTAGTTAGCAAGTATTACCGAAATCTCCAATGAATTAGTAGAATCAGCTGTAGACATTCAGCAAACAATACTCACTATTCAAAATAATGTTGTTTTCGACAAATGGGATGATAATAATTACATTAATGGAAGCTGATGCGGTCGAGTCTATAAGTTAAGCGATTTAACGGGAAAAATGGATACTATTTTGAAAAATGAAGAAATGATTATTGAAAACCAAAATATACTACTAAACAATAACTCTCAAAACTTACTTATATCAAACATTGAAAACCTAACCAAAGTATGTCAAAAATTAGCAAAATTAGAGACCATCATTGATCTAATAGGAGAAAAAGTTCTTGCTGAACACAAATGTTGGAAAGGTCGTTATACCACAATGAAAAGCATGCCTTGATGAAGTGGAACCTATACAGAATTTAAAACCACCAAGAATTTGAGTAAAACTTATTTGATAAAAAGACAATGCGATGGCCTAGAAGGAATTTGAAAATCGCGTTTTCAGCGCCATAATATTGATACAAGCGCTCTCTACCAATCAACAGAAGCACATGGGCACAAACCAATAAAATAACCTAGACTGATCACGCGGCCATAACTCGACTCAAAATTTTGTGTGTAATACCTCGTAAGTGTTGAGAGTGTGTGAGTCATGATGAAGACATGATAGATTTGCTACTGCCTCGAAGCAAATTTGCGGCCCAGATATTTATTTGTAATATTACTGAGGAAGATATTATTTTGCCTTCTCGAAAGCTTAGGAACAAGTTTACAGCCGGACCAGCTGCTATTCCATCATTTTTGGTAAAAGATTGTGCTTATGTTTTGGCGCGACCACTGTGTATGCTTTATAATCTTATTCACAAATCAGAAGTATTCCCTACTAAATGGAGGAAGGCCAAAGTATGTCCTGTCTTTAAGAGTGGTGATCGGAACTCGGTATCGAATTATAGACCAATTTCAATATTATCTAATTTTTCAAAGCTATTTGAAATTGTTAGATATAATCGCATGTGTTGCGGGCCTCGAGAATTTCTCTAAATACTATACAGGGCTATATCAAGACCCGGAACAGGAATTCAATTTTTCTAGAACCAGTCTGCGAAACGGAAATTGCCAACATAATTAATTTTTTGAAGTCATCCTCGTCCCCGGGTTTCGACGCAATAAGAACGGACATGTTAAAGAAAGTTAACGAATATATCGCTAAACCATTAGTCCATATCGTGAACCTGATATTCCTTTCAGGTAAATGTCCGTCACATTTTAAGTTAGCAGTAATAAAACCAATTTATAAAAGTGGCGAAAAAAATTTAACATGAAACTATAGACCAATTAGTTTGATTTCGAACCTTGCTAAAGTCTTCGAAAAGGATTTGAAGAAGCGACTCGTTTCCTTTCTCGTGAACCATAAAATATTGTCAAGTAACCAGTTTGGGTTCACTGAAGGTAAGTCGACCAATGACGCGATAGCTCTATTAACATCCAACATATACAGATGCCTAGATTCAAGCAGACCGTGTGCTGGAGTATTCCTTGATTTGGCGAAAGCGTTCGACACAGTTAGCCATGAAGCGCTTTTAATAAAACTTGATTCAGTAGGAATTAGGGGGCTTGCGCACGACCTGATAAATAGTCATCTATCTAATAGGAAATATATTGTGGAGGCTAATGGGATAAGAAGTGGACCTAGAACCGTTACCTACGGGATACCCCAGGGGACGGTCTTGGGCCCAATATTGTTTCTAATATACCTTAACGACTTGCTCAGTGTGGAAACATGTGGCAAAGTTATCTCGTTTGCCGATGATACTGTCTTGTTTGTCGAGAGTAAGGAGTGGGAGCAAATATAACCCAAGATATGAAAAAAATAACGAATTGGTTAGATATAAATTTGCTTCAACTTAATTTGGATAAAACAAAATATGTACCATATTCTAACTACAAAGATCGATTGCCTTTGGAAAATCATATCAGTATCAAACTATCAGATGATAGGGATCTCTGGGTCTTACATAGAACAGATAGTATAAAGTACTTGGGGATAATTCTAGACTGTAACTTGAGGTGGGATTTGCATGTCCTGTCTTTAGTTAAGAGAATAAGAGCCTTAATATATTTATTTAGGCAATTTAGTAAGATACTTGACAGTGAAAATTTGCTCATTTCGTATTACGCTTTAGTACAATCATTAATATGTTACGGAATTGTATGATGGGGTGGGGCATACCGCACTACTTTAAATCCTCTATCTGTCATCCAAAGAAGAGTTTTTAAAATAATCTTTGGACTGGACACAAGATATCCTTCAGATCAGATCTACAGGGATTTTTCCATGCTAAGCGTTGAAAACTTGTTTTATAAAAGTTCTTTACTCCACATGTGAAAAACCAATATGCTAGACAGTAACATATCTCATAATTACAGTACTAGATATAAGGCTGGTGAAAATATTACATTACCTCGGCCACATTTAACAATAGGCCAAAGAAGTTATATGTATATTGGCCAGAAATTGTTTAATCTACTTCCTGTTGACTACAAACAAAAGATTCGTACTAAGGGATTCAGAAAACATTTAAATGTGTGGTTAATAAATAATTATATAAGCTATCATTAATTGCAAAACACAACTGATAATGCACGGCTGTCTAATTCGAGGGTTTGATGCTGTTGTGAATCGATTTTTGTATTGGTTTTGTTAATTCGTACTTTGACTGAGTATTGTTATTTGTGAATGTTATTTATATTGTAATCAATATCAAATTATGTGAGAAACGAGAATGTACTGTAATCGGAACGGATGATCTGGAATGCATTCGTGATTGATTTGAGATTACTGACTTTAACTTAGTGATCTTTAATCGAATCTTGATGTGTTACCATTTCTTAGAATTAATTAGTTTTTCACATATTTATTAAGCTATTGTTTCGTCTGTACCATGTAATGTATTTTCTTTCTTTCATGGCTTTAATAAATATTATTATTCTTATTATTTTCCTCATGTGAGAAATCAAATAACGCACATGCAACATGGCTTTATGCCTCAGCGGGCGACTGTCACAAATTTGGCTGTATTTTCGCAGTTTGTTTGTGATGAGTTGGATAGATGTGGTCAGGTTGATGCAGTTTACACGGACTTTGCCATGGCGTTTGTTTGAAGAAGTTATGTTGTGTCGCTGAAGAAGTTGGAGGGTTTTGGTTTTGGGCCGAGTTTAGTATCACTTTTTTCCTCGTATTTGTCTGAAAGATATCAATATGTATCATTGTATGGTTTCGACTCACATTGTTATAAGGCTGTGTCGGGAGTACCACAAGGGTCCAATTTAGGCCCTTTTTTATTTTTATCAACGATTTGGCTCTGGATTTGACTTGTTCGGGACTCTTTTTCGCCGATGATCTTAAAATTTTTAAATCTGTAAACAGTGCTCAGGACTGTGAAAGTTTACAGCTTTGTCTGGATTCCATAAGACTTTGGTGTGCTGCGAACCGTTTGTATTTGAACCCCGACAAATGAAAGGTAGTTACATATACGCGGAAGAAAAGGCCTCTGCATTATGATATCATATCGGTTACACGCTATGATTTACGAATGACTTAGGAGTCTTGTTTGATTCTAAATTTTCTTTTAATGACCATATTCGTTCAAATGTAAGCGATGCTTTAAGAATCTATGGCTTTGTTGTTAGGTGCTCCAAACCCTTTGCTGACTTAAATATTTTGAAGATTTTATACTATGCCTATGTTCGCTATATATCTTATAAATTACTTATTGAGAGAGTCCAACGAAGATTTTTGAAGTTTTTGTGTTTTCGGGAGGATGGAACTTATCCTGAGGTGTAAATTATTCGTTGTTGACCACTCGTTTTAACGTTTCCAGTTTGGATTTGCGACGGGGCATAGCACTAATTGTATTTTTATTCAAGTTATTAAATAACAACATCTGTTGTAGTAGTCTCCTTGAGCGGGTTAGTTTTTGGGTGCCACGTGAAAATGCCAGAAATAACTTGCTTTTTTATAACATTAGAGCTAGAACTAATATTCAATGTAGATCTCCTGTATTTAATATGTGTGATGTATTTAACCGCTTATCTAGTGTTTCTGATATCAATCATGCTTCACTTGGTAGATTGTTTCGGCTGCTGTACCAATCTTGAGAAGGCATGCATTGTGAGTGTGAATTTGATTTAATTGTTTATTATTATTGTTATTATTATTTTTAAGCATACAAGTTTTTATTTACCTTTATTAAGGCGCTATTATATTCAGTTGGCTATGTATTTCTCAATGATTGTGACGCAAATGTTTGATTATGTATGTGTATGCACATTATGATTTATTTAAGATATTGTTGCTCTGTAAATGGTAATACTGTTGAGCAATAAAGCATTATTTTTATTATTATAAGTGTTTATTTTGCTGTGGTAGTCAAACACGGTTATCACGTGAAAGCTAGTTTTGCTATTCTCCAGGTAAGTTGCATTTTTTTTATTAAATATGCTTCCATATTGCGATACAGAAAGTTTAAGTTTGTGTCATGTTGATTTATTTCTGATTTTAAATTAATCTTTTTAATGAAAATTCGAGTATTTCTTGTCTTGTGCACACACGTGGTATTGCAAAGTGCTCAGAATTGAGGAATGTAAAATATATATGTACATTATGCGGTATTGCAGTTTTCTCCAATATTGGATACAACTTTTTCATGATATTTAGAGATTTCTTATAGTAACTTATCGCTGCAAAAAATTTCTAATCCTACCCATGTAAGAATGATACACTTAAATAATGCGAAAGAAATGTCGGGTTGTCAAAGTTTTTATGTAAAATCATATAAACATACGTAATGTCCTTTAACGAATAGGTATTCTTTTTCAGAATGAATGCAGGCAAGAAAGTATTGCCTCTTGTTAAACAAAATGAGCAAATGAGCAATCTGCTTCTAGCCAGTATCTACCAGAATCAGAGGTACCATCAGCTGATATTAGTCCTCCTGGATATTCGTTAGAAGATTTGCCCATCGAATTTGAGGATGGAATCGTATTTGAAAACGATTCGATAATGAGTATAATGTACAATAATTCCCATATTAATATCACCTGTAACCAAAATGTCATTGATCCCAACTCTAGAATCCAGACAGAAAATATTAAAGAGAATGAAGTGATAGACCAAGTTGAACAAACGGCCAATAGAAATGAAGATTCAATCGAAAATGTGAACATTGTGATTATTTAATGAGCAATAGCGAAGAAACTGAAGAATCCGATAGTGACGTTGATTAATAATGAGGGTAATAATAATGAAAGCCAGAATGAAGATTCAGATCCGGAACGTATACCTAGCGCACAACCAAAAAAAAAAGGATGAGAATAGATTTGGACAAACAAAATTGATAAAGGAACGAAAATAAAATCAACCGAATGAAAGGAGATGAATTACCTAGGATTTACTAGAAGAAATAAAAAATGGAAACACGACAAGATTAGGAAAGAAAGAAAAATAAAGGAAAGATACGATGGTCACTTTGATAAAACACACGTTTATTTTTGCAATAAGGTGACGGATGAAAAAAGAAACCAAATATTCCAAAATTTCTGGAAGGATTTAACATGGGGCCAAAAAAAAATGTTTAAATAGCTTTATTTATTACTTGGGAGTTGCTGATCAACCACTCAAGAGTCTGTAAAAAGATGTTCTTAAATAGGTACAATTTGTGTTGGAGAATGGAGTATAAGAAACTGGTGCAATGCTGAAAATAATGGAATGATAGCAGCTTCGGAGGAAGTGAGTGAGAGAAGGAGAGCAAGTCAGGAACCTAAGTTATGCGAAAATCGAAAGTTTCTTGAAAATTGGTTTGACAAGTTACCAAAAATTCCTTCACATTATGCAAGAGCTGATACTAAAAAGGAATACATTGAAGATAATATAGTAAAGAATAAATCGCAGTGGTATAAGAGGTACGTTGAATGTTGTGAAGGAAAACCTCTCAGTACTTAAATTTAGGGATCTTCCAGTCGAGGAAAGCTCAGTGCGATTTGTGCTGCAGCTTTAACACTGGCAGCATTAATCAGGAAGAGTATGATTCTCATATAACATCTAAGGACCGAGTAAGAATTGAAAAGCAAACCGACAAGGTAGAAGCCCTCAACAACAATTGCCACCTTATAACCATTGACCTTCAGTCGATACGACTGTGTCCCAGAATGTACGGTTCGGCACTTTATTATAAACATAAACTTAGAGTACATAACTTTACAATGTACAATTTGGCAACACACCAATCAACAAATTTTTAGTGGCATGAATGAAAGTTGCGTAATAGATTATTTGCAGACACAATTTGGTCAATCGAGTTTACCCATAATAATATATTCTTTCAAATGCTTTACTCAGTTTTTCTGTAAATAATAATATAAATCTAGAACAAAAATTTCTCAAGGGCCACACACAGATGGAATGTGATAGCGTTCACAGTCTTATAGAACGGCGTCTGGAGAAAAGAGAGAATTATTTACCAGGGGAATATGTATCAATAACAAAGAATGCGCGCAAAAATCCATTTTCCTTAAGACACACAAGCTTTACACCACGATTTTTTTAATATTATAGCGATCCATCGTTTCAATGGTATTCCTCGATAAAACCACCTGGAGCCACAGTTTTTGAAATAAGGGCTCTAAAATATACACCAGAGGGTGTTATATATTACAAGACAGATTTTGATTCATATTATCATCCTTTAAGGAAATCAAAATCTTTTGCTGTAAATAGTGTTAATTATAAAAATCTGTATTGCTCCAAACCCAAAATTTCGCTCAAAAAAGACGAGCAGCTTCTTGCCATCACCGAATTTATGGATCCTGATTATCACGACTTCTATAAAAATTTACCACACGAAGTTGATAAGAAAACTAAATCTAAATAGTACAACTTAAACATCTAGCTGTGTTGATTAGATTATTTATTTGTTCGTAGTACAATAGATTGCTGTTATTTATGTGCTATTACTATTTTATGTTCTATTACTATTTTATGTTCTGACCGTTTCTGTGTTTTTGATACTAATATATTTAGCGTAAGACATTATTAATATGTATTTAAATCGGAAATAAATTTTTTATTTTATTGTTTTTCTTTTATTTTGAATGTGAAAGAAACTAACATTAACATTTTGACACTATTAAGGTCACCTACAATACCTCTTGTTATTACAAAAACTGGAAAAAACAAAAAAGCAATAGCACGTATGTACTTTTTAAAATGTAGAAATTGGGTTTAGGACCAAAGACAGTTAAAATTATATACATAAAGTTATCAATATCCTTGTGACATACATTCGTTTATAAAAGTTTTTTTTATAACTTAAAAACATTTTTTCATAATATCCACGAATTTTGACAGATGTACTTACGAGGTATTGCTTCTAGGCCATCGCAATGGGAGAGTTTATAGAAAAATTTTGCTTTATAAGTGGAACAAAAGAGAATGGAGCTGGTATAAATAGTGGCTATTTACTAATCGATAGAATGTTCTTACGGAAATTTATGACTATATGCTGATGGGCTGGAGGCTGAAAAAATTGAATTTAAATCTTACAAAAATGTCATCCAACTGTTTTTTAGAGTGATTCAGCAAGCTGATGGTAATTACTTTAAGTAACTGTGAGGATTTTTTTAAAAACGTTATTCGAAATGCCACTAGACGTAGCGAAAGCAACAATACACGAAATTCAACAGTCCAAAGAAGACCGAAAATTTTTATATATAAAGGCAGGGGACAAGAATGAGAACATACAAAATACCGTAGAAGCGGAAATCACTCTAAATGATCAAAATAAAGAAGATATGAAGGGTAACAATATTGATGAAGAGCTAGATGTAAATAGTGTAATACATGATTAAATCAATACAATTGACTAACTAGTTTTGTGTTCTTTTTGGCCAAAAAGATTTTTAAAAAAAAACTTTACAATTTTTGGAAATTAAATTGACTTTATTAAATACAATATATGGTTCTTATGATAGTGTAAATCAATGAGTGAATCTAACAGATAAAATTACTTCTCGTAAACGTAATACATTGCCCATATTAATAATATTGCGATCATTATGTATATGATGATTGTCCAAAAGCTTATTGTTTGGAAGTGAACTATCAGGTTATTAATTGAATTAATTTTGTTTTGTTGGATCTCTAAAGCACTCTGTATATTTTTTACGTCATCGAGATTAACACTTTCTCATTTTATATGTTTAAAGTTAATATTAGCATCGGACATTGTTATATTATTAATTATTAGTTTTGGGAGTCATTTTTCATGTTTTCGTAGATTTTTAGTTTTATAATATTTAAATTAAGCTTATTATGAGGACTTCTGTGAGTTTTTGTCACTGACGATGAGATGAATCTCGAAACATGTTTGACATTATGGTAATGATTTGAACATATATATATAGAAAAGCCAATGAAGAAAACGAACGTCTGTAAGTTGGAAAAAACATTCGCTTCAGGTGGGAACCGAACCCACTTCTCACGCTTTCCGGGCATTTGCTCTACCATTGAGCTACCGAAGCACTGGTGATAGTAGTGCATAAACGCGATACTATTATACCAATGTCCCCTCCAACTCACAAACGCTATGCTATTTTGTGGTTCTGCTGCTGTCTCGACCTTCAGTTCGAAGGCATCAAAGACACAGACCACGTCGCAATGTTTCTTCTATTGCAAGTCCTGCACGTCGTATAAAATACAAAGAAAGAAAATATTCACTTAAAGTGAGTCAACTATGTAGTCGAATATAACTATATATATTATATAGAAAAGCCAATGAAGAAAACGAACGTCTGTAAGTTGGAAAAAACATTCGCTTCAGGTGGGAATGAAGCGAATGTTTTTTCCAACTTACAGACGTTCGTTTTCTTCATTGGCTTTTCTATATATATATATATATATATATATATATATATATGTATATAGAATATATATATATATATATATGTATATAAATTTTATTTTATAATATTTCGGCTAAATATATTTAAACAATTGTGTGTAAGGTTTTGGGGTGTCAGCCTATATAAGTTAAAACTCTTTTTACTTTCCAAGCTTTCGGAACACTTTAATTCCTTCTTCAGGGCTAAAAAATACAACGACAATATGAAACTACACTTGTAAGAAAAATCAATTTTACAATTAAATGAATATAAATATTGCTTTACCTTTTTTTCTAATTTGTACTATAACTCACTTACTTAGAAAAAAAGGTAAAGCAATATTTATATTCATTTAATTGTAAAATTGATTTTTCTTACAAGTGTAGTTTCATATTGTCGTTGTATTTTTTAGCCCTGAAGAAGGAATTAAAGTGTTCCGAAAGCTTGGAAAGTAAAAAGAGTTTTAACTTATATAGGCTGACACCCCAAAACCTTACACACAATTGTTTATATATATATATATATATATAAGTTTTCGTAATCTTGACCTTCTAGTTATAAAACAATGTTGAAAAATCTTGGGGTGTTAGGTCTTAGGTATGATTAAGAAAAACTCTTATTCACTAGCCAAGCTTTCGGAATATCTTTATTTCCTTCCTCAGGGCTATAATGGAGAAAAAACAAAACAATCATCTTACATACAATTATTGAACTTAAACAAAAAAACAAAATTACTAAATTACAGCGTACAATTTTTTGGACTTACCCTGTAGCTGCGAGTTGAGTTAGTCTATCTTATAACCACTGTACATGACAACAAGGTGATAGCTTTCAATTAAAACACTATTTTTCTTAATAACTGCTAGTGACATTCTGTGATGTTATTGGTTTAAACATTTAAAATTTAATTAAAAACAAATATATAAAATTTACACACACATAACAAATAAATAAAGTTACCAGGCATCAAACTATCCTGAATCTATTCTGAATGGGAATGTTCATTTCTTTTTTGTATTAAATAGGTAAAACAGATTGTTGTAAAAAGGGACATACAGATTGACAAGTAGAAAAGGTAGGTATCTAGCAGGTTTTAAGTTTTAATAGCTCATTCTATAATTTTGTTATGTTGCCTTAGAACAATTAAAATAATAGTTTCTCTTTGTACAATTTTTAAAGTGAAGACAATACTTTTTTAAACTCCAACTGTCACTTAGAGGAAATCAAAGTAGAGCTTTTTTACGATGATGTTGTTGATGTTGTGACATGAAGATGGAATAATTCTATTCCAGATTAAGTTTTTCGTGACGAGAACAACCTGTCACCTTGTCTCGGTATTTGAGGATGTATCGTTAAAATCGAAAAGAGACATGTAATGGGTATATGGGGTGTTATTGTTCAGTCGTTAAAAATATATGATTAATCCGATGACGATGTTGAATTATGTGTATTACTGTTGACTTTATTGCTGTATGTTAGTAAATGAGAGTAAATTATGCTGGCATCGTCCACGTCCTTCCGTTTCAACTTTCCAACAAAAAGCCAATAAAATAGTATCAAATCTAAAAAAACAAAAATATGTAGACGAAATCACAGCAAAAAGTTTGACCATCTACAATCACACTGCGGCAAAATTTTACGGTCTACCAAAAATCCATAAACCAGTTTTAAGTTTACGACCGATAATTTCATCAATAAATAGCCCGAACAGCAAGTTGTCCAAAATGATTACAGACACTCTAACATCGGCATATTCAAAACAGAACGAATATTATGTTAGGGACTCTTTCAGCTTTTCTGAAATCATCAACAACAAGCAATTACCCGATGACCACGTCTTAATCAGTTTGGATGTAATATCTCTTTACAGTAATATTCCCGAAGACCTAGCCATTAATGGAATCACCAAAAGATGGCAAGACATCTCCCAACACACCCAGATTCCTCAAACTGTTTTCATTGATATAGTAAAGTTCATTTTCTCCAGCACATATTTCTCCTATGAAAACCAATTTTACAAACAAATATTCGGCACACCTATGGGGGCCACATTATCACCAATAATTGCCCAATATGTGATGGATGACCTATTAGATTTTTGCATTCCACAGCTATCTTTCCAACTACCTTTTATCAGATAGACTAACTCAACTCGCAGCTACAGGGTAAGTCCAAAAAATTGTACGCTGTAGTTTTTTTGTTTAAGTTCAATAATTGTATGTAAGATGATTGTTTTGTTTTTTCTCCATTATAGCCCTGAGGAAGGAAATAAAGATATTCCGAAAGCTTGGCTAGTGAATAAGAGTTTTTCTTAATCATACCTAAGACCTAACACCCCAAGATTTTTCAACATTGTTATATATATATATATATATATATAACTTTTTGTCGAGTAGACGTGATTTTATTTTCCTTCAATACTTGATACTCCTCTCTGCAATGGATTACTTTAACAAATTATATTATTTATTGTTACTTCACATTCTTTATTTAATTCTAACACATAAGAGCCGTTAAGTGGAATATTGTCTTTACTATTACTACATTTTTGAATGGCTATGGTATTTAGTGGCGTAACAATTGTCCATTTGTTTTTTTCTAGTTTCTGAATTTTTAGATTATTTATTGACACAAGGGTTTGTTGATAGTTTGTTAGTCTTTTTAGGTATCTTAACATTTGATTTTCACAAGGATTATCTTCATTAACGATTTCCACTGTGTTGATTTCTTCGCAGAGATGTTCTTCTGGTGTGATTTCTTTGCATTTTATGTCAAATAAGGCGTACGAGTCTTCATTGAGGATAAGGTACTTGGTTTTTGGGAATATGGTTTTATATGTGTGGTTATTATGTGGAACAGGAAGGGCGTATAAATGAAAGTAGTCATAGTTTTCCTTTTCTACTATTGGAACTTGTAAAATTAATACAATTTTGTTATTTTTATTATAACATTTGACGTCGATTATTTTTTCGAAAAATAAGAGATTGTCCATAGTTGGTTCAAAAGGTAGTGTGTTCTGGTCTAGACGTTTATTCAGTAAGTAGATTTCATATAAGAGTTCACGTGGGTCTATTATAGAATTGTGAAAAATATTTAATTTTGAAAATGTTACGGCAGGTTCTATTTTTTCTAATACATTACAAATTCACACGATAACTCGTGAGAAAGTGCTGATACAGGGCGTCACTTCTTAGGTTTAACATATAACTAGCTATATCTCTTTTCAATGAATTAACATAATGTGTTTTTTTTTAGTATATTGAATATACCTACCTATTATTTATACAAAAGTGTCTATCATACCTGTTTATTTTATTAATGATTTGTATTTGGTTTCTTATAAATGTTTTTGCAATTACGTTTATTTAATTTTAACTATAATAAAACGATAGCTTCTAATCGTCAACCAAAACTAGTTAAAGGTCATGCACATCTCCTCCGAAGCCAAACAATTGTAAAATATGTCATGTGTTTTTACATACAGTAAAATATTGAGAATAGGCGGTAGGCTACTTTTGGTGAGGCTCCTTTGAAGGGAAACATTTTTAAAATAGTTCCCAAATCGTCACATTTTTTATTAAAGTAAAATCAGTAGAAAAGAAAAGAGATTTGTGTGTTATTTTTATGGAATCTACTCGCTTAAACAACATACCAACTTACAATGCTCTGCTGCCAGAATGTCTTTCAAATTATCTCTATCCTACACCTCGTACTTATTATTTCTGCAATAGCGTAATTAATCCGAAATCTATTTACAGCCGAAACACTTGAAGATGCTAATGTAAACATAAACTCAATATCCCCAAGTTTATTTTATTTTGCTAAAATAAACTCGTTGTAGAAAAAATTCCATATTAATTATATTTCATTTAATTCAATTCATTCAAAATTTGGCAACACCCAAGAAAAATTACGAGAAGCACGGATGCCACACTTTATTTAAATTTTCACCATCGTCAGTCACGTATTCATTAATTGCGTAATACCGAAATCAATCGAGCAATCCGAAATCTATTTATACCCTCAACCCAAGTCCAAATGCGTAATTAACCCGAAAACCTACATTAGGCAACCTTTATTTTATTTTTACAAAAATATTAACGTTGTTAAATATATTTTATTTTTAGACCAGCTTAAACTGACAACAATGCCAAAATCCTCATCGCTGGAAGTTACGACAATTATGACAAGTGACATATATCATAAATAAATTTGATTTGGCTAAGCAAATTTTCTATATTTCATATTTATTTAAATAAAATAACGAACAATCAGCTGGAAATATTACGTACGTTTGAAAATCTATGTGAACAATTTTATTGAACATTTTATAATTAATATTTGAGTGAAATAACTAGAAATACTACATAATTATTATCAAGTGCGTCAACTAGTACACGATGGAAGAACTATACAATGAATTTTTATAGATTACCGTTGTACCATATCCAAAAATAAAGTCAAGTTGAAATAAAACTGCGTCTACTCTACAAAATATCATTTATACATGTTCAAATCTGAACAACACTGTCAGACATGTTTCGAGATCCGAAATCTCATCATCAGTGACAATAACGTACAAAATTCCTCATAAGAAGGTTTAACTAGATTTAAACATCTATATATCTAAAATACAATTAAAGATAACAGAATAGAGTTCATATAAGCAGACATACAAAAAACTCACCAATTTTGTGAAAAAACTTTGAGGTAAAAATTACATAAAAATGAAATGAATTATATATTAAACATTACAATGTGAGTTGCATTGGAGCAAACTGCCACTTTTCTTTTTAGATATCATATTATGATTTAAATTGGGAAGAAAGTATAAAATTAGTACGTAAGTAACTATCCAACAACGTGGAAATTATTTGACAAATGAGAGGTTAAACATTATGTATTTTATTTTTAGGTTAGAAGACTTAAAATTAAAGGTAGGCTGGACAAGTCCAAGCTAGACCGCACAAAAAGAATGAAATATATCTTTTGAAGAGACAAATTTAAATGGAACATTGTGAGATCATTTGTTAATTAAGAAATTGGATGAACTGTAAGTAAACCGTAAAGTAAACAGTAACAAATCATAATAAGAAAATGGGGCAGTAGGTTGGTTCTAAGTGAGTGAAAATACATCAGACCAGGAGTATCAGAAATCAGAATATAAAGGGGGGGGTGTTACAGCAATTAAAGGAACACATCCTGTAAATGGGCAAAAGGCCAATCAAGATGAATTAACATTAGCAAAAACAGAGACATAATGTAGATGTCAAATAAATAAATGTTCACAAATATTTCAGGTTATCGAAAAATGGTGCTGTAACCAATGTAGTAAGAAAAGTAAACAACATTTACGTAGAGTGGGTTATGGATTGGTTTGGTTATTGAAAGTTAAAGAATTAAAAAAGGGGATACAGTCAAAATCTACCTGGTCATTAACACAAGTGTAGTTCACATTATTTTTGAACAAATTAATTTCTAGGGCTTCCAGGACACTCAATAACGTGCTCTTTGGACAAGAATGGAGTAATCTGGCATTAGAATCAATGGTGAATGAGTGTTGATGGTTTACAATATGGTTAGCAAAGGACGAGCTGTTGTTAATTTCAGTTATACCATCCTGAATAACCTTCTGATGTTCTTTGATTCTGGTTTCTAAGTTACGACCGGTTTGGCCAATTAACACTGTGTTGCAAGTTAATGAACCACATAGCAGGAGGTAGACACCTGCTTTTTATAACCAGTGAGCCGGAGATCTCTCTGAGATGGATTATTACAACAGATAAAGTCAAGTGTTTGAAAACTGCAATTTCACGTCATAGACATTATCCTTTAACAAAGTTTATGTCGCAATAGAGATGCAACGCGTAATAAATCTGTAGATAGTGTTTTTGATTATTTAAATAATCAGCTAGATTGGTAATAAAAACGTTAAGTTTAGAATATTATTTGAGATTAAATAAAGGCACTCAAGATGCAACTTTTTATTTTATTTTATCTTTGCTAAAATAATTTTGTTGCAGAAAAAATTCCATATTAATTATATGTCATTCCATTCAATTCATTCAAATACTGGCAACAATCAAGAAAAAAGATAAATTCGCGGATGCCACACTTTATTTGAACATTTTCACCATAAACATATTCCAGCACAGTGTCCTCAACAAATCCACACATTACGCAATATATTTACATATGGATTAGATACTTGATTTTCCAACAAATTCCACTACCACAATAATATAACAAATATTAAAACATTATTATATCAAAAAAAACTCCTAATGCATGCGTATTTTTATTTTAATACTATACACATGAACTAAATCTGGCAGAATTGTTTTTAAATGACACAAGTTGACGCACTTGGCATTGGAATATTGATTTTTTACCGTCCTCACCATCTACGTTCCGAGCTTCTGCATTTAAAGACGATTTGAAAAACCAACCATGGCATACCTGTTATCCAATTGTGTAAACGTTTACTCCGGTAATCGTTCAAAACAGGGTCATGGAACTGTTTGTATTATTGTTGAAAACTGGGTAATTCAATTTTTTTTATTATTAATGGAATTGTAGCCCGTCTGCAATATTGTTACTCGAACGGATACATTTAATTTGACGCGGATGCTAGAAATGTCAACTTTCTGTCACTAATAGAGATGCAAGAAATGTATCGATATATTATGTCTTTCATTTTTAGATACGCAAGAAATGTATCGATATATTCCATTCGATCTCAATTTCTTTTTAAGGTTGAACTATTGTCTCGAGGATTGCAACTGAGTCCATTGGCCGCTTGTATTTTTAGTAAAGAAGAATTTTAATTTTGTTTTTTAAGCATGTTTAATTTTCCAAGTATATATTTTTATGTTATTCTTAAATAGATTTTTGATTTTGTTTAAAAAGTGAAAACCATCACAATATTTGCGGTGCTGTTTTCAATTAATGCTTTGTTTTTAGTAAATTTGGATTTTACAGCAGACATGTAATAACCACAATAATTTGAAGATAGTTATTCTTCAAAAATTAAGATAAAATAAAATATTCTTCAAAAATTAAAATAATACAACATTTTTACTAGCATTAAAAAACAGTAATAGGGTAAACTACATAGTTATTGCCACTTTAAGCAATATTAGTTTTTATTTTCATACTCCAAAATTTAAAATGATAATTGAGTGCAATGTCTATAGCAGTATAACATTTAGGAATTAAACTCTGTTAACGAAATACTTTTATTTTTAATCTAAATCCTAAACTTAAAATACTAAATTATTACAGTTATTCGCACTTGATAATACAGTTATTCGCATATAGTGTGGTTTAAGTTTATTATATTTTACAAAATTCTTTATTTTTAAATTATATTAAACATAGTCTTCAATAATCATCACATTTTAAGACAACTGTTAAAATTTGTAAATTTAAAATTATTGTAGGTAGGTATGCGTTTATTTTCTAATATTTAATGTACTTAATGCCACTTAGGTACTATAAGAAAAACTTTTTACAAAATAAAATATAATTACCTCTATTATAAGAAACTAAAGGTAGAGTTTAATAGGTCAATGGAAAATCATTTTGTGTAAATAGGCCTTGCAAATTCATGTTTTCACAAATGGTGGCATATTAAAATGCTTCCTTATGCAAGTTAAATGGAATACCAGACACAAGAGAAACATTTTATGCCATTATGCTTTGGAGTAATGTTAACAGTACACAGAAAACACAAATTTGAATCCACTTTTTGATTATTTTCAAAACTCGATGATACTCGTATATCACAAATTTCATCTTTATCAAAAAGGATTTATTTAAGATGGGAGGGTTTTTCTCTGTATTTTCACTATTTGTAGAAGGGCATGTTTCAAGAATGGTGGTATTTTGATCCGGATTATTTAGATGGCAAGCTTTATTAATGGCATCCATATTGATTCGTCTAGTTCCTTTTCTGGAGAATTAAGCTCAGTTATTCCCACATTTGCAATTTGTTGTGTACTTGTTTAATACAAGCGTGTGTTCTTTTGTAATAGTCTGTTCACATCGTATGCAACTGTTTCGTCAGAAACAATTTTGATTTTTTGACTATTCCCTGTTTTCTTTTTCTAACTTGCACTCTTTGTTTACATCCTGACGCGGAGTTTAGGTTGAGTTTTGTCAGCGTGTCAGATGTCCTGGACGCTATCGGTGGTATAGCTTCGGAGACTGCGGGAGAAGATGGGATATCCCTCATCATGTTAAAGCTGTGTTTGCCCGTGATCACTCGACATATTTGCCGTATTTTAAACTGCTGTTTGCAAAGGGGCGTCCCCAAAGTATGGGAACCCACATCTTTTAGAGAATTGCATCAAAATTAGGCTGCTGCCGGTTCTCTCGAAAATTTTTGGAGAGGCTTGTATATTGACAAATGAATTTGTATTTTCAGTCTCTCAGCCTCATCCCTCTGCATCAGTCCGGAGTCAGAGCTGGACATGGTACAACAACGTCCCTCATGAATATAACGGACAATTTGATTCGCTCGTGTGATCCAGGTCAGGAGAGTGCCTTGGTACTACTGGATTTTACCAGAGCTTTTGACACCATTAATCACAAACTGTAGGTAGCAAAATGTCGTTATGTTGGGTTTGATCAGATGTCCAAGTTTATTGCGGGCCTTGATTGGTTCGCAGGTATCTTCATTGTTACTTATACAGTCGGGAACGCCTCAGGGCTCGGTCCTTGGCCCGCTTTTGTTCTTGCTCCATACATTCGACCTGCCTGATGTCATGAAGAACCGTGAGGAACAGTTTTTTTGCGGATCACACTCAACTCTAATACCACTTCGACCCTTGCCAGTAGGAGATTGCCACTGGTAGGATTACTGGTGACTTGGAATCCATCTCCAAGTACGCTGCTTCTCACAGCTTAACCCTTAGAGGCTTGCTAATACAAAAATTGTACCACCATTTCACCTGCCTATATTGCACAATGGTACAATATTCGTACCACATTTTCAATACTATATTGTTGGCCACACGAAGGCATAAAAATTGAGCCACATGCGTCTCCACCATTCAAACAATGCCGGCAATAAATCTCTATCGACGGTGCACATCTCGTAGCTTTTAGGTTATGTTATTATGTTTATAACTTTGTTGATTTCAGTGAACGGTGTGCTACGTATAAATCTCCTGTTTTTTAAGTAAAAAACTGTAATAAGTTATTTTATTTATTATTGTTCTTTTAATTGGTGAGTACCTAAATAAGATGATCATTAATTTCGCTACTTTTGAGGTGGTACATTAATTATACCACTGTGCTACAGGGATAGCTATTGTGGTAAACTGGTCATTTTTATTACGGATTGTGAATATTATTCCAGTGACAATGGACGAACTGCCATTCAGATTGAAAAATTGGTCCTACAAAAATCTTCTAGAAGAAATCGAAGAAATTAACATACCGTCTGATCAAGAATCTATTGTGGATGCCGATTATGATGATCCAGAGCAAACATTGCAAGAGCAAATGTTAATTTCAGATGACTCTGATGTACCGAATGACGAAGCTGAAGAGTGTGAGGAAGACGACATACCACTTTCCATTTTACGTCAACAAATCATTGGAGATCAACCACATCAACAAGAATTTCGTCGACCTGTTTGGAAAAAGGATGGTTGGGTAAATGTGGATCCCCAATTCACTCACCGAGGAGGCCCAACAGATGTAATCAATGGCATTCAAAATCCAACGCCATATAAATATTTTAATTGCCTTATTACCGATGACATTATCAATCGCATTGTTTTTGAGACTAATTTATATGCCACGCAGGAAGGAAAGCGGTTCACTCCAACGAACTTTAGCGAAATTAAGGTCTTTCTGGGTATCAACATGTTGATGGGCATAAAACCTTTGCCCAGCTACAGAGACTACTGGAGTTCTAGTCCAGACCTCCATGATCAATATATAAGCAAATTAATGTCAGTAAACAGGTTTGGATGGCTACTCAGCCATATCCATCTAAATAACAATAGTCTTATGCCTGGTAGAAATCAACCAAACTATGACTATGCTTTACAAGCTGCGACCTTTTTTGAATAATATTTCTGAAAATATTGAAAGGTGTTATGATCTACAAGAAAAACTAGCAATAGACGAATCTATGATTCGGTTCAAAGGTAGGAGTTCGATAAAACAATATCTACCAAAAAAGCCAATTAAAAGGGGTTACAAAGTCTGGTGTCTTGCCGATCAATCCGGCTATTTGTACAGGTTTCAGATTTATACCGGAAAGGTAGAAGATAAACCGGAGAAAAATTTAGGGGAAAGAGTTGTCAAAGACTTAATGAGAGGGTTAGAACACAAAAATCATCGTCTATTTATAGACAATTATTTCTGTTCTTATAAACTACTTCTAGATTTGAAAAACGTGTCAATCTGGACATGTGGTACAGTCCTTTTCAATAGGAAAAATATTCCAGAGATGAGAACAGATAAAACCCTAAAACGTGGGGACACCGACTGGAAAATAAGTGACACGGGTTTGTCAATTTTCAAGTGGAAAGACAAAAGAAGTGTGCATCTGTTGTCTAATTATCACAATCCTCAAATTTTCTCAACCGTCAGAAGAAAATCGCGAAATGGGCTAATCGAAGATGTAAATTGTCCTCGTATTTTATTGGGCTATAATATGAATATGGGGTTCGTAGATAAATTGGACCAACTTAAATCTAACTTTGGACTAGATCGACGTAGTCATAAATGGTGGCATCGTATATTCTTTCATTTCATTGACATTTGCGTAGTAAATTCATATATACTGTATAAATTAAATGGGCAACAGATATCTCATAAAGATTTTAGAAGAGCAGTAGTCGGTGGATTAGTTGCTGAGAAGCTGGTTAACCTTAAAACTATTAGGAATAGTTTTCCACTATGTATTAAAAAACATAAGCCAACCGTATCTTCGGAAATTAGACTGGAGAGTTCAGCCCATCAGCCAGAGAGAAGCACCAGAAGACGCTGTGCAGTATGCAGCACTAAAGAGGTACAGATACGAACAGAGTGGACCTGTTCAGTGTGCAAGGTACCTTTGTGCTTGTCAAAGTCCAGGACATGTTTCCAACAATACCATCAAAAGGTAAGAATTTAGAATAAGATGATATATTATGTTTCACTAAAAGTAATACAAACTTTCAGGCATAGTGGTACAAAATTGGGACCACCCCCCCACCACTTTACCGAGTATACAATTAAGTTTAAAAAAGTTGATTTATATTAACATTTGTAATATTTTTTAAATAAACGCATTTAAAGTAAAAAAACACCAGTTAATTTTTTTCGTGCAGCATAGCTAAAAAATAAAATTATTTAGTTGTGCCTCTAAGGGTTAAGGTTAAATCCAACAACTAAATCAAAATCTATGATATTTCGCCCTAAAACGAAGTTCTCTTCGTTTTAGGACGAAATATCATTCGACCTGCCTGATGTAGTGAAGAACTGTGAGGAACAGTTTTTTTTGCGGATGACACTCAACTCTAATACCACTTCGACCCTTGCCAGTATGAGATTGCCACTGGTAGGATTAATGGTGACTTGGAATCTATCTCCAAGTACGCTGCTTCTCACAGCTTAAGGTTAAATCCAACTAAATCAAAATCTATGATATTTCATATAATACTATATTCAGCCCCTGAAGTCAGAATGATCATTCGACGATATTCTGACACAGTATTCGTCCGGTCATAAAGTAAAGAACGGAGTTACCCAAGCGGAGAATCGCGACCTGTTTGGGGTCCCCTTGGAGTATACTTTGGCTCATTACGTAGACAAAGACTTGCGAATGTGCAAAAGAAAAGTTGCTTCCTTCAAAAATAAATTTGGTAAAGTTTATGAACTTCATCAGCAGAATCCGGAAGTATTGGAAATTGATCATAAGGAACCTCAAGGACAAAGGAAGATTTTCGATCTAGTGACGAAGGAGCAGTCATCTCAGAAACCCACTGTTTGGACTGCTTCGACTAATTTACGAAAAGCCCTACTGAGTCAGAACATCACAAAACTCGCAATTCCGAAGATTGCATGCTCAGGATTGGCGAATAATCAAGAATATGTTAGAGATCCTGTTCAGATATACAGGACTTATCATTTAATGAAAATGATCAAAGAGTAATCAATTGGTAAAGATCACAGTCAAGACTACTCCAGGCTTCAAACAATTGAAAATTTATCTTACTATTCACAGCCAATCACTGTTCAATCATCAATCGGTTAAATTGTCACAAATATAAACGCAATCAATTAAATTTCTTTACTAATCAAAATAATCGTAAAAGTTTAAACGTTTTCAATAACTTCAAAATATATACACTTAATAATAAATGTTAAATCGCAATACTAATTAAAACACAAAATTACTTTTCGAGATCTCGAAATTTACAATTATTAATACTTAAACCTATCGGCACGTGAATAAGAATCAACCAGAAGTTGACGGAACTTCGCCACTTCTATTAAGGTAAAGAATACTAAATGTATGGCGTGTGATTAATTATTTAACTTGAATTAAGACGAAAGTAACTTAAGAGAATCATAAAGAACATTAATTTAGAGTAGTATCCTGATACAGGTTCATTCTCATCACCCATTTACAATCGTGCAGTAATCCTTCCAACGATGACCAAACACCAACCCAAGTACTTCAACTCACGTTGTGGAAACTTCCAACAGCAAACTCGTAGAGTTAACAACTCTTTTCACGTACAAAAATTCAACAAAGCTTCACCTGGTACCAAACAGGTAAAGGTAGAAACGTAGAAAAACGAAAACGTAAAATCATACAAACGTAAAAGCCCTGAAATCATTCAACGTTATAAGAATCAATCACCTCACTCTCAACGTGCACTTAGAGAAATACGTGAGATAGAAACTTGAATAATTAACTTACGTTGATGGTATGTGGCTTTTAAGGTGAATTAGAGCTATATAGCTCTTTCATAACACTCCAACCACTTATTGTTGGTCTATCCGGTTCAGTCCACTAAAGAACGTAAAAGAATGTTAAAGAAAATTCTAGAATATTCAACATACTACTTCCTTCAACTACCACGAGCACATTCAGTCCGTTTAACACCGACTTATGAGAAGATTACTCAACCAAACGTAGAACGTACTAACACGACAAAATCTTCCCACAAGATTTACGTAAAGTCTCCACCAAGATCCCAACAATTAGGAAAGCAACACTTGCCAATAAAAATAGGGGAAACTTTACTGTACTCGTTGTAATGAATCAGAACCAAAATGAATAATGACAGATTATACTTATACTGTCGCTAATTTCAGAACTTTCGAATAGGGATGTAACCTAATTCAACTGAATATAGAATCGTAACTGTCAATCGGCTAACCATTAGTGTATCGATTACCGTCGATTGTTAATTGTTATGAATAGAACCCGCAAGATTCCTCACACCACATCACTCGTTCTTCACATCAATAACTTTTATAACAATGTCAATATCGAAAGCAAGTAATTGAACCAACCATTACGGTTCATAAGCGCGACTAACTTCAAAAGGAAGCATTAACATACAACGATTTTCAATAACAGATCTATAGCATTGATATAAAGTAATACTAATGACATAATTCACGATAGCAGGCCCATAGATTTGATTATATATAAGAGGTAATACTAATAACATAATTATAGCCTTAGTCTCAGTTGATCTGACAACAACGTTGCATTGTGCTACTAGACAGTGCAATTTTAATGTCAATTTGCGAACAGCTGATCCAAATGGAAAATATTTAAACTCTAACCTGCAAATGCTATTATAAACAAAACAGTAACATATTATATTTTACTATGTGTGTAAAAATTAATTTCGGAAAATTATGACCAGTATAATTGTATGCTAATTAATTTTATATCAGGCAATGATTTAATATCAATCATCCACAAAATGGCTTCAATAGTAACCAATTTAGATATAATATAAGTAAACAAAGTGGAATGGGATTTAAATGTCTGTGGAAATCGTTCCAGCAATAATAAATCTAAATATAATATGAGACAAGTGAATAAAGCGAAGTATTCTGTTGACCAAAATTGATTTCACAAAGAAGTAACCGATAAAATCGTATAAATTGTAAGTTAACAATGAAATCTCTGAGTTAGCCATACTCAACAGCAAAATTAGGTTCCAACAGTATATTGTCACACCCGGTATATTGTAATAAAAATATTGCATCCGGTCGAACTCGCTAATTTACGCTGATTTAATAATTTATAAAAGTTCATCAAAGTTTATACAAGTTGTTACGATCTGAATTTTGACATAAGACTTTTCTACTACACAAGATTATCTCTACGTTTATTTAAAATAAAAGTAAGTACTTACAGAGTGTTCATATACTCATTTGGTTATCGAATAGTTGGATAATTAACAATATTTACCTAACTATTATTAAAATCTATCTTCACTCTAACACTGAAATGTCCATACTTAAATATATCTGAAAATAAACACCAAATAATTATAAATTTTATAGTAAAAACCAATTTCAGATGAAATGTACTCTCACCTGCTCTCTTTCAAAGACAAAACTATTATGATTTTCCCAGTCTGTGTTTATAAACAGTTGACATATTATCTTGGATACTCTGTGTTTTTTGTTACGCTATTTCTTCGTTAACTTGTCTTCTGTTATATGTTTTATCCTTGTAAATACTTTGTTTCATTATCTCTAAAATTAAAAATAAAGGTAAGAAATGGATTAAAGTTTATTAATTGGTTGAATTCTTGGTGGGCATTTGATTGTTGTTATTCTAGACCACTATTCAGTTTGCTTACTAGTGTATTCTAACTGAACAATTTTGTACTTAATATCATACGATACTTACCCAAAATAGATATTCGAGATTACGATGTTGCCTCTTCTATTTTCTCTGTTGTGTAATTCTTATTATTTCGTAACAGGTAGTTTACATTCACGTAATATTAACTTGTGAAATGTAAACAAACCGAACGCCATTTATTTTAGGCTCGTGTAGCTTCGAGTATTGAATCGTTCCTGCTGTCTGCGTTGACAACTCGTGCGACTGCGTATTATTGATGACTCCATCTGCGTGCCTGATGTGAGATATAAAAGGGTTATGCTTGTTTGATATTTATATTCTTTCATTACAGATATATTCTATTTTACTTACCTTATCGATCCCCATTCATTTATTTGATGTTAATTATTTTATATAATCATTCGTAATTAACCAGTTGTGTGACTGGATTCTTTTGTGGAGCCCCTGATGACGTCATATACTTACCTGTTCTTGGAGACGCTGGTGGTACTTCTCTAGGAAGTTAGAGAAAAGACAGTCGTTTGACGGGTGTCAATTGAATTTTGAAGGGTGATTACCTGACTTTTTCTGTTTTGGTGTGCTTTCGATTAAAATCCAATTAATGTTTCCATTTTTCTAAATATTTTTCTGGTATCTTGAACCATCCGAAAGGGATTTTCATATTTAGAAAGCAATTGGATCTGTCCGTATATTTGGTGCGAATAGAAGTTTGGTGCACGGTAAATTTTGTTGGACAGGAGTCCTAGGCCTTCAGGGCGATACAAGAAACATTAATATCAAGGATAGCACGTTGGAAAAGAATTTGGGACTGGAATAGTAGTTTCCCGATATTTAATTTAAACTCTTGAGGTAGCGGAGCCCTGTAAAGGTATGTATTACTTACTATTAGTGATGTCTTCAGTATTAGTAGGCTTACTGTTTGCATTGCCTGTTTATTTATATCATCCTTAATGCTTATACACGCTTTCTGCCATAGGGTTTTCCGGCATTTATTTGTTTGGAGCTTTTACCTGGTACTTATGTTTTGGCTGTAGTGTTTTGCCTGGGTGTTGCCAATAAGACCAAGTACTTTTGCTGATTTTGTGTGTGGCTGTGCGAATCTCCTTTTTACCGCTCGCGCGTAATAACATAATATTTTCTGCTGCTAGTAGCGAAGGACGTGAGTAGTACAAGATAAGTGAACTTTATTTTTACTATCATGTGATATTTTCTTTTAATTTAATTTCAAAAATGTTAAGAAAGAGGAAAGATTGTTATTCTGATTTAGTAATTTAAAGAAAAGTATCAACAGTTGTTTAGTGTAAGTTTAGGTAGTAATTTAAAGAAAAAGTATCAACAGTTGTTTGGTGTGAGTTTAGGTACTAAATTTATTAAATCCATTTCTGCCTCGAGCCTCTGGGTTTTATTTACAGTACCTACCAAATCGACCGAAATCTCGTCCCCCTCTGATCAATCTCAAGTTCTGAGCTAGCTGGTAATAAAGTTCATGACTCTAACATTGGTATTGTACCTAATAGACAAATTGCAAATTCAACAAAAAACGGTACGACCGAAGCTAAGAATAGACAATTGCATTGGTCGATATTCGAAAGAGTGGAGAAAATCAAAGGTTATAAATTTTTACGCAACAGGAAAAAATGGGTTCTCTCCAAACTTCGGTGAAGTAAACTTCGGGTCCTAGAAGCACTAGTCCCCCACGTTGGGTAGTGTCTTAAGATTTATAGTTTATTTAACGCGATTAGAGTTTTAATTTGAACCATTATAAATATCAAATATTTTATTAACGCGAACGAAATATCAACTGTGTCGGCAATGAAGATAATGGTAATGTAAGTACGAACTTTTGATTATTATAATTGTTGATTTGTAAACTTGTCCTTTTTTATTAAATTGATTTTTGTACATTTTTTAAATAACTAAATAAATAATAGTTAGTAATATTCATCTGACTTTCCTTTTAATTTTAATATAGTTTTTTTTAATCAAATAACTATTAACTGAGAGACGCCGCTCAAACACAGACCGTCATTCGTTTACGAGGGAGAATCAATAAGATCCTCTTTCGTGAGCGTGATGTAAGTGGGCGATTCTCGCGTAGCTCAACAAGCCAAGCGAGTAAATTAATAAAACTCAAACCCTTCTTTAAACTCTATATAAAGATTTAACTCAGTAGAGCACGCTTACCTGAATCCTCAAATACTAAAAGACATAAGGGAGGCTCTACCCTTATTTCCTAACTCTCAAATTGGGACTAGGTGAAGGCACCGTTCCTATTAAATCCATATACTTATACTCATCTTATTCTTATTGTGACAATATGCCTGGAATCCTGGAAGAAAACCCGTAGTGAAAACCGATAGCTGCTATTTCCATCGCCTCTCAAGATGCTATAAGGGAGCCGACTTCAAATATAGCCATGAACCAAGTGTCATGTTTCGGGACGAAACGTCTTAAAGACGGGGGTAATGTGACGAATATAAAAATACATCCGGCAACACCGCGTTGGCTGTCCTATAGTAATCAGGTGATCTATTCTCGAAGCTCGCGAATCAACCAAACGGGAGGCGATTCTGTACATATTTAGTAGGCTATACCTCGTCCGGGGGAGTTCTGTGTTAGTAGAGTAGCTATGCCGGTTCTGCCTCACGCTGGCATGTTTTACCATCGCGCGAAGACGTAGATGGTATGTGTTTGCATTACGCCGAAGAAGTAGATGGTGGGTATTACCATTGCGTGAAGAAGTAATACAGGGTGTTTCATAGGTGTTATATACAGGGTCTGCCATATAGAACGGTCGGAAAAGGTGGATGGCTATGGTTACAATCTTGAAGAAGCGTATGACGTCACACGTATATACAGGGTGTTAATGTTTAACATAGGAGTCTATATAAAGGACGTCCCATGTAGAACAAACGCGCTACATACAGGATGTCCTATAGCGCATAACGTCGCATTTTTGATTCCGATAATAATTTACCCCTTCTACTTGAAGATATACCACTCCAAGAACGGGCAAATATGTGGTTTCAATATGATGGCTGTCCTGCACATTATGCCAGAATTTCCAGTGAAGTGATTAATGGATAGGTCACCTGATTTAACGGCTCTCGATTTCTTTTTATGGGGAAGTATTAAAGAAGTAGTCTCTCAGAACGCCCCAACTACACCAGAAAATATGATGGAACGCATTAGAAATGCTTTCAGAAATGTGACCAGAGAGAATAGTATTCAGAGTCAGGAATCCTTCATAAAGCGAATTGATAAGTGCATTGAAGTTGGAGGTCATCATTTTGAGCATTTATTATGATAAATTTCAAGGTTTTGTCGAGACCTTTTTCTATCGTGTAATAGCAAATAAATGTTGAAGACCAACAAATAAGAACAAGATCAAATTTGCAAATATTTTATTTTGTTTTGTCGACACCCCCCATCCTCTGATTATAGTTGTGAATAACTTGCGGTTGGGGAATATTTTTTTAGACTCTATTTCCCTGCACCATCTTTTCGCAGATGTTACACTTGTGTCTTCAAAATTGGTAGCCATGGTAACCACCTTATTATCTTTCCATTGTGTTAGTGAAAGTTTACCGTTTGAGAAAAAATTATAGGTACCTCTCTCTGATTTGTTCCAGAATCCTTTATCAGGAAATGGACAACCCTCCATCCTATTAGCTCTTATGGTACCTGTTGCACATATCGTCGTTGCCGTGATGCAACCTCCTATGTAACAAATTTTGATATTTTTAGATTTTTGTACAATTAGGTTAGGGAGGATATTATCTATCCACTAACCACACCTCCTATGTGATACGTTATACGATTAATTGAATAATAACAGAAAATGAAACCTCGTATGTAAAAGTACAATACATATATCTTGCGATATATCTTATGTGCATACTTTGTCACATAGGAGATTTCCAGCATTCATCCCATGTGTGATCATAGCTGTAGCATAAACCTTAGGAGCACATAGGAGTTTTTTCAATGACAAATAACAAGTTTCACGCCAACAAATATCAGATGTTTGGCTCCTATCGGCAGTGCTTTTATGTTGTTTTATTGTAAAGTGTTTTGAGTAAAGAGTGAAAAGTTTGCATTAGAGCCCAAATTATAAATCTAAGGTAAGATAATAAATAATAATATATAGACATAGGTTTGCGTGATTAAAATATTTAGTATAATATCTACACAATACTTATTAACTCAGTTTTATCTTCTAAGTTGCCTGATATTATTAAGTATTAGCCCTTGCATATTATAAATTTTGAAACATTTATTTTTGCAGATAATGTCTCGCGGGAAAAAAATATTACATTTAGCTCTAAATCAGACAGACAGTTTAGAAGCTGAATTAACCGAGCAAACATTTGATATTGATAAAGAAGCATTGATTTTGGTACCAGATAATCAACTTCTAGAGGTGATTAATAATTCTATATTAGATGAGACTCAAAACGAAAATAGTTTTTCAACTTCTGACAAAAATATTGTTGTAATTCAAGATATACAGCTTAAACCTCCCGATATAATTAACACTCGCAACGACTGTAATGAAACCTATGGTGAGGACGAAAATGAAGGTATTGAAAATAAGACTATAATGCAACAGGAATCTCAATCGGATAATGTAATGCATCAAGGCGTGAAGGTAAATAATATCCTCCGTGAAAAAAATAAACGACTAAAGGGATTGGCCTATACTGGATGTCATAGAAAAGGAAACGCAATAATAAAAAATATCTCAAAAAGTGCTCGGGAGATTAAGCCAAGATGTCAGCATACAGATTTTACGCAAAAAAGCAAGTCTACTTTCCTTTGCGGGCGTTTCTCTGAAGAAGATCGACGAATTATATTTCAAAAGTTTTGGAAGTTAGAATCGTGGGAGCAAAAGAAAATGTTTGTCAAAGGATCCACCACAACAAGAACAATTAAACGCAGAAGAAAAAATGTAGACAATAAAAAAAAAGAAATGTGAGGGTCACGATATATTTTTACAGAAAGAAGATGGTGAAAAAATAAAAATTTGTCGTAAATTTTTCTTAAATACACTTTCGTTGGGAGAAGACACATTCAAGCGCTGGAGTAAACAAAATTGGCACAAAGAAGCGTCATGGGAAAATGAAATAGAGAGATCTGCCAAACCAAGAAAAGCTATTACTAGAAACTTGTCTATAGATATTAAAAAATGGCTTGATTCATTGCCTAAAGTCCCTAGCCATTACTGTCGTTCGTCATCAAAAAAGATATATTTGGAGTCAATATTTCGTTCCACCAAACATTTGTACGAAGTGTATCACGAATGGTGTAGTGACCAAAATATTTCACCGGCGGGAATAATGTAATATGGTACGTACACCCTGTAGAGTAAGTGTTTGTTTAAATTTTATATGTTTATAAATATTTAAATAATTGTTATTAGTTGTAAGCAAAATATGTTTTGGACAAAATTTAGGACAAGGGACGATGACCGAAGAACAGAACAGAACGACAGACGATACGAATTAGACGTACTTTAATTAATAAAGAAAATATATATGATGTAGTCTGACTTTAATTTACAAAGTAAAGTTATGGAACATTACAAGTTCCCAAATCAAATCTAAATTTATTACATGGCGATCCTGCCAGCCCTTTTTCATTATTTTAGTTGAAAATATAATATCAGATATGGCATAAAGCGCACTAAGCAATCAAAAGACCAAGTTGTGATAGCGCAAACTGCAAGTGGAGATGCAGCAGCAAATTTAAATCATGGATTGAGATTAGCAGAATGGTTGTTAATAATTTTAGTAGTAATGGTATTGTTGGGTTTGGTATATGTATTGATGCAAAGGTATAAAAAGGGTATGAAACGAACGAATAAGACGAGAAATTAATAAGCACGAATTAAGAAAATCCCTAAACATATTAAATGAAGAAGATCAGGTATGAAAATTCAAATCAATGTACATACAATAAAGTTGATGACCTATGGATTGTGCAACGTGTGCATTGACCCAGTGTTTTAATTTATGTGGACTATTATAGGTATACCCGTAATTTGTTTATGTAATCATATTTTATTAAATTTAGTAACAATTTTAAATATTTAAGTTGATACTTTAAATTTAATTTTTGGTATATAAATATAATACTTTTTTTTTTAACATACTAAATAAGCTTCAATACCTTGGATGGCTATTAATAAAATTTCGGAAATTTACCAATCTTTATTACAAATTAGATCAAAAGTAAGTAAATATAATATCGATAGGAGACCGAAAAAAGTTGACGAAGCAAGAGCTATATATTCTAATTTATCTAAAGAAATACAACTTATTAATAAACAAGCTGAAAAATCTGAAATAGGAAGTTCTGAAATAACTGAAATAAAAGACTTAATTTCAAAAATTAAATCCCTTTATAACGAAATTTTACAATTTGATAGAAACGAGGAAGTTAACATTTCTGAACCGAAAATGACTTCTTTTGATATAAAAACTGCTGTTAGTCTTTTACCTACCATGGACGATTATGAAGAAACCACGAAAAAATTAATTGATGCTGTAGAGTTGTATGATTCTATGTTAGATCCTGAAGGTAAGCAATTGTTAATCAATTTTATTTTAAAAACACGGTTATCCAGTGGTGCAAAATTAAGACTAAATCAGAATTACACTACTATCGCGGCTTTAATTAACGACATGAAATCATATCTTCTTACACGTCAATCAGATACAGCACTTCAAGCAAAATTATATCGCGCAAAACAAGGCGAAAAATCTAGTGAGGAATTTGGAAAGGAATTGGAAGACTTTTTTGTAAATTTAACAATATCCCAAGCAAATGGTAACGCCGACTTTTATTCTGTTTTAAAACCCATAAATGAAAAGGTAGCTATTAAAAGGTTTGCTGATGGTTTGCGAAATCAGAGGCTAAGTACAATAGTGGCATCTAGAAATTTTCTGTTCCTGAAGGATGCAATCAGATCTGCAATAGATGAGGAAACAACTACAATACGAAGTTCTCCGCAAATGTTTAGAGTTTCCGAAAGAGGTAGGCAACGTGTTGTAGTAGTACTAATTAACCGGAGTTATATATAGATAGGATAATGAATGCAGAGAGTATTATCCCGTCTAAACCCTAATAAGATAATTAATATTACTATACACTAGGTTCGAATTGAATACATAATATTTAACGAGCGGTAATCTAGATGTTGCGTAATTCTCAAAGACTCAACCAAATTATGATAGTCAAAAGAATAATAACAGAATCAAATTATTAAATGAAAGAAACAAACAACTAATAGCTAATCAAACCTTTTTTTAGATGTCACAGCAACTTTGGCGTCGTTCACAACACTTCAACTTTGTTTAACATTACTGTTTCAAGACTTATTCATTTTGTGTCCCCACGTAATTAAAACTCAATTTCTTTGTAGGGGATAACTTTATGTTTATTTAAAATTAAGAATAAAAGAGAAGTGATAATTATTAAAAGAGCATCTAAATCTAAATTAAAACTAGACAAAATCAAGAAAAAAAAAGAAACAAACTAAAACATAGAATAATCAACAATTGATTAATTGAACAAAACTCTTATTTAACTAATATTTAATCTTAATAAAGACTTGGCATAATGGAAATCAATGTAATTACGAATAATTTACATTGATTTCCACTTAAATGTCTTCAGTTATTTTGTATTAGCAAAAGAAAAAGATAATACGAAACTAAAATAAAAATTAAGCAATTATACCAATAATTCAGCTTTGATAGACTTCTGAATAAAATCTCAAAAAAATAAGTAAAATAAAAGAATTTTTGTAATCAGAAAAATGAACTTAGAAAAATTATAAATCTTAAAACAGCTTATAAGAAAATATATTTAGAAGTGACTTACTTGGATCTCGAACAAGAGCTGACTTTTTAATTGAAAAGAACTAGCGAGGTACTTTGTTTCGGAACGTTACTCTGATTACCTCCCCTATTATGCCTCAAAAGAGGGATGATAGCCAGTTTCAGAGCGCAACCCTTGCGCAGCGTTAGAATAAAGCATTAATTATTGATTTTCTACTCTTTAGTCGTACTTTTATTTTCTGTTATTCGATGTGGTTCAAGCGTATCTCCAGAGATGGCGATACGAGGTTTAATTCTGTGAAATTATGAATAATATTTTCACGATTCAATTCATTTGGTATAATTGCTTCAAAATACTAACTATGATTTGACGTGATGTAGATATTTCTCTTGATTTAAATGTGAAGACATTTTTGCCGTAATATAGCAACTATATTAGTGACAAGATATAACTCATAAATAAAGCAAAAGCCTTTAACTCAGTTTGAAAAAAAACTGCCCAAGACTCACCCATCACTATTGATATTATTATTGTTATTATTATTCTTATCGTTATTATTATTCTTATTTTAAAAATTTTTAATAGCCTAAAGATGTAATGTGCTGTTTGAGTACCATTGTATATTGGTACCATTTAACTTAAATCATTGAATGTCGACTGTTACAATTGAAGACCTTGGTGGAAAAAGGTGTTAACCAAAAATGTTTTTAATATTATTATGCATCATATTGAAATACATGACAAAACCTTGCAGATCAAGGAATTTTTTAAAACATGAACCCATATTTGAAAAAAATATAAAAAACTTCAAAAAAATTGAGTAACACCTTTCTAAAAATATTACTTTTTGGTTAAGGCTAACTACATGACAACCGAAAAGGTGTTATTTAGGTATATTTTTTTATTAATAACCCTATTATTACAAACAAAAACTCTAAGAAAATATTAGACACTTAACTAATCTCCCCTTTCGAGGTTTAAGTAGAATTCTCTGAGATTTTCTGGGATAAACGCAATTTGTTCCTGAATATTATGGAATTTCTTTGATGAGATGGCTTTTGTTTTATCAAGGGTCTTTAATACTGGTTGGGCATTCCTTTGTTTGCTATCAATCTTTTTATTATGTCGACAATCGTCCAATCTTCTGTTTCATCAAAATAATATAAATACAGTTATGCCAAACTCTTAAATTTGAATACACCGAACTTCTCTAAATGCTACTTTATGTTTTTTTCAGACTTCTTTCGATCAATTAGGCCGAGCTTTGTTGGCAGCTCTTTTATATCTACAAATTTATATTAAATAGCGTTTTTTTCCTAGCTTCTGCCATGATTGATAGGTATTGGTCCACATTATAAATGTTCTGATATTTTCTGGTAGAGTTTTCAACAGCGGCAAAATCTCTGTCAGAATTCATAAATGTGTGTCCCACTTCTGGGAATTTATAATTTTTTTTAAATGCACCAGTGCTGATTAAATAGCGCCATAGACAAACAATAAAGAAGTTTTTTTTTTTTTTTTTTTTTTTTTTTTTCTGAAGTAATCCATCTATCGAGGAGTGAATGTTATTATTTAGGATGTAATGTAATATTATTATACGTGTAGGAATCTTACCATTTTGATGGAAAATTTGGTTGTTAAATTGTTAAAATAAAATAAAATTAAAATATAATCAGAGTGTTGAACATTTGTTATTTCTGTTGCTAGTAATCTTAGTTTTCTTTTTCTTTCTTTTCATCGTCAATGAAAACAGTTTATGGTGAAATTTCACCATAAAAATAAGCGATTATTTTACAGATATGTATAGACGTTTAAATCATAAATCCATGTAAAACTTATCTGTTAATTCTGTATGAGGTATGACTCTCACATGTAACAACATTGTACAAGTTCTTTAAGCCACCGATGATGGACGTGTAGTCCGAAACATGTCTGGCAGCTAAAACGAAGAATAATTTTAACGTATATATATAAATCATTTTGTGGAGTAGACGCCTTTTATTCCAATAATAAAGAAGTTTTTGTTCTGTCCTCCTGCCGAGTCACTCCATGCAATCAAATGATCAAAAATTCTGTCCTGTTCTTTGATATTTTCAAGAAAAACCAAAATTGAGCTACCAACTTCCTCAGGCCCACGAGATCCTTGATCTTCGCTCCAAACGTGAAAATATCCTTTTCCATTTGGTTGATCTGTAGAAATTTTATGGATTCCTACATTATATAGCCATACTTGCCTTAAGTAAAAAGCGATCCCGGTGCAAATTTTTGGCAAGGGAAGTGTTTTTGTAAATCAAAAGTAAGGTAAAGGACGTTTTGATTTTGTTTTGCTACATTTCGATCTACTTTTTGTTGTTCAAAAGGCTTCTTAAACTTTGTTAAATTAACATGTTCATCGTTAATTTTTACGTCACATACTTTACAGGTATCCGTTTTCGGACATCCAAAGCCCAAATTAAAGTCGTACAAAAATATGCTTAAACGTGACCTTAGATACAGGATGAACATTTTCCTTTCTGCATTTCTGTGCATACAAATCGTACATTTTGTTGATGAATAGCCATGGGGAAAGATATTGTCGATTAGGATTTTTATGGCGTCAGTAATGAGACATCTCAGGTGGGAATGATTTAATGTGATTACAAACAATATTCAGGGCTTCTTCAGTAGTAGCTTTTGGTCGGTTTTCATGGCGGCCTCTTTTATCTTGTTCGGGAGCCGATCTTCCAGCAGCTACTTGATTCCTGATCAAGCTTTTTGCGCCCAACGCTTAATATTGTCATAGCTGCTTCTTTACATGCTTGACGTCGTCCCTCACCAATTTGCTCTTCTATTGATATTTCCTCAGCTTGCTCTCCTTCTTCCCGTCCTTTCTGTATATTTTCTTCTTTTTCTTGTTCTTGCCCGTTCCCTGTATATTCTTCTAGTCCTTCTCGTTGAACCTCTTCTTGTGCCGGTCCTTCTTCATTTTCCCCTTCTTGTTGTTGCTCTGTAATAAAAAAAAACAATATGAAGTATTATTATTTATTTAAATACAGGGTGTACATAAATATACCAAGAAACTTGAGGTGGTGAATAGGCACCAAAAAAAAGCAAAAGAAATACCTATAAACATATTTATGCAAACGCTTCATTTAGGAGCCACAGCGTAATACAAAATAGGTGGATTTAATAGCATCAATCATGTACAATTTTGTTTGATTTGACAATATCAGAAAATGATACAGATGAAGCTTTAGAACTTTTATATTTAAACATTTTTTCTATCTCTTATAGTAAAATATGTAGAAATATTAGGAAACACCCTGTACATTTTGTGCAAGGCCAAAAGAAACGTTTTTTTTTTCTTTCGCGCACTGGTAATAAAATTTTGGTTTAAATTACTGTAAAAAAGTCACTCCATGTCGTGTTGCCACTTGCGGTATATTTATGAGACACCCTGTATAGTAGTCATAGTTATACCGTTAGCATTTCGCAAGACTAAAATTTCCTTATCCTCGTTCGATCCAATAATTTGATGGCTTGTTCCTGGAGTGGGCTCTGTCAAGTTAGATTTTCCTTGCAAAATCAGTTTACGCCTCTTGAACGGTGTTTGTCTAATATTACCATTTTCATCACTTTCATCATCTTAAATGTGTAAAAATACAGACATACAATATTATACCTAAATAATGATAGGTACCTTTCTAAACTTTTTACCTAAATCATATATTAGGACGAAATTTTTTATAATAATAAAAATCTTGTATATATACCCGTATTTAATTCAGAGTACTTGTATGCAAATTACTTAAATTTTATGAAATTAGTATAATTATTTGCAGGTTAAGTTTAACAAAATTCGTGCAATAAAAACAACAAATCACAAAACGTGTTCAAACGTCAAAGAAATAAGACAGAAATGCAAAAAAGTGTTAACTCACGACTTAACACCTTTTTATCTAAAATGTCTGAGTTAACACGTTTTTCAAAAATGAATTGTCAAGTTTACAGTAGTTAATACCTTTTAAATTTTTTGTACTGATCATATGAGCGCCATCTATGAGCCGGAAGATTTACTACCAGACGAGCATCCAAGTTACCACCTTTTTGCAAGCAATACCATTTAAACAAAAAAATGAGTTAACACCTTTTTGCACCAAGGTCTTCAATTTTCATCTCGCTTACTCGCCTGCAACACACTGCATAAAAATTCACCACAATTTAACTTATATTCTTCATGATATCGCTGAGAGGCCGGTGCTCTACAATACGATCGTTAATAATGTTGCAGTACGCACGCGTAGGGCTGGAAAACGTCTTTTAGCTTCTATATCGATTTTAACATCCAGATGTTTTTAACGAAGCGCTTCTTCTTGAACAGTCAATCACAAAAATGGTGTGTTTTTAAATGCAATGTAGTTTAATATAGCCTGCTTATTCATACAATTCATATAACTAGGATAGAATTCTGTGTAATAACAGTGTGCTTCTACATAATCATTCTTATCGAAATCCAACATCATTCGTTCATATGGGTAGTATTCACCATTTAAAGATGCTCTAATACTGGTATATCAATGTAATCGAATTTTGTTGGGTCTTGTTTAATATAATCTTTGCGACCTGTACGTAAAGCCACTATGATGAAACGGGGACTTTCAACTTCTGCATATGTTTAACAGCCCATATTTCACGTGTTGCACCTTGGGTAATAGGTGGAAGTTCATGAAATTCCCACGTTCTAAACGGGTTAATAATTGGCTGATCTGATCGAACGGCTTGTAGTAAACTGAATATTATTTCATCGTTGGGGATAAATGTTTATTTTCAACTCCATATTGCCCATCCGAAGTTCAGCATTTGTTTGAGGGTCTGTTAGACCTCTGTTTGCAGCTTCTGTTATTACTATACAATTATTATCATTTCTAGACCTAACGTATAGTTTGGTTGCCACATGTAATCATCTCATAACCGTTGAATATCCCAAGAAAATGTCAAAGTTGTATACACATACTAAAAGAACCATCGGGACTTCTAATGGCACCTGCTGGGTAATTCGGATTTAGGTAGCAAGGTTGTGCTCTTTTCATAATTTTCAGAGCCACTATTTTTATTATAACAGTTGAATACCAAACCCATTATACGAGTTTTTTCCATTCCAATCTTATATCTTATCTCTTCTTATAATAATTTCTTCTCCACAAAGATTTACCGTTTCAAAATTCTCATCTAAAATGCTTAAGGTTATATTATAAATTTCCCTTTTATTGATGGGTAAATAAGTTAGATATTTGAGTGTTTCGTTGATCGCGTAGTCTGGATCTACAGAGATTGCAAACTCGTATATAGTATATGGGAAGGTAAATCGTTGTAAAACGCACCAGCTGAGATATTACTCTCAATATGTATAGTCCTGAGCTTAACTATATTTACCGGTTTATCTGAAGCGTGTATAATGTTAGGTTCAAGGACGTTCGCGGAGAAACCCAAGATATTACGTATGCTGTCTAGATGGTCAAAATTTACAGAGTGAACACTGCTGAATATTTCACACTTTGTTGTGTTATTATTTGCTCTAATAGATATCGTATTATCTTTTTACGATTGTGTGAATTGATATATTTCTCAATATCACTGATTTCGTAGGCACCTGTAGGAATAGTTATCACTTTCTCCTTGCTTCTATCGGAGTTTTCAAAATATTAAAATTTATTTGAGCCTTCCTCAATATTTATGATATTATAGGAATGAAATCCTAATAAAACTATTCCGTAATTGTTTTAACTATCCAAAAAAATTGGATTAACAAAATCAATTCATAGCACTGAGCTGGGACCTTTCAACGTGAGTAGATAGGCTATGCGGATACTCCTGATGGCCGCGCGTGGATATGGGGCAGCGTGTGCAAGAAGTAGAGATACATATATAATTTAAATATGGCAGCACATAGAGCATAATATTATGTAAACTATGTCGATGGCTTCAAATCAATAACACGTAAATCAAAAATAGTCATTTTTGAGTGTTTGTTTTAGTATCAATGAAATTTAAATTTATAAATGAACATAAAATTACATTAAAAATAAAGTAAAAAATAACATTTATCGGAAAAAAAAGTTCTCAAAATTTAATTAGACTTACTTGGTATTAAACTTTAAAAAAAATAGACTTAAGAGGTTTTGAATTTCGTTCATAATCATAAAATACCCAAACGTCTTTTGAAAGAACCGGTTTCAATTGTTGAAGATGGTCAAAAATTGTGTTTTTTCTATTCTAAGTCGTTCCTTGTGAAGAGGCTCATAATTAGGACTCTTGTAATCGGCGTTTTTGTTTTTTTTTTTTTTTGACAGCGCCCATAATCTTCATCAAAATCTATTTGGACAATACTTTAGCGCCCTCAATTCAACAACGCTTGGATCATCTGGCTTTCTTCCGGGTCTGATGGACGAATATACTTGGCATTTAGTAAAATTAGTAAAAAATCGGTAGTCTACAACTTCAGCATCGTATTTTTCAGATGTCGTCCTACTTTCCTCACAGATTCTTACATAGTCACTTGGTAAATATATTTTTTGTTTTTCAGTCTTCTCTCGATAGTAGCGTGAACACTGTCACACTCCATCTGAGTATGACCTTTTACGAGATACTTTTGCTCGATAGTGTAGGTCATGTCTGCAGCTAAACACAGGAGCGGATTCGACAATATACACTTCCTATTTTGATACGTGCAACCATCAGAATAGATAGTTATAGGTTTTCCGTTATTTGAAAACCGTTTTATATAATCAATAACAAATGATACGAATGTGGAAGCTTCAAGATTGCCATTGGTTTCATCAAACCAGTAACACTTGCATTGTCGAGTACCTACATTATAAATAGTAAAATTATGTATACACAGTTTAGTTTTGAAGTATACAGAACTCGCCATTAATGAAGGAGATACCTTCACAGCCTGAAGATCCATAGTTATAACGTTGAGTTCACCTTTAGCGCTTTTTTCTTATCGTTGGTCTTCTCCTACCTTGCTCTTTCTTTCTGTCTCTGATGTTTATTCCATTCCTCTTCTGAAATATTTTTTTCTTCATATTGACAACAAACGTCACATAATAAACAATAGGTCAAAGTCGCTCGTAAAACGCTCCTCACGTAAGCAATCTCGGAAAGCCAATGTAAAATGACAACAAACGAATCAGCTGCGGCGTAAATACTAAAGGACGCTCAAAATTTTCCAAGGGAAGGATTCATCACGATGCTACCCAAAATACGGGCTTGGATTTTTTACCGGGTGTAAATATGTTGTTGTAATTTGGGAATTGAACAACCCGTTAAACTCACTACAACGATATTAATAATAAATCACGAAAATTGTAATAAACGCGATTTATTAATAAAGAAAAATAACACACTAAATACAAAACTGAAACGATTTTTGTTTTAATAAATTGCGTTTATTTCAATTTTCGTGGTTTATTATGAATATCGTTGTAGTGAGTTAAACGGGCAGTTTAATTCCCAAATTACAACAAGCTCTAAGCCGTGGATCACATTCAATATCAAAAAAATGATTCGTATAAAGAATAATGCTTTCAAAAAATATAGACAGTCCAGATCAGTAGCAGACTGGAATTTTTATAAACAAATAAAATATCAAGTTACTAATGCCATAAACCGTGAAAAAAAAGCTTATTTGGAGTGTGTGGTTGACGATAAAGAAAATAATGGTAGGGCTTTGTGGAGAAAGTTGAAAATCCTTGAAATTGGGAATAAAAAACAAATCACTGACTTACCGAATAACTTAAATAATCCTGATACTATTAATGATTATTTTTTGGAAATTCTAGGGACCACTGATACTGATATGGATTTAATGAATTATTATTTGTCAAATAAAAAACAATCTTTTCCGGAGCTTTTTCAATTTACTACTACAGATGAAGAGACAGTATTAAACATAATCCTTAAAATTAAATCTAAAGCCATTGGCTATGATGAACTTAGTATTGATATGATTTTACTCTGCTGTCCATTTATTATTCCGTATCTAGTTCACATCATAAACTCATGCCTCCTCACATGTACTTTTCCCGATATTTGGAAAGTATCAAAAATCTACCCACTACCAAAAAAAAAATAATGTAAGCACTAACAGTGATTTAAGACCAATTGCGATACTGTCTCCATTATCTAAAATAATAGAAAAAGTAATGTATGATCAACTTTATAAGCACTTAAGTAAATATAACCTTCTTCCCTTAAGACAATCTGGATTCCGAAAGGGTTATAGCTGCACGACAGCTCTACTGGATTTGGTTGATGATGTCATCCATGACATTGATTCAGGTAAAACAACTGCATTGATCCTACTCGATTACTCTAAAGCGTTTGACAAAATTAACTATGGCATCTTATTCTCCATTTTGCATTTTTCTGGATTCTCACATTCCTCGGTAGACTTACTCAGATCTTATTTTACAAATAGAAGCCAGTTTGTCCAGACTAGTATGGGCAAGTCCAGGATGGGACAAATTAAATGCGGCGTACCTCAAGGATCAGTACTGGCTCCACTACTCTATTGTTTATACTCTTCAAATATTACAGACTGCCTGAGGCACTGTACTTCATACGGATACGCGGATGATACCCAGTTAAAATATTCGTTTAATATAAAAGATTTAAATCTGGCTAACTATAGAATCAACGACGATTTGCAGACCTTGGCAAAGCTTTCAAATCGTCATCATCTTTTTATAAACTCGTCTAAATCCAACATCCTTATTTTCGGTAAACATAAAGAATTGGTTAGTAAAAATCTATCAGTGAATATAAATAACGAACCCTTAAGTATTGTAACTACAGCTAAAAATCTTGGCATTCATCTGGACAGTGAGCTGAGATTCTGTGAGCATGTGAGTAAGATGCTACAAAAGGGTTACTACATTTTAAAATCTTTATATCCCCACAGACACTTTCTAAATTAAAAATTAAAACTAAGGTTAACCAATAGTCTAGTACTATCACACTTTAATTATGGGGATGTTATCTATGGACCGTGTCTATCCAGCGTCGATAAAATCAGAATTCAACGTATGCAGAAATCTTGTCTATCAACCAATCAGTTATAAACTCATCGATGCTGAATGGCTTAACATGGAAAATAGGCGTAAATTACATTCCGGATGTCTGTTTTATTCAATTATTTTAAATATATCACCTCCATATCTGTACAATAAAATAAAATTTAGATCTGACGTTCATACTCTGGGCTTGAGGTTTCGCGGACTTATATCGCCACCTCTACACCACACTTCCATATTCTACAGATCTTATTCATACAATATTTATAATTTTTATAATAACTTCCCGTGTGATTTGAGGTTTCTGAAGTCACCCGTCTTCAAATGCTCTTATAAGCGACTTTTGCTGGGTGCCTAGCATATTGAGTTATATATATCATCCGTGCCGTTACCTTTCATTTGCTTACCTACCGATCAGATTGTCATTTGATTATAGATTATTTGCATTAATAGTTGTTTCTTTCTTTCTCATAGAGCGTTAAAATCTTTTTATATATAAATAGGTTTGGGACATGGATTAAAAATCAGTTTATCTGCCTCCATGTCCTTTTTGCAATACTATATATTTGTTTTGCTTTATACTGTAATTATATAATTATGTATTGTGTTGCAAATAAACGGATTATTATTATTATTTGACGACTGTGACAGGACAGTAACAAAAGAAAATTATATCGACTAAATACAGTGAGGATCAAGTTTAATGATGTCTCCGGAATCAAAGAGGACATTGCGTGCAGTGTTACGCACTTCGTTTACGCGAAATTATTGACTCTTTGTATTGACGTTTTGGTGGGAAAGACCTTCAGATTGAAGTGTATGTACGCGAACTGCGTAAACTAGTTTTAAATATCGTAGTATGTAAAAATAGATTAAATATTACAAATTTATAGGATAAATTTGAAATACAATTACGCGCTCTGGAAACTTTCGGTGTGGGTTCAGATAAATATACCGCTATATTATTCCCTCTTATTGAGTCGTGTTTGCCTTATGACTTGCACAACTTTGGCAACGATCTATATAGAGGGTGGAACACAAGCACACGTCTTCGGTTTTAAGTTTAGAATCTGATGCAGCCGAATTAAGTTTGGAAGTACGACTTCAAAATTTGTTACAATTTTTACGTAGAGAAGTCGAAAATGAAGTTCGTATTTCTTTAGCATCTGAAAGTTTTGGCTTATCAAATTCTTTAAATAAGAAGGACAATAAATCAGACAGGGGTTCAGTGGTTACAAATAATATTCCACCTCATCAAGATTAATGAATTACAATCGTTCGAAGTGCATTTTTTGTGAGGGATCACATGATAGTGATGCTTGTTTTAAAGAACAAAAAAAGAAAATTTTAGCTGGAAAGCGAGCTTGCTATCGTTGTTTGAAAATTAGTCATCCTGCCAAAAAATATCGCACAAGGCTCAATTGTATTGTCTGCTCAAAAACATATACATAGTTAATGTGCACTGAGATCACTTTCAATAAGCAGAATATTACTGAAACTGACCTTGCGACTGTACCACCAAGTCAATCTACTCAAACACTTAGTAATATCACCAATATTCATGTATTTCTGCAAACTTTACGAGTATCTTTGAAAAGTAATAGTGGTTCTTGTATAGTACGAGCTTTAATTGACAGTGGCTCTCAACGTTCCTATATTCTGAAGTCCACAGCACAGCAGGCTTAAATATAAGGTTAAGAGGGAAGAACTTAACGATATTGGAATTCAAATTTCAGATTCAAGTGAAGCTGGTCCTATTGAGTTATTGTTAGGTGCAGATATAGTGGGTCATATTTTTACTTAAATGTGGGTTATTAGCAACATTTTTGGGATGGACCTTAATGGGGAAAACTCCAATAGAAAGTTGTCATGTCACTCTTTATGAAACAAATTTCAATTGAACAATTGTGGCAGTTAGATATGTTAGGAATTACAGATTTAAGTGAAAATATTTCGCGAGAAAAGTTAGCTATAGCAGCGAAAGATTTTTTCTTAAAAACAGTTAAAATAAATATGGAGGGACGTTATGAAGTTAGATTGCCTTGGTTGGCAGAACATCCTCCACTTCAAACTAATTATAATATTGCAAAAAAGAGGTTAGATGCTGTTTTGAAAAAATTAAAGGACGAAAATTTGTTTGAAAAATATGATCTTGTTTGTAATGAATGGGAATTAGAAGGTATAATTGAAAGGGTTAAAAATTCTCACAATATATCTGTAGGTCATTATTTACCACATCGTCCCATTATCAAAGAAAATAGTATTACAAAAATTAGACCGGTTTTTGATGCCTCAGCTTGTGAAAAAGAAAAACCTTCTTGAAATCAGTGCTTAGAAAAGGGTCCAAATTTATTCGAAACAATATTTATAATATATTATAATTTCGGATATACGTAAGGCTTTTCTTCCAATCAGTATTTATGAGGATGATCGACAATTTTTGCGTTTTTTGTGGACGGATAAACCAAATAATATTTAGGCATAGACGCGTAGTGTTTGGTATCAATGCTAGTCCGTATCTGCTCAGCGCAACTATTGAATATCATTTGGAAAAATGTCTAGAAAATTGTAACAAAAATAAAGGTGTATATTCAGCTGATACAATAAATAGATTACTGAAAAGTTATTACGTAGATAATTGTTTAACTAGTCTTTCTAGTGAAGGCAGTTTAAATCGGTTTATAAAACAAGTCACTCAGGTAATGGCAGAAGCACAATTTGATCTAAGAGGGTAGGAGTTTACTCAAAAACATGGTAGAGGGAGTGCGGGATAGTTGACCATAAGGGAGACTTGAGCCAGTGGCCATATTACGCGCCAAACGACCTCAACCGGCACTGTACGATCAAAACATGTGTATATTTTATACTAAAAACGCAGCGAGCCGACAGCCAGTGGTGTTGAGACATCAGAAGAAGGGGTAGGTATATCGATTAAAATAGTGAAATCGTATTTTTTTTTTTTGAATCAGTGTAATATTTTCTAATGGTAAGTTAAACCTTAGCTTTTAGGACAATTCCTTGAATACGTTTGTATTGTTCTTATTTTTACAGAGAAACAAATAAAAACACATTAGTAAATTTGAATAATATTACAAAACAAGTGCACATGTACCCTGTGGGAGAATTAAACCACCTTTTGTTGGGAGACATGCTCAGTGGTTCAAATCTCCCCTTAAAATGTTATTTATGTCTGAATATGATTTTGTTACAGATTGCCATGCCCTTTAAGTACAAACGTAAAGACGGAAACAAGGCAAGAAATCTTTTAAACTCTGACGTAATTCAAGCTGCCATCGAAGACATAAATAAAGGACTGTCATTACGAAAAACCGCTAGTTAAGTTTCTTGAACAACCGAAGGTATTTTTAAAAAATAAAAATTTATTTTCAAAAGTTACAAAGAACGAAGTATGTGTGACAAAATTATAACTTATAATCCTACCAAAAGTGGTATTTTACTTATATTTATAAGATTAATGAAATCGTATGTTGAATTAACAAAAAGCTCTTATTCTAGGTATCTTATTTTATATTATTATATGTCGTATACAGGATGTAACACCTCCCTCCTTAAGAATCGGCTTCAGGCTTGAACAGGATTGAAGGCGATTGATCGTGTTTTTCAATTCGTTGATTACGTAGTGGTTTTTTCAATTTAATTACGATATAGATGATGATGAATGTAACGACCAAACCAAATGTTGTCCATAAGGTCCAATATATTGGATTGTTCAAATTTATTTCAATTGTTGATAATGGGTTAATTGCTTCGATGTTGTCTCGTAGTTGATGAATATCTTCTAAGTTGATGTTTTCAATACATAACGGTCTTTGCTGATTGTAACTTGCATTCAAGTTAATTTGGAAGGATGAGCGGTCGGCCAAGTTCTGTTTTTTCAGTGTTGCCAAATTTATAATTCAAATATTCAATACTGCAATTCATTGGCACGTAAATCAGTTTGTTTCCATATATTATATGTGGTTGTTCATCTTGACATTTTTAGTTAATTTTTATGTTATTATTTGAAATAATAATCAAGTAATTATCGTTCATTCTATTGATAATTAATTTTGGCGCTATGACAGGAACATTGTTGCAGTACGGATTTTTATCCATTATTAGTCCGGGTATACATGCCGATTTAGTGTCAAACTTTAGGGCTCTTTGTTCACAAAGGAAAACGTCTTCTATGTGTTTACAGGGTTGTTCCATAAATTGATATACATCTTCTTCAGTAACCAAAGAAGGTTCATCAGAGATAATAATGGTATTTTGTTTTGTGGGGATTGGAAATAGATGAAAGTATTGAAAAGTTTTAGGATGGACTATGGGAACTTCTATAGCAAAAATCATATGATCGCTTGAATAATAACAATTTGTACGAATAATAGAATACCAAGAAAAAGTATCAATTTTTAATATTTCATCTTGTTTGTTTATTTCTGATATCTCTTTTAAAATAGTTTGTAAATTTCGATTGGTCAATATATCAGGGTGAATAACATGTAATTTTGAAAAAGTTATTGAATTTTCTATATTGTCAAGAAAAGTAGCGATAACATTTGCACTAAGAAATATTTGATTTAACATACTTAAATCAATTGAATATTTGTATTGATGATTCGTAAATATATTTGAGGACTTTTAAAATTATTAATGTAGGTTCATATTTTCTTTTGATTGCTCGATATTTGATCAATTGTTTTTGAATATTTTTCAACTAATTGCTTTGACAAAGATATTTGTTCATTTACGTTTTTTATAATCTTATTTTCGTTTGTTTTTAAAATGTTTAATGCTGTTTCATATTTTTCGCCATCATCCGCATCTAAGGTGCCAAAAAGCCATTTACTAACCTTTCCGCCTAGATTAATTAATCCACGTTTCTGCCTATTATTTTGATTAACATTACTAAATTTAATATTTTTAAATTTAGTAGAAATTTCTGACATTATTGGTTCCAGATGATCTAGTTGATTTCTTAAACTTTTTTCCAAACCATCTGTATAAGAGGAAATTTAAACTGATATATGTATCAAGTAAATTTTTAATTTGTTTTTCGAAATCTTTCAAATTTATGTTATATAAAAATACATGTTTACTGATAATTATTTTTGAAGTTCCTATTTTAAAACGGAGGATTCCGGGAGTATCATCGAGGCTTAATATTTTAATTTCGTGTGCTTGGGGACTATTATTGTCAACAACTTCATTTTGAGCCTGCAACAAAGGAGGCTTTTTTAATTCTTTTATGTGAGTTACTTGTGTTTTCTTATTTTTTATGTTCAATATTTTGACTTTATTATATTCTAAAATTTCAGTTATCCTATAGGGACCTAAGAATTTGTTATTCTTTTTATTTCGTGACAATGGGTTGGGTTCTTTTTATATACAGTTTGTCGCACTTTGAAGTCATTATTTTCATTGCCTTTCTTATTTATACGTTTTAAGACATTCTCTTTTTTCGTTTCAAGGTTTTCCTTTACTTGTCCATAGACATAACTTAATTTTTGATTATGATTTTCAACATAATTTGTGAAAAACTCTGGTGGAGTAAAAATTTCAGGATTGCGTAAATTAGTATAACCAAATACTAAGTCAAATGGAGTATACTTTGTTGAACTATGAATTGAGCTGTTATAACCAATAATTGCATAATTTATGAGATCAGTTTCTGTGGGATAAGTTTCTTTTAAAATTCTGAGATGTTCAATGAGAGTAGAGTGTAATCTTTCTATTAGTCCATTAGACTCGTGATGAGCTGCTCTTGCATTCATTTATGAATTGCGTAACAGTTTGTTTCATTTTAAACCAAAAATAATTTCGTTTTAAATATTGAACCGTTTCTTCTATACCACGATGGTTTGTTTTCCCTTCATGGTGGATTTTAATTAAAAGAATTTGTTCCTCAATATCTCTAATTGTGTTAACTAATTTTGTGCATTGAATTAATTTTGGATTTTTTCGACTAAAGTGTTCTGAATAAATATTGGAGAATGGAACGATAAATTTATCAGTTTGAAAATATATATAGTAGGTATTATTCGGATTTAAGTATTCTTTCATGCATTTCAAGATTAAATCTCCATTATCTTCTAAAGGTAATTTGACTGTAATGATTTTCTGAGATTCGTAATTATCGATATTAACCGAGAGTTTATTAACATTTTGTTTTGAAACATGAATTTGATTTAATTTGTTATTGATTATGTCATCTAGAATTGAAATACCAACATTCTCAGTCTCTTTTGATAAGGAATGTGGGGTTTGATCTGAAGGTTCATTATTTATATTTTGTATTCCACGTGGGGGTACGATTAATATATCGGATAAAATATTTATTTTTTTTTATTTCGCTTTGGTGACGGGTTGTTTACTTGTAGACGGGAAACCTACAAATGGTAGTAAGTCGTGCTCATCGTCAGTTTTGATTAAGTGAGGATTTTCTATAAGTTGGTTTAAATAATCTAAGTCGTCTTTGTGTGTCTGGTCTGGATTATTGTACAGTGAGTCTGTATCTTTCATCATATTAATTTCGATTCTAGATAATGCATCCGCATTACTATTTAGTTTACCCTTTTTATATATAATTTTATAATCGTATTCTTCGAGTTTTAAACGCCAACGAACTAATTTTGAATTTGGTTCTTTTAAATTAAACAGCCAAGTTAAAGGACGATGATCAGTTATAATTGTAAATTTGCGACCAAAAAGGTAAGGTCCAAAATGTTTACATGCCCACACGATAGCAAGTAATTCTTTCTCTATTGTGCTATATTTTTGTTCAGATTCGTTAAGAGTACGCGAGGCATATGCTACCAGTTTATCTTGGTTTAAATTTCCTTGAGAAAGTACTGCTCCAATAGCAAAGTTTCCATAGATTTTTGATCATGTATTATTTTTGAACCCTTTTTGAGACATAAAGATAATGGTTTTGTAATTTTGGCAAAGTCTTTGATAAAACGTCTGTAATAGCCTAAAATTCCGAGAAACGATTTTATATCTTTTTGTGATTTAGGTATAGGAAAATTCTGATTAGCCTAAATTTTATCTGGATTAGGTTTAACGCCTTCAGGTGTAATTATATTTCCAAGATAAGCTACAGTTTTTGTAAAAATTTAGATTTGTCTAATTGGATTTTAAAGTTAGAGCATCTTAGTCTGTCAAAAACATTTTTAAGTCGAGTTATGTGTTCTTGTAATGATGTACTGAAAATTATTATGTCATCTAAATATACTGAACAAATTTCGTTATTTAATCCACGTAAAACATTATCCATTACACGCTGGAATGTGCTCGGAGCATTTTTCAAACCAAATGGCATTCGAATAAATTCATAATGTCCATTTAAAGTCGAGAATGCGGTTTTTGGTATATCATTTTTGTCAATTTCAATTTGATGGAATCCAGATGCTAGATCCAAGGTTGTGAAGTAATTTGCTTTACCTAATTTGTTTAGAATGTCTGTAATATTAGGAAGGGGATACTTGTCGTCAATTGTCTTTTCGTTCAGTTTGCTATAATCAATAACTATACGCCATTTTTTCTTAGCGGATGAATCTACCTTCTTTGGAACGATCCAAATAGGACTACTCCATGGAGAAGTTGAAGGTTGTATAATTTGTTGTTCAAGCATTTTATTCATTTGAGTTTTAACTTCTTGCTTGTGTACCTCAGGAAATCTATATGATTTTGTAAATATTGGCTTATCGTCCGTCAAATTGATTTTATGTGTTATTTTATTTGAAAAAGTCAATGGTAGTTGTTCACAATAAAAAATGTCCCTGTAGTCATAGCAAAGTTACGTATTGCATCACTTTCTTCTTTATTGCAGTGGTCAAATCTAAGATTTTTTAAGTTTTGTTTTAAAATGTTATCTTGATTTTGATTTATTTGAATGTCGTTCTCAAAATTTTCGATAAAATTTATTTCGTTTGGGTTTAAAATTTCAATATCAAATCGTTCAGTTATTGCTATACTTTGAGTTTCTTCGTTTGGGTTTAATATTGTGGTGTACGCGAAGTAGTTTTCAATATTTACAACTGCTTTAGGTATTTCTAAGTCTTTATCAAGTTTTACATATTCAAATAGGCCTAAACCTTTCTCATAACAAACTGGAATTTTTATTACTTTTTGACATCTACCTGGTACAATAAGACTATGATGACATTTGTAAATATTTTTTATAGGCTTGATAATTTCATCTGTAAAAATCATGGTACTTGAGTAATTGGAGTAATAACTAATTTTTCAGAAATATTAACAGATGCCTTTAATTGCTTTAAAAGATCCATGCCTATAAGTCCATCATAATTTTCACTAAATTAGTAAATGTAAAAAGGATGAGAATCATTTACACAAAATATTTTAAAAATAGGCATAATAGCAACTTCATTATGATAAGTGATATTATGAGAGGTTTGTATAGTAAAGCCTTTATTTATAATTGAATCTTTATAATATTTATATGCCAAGTTGGGATTTATCAAACTTCTGGAACTGCCTGTATCTATAAGGAATTTTGCTTTTATTTCGGAAATATAAATGTATGGTAAATTACTTTGTAAATGGTTTAAAGATATTATGTTACACTGTTGTTGTTCGTTTGAGGATTCTGAAAATTTGTATCAGTTTCTTGGATATCATTTTCTACCAGTTCTTTATCACTAGAATTACTCTCAGGTGACACGTGTAAAAACGTATTATCATCATAATAATGTTCTTGTTGAGTATAATTATTAGAATATACTGAAAATTGTAGTCAGGATCGGAATAAGGGTCAATTTCAATATTATGAAGTTCTTGCGATACAAAATTACGAGGTCCTGTACTTTGGAAATAATTAGGCAATCTATAGTTATTTTGATTTGGAAGAGCAGTATTTCTTGTTGCAATAGACATTGGCTCAGGTTTGTTGATAGGAGTTTTACCAGTTGATTGAAAGACATTACGGGGTTGTCCGAAAACTTGTTGGTTTGTGAAAAATTTTTGGGGTGGAAGATTTTGCCTTGGTTGAATATTTATTGGTTGAGATGGAAAAGGTTTTTGGAAATTTTGTGAAACATTTTGACTAAAAACAGGAGGATTCTGTTGCTGAAATTGTGTTGACATTGGGGTTTGGAAATAAGTTGTCGGTTGGCGAATATGTACCGGATTAGGTGCAACCTGCCTCATTGGAATTTGTTTAACTGATTGAAAATGTTGTTTCTGGTAGTTTAAGAAATTTTCTTCTTCTAAAACATATGAAATCGCAAGTTCTAGGGTATCGGGTTTTCTTAATCTAACCATATCTTGTATTCTACCTGATAGTCCTCGAATGAATGTTTTTAATGCAAGTTCATCATAATTTTTAATTTGGAACATAACTTCATTTGGTTGTTAATTTAGTGATTTTATTTTAGAAGAAATTGAGCTTCGAGATTTTTGAATTCGTTGTCCAAAAGAAAAGAAAGATTCGTTTTTATATGGATGTAAAACTATTAGTTCCTGCACTAAACAGTCTAAATTTCGCTGGTCTCCAAAAGTCAAACGTAAAAGGTATTTTAAATTTGCCCAATCTCGAATTTCGGGACGACTGCCTATTAACATTAATGCTCGACCTGATAATTTGCCTATGACGGCGCTGATTAAGAAAGTATTAAAAGGATCAGATGGTCTTTCTGTAATTGTGTAAGTATTTATAAAATATTCGCAATGTTCGAGGAATATTTCTACTTCCAGTGAACAATTAACTTTGTCAGCCATATTTTCAGAATTTATTGTAATGTTATCAGTATTTATTTGTAAACTATCTAACTTATTAATTAAATCGTCCAGCTCGATTTTTGTAGCTGCGTGATACAATTAATAATCAAAATTTTACTAAACTAATGGGATAAAAGAAAATAAGCTCGATGTAAGAAACTTATTTAACTTTTCTAAAACTAAATGAGATTTCTATTTTTTGAAAAAAAAATTTTTTCTAATCTAACCTAACCTACGTTTTTTTGATCGTGTTCAGCGATCGCACTAAAAATTCATATGCCCTGAACCTTTAGGAGGAAAATCATATAATTTTTGCCACAAAATGAAAACTAGGAAAACCCTAACAAAAGTGGTATTTTACTTATATTTATAAGATTAATGAAATATGTTGAATTAACAAAAAGCTCTTATTCTAGGTATCTTATTTTATATTATTATATGTCGTATACAGGATGTAACACGCTATTAAATTTGACATTGATAGAACTACTTTGCGTAGATATTATAAGAATCTGACGAAAATTGAACACATCCTGAAATATAGTAGCCCATATAAAAACTCATTACTTGTTTTGCCTTAAGAAGAAAAATTGCTGGTCAATTATTGCATCAAATCTAGTAAAATGCATTTTGGGTTAACTAGGAAAGCTGTGATAAATTTAGCATACGAATATGCACAACAAAACGTCTACGGACACCGGAAGCAACAAGTCTGTCACGTGCAACTAGCTTTAACCGGAAGAATGTGGAGGAATTTTTTCAAAATCTTAAACGCACAATGAAACGCTACAAATTTCAACCACAAAATATATAATTGTGATGAGACAGGTTGTACTACTGTGCCAAAATGCCCTAAAATAATTGCTTGCAAAAGTATGCGTCAAGTGGGGCAAATAACGTCGGCCGAACGAGGAACACTTGTTACTCTGCGTTTTAATATTAACGCCATCGGCAACTTAATTCCTCCGTCTTTCATCTTCACGTGCGTGAAATACTCCGATATTTTTGTAAATAGTGATCCTGTGCGTTCCGACGGCGATGCATATCCTTCAGGATGGATGACCAATCTGAGTTTCCTAAAGTTTCTGAAACAATTTGTTAAATATTCCCATTCTTCCCAAGATAATCGAACATTGTTGATTCTAGATAATCATGAGTCACGTATCCATCGTCCATCCTTCACATTTGCAAGGGATAATGGAATCACTATGTTAACACTACCCCCACATTGCACCAATACATTACAGCCACTTGACGTCTCGGTTTTTTCATCGTTTAAATCAAGATACAACACAGTTATGACGAACTGGTTGTTATCAAATCCAGGCAAAACCGTACCTATTTACAATATTCCTGAGTTTGTAAAAGAAGCGATGCCAAACTCGTTTAGTCAATCCAATATATTAAGTGGATTTCAAAAAACAGGCATATTCCCAATAAACACCGAGATATTTTCAGATGCTGACTTTTTGTTGTCAGCAGTTACAGATAGCCGATTAAATGATGCTGAAGGTCACCCCGAACCATCTACATCGAATGACCACTTGCATTAATTAATAATATTCCTTCCACATCTAGAGGCACTGACGAAATTTCTACACATTGTGATAAATATGGTGTTTCAATAAAAACACCAGAAATGATAAAACCATATCCGAAAGCCGAACCACGGAAAACCAATAAAGGTAGACAACCAAGAAAGACCAAAATATTAACAGAAACACCCGAAAAACTTGATTGTCAAAATTGCTCACCAGGAAAAGTTGACCAGGTACAAATTAAAATGCATAAAGGTAAAAAAAAGCTACAAAAAACGAAGAGAAAAATTTTACAAGATGAAAGTGACTCAGATATGGCAGAAGTGCCACCTGATTGTTCATTAGAACACGAAAAGGGAAATTGGTACTGGTTTTTATGTACCACTGATGCCGTATTATATATGAAAAAAATAAATAAAACGTACAACGGGCAACAAATCTATACATAAGTTCATAAGGTAAAAAACCTACCATTCTTACAAAAACATCTGTGTAGAAAAAATATCAAACATGAATATGAATAACATTACACGAAAACAAACACCTGTGTTGAGTAAATAAATAAAATAAGAATTTTAATGCATCCAAGACCAGATTCAAATATATCAAAAGGAAAAAACGAAAAACGTTTAACCTGTTTCTATAAGTACAGTATGTCCAAAAAGAATTGAATTGAACTGGACTGAAATTCTAAAGAATCGTAAAAATAGTAAATTTAAATGAGGCAAGCAAAAAAAGCATTAAAGAGGGGCACAAAAATTGAACACGTTACAAATTAAAGAGTGAATTAATAATAGGGGACTCAATGAAAGATGTTTGGTCATTCAAGCAAGTGACACTATTATTTCACTTAGCCTTCATGATCTCCAAAATCTCCAAATAATTTAAACGGGAGCCCTTATTACACCTATGTAATAACGTTGAATTATTCTAAACATCGAAGTTGTGATTTGTCGCGATTAGATGGTTTGCAAAAGTAGATGGCGTATTAAAAATATCGGTATTCTTATAACGGTTGATTACAACCCAAATACAAATGTTCCTTGATTCTCGTAAGGATCCTAAGGCCAGATTGGCCGATATAAATGCTATTACAGTCCTGACAAGAAAGTCCATAAACTCCCAAACATTTAAAAAATTTGTTGTATCTTTAGAATTCACTAGAGAAAGGCTAACGTTGTTAACAGTTCTAAAACTAACGACAATATCCGGCTTTTAGCAATCTTAAGACAATAGCTACCGGTATAAGTAAGAGAGACATATCTTATGTTTTCCACAAGAGGACTTACTGTACTTATAGAAAAAGATTAAACGTTTTTCGTTTTTTCCTTTTGATATATTTGAATCTGGTCTTGGATGCATTAAAATCCTTATTTTATTTATTTACTCAACACAGGTGTTTGTTTTCGTGTAATGTTATTCATATTCATGTTGATATTTTTTCTACACAGATGTTTTTGTAAGAATGGTAAGTTTTTTACCTTATGAACTTATGTATAGATTTGTTGCCCGTTGTACGTTTTATTTATTTATTTATTTTTTTCTCTTATGCGTTCGTTTTTATCTGTATTGTAGGACTGATGATGGCTTGTTGAGCCGAAACTAGTTTCCTTTACATAACTAAATTAAAAGTTTTTTGTGGAGTTGACTTTGAAAGCTTTTGTTTGTTTTCTATCCAGATATATCAATAGGAGGACGAAATTACTACTCAAGATCTTGTTTTTGCAAGAATGCCGAAGAAATAATGTTTACCCATGGTCTGTATCTCTACGAACTAACGTCACCTCAAGAACTGCAAGGATCGCTTTATCAAGAGCTCGTACAGTTTGGTTGATTGAAGAGGTTAAACAGCATTATGTGACCCTCAACACAGTGAATATTGAACTGAAATTTTTATATTTTTTATTATCATCCAAACAACATCATTTAACTTTATACAATTGGTACCTCTAGACCCTACCAAGGCTAAAAGGAATCTAACTTGACAGTACTATTGCATTTCCAAAATTGCCTCATAAAAATGACAAGTAGGTACTACAGAATGAAAAATGGCCAATAAGAAAGACCATTGAACATACACGCCTATAAAATACAACTACAGGGTGGCAATATTTAATAGAAATAGAATACATTTTTATGTCGACTGTAATAATGATTGTTGATTACTAAGATGTCTTATGTTGGAGATTTTTCAGAAGATCAACAAGACACTACCGTTTGTAAAGTCAGGAACAATACGATTATATAATGACTCCTTAATCTCCCTTTAATATTTATTCTTTGATCTGGGAAACCTTGTTAACTCCCCAACTACCTATGCATATATTATAAGAATAGTCTGACATTTAATCTGCAGGTATTTCGATAATGTTGAATGACCACTCTGTATTTAAAACATCTGGTTATTCTTTCTAATATATTTGTTTTCGACTAACCCATAAACATAATATTGTCGACTAGAAAAAGGTTCTGTTCTTTATCACAGGCACCCAAGATAATATTTTTATTACTTACAGATGTTGTATAATATTTACAAAAATATTAGACTTCGAGACATGTTAGGTATAAAACTAAGAGAACATATCTATAAACCACCCAACTAGTATCCATGATACCAGTGGCGTGGTGTCTTTGTTTTGTTACAGTATTAGAAATCGATCGACATGATTTGGAGATTAATAAAATGTGAAATACATCAAATATGTGCCATCATCCTATAATTAAATCAAATTAATAACTAAATAAATAACAATTAACAACTAGGTAGGAATGTTTTTCTTAAATGAAACTTACAAAAAAATGCATTCAACTTACTCTGACTGTATGGAGGCCAGATAGTAGGAACTTCCAAAATTAATTCGGAAGAGAAAGACTGTGGCCGTTTTAGGTAATATATTATTAAATCCGAATAACTCGAAAATTTCACAAACTAACGTTCCACCAAATATTTAATATTGAAAAGCCTCTAAATTCCCATTAAAATGGCTACTTTCTACTACAAGTTTTACAGCGGCTTTTCTACCGTACGGTCCACAAGTCAGTAATCAACCCGCTCCAACAACATCCTGCTAACGGTTCTTTCTGGAACTCATGTGACTATACGTCACTGCAATTTCAAATTTCAAGTAAATTTCAAAATCGGGGAAATAAGTCAAATTCGGGAAAAATATGCGTATTTTATATTATGCCCTAGTTGGTAATTTGAATGGAATAATAGTACCAGTTGCCGAATTAGTTAGTAGCAAACATGATTCAGCTACAATATCAGCATTTTTAATTAATTTTAAACATTTCATTAGGACCGAGTGCCATAATAAATGGTCTATTTTTGATATAGTAATAAATGATTGGAGTTTTCCTCTGATAATATATCTTTGTATCGGTTTTAATGATATGACTCTTTATACTTATTTGCAAGTCTGCTATAAATATTGTACAAATAAGGATGATGCAAGATTATTTCAGTTGGTATGCCTTAAAAGTTGCTGCGCGCACTTTATTAAAATGGTAAGCAGACAACTGTCACCTCTTAAGAAAAATTCAAACATTAAAGACGGTATGTTAACTGCTGCTGCTATTTTAGTACATTGTACTTGCTTAGAGGAACTATTATTCCAGTTCGAGAACTTTTCCGTGACACTTCTTTATCAGGTTAATACTTCAAACGCTGACGTCAGACATTCGCAATATTGTTGATAATTTTGAACAAGAAACAACTTATACAGAAAATTTGAAAATGACATAACATCCGGTCAATACATAACGTCACCTTTTTTATTATGCTTTTATGATATATATATATATAAAAATATTTCTGAACCGTCTCCAAAACTTACTGAAACAGATTTAGAAAAATATCCGAAAAATGAATATCAGTCCCCAGAATTTGTTTTGTACGTTTTAAATCGGATAATGCCGTTTGCTCCTTTATGGTCAGATATATTGGGTTTTGGTAGACACAGCAATATTGTCGTGGAATGCAAATATAATAATAATCTTTATTCAGTTAGCAACAAAATAATACATTGCTTACATTAGTTGCCACTGTAAAGGCAAGAGTGCAGCTGGCTACTAGAGTTCAGCTGGTTTATACACTTATCCTTAAACTATAAACATATCCTAATTTCTACATGCATACACACACTCACAAAAAACAAACACACAAAGCCACACAACTTAATTACTAATGTATTTCTTATACCTATGTCTAAAGTATTACCAAACAGAAAAATCAAAATCCAGCAACATCCGACTACTTTCAGCCCCCCAGAAGAATTTTTTTAAAATTATTTTTAAAGGTCACTATCGATGTAGATTTGACCTGCTCTGGTAATTGATTATAAAACTTGGCTATATTGTAGGTGAAAGACCTCAGACTCCAGTTCTCTGAGTCGAAGGTGTAAGGCGTCCTTTGCATCTCAAATTCAGATTATGTATATCAGTTCTGAAAGTTATTTTCCGATATAGATATGATGGTGTCTGCGTAACACTTGGTTTAAAATAATCAAAAAAAATATTTTGGCACAGGTTTATTTCAGAGGTTCGCAATAGAATTACCACTAATCTAAATGCAATAGATTTAGATATAAACAAAACTCCTAAAAAAAATAAAAAACTGAAAAATAACGTATATTTAATAGATGATCCGTATTTGCAGATTCTATGGTACGATGGATGAGCAGGTGGATATTTTTGAAAAATATCGCACATTATACAGTATTAAGGAATTTATTTTTAATTTCCCTGATGCATACAATTTAGATGAAATATTTGATAAATTGCAGTCAACGGATAGCACACTAGTTTTTATTACTTTCCCGCACAGGGAAAGTATTGTGAACGCGCTAAAAAAAATTGAGATAAACACGGATATAACCATTTTGAAGTTCCTTGAGACGATGAAGACCATTTCCAGATGGAAGTCTGTCTATCTATGTGTCTGTGTGTGTGTCTGTATGTATTCTACCACGATAGCGCCCAAACGCTTTAACCAATTGAGCTAAATTTTGGCATATTAGTTTAGAGTTACTTTAGTTAGAACGTATATACTTTTTTTTCCATGTCTAGTTCACTGGTTTTTTAGCTCCCCATGCCATATGCATATGGACAAGCTATCGATCTATATTCAAATTAATTTGTTATCGTGTCGAAGTCCACCTATATGCGTCTACCAACTTTGAACAGAATATCGTTATTAGTCGAAACAATATTAATTAAAAGATAATTGATTATAACGAAAAAATGTATTTCAATATGTGGAAATCAATGATTTGCTGTTGTTTTTTATACACAGTAACAGGTTGTCGTCTGAGCCCCTCACTGCTGAGAAAAAACAACATAAAAGCCTAAAAAATTAATAACAAATTCACTGTCAAACTTCAAAATAAACTATAGATATTTTATCTTATTTTTTATATATATACGTCCCAACTAAAGTAACTGCTTACATTTTAAACGCTATTTTCTCGAGTATTATGAGGGCAAATATCAAAAGTGACCTAACGCTGTAAAGCAGATAATAATAATAATAAATGACTTTATTGTGATTATAATTTTTACAACAAATTACATTATCACAAAAGGCGAAGTTGAGGCATTGCATAGCCTCTTATCTTAACCGTACATTTATGGAACAAAACACCTACATTAATTTGCTAAAAGAAACAAAAAAAAAGGAAAAAAAGAAGTCAAGCGAAACGAAAAACATTATACATCAATAACCATTGTCCATATTATTTACAAAATAAAACACTACATATAATAAAGCACCTGCATCAATTTACAAAATCAAATTAGAAACATTAAACATAAATATCTGTATCAAACTTACATATTTACAAAATATATCAAATTGTACAACCCATTCATAAAATCAATCATTGCCAAGAATCAAAGTCAGTAAATGGCTCTTAAACGTTCTACCACACATAGTCTTGACATCATTGGGCAATCCGTTATATAGTTTGGATATCACGTAAGAAAACGACCTTTCGAATAATGCCGTATTATGTGAGGGTGGCGCCATCACATTCTCATTTCGGATATTAACATGATGTGCCAGCGCACGAAACTCAATCTTGCTATACAGATACCCCGGCGTCCTACTCAAAATAATTTTATTAAACATCACTAGAGAGTGCATTCGCCGTCGCTGCTTCATCCATATTCAACCATTTTAACTCTATTCTCTTTGCCGTTATTCCACGTTCCCTTCTTCTAATGCCAGATATTAGGCGAACACAAAAATTTGCATCAGCTGGATCCTACGCACCTCCGTACTAACAAGGCAAGGTCCATACACCACATCACCATAATTAAAATGAGAAAGAACTAAGTTATCACACAGCAACCTCCTCAAAGACGAATCTAACAGTTTCCTCTGACCATATATTAGTTTTAAATTGATAAAGACTCTTTTGACACATGCACTGACATATTCCCTAAATCGCAATTCACTGTCTGCCCAAATTTTTAGCCACCTTAGTACATTGCAAATTAAAACCGTTAATGTTAAGTCTAAATATATCCTTATACCTATTTCGAGCCTTACATGGTCCCAAAAGCAATAGCTGCGACTTGTTGGGATTCAGGTGCAGACAATGCTGCACCGAGTGACGCACAAGTTTTTCCAGATCAGAGTTGATACATTCTATACTCTGATAAACAGTCCGTGGATCAAACGAAAAGTATATTTGCGTGTCATCCGCATAAAGATGTGCTGAACAATGTTCAAGCACCCTGGTAAGTTGCGAGGTATATATACTGAATAAGATAGGACCCAGTATAGAACCCTGCGGGACTCCACTACGCAGCGACCGGCGAGCAGACACACTATTCCCCAAACGAACAATCTGAGATCTGTCACTCAGATACACAGACAATAGAGAGACGGCCGACTCCCCAAAACCCAGATACCGTAGTATTTCGATCAACAGCCCGTGGTCTAGTCGGTCCAATGCTTTGGAATAATCCAACATGATCAGAGCTGTCAATTTTCCATCATCTGCTTCATGGAGCACATCATCCAACACCTTCAACAATGCAGTTGAGCAACTGTGCCCCCGTCGGAACCCCGACTGAGTATCAGGCAAAAGCCTGTGCTGAAGGAGCTAGTCCTTGATCTGTTCATCCAGAATACGTTCCAAAACCTTAGAAGCCGCAGGCAACACACTAACAGGCCGCAGGTCGCTCAACGACGCTGGCGAATGACTCTTAGGAACGGGTATTACGTTGGCTAATTTCCAACAAGCAGGATAGTTGTGAGTTTCAATAGAATAATTTACTATGTGCAACAGAATAGGAATGATATGAGGGTAGCTACGAGTCAACATATCAACACTGATCCCATCACTGCCCACCGCATTAGATTTAGTCCTCGCCAAAGCATTCAGTACATCCTCATAATCAACCATCTTGAACTCTAAAAAATGCTTTAAAATGATCACTCGACCTTTACTGATATATGAAAATTTAGCGGTTGTGTCCACCCCTATCACAGGGCTTAAGCGATTTCAACCAAAATCTAATGGCTTCATCCTAGGACTGCCCCAAACTCATATGCCAACATTTAGCTCAATTGGTTAAAGCGTTTGGGCGCTATTGTGCTAGAATACATACAGACACACACACACACATACACAGAGACACAGACAGACTTCCATCTAAAAATGGTCTTAATCGTCTCAAGGAACTTCAAAATGGCTATATCCGTCTTTGTTCGAAGGGTGATTAGTTTTATTCCTCCGAAGATTACTTTGATCTTGCTTGGGTGGCTGAGAGCAGCGGTAATGGTTAAGCAACACTGTTAGGAAGAGCAGTCTCACTCCCCTACTTGGCATAAAGGTTACTTGTGCAACAGTGTTGGTTTTTTAGTTACGAACCACTGTTAGGAAGAGCAGTCTCACTCCCCTAGGCATAAAGATGACTTGTGCAACAGTGGTGGTTTTACGACGATTTAATTGAGAGACAATGTTTGATTGAATCTGATTTTATTAAAAAATTAATCAACTATTTATATACGAAATAATGCTGAAAACAGCTAAAATTATTATTAATTTAATTTACATTATTATCTACAAAAGTATAAACGAAAGTAAAATACGGAACGTTTAAAAAATGATATCAAGTAAATATTGCAAACTATCGTGGTATACTTTTTAGATAATAATAATAAATTAAGATTTTTGACTGTGCGATATTAAACTAAAAACTTTGGTCGAAAATGAGTAACAAAAGAAGTAAACTAATATTAAAAAAAGCTATAAGGATATTTGAAGAAAATCAAGGTAAGTTTTACGATTAACATAAACTTAAGGCAAATTTAGTTTATGAGTATTTTATTCCAGAATACCTATCTCTCCATGTCCCCGGTTCACCAGTGTAGCGGTATTAAAGACGTTTCAGTCGTGAGTTTATTTGTATCAGAAGAGAACAGAATCTGTTAGTCCGCTATCACATATACCAGGCTAACAAAGTCAGTAGGGTTCGACCCAATCTTGACTAGATTATTTGGTATTTTACATTATGTAAATATTTTATAACTCTCTGAAGCAAGTATCCAGCTCAAAGTATAATTAGACAAAGATTAAATTCCTCTTATCTGTATACTTGTAATGAATCCTATCGTTGTACTTTTTCTCCAACACCATCTAGTGTACACACCAACTTAATCGGCAGTTAGGCTAGGTTGATTAGACTGGCTTAATCTGGCAGTTGTAGATTTCTTCAAGCCTCAGTATTTATAGGCATGTCATCAGGTAGGTGAGGATGCATGTACCGAGTAGGAAACACCAACAGAAATTAGTAAAAATTCACTTTGGCTTTGGATAATCACTCGAGTTCCTCAATGTATTTGTTTAAAAATAAATCGTTGTTAAAGTCAAGATTTAAATCACAAAATTTAAAATTCTGTCTCTGAAGGAGATACCCAATTTAATCCTGTTCAAAAAAAAAACTTTAAGAATTAAATTTAAGTGAACTATGTCACTGTGTCAAATAAAAATTAGATTGAATTCAAACAATGAAAAAACAAAATATTTAACTCCAACACTTGATGGAAAGTACGTTTCAATGTATATAAAAATTAATAAACAAAAGTCAATCCTTTCAAAATGAACAATATTATGATCTTTTTATAGAGAATAATGATTAATTTGCTACCACGGAAAGCAGAACCTCGAATGACTATGTATAAATTACTTAGAAAGGAAAACACCCCTGAGATCTTGTATACAAACTTATCAAATTATGATGTTACAATCTTTAATTAAGAAAGATCTCCAGCAAATTATCCTTTCCAAGTTTCAATTCAAGAATTAAAATATATCAAAAAATTAATAATATACCAGGTTGCTCAAAACCTTACAAGTCACAAAATCACTTATTGATCGATAGTATTACTTTCAGTAGAGCAAGAAAATCACTTTCCAATAATTTACCAATTAAATCTGGTAACAATAAGTATCTTAAGCATCAAGACAGAATTGACCACTCAATTCACCTGATGAGTTTCAGCATCCAGATAATAGTTGCATAAGTACGATAAATAATCCGATTATGTATTCAGGTTCGGTATAGTGACTTGTATTGTTTTCAACAATCAACAAATTAAACGTACCTATACATCCTAAATATGTCCTTCCAGTGTGCTGTCAAACATCAAGCTCCATGGCGGAAATCAACTCTTGTCTTGTCCAAATGTTTGTTCACTTCTTGCAAAGGTTCCTTGTTGTAATCAGTTGTTAGGCGATATATTCAACATCAAGTATTCCTAAAACATTAAAAAAATATGAACAGCAAAACTATTCATCACATCGCTAATCAGCTTAAGTAGGTAATTATATGATAATGTATTCATTCAATACACTATCATTCGTCAAGTCCGAGAATAATAATAAAAAAATATACAGTTATTTAAGATAACAAGATAAATGACATAAGTTGTCAAGCGTTGTAAAATCTAGCAATACCAAAAGGGTTGTGTGAAATGATTCTCAAAAATATTAACTATTTACTGTACATACGACAAAATATGACAACATGTCACTATAATATCTATAATGTGTCAATCTGACAACAATGTACAAGGTACGATAAAGGCAATATACTTATAAAGAAAGATAATTATATTACATCACTTTACTAAGCAATGTAAGCGGTACGAGAATATTTACACAAAATAATTCTTACACAATGTCTCCAGACAATTGCATAAGCGATACGATATTAGAATTAATACATTAACTCACTCTGATAATGTATTAATTACGGTAAGATAACGATAATTATTACACTACGTATAACAACAGTAGTGTACATAAGATACGGTACGGTAATAATTACATTACGCAATCACAGTAATGTAAAACGATACGGTAAGATAAACGATAATTGTTACACTACAGTATAAACACAGTAGTGCATACAAAACGGAACGATAATGGTTTCATGTACGTCGATACGACACTATTACAGTCAAGGTACTGAATAAAAGTTAGCTATGAAGCCATTAACACATCAGTCACCTCGTAGTGTTACTTTCGGACGTCATAAACCAGTGCACTATGCACCCTGTATATTTCAGCACACAGTATATAGTCGGTCACTAAACCACCCTGTATATGCTATCAATATACTAGTTATATTCACTAAGAAATATAATACATTTATATACAAATGCGATAATTATATAATACAATTATATCTACGATATTATTATACGATGTTTGTTTATAAACAAACCAAATCTACAATAGAAATAAGGAAAATCATTTCACACACAATAAAGATAAACACTACTGTGTTCGCTAGATCTTACACAGCACGATATCTTTCTAATTAACATAAATTAATTAAAAAGAAAGCTCAAAAAGCTGCCACAGGTTTCAACTCACGTTTACACCTGCAGTAACCTCTAGTAAACTTTCGTCCACTAAAGGGGGCCAAAAAGGCAGCCACGATACGAATACCTCGCTATCGTGGTGACGATAATTAAGTCCCGTAAATCGAATGATTTAACGAAACCGGAAAGGGATCAATCTCCGAAAAGATTGACGGGGTTGTTGCTGAGATTTTATGTAATATTAACTAACAATATTACACAATCATGACCTATCTTGGTCCGAGAAAATATACGATAATTAGAAATCAAATTGGTTGCATCTGCACAACGCAGAACGGATCAAACCATAAGAAAAGTATGATATTAAATAATTATTAAGTCGAAAATGTTCAATACGTTTGTAAATACAAAATTAGATAAAAAAGAATTTTATGGAATGAATCCTAAAATAGACACAACCTTGACAGTTCAACGTTGGTCAGATACAACCACTTGCTGAAGTTTTTAAAATCACTATCAGTGAAAACGACATAAAACTAGCTGTTGCCCTCGAGGCACGAATAGCTCTCCATATTTAAGTGTAAAAGTCATAATTTTATGACCTTTTTGTCATTTATCTAAATTTTTGTTTTGTTTTAGACATCAGCTATTTTTTTTTTTTTTTTGTATCGGGTTTTGTGCCTTTTTCTTCTCTTTGGAGGCACTATTTATACGCAGATATTTTATATTCCAGATCTAGGCCAAATTCTTGTACGCAAAATAATTGATTTTTTTTTAGTTTTATTATAAAATTTATTTTGCCCCCTTTTCTACTATTTACGAACGCCTATGTAAACAAAATTGTTATGCTGCATGTTGTAGGTTATCCGTTAAGTGGTTTTTGAGTTATCACGGATACAATTTTTTCCTGACCCTTTTATAGAATTTTCACGGACGCCTATGGAACATTAATTTTTGTCGTGTATTTTTAACACCAATTCAACTAGTTAAATATAAAAATTTTTACATTTTAATTTTTTTTTCATTTTACCCCTTTTTTTTACTATTTACGAACGCCTATGTAAATAAAAATTTTATGCTGCATTTTTTAGGTTATCTTATATGAAAGCTATATATAATTAGCCAATTTTTCTGGTATATTTGGGAAACATTTTTTTTTCGTTTTTGACTCTTTTTTTAAGACTATTTTCGAACGCCTGTGTGAACTAATTCTTTTATGTAACATTTTTTAGGTTATATTCTATCACACCTATAAAAAATTATTCAATATTTCGGATAAGTTTAAGAACTAAAATTTTTTTAAATTTTTGAACCCTCTTTTAAACCCCTTGCCTACGCTCAATGTTAATCACCACCTATAAATAGCCTGTAGTATTTTCGTACCAAATGTGATTAAAATCCGTTAAGTGGTTTTTGAGTTATCACGGATACAAATTTTTTCTGACCCTTTTATAGAATTTTCACGAACGCCTATGGAACATTAATTTTTGTCGTGTATTTTTAACACCAACTCAACTAGTTAAATATAAAAATTTTTACATTTTAATTTTTTTTATTTTACCCCTTTTTCTACTATTTACGAACGCCTATGTAAATAAAAATTTTATGCTGCATTTTTTAGGTTATCTTATATCAAAGCTATATATAATTAGCCAATTTTTCTGGTATATTTGGGAAACATTTTTTTTTCGTTTTTGACCCTTTTTTAACACTATTTTCGAACGCCTGTGTGAACTAATTCTTTTATGTAACATTTTTTAGGTTATATTCTATCACAACTATAAAAAATTATTCAATATTTCGGATAAGTTTAAGAACTATGATTTTTTAAATTTTTGAAACCTCTTTTAAACCCGTTGCCTACGCTCAATGTTAATCACCACCTATAATTATCCTGTAGTATTTTCGTACCAAATGTGGTTAAAATCCGTTATATGGTTTTTGAGTTATCACGGATACAAATTTTTTCTGACCCTTTTATAGAATTTTTACGGACGCCTATGGTACATTAATTTTTGTCGTGTATTTTTAACACCAATTCATCTAGTTAAATATAAAAATTTTTACATTTTAATTTTTTTTTATTTTACCCCTTTTTCTACTATTTACGAACGCCTATGTGAATAAAAATTTTATGCTGCATTTTTTAGGTTATCTTATATCAAAGCTATATATAATTAGCCAATTTTTCTGGTATATTTGGGAAACGTTTTTTTTTTCGTTTTTGACCCTTTTTTTAAACTATTTTCGAACGCCTGTGTGAACCAATTCTTTTATGGAATATTTTTTAGCTTATATTGTATCACAACTATGAAAAATTATTCCATATTTCGAATAAGTTTAGGAAATATATATTTTTTATGTTTTGACCCCTTTTCCACTATTTACGAACGCCTATGAAAGTAAGTTATTCATAACACATTTTATAGGTTATATTCTATCAAAACTATCAATAACTAGTTAATATTTCTGCTATTTTTAAGAAATACGTTTTTTTTTAATCTTTTTTACCCCATTTTACACTATTTTCGAACGCCAATGTGGTCTAATATTTTATGTTCAATATTTTAGGTTATATTCAATTAAATGCGTAAAAAATTATGCAGTATTTCGGATAAGTTTAAGAACTATGAATTTTTTTAATTTTTGAACCCTCTTTTAAACCCTTTGCCTACGCTCAATGTTTCCCAAAATCTAATCAGCTCCTTGCCATGTCCAATAGTATTTTTGTACCAAATTTGGTTAAAATCTGTTAAGCGGTTTTTGCGTTTTCGTGGATACAGACAGACAGACAGACAGACAGACAGACATACAGACAGACAGACAGACAGACAGATAGACATTTTTTTAAAACTACTTATTTATGTATAAAATGACCAAAAAGAAGTATTTCCGGTGAAATAAAAAAAAAATTTTTTTTCATGAAACTAATAGTCTCCATATATACATATATTACATATATGATATGGAGAGCTAAAAATGTGATATGTTCATAGTTAAATGGCTGATGGCCTTGGTAAATAATTTAAATTGATTTTGTTCATTATGTATGAGAGTTGACTTCAGGAAATTAAATCATTTAATAGCAATAACAAAGAAATATTAAATGCAATACATAGCCATGTTAATTATCCATTTTACTACGTATCTTAAATGAAGGACGCCATCATGATGTTTTTGTTGTTATTGATGTTTCAAAATCCTCATCCTCTGCTAGATATTCGTCAATACATTTCTCAAAAATTAACCATGGTGTTACAACATCACTCCGGATAGTATTACGTATTAATTTTCATTTCAATTAAACATTCTACTAACAATTAAAAAAGAAACATTGTTTTTACGCTCTTGATATCTCAGCAACGAAATTCCAAGAGAGAGACGCTATTCTCCTCCAGGCGTATAAATACTTTCGCGATATCACGCTTCGTGAACTCTCGCTACACCTTGCTACCTGTTGATTTATTCAGTGTATTGCAATGGTACAGTTAACATAAATTATCGATATAATATATTGTAAACTCAACTTATTTTATTTAAAATAAGTGTAGCGAAAATTTGTGAGAATTTTCGTTACACCAGGAACCTAAGATAGTATTATGTAATGAGGTTCATCCAGCTGAACAACAGGTTCTTAAGCCAAAAAGTGTGTGTTCATTGGATCCAACTATAAAAAGCCCTCTAGTTAATGATAAATATGAAAATGAAACGGAGTGTGATTCGAACTCTAATCGCATAGCCACTGAACCCCATCATTCAGTTAATAATTATATTTCTGAGGAAAGCGATGAAGATCCATTTAAAGATAACTCTGATTCTGATCCAAATTATGAGCCTACTGAGAATGAAGAGTCAGATAATGCTGATGAGGATAGTGCTAATTCAAAATATGAAGCTCCTGTTCCAAGGGAACCGTTGGGTGAACCTAATGATAGACATGAAGAGCGAAAAAAATATTAAGAGGAAAAGAAAGAGTGCTGCCAGAAGCAACGTTAGAAAAAGATCTAGAAATGTTTTAGAGTGGATTGATACTAAAGCAAAAACATTATTGAATCAAGGTGTTGAGCATAAGAATAGAGAAAGAAAAATTATTAAGGAAAGAAAAATGGGGTAAATTAATGAAGAAAAAAGACAATCGGTTTTTAAAGAACTCTGGTCTATGGCTAATCATACAAGACAATGGGATTTCATAGCCAGGTACGTGAAAGAAATTAAAAAGAAGCAGGTTACGATTAGTGCAGGGCCAATATCCAGGAAGGTTAAATTCCAGAAGTTAATCTTTTAAAATTAATGGTGAAGAGATAAAGTTATGCAAAGTCATGTTTTTGAACACTCTTGGGAGCTCAGAAACTTGGGTGACAACCGCTCTTTCAAAAATAAAAGGTTCCAGTACAATAAGTGCTGACCAACGAGGAAAGCATGACAATAGATCAGAAAGAATCAAAGAAGCCATTAAGAATAGTGTACGAAATCATATTAAAATGTTTCCCATGGTTCCTTCACATTACGTGCGCAAAGATTCAAAAAAAATATATTTGTAAGAAGGTCTTAACATACAAAAAATGTACAGACTTTACAATGAGTACTGAACAGATGCTCGGATCATCGAAAAGGCAACAATCAGTCAATATCGCCATATATTTAATCAGGAGTTCAATATAAGTTTCTTTAAGCCAAAAAAGACCAGTGTGACTTTTGTTCGGTTTATAAGCTGTCAGATGATAAAAAGAAATTAGAAATACAAAGTGAATATGATACTCATATAAAAAACAAAACTCTGGCTAGAGAACTAAAAAATGCTGACAAAATTATTGCTACAGATGAAAAAACAGTATGTGTGGCTTGCTTGGACTTACAAAAAGTATTAGCTACTCCCCAGTCCAACGTCAGTGACTTCTACTACAAAAGTAAATATTCAACTTACAATTTTACGGTTTTTGATGTAGGAAATAACCAAAGTTTTTGTTATGTCTGGCACCAAAAGATATCAAAAAGAGGTCCTTGTGAGATTGCCAGCTGTTTACTAAAATTTATTCAAACACAAAAGAAAAAAGGCGTAAATCTATGATTTTTTATTCAAATAATTGTAGAGGCCAGAACCGGAATAAGTTTCTATTTTCTATGTTATCTTTGGCATCTATTACTTATCAGATTGACATTACCCATAGATTCCTTAAAAAAGGACACACCTAAAATGAGGGAGACAAGGGGTAACATTAATCAGAATGGCAAAAGTAACAGGTCAAATGTCACCGAAATGTCTCAAAACGATTTTCTTAATTTCAAGGATATCACAGATATTCAAAGCCGGAAAACCGACGAAAAGAAAAAGGTTTTCAAAATTAGCAAGATAAGGGAAGTTTCTGTAAAAGGTTCTGCGCCGGCGACAATATTTTTTAAATATGAATACGATTCAGCTGATAGCGAAATTTTGAAGATACATTTTTTGGAATCAGAAAAAAAGGGAAGGCCACCAAAGGCTGATAGTAGCAATATTTTATCAAAAAATTTAAAGAGACTTTACAATGCTGAACTTCCAGTGGAAGAAAAAAAGTTAAAGGGGCTATTGTGGCTCTGTGATAAGAACAAAATTCCAACAATGTATCACCAATTGTATAGAAGTCTGAAATGCAAAAAAGCCAGTGAAGGTGGAGAATCAGAAGATGAAGAGTTTAACGATAACTAAATACATTTAAAAAAGTGTTTTGTGTTATGCTATTTTTACTAGGTACCTAAATGCGATTTTTATTTTCTTATATAACCCCTACAGTTTAAACCTTGTGGATCAATTTGTGTGTACGATTTACAATACTGATGTAATACTTAAAATAAACCAACAATGCTTAAGTACAGACATAATTATATTTTATTTAATTTTGCCATACATTTTCAAAAGTAAACTGTAGTAACTAAAACTAAACTAAAAAAAAAAATTGGCTATTTTACCTCAAAAACTTTTTCGGCAGTTGATTCTTTCTCGAATTAACATATCTTTAATAAATAAATAAAAAAAGTTGCTTTAAGTTTGAAAATTTGTCCCTCATTTAAACTGCTCTAACTCAAAACTATAAATAATGAGTTACTACAGTTTTCGTTGCACCCGTCGATCTGTGTTTTTGTATGTTGTGTGAAATAATAATCAGCAATCAGCACTTATTAGGACCTTATACGTTTGGTATTACATAGTTATCTAAGAATAGTTTTGTTTATATATCTTTCGAGATTAGCAATTATGTGTGCAATTAGGTTTTTGTGATACTCTTTACTTGCACAAATTTGTTGTTATTTGTTCTTGTTATTACTTAGTTTTTCTGTTACAAGTGATTTGCAATATTGTGATATACCTATATTACTATATTTTTGTCTTTTGTTCGATACTCAATGTTGTTATATAATTCTCATCAGTTAGGAACGTTTGTTATTAGTTTTTTGATAACATTTTTTGTTTATATATTTTGAGTTTAAAAATTATGTGTGCAATTAATTTTTTGTGATAGGTTTTATTTAATCGCACATATTTTATGATTTTCACTTAGTTTTTATTTTTGTAATAGATATTATAAGAGATTTGCAGTCTTGTGATATAGGTGTCAGGAACGAACTTATACGTTTAAACACTATCTGTGCATTTGCATATAGTTTATTATTTTTTGTGAAATAAATTAGTTTTTATTTGTGTTTTTGTTATTAATTGCAAAAGTTTTTGTTAATAATTTTTATAGAGAATTTATATTTTTGGTATGATATTTATCATTCCGTGGTGTCATTTTACACTAATACTCTAATTTTTTCGGATCATTATTAATAAACTGTTCTATTTCTAGTTTATGATGATTTTAGTTTTATTTAATTTTTTGTTGACTGTTTGAGATTTTTATATTTACTTACTTGCATGATGCTAGCCTTACCTTTTCTAACTAGTGTAGCAATAGATTTAAAATTTAAAATTATTCGCGCGCTTTAGTAATATGTGAGTTAGTGTTTCCGTTGTGCGTGGCGTTGGTGCGCGGCAGTATAGACAAGAAGAACAATTGGTTATGTTGTATTCAGTATTAAGTTGTTGTTGTTTTAATTATGGCCAACGACAATCTTAGTTTTTAGTTTTGTTATGCTTTATGTATTCAATCCATAGTACCTATTTAAATAAATACAATTAAAATATATGTGACAACTTTTATTTCTCTAAAAACACAGTTTACTATAGTTCAGGTGTGAGGTGAATGCGGAAAGAAAAGTGTTTTTCGTATTACCACGTGTGTTAATTAAACTTCCAAGATGGACAATGATAATAATCCAACTGTGACTGGAAATACCGCTCAGATAACAATGGATGAAATTATTCAGGCTACAGTGCGTAGTATAATGTTTCACGAGGAAATGAGGGGCCAAATACCGCAGCCTGGGCATGTGCCCGTAGCTCAAATTAAGTTTACAAATAGTGAAATCGCGGCACTTTTACCAGACTTTGCGGGGACCTCCAACGAAAATGTGACTTCGTGGATACAAAAGGTGGACGCGGTCCAAGCGGTCTATAGTGTTCCAGATAACGTAATGCAGTTAATTAGTGTGGGAAAGTTGAAAGGACATGCCAAAGATTGGTACCATTCAAAGATTGACAACATTACTAAATCATGGTGTGATTTAAAAACTGAAATTATTAAAATGTTTTCGTTTAGACCGGACAGAGTGACTTTACTTATTTTACAAGGTTATGATTACGATTTAGAGCATCGCGATAATAAGCGTATGAGACACGTAGATGCATTATGCAGAGCTAATAGCATTCTAGTTCTAGAAAATAATACGTTCGAACAAAATTTGTCAATTTCTCAAAATCTGGACCAAGATATCGTAAACATAAAAAATAAACTTTTACAAGGCGAAGATAAAAATTTTGAATTGTATAACGGTCTAGTCTACAGAAAATTTAAAGATAAAAATAAAACGCTATTTTACGTCCCGAAGTCTATGGAAGACAAAGTCATTTTTAATTGTCACGACGCTTTAGGACATGTCGGTATAGATAAAACAGTCGAATATTTATCACGCGTTTATTGGTTTCCTGATGTTCGAAATAAGGTCAAAAATTATATTATGTCCTGTATTAAATGCATTTGTTATGCACCGAATAAGCATAAAAATGATAGTGTATTACATAACATACCAAAAGGAAATAAGCCTTTCAATACTGTACATATCGACCATGATATCCTTCATATCAAAATAGCTACTCATACACCAAAAGCGAATGGTCAAATTGAGCGTGTTAACCGTGATTTAACCCCCATGTTGTCGAAGCTAACGGAAAATGATAAATGGAATGAATACTTACCTGAAGTTGAATTCGCGATAAATAATTCTTTTTGTAGATCAATAAATACTTCTCCTTCAAAACTATTATTTGGGATTTCTCAGCGCGCTCGCAATGATTGTTTAAGAGAGTACTTAGAGTCCCATACTGAAGATGATACGGATTTAGAAACCCTTAGAGGAGCGGCACAGATTCAAAACGCCAAGGTCCAAGAATATAATAAAAAATATTATGATCAAAAACATAACGATCCCGTTAAGTTTAAGGTTGGTGACTATGTCATGATTAGGAATATTGACGTGACACCAGGTGTAAATAAAAAACTGTTACCTAAGTATAAAGGTCCGTATGAAGTTAAGAAAGTTTTAGATCATGACAGATACTTTATTTCTGACGTTGAGAATTTCCAGATGACTCAGACCTATTATGAAGGTGTCTGCAGTCCGGAAAATATGAAGTTATGGTTAAACTAAATTGATGAATTATTGAACGACTCCCCATCATGATTCACAATAATGTATGTATTATATATTTTGATTTTTGATGTTTCAACCTTATGAACTTTATGTGCATTTATGTTTAAGCTAACATTATGTTAATTATGTCAATTTATGATCTTACTAAACAACCTAATCTTAGTTTTGATTTAGGTAAATTTTATGAAATTTATGTTTATGTCAACCCATTATGTTTATAAGAAGACTTATGTTTAGCGAATACGTTTAAGTCCTTATGTGAATTACTTATATTTAAGTGAACCATTTATGTTTATGCGAATCATTTTGTAACTTTTGATATGCTAGAAATTATGTCAATTTATGTTTATGTTAAAAACCTGTACTTACCTATGTTCGTGTAAGATAGGTCGAGGACGACCTAATTTGTCAGGTTAGCCGAGCTGTAGCAATAGATTTAAAATTTAAAATTATTCGCGCGCTTTACTAATATGTGAGTTAGTGTTTCCGTTGTGCGTGGCGTTGGTGCGCGGCAGTATAGACAAGAAGAACAATTGGTTATGTTGTATTCAGTATTAAGTTGTTGTTGTTTTAGTTATGGCCAACGACAATCTTAGTTTTTAGTTTTGTTATGCTTTATGTATTCAATCCATAGTACCTATTTAAATAAATACAATTAAAATATATGTGACAACTTTTATTTCTCTAAAAACACAGTCTACTATACTAGTTTTGATAATTTATTCTTCTTTTTAATTTTCTTAATCATATCTCTAGAGAACCAACAAGAATATCGTATATTCCCACTACGATCTCTTGCCGGAAATTTAGGTATCTAACATTTCATACATTGAGCTATAGAACATATCTAGGCTTTTGTTTACATCATTACAAACATTGTCCCATGTAGCATGAGACATTAATCTATACTTATGACTGTTTAAATGTTTTAATATTATTACATACCTTACTTATATTGGCAAATACAGGCTGATCCACTAAGCGTGGCCAGCTGCTGTATCTCGGAAACTATTGGTCGTAGAACCTTGGCGAAACTTTTTTTTCAATTAAAGTGGTTATGAAAAAATGCTAGAAATTATTTTCAAGTTTCGCATTTCGCCACAAGGGGGCGTTATTTCATTTAAAAATTTATAATGCTTAATTTCTCCGAAAATTTCCAAATATAGATAAAAATATGGTAACATCATGAAAAAGCCTAGACAATTTTACACCACTTTTGTCTGAGGCTTGTTGATGTACAATCCTTAATAAGAGTGGGGGAAGCCATTCAATGTGTAATTCTTTAAATAACTGTAACTTCTAAACCACTTATTCGATTTTGACAGACTTGAGATTGATTGGAAGAGAAAACCAAGCATTGTTAACTGTCGTATTCGCTGATACACAATAGTGTCTAATAAACTTGCCAGAATGCGCAATTTGTAATCATTAGAGCTTTTTCGATTTTTCTCAAAAAACTTAAATCGCACGGTATAACTAAAATCCCATAATCGCAAACTAGATTATATTTACAAGGAAAGTGTGAAAACCGCAGTTCGATATCTTTGTTCGTTTCAATGTTATTACCCAAAACAATAATCTGGGCATATCTAATGCGCCCTTCTAAAAAATAAATCAAGATAGCTTAATAACTATCTTGTTTAATAACAAGTTCGGTAGGTTTCTATTGAGACAAATAATATTAATTATTAGTCACCTTATTTATAATGGATAAGTCTTTTGACGTTGACGTTATGTAACGGTAAAATTCCGTCCCGTTACAATTTTAGACACTTGAGCCGCTTCCGCGCGTTACAACCTAAGTACTTACCAGGTTTAACTGCCTACCTCACTTTTCAACTAAATAAAACACATTTTTCTGGGTACTACTTTTCCATATTTATTCACCTTGGTTAGTATTTATAGTTCGCTCATTATATAGATTACCATCATAGTACCAATGATTCCCTCCTCAAACCTTGTTTATAAGTTCCTGAAAACGTGCCAAGCTACTTTTAGTCATTTTGTAAATATTTCAAGTGTACATACCTGTGGAGAATGTGTCCTCGGTGATCTTCGGGTTGGTATTCATCCTTATTGATATTGGGTATTTGATAGAGTTCATGCGGATTTAATGTTGAATTCTATACCGGGTGGGAGCTTTTGAATGGTATCTTATCTAGGAATGATGTTACCAGTAGTTGCAGCCTAACATCAGATCTGTAACAATATTGCTAACGTTAAAAATTGACTATCTGAACATCTTGGTAGGCGTTATGCATTTTAAGTCAATATGACTTACCTTTTTCTTTGTGTTTGTTGTTATACTTCCGTTTGTATTGTATTGTATAGGTTACCTATATGTTATTTAACTCCCGGCTATGACACAAAACGGTGGCACTGTAGTTAGTGTTGCTATTTTCTTTCCCGATTTTGACAAATATATTCAGTGTTTGGTTTTCGTTTGCTATTGTTTAGTGGTAGAATTCGTGAAGGCCTAATTTCGGCGTTATTATTGTTTACCGTGACGTGTAGGTTATATATTTTCACTTTGACTTATTTGAACTAATTTACGACAGACAGCTGATTTCTGTCACCTTGAATATTTCATATAACAACTTGAGTATTCCATATCACTTGCTGGATAGTCCGTTCCTTTTACAGGTAGCTCACTGTTGCTATTTATTGGTGTTCGTACTGAAGTCTGTTCTCGCAGTGGACATCATGCTTCGGTGGCCCGGCTTTGTTGCTGTTTATTTATGCCGTGCATGTGATAGCTATTTCGATCTGACAGCGCAGTGTAATTACTGCTGAGATGTTCTTCTACCTACTCGCAGGCTGTGTTGAGTGACAGTTTGTTTGGCATTGTCAACTTACCGCCTGTTTGATGAGATTTTATTGGATGGAAATGACTTTTGGCGGTAAGAATAGTGAAGATCGCACGTTATTGGTGATTTAAGACTTTTGCGAATTTAGTTGTTGAAAATTAGTCCTACTGTGTGCATCTGCCATTGGCGATTGAAATTCTAATTGAAAAATAGAAAAGCTGTTTTTAACCATTATGTATATGGGATCATAATTGTAATTTCGATATACGCGGATTGTGTTGGTGAATGTGTGGAGAGATTTTACGGTGCTGATGTTGGAGTTTCATTAGCTTCCGTGGTTTTTTTATCAATCTGCAACTACTTCATGTAGGATCATACGCCATTTTGGTTCGCTGTACGACTGGGGCTAGGTAAGCGATGATTGAACCTGAATATCCTGATTTTGACTGGTATTTTGTTGATTTCTAGTCTTCAATACCTCAAGAGAATCGTTGCACAATAGCAGTTGTGTTTGGATTGTGTGGTGTAACGATTGTGTTGTATATAGATATTTGCTGAGGCCACGCCTCATTTAAGAATTGAAGTTACCCTTCTAGAAGGTATGTTGATGTATATTTGATAAATTTTTAAGTGGTTTTTTTTTGGTGTACTATCATTTCTTTGTTAAGGCACTTATTATTCTTATTATTAACTATGGGATTTATTTTCTCCTGTAGGGTTTTTTGGTACGGGTTAAGGAAAATTGAGTATTAAGGAGAATGGACAGACTTGTGTGAGTTGATATGGGTACATATGTGAACGGATTTAATTACGAATTTCACCTACAGAAGTCGGACGAATTCCTGAACTGTCCCTGGATTTCCCAGCTAAGTGGAATATTTAATAATCTTCTTTTCTAATTACGATTTATAATAATTTTCTTCTCTAAATACGATTTATAATAATTTTCTTCTCTAATTTCGATTTATAATAATTTTCTTCTCTAATTACGGTTTACTTATGAGTACTACATTATCAATTTTGATCAAGGCATTGATGGTCTGATGTGCGAGCCAGTGCGCAAGATTCAGTCTGTTTGATTTTGTTATTTTATTTTAAGGATTATTTAAGTAATCAATTTATGTCGAATGCGTGCTGACTCCATTATCGGTCCTCAATGTAATCAGTGATTTCTTATTTCTTATATTAAAAATTGTTGTTCCACATTGATAGGTTAAATATAATTTCAAGTATAATAATAACATATTTCACGTACAATATATTATGTCTTCGTAATTACTGAGATGTAAACTCAGTGGTACCACAGAGGTGACTCAGGTTTTTGAACGGTAGGTGTGTAATTCATACAGAATAATATTTTGAATTGATTTTAATGTTCCTAATTCGAAATTATTAGTTGATATATCGGTCTGTGAGACACAAAATTTTATTGCATCCTTTTATTTTTTTTTTTAATTGTCATTTTCAATAGAGGACACCAATGATTTTATGAACCTAAGTGTTTTATTCTCAGAGCCGATCCCCGAATTATTTACTATTGAATAGGTTCTTGCTTTTCCGGAATTCGACCGATGCCCGCGGTGAAGATTAAGCAAGTGGCGCCAGGCAAAAGAACGTTATTTAGGTTGGATTAAAGGTAATCGTACATCGACCCCCCCCTTTTTCCTCCACTGTTTCAAAGCTAGTCCGAAGGCCACCGCCGCATCAGACAAACTAATTAATAATTCGAGCGATCCTTTTGAATTGAAAATTTATACGTCACAGTTATAAAAATCGTGAAATAAGTAATTTTCATTTGCAAATCCGTGCCCTTCTTCCGACCTAATTAAGATTTTAGGCATGGTCCAAATTATGTAAGAGGCAAAATAAGTTTTTTATTTCAAATGCACAAAGAATAGAACAGAACAAAAGTAAAAATAGTTAAATGAAAATCTAAACAGTGCGAATAATAAGTAAACATTTATACAAAAAAATCACAGGTGTTCAAATTGTTTTCCATCATTTGAAATACAAAGATTTAACCGATTTCTGGTAGAATTCACGGCTGCTTTCATTCACAGGTACATTTCACCTGTCAAAATACCTTCAAAAATATGCGGACCAATAAGCATGTCGTTAATTGTGTGAATTGTGCCGTAACTAACTATTGTGTATTAGCGGATACTACAGTTATAAATGCTTGGTTTTCTCTTCCAATCAATCTCAAGTCTGTCAAAATCGAATAAGTGGTTTAGAAGTTAAAGCAATTTAAATAATTATACTTTGAGTGACTTCCCCCACTCTTATTAAGGCTCATACATCAGACAAAAGTGCTGTAAAATTATCTAGCCTTTCTCATGATGTTACCAAATTTTTGACTACATTTGAGAATTTTTGCAGAAATCAAGGATTTTAAATTTTTAAATGAAATAACGCCCCCTTGTGGCGAAATGCGGAACTTGAAAATAATTTCTAAAATTTTCTCATGAACACTTTAATTGAAAAAAAAATTTCCCCAAGGTTCTACGATCAATAGTTTCCGCGATACAGCCGCTGGCCACGCTTAGTGGATCAGCCAGTATACTCAATGTTGGATGATAATTATCCTCCTGTAATAAGGGATTATCACATTTCGTGATTTCCAATACAAAATTTGATAGTACCAAATCTAGTCGTCGGTTCATATAGTTAAAAATTTCATTCATTTGGACTAAATTATGTAAGCTTAAGAATTGGTGTAATAACCTACTCTTATCACATGAATTTACAGATATATCGGGTGTATTAAAATCTCCTAAAAAAATAACATTGGTGTTATCACAAAATACATCATAAAATATATCAAAACAGGCCTCATATACAATTGAGCTGCTGTTCGGCGTTATATAAACCACACAAATTCATGTATCACATTTTTTTTTGATTAATTCTCTCTTCATTACTACTGTTCACCGTAAGAATTTTATAACACACATTATTCTTGATAGCTAGTAGAACCCCGCCACCTCTTTTGTTATGTAGCAATAAAGAATTAGCGGGTATTATTTACACTCAGAAATAATACTATTAAATAGCTCAGTCCAAATGAATCCCGATATGCTATTCAAATTGCTCACTGGTTCGATTCAACCTTTACGAGCGGCTTGTACTTCAAGTTTTAATTAAAGAAAAAACAAACAAACAATATCAACTTTATTAATCTGTATTAAAATAAAATTAACTGACCTTTTATGATTCTGGATCTCTGCTTGTCACACACAATTTATTTAAAAGAAAACCACTGATTAAATGACCCTTCTGTTCACCAAAATATCTAAAGTTATTGAAATAAAAACACAAGAATTGGGCTTTTCAAAACAACTAAATTTTAATAAATAATTAATAAAGAAAATGAATAACAATCAAAGAAATAAGTACATATTTAAAAAGAATAAAACAAAAGAGAATGAAAATCTAAAAGAAAATCTTAGTCATTAACAAATGAACAAAACATTAAAAGAAACTGAAAATAAAAAAGTAAAATCTTGATCTGATACTATACAACTTAAAATAGGTAAATTAATATAATTGCGAATAATTATATTAATTCCCGCACAAAACTTCTAATTACAATTGTAAACTGACAATCATAACAGATATTAAATTTCGAAATATGAATCAATGATAAAAGAATCAAACTTTAATCTTTACTAAAACTGAATTAGAAAACAAAAAGGCAATCAATCTTTAAAGAAATTAAAAAGAATAAACGAAGAACTTACTGAAGCTTTACGTCGATTAACTATTAGAAAACTTTATAAAACTCACTATTACAGAACGAAAATGAAATGGACTTTATCTTTATACTGATATACTTTCAAACAAAACTAGAAAATAATTCTTAAACTGTGTAAAATCTTCCAAGTCCAAAAACAAATTAAAATATTTAATTAACTTTATAAATAACCTATAAAACATACCAAGAACGAATCTACCGTTGGAAAGTCCGATTGCATTTCCAAATCGCTTCATAAAAATGAGAAGTACCTATTATAGAATGAAAATACCAATAAGAAAGAAGCATTGAATTGAGTAGTTTCGTTTTTGGAATAAAATATATTTTTATTTCGACTGTAATTAAGAATATCATATTATTTTAATTTATGTACTTGTCTGTTATAATTATTGTTATTACTAATTATATTATAACTTAATGTCGATATTCCCTGCACACTAGATCCGAACACATTCCACTCTCATGTAGTAAAACTACAATAAGGGTAAAATATGATTTTGCAACTCCAATGAAAGGCTTTTACTTAGCAAAAAAAAAAGAACCGCCCAAGAATCAGCCCAAATCTGATTCAATATTGGGAGGCAAAAAAAGTATTGTAGTTAATATCGCACCTTGCTGAATCTTACAACTAATTTGTTAATTTAGACAATTTAATAAAGGTATTTCGATAATGTTAAGAATGACCCCCCTGTAACTAAAACATCTGGTTATCCTTTCCAATATATGCATTTATATTGCATGCATTTATATTTTCAAAAACCCAGATTGTAATATTCGTGGAAGATAAAGAACATAAACCTTATATTTTTGTTATTCGAAATTACCATAGAAAAAATAAACAAAAAACCGCCTCATTTATACAAAATAAAGAAACCATGTGTTCATTAATGCCAGTGGCGTGGTGTTTTGTGACAGTTATCCGCATTTCTATCGCAACGGACAACAGTATATCTACCATAAAAAAGCTCGGCATCATAAAAACCATCCGTCAACCATGTTTCGGTCAGTGCTATCACATCGTAGTCTTCAGCCAAAACTTTTGTAAAGAGCTCTTCAGTTTTTGTCCTGAGCCTCCTCAGGTTCTGGTAATATAAACTAAAATCATATGCTGCATTTGTTGTGGTTTTGTCAATATTGATGTTAGTATTTGTGATATATAATAATAATAAAGGGCTTTTATTGCAACAAATTTCTTACATTTGCAACAGGGCGAGTTTCAGTTCTGGGTTACATATGCAACCCAGTCTGTTCAGCTAACCCTGAGAAACTTAACACTAAGGTAACATATAATAATTAGATATATATATATATAATATAAATTAACTAATTTCTAATGTGAAACTGTAAACTGTAGCCCATATTAAACATATTTCATATACATATTTTCAATCAATAAATTACATTTCCATAATCAATAACACCATCCAGAAAGAGAAAAAAAAAACAATGTAATAACGCTGTACAGCCCCCGACCAGACAACACAACAATGAAAATAACACAATAACCCGGAGGTAATTATTGTTCCGCTAATAATCCACGAAAAACCTGATTCCTAAACGTAGCAACCCTTGTGAAATTTCTTAGTTGTCGCGTCCATGAATTTGCATATTTCGCCAGATTATATTTAAATGATCGTTTAAACTGTGCAGAAGTATGACTAGGAACAGTAACAGCATTCGCAAATTTTATATTCAGATTATGAATATCAGTCCTATATCTTATTTTATTATATAAGTAGGGCGGGGATTTATGTAGAACAATTGAAAAGTATCTACAAGAGGTATGTAAGTATCGTCTTTTTGACATATTCAACCACTTTATTTGAGAGAGAGTGTGACTTATTCGCTCATACTTCCTTATGCCAAATATCAATATTGGGTGTTCAGATTTACTGAGGATCCTCCTTCTGTTTTGGGGGTGTCATAATTTTCAGACAATGTATCATCACTTTCACTTCCTTGTTTTAAATAAATAAATAAAGCATTTATTGCCCAACAGAAAAATCCATTTACAGAGCAAACAGTACTACGTAACATATCACTATTTAACAAATAAAAATATATAATAAAATACCACCAACAGATTAAAATTATAGCACACCATAACAAAGAATACATTATAACAATTTTTTAGGCGCACAACATATATGACGGGAGACCTGGTCAATATGTTTGTGCGAGATCTAACTCAATAAAAAACAGCGTTATTCCTACCATTCATTCTGGGAACGTGAAAATTTAGGTATGATAGCAGGTTTGGGCAGTCTAATTTATCGTGAATCATCCCATATAGCACTGCTATCGCACAACGAAGCCTCCGTACATATAAACTATCCATCAAGAAACGGGACGTTAAACAACTGTAACTGATCCCACGAACTGGATAAATTCCGTCCACTCTGTAAACGAGGTATTTGAGGAAACGTCGCTGAAGCCGCTCAATTGTCTGCCTGTGGCATTTATATATTGGATTCCAAATCAATGAACAATACTCCAACTTGGACCTGACAAAAGAAAAATACAAGATCTTGAGCCAGCTTACATCAGAGAAATGTCTACTATTCCTAATTAAAAAACCGTAAGCCTCAGCTGCTTCTGCTGCCTTGGCATCAATGTGATGAACAAAGGAAAGTTGAGAGTCAAAGATCACGCCGAGATCTTTTACGGATTCTCTGCGATACACCTCACAGTTATTAATTTTATAACTGTGTATTAATGGTCGGAGTTTTCTTGTATAAGACACTACGCTACACTTGTCCACATTGAGGCTGAGCTCATTATCAAAGCACCACTGCTCAATCATGTGCAAATGGCTCTGAAGCTCTTCACATTGAGAAACATTTGACACGTCTCGATATATCTTAAGGTCATCCGCAAACAATAATTTATTACAAGTTAAGCTGTCTGCTAGGTCATTTATATATAGTAGGAATAACAATGGAGCCAGATTGGAGCCCTGCGGTACACCAGATTTTGCCATATATGTTCGTGAACTGAAGCCATTATAGAAAACAAATTGGGTTCTATTGATTAAGTAGGATTGCAGAAAAAGAATAGCATCAGCAGAGAAAGAGAAGTTTGTTAATTTGTTTAGCAGTATAGAATGGCTAACCCGATCAAAGGCCTTGCTAAGGTCCGTGTAAATCACATCTACTTGTCCAGCTCGATCCAGGACCTCAGACAGGTTCTGGCTAAGCACTGCTAAGTTTGTTAGAGTTGGTCGACCTAACATAAATCCATGTTAACACAACGAAATACGACGACGCACAGACATATAAATTAAGCACGGCCTCAAACAGTTTAGCAAAATTATTCATGATAGAAATCGGTCTGTAATTTGCGATGTTATCTATTTCCCCGTTCTTAAATATGGGACAGACTTTGGCAGACTTCCAAATTCTTAGAAATATTTTTGTTTTAGCCGATAAATTGAACATATGATACAATGGTTTAGAGAGTACCGTGATACAATCTTAAACCATGAAACTTGGGATACCATCTGTGCCCGATGTAAGTTTATTTTTCAACATTTTCGCCGCTAAAATGATCTCTTCTTCGGAAATGTCAGTAAAAAGTATATCCGTCTCAGATCAACTGAACCACCAACCGCGTAAAAGAGTCACTATCCTTAAAAACAGAACTGAAATACTCCGCAAACTTATCAACAATATCACTGGGAGATTTATATGACAGATCCCTGTACTTCATCTTCGCCGGTATTCGAGAAGATCTGTTCTTCGATTTTATAAACGACCAAAAAGACTGAGAATTAGATTTTATTGAATTTTCAGTTCTAGAAATATAAGACTTGTAAGCGATTGCCAATTGTGACCTGATTGTGGACCTCAATTGCCTAAAGTCGTCAAGGAATGCAACATTCCCTGTTTTCTTGTACTTTGATAAGCAATTAGCCTTCCTTTTAATACTTCGAATTAAATCGGCCGTATACCAACATGGGTATCTGCGTTTGAAATTTCGATAGAATGGGACAGACCTATTAATGATGTCATAGATCTTGTCATAAAACACACACGTAGCCTCCTCGATATCCAAATCCACATCATTCATCACACATGACCAGTCTACACTCAACAAGTCACAATATAGAGAATTGAAATCAGCACGCCTGAAGTTGTACTGCCTGTTTTTGATGTTTGTGTCAAAATTCCTAGTATGACGAGTCACAATGTCAACCGAGACCATAATTGCCGGATAATAGGGGTCTTCTTTCAATAGAGGTGTATCATCACGAAAAGTTTGGCAGGACATGGCTGAAACTACCAAATCAAGTACTCGATTTTGTGAGTTTAAAATATTATTATACTGAGTCAATTGAAACATCTGGAAAAAGTCACGAAGGATGAACGACCTCCCATGGCGGTTCTCTGCCTGAAGAAAATGTGGAACATTGAAATCTCCCAGGATTAAAATGTGTGACTCGTAGATGCACTGTAATTGCTCCAAAGAGTCAAAGAAATCCTCAAACTCCGAAAGTTCGAGCGACGGAGGTATATACAACAGAACTACATAGACACAAATATGGCCTGTCAAACACTTGCAAATCAATAAATCGATTGCCGGAAAATTAGTCCAAAAGAAGGAAGTATCTACAATCTCAGAACATAATGTGTTTCTGACTGCCAGCAACACACCACCACCACGCGACTTTTGTAGGACCTCAAATTGCCTATAAATATCGTAGCACTGCGGAAATAATTCTGAATTTAAGACATCATCACTAAGCCAGGTCTCCGTCACACCAACAATGTCAAAATCACACTGACTGCTAGAAATAAACAAACTTTCAGTCTTCGAATTGAGACCTCTTACATTTTGATACGAGACAATCAGTTTAATGCTGTTGGGCACTTTTTGTTTAAATTACAATTTTTATGAGATAATGAATTAATACTAAAATTACTACAATGGGAATGTTCCACAGCCTCAGAACTGTCAACAGGCAATTTTATGTTTTTACCAAGTAATTTATTAACTCTATGTAGAAAAGTCGTTGTGTTTACTGAGGATCCTCCGGATTTGCAGGCACCCTCCTGTACCAAAAACGTGACACCAGAGCACCACTAGGCCAGACTTCTCTCTTCCACACATCTTTAAATTGCTTCCTGCTTTATTGTTACTTTCATGGAAACATAAATTTGTGGCTGTCTCGAGGCAAGAGCGTCACAGGTCACACCGGGAAATCGTTCCTCCCACATCCATTGCAAATTCATAGGTTTCCTATTCGGAGTCAGTCGAGTAACTGACAATATATTAATACTGTACATATTTGTATATTTTTTGTTAGTCAACACAATATTTACGCTAGATGTCGCCAAAAACAACTTACATTGATGGTATCATCGGCTTGAATATCTTCCATCTGAGTTTCCTCACCAACTTGTTCGTGACAGTGAAGTGGAGCAATGTTTGAACCTGTACGGGAAATACCTTTCCACATGAGATAATAGAAACAGTAGCTGGTCGTAAAAGATTTATTTCTTTTTCTTTGATGCCGCTTGACCTGTTCCCGCAGCGGGAGTTGAGCGATGATCACGCACAAAGCAATCTCTTATCGCCTTCCATTTCTTCATAAGTTCCTTCAGGAAAACAGACACATCTAATGCTGGATTTTTCTGTTCATTTGCAGGTAGTTTGTAAGTGTGAAATTGTGACTTTTATAAAGCTGTTTTGTACATGTATAAAATACTTAAGTTTTCTTAAATGTTAGTGATAACTGAGCAATATGATTTTAAATGTCAATATTTCAATCATTCAGTAATTTCAGATATTTGGCCTCTGGTATGAACTTTGGACACTTGGAGTTTGGTTTTAAAATTTCAAGGAAAACAATACCATTAATAGTGAGAGAAACTTGTTTAACCATATGAACTGTTACTACGAACTGTTGCTCAATTCCATTTCCTACAAAGGAGCTGTGGTTGCAGAAGTCCAAGGAATTTTTTCAGATTACACAGTATCAGGATAATTTGTCCCCCTAATTCTGGCTCAGAATATTTCAGTTACAAGAAATACTTCTCGATTGTCCTTTTGGCGGTTGCTGACGCAAACTATTACTTCACAGCTGTCGATATTGGAACTTTAGGACTCGAAGGTGACTCTACGATCTTCAACAGTCAAACTTTGGACTAAGACTCAAAAATAACGAACTAGACCTGCCTGCAGATAATCCTTTACCAGAACCTGACAATGTTGAGTAAGGTTCTGACGTACCCTATGTTTTGCTCGGAGATGAGGCTTTTGTGTTGTCAAAGCATGTGATGCGGCCAGACCCGCCCAAGGTATTATCGCAAGAAAAGAGGCTCTACAACTACAGACATTTTAATTTCTCGAAAGATTAATAGACCTTTTTGTTTCTAAATCAGTTTTTAACAAATACATTCTTTTAGTTATTGAATAATGTTTCAAATAGTCAAATTAAAGTCTGTTATAATTTTCAGATTACAATTATAATTAAAGTTTTGTACGGAAATTAATATAATTATTCGTAATTATATTAATTTACCTATTTCAAGTTGTACAGTCTAAAGATTTAGATTTTCATTTAATTGTTTTATTCTTTTTATTTATACATATTTATTTCTTTCATTGTTATTAATTTTTATTATTTATAATTATTAAAATTCGTTGTTTTTGAAAAGCCCAAACCTTGCGTTTTTATTTAAAATAAAGCTTTAGAATTATCTTAGTGAACAGAAGGGTCATTTAATTAGTGGTTTTCTTTTAAACAGATAAACAGTGTCTTAAGTTACCAGTGATGTTTATAAAGAATACGGTGGTCCACATTCATATAATGTCAGTTAATTTTATTTAATACAGAAGAATAAAGTTTGGTATTTTGCGTTCTTTCTTCAAAAGAAACTTGAATTATAAACAGCTCGTAAAACTTGTAATCGAACCCGTGTACAATTTAAATAGCAATCGGGATTCACTTGGATTGAGAATTTTAATTAGTATTCTTTCTACGTGTACACAATACCCGCTAATTTATATTGTCACATCTATTGAAAGTAACACTGTTTATTGTCACCGGAGCATGAAGGTTTAGAAATAAAAATCCGTGACGAACTTGAAAAACCTAATGAAGGTAAGGCAAATTAATTATTTTATTTTATAATAAGAATTTTTTGCCTTCAGGTAACGAGATAGACGTTGGTATGACAAAGGGCAGCCAAACTTACAAAATAATGATACTGAACCTGAGAATACCAATGCGCAGGAAAATGCCGATCCTCAAGAAGTCTTCAATCCACTAGAAGAAAGAAAAAGAAGAATAACCGCTGATCAAAGTCAATGGCTAAGAGAAAAAACAAACAACTACGTATGCGAGGTGAAAAATATGTCGGATTCTCAAAAGAAAATGGCAAATATCAACAAATATAAATAGAGGGGAAAGAAAATTAAAAGGTGGATGTGAATCAAATTTCTGTAGAAAGTCGAAAGTGAGAAATTGCTTCGAGATTACAGATGCTCAGAGAGAAGTGATTTGTAAATACTTTTGGAACGAAATGTCGTGGGATCAGAAAAAGGTCTATGTTGCATCAACTGTCGAAAAAATTCCTGTAAAATGAAAAACACAAGAAAACTCAAGACGAAGACAGGGGACGTTTCTGTATTACCTAAATATTGACAATAAAAAAACTTCAAGTATGTCGTACAATGTTTTTAAATACCCTCGCTCTGGGATATAAAACAGTCCAAGAATGGGTGAATAATAGTGAGTCAGGCATGTATCAGGATAAAGAGCGCAAAATTACTAAAACGCCAGAACTTAGTTTGTGCAACAGTGCTGAATAGCACGTGGATAGATTTTTGAATTGTTTACTGAAACTTCCCTCGCATTATAATCGAAAAAATTCAAAAAAATTGTTTTTGGAGCCAGTATTTAAAACAAAACTTGAACTTTTTGAGGTTTAGAAAAAGCTTTGTTTGGAAAATAATGTACCTTCCGTAACCAGGAAACACTTTAGAACGAGATTTAAAGAAATTAATTTATCTATCTATTAATCTAAATTCTAACTGAGAAAACAGCTTCTTGGCAGCCACTTGAACGTTTATTTCTAAATAACAAAATTTTATTAACACGCCCTAAATCGTTCTAAATTGCGTATTTACGCTTAATCTAATTTCTTTTCGCTAACAAAATTTACTTTTAAATTCTAAGTGAGAAAACAGCTTTTTGGCAGCCACTTGAACGTTTATTTCTAAATAACAAAATTTTATTAACAAAACGCGCTAAATCGTTCTAAATTGCTTTTTTACGCTTAATCTAATTTTTTTTGACTAATAAAATTTACTTTTAAATTCTAAGTGAGAAAACAGCTTTTTGTTAGACACTTTAACGTTTAATTTTAAATAACAAAATATTAACTTAACTAATTGCTCTAAATCGTTCTAAATTGCTTTTTTACGCTTAATCTAATTTCTTTTGACTAATAAAATTTACTTTTAAATTCTAAGTGAGATAACAGCTTTTTGTTAGACACTTTAACGTTTAATTTTAAATAACAAAATATTATCTTAACTAATTGCTCTAAATCGTTCTAATCTAATCTATTAATGATAAATCAAACTTCGTCTTCTCCACAAATAAATCCCTTTATTTTGTTAAAAATTGTGTCAATAAACTAATAAACCATACATGTTTCGAGACATAATATTCTCATCTTCAGTGGTTAACATTAGGGGGGAAAATTTTTTGAATACAGAAGTTATTTAGTTGTTAATACAGGATTTGTTGTTTCTGGAAATAACACCTTTATAAGTATAAATTTAATATTGAAAGTCGGTCAACTCACCATTTGTAGAAAAATTTTAACATTTATTTTATATTTCATATCGACTTATAACATTATAATCTTTATGTTAATTATTAATTACATGTAATAATAAATTGGCATTCATTATAACATTCAAATATTTTGGTTTTATTTTTGGGTTTAGCTTTGATTTAATCATCTTGTTTAAAATTTTTAAACTGCGTCTTCAAACGGCAAAATTGTGCAAATGGCGATTGTGCCTAAGTTTCAGTAGATGAACGTTGTTTCATTAGATGGCATATGACATATCAATCTCAGTTCGTTTATGAAAGTGTAAAGAGCAAGCGGATACTTGGTTTTAATTAGCATTAATGTTGTGTATACGCTTTTGCGGACATTTAATTGCGTAAGACGAAACAAGAATTATGTGAAGTGGATATCGTGTGATGTTGAAGTGAGTGCTCGCATTATTAGATGTTATGTGTATGTTGAAGTGTGGTGTAAGTATTTGAGTGATATACGAGTAGTAGTTGCCAATGATTTTTTTTTTTTTTTTTTGATATCGGCCAAGGCAGAGAAATCATCATGACACCTAGGGAGTTCCTTACCACTTCCCTAGGTAGTGTGGGACTCTAACCCTAACTAAAACTCTGCCTTATCTTTGTAGTATGGCTCGGGAACCCTCCCTTTTCCATGTCCTCGCTTGATTGTCCTCTGTTGCTGCTGTCTTCTGATGTTGATTGTCGTCTGTTGCTATTGTCCTCTGTTGGTGGTGCCTAGAACACTCTGAAACATACCTTTAGATTAGTATACCTGACCTGAAAGAAGCAATGAAGCAATATTAATTGGTGTCCTAATCCTGTGGATTCCTTCGTCAGAGTTGACTCCTCGGTCTCCGGTACCGCCTGGCACCGTCTTCTACGTTGTAGTTGACTGCTTCGCGAATCAGTGGGTTTGCATGGGTCTCTGCCATTGCAAAGACCTTCTGGGCTCTCAACCTCATGACGTCCCTGAGGCCGTCGAGTTTGAGGTCCCTTCGGATCTGTGCGTTTGACACAAACCAGGGTGCACCCACTGCCATCCTTCTTGCCTTGTTTTCCGTGGCTTCCAATCGTTTCAGGTACGATGGTGCCGCGTATCCCCATGCTGAACTGGCATAGGTCAAGGCAGGTCGCACGACTGCCTTAACCATTTGGAGCTTGACCTGCAAGGGCATCGTGCTCCTTCTGCAGATCATCGGGTAGAGCTTCGAAATGATGCCTTTGGCATTCGCGATGCTCTTCTCTATGTGCGGTCTCCAAGACAGGGATCTGTCCAAAGTTACCCCCAGGTACTTTGCAGTGTCCTGCCATTGTATGTCAGTACCCTCGATGTTGACGAAGTCGTCGGGGCGCACTTCTCTTCTTCTGATGAGGAGCGCGGTGCTCTTCTCGGCATTAATCTTGGTCTTCCACCTGGTGCACCATTCGGTGAAGTTGTCCGCTGCTCGCTGTAGGTATCTTGTCACCAATTCCGCACTGCGACTGCGGGCAATCAGGGCGGTGTCGTCTGCGTAGAGTTCCAAGGTGTTCTGGTCTGTCCTTGGGATGTCACTGGTAAAGATGGAGAAAAGATGGGGGGATAGTACAGACCCCTGCGGCACGCCGGCCTCCAGGGTCCGTGATTCCGAGACCTCCTTCCCTGTCCTGACGCGAATCTGCCTGTCCTGTAGGTAGGAGTCTGCTAGCTTGAGCATCGCTGGTGGGTATCCTAATGTGTGCATCTTATAGATGAGTCCTTCCTGCCAGACCCTGTCGAAGGCTCTGGCCACATCCAGAAATACGATTCCCGTGACCTGGCGCCAGTTTAGTCCTTGTGCTGCATGCTCAACGAGTCTTAGCAGTTGCAACTCCGTGTTGTGATTGGCTCTGAACCCAAACTGCTCGTCGGGGATTACTTCCAGTTCATCTGAGAACTCGCGAAGTCGCCAGAGAATAATTCGTTCTGCTATCTTGGACAGGGCGTTCAGTAAACTGATGGGCCTGTAGTTCTGAGGGAACTTCAGGTCCTTGCCCTGCTTAGGTAGCATCACTACTGTTATGAAAACCCACTGTGTTTGTTATACACATTATTAGATTTCTGGCACAAGCCGTAAACAATCAATTTTTGAGACAGAGTTGTCACTTGCTGTCAGAACGATGAGTTGTTAAATTTAGTTTCGTTCTTAGTTTATATATGTTATAAACTTATGTTGAAGTTTACTTTTTTAAAAAAAAAGGTCTTTATTCAATTAACACATAACTTTATTTTTCAATTTTGAAATTACAGAATGAACTTCTACGATCGACAATGTTCAAGTGAATAATAATAATTATTATTATCAAGATTATCAATTATTAAGACCGCCCGAATTATAATAATAGAATATCTAGACTGCCGGAATTATTATTATAAAAGAATCTCTATTATCAAGACCGCCCGAATTATAATTATAGAATCTCTAGACTGCCGGAATTATTATTATCAACCAATCCTTTATTTCTTACTATTTATACTATTTTAAAGTGCTAAATCAGATAGCTTCTAGAATTTGTATTATTTATGAAAATCATAGATTTTCACATAATTATCAAATTACTTATAAACAATAATTCGTGATTAATTTGTAAATATTATTGGCTTTGAATTGTCTTTGAAAATGAAAAACAAAGGGTTTGAATTACTGGGAAATTGCGTATTAAAATTAGGAATATAATATGATAATTCAAAAATAAGACGTAATAGTACTTATTGATCTAGTATAACAACTCCCTCTTATTAAAAAAAGTTAAAGCTCCACAATGCTTTGACTTTTACTTGAAATTTCTACTTTCTTTAATAAAGGAAATTGTGAACAAAATCTTAGATAAAATATAAAACAAACTTATTTCTAAAACATTATGCAAATGATTTATTTTCGTTCATTTCAAAACCTTCTTCAATCGGTTCATTAATTCTGATTGAAGGTCGTCTTTTAGGTAAAATTTTTGTAAAATTTTCTTTAATTTGAAAAAGTCTTGTATTTGGAGGTTGAGGAGGATTATCTGATGAAGTTGTGATTCCAATACGAATTTTTCTTTTCTTTCGACATTTGCAAAATGTGTAAACAATAATAACAATAATAATTAATGTAATACTTATATAGGTAAACCAAGGTGTGTATTTTTTAATAAATGGTTCATGAATAATATCATCAATGTCTTTGGAATATTGATCTAAATTATGTTTAGCTATATCTAATTCATCAAAATTAATATTATTTAATTTTAAAGGTTTTAGTTTAGGTAATTTAATTTTATCTGGAATATTTTTACAACACTCATATGGAATAATTACTGAATGAGGTTTATAAAGAAAATCAGAATTTTTAGTTTTACTTGCTTGAATTTTTGTTGTGCCTACAAAAGCATAACAATCTGGTTGTAGAGTTAAAATTGAATTAGTTTTAATAATTTCAGAATAAGCTTCTTTTGTAACACATTTAATATTAACTGGAAGTTGTTCACTTACTGCAATTAACCATTTATTTGTTTCTAATAAATGAATTTTATATTCTTTAGCAAAAACAAAAGATATTTGACAAGTTTCTGGAAGTTTAACTAAACCTCTCAATAATTGAACTTCACATATAGCATTATTATCAATAGGGTAATGATAAATATTTCTACAAAGCATAGTTTTAAAATATAATTCTTTACATTTACTTAAATCATTTATAGGAATAAAAACATCATTTTCTTCACTTTTAGCTATATATTTTTGATTTGTTGATAGAATGTGATGTAGACCAGTTCGATTATCATAAATAGGAATTGGGAATAATCGAAATATTGTATATAGTTCCGGTTCTACTAATGGTATTTCTAGAATAAATATTATTTTTGAATCTGTTTGAAAAGCTTTTAATTCGATTATATTAAGATAAGAAGCAATTGAATTTGTTGAAATAGGTAAAGGTAAATTATTTTTTTGTAAGGATTGAGATATTGATTTTAAATTTTCAATTAAGTCTTTTGGTGTTATAATTGATGTATGAATGATATTTAATCTTGCAAATGTTATTGAATTTAACATATCATTTAAAATATTTTCAATATATGAATATGATTCTGTTAACTTCTGTGTAATTTCAATAACTTCTAATTTTGAATTAAACCATTTTAAATTATCTGAAATATCATAAATTGATTGCTCTATGTTTACGATATCTTCATTATATTTTATCAGAAAATCAAATTATTTCACTTCTCTTTCTTCAAATAGTTTTAAACGATCAAAATTTATTCGTGAAGTATTATCAGAAATAGGATTGTAAATTAATGCTGAATTGTTATCAAATATTTTTAAAATATCAAAAGGACCATTAAATTTATTTGCTAGTTTATTTTTTATTTGAGATTCTTTGACATATACTTTGTCTCCTACCTTAAAATTATCATTAGATTTATTTATATTTTTATCAAAGTATTCCTTGGCTTTTTGTTTCTTAAGATTAGTTCTTTGCCTTGCCATATTATAAAAATGCTTAATCTTATTATTTAAATCTAAAATATACTTAGAAATTAATTCTTTTTCATTATAAAGAGTTTCGGGTGGTCGTCCTGAAGTATGACCAAATATTAACTCATATGGAGTGAATCCATGTGTTTGATTTACAGAATTATTATAACATATACAAGCAAAAGGTAAAATAGTTAATGGGTGATCATTAGGATTTTCTACTTTATTTATTCTAATCATTTCTAATAATGTTGCGTGAAACCTTTCAAGAGATCCATTTGATTGTGGATGAGCAACGCTAGAAAATGTTAATTTAATATCATATAATAAACATAAATCATTAAATATTTTATTATTAAATTCTTTTCCTCCATCGCAATGTATTCGTAAGGGTGTACCGTAATGTTGGAAAAATATGAGTATAGTACTAGCAACTGAAATAGCTGATTTATTTTGTAAAGCATAAGCTTGTGTAAATTTTGTTAGTTCGTCTCTAATTGTTAAAACATAGTTTTTGGTTGGAACTTCTAAAATATCAATATTGATTCTTTCAAAAGGAGTTTTCGGAGTTTCAGTAATAACCAAACGATTTTTTAAATTTTGCCTATAAATTTTAGTTTTATGACAAATTTCACATTTTTTAATAAACATTTCGACATCTTTAGTTAATCCATTCCAGTCATATTTTTCTTTAATTCTACGAATTGTTTCATTGATTCCTCTGTGTAGATTTGCTTTTCCTGAATGGTAATTATCTATTATTACTTGAATTTCATCATTATCAGGAGTTATAATAATATTTTGACAAATTACTAATTTTAAATCTTTTTCTGCAAAAATAAAAGAAAACATTTCCAATATTGGGAGTTCAATATTATTTTCAACATAATATGTTTTTGATTCATTTATATCATTAGAACATTTATACAAAGTGACGAAAAGTCTTTCAACAGCTTCTTTAAAATGAAATGGTAGTGGAATAATATAATAACTTCGTTTATTTACTGTTTTGCTTTAAAGAATATTTATTTTATCATGACGAAAATCTGCTTCTTCTTCAAAAATATCTTCTATTATTGTATTATGTAAATCTTGAAGTCTATCTTGTTGAAAAAAGGTAATAATATTTTTATGATCTTTATCTAATAATTTTTTATTTGTAAATCTAATTTTCGTATAGTCAATTAATGATTTAGTTTTGTATAATTCTATAAAACGATAAAATTCATTAGTAATTGTTTCTAATTCAATGTCATTAGAACTTGTGTCAGCTGTGGTTTCATTTTCACTTTCAATTTCTACTGTATCATCTTGCTTTGATGTACCGGGTTGATTAAGTTTATTATGAAAAATAACAGCATTTTTCAAATGATTAATTTTAATTCTGGAAAGAGCATCAGCATTCTTATTAATTTTACCTGGTTTATAGATTATTTCATAATCGTATTCCTCTAACTTTAACCTCCATCTAGCTAATCTGCTACCGGGATCTTTGATTGAAAATAACCATGTCAATGGTCGATGATCGGTTACTAGTTTAAATTTCCTACCATAAAGATAAGGACGAAAGTTTTTAACTGACCAAACAATAGATAATAATTCTCTTTCAATAACACTATACTTAGTTTCTGCTTCACAAAGAGTTCTTGAAGCATAAGCAATGGGACGATCTCTACCAATAGGACCTTGAGATAAAACTGAGCCAATTGCAAAAGCACTTGCATCTGTAGTTAAAATAAAAGGTTCTTCAAAATTAGGATACCTTAATATTGGATCTGAAGTTAAATAATTTTTAAGAAGATTGAATGCTTCTTGACATTCTTTATTAAATATAAATGAAACATCTTTTTGTAAAAGTCTAGTTAATGGTTTCGAAGTTTTTGCAAAATCTGGTATGAACCGACGATAATAACCTGCTAGTCCTAAGAAAGATTTTATATCCTTTGAATTTTTCGGAATAGGGAAATTCTTTAATGCAATAATTTTCTTTGGATCTGGTTTTACACCATCTTTAGTTACTAAATGACCTAAATAAGCTACTTCCTTTCTGAGAAATTCACACTTATCAGGTTGTATTTTAAAATTTGCATTTTGTAATCTTTTAAAAACTTCTTTTAATCTTGCAATATGTTCATGAATTGTAGGTGAATAAATTATTATATCGTCCATGTAAACTAAACATTTTTCATTTTGAATTCCAACTAAAATATGATCCATAACTCTTTGAAAAGTTGATGGAGCATTTTTAAGACCGAATGGCATTCGCTTAAATTCGAAATGACCATTTTCAACTGAAAACGCAGTTTTAGAAATATCTGAAGTATCGATTTCTATTTGATGAAACCCTGAGGCTAAATCTAATGTTGTAAAATATTGACATCTGCCTAATTGATCAAGTAAATCATTGATATTTGGTAAAGGATATTTATCATCTACAGTAACTTCATTTAATTTTCTATAATCAATTACTACTCTCCATTTTTGTTTTCCTGACGCATCTAATTTTTTAGGGACTACCCATACTGGAGAAGACCATGGAGATATTGAGGGTTGAATAATATTTTGATTTAACATTTTTGAAACTTGTTCCTTAACTTCCTGTTTATGCACTTGAGGATAACGATAACTTTTTGTATAAATTGGTTTAGCATTATTGGTATCAATTGTGTGTTTTATTTTATTTGTAAAAGTTAAATTATCTCCTTCAAAATAAAATAAATTTGGAAATTCTAAACAAAGATTTATTATTAATTCAGCTTCTTCCTCATTAAGATGTTCTAGACGTAGTTGAGATAAAATTAATTCTCTCCTATCTTCATTTTGATTTATATTAAAATTTAAAATTTGACTTGACTCTGTAGTTTCTAATTTTTCAAATTCAAATTCATTTTCAAAAATTTTAATTTCTTTTTCTGTTTCGTTTGCATTTAAAACACTTGTTAAAAATTCACCATTCTAATTAATTTTAACAATAGAATTTGGATTTAATAGATTATTTTCAATTTTCTTAGCTAACAAGACACACTCTGTATTGAAATATTTATTTGTTTTAAACTTACAAATCTTTTCTGTGCGTCCTTCTATATTTTGCTTATTAAGGAAAATTTGATATTCCTCTTGGAATGTTTGAGGTCTATTACGAGTTATTGTACTGAACAATGGTACTGTTTTAAAATTAGTTATCAGCTGTTTATTTTTTATATCTATTTTACATTCGTAAAATTCTAAAAAGTCTGCACCTATTAAACCATCAAAATCAATATCTAGATCACAAATATAAACTTTAAGTGGAATATCGCAAAAATAAATAAAAACTGATTCTGTTATAATAACCTTTTCATTTGTAATTCCTTTAATAGAAAGATATTCTTTATTACGTTTGTAATTTTTATTTTCAATTACTTTTGGTTTAAAAATGGTTACACATGCTCCTGTGTCGATTAAATAATTATAAATTTTTGTAATGTCTTTTATGTAATAATAAGTATTTGAAAGCGTATATAAAGTTACATGTGATGGTTCCGCATTTGGGTTGTTTCCGAGGCATTTAACCGAAAATTTTCATCTTCTTCATTTTCATCATCATGATTATTTACAAGATGTGTTCGAGAGGAACTTGGATTCGAATAATTATTGTTATTAAAATTTGGTCTAGAATTACTTGTCTTTTGTGTTCTAAAATTTGAGTTTTGTTGCTGTTGCTGATTTCTGAAATTAGTATTTTGTGGTTGATTTCTAAAATTTGAGTTTTGTTGTTGTTGAATTCTGGGTTCCAATTGTTGTCTTGAATTAGGATTTTGAAAATTGTTAGAGTTATTATTATATTGCCTTTTACGACATTCTTGAACAGTATGTCCAGGTTTTTTACAATAATTACAAGTTTTTACATTATTTGTGAAATTATTTGGTTTTCGTGATTGTGTTTGAGTATTGTTGGTATTATTAAAACGTATGCGAGATTTTTGTTGTTCAAAATAAGATAATTGTAATTCTCTTTTTATTCTGTTTGTTGCTTCTAGCATAGAAAGAGGATTACTTGCCCTAATAATGTGACTTATTTTAGGATCCAATCCTGTTAATAAGGTATTAAGACACATTTCTTCAACTAAAGAAACTTGAGCGTTCTTTTGTTCTCTTGGTAAATTTTGTTTGTTAATAGCTGCATGTAATTTTGATAAATGAGTTTGTAATCGAGAAACAAAATTTAATGCATTTTCATTAGAACTTTGCACTATTTTCTGCTGGATTAAAGATGTTAAGTCTCTTGGATCAGCAAAATGAACATTTAGTAATTGTTGAATTTCTACCCAATGATGTAAATCTCTAGAATTTATTAATTGAGCTGCTTTGCCTTTTAATTGATTTTTAATTTTCATCGTAACTAACGGTATTTGGTTTTCTGTGCACATTTGAATTGCACAACTACAAGAATTGATGAACGTATTAAGAGCGATCTGGTCTCCATCATATTCAGGAATTAATGAAAATATTTCTGAAAGCCTAAATGCTTCAATTTCACCTTCATTTGGATTTGTATTTTGAGCCATTGTAAATTAATTTATATTTTCTCAATAATAAATGAAATAAATGAAATAACAATCTTAATTATTACAAAAATATTTTTAAAATTACTCACATATAGAGTGTCACAAACATTTGATGTTGACTTTGTCTTGGATCGTTTGTCTTCGTTTCTTGGAAACACGTTTTTTCTTTTGTTTGGCGGTCTGGAAATCTTGATTGTGATTGATTTTGGAAATCTTCTTTTCCAATGAACTTCGGATTTTGAGCTACCACGAGCTTGGATTAGGAGCTTCAACGAGCTTTGAATTATGAGCTGCAACGAGCTTTGAATTATGAGCTGCAACGAGCTTTGAATTATGAGCTGCAACGAGCTTTGAATTATGAGCTTCAACGAGCTTTGAATTATGAGCTGCAACGAGCTTTGAATTATGAGCTGCAACGAGCTTTGAATTATGAATGAGCCTTAGCTCGAGCTTCTTGGAGCTGACAAGTGGCTAATTCCACCGATATAGTGTCCTGATCTGAGCGGGGCGACTATACGATCTTGTACGGCGGCGACGAATGCAGGGTCCTGATCTGAGCGGGGCACAAGCACAAGTCCTGATCTGACAAGACCAATGGAGTTTCACTCACTTGTTTTTAATTATTTTTATTTTAATTATTTTATTCGTGATCTCCTTTTTAGAGATCCTACCGACTGCGCCAATTTGTTATAAACTTATGTTGAAGTTTACTTTTTTAAAAAAAAAGGTCTTTATTCAATTAACACAACTTTATTTTTCAATTTTGAAATTACAGAATGAACTTCTACGATCGACAATGTTCAAGTGAATAATAATAATTATTATTATCAAGATTATCAATTATTAAGACCGCCCGAATTATAATAATAGAATATCTAGACTGCCGGAATTATTATTATAAAAGAATCTCTATTATCAAGACCGCCCGAATTATAATTATAGAATCTCTAGACTGCCGGAATTATTATTATCAACCAATCCTTTATTTCTTACTATTTATACTATTTTAAAGTGCTGAATCAGATAGCTTCTAGAATTTGTATTATTTATGAAAATCATAGATTTTCACATAATTATCAAATTACTTATAAACAATAATTCGTGCTTAATTTGTAAATATTATTGGCTTTGAATTGTCTTTGAAAATGAAAAACAAAGGGTTTGAATTACTGGGAAATTGCGTATTAAAATTAGGAATATAATATGATAATTCAAAAATAAGACGTAATAGTACTTATTGATCTAATATAACATATATTATTAATTCTTCTGTATCTAAAAGTGTTCTTATTTGAATGTACACCGAGTAAACTATTGTTTAATTAAACGAACCGGGTGTTTCATTTAGAACGGGTAGTTCTTCTTGTTCCCCAACATATTGGCGACCGTGACAGGACCCGGTGTATATTGTAGAAGACACAAGAATTGTTGGCAAGTATCGCTATATTAATAATATATTGTGGCTTTTTGGAGACATTCGTAAGCGAATTAATTATTGACTCGAATTTTGCAGTGTTTTTTAACGGTTTGCTTTTTGATAAAACAACTGCGGGTGTTGACCAGATTCGAGGTTTGTTTTTCGCTATTCGTTGTGTGAAGTTCCAAAAATGGCAGGTCTTGAAAATAAGAAGAAACATCGTGCGGTAATTCGTAGTTCTTTTACCCGATGTGCAAATGAATTGGAAGGCTATTTATCCCAGCCAGTACCGGACTTAGACAATATTAAAGTGGCGTGGGAGAGTCTACAAGAAAAAATTGGTGAGTTAAAAGTAATAAGTTCTGATATTTTTGAATTACTTTTAAATGAAAATTTGACGGAAAATGAATTATCTATGGATATTGATACGTGTGACACATACGTCAGAAAGTTTAAAATGTTGAATTTGAAGTGCGACAAATTGTTTAAGGAGGACAGTTCCTCTGAGTATGCCGTCAGTAATGTAGGGGTAGGTGGACATGTAGGGATACCAGGTAGGCGTACCTTTCAGCTTCCTGTCATACAATTTAAAAAGTTTGATGGCAATATTCGGGACTGGTTGTCGTTCTGGGCGCAATTTAGCAAGGTACACGAAGATCCAGATATTGATAGTGCGGATAAGGTCGATTATTTAATTCAGGCGACGATTCCGGGAAGTAGGGCTAGACGGCTGGTCGAGAGTTTTCCTGCCACGGGCGGTAACTATCCGAAAATAATAGACAGTTTAAAAGCGCGATTTGGCAGGGAAGATCTCCAAATCGAAGTTTATGTGAGGGAACTCTTAAAGTTAATTTTGAGTAACGCCGTGTCAAAAAATAAAGTGGAACTTTCTCGGTTGTATGATCAAATTGAAACAAAGTTGAGGGCATTAGAAACTCTCGGTATAACGTCGGATAGGTACGCGGCTATGCTTTATCCCCTCATAGAATCGTGTTTGCCGGAGGACCTTCAACGGATTTGGCAGCGGGCTTCGGTGACTTTATGTGCGGCTCATGACGTGATAGTTCGTGGTTCTCATAATATGGACGACGGTGCTTTGAACGCGGATCCGGTTGATATCGGCGCAAATAATGTTACTTTAGATAAGAGATTAAAAGCACTAATGCAATTCCTACAGGGTGAGGTCGAAAACGAGCAACGCTTTGGCATCAGAGGGTTTTGGACTTCACGATGCTTCGCGAACTTCTAGTGCGGTAGTGGGTAGAAAGACTAATAAAAACAGTGATTCTCCAACAGTACCTACAGCGGCCGATTTAGTTAACAGTGAGACTGTTAAATGTATTTTTTGTGACGGAACACACGATAGTACAGATTGTTTTAAGGCACAATCTCTTTCGTTAGACAAGAAAAAACAATTAATTAAAGATAAGGGGGGCTGTTTTCGTTGTCTGAAAAAGGGCCACCAAGTGAAAAGATGTAACGCGCGCGTAAAATGTATAGTCTGTGGCAAGCAACACATTACTTTAATGTGTCCCGATTTAAAGGTTAACAGGGAATCGAAATCTAGCGGAACTGTTGTCCACCAGGCCTAAACCTGAACTTAACGCGACAAATGTTACCAGTGGCCATGTGTTTTTACAGACTTTGCGTGTTAAAATTATTTCTAAAGGTCTTTTGTATGACGTGCGTGCTTTGATTGATACCGGCTCCCAGCGGTCATATGTGTTAAGGTCAACGGCTGAGAAAATCGGGTTAAGGGCGAAGAAACGCGAAAAAATAATGCATTGTCTATTTGGCGGTACAAAGCCATAATTTGTATGAGGTGGAGGTAACGGCAGCCGATTTTTCGTGTAAATTCGAGGTGTTGGATCAACCCCAGATTTGTGGTAATATTTCTCCGATTTTCCCTGGTCCTTGGATTCAGGAACTGCGGGAGCTGGAAGTTGAAGTCAACGATACACTTCAGTCAGGAAAAATAGAATTACTTATCGGTTCCGATGTGGCTGGTAGATTGTATACTGGTAGGCGTCATGTATTAACATGCGGTCTAGTGGCAGTTGAGACAGTTTTGGGTTGGACATTGATGGGCAAGGTTCCTACACACTCAACCGGAAGGGATGCGTCTATATCAACGTTGTGTTTGCTTGTTAATGATGCATCGATTACTAACCTGTGGGAACTTGACGTTTTGGGAACCTACAGCACAAAAGACCAGAAAGGAGGTGGAACTAGCAGCTATGGAATATTTTTCTGATACAGTAGAAATTGAGGACGATGGACGTTACAAGGTCAGACTTCCCTGGATTGAAGGTCACCCCCCACTCCCAAATAATTACGACCTCGCTAAAGGCCGTTTAGAGAATGTTTTAAGGAAGCTACGTTCGCAGGATTTGGTTCAGGTGTATGGTGAAATATTTGAGGACTGGGCGAGTGAGGGAATTATAGAGTTAGTGACAAATGAGGTGACACCATCTAGTTTCAACGGGGCTGTACATTATTTGCCACACAGACCAGTTCTAAAAGAGAACTCAACCACCAAAATCAGGCCGGTCTTTGATGCAGGAGCAAAACTGAAAAATAAACCTTCCTTAAACCAGTGTCTCGAGAAGGGGGTTAATTTAATTGAAGAAATCCCTAACATTTTATTAAGATTTCGTGAGAATAGAATAGGGGTGGTAGCTGATATAAGGAAGGCATTTTTGCAAATCGGTTTACATGAGGCAGATAGAGATTGTCTTCGTTTTTTGTGGAAAGATCCGGATGGAAACGAGATTGTTTATCGACACAAACGTGTAGTGTTTGGTGTGAATAGCAGTCCATTTCTCCTTGGCGCGACGATAGAACATCATCTCGAACAGTCTCATCGAAAATATGTTGAAAGTCAAGAGAATTCATTTTTGAGTACTGTGGCTAGATTGCAAAAGTCCTTTTATGTCGACAACTGTGTGACAAGTTTACCCGATGAAGCTTCGTTGGGGGGTTTCATCAATGACTCTATACATATAATGTCTGCGGCAAAGTTTGATCTTCGAGGGTGGGAGAGGACACAATATAACGGCGATGGTTGTGATGTCCCGGTCCTAGGTCTCGTTTGGAACACTAGAAGAGATTCATTGGCTTTGAAAAGTTGCATCGTCAGTTTGGAGGAAATAAAAGGCGCACTTGTGACAAAGCGTATGATTTTATCTGTCGCTCAGAAGATATTCGATCCGATCGGATTTACGAGTCCCATCACTGTATGTCCCAAAATTCTATTGCAGAAAACGTGGAAAAATAATTTGGGATGGGATAAGCCAGTGGATGACGAAATAAAAGCAGAATTCTGTAGCTGGGTGGACGATTTGAAGCAGTTGCATGGTATCGAGATTCCAAGGTGGATAGACTGCGCTGATGAAAATGACGAGTGTAGCCTTCATGTTTTCTGTGATGCCAGTATAATAATAATAATAATAATAATGCAGTTTATTTGTAATCCCAAAATTAACATTAAAAATACAACAATATAATAGGAGCTACATAAAAATATAGTAAAACAAAAAATATGTCACATAACATCACCTAAAAATAGCTTAGCCAAGGATTACAAAATGGGTTAAAAGGCAGTTAACACTGATTTAAAATTTTAACCCAAGAAAGCATAGTTACATACAAAAATAACATATCTAATGGTTGTGCACTGATGGCAAATAACAATATTCTTCTTAAAACTAAACAAACATATTTTCCTTTAATTGATTGACAACAATTAAAATCTAAGAGAAAAAAAGAGAAAAAAAAAACCACTCATTCCAACTCTACTCCTTATTAATGTGCTTGCAAATGTACAATCTGTTTCTTAAATAAATATTTTCGATAGGCAATTCTGAAACCGGCCAACGACAGCTCTTTAAAGCGTATGCTTGTGTTATTTTTCTTCGCGTAAAAAGAGGTGATGATGTTTCTCTATATCTAGTTGCTTCAAAGTCTAGGGTCGCTCCAAAGAAGTACGTCAGCATACCTCGACTAGAACTATTGAGTGCCACCATAGCTGCGCGATTATTTGCTTCGATACGAAAAAATTTGGATAAACACTTGAACTGTTATTTTTGGAGTCATTCCACAACGGTGTTATCCTGGATTCGCAGACAGGAAGAGTGGGCTTCATTTGTCTGGAACAGGGTATCAGAGATAAGGTCGTTAACACCTGTGACAGCGTGGAAACATGTTCCCGGAATTATGAATTCTGCGGATCTGCCCTCTCGCGGCTGTTCAGCTAAATCTCTCTTGGAATCTCGATGGTGGGAGGGGCCTAAGTGGCTGCTGCGTAGTGAAGAATTTTGGCCACAGGAGGACCAGGCTGTCGACGAAGAAGAGATAAGCAAGGAGAAGAAAAAGAGAATCGTGTCTATGATTAATGTTACATCTGATGATTTTCACCTCAATTATTTTTCAAAGTACTCAAAAATGATTCGTATGATGGGTTGGATAATTCGTGTTTTTCATAACGGCTATTCTAAGAATAAGGGTTCCAAACATTGTGGTCTGTTGTCAGCGGAGGAATTGAATTATGCTGAACTTTTTGTTTGTAAGGTGGTACAGAATGAAGTTTCCTCGGAGAATGATTCAAGGATTAAGACTTTGGATGTTTTTCGTGACCAATTAGGCGTGTTACGACTAAAATCGCGTATATCCAACAGACAAGACCTGGAAAACTTTCGATTACCGATTATTTTACCCGCAAAACATTTAGTTACGCAAAAGTTAGTATTGTCAATGCATCAAAAGTTGTGTCATGTCGGTGTGCAGGGACTATTGAGTGCGTTGAGAGAGAACTATTGGATTTTGGGTGGTAGACGTTACATACGGAGTGTTATCGGTGACTGTACGGTATGTCGAAGTTATAGAAGCAAAGCTTTTGTAATGAAAAGCCCACCTTTGCCCCTGGATCGTGTACGTCACGCAGTGGCATTCGAGGTCTCTGGCGTGGATTTCGCGGGACCACTTTATTTAAAGACAGGGCAGAAGGTGTGGGCATGTTTATTTACTTGTGCGGTATATCGTGCGGTGCATTTGGAACTTGCTACCTCCTTGTCCACCGAACATTTCATGAAAGCTTTGAGACGCTTTATAGCTCGGCGTGGTCGTCCAAAAATTATGTTTAGTGACAATGGGACTAATTTTGTGGGTACAGACAACGCGTTCTCAATGTTAAACTGGGAAGATATTATAGATAATTGTTCGGTTGAAAGGATTATATGGCGTTTTAACCCACCAGCGGCTGCCTGGTGGGGCGGGTTTTTCGAGCGTCTGGTAGGTCTTATAAAGCAGCTTCTTCGCAAAAATGTTGGGGCGTGCATGTCTTACTTATGAGGATCTATTGACTATCCTTTGCGACTGTGAATCTGTTATAAACTCTCGGCCTTTGGCTTACCAAACTAACGACGCGAATGACTTGATCACATTAACCCCTAATATGTTTTTACGCGAGTTAACAAATAGTGGTGTACCAGACTGCGATGCGATTGATAAACATTCGTTAAGTAAATCGGTTAAAAATTTACAAAAATTGCTGGATGACTTGCGAATACGTTTTCGTAACGAGTATCTTTGGCAACTACAGTCAGTAACTAGTTCAAGGGCGTCACGTAACGTTACCTTGGGCGAAATTGTGCTCATAGGAAACGATAAAGATAAGCGAGTAGATTGGCCTATGGGTCAGGTGGTTGAATTACTCCCAGGCAAAGACGGATGTGTTCGCTTGGTACGTGTACGAACGACGAAGGGTCAGTTGCTGAGGCCTATCCAACGTGTTTTTCCGCTCGAAATGCAAGGAACATCAACGGAAGGTCAGTCAGGAGATGACGTATGCGGTGCTGCGAAAGCTGCTACTGTGGATAAAGAGTATGACTACAGTGATTCGCGGTGTGATTCGAGTGTTCCGGGAAAAGTGAATCCGTTTCGCGAAAGCAGAGTACCCGAATGTAAAACTACTCGTTCTGGTAGAGTCATTAAATTACCGCGTAGATTTAAGGATTAGGATAAGACTTTGTTAGATTCAATATGTCTTTAGCATTTTTGTATTTTCTTGTTTGTGAGAAACTTCAGATAGTTCAGTTTCTCAGGTGGGAGAATGTTATGAAAACCCACTGTGTTTGTTATACACATTATTAGATTTCTGGCACAAGCCGTAAACAATCAATTTTTGAGACAGAGTTGTCACTTGCTGTCAGAACGATGAGTTGTTAAATTTAGTTTCGTTCTTAGTTTATATATTATTAATTCTTCTGTATCTAAAAGTGTTCTTATTTGAATGTACACCGAGTAAACTATTGTTTAATTAAACGAACCGGGTGTTTCATTTAGAACGGGTAGTTCTTCTTGTTCCCCAACAACTACTATAGCCTCTTTCCACTTCGCAGGAAAGTGTCCCAGTCGTAAGATGCCGTTGATGATGGTCGCAATTCCTGCAATGCCCTTCCTCGGCAACAGTTTTAGCGCCTTGTTGCTAATTCCGTCGGGGCCTGGTGCCTTCTTTATCTTCAGGTGGTGGATTATGCTCCGTATTTCTTTAGTGGTTGCTGGTCTTAGTGGCTCTCCTTCCATGTCCCGCCGCCTGACCTGTCTAACAAACCTGTGGGCCTCGTCCTCTAGCTCCTCGTCGTCGTCAGGATGTATATTCTCCCTACACTCCCTTTCAAGGCAGTCAGCAAATGCCTCAGCCTTTTCTTGGTCCGTGCAGACGATCCTTCCTCTTTCCCCATGAATGGGGGGTACCTGAGGATTCGTGGCCCGCAGGGCTTTCATCATTTTCCATGCGCTACCGTCCTTAGTGTTTAGCTCTTCTAGCTTCCTTTGCCATTGGTTCCCACGATGTTCCCTTAATCTCAGCTCCACTTCCGCGTTGAGTCTGTTAAGATTTGCTCTGTCTTCAGGGGCTAAGGTCATCCTGTATCTTCTCCGGGCTCGATTCTTCTCCTGAATCTTCGCTCTGGTTGCGGCAGGGATGTCTTTCGCGAATTGCAGAAAGTCTCTTTTCCTCATTTTGGAGGAGGTGCAGTCTCGTAGAGCTCCTTGAATGCTGCGTTCAAGTTGCAAAACCGCGCTGTCCAGCTCCTCTGGCATTGTAATCCTTGGAACGTTGCCATATGTTCTGCAGAACTGTTCCGGAAACCGCTTCCAGTTGGTCCTGTGTTCCATGTAGGTGTCTTCGTCCAGTGTTCCGTCTCCGAGTTGCAGTAACACCGGGCTATGGTCAGAGGATCCTTCATTTAGCGTTATTATTCCGTACGGTGCAGTGATATTCTTGAGCACTGCGAGGTCCAGCACGTCAGGGCGTGAGCCACGACTGTCGATGTGCGTCGGAGTGACCGGCCCTATCACTACAGCGTCCCTTTGTTCGGTCCAGGAACAGAGATTCCTGCCGGCTGGGTTGAATATCCTGCTGTTCCACTCCGGTGACTTGCAATTCAGATCCCCCAACACCACCGTGGATGCCCTGCCTCCGATTAGTGTTTCCACGTCCTCTTCAAGCAGGGGATTCCTAGGTGATCTATAGGCGGATATGAATCTAACAAGTCCGCGAGTTGTCTGCACTGCAATAGCTGTTGCGGGTTCGGTAGCGCATGATGCTGTATATTCCTTTTGATGGCTATAGCCGTTCCGCCCCCATATCTGTCCCTGTCGGTCCTGTAGAGGTGATATCCGTGGATTTTCGCCCGCTTCGTGACGGCCAGCTTCGTTTCCTGTAGAACTAGTATATCGATGTTGTTCCTTGCAAGGATGTCTTCCAGCTCGATCTTCTTATTCTGAAAACTATTAATATTATAGGTTAATAGGGACAGGGTGCTTGGAATTCTTAGAGGGACGTTATTCATTAATTGGTGCTGGGGCAGGATTTCATCATAACTGACATACTCGCGTACATCTGTTGGAATTTTTTCATAAACTCCATAAATTCCCTTGCTTTAGCCGAGTCCAACAGTTCCACGTCCGGTTGTGGGCTGCTGACGGCTGGCAGTTTGTACAGGGGCTTTTTGTTTCAGGACGCTGCTGAAGCTCCTGGCTTTTGTTACGGCCGTGGCCGGTGGTAACCTCTCTTTTTGAGGCCTGGGCTGTGGCGCTTTTGGGCAGCCCCCGTAGCTAGCTACGTGTGGCCCCTTGCAGTTTGCGCACTGCACAGGGGCGTCATCAGCCATGTCGCATTCTCGCGACCAATGGTTGCCACTGCACTTAACGCAGACATTTGCGAGAGTACACCTACTCTGCGCATGTCCGTACTGTTGACAGCGGAAGCACTGTGTCGGTCTCTCTGGCTTGCTCTTAGCTACTACCTTCACAACCAATCCAAGGAACCGGTTGAGGTTATATATTTCTTTCTCTACCCGAGGCACCACCACGGCTACCCTCGGGAGGGCGATCCTTTCTCTTCCTTTCGTCATTCGCGCGACGCGAATGGGATGGAATCCCTGCTCCTGCAGTTCCACCCTGACTTCTTCTTCCTTTATTGTCCGCTCTACTCCGGTTGCCGGTGACTTTTGGGTGGGGGTTGCCGGTGGCTTCTTGGGGCTGATTTTGGATTTCTCCTGCGGTCTTTTCACGGCTGGCCTCTTGGTGGGATTTTTCGTTCGGCGCGATTCAGCTTCGCTGTCCGACCCGGTTTCCTCCGAGGAAGTTTCCTTCGACTTCCTCTTGCTTGTGACGGTCTGCCACTCCCCAACGTCCATGTCTACCTGAGCCTCCCTGGTTTCAGGGGTCTTTGTTTTGCTAGTGGTTTCCTCCGTTAAGGCCACTCCCTTAATTGTCACGCTTGACAACTTATCCTTTAGTTGCTGGTTTTCGTTGCGCAGTTTGAGCATTTCCCTGCTCATTCCTTTGAAGCCGTCGAATTGCTTCCTCAATTCGTCGACCATAACCCTTAGGCTGCTTACTTCCTCCTGAAGCAGCCTGTTACGCCTTCGCAAATCTTTTTTACTATTGCCGTCGTTGTCGCTGGTCGACGCTCCCGAGTCACGTCCACCCATTTCCCTTATCTTTTGAGACCTGTATGAATATAAGAAGAATACTAATTATGTCTATACACAAAAATATAGAGACCAACACACACTATCTTGCCTAAGCACTAAACGCACATAAACAAAACATACACTTTAAGCCTATGCACTTAGAAGCACTTAAACAAAAAATGCACAGCACACACTGCTATACCTATAAACTAAAAAGCATATAGATATTAAACAAAATCACTAAACGTTATATCGCACTCAGTATACACATCTGCACTCTACAACTCGCCATTGCCGATGATCATATTGTTATGAATTAAAGTTGAATTTCTAGAGTGTTCAATTTTTTATGTAAATATCGTATTTCTTCTTTCAACCAAATCTTCTTTGCTTGATCTATGGCTTTCTTCGCTGATGTTGAAGTTGAGTTGGTTTTGGTGTTGATGTAGTTAGGAGTAAAACTTTTATGGTTGCACTCGATGTTGAAAAAGGATGGATGTACATACCAAAATAGGAATATCATAATGGCGAACGCTCTTTAAACTTTTCCATTAAGTTTGGAGTCACCATTTACCAAAAGTTTTTAGAGAGTGGAATGAAATGTGACTCCGTCCACTCGACAATAGAACGGAAATTACAAAATCGGGAAATTCACCTTCCAAGCGATTATTTGTCTGTTACAAGGGAGGCACGACATAATCCCAGACCATACGAAGCTGTCGAAATTTTAGGTAATAATCGAATATCCAAAGATGTACATTCAAAAATATAAAATCCCAGCAAGTAAATGTAAGCACTTGAAGGAATTGAAAACTGTTTTGCCCCGCGATGTCCATCACTTTTATAATAGTCTACCTCATTTATAAGTCTGGCACATGTAACACATTAAAAAAACAGCACTTTTACTTTTAGGATTAGGTTTTTTGTTTTTAAATATTGCGGTATTTTTTGTTTAAGTTTGAAATCGAATTTTAGTATATTTGAAAGTAGTTTTTTAACCCGTTTTTAATTCCTTTATTTCAATTTGTCCTGTCTGTCTGTTTTTTCACGTCAATATCTCCTATCTTAAATAAACAAAGCCACAAAACTATTTAAACTAAATTTAAGTAAATTACTTAAAATACCTTTTTTTTAACAAGGTTATCGACAAAAATGTGGAGGATTTTTGAAGACTAAAACAATATCAATTTTTTTGTTCTCCTGTAACATTAAGTTAAATTTAGTTGGGAGAAATTGTGGGCTCACGGAAGATATCCAAAAGTAACCTATTGGAGTAAAGCAGATAAAAACTGCTTTCAAATGATGTATCACTCGGCCCTACTGCTGTCTAAGAATTTGGGGATTGTCTTATCACAGGGCTAAAGCGATTTCAACCGAAAACTAATGGGTTCATTGTAGGACTTTCCCAAACTTTCATTCATTTATTTTGTATTTTCAGCTTGCAATAAGAAATAACAACGCATTGGCAGTGTGTAGTTTGTATTCTCTTAAAATTAAGAATCTCAAGGTAGCACTGCACACAGAAAGTGTAAATGTATGCGGGCTGAAGGAGAGTTCCACTATGTGCTAGTGTTGAATTGGTTAGAACACCTGACCGGCAATCGCGAGATGTTGGGTTCGCATCCCACCTGTGTCACGGTTTTTTTTTCAGTTCGCAAATATTAGTTTATTTCACTTCTATGCATTTATAATATACAGTGTCAACAACGTATGTTGAATATATTTATGCGGGTATCACTCCTATGTTGGATTATACGTTGCCTTAGATTCTGAGATGTTTGACCTATGTAGCAGCGTTCAGAATTCAGACACGGAATTTTATAAACTTCATTATTATTTTCCAACAGGAACGTAGTGTCTTTAATCTTGGTAAATATGCTATGTAGGGTTAAGCTAGTATACTTAGCAATTTTTATGTTTGGGAAACGTTTTAGATGTTTAACAATGTTATCATTCAAACCTTCTTTATATATGAATTGGTCAAGATTAATCAGTTCCGTAGGACCATCAACAAATTTTTGAATTGAAAATGAGTTGCTTTAGTAATCTTTTCGGATAGCCATTATTCAAAAGCCTATGCAAAATATTTTTTAAGTTTGATTATAGGAACTCCTCATCGGAAATATGAGTGATTCGGGTTCTCATAGCCAAAACCGTATTGAATTTTTGGTTGATTAGAGTGGAAATTAATGAATCTGTCAGATGAAGTAGGTTTATAATACCAGTTGATTTTTATTATGTTATTGTCTGTTCTTATAAGTTCCAAAAATGGAATGCTAGCATTAGTTTCGGTTTCTATGGTGAATTGTATATGACCATTCACTGAGGTAAAAATCTCTAAAGAAAGATCAACTTTGTCGTTTGATGATAATGTCATCCACATATTTATATAAAAACGTAATATCAAAAGGTAGTCTCATTAATATCCTTTCAAGTAGAAAATCTATGACGATCCGCGTGCTAATGGTGGGCTAATTGGTGAACCCATACGTGTGCCAAAGATTTGCTTGTAAAACTTGTTGTCAAAAGCGAAAATACAGTCATTGAACACAAATCTCAACAATATTATGAAATTCTGTTTCGAAAGTTCGGTGAATCTAACTACCTTTAACCAATAATTTCCGCAATCAAGTCCATTGGGGTGTTTGTAAAAAGGGACACCACGTCCAACGAAACCAGACTGTAATTCGAAGGTAACGCAGGATTGTGCATCGAATTTACAAATGAGAAAGTATCCGCCACATTGCCAATAGCACATAGTGGAAATCTCCTTCCACTATATCGTACATTTCTTGCGTCTCTATTAATGAAAGAAAGTTGACATTTTGAGCATCTGCGTCAAATTCAGTGTATCCGTTTTGGTGGGGAGTTTTGTTCAATGCTTTTCTCAGGATTAATTTGCATTAGTCCTTTTCTCAGGACTAATGCGAAGTGCTGTTTTTGCAATTTGTTGCCGTAATTCTCCATTTTTGGACCTCGGACCTCCAAGCGTTTTTGAGAGGTCAGAATACCCCAACGTCCATTGGCTGACTAAAAATCCCATTTTTAGAGCAAAACATTGACAGATGAAGTGTCATATGGGACACGTGCCCATCAGCAAAAAACAACACTGGCCTTTCTATATTTTCTTGTTCAAGCTAAGGCATAAAGATGTTTGTAATATATTCAAAAAAATTGGTCCACACATCCATCCATTTTCGGAAGTTCTTCGATATGTTAGACGATATGTAACTGGGAATCTTCACATAATTAAATAACAACATTGGTGGAACTATTTGGCCTGCAGCATTAGTCGTCATAAGAGCGGTGATGTTTTCTTTCTCATCTCCACCTGTGCTATAGACGTTCTTCTCACCTTTCTTTGTTAAAACTTTCTCTCCTTTCGGTTGTAAAAAACCGTAGTTTCATCAGCATTAAACACCCTGCTTGGATGGTATGTGATGTAGAAAATATTTTTTGAAATTAGATAATTTTTAGTTTCATGAAACCAATTCCGAATCTGTTGTTCTGTAACACTTTCTCGGCTAGGCGTTAAATTTAGCTTACCCTTTCAGATAACTCTGGATGGCGCCGTAAAAAACTTTTATACCATTTTAGACCTGTTCGACCATTTTTGCTAACTCGAAAATCCATTCCACTAAGAGTTTTTCTTCTCCATTGGTTAGGGTTGGCTGGAGACCCATGCTGCATTCTTTCGGATATTTGCGTTTAGCTTTATATAGTAAGGTTCTTCGAGGAACTTTAAAGTGTCTTGCTGCTGCATCAATTGATTGTCATCTTCCAACTGCTTTCAATGCATCTGCCTTTTGATTTGGCGTATAATTTTTTTTCGGAACCATATCGGTGTCAGTAACTGGAAATAAAACGGTCCAGTAAACGACACTATAATTTCCTATGATTGACACACTATGTCAAACACTGCTAAAAATCAAGATTATGCAATAAAATTTATACTGGCAACATTGTCGCAGTCTTTGACAGGGGTGTCTGTAGTATATTAGGGTCACTGATATTTACCATCTCTAGTTATAAGATATTGCTATAATCCATCTCTAGTGTTGATTGATGTTTAGTAATGTCATGTTATTATATATCAGAATGTAAAGAGAATGGGGTTAATTTTAAATCAGGTTTATATTTTTATTTTGAGTTATTATTAATAGATGTTAATTTATATTGGCCATCGTCATTTATTTACCTCAGATATTACATTATTTGGCGACGGGTGAAACGTTATAGTCGGATTTTAGTGTATTTCAGTTTTTCGGAAGTAGTTCTGATAGTTTCTGGCGCCTTTGGTTTCGCATGTTTTTGGAACACTAATATTGGAAAATATTGTATTATATTGAAACGATGCCTGACCATTTAGAAGAAGCCTCAAGTGAAGTAGCCGCCAATATTGCAGTGGTAAATACTGGCAATATTTCAAATTTAGCAATATTTGCTATGGGGATGATTGGGAGATATTTAGCGAGCGGTTGGAACAATTTTACTAGCTAATCGTGTCGAAGATGGACGGAAAGCTTCTGTTCTGTTGACATCCATCAGTGAAGATGTGTATGTAATTTTAAGAAATATCTGTCATCCTGAAAAACCCAGTACCAAAGGTTTTAACCAACTAGTTGAATTGTTGGCTGGTCAATTTAAACCAAAAGTATCGGTATACAGAAAGAGAGTGTTATTTGATATATTGAGACAGAAGGAAGAAACGATAAATGAGTGGTTCGTTAGCTAGCTAGGGCATTCAGCCAATTTTTAGAAAACCGGCACCAGTTGCTTATGCTTTTAGAGTAAAAGTTCAAAAAGAGTTAGAAAGGTTAGAAAAAGAGGCTTTGGTACGGTATTGATGTTAGGGTTTGTGCTAACTATAAAATTACAATAAATATCTAAAAGATGTTAATCATCCACTTCCTAGGATAGAAGATATTTTTGTTGCTTTAGAGGGTGGACAACAATTTTCGAAATTAGATTTCTTAAACGCATATAATCAGTTAGTTTTAGACGACGAAACTTCTGAAATTTTAGCATGGAGTACACCCTACGGTCTTTATAATGTAAAACGACTACCTTACGGTACTAAACCGGCTTGTTCTATTTTTCAAAATATTGTAGAGAAAGTTTTGCAAGGTTGTATTAATTACCTTGATGATATTGTAGTAACAAGTAAGAATGACTTAGAACATTTAGAAAACTTAACAGAGGTTTTAACTAGATTAGACAGAGCAGGATTTAGGTTCAATGCAAAAAATGTGTTTTCTCGGACTTTTAGGCTATTATAGGAAATTTATAAAAGACTTTGCAAAATTAACTAAACCTTTAATCATACGACTAAAGAAAGATGCAACTATTAATGTCAAAGACCCAGACTACATCAGCTGTTTTAACTTGTGTAAAAACTTATTAATAAATGAACCACTATTACAGTATCCTAATTTCTCAGAACCATTTATATTAACAACAGATGCTAGTAACTTTGCAATAGAAGCTATATTATCACAAGGTAAGATAGGTCAAGATCTTCGAGTGGCGTACGCAAGTAGAACACTAAATGAATCGGAAATTAATTATTCTACAATAGAAAAAGAATTACTTGCTATTGTATGGGCAACGAAGTATTTTCGACCATATCTCTTTGGATGAAAATTTTAGATTGTAACTGACCACAAGCCATTACAATGGTTATTCTCTTTAAAAAAATCCAACTCAAAATTAGTTAGGTGGCGGCTTAAATTAGAAGAATATGAGTATGAAATAATTTATAAAAAAGGTTCTTGAAACAAAAACGCCGACGCACTTTCGCGAATAGAATTAAACGCTAATGAAACAGAACCTAGTACTTCAAAATTACCAATACATGATTATATTGATCAGTTTAATGAATCTTTAGGTAACAATCATAATTCCAATCCATCTGTTATTGTTAACCTAGGTGATCTGGATAATATTGATAATACTGACGAAGATGACGAAACTATTCACTCGAATCATGAAAATCCAACTTTAAACATTCCAATTTCAGATTGTCCCTCAAATTATGGAAAAAATCAAATTATTATATCATTAGTAGATTATGCACCTGCCGGACCTAGTATTATTAAACTCCGTAAAACAAGGCAACGCATAACTGTTCAGTTTTCTAAAAATAATTTTAAAGAAGATGTAATAAAAGAACGTATAGTACTAAAAGTTAAAATATTATTTATTTTTGAAGACCCAATTTATGAAGATTTCAGTAATATACTACAAACTTATTTTAAAAATTCTCAAATAAAATGGTCAAATGTAATAGAAAGTTATTGATGTTTTAAGTGACGACGAAATTTTTGAAATTATTCAAATGACCCACGAAGGTAAAACAAATCATCGCGGTATCGATGAAACTGAAAAACGTATAAAAACACTTTATTATTGGCCAAATATACAAAAATCCATTCAAACATACATTAATAATTGCGAGCCCTGTCAAATAACAAAATATGATCGTAACCCACTTAAATTAGAATTAAATATTACACCTCCTGCAACAAGACCCTTTCAAATTCTACACATGGATACCAAGTCCGTCGAAAATGTCAAATTTCTCACAATTATTGACTCTTTTTCTAAATATGCACAAGCTTATAAACTAAACTCTCTGCAAAGTATAGTAGTTGCAAATAATTTAATCAGATATTTCACACATCATTGCATTCCGGAACAAATAATTTCAGATAATGGAGGTGAATTCAAAGATTCTATTATACAGGAATTACTAAAACTACATAAAATTAAACTACATTTTATTAGTTCTCAACATCCTCAATCCAACGGATTATTAGAACGCTTTCACAGCACATTAGTCGAGCATATTAGATTACTAAATAATCAAGATCAATACAAATCAGAGTCTACAAAAACTAAAATAGGGAAAATCTTCCAGAAATACCCACTAAAGTATATGTTACCAACAAAGACAAACAAAGCAAAACTAAAAATAAGTATAAACCTGAAACAATTGCTAGTACGAATGAAGATTTAAAAACTGCAAAAATTATACCATGCTAACACTCACGCAAAAAAATTATCTTTCAAATATTAAACGACCTAAGAAAAAACCTTATAAATTTAAATTAATTTCAGCTTCGTCTCCCTCATACAAGGGACAGAAATAATCAACATAATACAAAATTTAGTAATACTACCAATATACCTTGGTCCTGCAAAACTCCAAAAAAGTGAACACACATTTGTACCAATATAACTTAGAACCTTTATATCTACAATTTGACAACTAAAATAAGCAATTTGATAATCTTTATGCCAAATCTCATAACAGTAGTTTATATAATATCGATTTAGTAAATTATTATAAGTATATTAGTTATATTCAACAAACAATTAATAGTAAAATACGAAACTTTAAGATTCATCAGAAGAGAGGTTTAATAAATGGTATTGGTTCAATTGTAAAAAGTATAACAGGAAATTTGGATGCATCTGATGGCGAAAGAATTAATAGAATTTTAGAACACTTGAAAAATAATGAGAATAACATAAATATCCAACTAAATCAACAATACTCAGTAAATTACAGAATAATGCAAAGTTTTAACTTTACATTACGAGATATTCAACATAATGAAAATGTTTTGAAATAAAAAATAATAGAAATTAATCAAATGATCAAACAGGGTGCTAAATATCAACATATTTTATATATGGAAGACTTATATAATCAATTAATAATAATTTATAACGCTGTAGTTAATATGTTACAAGACATAAAATTCCATATCTTTTTGCCGACTGGGTACATTACACCCAAGTATAATAAACTCTAGACACTTATTTCTTGAAATCCAAAAGATCTCATTACACTATCATGACGTATTACCATACGAGGTAAAATACGAAAACATTTTAGATTTCGAGTCTGTTATAAAACTCAATTGTAAAATACATTCTAATGAAATTATTTATTTTCTTTCACTACCAATAAATTATGAAAAAAATTTTGATTTATATTATCTTTTGTCAACTCCTACTAAATACGATTCAGAATTCTTAACAATTATTCCCGAAAACAAATATTTTTTTTAAATCAATAAATGACAACAAAATACTACCTCTATCTGACAAATGTACATATGGTAAACCTTGGAATTGTCCAAGCAAGCTGCACGTTAACCGTCAAACTCCATGCGAAGAAAACATAGTTTTGCACCAAAACACATGTTTATGCGAATTCATCCAGCTAGAAATATCCGCAAACCATGTCGAAATAGTTCCAGAAATTAACGAAGACCTGGCCGTATTTCCAATGGAAGAAAAACTTGAATTCAATTCTAAAATCATAAGGAAACGAAACTACTGACTGGCACCTACCTAATCAAGAAGGATACTTGTAGAGTTTTCTTTCAAAACAAGGAAATTCTTCTCGAAGAAGTTACTTATGGAAAACCAATAGTGATAGATATTGAAAAATTCAATATTAAGAAAAACAATATATGAAATTTAAAAATCAAATTTACATTTGGAAGAAATTCCAGTTAACACTTTAGTGCCAAGTGAAAATGGACCAACAGACTATTATATACCCAGCATTTGGACACTGTTGCTCTATCTAATGATAGTTGGTGGAATAATATTTTTATTTATAAAACTTAAATTAAAAGTTTCAAAAAGAAAGGTAGCGGAGATCGAGGTCAATAAGCCAACCATCACCCTTCCAGGGGATGCTTCATTCTAAGGGTGGAGGAGTTATATGGACGTTTTCCCATAGATACCGTCAACACAGCACTTCCTGTTTAAGATGCACCGTGTGATCTGCAATGTCAAAATGTATATCCTACTTTACTTTATAATTCATTTTTATTATTTCTATAAGTCTGTATTTAGCTTCCGAAGTTTATTATATTTGTAGTTGTAATTTAAATAATATAATAATAATTAAATAATTCTTTTAAAAACATTAAACCAGCAAACGGCAGTTTAATTTATATATAAATCATTTAGTGGCGTAGACGTGTTTTATTCAATTAATGCCATTCACTCCTCGCTAAATGGATTACTTCAGAAAAACAAAATATAATAATTTTCTTAATCTGAAACAAATTGATACTTTTATTTCAATGAATCCTTTTTACAAAAAAGTACAGTTTATAGATAAATCAAAGTAATTTAATAAAAAAAAGTTGAAGCTGTAGATATATGGGAAATAATAATAAATACATTCTATATATATATATGTATATATAATACAGATGCTGATATTGACCTTCACGTTATATAACAATGATGTGTGTTTATTGGGGAATTAGGTCATAGGTTTAATCAGAAATGAGATAACTCTTTTCCACTAGCCAAGCTTTCGGAAATGTTTATTTCCTTCTTCAGGGCTAAAAAAATACAAAAGTTTTATAAATACATACATACAAAAATTCACTGACGAACAAACACATTATATGCACAGCACACCATGGCTGTTGTGTGCTTACTTGAATAGAAAATATATTATTTTATATATGAACCTCACCTTGTAACTGCGAAGTGAGTTAATGTATAGCCATGTGTATGGTGATCACAAAGTAATATCTTAACCTGACTGATGACATATTTAAAAACAATCTATTGCAATTCAATTTTAATATTTACAATATAGATGGATAGGTATATTAAACTACTAAAACATATATTGCAGGTACATAGAAAAATCACATTTGAATAAAATAGAAAAATAGCAGTATACTTAATAACCCTAACCAATATATCTGTACGAATCAATCAAGGCGAGAAAAAAAAACCCAATCTATTATCAGTAAAAAGAAAATAAGTACAATAAAGTACATTACGGGGGAGCTTTGCATTTTATGTGCTACAAAACAATCTGTCACCTTGTTTAGCATTTATTTAACCACTGTACAATAAAGTAAAGGAATCACAGATATTGTGCCTCGGACTGTCACTCCGCTGTCAAACATTCATGTCCATAAGTGACGCTGTACTTGTGGTGGTTATGAGGTTTTATATGTTAAAAGGTGAGTATACATAATACTTGCGTCATCGATATCTCTTCGTTTGTTAAGGGCTTTGTTGTCTGTACTAGTTTCTATCATCTCAAGAAAGAGTCTTTTCGTTGTGTTGCTCTCTGTATGTAGTGTTTTTATATCTTTATAGTTAGGTAGATGTCCAGTGTCTATATGATGTTCCGCAAGAGCACAAGAGCGTTTTTGAAGGCGGCAATCACTTTTGTGGGAATTGATTCTTTCATTCAGCACTCTTGAAGTTTGTCCTATATATGTTTTATCACAGTTTGAGCATGGAATCCTGTATACAACATTTGAGGTCTTAAGTAAAGGAGTTTTAGTTTTTAAGTTGGTGTACATTTTGCCTGCATTTTTGGTGAATTTAGGAGCTATATTAATCGATGGTATATGTTTGACTACTTGTGCAATTTTTGGAGTTACATTTGTAATGAACGGAAGAGAGAAATAAAATGATGTAATAGGTGTTTCTGTGGTTACGACATCATTTGAGTTATTGTTTGTTTGTGTGATGGTTCTGGTGTTGTACAGAAGTTTTTTTAGCAATTTTTCTGGATATGAATTTTCACTTAGTACAGTGAATAAGTATTTTTTATTTTTCTCCAACAATGATGGATGGCAGATTCTGTCAATTCTGTTTTTCAGTGCAAGTACCAGATTTATTTTCATTTTTTGGGTGTGTGCCGATCGGTAGTTCATATAGCGGCCAGAGTTGGTAGGTTTAATATACCAGTCTAGCATAATTATGTTGTCATTAGTTCTAATTAGTCGTGTGTCCAAGAATGGTACACTTTGATTATTTTCCTCTTCTATCGTAAATTTTATGTTATGATTGTAGCCATTGAATACTTGAAGTATTTCATCTGTTTTGTTGAGGGGGACTGCAGTAATTAAGTCATCTACAAATTTATTCATAAAAGGGAGATGGAACGACAATTTCGGTATTGTTGTGTCTAGGAGATCATCTATGATGTATTGTGCGATTATTGGTGAAATCGTTGCTCCCATGGGTGTACCGAAAACTTGTTTATAAAATTTATTGTCATAGATAAAATATGTACTTGAAAAAACAAAATTTACGATTTCAATAAAAGTTTTTTGTGGGATTTTGGTATGTAGCGAAATGTCATTCCACCTTTTCTCTATGCTTTTAATTGCTAGTTCCTGTGGAATGTTACTATAAAGTGAGACAACATCTAGGCTAATCAAAACATAATTGAGGGGGAGGGGTTTGTTGTTGATAAAGTCAGAAAAATGAAATGAATCCTTAACATAATACTCATTATTTTTAGAATATGATACTGTTAAAATGTCCGTGACTAGTTGAGATAATTTACTGTTAGGTGTGTTTAAGGAAGAGATTATGGGACGAAGGGACAGCACTGGTTTATGGATTTTGGGCAATCCGTAAAATTTAGCTGCGGTTTGATTGTATATAGTGAGACTCTTTGCTAAAGTCTCCTCAATAACTTTTTGTTTTTTTAAGTTTGATACCATTTTATTCGCTTTTTGTTGGTATGTTGATGTGGGGTCATCTTTGATTTGTTTATAGTACTTTTCATCCGATAGTATTTGATTTGCTAATTCTGAGTATGTCTTTGTACATGACAACTGTGACATTACCTTTGTTCGCGTTTGTGATTATAATTTTCTCATGATCTTTCAGAAATTTTTTGGTTTTTAGAAACATATTATTTAACAAACTTGGAGAAGATGGTTTTTTATAAAAATTGGTTAAAATATTAGTAATTCTCGCTCGACATAAATTCTTCTCATCTCGATTTGGTATGTGATATAGCATGTTCTCTACATCAGCTAACAGTTTACTGACCGATACATCTGTAGCGTTAGGTGTTAAGGAAAATTTTGGACCTAAAGATAAGAAATCCGCTACTTCTTTAGGTATATTTAACTGTGTTAAGTTTTTTAACCAGTTCTCTTTGATTTTGATTTTAGCAACTGATAATTTTAACTGTTCTATCTTCCTAAGGTTAGTACTTTTTACCATTTTGAATTTCCTATCATAAATTATCTTTTGTTTTTCTTTAAAAGAGTTAAAAATTTTGTTGTTCGAAATATTAGTTTGCGATTTTTCAAGACCTACAATAACTTTTTGAGTGTTATCTATTTCTAAATTTAATATCTTCTTTCTAAGTTTAATACTGAATTGATTTACCCGGTGTCCGCTAATACCATCTTCTATTATCATAGTCCTTGTTGTCAGTTTGGTGGAATCAACAATGTGTCTGGGTGTCAAGTCGAAGTAATTATTGGCATACTTTGCTGCGTCTTTTTCTTAGATATATTGTATACTATAACCAAAATATCATATTCTACATATAATACTGCATCCGTTCTAAAAATAGAATAGTTTTTATAACATTTTTTTTTTGTTACTAAACTGCAGCAATTAAAAATCCTTAGGTTAGGTTTAGCTTGGGTTAGAGTTATTTAATTATATGCATACTTTGCTGCATCCATTTGTTATATATAGTGTATACTATAACCAACATAACATATTCTACATATAATACTGCATCCGTTCTAGAAATAGAATAGTTTTTATAACATTTTTTTTTTGTTACTAAACTGCAGCAATTAAAAATCCTTAGGTTAGGTTTAGCTTGGGTTAGAGTTATTTAATTATATGCATACTTTGCTGCATCCATTTGTTATATATAGTGTATACTATAACCAACATAACATATTCTACATATAATACTGCATCCGTTCTAAAAATAGAATAGTTTTTTCAACAAGTTTTTTCTTATTAAACTGCAGCAATCCCTACCATACTTTTAAATTTTCGATTACTCTGCATTTAACATGTTCCGACTGCATACACTCTTGCGTCCGATTAAAAATCTTAGGTTGGGTTTAGCTTGGGTTAGAGTTATTTAATTAATTGCATACTTTGTTGCATCCATTTGTTATATATAGTGCATACTATAACGAACATAACATATTCTACATATAATACTGCATCCGTTCTAAAAATAGATTAGTAGTTTTTATCAAGTTTTTTCTTATTAAACTGCAACAATCCCTACTATACTTAAATTTGAGTTTAGTGTGCATTTAGCATGTTCCACCTCCATACACAATTGCGTCCAATTAAAAATTCTTAGGTTAGGTTTAGCTTGGGTTAGAGTTATTTAATTATATGCATACTTTGCTGCATCCATTTGTTATATATAGTGTATACTATAACCAACATAACATATTCTACATTATAATACTGCATCCGTTCTAAAAATAGAATAGTTTTTCAACAAGTTTTTTCTTATTAAACTGCAGCAATCCCTACCATACTTTTAAATTTTCGATTACTCTGCATTTAACATACTCCGACTGCATACACTCTTGCGTCCGATTAAAAATCTTAGGTTGGGTTTAGCTTGGGTTAGAGTTATTTAATTATTTGCATACTTTGTTGCATCCATTTGTTATACAGGGTGGTCCAACGAAAAGTTTGCACCTAGCTTTTCTCTTTTTTTTGTAGTCGAATGCGAAAATGCTCGGACACGTCGATTTTGCTTTTGAGGGGGACACATTTTAAACATATTTTTCGATCTGCGCCTTTAACCCCCTAGCGGGGGTGAGTAACAACCCTAAAATTTTAAATGGAAAGAGGGGTCTAATGACATATCATTTGAAAGGACACAAAATTGTCTTTCTAATGATACCCTATTTGTCGAATTTTACTAAAACAGTTAATACGAAAACGACTTTAAAGACATTAAGCCGATAATTTTGGTATTAATGAGAAATACAAATAAGTTTTAATTATTGCGAGTGAAAACACCTGCAATCGTTAGTACATTCCAATGTTTGTTAGTTTTAACATTGCTTTGTAAAAAAAGTAAACAAGCTGTTAAATTGATTTATTAAAACGTTACATTAACAAATGTTGAAAATGTGACCCATTTGATTCCATACAATAATACAGATTTTGTTCAAATCTATTTCTAACATTTTGTAGCATATCAGGTGTTATGTTTCTGCACTCTTCTGTAATGCGTTGGCGAAGATCTTCTATGGACTCGGGCTTCGTGGCAAAACATTTATTTTTTAAGTGCCCCCAAAGAAAAAAGTCTAAAGGCGATAAATCCGGTGACCTGGCAGGCCATTCAATTGGGCCCCTCCTTCCAATCCACCGTCCAGGGAACCGGTCATCTAAGAACTGTCTTACAGGAGCCACATAGTGCGGAGGTGCTCCATCTTGCTGGAAATAAAGCCGATCAGCAGTATGATTTTGGTCATCTTCTATTATTTGTGTTATTAAAGGATCAATTGTGTCTTCAAGCATGTTTAGGTACACTTCACCAGTTAAATTTCCAGGAATAAAAAGTGGTCCTATAATATGATTTCCTAATATGCCACACCAGACGTTTATTTTTTGAGGATACTGGGTATGAACCTCACGGAATAAATGTGGGTTACTGTCATCCCAGTAACGGCAATTGTGCCTATTTACAGCTCCATTCAAATAAAATGTGCATTCGTCGGAAAAACAAATGTTAAATAATAATTGCGGATCTTCAATTAAACGCTGGCTCATTGCTTCACAAAATTGCAGCCTTCTATCAGGATCATCCTCATTTAGTTCCTGTACTAATTTGATTTTGTACGGATGAAATTTGTACGCTTTTAAAATTCGTATTATGGACGAACGGGAGACACCTGAGGCTTCAGCTAGTTGACGGGTACTTTGACTATGATCCATTTCAACATGCCCTAAAACAGCGACTTCCACAGCTTCATTTCTGATCGGTTTCTGCGGCTGGTGTTTTACATTACAGACAGATCCGGTATCTACAAACTTTTTAACTAACTTGCCAACGTACACATCATTCACATTTTTATCGGGATGTCTCTCATTAAATAAGCGAGCCGTAAGTCTAGCACTACTATTATTTTGAAAATAAAGTTTAACAATTTCAACTCGTTCTAGAATGGAATAAATCATTTTGTACGGTAAAAGTAAAATAACTTGAGAAGCAACCAAACTGAATCAATGAAAAGACTAAAATAAACGGTGTAAATTCTTTTCCTACACGTATCTGCAGTTTTTATTTCAACAAAAAACGCAAACGATTAGTGAGGAATTTAGTTCTGATAAATAAGATAGTGTTTTTGAAATCCCGTTTTTCTTCAAAGTAAATAATTTAGAAATGATTGTAGTTGTTTTCAGTCGTAATAATTAAAACTTATTTGTATTTCTCATTAATACCAAAATTATCGGCTTAATGTCTTTAAAGTCGTTTTCGTATTAACTGTTTTAGTAAAATTCGACAAATAGGGTATCATTAGAAAGACAATTTTGTGTCCTTTCAAATGATATGTCATTAGACCCCTCTTTCCATTTAAAATTTTAGGGTTGTTACTCACCCCCGCTAGGGGGTTAAAGGCGCAGATCGAAAAATATGTTTAAAATGTGTCCCCCTCAAAAGCAAAATCGACGTGTCCGAGCATTTTCGCATTCGACTACAAAAAAAAGAGAAAAGCTAGGTGCAAACTTTTCGTTGGACCACCCTGTATATAGTGTATACTATAATCAACATAACATATTCTACATATAATACTGCATCCATTCTAAAAATAGAATAGTTTATTATCAAGTTTTTTTCTTACTAAACTGCAACAATCCCTACCATACTTTTAAATTTGCGATTAGTCTGCATTTAACATGTTCCACCTGCATACACTCTTGCGTCCAAATCAAAATTCTTAGGTTGGGTTTAGCTTGGGTTAGAGTTATTTAATTATTTGCATACTTTGTTGCATCCATTTGTTAGATATATTGTATACTATAACCAACATAAAATATTTTACATATGATACTGCATCCGTTCTAATAGAATAGTTTTTTTTTTAACAATCGCTACTATACTTTTAAATTTGAGTTTAGTGTGCATTTAGCATGTTCCACCTCCATACACTCTTGCGTCCAATTAAAAATGTTTAGGTTAGGTTTAGATAACCACGATCTTGAGTGGAGAGTAAACCAAGTCAGTGAAGCAATAATGGAAGCTTTTGACTCCAATTGCCCACTCACACTGCAAGCTGTTAAAGCAAGTAAGGACGCTCCTTGGTGGAATGACAAACTGTCAAAACTCAGGCTTGAGGTCCGTTGACTTTTTAATAAAGCCAAACGTGACGGAAATTGACAGGGTACACTAACGGGTTAACTTCGAATAATAAAAAAAAATCAGGATGGTCAAAAGACTGCCTTTCAAACCTTTTTTGAAAATATCGCTTCCATTTCTACAGAGGCGAAGAAACCCAACGGTGGTACTTAAGAAACCAGTTGGGATCAATACGGAAGGGGGAGAGGAGCGAGCCATCCTACTCCTTGAGACTCGGGTAGTAAATCAAACCCCTCAAATGAATTAGAAGCGGAATCCACCAGAAATCCTCACAAGGAAGACTGAGACATTGCTAAGAAAATCTTTACGAACACACGACTGGAGTGGGCCATGAACACTTTACAACCATAAAATGCGCCAGGAGTTGATGAGATTTGCCCTGTTCTCTTACAAAGAGGAATAGAGCAAATCCTGCCACACCTAATATAACAAAAAACAGTTTGGCTTTGGGATACATACCGGGAAATTGATGCGAAGGGCAAAAGTCACTCATACCAAAAATAGGAAAATAATACTGGACGGACATCAAGTCTTCTCGACCTCGAGATCTCTCACATCGTGTTTTCTAAAAACAATAGAAGAAGTATTAGATAACAATATCAGAACGGATACTCTGCAGCACGCTCCCTTGTAGGGCAGGGCAGCATGCGTATAGAGCATGCAGATTTACAGAGACTATTCTGTATCAGCTCACAGACATCGTCCGAAGGTCTTTGGATAACAAAGAAGCAGCAATCTGCACCTTTTTGAACATCTATGGAGCGTTCGATAACACACCACATGCGTCTGTGGAGGGAACAAAACCATCACTAGGATGCAAGAGATGCTTACTACAAGAAGAGCTGAGACAAAAGTGGAAGACCATAACACTACCATCAGAGCAACTCACAGTGTCCTGAAGGAGTAGTAACCTCCCATTTTATGTGGAGCTTGGTAGTACACGAACTACTGTATAAACTGACAGATCAAGGCATCGAATGTATAGAATATGCAGACGATATTGTCATAGTAGCCAGGGGCAAATTGAAAGCACTTTGGGTGGGTAACATAAAACAAAAGTGTCTCCGGATAACTGAGTAACGGTGTACATCTGTGGGGTTGAGCATGAATTCAGCAAAAACCGCAATTATAACATTCACTAGAACGAGGAAACTCTAAATATCAGACGAATTAGCCTGAATTATAAGGTCATTGAACAGAAGTCTGAAGTAAAATATCTAGGAATCACCCTTGATATTAAACTTCTTTGTAATAAGCATCTTGAAATAGCGGTTAGTATAAAGCAACAAAAGCTCTGATGGTGTTCACAAATCTGGGAAACTTGAGCTGTTATCCCAAAATACTGCGGTGGATGTACATCATGATTGTGATACCTATCATAACATATGGGACAATAGTCTGGCACTTGATAGGGTACAAAGACTAGGAGGCAATGCATTAGTGGGGCGATGATAAACGTGTCCACCTCGGGCACTAGAGATTATTACGAATTTCACACTTTTGCACTTGGTGATAGAAAGATCAGTAAATAAATGAATGGACATATCTGATCAAACAAATCACGTCTCTAAACCTCGCTAGTGACGAAACTAAGAAAAATATAACTTTCAGAAGAACTTCACTACGACGTTAAGTCACCAGAGGGACTGGGAAAGGAACTTACACACCGGAAAAGAGAAAACACTATCAAATGGTTTACAGACGGCTCCAAAACCATTAAAGGGACAAAAGCAAAGTATTCGGGCCTGGCACCAAATACTCAGAATCAATGGGAATATACTCCAGCGTTTTCCAAGCGGAAATTCATGCAATCGGTAGATGCGTACAAATTAACCTTTACGGTGCGACATTGTGATCCACACAACCGACAACATTATCGCTGGGTTCATATGTCATTAGCTCAAAAATGGGAATCCTTAAGAGGTCTTCTAACTTAGCAAGAATAACAGAGTTTCCCTTGTTTGGATACGGGAAATTCTAGTATCAGGGGAAACGATGCCGCCAATAAGTTAGCAAAACAAGGTGTGTCAATCCCTTTTGTTAGGTCTGAACCGTTCTGCGACTTATGGAAACACACCTTCAAGGAGAAGTTCAGAATTAAGAAGGAACAGACAGAGTAATACTCAGGCAAAATCTACCTGGATTGATACACTCCAAGAAATTCCTTGGAAACTTCAACCAAGAAAGATCGAAGATCTGTGTGGATATCAGGCTACGTATTCTTACAGGACATTGTAGCCTTAGAAAACATATGGCCTTGAAGAGATCGATGACTACAGATTCTGTAGGGAGGCTGAAGAACCTTTTGATCACCTAGTACCAGAATACACCGCTTTCAGAAGCCAACACAAGAAATACTTGGGGCATGAAATCGTGCAAGCTGGAGACGTGTTGTCCCTAAAAACCGCCAAGTTACTTGAGTTCAAAATAATTCAAAAGAAGTACACAATCAACATACAAATTAATTACGCATAAATTGGATAACAATATCATAACATTCTACACTATTAACAAAGCAACATAAGACAATACATCAATTAGGTACCTATCAAATAGGTGCCTTACAGAGCCCAAAAAGGTTCTTCTCGGGACAACAAAATTAAAAAAAGCGTCACCTCACTGTCATTGGCAAGACGAACCGAGCGCGCCAAGAACGAATTGCAACCATAATTTTTTCTGGAATGTGTTTGATGACACCAGGGCTCGCAAGTGTTGAACGATATAAAACACGAATTTCAATTTTGCTTAAAAGATCAGGACATGTCAACCTTCCATTGATAAGATGGTAGAATTAAATCAAATAATGGCGTTGACCACTCACCGTGTCAATGCCAAGATAGGACTTTAAGTCAGCATATAATTCAAAACGATCATCAAATACCACCAAGTCAGTATGCAGTTTGTAGGCAAGGTATCTGAGAAATTTGTGCTGCACACGCTCAATTTTCACTAGGTGTACAGCATAATATGGAGATCAAACGCAGAGGCATACTCAAAGCATGGTCTGACCAAACTTGTGTAAAGAAGGTTCAGAGAATTAACATGCATAAACCCCCGTGACCAGCGTGTAATACCAGCAACCTTGACTATTGAAGTTACATGTGGAATACAAAAATCAAACCATTATCAAGCATAACTCCCATATCTAATTTAGTCATTTAAGGGTTGTTTGGTTCAGTGAGTAATCGAAAAGACTAGTCTGTCTTGATCTCAAAAAGGACACGAAAGAATATTTATCACCGCTTTCCTATTAATGCAATAATTTCACATGTAATCCAAGGTTTTCGTTTTCTCCCAAAAAATACTAGTGTTAGATTTCACAAAATATACACGAAATAATAAACTCCGGCAGCAACGAAATCGAGCGTGTAAAGTGTAAATTAAAACTGCCTATGCACGACCGAAAGCGGCCACTTCCCGTGATTCATTTTTCTATCGCATTTATAATACTTTTTTGAATAATCCAAAACAAATATATTTTTATAATGTAAATAAGTATTTGAAACTGATAATACTAATAAATCTCTTTTTATAACAACCCAAAAAAAATGTTAAACTCAACAAAACTAACTATTCCAAATTTATATCTAACACTAGTAAATAATGTAAATACCTATCATATCAAACTTGTTCGAATGAAATAAATGTTAAAATGCGAGAGGGTGAAAAGAAAATAAGCAAACAATATTGCCACATCAGGGACGCACTAATGTATACTTTCCCATATATAATTCTTTAAATGTATATAACATCAGAGCCCTCTACGGCAACACGCTGAACCTTCATAGGAATTTTTGTATGATGCTGCGTCCCTTTTTGTTCCAATTTTACAGTCTTCTGGAGATCTACCGGAAAATGTAATATCAAATATATTCAAGCTGAGTAGCAATCCGACGAGTCCATCTAAAAATCGTAGTCGTATCTGGTCACAGAGCGAAGATATAAGGCCGTGACTTTAGTGCGTCCTAAATACGGACGCAGCAATTCTTCGGATGCAATATTAACATAGCATAGCAGGATATATATATATATATATATACTGATGTAAAATTTTTGGGATGAATGGCCAGGTGGGTAATGTAGTATAAAAACTCTTTATTACTCTGCCAAGCTTTCGAATCTTATTTAATTCTTCCTCAGGGCTACAATACAAAGACACAGTAAATCACCATATAAAAGTTATTACACTTAATGTTTGTACATATTGTTGTTTTTATTCTTACCTAGGTGGTAATTAAGTTTAACATTCTAAATTATTTCTTAGCATCTCTAGAAGCAAGAATACGTTGCTACCAGTGAAAGAAATTAATAGCAAGACATTTGTTTTTTGTTTTAATTTGGATATCGTTTATTTACATTAAAAGTTAGGTTAACGCAGTTGCAAGTCTTCGTTTATTTTATTTATATTATTAGTAAATATTGTTAATTTTATAGCTATCTCTATAACCAGCGAACGCAGATGAAATTGTTGTCTATGGATGCGGATACTTTTGCTCAAAACAAAACAACAATATGTACAAACATTAAGTGTAATAACTTTTATATGGTGATTTACTGTGTCTTTGTATTGTAGCCCTGAGGAAGAATTAAATAAGATTCGAAAGCTTGGCAGAGTAATAAAGAGTTTTATTAATTTTGAAGTTGATGATATAATGTGATCTATAAGAATGTGCATTTATAGTCTATTTTCTATACCTCGGACTTCAGGCTGAAACCTATTCTTGGCCAGCGACAATTGCGTGCATTACGCGTCTGGGTGTAAGCTCTCCCCTCCAGTATGCGGTCTTATAACTACCGACAAAACGGCTTTCTTGTATAGGGTGCGGGTTGGTTGCTCCAAACCCGAAAGCTACTCCTAACTTTTGGTTGTATTCGTCAACATCGTCCATGGTGTACCATTGACAAGATTGACCTACTTCCCAGTCCAGTGTTTGAACTGTCTGGGCGGTCGAACCATATCCGTGAGAAAGGTCAGTTGCGATATTGAAACCCTTCTTCGAAGACATTGATTGTATTATCTTCACGAATATTTGATACTCTCGGTCAGTCCACTTGATGCGATCTCTATCAAGCCAAAAGTCTGCGCATGCAGGTGTCAGTCTGACCATTCGTGGTCCTTCAGCGGCCGGCGGGATTGCCGGTCCAACATATTGCTCCCAAGATATGCCAGGTAAGTCAGCTAAGCCGACTGCGATGTTATGCACCTCAGCATATTCAGGAACTCCATCTCTCAGTAAACGTAGCAAAGGAAGGAGTTGTCGTGGTGCGTAAGTTATAGCGCCCGACAGGGCTGGTTCATCCTCGTGTTCAGCAAGGAGAGGGGTGACAATCTGCCTGTTGATAACAGTGTTACCAATACATTCCAAATTAATAGCTAATGGATATGGAAGTGTTGATGCCATATTGTTGAGGTCTTGTAATTCCTCCAAGTTGTATAGCTTTTTGGAAGGCAGCTCTTCATCTGGTTTGTCAAGATGAGCCCTCTGTGCATAGCACAGTTTTGCTTCACTCAGGATCAGCGCTCCTTTCTTAAAGATGGCTTTGTTTTCTGATGTGTTTAATTGCGCGAATGGACGCGTTCCAATTGCCTCCATAGTGTCCCAGACTCTATCAACGAAAACCGGAGTCTTCGAAAATGTCACTGGCACAGTAACTGGATGCAGGTCGCGAGCAAGCGGCAACGATGGGACAGAGGTTGGATCAGTGATTTTCAACCGTGCAAAGATTCCTGCCATAATGGCGTTGTCCGTGTCAGCATTCTTCTTCTTTCTGAATGCATCGAACCTTCTTTGTGCGGATGGTTTTCCACCTTTCTTTCCTCCACCAGTATTCTCTGATGTTTTATTTTCTATTTTCGCTTCTTCAGCAAGCATGATGATAAACTAGTACGAACAATATCTGCCGTAAAAATCGATCGTGATTTACTGTGTCTTTGTATTGTAGCCCTGAGGAAGAATTAATTAAGATTCGAAAGCTTGGCAGAGTAATAAAGAGTTTTTATACAAATAATTTTAAATTTCACAAAAACATAAATTTCTTATCTAGATACAAAGTGAAGTTGGTTTAGGACCAACTCATCTTAAAATAAAATATTCAGAAGTTTTAAAATATTAGTCAATATAAAAAATGTTAAATATTATCTTTACAAATATAAGGGGGCGTACCAACCGCACGACTGAAATATATGTACATGAATTTTTGCATAATCAATAAATAAATATAAATAGAATTATGTTATTAAAATATAAAAACAATAATATAGATAAAACAATTACAATTCTCCCCGGACAAAAAGCGTAAAAACAACAAATTACACAATAACTACATACTAAAAGAAAAAGTTACTAAACAATGTACATATCACACTATCACAACTCGGCATCGGCATACTGTCGCACCCCAGTCACATGTTCCACGTAAATGTCGCGCGACCATCTCACAACGTCGCTGCCCATCAGCTTCCTCATCAGACGGGCATAATACTGGGATATTCCAAGTCGCTGTAGCACACGCTCGTTCGTCTGGTCCCAGGAACCCAAGGCACCAATCAGGAACGCATCAACCGTCACATCCAATCCCTGCGCACGCAATTCATCAGCCAAGGGTTCATATTTATTGATTTTATGGTTGCGAGCCAATTCAAAAGCCTCCTGACCATTTTCGAAAGGGATGGATATATCGACTATGTGTAGAGCGTCTCCCGACCGCACCACCATGTCTGGGCGAAGGTTGGAGCCAGTCTCAGGCACCGTTCGGTTGACAGTGACGGTGCCAGCTCTGGCAGGCATCGCACGAACCAATCTATCCTGGATTGCGTTATGACGTCTTTGCCACGCCGCGGAGTGCATGCGGCAATGGTTAAGGACATGGGGCAGTGTCTCGGCCTGGGTACCGCATCGACGGCATCTTCTATCGCCACCCCCAAAACGTCTGGTCGCATTGAGGGGGACGCAGTCCAGCCTGGCGCGATGAATGAAGCGCCAGTCACAAAATCTGGTCGAGAAACCGCTGCGCACAAAGTGGTTACTGGCCGCACTTCTTGATGATACCCTGAACACCTTGCCCTGGTCCGGTTTGCGGGCCAGCGAGGCTGCGTACATGTCTGATAGTAGCGTTCTAAGCCTCGATTCCACACCGTTACGCTGGGAGGGTAGGACCACGTTCGTGTCAGTCGGCCGAGGAAAGCCAAGACGAACGGCGAAGCTGTTATCACCCACCAGCCATGATATCGGCGTGCGTGCGGCCAGGCGTCTTGTAGCGTTTCTTGTTCTTGACCAAAGCGACCCAACATCCCCCCGATCAACACCAAATTCACCACGCAGGTCGCCACTGAGGTACTGGGTCATATCCTCAAGGTACGGTCGGCGACCAATACGACGCTGGACCACATCACACAGCTGGTCCCCCGCTACAGCCCTGGTTACATCCTCAGGGCACGTCAGCATACGGAATGCGTGGACCACAGTAGACAAGTCCACAAGGTCGGTGAGCGGCAGCACTCCAGCACCACCCTTCTTGTTTGGGAGAAACACAACCTCGGCACTCGCCCGTTGGGGAAGATTGAGCCACTTCTTCACGACCGATCTAATCTTACGATCAAGGCACCTTACAGCCATCTTTTTGACCACACAGCCTCGCAAAGTGAAGCTGATCTGGGGCACAACAAACGTGTTGACAGCATCGATCTTCTGCCAGGGCGCAAGCAGTGACGAGTCCAGACGATCGACGGCAAGTGACATTCTGTTGATGGTCTCTTCAGGCGTCTGGTCAACATGGTAGCCAGTCGGGACCCCCAGATGTTGGTAAGCCTCTCCCTCAGCCATTGCAGAAAACTCACTACCTTGAACAGTGAAGGCCGTCGGGAGACAGGTGTTGCGAACCCTACAATCTAAATGCAGGGAGGCACACTTGGCTGGTTTGAATGTGAGACCACAACTCGTCGCAGCACGACCGCACTCATCAAGAACACCGTGAAGGTCCACAGGAGACTCCGCAACCATCACCAAATCATCCGCGTAAGCCAGCACTGAGATAATCCGTCCATGGAGGGCGTAACCCCGGTTTGTCCTAAGAACAGATCGCAGCACAGGCTCCAAGGCAAGGTTGAAGATAACAGGGCTCAGTGGGCAGCCCTGTCGAACACCTGCCCGTATTGGGAAGTTCGCAGACTCGCCCATTGTTGTTCGAATGGTGGCTGAACATTCACTGTAAATGTTGCGGATAATCCCGACCGTTGAAGCGTCCAAACCCATGGCAGACAGTGACCGCAACAGGTGGTCGTGCGGCACCGAACCAAATGCATTTGCCAAGTCAAGCCAGGCAATAGCACACTCTTTTCTGGCCCTCCGAACATTCTCCAGAACACTCTGTATGAGGAAATTGTGCTCAAAGCAGCCCTCGTGACGCCCAAAACCCTTCTGACACGCTGACAATAGCCCATTGCTGTTGGCCCATGACGATATTCGAGCAGCGAGACAAGAGGCAAAGAGTTTATACAAGCAGCTGCATAATGAAATGGGTCGCCAGTTGCTAGGGTCCATTCTGTCACCTTTTTTATATATTAGTACCATTGTGCCCTCCTTCCATGCAGACGGTACTTGGCCCAGCTGTAGCACTTTATTAAACATGGTTGTCATAGTCTTGCAGCCAGGGTCCAGTTTTCGAATTTGGTGATATCGCACCCCGTCCCTGCCCGGAGCAGTGTTTTTGGTTTTTTGGAGGCGACCCTTGACCTCCTGAGGGGTGAAAGGAAGTGCACTGGTGGCATCCACGGCGTTGGGCAGCTGTACATCATGCGGTGGACGGTCGACCCGCCTTTCAGCGTGTGTTTCGGAGAAGTAATGGAGAAGCCGGTCTTCGGGGATGGTACAGAAATCGTTGACCTCCCCACCGACAATACGCCGATATGTTTTGTCACGCGAGGTCCTGTATGATTTCTGGATGGAGGCAGCCTCGTTAGGATCGTACTGAAGTCCAATGTTTGGTGGACGCGGAGGCCGCCGAGGACGACGACCCCCAGCCGGTCGCTGGCCGGCATTGCCCCTAGCAGCCATTTCCTCCACCACACGATTGTAGGCCGCATTCAAGTCGTCCAGATCGATGACAGCATTCAGCCAACCTATCCAACGTTCCTGGTCCTGGTTTGGAGCACGCAGAGGGTGCTGATCAGGATGGACAGGGGGCAGACGATGGTTCGGATCTACAGGTGCCTCTAGTAGATCCTCTTGGATCTGGGCTTCATTAGGCACAACGGGAGACGCAGGTCTCACTACACCACCAGGTGGAGTTGGAGGCAACTCATCAGCCCACAATCGAGGCGGCTCAACAACAACAGCCGCACCCATCGGTGCCGGAGGAGGCGAATCAGGAGGTGCCTGCACCACAGGCATTCTCGGTGGGGATCCATTAACCGGGCGAACAGGGGGAGGACGATCCACAACATCCACACGACGCCGAATAGGGAGTCTTTCGGGGGGCTGACGACGCGCAGCAGGCTCTCCATCATCCGGGTGCTCGGAAGCAACATGGGCTTTCATGCGCTTCAAATTACCGTACTGAACACCACAGACACGACACTCGAAAGCTACAGCCCTCTGATGATATCGCTTTGTGTGTTTGTTGAGGTCGTTGTGATTTAGGTACGATCTTGGTGGTATGATCTCGCAGAAATTACACGTGAATAGATCGGGGAACGGGTATTGAACGTGAAAATTTTCCATTATCTTGGACTTAAATTTTTAAAATAGTAATAATTACCCGTTTACCCCGCACACGCACGAACCTACACTATATACACGCGACACACATTTACGATCACATGAAACAGATGATAACTACGATCAGAAACAGATGATACCCACCTGGCCATACATCCCAAAAATTTTACATCAGTCGTATTTTCAACAAGTTGGCCAAGAGAAACAAACATTGTTATATTCGGAATGGGATTTTACCACACCATCAATCAACAGTATGGAGCACAGGCCGTCGCCTACCTAAAGGAATGGGCCCGCTGTAACAACAAATTGGCATCTCAAAGAAATCGAAGAATATTTTTATTGACATGCAGAAAACAAGACCTCACTCCAAAACATATTGCAAATTCAACAAAACAGGCATTAACTACTATCTATATTGAAAATGGTATGATTGGACATAAAGTGAAAGAAAACTAGTAAGCACAATTTTGAATTTAGAAATAAGCAACACTATAAAAACCATTTATCATCTGGAAAAAACGCAATTGCAAGTAGGTAATAAATTATACACAATCTTACCCAATCATATTGTAGATCTTTTCAAACACAAACAACAATCTAGCTACAATAAAACATTTAATCAGAAAAAAAGATCAAATGTGAATAAAATAAACCATCTAAAATCAATTGAAAACAAAAACCAAATTAAAGTTAAACCAAATTGGATAAAAAACCTAGCGAACATAGATATTCCACCGGATGTAAGCAATTTTCTGGCTTTAGGTTCCAAATTTGCACTTCCACCAGACACAAAAGAGGTTTCCACCTACAAATTGCTTTCTGACATTGAGAGCTTATTATTCCAAGTCCCAACGGGAGAGAGGAATGTCTGCAGAGCAAAGTTAACTAATATCTTAACTAATTACTACAGGAAACCCTACTCAACTAAACTTATTAACTCTCTTTTCAAAAAAACCAAAAATTTCTTAAAAGAACATGAAGAACTCATCGTAACGCGCGCCGATAAGGGAAATGTAACTGTGATTATGCCTAAGGATGCTTATATTCAGGAAGCAAAGAAGATTTTATCTGACAAAAAATATTATATTATAATCTCAAATGATCCCTCGTCTACAATTCAACAAAAAGCCAATAAGATTGTATCGAAGTTAAAAAATAAAGAATACATAGATAATGAAGTCAGTAAATCGCTCACTATATACAACCACTCATCCCCTAAATTCTACGGTTTACCTAAGATTCATAAACCGAACTTAGCTCTAAGACCCATTATATCATCAATCAATGTACCGAATGGCAAATTATCCCAACTTATCACAGACATACTAACAAATTCCTACAATAAAAACAATGCTTACTACATTCGAGACTCCTTTCATTTCTCCGATTTCATCAATGACAAACAACTTCCGGAAAGTTATGTATTGATTAGCCTGGATGTAGTATCTCTGTACAGTAACATCCCAATACAACTAGTAAAAAATAGTATCGACAAAAGATGGGAGGATATCTCCAATTTCACATCCATACCAAAAACGGAATTTATGGAAATTATTGAGTTTATTTTTAACAATACCTTTTTCAGCTTCAATAATACTTACTACAAACAAATTTGCGGAACTCCAATGGGAGCAACAATCTCCCCTATTGTAGCACAATTGGTTATGGATGACTTATTGGATGATAGAATTCCAAGACTCAGTTTTGCAATTCCCTTTATAAAGAAATTTGTCGATGACTTAATATGTGCGGTACCCTCAAACAAAATAGACGAAATTTTACTCACTTTTAACAACTACAACGAAAATATTCAATTCACAATGGAAAAGGAAAAAGATAATAGTATTCCATTTCTAGATACAAAATCAAATCATACTAGACTGGTATAGAAAACCAACCGACTCTGGGCGATACATGAACTACAATTCTTATCACACTGAAAAAATGAAGATAAACCTAGTACTTGGACTAAAACGTAGAATAGAACAAATTTGTCATCCTTCTCTATTACAAAAAAACAAAGAGTTACTGTTCAATCTACTGGTAGATAATTCATATCCAAAGAAGTTACTAAAACACCTAATATACAACACCAGCTCTAGAGTAGTGGACCGTGATGAAAGCATGGACAATGAAAGACAACCTTTGCAGTCTTACTATTACTCCATTCCGGCAATTCCCCAAGTATCGCAAAAGATTATTAAAGTATTCAAAAATTTCCCCACTATTAAAATTGCTCAAAAATTCACCAAAACCATAGGGAACTTATACAACAACTTGAAAGATAGAACGGAGATAATGAAATCCAGCGATGTTGTGTACTCAATACCATGTTCCTCTTGCGATCAGTCGTATATAGGCCAGACCTCACGAATTTTAAAAGACCGCCTAACATCGCACAAGAGTGATTGCAGATTACACAAACCAAGCTGTGCACTAGCTGAGCATTTTATGGACACAGGTCATGTCCCTAAGTATGAAGACACCAAAATCCTACACAAGGAAAAAAATACTAAAAAACGCTTATTCTTGGAAATGATTGAGACCAATCAAGGGGAGCAAGGTATTAAACAAGAGAAGAGATGTGGACGAAGCCAGTATATTTTATTCGTATCTACTTACCATAAACAGCAGGACTGAGGCCTTGACGATTGACAGATCGGGATCATCTCTGGATGACTAACAGCCAGGGATATTTAGGTCGAGCTGGCGGTGGAGCTCTTCTGCATCTGGGCTCTCTGGCAGTTGGTGACAGCAACTGCTATTAAATAAGAACGTTGCGTGGTATTAGTGGCAAATGCCGCGAGACTGTTTTGTGGAAGATTTCATCGTTGCTTGTCCATTTGGGTGGTTGATCTTGAGGCTGATTAGTGACAGTTTTTAGCTTCTTTTATCGCTCCCTAATAATATATCCCTTCAACAATTTTTTGTTTATATTTGTTTGATATCGGTGGCAAGTATCAGACAATACAATTGATCCTTTGTCATGTCGATGTTTTTTCCTCTGAGGAATTAGACAATTGTGACAGGGTTGAGTCTTTAAATTAAGGGAAAACTGTACATTTTATTTGGCTTATATTAGAATATAATTGTAATTTTATTTTTTCAAAAAGGAATTAAAATTACAATTATATTCTAATATAAGCCAAATAAAATGTACAGTTTTCCCTTAATTTAAAGACTCAACTTAGCATATCTAAGGTAACAACAGTGTAGAATAACTTGTATAAAACAAACCACAGCTAATATTATGTCGTTTTCTGTATTTTGTAGCCCTGAAGATGAAAATAAATATTTTCGAAAGCTTGGCATATAGCAAAAAAGAGTATTACTAATAAATCCAAGATATAGCCTATACCCCAAATTATTAAAAAATTTTTACTATATATATATATATATATAAGCTAAGGGAAAATATTCACTTAAAGTGACTCAACTAGTAGTTGAATAAATTCTATATATATTATATAGAAAAGCCAAATGAAGAAAACGAACGTTTGTAAGTTGGAAAAAACATTCGCTTCAGGTGGGAAGCGAACCCACGTCTCACGCTTTCCGGGCATTTGCTCTACACCATTGAGCTACCGAAGCACTGATGATAGTAGTGCATAAACGCGATACTATTATACCAATGTCCCCTCCAACTCACATATATATATATATTATGTAAATAAATTCAACATAGATATGTACAGAAAAGACAAACTGCATGGATGGCCATGTCACAAACGAATAAATATAAATAAATAAAATCAATACAGAATAAAAATGCCAGACTCTATACATACAATATAAATCACGCACATCAATTCTCGGCATATTGCCTAACTCCGGTCACGTGCTCCACATAAATATCCCGCGACCCCGTACCACATCACTGCACATTAGTTTACGCATGAGACGCGCGTAGTACATGGACACTCCACATCATTGAATAATACGTTCGTTCTGCATGCCCCGAGAGCCAAGGGCACCAACCAGGAAGGCGTCGACAGCCACATCGAACCCTCTAGCTCGCAGTTCATCCGCCAGGGGTTCGTATTTCGCAATCATGTGATCACGAGTCACGGTGAAGACCCTATGTTCGTTCTAGACGTCTATCATGGTAGTCGACTGGCCGATGTTATCACGATGTCCGGGCGAAGGTTGGAGTCTGTGTCCGCCACAGTGCGGTTGACAGCGATAGCGCCAGACCTATCTGGGATGGCTCGGACTAGCCTGTAAATCATAATCTTCCACGCCATTATACTTATTTGAAAAACTCTTTGAACAGCTTGATCCTGACTTACTAATGATAAAATTGAGATATAAAATAAAAGTTGGTTTATTGCCATATAATACGTTATTTATGGGGCAATAATGAGAATTTTTTATAGTGGTTTATAAGGCGTATTGTATACATAATTTAATTTAGACAAGGGCAAATAGCTTATTTTTATTATTCAGTTTGTAATGTTATTTTCAAATATACCCGTATTGATAATCAATAATGATAATGCGCCATTAGTTAATTAATTCTTACGTGGCAGAAAAATATTCACTATTATATCGTTATTACTTACACACCTGTCAACTATTAAGTACGCTAAAATATTATAATATCTAAAATGAGTATGCATAATACCAAGACGGTGAAGTGTTTGAAATCATTGTTCAGATTCACAGCAATCTTTGGAGTGACCCCTAATTTTATATTTGACAAAAAAATAATTTCGCATCATAAACTACATTTGTTCATTGTTCTAATTAAGTTATGTTTCGTTATAATTGTACATGTGCATGCTTATATTTATTCCTATACGGAAATATATAAACGCGTTCCGACCATTACTATGATATTAGGATCGATGTCCTATTGTTTATCGGTTTTCACAATCGTATCCACTATTATTTGTTCTTATGTCTACAGAAATCAGTGGATATTGCTATTAAACAAAATATATCTTTTAGAAAACGTTCAACATTGTGCTGTTTATAAATCCTGTTTTAAAACTAATAACATTTTACATGAAATAGTTTTTGCACATATTATTTTATCATTGTTCGCAGTTATATCAATATATGTTTGGGTTCATGTTTATTCCAATTTTCCGGTATCATGTTATCTCGCAGCATTTTATGTTCTATACTACATATTATTAATGAATTTGTTGTCACGCGAAATGCTGCTAATAATCAGATACAAAGTTATTAAAATAAGAGATTGGTTGAACAAATGCTCTCAAATATGTGATGAAAGAAGTGTTATGATGCATTTGCAGAAATGCTTGCACATGATACTTTTACTTAGAGATATTATAAAACTCCATAATGTGGTCTTTGGATTTCCAGCTTTATGTTATTTTGCATGGACATTTACTCATATTTTAGCAGTCCTGTCAGAGGCAGATAATTCATATATTCAATCTACTAAGGTGATGGAAGATGACTTGCTTGTCAACTGCTACGTAGTAGTTCAATTACTATTGTTATTCATATTTACTGTAAGTATAAAATGTTCAATTTTCATCATTTACATAAAAAATACGCAATAATCACGAAAATAGCGTTTTACCTTTTTGAGTGAAATTGATGATTTTAGATTCCAATGTTAAAAGCATTTTGTCAATTTCAGCTACATTTATGCATGAACATTATAATTAGCAGAACACTATTTTGGATCTCAAAAATGAGCCCCGCGAAATCGAAGGTGGTAGATTCCAGATCTCTATATGAAAAGTGTATGTTTTTAAGAAATGAGAGGACCAATGCTGTAAGCTGTGTAATGGCATACAGTATGCTTTCTCCCTGAAGACTCAGCACTCCTGAATAACACCCTGGAAATTATGGATTGCCACTTTTAAACCTTGATTCCGAAATAGCGCATAAATATTTGCACTAAAAATGTTGCGACCCCTCGCATGTTTATGTTATGCGCGAACTGCATTGGTTCTTCGTTGTTGTTAAACTATAATTAACCGCTAATTACTGTAAAAGTCGGTGTATGTGTATAATTGTTAAATGTGGAAAACTATATAATATATAGAACTGCCTACGGTCCCTTTATCTCTCCAGATCTGAGCTGTCACGTAACAGATACAATTTCATCAATAGTTGAACCAAATGCAGAAATCTGTACTTATACTGTTAGAATCCGCTGTATAAAAATAAAGATTTGTTCATACAGAAAATATAGAAGGTTTTTGCCTTTCTAATGTCAATATGTAAAAATTCCATAAAGTATTATCCTTTCTGTTCTGCAAAAAGCAACTTATTTTTTTAGATAGCTAGACATCGGTATAAAAAATCGACATTACAAGTGTTAGCAAAGAAAATCCTAATCACGCAATGGTTAGACCAATATCTCTCAATTATTATTCTAGAGAATCTCCAACCAGATAAACAAGTAATTAAAATTGTAATAAAAAAACAAAAGAATTCCGGAGTAGTGTAGAAGATTTTGTTATTATTAATTTTAATTTAGAGCCACGAAATTGGATTTAGAAAGATTAACAGTTTTCTGTATTTTTACAGTACCTAAATAATTATGACTAGTTTTCACTACTCAACGCTCCTCGATATAGCAATCAGTAGGCAGCCTATATTAGGTGTTTTGCTAACTACCCGGATAAGGTAGTGAGTGCGCCACTGATTTAGGGCGATTAAAGTCAGAAACCTACGATAACTTCAAATTCAAAATAATAGGTACTTACGCACGCGAAAAAACAATAATTCGGCTCTCGAGATCTCGGTCAGCTTACACTAACTCCAGTCCAGTATCACCTAAATTTATTTTGTTACAATACTTGCCAAGTAAGCTTTATATTTCAATGTTAAAAAACAGAAAAAAAAAACAAGTTCTAAGTAATATGATAAATCAAATCAAAGAAAAATAAAAGAACAGATCTATAAAGTATTCACCAGTTATGTATTTAAGCAGGTTAATTCCACTATTAATAAATACGAATATCTTAAACAAAATTAACTAAACTATAGCAGCATCCTTTTTATTATGATAAAAATAAAAGAATACTATTGAAATCATGTTGTATATTATACTGTAAATATTTCTTATTTTTTTCTTCTTTAAACTATAATAGTTAATATAAAAATATCAAATTTACACCCAACAAAATTAGTAATATTTATTTCGATATAATCAAACACATAAATGAATCGATAGACAAACACCTCTCTACTACAACACTATTATTAATGTCCTTTCGGCCTCCTAGACACCAGTTATCAGTCTTGCTGTTATGCGCGCATGCAACACTCACAATCTGCATACGGGGGTTATTTACAGTCGGCCACGCTATCAAGTTCACGTCCTCGTGGACCTGATAAATCCTGTCAAAAAATGGCAGCATTAATTATACAAACTTCGGGAGATACTAATAAACTTAACAGATAAAAAGTATGCCGCAAACCTATAAATATTTAATAGAAATTAAACATTTTAAATGTTGATGCATCAACAATTAAAAAAAAAGTAAATAATACACCTGAAATACAAAATTTAAATTATGGGACTCATCAACAACGTTTGTTGATCATCTCCCAACAGATATTTCGTGATTTCGTTACAGGCTTTTAATAAACCTCTTGATGATCAGAAAACTGATCAAATTAAGCAGGAATCAGCTGCGAGTAACTCACCGGGCACTGCGACCTGAGAAACCACCTGTATAACGGGGACCTGCAATGTCGACATTTTACCATAAGCCCATGGGATGCAGTGAAACCGGGGACTTAGTCGAACGAACCCTTTCACACCAGGCAAATGCACTATGATATTTTCGAATCCGCTTCGAACAGGAGTATTAGGTGGATTCAATGATTATTTTCTTTTCTTATTTCTGCCGATCTAGAGGTCAAATCGCTGAAACTAACCTAAAAACAGAAGTCTTAATCTTCAACGTAGTTCACATCGATATCCGTAAAAGTTTGACTACACCAACGCAAAATAGTTTTGGAAGGGGAAGGTAGAGTTAAAATTTCACGTCCATTGCTTACGGCATTCAGTTTGTATGTCGGAGAGCTGGGTTCGTAGGTTAACTTAAACGGTATAACAGACTTAAATTGATTAGTCAGAAGAACTAATGAATTATTACTGGGCGCCACATTAGGAAAGCTCTAAGATTTTGCTCCACCAGGACAATTTCACTCAGGTTGAAATTGCCAACCAGCGGATTTATCCTCTATACTTTCTCGAACGATGTGTTCATTGGCACTGATTTTCTTCCTCGGAGCGGTGATGGCAGGTTTTTCTATTCAGTAGCAGGAACCTTGCATATTTAGAGGCCGTGAATTTGCGTCGATGGAGTAATGTTCTACAGAGCACTATGTTCTTACTCGGAATTGACTGAACGAGAATTATTCCATTCTGATTAACGTAGCCAACCTTGACCGCTATTATCATCTTGTGTTTTGATTGCCTAACCTAGGAGCCCAGACTTAACACCAACAGATATTTTGGAATTGTATCAGTGTATCAGGTCTCAGTTCAACAAAAAATAAAACTGTGCCATCAAAACTACGATGGTTTTTATGTAAGGAAAAATGGGAAATGCAAAAACATATTTTAAATTGAATATTGTTTCACATAGTGTTAGACAATCAGATTTTGCAAAAAGTTAGGGTCACTTTCCGACCACCTTGCCACATACACAACACCCCATTCAATGAATTTTGCATGGAGATTTTAAAATCAGCAGACACATAAATTTATAAAAACCAAAAACAATAATATTTTTTAAATACCTTTAATCTTTTTTATTGTTTCTATTCATTCACAGTCAAGTCCAACAATAATTACAATGTGTAGCCACAAGACGTACGTAGAAACACAAACACTGCTGCCATGCTGTCTTGACTTGCTGCAAATAAATCAGTGGAGTAGTTCAGTAGATAATGAGCTTATCAAAATTGCTAACACTTTATACCAAACAGATTTTCACTTTACGGCTGCAGATTATTTTGTAATCGAAAGAAGAACAATGTTGTCATTTTTTAATTCTATTGCAACGTATTTGATTGTTGTATTTCAATTTAAAAAATAAAAAACTATTTTTTGTGTGAATAATGGGTGTGTGTTTATTTATCAAAAGTTTTTTTAAATTATATAATAGCATTGGTTTGAGTAAGTCAGTTTCTCAATGTATCAACTTTATCTCAAAGTTAAGTGCGAGTTATGTACCCACATTCCCAGAATCCAGTAAGTATAAGTTATTTAATATATTATAAATCATGTTTTACTTACGAATTCATAACATATTTTAGCTTTTTAGTTATAACAAAATAAATTTCCTTCTTGTTTGTATCTTCTAAGCTTAAACATTTTACAAGTTTGTTAAAGTAGTATTTTTAATATTTTTTAAAAATAAAGTATTCCATCCTCGATACCATAATTGGCGCAGTCGGTGGATAAGTACGGTTGTGAAAATTCGGTAGTGTCGGATCGTTGGAAAAGTCGAAAAAAGCAGAACTTTGAATTTCAACTCTTAAGTACTTATCGCAAAAGAAACTAGGCCCTAGAGTACGCAAGGGGAACAGCTATGTTTAAGGACTACAGGAGAGATAGATAGGACTCTTAAAACAGGGACAATAAACCCAGTCCACGCTTACCTACGCCGGTAGTACGAAATCAGTTTACCCATGATTCACAAATGTTACCGCAACAACAGCATTATTCATTTCCCTCTAATTTACCAAATAATCGAGCATTTTTCCAAAACAGTCCAAATTTACCCCTAATCATAGTTTTACACCAAGACCATCATTTCTGAGTCAACCAATCATTATACAACCTCTACAGTTACCTCCGAGACGACTTCCAACAAATGAAGAAGTTTTTGGTCGTCCCAAAAATGTTTTTAGGGATAATCGAACACCCCTCAATCGATTACCCAAACCGACACCTATGTCGATAAGCACTCAAGCTGCATCACATATGTCTTGGAAACCATTTCAACAATGGCAACGTCAAAATCCACCACAAAATAATATCCAAAAATTCCAAACACAAAAACCACCCCAATTTGTTTGTTAAAGAATTACATTCCAACGAATAAAACGAACCCTATCCGTATCATAATGACAATGCTTATTCAAGACTTGACGACACATATAACATGGAAGAGTATAATTACATTCCTATGAATGATGGTACCGAAGTATATAACATGTACAATAATGATACCGAAACTTACATACAAGACGAAACAATAACAACAGACAAAAATAATACAAATGCAAACTTTCAGAAAGTAGCCTCCAAGGCGAATTTGGATCTTCCCCAAAAAACTGGATGCTTCCAATAAACATAACGATAGACGATAGATACCCTATTCCCAATATCAACGACATCCTGGATAAATGAGGCAGAGCACAATATTTTTCAACACTTGATCTCGCAAGTGGATTTCACCAGATTGAAATTGACAAAGGCTCTATAGAAAAAACAGCATTTTCTCTAGAAAACGGACATTTTGAATACCTCAGAATGCCCTTTGGACTATAAAATACCCCATCAACATTCCAACGTCGAATGGACGAAGTTTTGAAGGATCTACATCACAAAATCTGTATGGTGTATATGGATGATATTATTTAGTACAGGTCACCAAGAACACATAGAAAACTTAAAATTAGTATTTAGCGAATTAAAAGAAGCATGTTTAAAAATACCCTTAGACAAATGTGAGTTTTTACGGAAAGGAGTTGAATTTCTAGGACATGTTATAACACCCGAAGGAATCAAACCCAACAAGAAAAAGATAGAGGCAATACAAAAATTCCCAATCCCCAAAACGTAACGTAATATCAAATCATTTTCAGGTTTATTAGGTTGTTATCGCAAAATTTATTAAAAATTTCGCCAAAATCACAAAACCAATGACACAATGTTTGAAAAAGTATGAGAAACTTGAGCATACATCAGAGTTTGTTGAAAGCTTTAATACCTGTAAAAACTTTTTAATATCTGAACCCGTCCTGGCATACCCCAATTTTGAAAAACCCTTGGAAGTAACTACAAACGCGACGCAGTACGCTATAGGTACAATATTGTCACAAAATGGTCACTCAATTTCTTATGCTTCATGAACACTCAACCCAGCCGAAATAAATTATTCAACCATAGAAAAGGAGTTACTTGCAATAGTTTGGAGTTGTAAATACTTCCGACCTTACCTTTTTGGACACAAGTTTACAATTGTTACAGATCATAAACCTTTGGAATGGCTATTTTCTCTAAAAGAACCAAAGTCTCGTTTAGTACGATGGAGACTCATACTTGAAGAGTGTGATTACGATACAAAATACAAAAAAGGTACCACAAACCAAGCAGCCGACGCTTTATCAAAAACCCCGCTTCAGTTGACGTTAATGTAGATGATATAGATGACATAATAGAAGACGAAATAAAGAAAATATCTAATGAAAATCCAAGTCATAACGATTCTGATATTCTCAATCTATTAAGACCTTCTTCATCTAAAATTAATATTATCAGCGATATTCAAATTAGACTACCTTTTTAAGGTGCAAATAAAAATTATTGCACTGACGCGCAAACTGTTCACACAGCTCTAGAACATTATTTATTTATTTATTCAAATAACCCTACAAACACCACAAGTGGTAATGACATGTAAAGTGGTAACAAAGACTATAATAATAAACAATAATAACGATAATATCACTTACACATCTAATAACAAAGAATAATAAAGACTTTATTGTAAAAAAAATAAAAAATATCTTTTTACAAAAGGCGAAGATGAAGCAGTGCTTCCTAACTTCACCTAAAATGAGAAAAAAAAAAAGGAAAAGTAATGTGACAGAACATCAACTATTATGTAATAAAAGTATTCACATTAACACCCAACTCAGACATCAGAACCGAGCATTATCATTTAACATTATTAATATTAGTGTTAGAGACGTGTTAAATATATCCAAGTCATTCTCAACTATGTAATAATAATAATAATAATATATGTTTATTAGTTCTAAAAGGTATTACATAAATTTGTACAGAAAAATGTATTATTACAACCATTAGAACTAAAGGGCGTGAAATCTCAGCCTCTCAACTAGGTTGAGTGCTGTTGAAGCCCAAGAAACAATACACAATAAAAAATAACAAAAAAAAAATCAGTACTACACAATAACTACAATATTAAAACACATAATTACACAAAAATAAAGTGTTGGGTTAAAAACAATGCAAACAAAATGCCCAAATGAAATGCCTAAACGCTGTCAAGCAATATCTTTTTAATCGTGGATCTGAACACATGCAAACTCCGAGAGAAATCCTTAATCACAAACCGGTTAACTAGCGTGGCGACATTATAAGAGAAGGATCTTTTAAATATTTCCTTTTTATGAACAGGGACTGTTATTAGACTTTTACGTCTGATGTTTAGATTATGCACATCAGTTCTAAACACAATTCTATTAACCAGATAAGGAGGGGTTTTATATTTTATTATTTTGTAAAAGAAGCATGTTGAATGGTGAATGCGTCTGTTATACATATTCAGCCAACCTGCCTCCTTAAGTTTGTGAGATATGCGATGTCTTCTGCGAATGCCAAATATGAACCGCAAGCAAGAGTTCTGCAACTTCTGAACTCTCCCTCTGTCCACACTATCAAGACAAGGACCGTAGATGCTGTCACAGTAGTTTAAGTGCGATAAGACAAGAGCATCACACATACGAATCTTCAAGGTTACATTTAACGAATGTCGGTGAGGGTATAATTTTTTTAACATTCCATATCCGATTTTAAGTTTTGATGTTATATGGTCCTTGAATCGCATCTTATGATCCAGAACAAGCCCCAAGTTCTTTGCTCCTTCCTGGAAAACCAAAATGTCTCCATCCAATTCAAGGGCATTTTGTTGAATTTGATTTCTTACATTATCGCCACAAAACAGCATACAAACGGTTTTATTCGTGTTTAATTTTAACAAATGATCACGCGATATTTGATGTATTTTCCTCAGGTCCCGATTTATACGATCCACGGCCACCGCAGCGTCTAACGGGTTAAAGGCACCATAAATCTGTGTGTCATCTGCATACAAATGATATTTACAAAACTCTAAATCTCTGACAAAAACAGACGAATACAGACTATAAAGTATCGGACCCAGAACACTACCCTGCGGCACACCAGATAGAACAGATCTCTTCCTAGACATATGCTCATCGCTCACAACACACTGAGAACGACCCGTGAGGAATGATCTCAACAAACCTCTTGACTCTACGCTGAAACCAAAATAATTCAACATAGCAGCAAGGATATCATGATTAAGTAGATCGAATGCTTTACTAAAATCAAGCAGAACCAAAATGACAGCCCTGCCACTATCCAAAGCGTGAAATATATCATCTGTCACTTGAGACAATGCTGTAGAGCAGCTAAAGCCTTTACGAAAGCCCGATTGGAAAGCAGGCAAAATTTCATTTGTAATTAAAAATGATGACATTTGTTGTTCCATAATTTTTTCTAAAATTTTTGAAAGTGTCCGCAGGACAGATATACAACGCAAATGGCTCAGTTCAGAAGGACAGCCAATCTTAGGCAAAGGTACAACCTTAGCATATTTCCATTCATCTGGAAAAATACACTGCTCAATACATGTGTTAATGATATTCACTATAGGTTTAATAATCACAGGACAACACAGAGATATAAGAGCTATATTAATGTCATCAAGTCCACAAGCTTTGGTTTTGATTTGTCGCACAATATTTATGACCTCCTCCTCCGTAACTAGCGAAAACCTGAAGTCTTGATTATTTATTCTGTTGTTCATATAGAAATTTATCAAGTTAACATCAGGAGGTCGACTATTCACGCTTGCGTCGATAAAATAGTTATTTAGTCGATCCGGATCTCTTAAATTTTCAGGTATATTTGAGGATTTGGTTCCAAGAATATTTAACTTTTTTAATTCTGCCCACATCTCTTTCATGTTAGAGTTGCGAAATCTAAACTCCAGATATGCTTTTTTTTCAGCTCTAATCGCAGAAGTAGTAAAATTACGTAACTGTTTATAGTAGTTATAGTGTTCAGGCTTTTTTGTTCTTCTGTACTTTTTCAAAGCTCTACCTCGCAATCGTTGCATGTATCTAACATTACTTGTGATCCAAGGACAGTACGGTTTTTTTTTTACATCTTACAGTCCGTAATGGCGCATGCCGGTCAAAAATTCTCAGAATGTTACGTGTCAGAAATTGCACCTTATCGCTGATATCACCCAAATAATATATCTCATGCCACGGAACACTTGACAGATCTCTAGTAAATGCCTCAAAATCAATGCTAGTTAGTGCTCTGTAGGTGAAGCTATGAAGTTGCTCAACAGGGGCTTCCAATTCAAGCCCACAATACACCAGCAAATGATCCGCCACGTTAACGTCCTTCACACCAGCCTCAACATTGCCTTCACAATTAGAGAATATCATATCAATAAGGGAGCAGGATGTAGGTGATACACGAGTGGGCACGTCAATGATCTGTTTAAGGTTAAAAGTTTCAGCTATATTGCACAAGGATACGGTGGTGGAATTAATACGCTGCATATTAATATTAAAATCACCCAAACACAATATGGAATCATACTGTGTAAAAAAACCAGCCAAAACCTCTTCAAAATAATTCAGGAAAATTTCAACATTACTATTGGGTGGCCTATATATATTACCAATCAATAAATCCCTTCCAGACGATGTAACCTTTAACCAAATATGTTCAAGAATGTGTGAACTTTCACTGAGTATAACAGAATACCTTACATTTTTCCTAACGTATACAGCAACACCTCCACCCCTAGCACCACGGTCCTGTCTGATTAAATCATAATCAGCCACACCAACTTGGTCGTCGCTAATCCCATCATGAAGCCAACTCTCCGAAACTCCTACAATAGCGTAATGATTCTCTTCAATATGTCTATGAAAACTCTCAAAATTATGCATAAGCGATCGAACATTTACATGACAGCACTGAAACACATCATTCACATCTGACATCTGAACAAACAATAACAATTAATCTAAATAATTTTGACAATATATTATTAAACCACTAAGAATTAATAACTAAAACACAAACTATATAAAATATTAATAAAATGTCTGTATGGTTGTATCAATTGAATATTGCGTATATACTTCTGACATAGACTACACACATACATACATAGACTTACGAGTTCTATAAAAAAACAGCAAAAAAATATATGAAAATACTCGTATCTTACTTAGAGTTCTGTCGTATACGCTCAGAGGCTCTAGCAGCACTGAAACTAACTGATCTTTTTGGATTCACCAAAATCTCGCCAGCCTCTTCCCCTACTTTTCGTTTACGACTTATATCTTCCTGCATGTAACTGGTAGATTGAGAATCCGCTTTTTCGAAGGCTTGGGTAATTTGTTTTATTTTGGAAGATGTTCCAGGCGCAGAAGATAAAATTGATTTTTGGTTTTCTTCACTACCTTGTGCACTTAAGTATTCAGTGTTGATTCCAGCAGTTTTTTCTTCGAGTTTATGATCACCAATGTTATATAACTTTTGAAGTTCTTCTACAGAATAGCTCGTATTATCAATTTTGAGCTTATTTCCAACTACTTTTGCAAACTGGTTATTTTTTCTAGCAATTTGTTGATAATCACGAAGAACTGCTTTTTCTTTCCTATCTTCAACACACAAGTCGTTTACGATAGATATGGATGTACCTTTTAATTTGTAAGAGTTCTTAAGTACGCTCAGTTTCTTCAGAAACCTGACAAATTCGATCTTGACGTAATATTTCTTTTTCTGACTTTGCAGCAAATTCACGTTATTGAAATCAACGGCTTCAATTTCAACACCCAGTAATTCTCTGATGCTAGCCGATATCAGCTCCACCAAATCACACTTTTCTGGGATTTGCAGACCAAAGATTAAAATATTATTTTTTCTAAATCTCCTTTCATAAGCCACCAGCCTGTTTTCTAACTGTTCACACTTTTGTTCCAGCTTCCTATACTTTTCCGCCTGTTGCTCCAATATGGTTTGAATTTTGGCGTTTTCAGTTTTGACCTCCTCTCGAATTCTTCTTTCGCTGTTGTTAATAGCTTGCAGTAGCATTCGAGTTTCCAGTGAAAGTTCACTGTTATCTAACAATTGTTTATCAGTATCAGTTAATGTGGACATTTTCCGACACTATCACTATTAGAATAATTTTGTGAAATAATTAATTTTTAGCATATGTTAATATTTGGTGCGGATAGTCAATGTCCACTATAAAATGCCGCGGAAATAATCAATATCGGTACTAATAAAATGGTATACTTTATTTAAAATATATATTATAATTTTTTTTTTTTTTTTTTGAGGTATAAACTGAATACACACATACAAATTAACACAATACACAGAAACCGTGAGCGTCTCGACTTACAATTCCAAATAATATAAAGCAATACGCACGACTAATTCAAATTTGATCCTTTTTAGGAATTACATGTTACATACGTCCATGATATTATTAATCGGAGAAAGACTCCCTATTTTTATTGAAAATAGTCTTTTGTCCAATATTCTTAAATTAATTTTCGGTACCTTGAAACTAACATGGTTAATAAATTCACAGTTCGAGTATTTCAAATTATTTATAATATTATATCTAAATTTGATGCACTGTTTCTCTCTTCTACTGCGTAACGTTTCAATTTTAAACTCTGTAAGCATCGATCTATAAGAGATCATGAAAGGATATGTGTTGTGGTTTCTTTTATATAAATATCTCAAAAATCTTGTCTGTACTTTTTCAATAAGATCGATATGGACAGCTGTTGTGGGTGACCATATTACAGATGCGTACTCTAAGTGAGGTCGTACTAGAGAATTATATAGTTTAATTACTGTGGTTATTTCAAAATTTCCACAGTTACGTAAAACGAAACCAAGGGATCTGAAGGCCTTGCCAATACAATGCTGGTAGTGATCATTAAACCTAAAGTCTGTCCTAAAAGAAACTCCCAAATCCAATGCACCCTCTTTCCGGGATAATGATACACCCTCAATTTTATACTCAGATATGACAGGTGTAACCTTCCTGGTGTAAGTTACCACAAAACATTTGTTAACGTTTAACTCCATTTTATTATGAAAACACCACTTCTGAACATTGTTCAAGTCCATTTGTAGTAAATCAGAATCAATACGGTCTACGACTGTGCGATATATCTTGAAATCATCTGCATATAGCAGTGCACAAGAATTAACGATTACATCGGGAAGAGTGTTTATGAAAATATTGAATAGTAGAGGCCCTAGATTACTTCCCTGTGGTACGCCAGAGGTAGCAATGAACTGATTTGAATATGTGTTTCCAACTTTAGCAGAATGAGGTCTCCGAAGTAGATATGAGTAAAGGAACTTAAAAACTTTTTCTGATATACCATACTCAATCAGTCTCTTGAGCAGTAACCCGTGATCAACCTTGTCAAACGCCTTCGTGCAATCTGTATATATAACATCGAGTTGTTTTCCTTGATCTACAATAGTTGATACAAATTCAGAAAATACACACAGGTTTGTCGTGATGGATTTATCAGACATAAAACCATGCTGATATTGGGACATTTTGGGTTTCATATATTCATATAGTTTGTCATATATCAGTGTTTCATAGATTTTGGCAATGTTATTGATTAAGGTTATTGGTCTGTAATTTACTACGCCTCTAGTATTTCCTTTTTTAAGTACTGGAGTTATAATTGATGCTTTTAATTCATTCGGAAATTGCCACGAAGTTATTCCTAGATTAAATATGTGCGCTAAGGGAACCACAATAAAGTCCGCACAGCCCTTGAAGATATATGATGGCAAGCCATCAGTACCTGTAGATTTTTGGGGTTTCATTCTTTTTATACTTAACCTCACATCCTCCTCAGTGATCTCGGAAAACTCGAATGATCCGAAACTTAACTTATAAGCATCAAAATCAAAAACGGTACCTTTGGTGTACACCGACCTAAAGAATCGAGCAAATGCATCTGCGATAGAAGATGAATCGTCGTAACTCTCACCCTCAAATTCCATCTCTGCAGGTAAACCAACCTGCTTTCTCTTACCGTTAAGAAAAGACCAGAACTTTGTAGGATCGTTCTGTATTTTTGATTCCAGTGTTTTTAAATACTCTCGATAATCCCTGCTAGTTTGAGCTTTTATATCCTTTCTTAAAATATTAAACTCCAACTTTTGTTCGTGGGTAGCTTCATGTTTTTTAATTAGTCTGTGCAACCTATGTTTTGACTTAATTTTTGATTTAAGAGCACTAGAAAACCAAGGGTGAAAATTTTGAGTAGGACCACCGGATACCCTAGAATACCTGGGAATAGATATACTTATACATTCATACATTTTGTGATAAAAGCTACTTAGACACTCACTTACATCTGTACATGATAATAAATTATCCCAATCAGTATTTTGTAAGAGTTGATATAGTAATAAATAGTTACCTTTTGAGAAATCGTACTCAAAAATCCTCTGATGACATTTTCGAGGAATGCTCTGGTTATCTATAACAATATTCAGTGTTAGCGCCGGGTGATACTCATCTTCAGGTACTAATGGATACTCACAACGAATCACATCCGATACAGGTAAACTTGACATGACTAGATTATATATATTAATAAAATTCTCTAGCGGATTACCTTTATCACTTGTTGTGTTAAATAAATTGGGAATATTAAAATCGCCCAGAAACGTTAACCTGATATCCTCATCCGGGATATTCTCAAATATATTGAAAAACTTTTCATACATATTGATGTCTGAGTTTGAGCTTTTATATCCTTTCTTAAAATATTAAACTCCAACTTTTGTTCGTGGGTAGCTTCATGTTTTTTAATTAGTCTGTGCAACCTATGTTTTGACTTAATTTTTGATTTAAAATATACCACTGACAAATAAAAACAAATTTTTGAACATTTAATCCTTACTAACAAACACTCAACACCACAATCAACATCAATCACCTCGCAGCGGAAAGTCTTCTTCACAGCCAATATTACACCTCCACCCCTGCTCTTTTCATATTTGCGATCATGTCTAAATACTTGATACCTTGAATCAAATAGTTCTCCGTCAGAGATACCACTGGTCAGCCAAGACTCAGTTACTGCTATAATATCATAGTTATCTGCAAGTATACTCGTGTAAAAGTCTTGTGTGCATTACTTTTGCAAACTTTACATTATGTGTTGTATTGGAGCCAGTTAAGAAGCCTCTCGCTGAGGATCCGCTAGATTGTCTTGCGCCATCCTCTTCTTCACAAAAAATCGTGACACCAGTGCTCCGCTTGACCATAGATTTCTTCGCCACGCATCTTTGAAATGTTTCTCCATTATGGTAACTTTCATTGATGCATAGACTGAAGGTTGTTTTGATGGGTGTATTTCACACTGTACCTCGGGAAAATGCTCTACAAGTATAGCCCGCAGATCATCCGGTTTCGTGGAGGGATCAAGTCTTGTGACATGTAAAGATGTGTACTTCGGAACTCCCTGTACATTATGTGTGTTTTCATTATCGCCTACTACATATCACCGATTATGTTTTTTCCGTTTAACAAGTTGAAAATCATCATCTGTCGTAAGTTTTTGTAGCTGAGCCATTTTAGATGCTGTTTGCGCTTCTAATACTGCAGAACTAACGGTTTTCATATCGATATAAGTAGGATTGTGTTTACCAGCATTGACTTCTTCATTTGATTCATTGTTATTATCATGATTACTAGACTTATTCCTTATAACCATATCCGAATAACTCTTCCTTTCACCTCTGGCCAATACTACATCATTAGTGGTAGCCGTAACTGCAGAAGACGACGTACTTGGGGCGCCATCTGTTGACCGTTGGTAAGTACCCTTATTATAGAGAAATCTGTTATTTCCATTTATTGATTGCACTTGTTCTTCGTATTTGGATATAACTACTTTTTGTAGGTTATTGGAGTATTGCATTTCCTCAATTAGTTTTTCTAATTTAATAATAAAATAAAATACTTCAATATGTTTGTGGTCTTATAGTATATAATAAATAGATATAGATTATAATTACTATACCTATCTCTGAAAAACCTATAAATCAATATAAAAATCAATGAATCATTGTTTACGCCAACTATTTCATTTCATTTCATTATTTAATAATTACTGATAATGTTAATCGAATATGCCATTTGGCAACATTGCTTTTATATTTTGTCATACTGTCTCAGATAAAAAAGACAGATATGACACTGGGAAAAATTGGCGGCCATTATTATTTTAGTTTTTATAGTGCTTGCCAAAAGTATGAATACATGCTTCCACAATTATTACTTATTATTAGTGATTAAAAAAAGTTTCAAGTAAATATGACAATAATAAATGGTATTAAATTCGTGAAAATTTCAATAGTAGTTAAAAGCAAGTACAAATATGTTTTAGTAATTTTTTTATAATTTCTTCTTTAGTAAACCCAAATATTTCACACTTCTGCTGGACGATTTAACTATTTGAAACAGCTGGTATTGTTTAGAAAATTTTTGAGGTTATGTAAAGTTATGTTTATATTCTTAAATTAAAGTGATAATCTGATTATTTAATATTTTTATATTCAAAATAACGTTGCTATTTTATTATTAATAGTTTATTAATTTTGTACTTTAAATCATACATTGTTTATAATATCTAGTTACTTAAATAGGTTAGGTATATTCAGTAGTTTTTACTACTCTAGTATTTCTTCTTTATACCTGTAAGCTATTATAAAAAACATGGGATCAAAAACCGGTGGATTTTATTGTTTAGTACCTGGATGTATTTCAAGAGCAGTGTTAAGGAATTGTTCATTTTTCCAATTTCCGAAAGATATTGAAAGGTTTGTTTACATGTACTCAGTACGTACCTATATGAAATTATACATTGGAAAGTCTAAGTTTATAATCATAACAAGAAATTTGGAGGAATAAGAACGTATATTTATTTCTGACACAGATTACCAGAATAACGACATTTTACAACGAAATTTCAATAGGTATGTTTGCGGATATTTAATTCGAAAATGTTTGTTAATACATAAATGTGATACTTGCTTAAACTATGGTATGACCCATCAAAAATTAGATGATTCTACGCTCTATTGTCATTTCCGAGCTTATCAAAACGAACATTCAGATTTTTTTGGAAATTTATTAATGCCGCATAATAACTTCATTCAATTTGCTTCAAGTTTAGATTATTTATTTCATAAATATTTTGAAGAAAGTGCACTAGGCAGTGTCATGCGCGTTTTATATGATAAATGTAAAAATGTTCCTTTTGACCATATATGCCAAAGTTTTCCGATCGAATATGTTATTAAATTGTATCTAAGAACGAAACTATTTTTCACAATAAAATGTATAAATAGAAATTTCAAAACATCAGTCAACCGAAATAAATTAATTATATGGAAAAATCAATAAAATAGTAATAAAAATGTGTACTAATATTTATTTTATTAAACACCCTAAAGCCGGCCCTGCCAGCTGTAGGCGAGTATGGTCCTGAGCTCTATTCCCGCAAAATGGCGTCTGTTCATACAGCATTTTCAATGGTAGCGGCTCTGTGTCGGTATTCTGATTGTTTGTTATTCTGTGATTTGGTTTTATTTGTGTACATTGACAGCCTAACAGTTTTCGGCATTATTTTCATGTTTAAGATCAATTTGTTGTTAAATTGTATTGTTATAAAATGGTTATTAAAAGTATTTGTAGTAAATTTAGAAGGTGCCATTGTATATTTGAAGTAATTTTAGTGAGAAATTGTTAATACCTAACCCAAACTGACACTATCAGCAAAATAGGCGTTCAAAATGTGAACATACAGCCGTTTGTTTAAAATTATGTGGACTATAAAGTGACCAACGAAGCTCTGCTCAGGCGACATAAACAAAATCATGATTTGGTGTTTAGAAATTATGAAATTTCGTTCGGTTTATTATAATATTTTCAGTGTGTGTAGGTTATACCTATTAATATACCAATGTTTTTAAAATGTGTGTGATAAAGTCGCCCGTAGCCCAAATTTAGTTTATTAATATAGTTAAATTACCTATGCACCTAACACAAAACTGTGTTGTATTTGTAGTTTAAGGAATTTTAATTATTGTGTATTTTGAAATAAAAACTTTGAGCAAGTAAGCGTAGTTATAGGTACGTGATTTTCTAGGTATAAGATAAATAAGTAGCAGTTTAATTTTACTATAGGTAGTTTTTTATTCCTTACTTCTATTTATAATGGATACCTATTATAGGTATATGGCTACTTGTTTAATACGGTACAAAATCACATATGTATATTTAGTTTCATTGAAAGTTTTTAATATACCTACTACTTGGAATTTTTGTAACAAAAACAGTAATGAAAGAACTGAATCGGTACCAAAAGACGTCATCCTATCCATAGGTTACAACTCAGGCACATCTTGTTCGACTCTAACTTCACACACTTTTTTGGTGTGTAAAAGGAACGTGCGTTTAAAATAGGTGAGTGAAAATTGCTACTCCTCGTTGTTGTGAAATGAGATTTAAAGATTAATACTTGTTCAATGCAATTTACGTTATTCTTTTTATAGGATTGTTACTAAAAATATACGAAATTGCTTCTCCCATATGTTTTTCTAAGAATATAGTCATGAAAATGGTTTTAAAAAAAGTCGACAAATTCCAATATAGTTGACACCTCTAGTTTCACGTCATAATTTGGTTTTGGTCAGAATGTTTTTTCTAACGCTTGTGTCAAATAGGTTATTATTATTCTCTTTGTTTACATTTATGACCTAAGAGTTTTCGGCATTATTTTTATGTTTAAGATCAATTTCTTTCAACATATTGTATATTGTAGTGTTGGAAAATGCTTATTCCATATAGTTGTAGTTAATTTAGAAGTTGTCATTGTGTATTTGAAGTAATATTACTGAAAAAGTGATAATAACCTAAAGTGACAGTGTCATGAGAGCCGTCAGATGGGTGGATGTGATAATATATTTTCAATAACTACTGGATGATATCTCCCTCTGCGTCGCACATTTAAATTAACTGTGTAGATGTAATTTAATTAATTAAAATAGTGTGGCCGCATTAAATCCCCTTGAAAAGTGCCCGTTGGGATGCTGCAAAAAACAAATTTTCCATATAGACAGACCTCCGGCTGCACCTTCGGTGCAGCTTTAAGTTAAGTCACATAGATAGCGGTCCTTTTTTGCAGGTTTTCGACGACAAAGACAGCACTATCATTAATTAATTAAAATAGTGTGGCCGCATTAAATCCCCTTGAAAAGTGCCCGTTGGGATGCTGCAAAAAACAAATTTTCCATATAGACAGACCTGTGGCTGCACCTTCGGTGCAGCTTTAAGTTAAGTCACATAGATAGCGGTCCTTTTTTGCAGGTTTTCGATCATAAAGCTTACATTAGAAATGATGAGAGTTTTTTGAGTTCCTTAGTTTTTAAATGTTTAATAACGATAATTAATTTAACAATAACTTTTTATTTTTTCACACAATGAGTTAATAAATAAAATTCCCAAAATAATATGTACTAACTAAGTTAAATAACATAGCTTTTCGTCAGATTCTCTTATACCACTGATGATGCAGGCCGGAGCTGCGAAACATGTATGGTGACAAATGTAATTTGTTGAGGATATTTATTAAATTTATTGTGTGGAGGTCGACTTTTATTTCAAGAATATTTAACTATTCTACTCCACTTCGATATGGACTACTTCTTTCGAATTATTTGCAGATGTTTGTATCCTAAATAATTACTCTCTCTCGCAGCATTAACGCCATTAAAATCCCAAGTCGCGACGCAAACATCTTCATGTTTAAATACGTCAAGCTCGAGTGTAGACAAACTTAAAATAAAGGCACTGAAACGAAGAAATGAGTCTAATTTTTACCAGGACGTTTTGCAAATTTGGTCAAACTTCAAGGAACACTGTGTCAGAAAGGTAAATATGGTAGGAGGTATAGTATTGAATATAAACAATTCACTTTATATTTTCTTGGCCCTAGAGCATACAGTTTCCTGAGTAAAATAATTATTTTGCCTAATAAGCGGTCATTACAACGTTTAACAGAGGGAATAATTTATAGACCCGGCCTAGACAATGAAGCCGTTTTTAAAGCCCTTGAAATGAAGGTTGAGGGTATGTCTGCTCCGGAGAATCATTGTATCATTTATATTGACGAAACGTCTATTAAAGCCAACTTATTCTAACATGTAGGGAGAGATGAAATTGTTGGAGTTTCTGACACACCAACTGGTGAAAAATCATTTATTCCAGCTGAAAATGCTTGTGTTCTAATGGTTCGAGGTTTATATAGTAACTGGAAACAACCCTTAGCCTATTTTTTTATTCCAAGTTCTTATCCTGCAAAAGACTTAATACTCATATTAGAAAAAGCTGTTCAAAAATTATTCAACATCGGTCTGACTGTTAACGCATTTGTTAGTGATATGGGAACTAATTTTGTCCAACTTTCAAAACTTTTAAATGTATCTCCTGATAATCCAAAATTCAAAGTGGGTAATAATGAAATCTTATATATTTGATACGCCCCACATCATAAAAGCTGCCAGAAATAACCTTTTAAAAAACAATTTATGTCATAAAGGCAGAAAGACATCTTGGTCATATATATCGAAATTTTATGAAATGGACAAATCAAATAACAGATGTGCACCTAAGCTGACTGATATCCACATAAAACCTAACAACTTTCAAAAAATGAAGGTTTACCTAGCTACACAAGTTTTAAGTCACTCTGTGTCAAGTGGTATGAATACATACGTAAGTTTAGGATATCTTTCAGCCGATGCCGCATTTACAATTGAAGTTATTGAAAAGTTTAACGATTTGTTTGACATGTTAAATTCGTCTATAGGTAAAGCTGCAACAATATATCAAAATGTATTTCGAGGTGAGGACTTTCAAATTCAATTTCTAAACGAAGCGTCAACTTTTTTAAATGAGCTAGTAGTTTTAGATCCAAAAAAATCTAATATTACAGGAAGAATTAATTTCCTTAGGACTTGGATAATTACTATTAATGCTATTAAAGAACTGTGGAAAAAGAAAAGAAAAGATTTTCTTCATACTACAAGAAAAAACTGTTCGGAGGATTTTGACATCATATTGACAAAATTGAAAGATATCAAAAAAATGGTTAATATAAACGAAACAACATTACATCAAGGATAGTTGTTGACGTTAAACGATTCTTGAATCTTCTTCTTATAAACGATCGTTAATGTCGTGTACATATCGTGTCCGCAGTTATTATCCACTAAGTAAAATTTATATTGGTGTGCCCAGAAAATTTTTCAGCATTAACTAATTATACTGTTATATGGTTTTTTTGGTGGTTTTGAGAGGTGTTCTGGGTGTTTATCTGATTAGTGTGAATGAACATAGTATCTACATTAATACTAAACAAAAAATAATTCTTGCTATCTCCATAGATAAATATTTCACATTAAAATATTTGATACCTATAGTGGCTACTCGTGATCAGAGCCGTACTAAAAACAATTTGTGCTTGCTTTATAAATATATGTGCATAATCCGACATGTCGCCTCGAGATACATTTTGTTTAGCGTGTTCGCAAAAAAATACAAAGAAAGATTACTCAATATTGTGTTACACGTGCGACAAATGGCACCACATCACGTGTGTTGGCCTAACTGTAGCTCAGGTGAAATTTTTCGATTCAGAACTAAAAAAAGCCAATGGGGACAGATGGAAGTGTCGTCCGACTTGTTTGAGGGATACTGTGCGTCGGTCTCATGTTACGCGTAAATCCATGTCATCTCCGAATGTGAATAATGCCTTTTCGTGCAACTCCGCAGCTCCTCTAATGGGCGTAACTACACTGGATGATATTATGCATAAGCTCAACACTATGCAGTCGTCTTATAAGGATCTTTTACAAAGATTTATCGAACAACTTGGGGTAAATGCGTTTTTGAGAACCAAGGTGGCGAGTCTTAGAGAACGAGTGACTGTTTTGGAGCGCGGGGATCGGACACCGAACATGGACCTTTCCACTGGTGAACTCTTCTTTCAAGAATATCAAGATAGAGAATCCCGATAGAAGAACATTATACTCTTTGGTCAACCCGAGGATAATGAACAAGAGGATAACAATACTGTTACTAATCTTCTGGTAACAATTTGTCCAGAGTTTAATGATGCGATGATTCAACGTGTCACACGTTTTGGACGTGCAAGGACTGATAGCAATCAGCCAGGTACTCCTAAACCGCGTCCAATTCGAGTTCAATTGCGTGATACGGACAATGTCAGGCTTATTCTGCGCCAGTCTCATAAAATTAAAGCAAATCAAAACTTTCAACATTTGTTCAACAATAAAAAAAAAACTTTCAACATTTGTTTCTAGTTTCAGACAAGACCCCAAAACAGGTAGAATTGTATAGAAGTGTGAAACAAACTCTTAATGATCGTAGGAGTGCGGGTGAGAACGATATCCAGATAAAGTATATAAAGATACCCTTTACTATCGTCACTAATAAAGAAGATTTAAACTAGTGTGTTTGTCTAACAGGTCCAACTTAACAAGCGTTAATATAATTTGTCATAATGTTCAAGGGTTAAACACTAAAACTGATTGTTTTTACGAGTCGGTATGTGGGGGTGAGTTCCATATAGTGGCGATAACTGAGACATGGATACAGTCAAACATTTAATCTTCTGTACTATTTGGGGACCAGTATGTGGTTTATCGAAAGGATCGGGATACACGGGCGCTGGACGTGAGTAGAGGTGGAGGAGTACTAATAGCAGTTAGGTCTGATGTCCAATCCAAGCAGATACAGATAGCGTTTTCCGAAGCTGTTCTCTTTCCACCTTCAATAGATGCTGTTGCTTGCAGAGTGTGTGTTTCTGATGTGTCTGTAATGATTTTTTGTGTGTATGTGCCGCCTGACGCTACCTATGACCAGTATGTGCAACTCTTTGAATATCTGGAGCTGTTATATTTTAAGCATGATGCCAAAGTAATAATAACAGGTGATTTTAATATTCACTACTATGATAATTTTTATAATAATCCTAAGTTGGAGTTGGTTCATGGCTTCGCTTCTCGGTCTCATTTCCAGCAATTCAATAACATATACAACAGCCACGGTAACATTTTGGACCTTGTATTATCCAATCTATCTTGTAGTGTTGATGCATGTATACCACTGGTTAGTGAGGACGCATATCACCCACCTCTCCAAATCTCATTTGAGGCTCCTGTTGACACAAAGTTTAGAAATGTCGGATCAAGTAAGGATGTGGTAAAACATAATTTTCGTAAAGTCGATTTTATTCTTTTGTATGAACTTATCTCTAGTCAAGATTGGTCTTTCTTGGATGCGTTTACAAATGTGAACGACACTTTCACTGAATTATATAACAAACTACGGCTTCTTTTCAGCATGAGTGCTCCTCTGTTGAAGCCACGGGCTGGTACGTATTCATACCCATTTTGGTTTACCCGGGATTTGATAGGTGACATTAGAGAAAAATCAAAATGTTTCTCCAAATTTAAAATTAGTAAGTCTCAATACCACTTAAACAGATTTAAAACATTAAGGAGGTAAATAAAAATTAAAACTTGCTAGAAGGAATATATTGGCAGAGTTCAGGAGACGATCAAGACTGACCCCAAAAAGTTATTTCGATACATACAAGGCAAGAAGCGTAGGTCGCGTATACCCGGAACATTAGTCGATGCGGAGGGGCAAGAGATATGTGACCCGCTTAACATACTTACGGCTTTTGTCACTTTCTTTCAGAGTGTTTACGTTGATTCGACTAGGGATGATTGTCAGGAGTCATTTGATGGTATGGACCTGATTTCGGTAGGTTCTTTAAGCGAGGATGACATAATGATGGGACTGAAAATACTGAAACCGAAGTTGACTGCGGGGGTGGATGACGTTCCGGCGTTTATAATCAGAGATTGTGCTTACGTTTTTGTGAAGCCTTTAAAAACTATTTTTAATCTTTCACTGGAATATGGCGAGTTCCCAAAATGGCCCATATCACGAACTATCGTCCTATCTCAATTCTCTCAAACTTTGCGAAGGTCTTTGAAACGGTATTACATGAAAAGATTTTCAAACAAATTAAAAATCGTATTATTCCTCAGCAGCACGGCTTTTTCCAGAATAGTGCCAATGTAACAAACATGGCCACTCTCTTACAAGACATATTTCCCGCTATAGCAGAGGGTTGCCAGGTCGACACTATCTATACAGATTTTACTAAGGCTTTGGACAAGATGGATCACTCTATTCTCAAACATAAGATGCGCTGCATCGGTTTCCATGAAGACCTGATCTCGTTTTTCTCATCTTATCTAAGTACTAGGCAACAGTATGTCGAGTACAACGGGTACCGTTCTGGTTTATTCACGGCAACCAGTGGGGCACCCCAGTGGAGCAATTTAGCGCCTCTCTTATTTTCCATATTTATAAACGATATTGGTTCTGATATTTCTAGCAATTATTTGCTGTTTACTGATGATATGAAGTTGTATCGAATTATTTCCAATTCTGATGATTGTTCATGTTTGGAGAGAGATGCAAATCTTTTGCATCGTTGGTGTATGGAAAATAAACTATATCTGAATGTTAACAAATGCAAAACTATAACTTTCACTAGGCGTGCTCATCCTATAGTGCATGACTACCATATGAATGGAAGAATTTTAGATAGGTGTTCAGTGATTAGGGACCTTGGTGTTTTTCTCGACAGCGATTTAAACTTTAATCAGCATGTCTCTGAGATTACTCTGAATGCTTTAAGAATGCTGGGTTTTATAATCAGCTCCACAAAAATTTTTACTAATACCAAATGTCTCTTAACTCTTTATAATTCTATGGTGCGCTCTAGGCTTGAGTATGCTTCTTTGGTCTGGTCACAAATATATAATATGCGCATGAATAAAATTGAGAGTGTTCATAGAAAATGTTTAAAAGTTCTGGCATTTAGGATTGATGGCCGTTTTCCACCACGCGGTCTAGATCACCAACTTTTACTAGACCGATTTTGACTTTTGGTCGCTTTCGAAACGTCGTATCTTTGCATCACAGGTGTTTCTATGCAAACTAATTAATGATATTTTGGACTGCTTACGCTTGCTGCAACAGATTGATTTTCATATCCCGTGCTATCGCTCCGGACATCCCAAACTATTTTATGTACCACAGTTTCGTACTAACTACGAATCGAGAACATCTTTATGGCGTGCCTGCAGTGATTTCTATTCTCTGGGTATTGAAAATATTAATTTCTTTGATATGAAGATCGATACTCTTAAACACGCACTATCACAACATCTGCGGTCTTAGCTAATTGTTTTTATGGAGCTGTGTCTGTGTGCTGGTTATTGGTTGCGCTCGGTAATGATTCACAACTCACGTTGTGCATTTTATGTTATTTCTTATCTTATAAATAGTATTTGTGAATATGTTTTATTATGATCATTGTTTAATTGCTTTTGTATTATATCATGTTTTGTCTTGTAATTGAGTTTTCCGACCTGTTAGACAATAAAGTGTATTTATTTATTACGATTATCGCGACCAAGAGCTAACAGAGCAGAATGTATTTTCATATGTTTGTGGGTATTTAATTTCTAAATCTTTAAAAATTCACACATGTGATACATGTGAGAGATTTGCTAGGGAATGTACCGATTTAACATGTAGAAATCTTCTAACTTATTTCAAAAATTTTAAAACCAGTGGTAGTACATTTGGTGCTCTGAAAACACCAAATGAGGCATTTTTCTACTATGTTTATCAACTTGAATCCATTTATTTTAATATGTTTCTAGATGTATTTAAAGAACCAAATATAGGTAAAACATTCTTTGCAATTATGAAAAATATTGAATTTTCTCATGATTGTTCCGAATTTCCTAAGACATATGTTTTAAAGTTGTTTATCCGAATGCGAATTTTTTACTCATTGAAGTATGCTAATAGGGAATTGAGAAAAACGAAAGAACTAAAGCAACATAGAAAGATTTCTATTCTTTGTCATGTATAAAGATTATTTGAAATTCGTTTAGAAATGTGTTCAGAGTATTTGTGTTTCTGATTCAATACCAGTCGATGTATTATCCAGTGGAGGAGTTGTTTTTCCTTGTTCTCAAAATTTGAACATACGTCAGCTACTGAATTTCTCTAGTATTTTGATTTATTAATTTGGGCATAATCTATTTAGGAAACATTAGAACCTTTTCAAACAACTACTATACTACTACTACTATATTAATAATTTTATTACTTAATTGAATAGGTAAGTACTTAATTCATTAATTTATAGATAAAGCAAGTCGCCAGACAATGTCGCTTTTCTCTTAGTTTGAATATGTTATTAATTTATTTTTTGTCTACATTCTTTTACAGAAATCGCTAAGTTCCATCGTCCTAATATATTACATATTTACCCAAACATTTAGTCATGATATGATTTATTTAAATAAAATAACGAACAATCAGCTGGAAATATCACGTACGTTTGAAAATCTATGTGAACAATTATATTGAACATTTTATAATTAATAGCATTATTATAGTAAAATAACTAGAAATACTACAAAATTATTATCAAGTGCGTCATCTAGTACACGATGGAAGAACTATACAATGAATTTTTATAGATTACCGTTGTACCATATCCAAAAATAAAGTCAAGTTGAAATAAAACTGCGTCTACTCCACAAAATATCATTTATACATGTTCAAATCTGAACTACACTGTCAGACATGTTTCGAGATCCGAAATCTCATCATCAGTGACAATAAAGTACTTACAAAGGTTCTCATAAGAAGGTTTAACTAGATTTAAACATCTATATATCTAAAATACAATTAAAGATAACAGAATAGAGTTCATATAATCAGACATACAAAAAACTCACCAATTTTGTGAAAAAACTTTGAGGTAAAAATGAAATGAAACCTAAACCACTACATTTTATGACGGCTTGTTGTACGTTAAGTTTCTCAGTTTGGTAGTTATTATTTATTAAATTTTTGGAAAAAGGACATGTTGTGTAATAATAAGATTTGTTTTACATTTTTTTTATTAGTTATTGAGTGTTTAATTTACAGTAAGTGTTTTCTGATATTTACCTGTGCGGATTAAAAATTTAATTTGTACTAAGGTATTATTATTATTATTTTTTTTTTATTTTGCTAGTATTGATTTTTTTTTCTTTCATACGAGGTAATTTAATATTTTGATATTTTAAAAGAAAATATATATTTTTTTTTACATTGCGATATTTAGTGAAGTTGACGACCAGAGCACAGGATCAAATTAACCAATAAACGACAATAAAATATTTAATTATTATGACATGAGAAATGAAGGAATATTTACAAATTGCGATGAGAGGTAGTTTAAAATATTTAAAAATATAGACAGCGGAATTGTAGGAACGCGTGATGTCGCGAAGAAATAAGCTTAGTTAGCTGTAAAATTGTTTACAAAATGTAGGTCAGGATCTATAAGTCAAGTAACTATAAGGTCAAGGACAATAATTGTAGACGTTTCATTGCAGCTAATGACCGTTAAATACGGTATAGATATTTTTTTATTTGTTATTTATTAGAGTATGGGACGGATAGTTTCCCTGATAGAAAACGTACGTGGGTAGTACGAAAGTATAAAAAGGCAGTGATTGTGTAGGTTAAATATATTAGAAGGATGGGACGGATAGTTTCCCTGATGGAATACGTACATAGGCAGTACGAAAGTGTAAAAAGGCAGTTAAACTGTAGGTTTAAAAATGAAAATAAAAATGAGATTTTCAGAGGAATACCAATATGACGATATGTTAGTCAGGTATGGAATGTGACAATAGAGAAACTTTATCTAAGGAGATAATAGAAAATACATTTAAATTACGTCTATTAATCTGATCGTGAGCTACAAAACGTTAGACTTTTTAATGATTTTTAAAAATTTATGTAAAATTAATATTGAATTACCTTGTATAGAGGGATATATAGAGTCGAATATAGCGTATTTATATAGTGATACTTAGTAGCTAAGATAGGTTAGTATAGAAAAATACTATTATTCGGATACATAATTTTAGAACTTTTAGAACAAAGCAGGTCACACATACACACCCCCTTTATTAACAAGATACCATAAAGAAAAATTAAAGGCAATTGATAATATCCCGTCGTTTGTAAGTTATGGGGACGCCTATGGCTTCCACAGCGACTCGATATTAATCATTTGGAAGACAGTGATATCAATAGTACTATTTTTGTTAAACGTTTTTTTTTTCTCGTTTTTTTTTTTCCTTTTGATAGTATATTTGGAATATAGACTTAGATGAATTAAAATTATGAACTTTATTTACTCAACACAGAATATTTAGAGGATATGTTCTAGTAATAGATAGTGAAGAAGACATTATTAATGTTCAACACTGATAATAGGAAATATGTGTGGAAAAAATATTCAAAATGATTAGATTTTTTTTTAATTTTTAAAGTAAAAGGGTAGGTTATGTAATAGTTTTAATTGGGAAATATTTTTAAGTGTACAGTACGAATTAAGTTAATATTTAAGACATTTTTATAAAAATAATTTGAATACGAGGGATAGTTACAGATTTAACTATGGAAGAAAAAAACAGATGAATATCAGAAAAATTACTTTGATAATTTCAGAGCAGAGTACAACGTTATTAATATTTTTTTCTTTTTACTAGGAATTATGAGAAAATATAATTTTAAAAAACAAAATGTATTATCAATAAAAGAGTTGCTCAGTTCCAGAATAATATATTATAATAGTATAATGAAACATAATATAATATATATTTATTTACTTACTTTTAACTTAAAACAAATTTTAATTTGACAAACTTTAATTTTACAACTCTGGAGTTGAGTAGTATACTACCATTGATAATATATGCAAGAATATGAAGTTCAAAAAATATGCTGTCGACCAAGACAGCGACTTTTCGGACAGCATTTCCAAAATAATCTAAAAAATATAATATTTCAAAACTTATCTTTAAAAAAGGGGATCCTGATCTCAGCTATATCCTAAAATGGCTTTCACACTTCACAAGTTCCACGCACCACTACAACTTCAAGACTACAATAATTCCACACCATTTTTTTTAATCGACTAATCACTTTTATTTTTCACACAACCCTCGTCAACATAATGTTAGGAGAACCAAACTATCACGACCAAAGTTAAATCCAAAATTCAAAAATGTCAATTGAAACTAACGTCTTATTCCTTAAGATATTCATTATCCGACAGACCGACAAAAACTGAGGTTTTAGTTCCCAAAACCGTTAAATTCATAAAACGCAAACAACAAACGCAGCAAAACAAGGAAAATCGTTACGCATGCTGAGGAATCTCGATAATTTTCCAAAGAAAATTGTAGCAAAAAGTATAATAACAAACGTGGGAACTGGCCAAACGCTAAAGCGAAATTTAATACTTAATACCATTAAGATAAGAATTAAGTCTTATTTTTCTTTACATTGTTATACTCATAACATACTAGTACATATACGTGCCAAAAATGGGCACGCGGGAGTTCTAAAAATAATTAAGTTAATATGAAAATGAAAATAATTTAGTTTTAACAGTTTTTAATTTGTTTTTTTATTTTTAATCAGATATTTAAATAAGAGCATATATTGATACTTTTCTTTTTCTTTTTTGCATGATCTACTGTATCAAACGCCCATTACGACACGAGCCGTAAGCAAACCAGTAACCATCACTAAATCACTGAGGAAAGCGGAGATGGGAGACGAAATGAGAACAAAGACCATGATGATTGGTACGAAAAAAGTTCGCTCAAGCAACGATGAGACAAATCCACATCTCCAGACCACTCAAATTTTAACCAGACAACAACCACGAGGAATGAAAATCTCGTATAATGATGTTCCTCCTTCAGTCGAGCTGAATAGATGCAAGTGAAAATCGAACGATTAGGTGTACGCACTACACATCTAAACGATTCGATACAAATTAATCAACCTATGAGATGCAATAAAGAGGACGCCTATGGTCAAGCAAGACGAGTAAGCAGAACCATCCAATTTGGCGCCTTGCAACAACAATTGGAGATGTCAGCAACTTCCAACCAAAGGATGGCAAACTCCCTCCCCGCAAGTACCAGTGATATGATGGCAGAATTTCCAGCTACAACGAACAAAAGCATAACATGGTCAAAGGACAACCAACTCCAGGGCAAACATTGTATTTTATATTTAACAATTTTTGTAAAGACATGCAAAAACAGTAATAATTTATTTTAACTAATATAATTTTTTTTTTCTCTTTTTACAACTTTATACACTTTTGAAAGATATTTTAATTTATATATATATATAAGATATACTATTGTATGCGGCACAGTTGATATTTACGAATACATTTTTCTTTTTTTTTATTTTTTAAACTTTAACCATTGGCGTTCCGGGAAAAGCAAAAATGGGGGCCATTTTTTCGTGGGTCCGGGGATGTCACACCCGGTATATAGTAATAAGAATATTGCATCCGGTCAAACTAGCTATTTTACGCTGATTTAATAATTTATAAAAGTCTATACAAGTCATGACTTTAGCATCGGTGTTGTACCTAATAGACAAATTGCAAAGTCAGCAAAAAACGGTACGACCGAGTGGAGATAATCAAAGGTTATAAATTTTAACGCAACAGAAAAAACGTGGTCTTCTCTCCAAACTTCGGCGAAGTAAACGTCGGGTCCTAGAAGCGCTAATTCCCCCCGTTGGGTATAGCGACTTAAGATTTATAGTTTATTTTAACGCGAATTAATTTTAACAGTAACTATTATTAAATATTTATAAACTTTAACAATTCTTTTAACGCGATCGAAGTATCAGCTGTGTCGCCGGAATGATTGTAATGTAAGTACGAATTTTTAATTATTATAATTGTTGATTTTTAAACTTGTCCATTTTTTATTAAATTGATTTCTTGTACATTTTCTAAATAATTAAATAAATAATAGTTAGTAATATTCATCTGACTTTCCTTTCATTTTTAATATAGTTTCTTTCAATTTAATCAAATAACTAGTAACTGAGAGACGCCGCTCTAATACAGACCGTCACTCGTTTACGAGGGAGAATCAATAAGATCCTCTTTCGTGAGCGTGATGTAAGTGGGCGATTCCCGAGTAGCTAAACATGCCAAGCGAGTTAATTTTTAATTATTATAATTATTAATAGTTTTTATTAGTTATTCTTTTTTCACCAAATTTCTTCTCTTATATATTTCTATTGTCATTCGTTACAATATATTAAACATTACAATGTGAGTTGCATTGGAGCAAACTGCCACTTTTCTTTTTATATATCATATTATGATTTAAATTGGGAAGAAAGTATAAAATTAGTACGTAAGTAACTATCCAACAACGTGGAAATTATTTGACAAATGAGAGGTTAAACATTATGTATTTTATTTTTAGGTTAGAAGACTTAAAATTAAAGGTAGGCTGGACAAGTCCAAGCTAGATCCCACAAAAAGAATGAAATATATATTTTTAACAGACAAATTTAAATGGAACATTGTGAGATCATTTGTTAATTAAGAAATTGGATGAAATGTAAGCAAACAGTGAAAACAGTAACAAATCATAATAAGAAAATTGGGGCAGTAGGTTGGTTCTAAGTGAGTGAAAATACATCAGACCAGGAGTATCAGAAATCAGAATATAAAGGGGGGTGTTGCAGCAATAAAAGGAACACATCCTGTAAATGGGCAAAAGGCCAATCAAGATGAATTAACATTAGCAAAAACAGAGACATAATGTCGATGTCAAATATGTAAATGTTCACAAATATTTTAGGTTATCGAAAAATGGTGTTGTAACCAATGTAATAAGAAAAGTAAACAAGATTTACGTAGAGTGGGTTATGGATTGGGTTGGTTACTGAAAGTTAAAGGATTAAAAAAGGCGATACAGTCAAAATCTAACTGGTCATTAACACAAGTGTAGTTCACATTATTTTTGAACAAATTAATTTCTAGGGCTTCCAGGACACTCAGTAACGTGCTCTTTGGACAAGACTGGAGTAATCTGGCATTAGAATCAATGGTGAATGAGTGTTGATGGTTCACAATATGGTTAGCAAAGGACGAGGTGCTGTTAATTTCAGTTATACCATCCTGAATAGCTCGATCAATAACTCTCTGATGTTCTTTGATACTGGTTTCAAATTTACAACCAGTTTGGACAATGAATACTGTGTTGCAAGTTAATGAACCACATTGCAGGAGGTAGTCACCTGCTTTTTGTAACCAGTGAGCCGGAGATCTCTGAGATGGATTATTACAACAGATAAAGTTAAGTGTTTGAAAACTGCAATTTCACGTCATAGACATTATACATTATCCTTTACTAATATTGTCGTTTCATATTTATAGGCTTTCTTTGTATTTTATTTATTATACCTGTTAAAAATCTACAATTGAATAAAAATGTAGCTATAATTATGTATGACTTCTATATTCAAGTATGTAACATGAAATACTTAGTCTAAATTTAAGCATCGTATAGACGATATCCAAGAGGACTGAATTTCTAACTGTATGTTTATTGAATATTGCAGAAGATTTAGTCTTTTGGGGTAGAGCCTATAATTTTCCAACACCAAAAAATACGTATATATAGAAACTTGGAACGATTTATATATATTTTTTTAATTTATGTACCTACATAACTATTTTTAGTATATAGGTATATACTTTTGTATCCGCTTCAAAATCTGAAAATGAAAGTGTTCCTTTTACAATCTGGTAAATATTTTTTAATAATAAAACTAATAAACTCTAATAGTTTTTTTTTGTTTTGTTTTTCATTTTGTGGAATATTTTATCCAACATGGTAAATATGACCAGTAAAAATACCAGAACGTTTATAACGCTCTCATTAATTTTTATCAGAGTACAAAGCAAAATTTTTGCCAATAGGTACCGTAACATCAAAATGTTAATAAAAAACATCATCATGATTCTATTTTCAGACATCGTAAAAAACTACTGTTTAATAAACTCCTGCCTCCTCATTAAATTAGAAGTGAAAGTGTCTACTTTCTGCCATTTTTACTGCTCTTTAGTCATTGTTTAAAATGAAACGATGAATTTGAAAAGCTTTGAAATAATCCTGGTATATATAGGTAGGTATCTGAACCGTATTTCATGAAATATCATGGTTCAAAATGCTGAGATCTCGCTTTTTAAATAAAACATGCAGATTTAAAAGTAACTAGTAGTAGAGTATTTAAAATTATAATACATTTTATGTTATTTTCAATTTTATGCCAATAGGATGAATTTAATAGCTTTAAGTAAGAACACGCCGTTAATGCATATGTTTAAAATGTAAATAAAATTCTAATAATTTTTAGTTTAATTGTTGAACAAATACTATTGACGAACATCGAGAATTTGGTTTATAATCAAATAATTTTACTAAAATTTACAGTTGATAAGTATAATCTTAGATTTCAAAATGTATTATAAAACAAACAATTGAGTACCTAGTTCCAATTGGTGATAATGATAATATACATACACTATGTTTAATTATTAATTTGTCGTCAACGAAATAGGTTTGAAATTAAAAGGAATATTCCTAATTGTTGGTATTAGTTTATACTCAAACGAAAAGGCAAAAGGAATAAACCCGGAACAACTAAAATAATAATGGCGTCAAGGTCACGAAATTTAGGACGCAAACATCAAAGAAATTCCGCCGGCCGTCGTATCTGATTCTTACTTTATCTGGGATACTGTGTAGTATATTAGTTAGTAGTATTTCTTCCGCATCCTTCAACGTTAAATTACTTTGTCTAAGGAGTCTTTCTTGGAGTCCAGGTCTCGAATACCACTCACTATTCTGTCTCTTATTAAGGAATCTTCTAGACTCGCAAAATTACACGCAGCTGCTAAACATTTTACCTTTGTTATAAAGTGATCAAATGTCTCACTTTCTTGTTGTATTCTTGTGAAGAACTTGTAACGATCATACGTTTCATTTTTCATCAATTTGCAGTGGTTTCTAAATGCTTGCACCACCAAATCGAAGTCTTTTTTATCATTAGCACTTAGCTTAAACGTTTGAAACATTTTCTGTGCTTCTTCTCCAGCATGGTTTAATAGTATTGCCACTTGGACGTCACCACTTTTCGCTGCTAGCCCTGTAGCCGTCAAGTATATATTGAGACTTGTTAAACTTTTCCAAATTATTGTGAACATTTCTATCGAACACAAGTGTTCTCGGAGGCTTGAAACTCCCTTCCATAATAATATTATTATACTTTTTATTACTTAAATTACTCACGTGTTTAACCTTACTTTATTGTTTTTTTTTTTTGATGAAGTAGTCTATCTCGCTGTGGATGACCAATTTCTTGGAATAAAACTCCGTCACATCCACCAATGTTTAATTAAAATTAGACATGTTTCGAACTTAGCTAAGGTCATCGTCAGTATAACTAGAATACATAAAAGAATATAAAAATTTATCGTACTGAAATACAAGAACCTTTTACTTTATTGGAAAAGAACACATAACAAAATTATGAACATTATTGAAAATTATACGTTTCATAGTAGGTGATGCCTTAGTCATAGTGAAAATTTCTTTTTTTTTTCTTATTATTCATCGATCAAGTATAAAAATTTTTAATCTTATAACAACTCATTTATTTATTTTATTATATGTATTGTTAAAAATGAGGGAATGTCAAGCACTTTATTAGTTTTTCCCGTATTACGTCTTGCTTCTTATTATGTTATTTTTATTAATCTGAGACCACGTTTTATATTTATTTTCAAATACGGGATTTATTTTATTAGATATTTATAATTTAACTTGAACATAAATAAAGTAACATAATTAAGTACTACAAGCTATGTTGGAAAACATGTTGATTGTCGCTTGACATATGTCTATGTGACTAGTGATATAAGGACTACCCATATAGACACATTATATTAAAGAATACGTGCGTACACTTATAACAAGTACATATTAAACGCTTGTAAGGTGAGAGCATCTCTGATGCTTCTCACATTAATTATTATTATTTTGGTAATGTATTTTTCTTGAACCTTGTTACAGTTTTTTTTATTCTTTTCTTTTCTTGGTAAGGTTCTTATAAGCGAATTTTTTTTTCTTTTTGAAATATGTTTATTTCATGTCAATGTACAACGTTTCGGCTTATTCGCCTTCCTCAGGTACATCTCCTTTCTTACCAACATCGCATGATTCTGTGGAATTTTTTGTTGTATACCACTTTTAGTGGATATTTTGTTTGAATTAATTATTATTGTATTAAATAAATGCGAAAAAACAAGACAAAACGAATAAAGTCCACATTATTTACACCATAAAATTGGTCCAAACGATCCGGATATTGCTGCTGATTAACAATACAAGAAACAAAAACGATTTAGTTTAGTAAAAACAAGTGCCATTTGTAGAAATACGCCGACCTGTTGGAGCCTACGCTGCAATTAACCAGGCCAGAATCAGTAATTCCGTACCTATATCTATTATTCCTATTAATTTATCCTATTTACAATTACAATACCTACAATTTGTGTTCTATAAACATGACCGAGATATACAAGCTACGATTTAAACGCGAACAAGTCAAGAACAATTTAAATAAATTTAAAGCCTATCTAGATACAATTCAAGAGCTAGATGACAAGTCTGTAATACAATTAAAATTAAGGGTAACAAGGGCAAGGCCTCATTTATCTGAATTTAACGATTTTCAATTAGAAATCGAGTTCTCCTATGAGGGAGATGATAAAGAGATAGAATTAGAACAAGAAATCTTAGAAGCTACTATATTTGAGCAACAATACTACGAATGCGCTGGCGCTGGCGGAATATTTAATTGGCACATATGAAGCTAGTTCCGATAACTTCATAGTTATCGGAACTTACAGCTACCGAGGAGATAAGTTGTAAAGGATCACCCTCAAGCACTGACTCTAAATAATAGAATTTTTGAATGCTGATCAATTTAATATTTTCATCAACCAGTACGAAGAAGGTGTCACGAAATTCTAACCAATGCTCAGACGAACCTTTAAATATAGGAAGTTTAAAATCCCGGTAATTTAAACATGTCAGCTTGTGGGGGAGCATGATTAACTTCTGAATCGTTTTTACTATTAACCAAACTAGCTTCATATTTGCCAATTAAATATATGTCATACAATTTTCGCAATTAATTGTTCATAACTGTGTAAAATCTTTATTCGATGCTCCGACAATCATAAAACAATCTCATACAGATCTGCGAAAATTGTATGACAATGTTACAAAAACTTTACGCGCGTTGAAATCTATGGACAAACCTACTGATGAGTGGGATATACTTCCTGTGCATTTAATTAGCAATAAACTACACAATTGCACAAGAAGAGATTGGGAAGCCTATCACCTAGAAAATGATTTACTTACTATAAAGGAAATGTTCAAGTTTTGTGAAAATGTGAAATAGTTGAATTAGCAAAAAATTAAAGTATTAAAGGCATTGGGAATAGACAACAGTTTGATAAATACCGAAATGAAAAAACTAGAGCTATGTCATCTGTGACAAAGAAACTGTCATGTTACTTTTGCAAGGCAAAACATACCATATATCGTTGCAAAGCATTTAAAAACTTGGACATTCCTACTAGAATCAAACAAATAAATATATTAAAATTGTGTAATAATTGCTTTGACTCTTCCCATCCTACCAAACATTGCACAAAAACAAATTATCGTATATGTGCGAAAAAACACAATACCATGATTCATTTAAATTCAGAGCAAGATACAGTCTCTTGCAACCATAGTAGTTCCAAGAAAACAACTTCTTTTTAGCTTATTAAATTATAAAGAATCCTAATCTTGTTAGTTATGGGTATTTACACTCACAAGCACATCTGAGCAGGAACCCTGGGAACGGCGCTACCGCCCCTTCAATATAACATGTAGCCGCTAGAGAAAAAAAAAACATATCTCCGAAAAGTTTGTTTCAGGTCCCTAGATTTTATAGAATCCTAATTCTGTTAGTCATGGGTATTTACTCTCCGAAGCACATCTGATGTCACGTATGGTTACATGTTCTACACATCCTTAATCATATATGATATCTTTGATATGCACAAGAAGAAGATGGGCGACGCTTCTCCAGTTCTCTGTAAACTCTAGACTCTAGATATAAGTTTGTTTGTAAAATAATTTGTTTATGTATTTAAATAAAATGGACGGAACAGAAGTGGGCACAGATTGAGAAGGAATATCTTCCCATTTCATATTGTGCAAATAAATTCCATCATTTTATTTATGGAAAGCATGTTACAGTTCAATCTGATCGCAAGCCATTAGTGACACTTCATAAAAATTAAATTAATCAGGTAAATATTATTAAAAATAATTTTTGCCACACACGGCTATCCTTCTGAATGTGTAAGTGATAATAGTCCTTTCAATAGTAACCAATTTAAACGTTTTGCTTGAGAAATTAACATGAAGCTAATATTCCCAAGCCAAGATACCCTCAGTCTGATGGGTTGTCAGAGCGATCTGTTGGTAATTAAATAAAATGAAATAAAACTTATAACTTATGATGCATCTGCTGCAAAATCTAGTCTTCTACTGAATAAATTCCTCAAAGATCGCATAAAGTATAAAAACTAAAGTCAAAATAAGCAAACACTCTGGATGCGGTACGCGGTAGTCAAAAGGTTGCCGCAAAGCACACGTGCAGTGACACGACAGGGGCGTACTAGGTATTGTTTGTTACATTGATTTAATAAATAATAGTTAGTAAAATATATTTGACTTTCCTTCTTTACTTTAAAATAGTTTTCTAAATTTAATCAAGTAACTATTAACTGAGAGACAGGTCGTCACTCGTTTATGAGGAAGAATCATTAAGATCGTCTTTTGTGAGCGTGATGTACGTGGGCGATTCTCGAGTAGCACTACAAGCCATGCGAGTAACTTATTCAAATTAAAGAATATAATCAATAGATTGAAACCCTTCTCTAAACTCTATATAAAGTTTTACTCAGTAGAGCCCGCTTACCTGAATCTTCAAATACTATAAAGACATAAGGGAGGCTCAACCCTTACTTTCTAATTCTTATTGTGACATTGTGGAGGCGCCGTTTCTATTAAATTTATACTCTTATATTCTTATTTATTTATTGTGACAATACTATTAAACAAAGTGAAACTTTAAGTGAAAGTGCTTCTGAAAATATTAAGGTTACCAGAAGTGGTCGTGAAGTTAAACCAGCTGTACGGTTAAATGGCTATGTTTAAATGTGTTAAACAAAACTTTATTTTTATAAAGGGGAAGATGTCACATATGGTTACATGTTCTACACATCCTTAACCATATGTGATATCTTTGATATGCACATCTCTATAAAGAAGAAGATCGGCGACGCGTCTCCAGTTGTATGTAAGCTCTAGACTCTAGATATAAGTTTGTTTGTAAAAGGATTTGTTTATGTATTTAAATAAAATGATTAATCACAAAATAGTTGCTGCATATATTAAACTTCATAAAGATGATACATCTCAGCAGGAGGTTTGTCCACGGCGTAATAGTCTGTCACCAGGCTACCCTACTTACTTGATTGAAGTATGATACTTCATCTGTCCTATGCAGTTAATCTTTAATATTGTCACTATGACGCTAATAGTGCGGAAATTAAAAAATAAATTTCTTCTTAAGATCACCTGTGCCGTATGCAAATAATGAAACAAAATATACAATCTTACCTGTTTTGTTCTAGACTATAATTTTATAGGTTTCAACCAGTTCTTATTCGCTCTATTCAAATCCGCGCCGCTAAATTCGGTGAGAATGTAATCGCAGCAGTGTAACCATCACATTAATTATTGTATGAAATTACGTAATAAAAAAAAGAAAGAAAAACGGGTATGGAAAGTTTGTAAGAAAAAGGGAACTTACCGGGAAAAATACCACGTGATTAATTCCACAAGTTTTCCAGTGTGTTAAGCACTCGCGTTTATGCCGTGCACGGTTATGGATTAGAAAAAAAACTGATTATAATAACTAAGAGTAACAATATTCACAACCTTTTTCTTCACGAACAAAAGTAAATGACAAATTGTTTGTGGATACATAAACATGTATGGAAAATAAGCCAAATATCTGTCTTGAAATTCATTAAAACATTTAAGATGGTAAAAAGGATTGTTTTCTTCTCCTTCAGAAAATACGGATAACGTTTTAATAAAATTTGAAAAGTATACAAATTAGGGGCTAGACTTTTTTAATGAACCTTTAATATCGAAAAATTAAGTTTCTGCCTCATAAAAGTTTGAAGCGGTTGTTTCACTGTTAAATTGTTTCAAAGCATCTAAGGCATTTTGAACATCTGAATTGGTTTTAATGTGTAGCAAAATATAAAGATTTCTTACCCATGTTAATGCTCTACGTAAATTCTTTATGTTAGGCACTCTTTAATCACATGTTTGATATTATTTGAAGCTTCTAGATAAAAATCATCCACACGTTTTGTCAAGCATTTCGTGAAATGAGCACAACAAAGATGAATGCTTATAAACTGTTTGTATATCTTTATTTGCTCTGTATTACTTTTGTAACATTTTTTTAAATAATCTAATAAGCTGCAGTCGTGAAAATCCCTGCCAGCTGCATGTAAGATTATTTTTACTGCAGAACATATTACCAGCTAGCTCAGAACTTGAGATTAATCAGAGGGGGACGAGATTTCGGTTGATTTGGTAGGTACTGCAAATAAAATTCAGAGGTTCGAGGCAGAAGTGGTTTTAATGAAAATCAATACACTTAAAAACTACTTAAACTACTTACAGTACATCAAATCTTAAAGTTCTAGCTGCTACTTACTACCTACCACTAGTCATCAAACAATTCATATTAATCACCGTCAATACCAAACAAATAAATTGAAAAATTAAAAAAAACAATGTTCAAAATACTTATCTCACCAAGAGATGTTACAGTACTTATCAGCACTCAGTATCTAGATTTATGTAGAACGTAATATTATTGTTATTGATAATAAAATGAAAATTATTAAAAAACTTATTGCTTCAAGCAATGTGACAGTACTTATTAGCGCTGATACAGTCGGAGGAAATTAATGTATTGAATTTATGTAGAACGAAATATGATTATTATTGATAATAAAGTGAAAAGCTATCTTATCTTGTACATTGTACGGATCCTTCGCTATCGGCCGCAGAAAATGTTACGTGTTTACGCGAGCGGTCAAAACAAACTTCATCCAGCCACACAAAGCAACAATACAACCACTCTAACGGTCGCACTACAGCAGCAAAACTACTCGGCGTCAATGCCAAACACGCAGGGAAAATACCATAACCAGATAAAGGCTCCAAATTAATAAAGCAGGACAACCCTAAAGCAGAAAACGTGCGTATAAGCATTAAGGAATATATAAATGAACAAGAAATTCAACCAAATAAGCCTACTGACAAGACATAACCAAAAGTAATTACTACATACCTTTACAGGGCTCCGCCACCTCCAAGTTCCTATTAAATTCAGAAAACTACTCCTTACATTCCACTCCTATAGCTACCAACGTGCTGTTTTAAGGTTTCTTATATCGCCCTTGAAGGCCTAGGACTCCTGTCCAACAAAATTTTCCGTGCACCACAACGTCTTCTCGCACCAATTATACGGACAGGTCCGATAGTTTTCCAAAATATGTAAATCCCTTTCGGATGGTTCAAGATACCATTGAAAATATATTTGGAAAATTGAAACAATAATTTGATGTCATTCAAGCACACCAAAAACAGGAAGGAAAAATGTCAGATCATTACCGATCAAAATTAAAAATGACACACGTCAAACGAATGTCTTTTCTCTAACTTCCTGGGAAAGTACCACCAGCGTCTCCAAGAACAGGCAAGTACATGACGTCATCAGAGATTCCACAAAAGAACAACCATCCAGTCACACAACTGGTTAATTACGAATGATTATATAAAATAATTAACATCAAATAAATGAATGGGAATCGATAAGGTAAGTAAAATAGAATATATCTGTAATGAAATAATATAAATATCAAACAAGCATAACCCTTTTATATCTCACATCAGGCACGCACATGGAGTCATCAATAATACGCAGTCGCACGAGTTGTCAACGCAGACAGCAGGAACGATCCAATACCCGAAGCTACACGAGCCTAAAATAAATGGCATTCGGTTTGTTTATATTTCACAAGTTAATATTACGTGAATGTAAACTACCTGTTACGAAATAATAAGAATTACACAACAGAGAAAATAACAGAGGCAACATCGTAATCTAGAATATCTATTTTGGGTAAGTATCGTATGATATTAAGTACAAAATTGTTCGGTTAGAATACACTAGTAAACAAACTGAATAGTGGTCCAGAATAACAACAACAATCAAATGCCCACCAAGAATTCAGCTAATTAATAAACTTTAATCCACTTCTTACCTTTATTTTTATTTTTAGATATAATGAAACAAAGTATTTACAAGGATAAAACATATAACAGAAGACAAGTTAACGAAGAAATAGCGTAACAAAATACACAGAGTATCCAAGATAATATGTCAACTGTTTATAAACACAGACTGGGAAAATCATTATAGTTTTCTCTTTGAAAGAGAGCAGGTGAGAGCACATTTCATCTGAAATTGGTTTTTACTATAAATTTATAATTATTTGGTGTTTATTTTCAGATATATTTAAGTATGGACATTTCCGTGTTAGAGTGAAGATAGATTTTAATAATAGTTAGGTAAATATTGTTAGTTATCCAACCATTCGATAACCAAATGATTATATGAACATTCTGTAAGTACTGACTTTTATTTTAAATAAACGTAGAGATAATCTTGTGTAGTAGAAAAGTCTTGGGTCAAAATTCAGATCGTAACACCCCACCCTTCCTCTCTTTCAAAAGAAACAAAGTTTCTTTTGAACACCCTGCTTATACTAAAACGAAAACAAACGCAAACAAAATAAACATAACTCGACTCCTCACGAATCAACTTATTTATCATTTGGAGGATCTTTACCTGGTTCAACAATTCGATTACATGGCTTCAGGTCCTTGACATGCCAACACCCTAATAACATGCCTGAATCATCTTCCAATTCATAGGTACAATAACCAATCTTTTTACGAATCCTATAGGGACCAATAAATTTATCAGCCAACTTTGCGGAGAAAAAGTTGGGCTTGTCTGAAAGGACAAAATTTCGCTTCCAAACTTTATCGCCAGGTTGGAAACTTACATGTCGCCTACGCAAATTGTACGTACGCCGGGAGGACTCAGTTGCTTTCACTAATTTATCCCTAACCCACTTCCTGAGTTTTGCCAACTCTAAATATCTCGTTGAACGTTCATCAATATTCACATCAGTTTCATCATCAACAGGAACTTTAGCGTCATGATCTCTACCATCCACGATCATGTCATAGTCAAAATTAATGAAATATGGGGTCTGTCTAGTACTTTCATGTTTTGAGCTTGAAATTGCACAACCCAGTTCCGCCAAATGCTCATCCCACTTGCGGTGATTATCGGAAACATAGCTTCGAATCATCGTTTTTAGGACTCGATTCACACGTTCAGTAGGATTGCATTGGGGCGAATAATTCGGATTAAAGACAATCCTCACATTAAATTCTTTACACAGGGAACGAAATTCTTTGCCAGTGAATTGCACACCGTTATCGCACCTAATCATCCTCGGTACACCGAATATCATGAATATATTATTTTTCAATATACGACAAAGAGCCGAACCAGTAGCCTGTCTAAGGGGATAAGCAATTGTAAATTTGCTAAAAGTGTCACAAATGACAAGAATAAACATATGACCAGAGCTACTTCGAGGCATAGGCCCACAAAAATCCAACGAAATAACTTGCCAAGGTCGGGAGGCTATCAAGGGTTTGCCCATAAGACCAGCAGGTCTCTTCTGCTCGGGTTTATTTCGCGAACACACGTCACACTTATTTACATACTTAGTTATATCAGATTTCATTGCCGGCCAGTAATACAGTTCACTTATTCGATTGTAGGTCTTATAAATACCTGCATGTCCAGAAAGGCATGCGTCATGACATTTATGTAGAATATCACTACGGAAATCTTTGGGAACGACGAGTTTCCAACAATCAGAAGGCTCGCGAAGGATAGGAAAATCCACTCTAGTATACTTAAAGATGTTAGTGCCTTCCTTTCTCCACTTTGAAAATTTCAGAGGATTACTCGTTATAAGTGTCAACATCTTAATATACCAGCGATCAGTAGTTGAGGAGAAATCATATGCCTCGATCTCATTAGAATACACAATCATTCCTGAAGAAACATTCACATCTAGAGGGGCTCTTGAAAGCGCGTCGGGCACCACGTGATCGGAACCCTTCCTATGAATTATCTCATAGTCAAAGCCCTGGAGTCTCAATCTCCATCTACCTAACAAACCTTGAGGGTCTTTCAAGTTGTCGAGCCATACTAAGGAATGACAGTCGGTTACAACATAAAACTTATAACCTTCGAGATAACAGCGCAATTTTTCTATACTCCACAAAACTGCCAAACATTCTCTCTGTACAGAAGCGTAATTTCTCTCCGATTTACTTAAAGTGCGGGACAAATAACATATGACATGCTCTCTATCATCATATTTCTGGGTAAGCACAGCTCCTATGCCATAATTGGAAGCATCCGTCTGTACATAAAATGGATACTGAAAATTTGGTGTGCTCAGGATTGGGGCAGATATCAAAGCATCCTTAATACCCTGAAATGATGTAATACAATCTTCATTAAAATCAAACTTTTTACTCTTTTTCAGAAGACTACACAAAGGAGCTATCAAGTCAGAATAATTATTTACAAATCTCCTATACCAACCTATCATACCCAAGACCCTTCTAACCTCGGTAACAGACTTTGGAGGGGACATATTGACAATAGCTTCTACCTTGCTAGGATCAACGGATATACCATGCTGATTCACAACATATCCCAGATATTTGAGTTCGGGACGACAAAAGGAACATTTATCCCTGTGGAGAGTGAGATTCGCCGTTTTTAAACGTTTGAAAATTTCTTGCAGAAGTTCCATATGCTTTTGAAATGTAGGCGTGGCCAAGATAATATCGTCTAAGTATACGAAGACGTAGGGTTCGAGTTCAGGACCGAAAAGATTGTCAACCAGCCTCTGAAAAGTCGCTGGGGCATTCTGAAGCCCAAAAGGCATTCTATTGTACTGAAAAAGACCTCGACCCGGCACAGTAAAAGCAGTATATTTTTTACTACATTCGGCAAGACCAACTTGCCAGTAGGCAGACTTGATATCCATAGAGGTTAAATATCGAGCATTACCTAGTTTTGTTAAAATATTGGAAATATAGGGCAATGGATATGCGTCACGGTCTGTCACCTGGTTTAACTTACGGTAGTCAACGCAAAATCTCCATTCGCCATTTTTCTTAGGAACCATTAGCACCGGTGACGACCATCCACTAGTAGATCTCTCAACAATACCTAGGTCCAGCATCCTATCGAGTTCCCGATCAATGAGCGCTTGTTTAAATGGTGATACAGGGTAGTAACGCTGTTTAATGGCCTCAGACTGACGAACTACAATTTTATGCTGCACAGCTGTCGTACAGCTTAACCTATCATCGTCAATATCAGAGAAATAATTTTCAACTATATTATTAAGTTCACGTGATTGTTCTGGAGTAAGTACATCAAAAGATTCTATGCCGTTGATTTCGGGCAGTGTCTGTGTTTCAGTCGAAAAATACCATTCACCCTTCCTTACATCTGGTACTACACCCATTCTAACCCAAAAATCTATACCTAATACAAGGATATGGCGCAATCTTGGCATTACATATACTTCTATCAGTTTAACTACGTCCCGAAGCCTAATGGGTAAGGTTACTACGCCTAAACAAGGAGATTCGCCACCATCAGCCACCTGACAAGCAACTATGCGACTTACGTCCAAAGTAACGCCAGTACTGCGCAAAAGATCCCAACCTACACTATTTAAAAATACTTTGTTAGCACCACTGTCTAACAACCCTAAAAATTCATGTCCCAGAATATCCACTCTAACGTATGGGCATTCACCACAGTTACTCTGTGCTAGGATATAGTCTAGAACTGGTTTAAACGGTAAATCAACGACCTTGGGTGACTCAGAAACATTCCGGTCGATCAATGTTCCCGCCGGTCGTTTCCCGACGGCGAAGGTCGTGAATTGGACGTGGAAGGCCGACCAGATGATATATTTTCAGGCCGAGACTGATTACCAGTTTTAGCCCTGCATTGGGGACAAGTTAATTTGGTGAAACCAACCTTTCCGCAACCAAAACAATGAAAAGCTTTTTTAGAACGAGGGCAATCTTTAACTTTATGGCCATCTTCATGACATCTCCAGCATCTAGTTACAACCGCAGTAACATCACGGACTACTGGGGTGGAGAATAAATTCTTTCTAGGACTATATGATAAATCAGGCTCCAAAACTAGATCAGACACTCGAGGGGGTTTAAATGAATCTATGTTAAGTCTAGTTCGCTCCAACTTCCGACATAATTCTATCAGTTCGTACAAACCACTAGTTTCTACTAAAGCAAGTTTTTCTTGGTAATAAGGAAGAAGATTCTTACGCACAACCTCCATTCTTAAGTCATCAGATACACCTGTGGGCATCCTATCAAACAGACTGCTCATAACCGCTACATACACTCCAATCGACTCATTCTGTCCCTGTGTCCAAGCAAGTATTTGCTTCCACAAGACGTCAGAGCTAGGTACAAACTCATCCTTCATTAACCTTACCAGACTGTCCCAGTCCAAGGCTAATTTTTTATAGAGAGTAAATACCCTGAGAGCATCGTCAGCAAATAAATCTCTGGCGGAAATAAATAACTGCTCCTTGGTGACGTTTCTGCTTTTTCGATAAGCCTCCACATCCTCAAGAAACGCATTAAAACTCTCATTTGGCTTACCTGAAAACTTCAAATTCCACTTGTAAACAGGCTCACCCGTAAAAATATTTGAAACAGCACCATCAACATTACCAAGACCACACGCACCAGTATTAGCAAGCATTACTCCACGGCCTGTAGTGTTTTGAGAATTCGTCGCATGCAAAGTCTGCCTAGGGGTTGAGGAAATGCTAGGGGAATCAACAGAAGCATCATTAGTTTCATGAAAAGCAGGATCGACAGGCAAATTTTGCTGCTGTGTCGCTGGTTTAGAAGTTTTTAAAGTAAATTCAGCAATTAAATCCATTAGATGTTTCAAAATTGTAGAACGCTTTTTAATGTCTCATTCCTCTGTAACAGGAATTCGATCGATTCTAGACACAAGATGAGCAAACTTAGCCTCGATCTTTTTATATTGATTGTTAGACCCAGAAAATTCAGTTAATATTTCACCGAGTTCTACTAATTTCTTTTCACAAACTTCCAGTTCAGAGTCCGTATTTAAGGTTACATTGCAATGTGTTGCTGCTCCCGCTTTTTCCAGCAAAAGGCGACTCCTTAAAGTTTTACGCAAATCTTCCACTTTTAAATCAGATTCACAAATACCGCGAACGTGCAATTCATATTCCAGCTCATTTTTATCGAGCCGGTCTATGTGCAATTTAAAAGACATATTTTGTTTGGTACAAGATAAATGAGAAAACGGCTAACACTTATATTAACTAATTCAAACTGTATAGCAAAGAAATAATCGAACCTCAAATTTTACCACGCACCCACCAAATCACAACAATTTTATGTTTATTTATTTATTAAGAAATCGCGAGGCCCCACGTTGGGCGCCAAAATATATGTATTACCAGCTAGCTCAGAACTTGAGATTAATCAGAGGGGGACGAGATTTCGGTTGATTTGGTAGGTACTGCAAATAAAATTCAGAGGTTCGAGGCAGAAGTGGTTTTAATGAAAATCAATACACTTAAAAACTACTTAAACTACTTACAGTACATCAAATCTTAAAGTTCTAGCTGCTACTTACTACCTACCACTAGTCATCAAACAATTCATATTAATCACCGTCAATACCAAACAAATAAATTGAAAAATTAAAAAAAACAATGTTCAAAATACTTATCTCACCAAGAGATGTTACAGTACTTATCAGCACTCAGTATCTAGATTTATGTAGAACGTAATATTATTGTTATTGATAATAAAATGAAAATTATTAAAAAACTTATTGCTTCAAGCAATGTGACAGTACTTATTAGCGCTGATACAGTCGGAGGAAATTAATGTATTGAATTTATGTAGAACGAAATATGATTATTATTGATAATAAAGTGAAAAGCTATCTTATCTTGTACATTGTACGGATCCTTCGCTATCGGCCGCAGAAAATGTTACGTGTTTACGCGAGCGGTCAAAACAAACTTCATCCAGCCACACAAAGCAACAATACAACCACTCTAACGGTCGCACTACAGCAGCAAAACTACTCGGCGTCAATGCCAAACACGCAGGGAAAATACCATAACCAGATAAAGGCTCCAAATTAATAAAGCCGGACAACCCTAAAGCAGAAAACGTGCGTATAAGCATTAAGGAATATATAAATGAACAAGAAATTCAACCAAATAAGCCTACTGACAAGACATAACCAAAAGTAATTACTACATACCTTTACAGGGCTCCGCCACCTCCAAGTTCCTATTAAATTCAGAAAACTACTCCTTACATTCCACTCCTATAGCTACCAACGTGCTGTTTTAAGGTTTCTTATATCGCCCTTGAAGGCCTAGGACTCCTGTCCAACAAAATTTTCCGTGCACCACAACGTCTTCTCGCACCAATTATACGGACAGGTCCGATAGTTTTCCAAAATATGTAAATCCCTTTCGGATGGTTCAAGATACCATTGAAAATATATTTGGAAAATTGAAACAATAATTTGATGTCATTCAAGCACACCAAAAACAGGAAGGAAAAATGTCAGATCATTACCGATCAAAATTAAAAATGACACACGTCAAACGAATGTCTTTTCTCTAACTTCCTGGGAAAGTACCACCAGCGTCTCCAAGAACAGGCAAGTACATGACGTCATCAGAGATTCCACAAAAGAACAACCATCCAGTCACACAACTGGTTAATTACGAATGATTATATAAAATAATTAACATCAAATAAATGAATGGGAATCGATAAGGTAAGTAAAATAGAATATATCTGTAATGAAATAATATAAATATCAAACACGCATAACCCTTTTATATCTCACATCAGGCACGCACATGGAGTCATCAATAATACGCAGTCGCACGAGTTGTCAACGCAGACAGCAGGAACGATCCAATACCCGAAGCTACACGAGCCTAAAATAAATGGCATTCGGTTTGTTTATATTTCACAAGTTAATATTACGTGAATGTAAACTACCTGTTACGAAATAATAAGAATTACACAACAGAGAAAATAACAGAGGCAACATCGTAATCTAGAATATCTATTTTGGGTAAGTATCGTATGATATTAAGTACAAAATTGTTCGGTTAGAATACACTAGTAAACAAACTGAATAGTGGTCCAGAATAACAACAACAATCAAATGCCCACCAAGAATTCAGCTAATTAATAAACTTTAATCCACTTCTTACCTTTATTTTTATTTTTAGATATAATGAAACAAAGTATTTACAAGGATAAAACATATAACAGAAGACAAGTTAACAAAGAAATAGCGTAACAAAATACACAGAGTATCCAAGATAATATGTCAACTGTTTATAAACACAGACTGGGAAAATCATTATAGTTTTCTCTTTGAAAGAGAGCAGGTGAGAGCACATTTCATCTGAAATTGGTTTTTACTATAAATTTATAATTATTTGGTGTTTATTTTCAGATATATTTAAGTATGGACATTTCCGTGTTAGAGTGAAGATAGATTTTAATAATAGTTAGGTAAATATTGTTAGTTATCCAACCATTCGATAACCAAATGATTATATGAACATTCTGTAAGTACTGACTTTTATTTTAAATAAACGTAGAGATAATCTTGTGTAGTAGAAAAGTCTTGGGTCAAAATTCAGATCGTAACAAACAGTTTAAACATCTCTATAAATCCGCCTATGGTTTTAGCATCATGTTCGCTTCAAATTATTTCAAGTATGGGACATAGTCTTTTATTTGGTGTAGAAATGACACCACAGTAATAATAGACCGTACAGTTAGCATACTTTTCTAACGACCCTGGAGAATCAAAATAAATAACTTTTTCTACACATTTTTGTGTTATACGAATTTGCTGTAGGCTGTAGATTTTTATATTGAATGGGTGAGAAACTTCTTTAACATATTCGGGATGCGCTCTTTTCATCAAAAAATATCTATGAGCGGTTCACTTGAGCGACTTAATCTATTCATGGATTCAGACCTAACTTTTCTAAGTACATCATCTGTTTTTATGTATGCTAAATTGCCTTTACTACCTAGAAAATATTTTTTTTTTTATTGAAAATGAAAAATAATTAAGTGTCTCGGCATCGCAGGCCATTGTCACTAAGTTCGATTAATATACATGAACAGAAGACATTTAACAATTAAGAAGAATTATATTTTGTTGTAGAATCCAGAGGCTTTTAGAAACTGTATAATATTGTTGATGTTGCTTACGTTGGAGCAGCTGAGGTCTTTTTGGAGGGCTCCACTTAAGTTTGATCGGTCATGTGTAACTTGGAGTTCTTGGCATTCTGATAGATTGTGTTTAACTGTTAGAGGATCGTCATAAAAGTCGCATGTTGGTGGTGTTTTCCTGGTTAAGAGATATTTGTGTGTTGCTCGAGTGTGGCCTATTCTTAGTCGTCGAATGATGGACTTGTCTTTTCTGTTTGAAATATATAACTTGTGGTGGCAGATGCTGTTTTCGATTTCGGCGAGTTTGGTAAATGAGACATTCCATATCTACTGCCATTTCGTGTTCGCTCGTCTTGCGAACAGGCATTTCAGGTCATTGGCTAGGTGAACGAGTGTTTCATCGAGGTGAGTGTAGTTGTAGTTGTCGACGTGTGATGGAAGCCATATTATCACGATGGCCGTATTTCTTTCATTTAGGATATAGAGGGAATGGTGAATGGATTGCACTAGAGGATGTTGAGAATATATGTCCTTGATCGATTCGATGGAGGAGAGGAAATCGGTACATATAGCAACTTTCTCGTATTGTTCCGAAAAGGATTCTAAAGCAGACATGATGCCGTATAGTTCCACCGTGTGGATACTGGCGAATTTGGGAAGACGGTGTCTGACCATTAGGTGGTGGGAGGTTACAACGGAACAGGCCACTCCTTCATCTGTTTTTGATCCATCCGTGTAAAGGATTCTAACGAAACTTCCTGAGGCTAGAATGCTAGCGAAGTCTTGAGAAATGACAGATAGGGGGGTTTTTTGTTTATTGTGTTTGGGTAGAAACCTTAAATCCTTAAACAAAAAGAAATAATCTGTCATACAAAAAAATGTTTCACCCGCTAAGTAAAATAGCTGTCATTTGCATCATGGGAAAATGTGACATGTCCAAATGTGGTGACGAACGAAGACTTATAATTGAAGAAGAAACAACAACACTAATAACAATAAAAACGACAAAGGCACTTCTATATATATGGGAAGAGGAAGAGCAGGTAATATACACCTATAGAGAGAGGTTCAAGGCATATTGTTACCAGGGACTATTTTGGATCCAAACACAGGCTGCAATGTAAATAGGCATTTTGATGGATATAAATAAAGCCGATGCCATTCAATACTCTAATCTCGGAATATGCAAAACCGGATGTGAGTGCTGAAAGGAATGCACAGGACGAGCTTCTGACTGTTGTTTAACTGAAGAGCTCACTAATAATAAGGGGCCTGAAGCTATAGTAGACACTTACTTCGCTTATGCAGGTCTAGCTAGGCATTCCTGTACATCAAGATGGGCCTGCAAAGCTTATAAAACAAAAGTGAACCCCAGAGTCACACTATTGGAAGGGGACGATATAAAAAGAAGTATAACTTTTTATGAGAAGTTTGAGTTGATTTTTGACAGAGACTTTTATCTTAAAGGGCAAAAGTTTTCTGATTGGAGCATATACTACAGCAAAGGGGAGTACCAAAATCCTGAAATAAAGACTATAGAAATAAAATATTGATTGCCTTGTCCCAGTAAATGGAGAAGAGATGCCATTCTCAATTAAAAAGGAGAGTTTAAAAGGAATCATAAGGAATATGATGAAATGTTAAATAGCAATACTAATTAAAACTAATTAGTATTGCTATAATACTGCTATAATACTAACTGATTAAAAATTAAAATAACTTTTCGAGATCTCGAAACTCACAATTGTTAATACATAAAGCCTATACGTAACTAAAGATTGAACACTAAGCTGATTGAAATTCGCCACTTCTAAATATTTGTAAATAATCAAACTTGTCGCTTGAGTAGGCTAATCAAAACTAAGTAAATGTAATTTTAAGAACGCGTGTAATTAATTATTCAACACGAACTAAAGACAATCGCAATTAGAGAGAATCATAAATAACACTAATTCAGAGTGGTACTCATCCTGATACGGGACTAAATCTCATCATCCATTACAATCGTACATTAATACAATACCATACACGTCTTAATCTCTCCAACGATGACCAAATACCAACTCAACTATGTCAACTCACGTGGTGACGAACTTCCAGCAGCAAACAAGTTAACAACTCTATTTCACGTACAAAGCTTCACCAGGTACCAAACAGGTAAAGGTAGAAACGTAGAAAAACGAAAATGTAAAATCATGCAAACACAAAACCACACCTACGTAAAAGCTGTTGATGGTATGTGGCTTTTGAATGTGAATCAGAGCTATATAGCTCTTTCATAACTCTCCAACCAGTTGTTGTTGGTCGATAACGGTTCAGTCCACTAAAGAACGTAAAATAATGCAAGTGAAAATTCTAGAATATTCGACATGGCTACTTACCCAGGTACCACGAGTACATTTAATCCGGAAAAATACCGACTGATGAGAAGATTATAGAACTCAACAAACGTAGAACGTACTAACACGATAAAATCTACTCACAAGATTTATGTAAAAATTTCCACCAAAATCCCAATAATTAGGAAAGCAACACTTGCTAATAAAATAGGGGAAACTTTACTGTACACATTGTAAAGGAGTCAGAAGCAAAATGAATAATGACAGGTTATCCTTATATTTTCGCAAATTTCAGAATTTTCGAATAGGGATGTAACCTAATTCAACTAAATATAGAATCGTAACTTTCAATCAGCTGACCATCAGTTTATTGATTACCGTCGATTGTTAATAGTTAATAATAGAGCCTGCAAGACTCCTCACATCACATCACCTCACTTGTTCTTCAGATCAATAACTTTCATACCAATGACAATATCGACACAATAATCGAGTAATCCAATTAACCAACTCGGCTCATAAGAGCGACTAACTTCAAAAGGGAGCATTTACATACAACCAATCGTTACCACTCAGGAAAAAGGAATCACATTACGAAAACGATCTTCGATAACAGATCTATAGAATTGATTATATAAAATTATATAAAAGAAGTAATAATACTAAAGACATAATTTCGGATAGCAGGCCTATAGAATTTGATTATATAAAAGAGGTAATAATAATGGCATAATTATAGCTTCAGTCTCAGCTGATCCGACCACAATGTTGCACTCGGCTTTTAGACAGTGCAATTTTAATGTCAATTTGGAAACAGCTGATCCAAATGATATTATAAACAAACGGTAACATATTATATTTTATTATGTGTAAAGATGTTAATTAATTTCGGAAAATTATGACCAGTATACTATGTGTGATGTATTATCACAATTAAATAAATAAACACGCATATATTCTTTAATGTTGTTTTATTTCCAATTCCATTTAATACTGAATATATACATTTATCGGTGTACCTTTTATACCCAAAAATAAATAATAAATATTCTCGAATAATTTGGAACTTATATATAAAAAATTCTATTTATTTATCAACCTTTTAAACATATATAGGCAGGTATACTACACTATGTATGTTAACTAATTTTATATCAAGCAATGATACAATATTAAACATCCAAAATGGCTTCAATAGTAACCAATTCAGATATAATAAGTAAACAAAGTGATTTGTAAGTTTTATTAATTTTATGTGTGAAAACAGTGCCAGCAATAATAAATCTAAATATAATATATCGAGGGTGTAAAGCCAAAACCCGATAACGACAAAAATTAACTTTTAAAGAAAATCGGGTTTAAAGTTTTTTAAGACATTTGCAACATCATAACTAGAAACTGGTTTTATCGATTTTTTTCAAATTTTCTACACATAATAATAATTTATTTTTTGTTCCAACTAAGGTTTCTCGATTATTAAAAAGGTTAAGATTATGTTTTTAAATCAAAAAGAATTAATAATTGTACTTCACATACAGGGTTTTGGCATGAGAGATATTTAAAAATTTTAGGTATAGGTTCAGTCATTATCTCACTCAGCTTTTTCTTTAACACTTATAGCTATGCTTAAGATTTTGTGGGAATATAAAAATCTTAACTCAGGCATGAATACATATTGTAGGATATCCGGACCATGCTGGACTCACTATAACGCATTACAATATCGTGTATTATTATATTTGTCCATAGATCACCAATCAATCCCCAAAGTTTATACGTAGGTCCGCTTCAATTATGGCTTTTAAATGAAAACTACAGATAAATATAAAACAGTTAGATGAATTTATTGTATAAAAAACTAATAGATTAATGGAAACATAAATCAGAAGATAACAAATTGAACAAAATAAAACATTTGAACTTCTTCTTCTCCTCTTTCATTCAAACTCATCATCGGTTTCGTCATGGATACCAAGATCTGGTATACGTTCTTTAATGTCCTCAGACGTTTTAAGGCTGCTTATCCAACCATGAAATTCTTCAGGTATGATGTCCTTCTTGCATAATTGCAACAGATCTTTCTTTTTCGCAATACTTATGGGTAAGGGACTATCATAAAGCTGTGCCAAGCAGGTTTTAGGAAATTACACACATTTGGAGACTATAGACTCATTTGGTTCTTCGTAATTATATTTTCTCTTTGATCGTGTTAAAGGAGTTCTTAAAGGTACAGCTTTCGTATTTTGGGAAATGTCCTTTAACGTACTTTATTCTTTTAGTTTTGATCCACGAAATCTTTTCGCCATTAATATGTTTCGTGCGGTTATCAAATATACTTCTGAATCACTAGGTTGATATGTCGGATCTTCATCAGAATACTCTCCATAAAATGGATGGATTAAAAGCCATAATTGAAGCTGTAAAATATTTTAAAATAATTATCATTTTAAAGTTAGGTTTGTTTTCGACCAACAAACCTGCAAAGGAAATGGGTTCGTCTAAATTGAAACTGCTGCCCATTACTTATATCTTCCATTTCAGCTATGATTTTGCATTGACGTCATTCAATTCTGAGGAAATTCCAGACAAATCTACCATTGCTGATTCTGCCAAATCAAAATCAAAGAACTTTTAAACAAACTTATGTTATTTTAGGTTAAAAATATAATTACTGTAAATATCTAACAAACTTACCTGAACTATCATGTACACATTTCAAAGCCAAGCTTATAAGTCTTATTGTACGTTCAGACATGGTAAAAAATTTAAATTACATCAACGATATAATATAATACTTTATCAATAATTATAATAATTTAGTATGTATCACTGTCCAGTTCTTTTAATTGTGAGAATATGTATGAGAAAACGCATTTACCTAGTTTTGGCTATCACGCACATTTCAAATAGTTACTATGCAAAACGCAGGCAAAATACGTTATATGCAACTTATCGGGTTTTGTATAAGACGATTTTTCCTAAAAGCGCCTATGAAATATAAAACCAGAAAGCTGTAACTCCATTTAGCGGCTTTTCGCAGGACTTTTTAGTAGTTTTAAAACAGATGGAATATACAGGAAAAGCAAATAAAATGATTTACCAAATTTTAACTAGATCTTATGATAAATAGTATAATGTCAAAACTCTTTAACAATAGTTATAGTGTTGTGATAAACCTATATTAATTGTAAATTTTCATTAGACAATCTGACAAATTAAATTATAGGGTTTTAGTTTTACCAGTTTGCCAGAAATTATGGGTAAGTATATTTGCCTCTATAGAAATTTTGAATATTAGTATTTACTGGCTTTTTATCAATTCAGATTTAATGAAACTACCACCAGGAGTGACCTAAATAATTTTGCATCATATAGAGCAGAAAAAATAACTTAGGTTACTTCAAAAATCTGTTTTTCGAGATTTTGGTCACTTACCGGGTTTTGGCATTACACCCTCGATATGTTAAAAATGCAGCACAACCTGACGAATAGTATGCCCCGTTATTAGTTTTATTCGTAGTGAATAAAATAGTGTTAGATAACTTAAAATTTTCTACAGTGTCAACTATTTATATAATACAACACAAATTTCGTAGATCCCGGGTGTTTTATTTCACGTAACGCGAATTTTAACGAATTTAAGTAGGAGATCTAACTTCGGCTAATCCCTTCTACTTAAATACGTCAAACCAACAATCAATGGAAGAGGGAGATCTAACTTCGGCTTATATGTACATATGTCAAAAGCATCCCTTTCTCCTCACCATTTGAGAAACCCCTCCATTACTCGAACTAATGGATGTCGGTTTCTAACGATCAAACCCACAATATATGGAGAGGGGAATATTTACAATCGGCTAAGATATACATATGTGTGTGTGTGTGTCAACTATATAAAGAAGAAAGAGAGGGTTGCTAATGTGATTACTTCTTTTTTAATAACACATGTGAATGAATACGTTGGTATATAAAAGAGTGTGTGTTTGATCTCTCTTGAATATTCTCAAGTTAGAAGAAAATCTTAGATTATCAACTATTTTAATTTGTTTAATAATATTAAGTGATATAAATTTTTGTTTACATAATTAAAATGGCGCTAGCAAGATCTGATTTGGATAGTATAAATGCATTACTAAATAAGCAAACTCTGGTGAAAATGTTGACGTCGTTGGAGATAAATAAACGATACCCAATGAAGAAAATTTCAAAGTCGCAGACGGTTAGGCGATCTCAGCGATTATTTTTGACGATATTGAGAATTCTTGGGTAAAAGTATGGCTACCAAAACGTTGTGTGGAACAATTGAGTGATCATATTCTGGAGGAGATGTGTCAATCAGAAAAGTATATTTTGAGTTATTTAGGACAACGAAATTGTGCTGGCAATAGACTACAATCATTATTTATGTTTGATATAAATGTATAGCGGAATATTTAATCATAACCATAATTGAATAGTTTTAGTTTTAATTTAGCCTTTTTTTTAATGTATTTAGGTATACATGAGTCCTCTCATGTGTCATATTATCGTGTATGTATTGGTTATTGTATTTTTGCAAATGGATAATAATAATTAACTATAATAAATAAATAAATCATAATTATGATTTAATTGTATTAAGTAAAAATATATAACAAAAATTAAAACACATATAATGAAAAATAATTGAACTTGTATTTATTTAATGCTAGCAAAACTACCAATTATCAAATAGAATATATATCTCCATCTTCATGCTAGTACCTATATCATTTTAATAAACATTTTTAGAGCCATCTGTTGGGTCAATGCATCCTTAAAATGTTTCCATCATTCGAAAAAAATGTTTCCATCATTCAACAAAAAATATTTATAAAACAAATCAATAAATTTATTTTTACGCACCAGCTACCTAGATTATGTCAGATGTGTTGTAAAGTATTAGAAGAAACCGTTTTTCGTATAGAGATATAGGTACCTAGTGGGTAATATACGTCGGATTTATTAATTTTTGCTTGTATTATGCCACAATTAATGAGAGGCAAATTCAAATAAAATAAAACAATTTATTCACATAATTGAAATCGAAACATAAATTAAAAAAAAACAATCAACTATTGCTAAATGCTAATAAATATATAGTTACTAACAGACACTATTTTATCTAAAATTCATTATTAAAATTTATTATGAAAACATTAATGAAAAAAAAATGAAATAACACAATATTAGTTAAGCATTAAACACAACGTCAGATATTGTTAATAAATACACATACAAATCAGTAGACATAAATATTCCTTATTCAAACATCTCTTAAAAATTACTTTAAAGTAACTAAATAGTAAATGTGTTAAAATGTTTTAATTTACAATATATACCTACACTTATAATTAAATTAGAATTTTTAACTGAAAAATAAATCTAATTATGAACTAATCGGACATTTCTTCCACCATATTTAATAATATTTTTAATCTCTCTTCTGGATTAATGATATAAAAAGGGATATCTTTATGACCCCACGGAATTGATTTTGTGCTATTCGGAATTAACAATCTTTTATCATCTTTGTGTGATAGAGCAATTTTATTAATTGTTTCGGTATATACATCGTGTAACGTACTCTTAAATTAATTCATTTTGCGAAATATATACCCACCTGTGGTGACTATTTTTTCATAGTCTTCGATAGACAATGTTTTATTTACAATAGATTTTTTAACCCCTTTTGTCCGTTTCAATTCCGTGTTCTGAGTTTTGATACAGTATGCTTTAGCCCCAGTTCCGAAAAAAGATAGGATTGGGTCAATGGGATATTCATCTTTAAATCTCCCTATGACTGATTCTGTGACGGGTATATTTAAAGAGTTTTGTGTATTATAATTGGATGTATCGAAATGGTGTGTATTCTCTTTCATGAAATCGTAAAAGTTTTCTTCCGCTTTGAATATAAGAGAGTCTGTGTCGTCGGTATATAATAAATGAATTTTCTCACCAAAAATTTTTTTTAAGACGTCGTATAAGAAACCATACACAACCGTTTTGGATAGATCTAATATAGAAAATCCTAGATATATTGGTTTATCATAAAAAATCTTTAATTTACCCATATGAATTGCTACCAGGTTTTCCGTAAAAATCGAAGATGTTTTGTAATGTGGTTTCGCGATCAATGCGCGAGCTCCCAAATGTTTTCCTTTATTTTCCCAACTCGTTACTAATTTAATATCTTTTCTATTATCTACATTCTCGACGGATTTCCGTAGATTGAGTTATTCATAATTTTGTAAAACGATTTTTCAAATTTATTAGATGTTTTATTACGCAATGATGTATTTAAATATATTTTTTCAACCAGCGAGATTGATTAAAATCCAAAACTCTGCGAATATTTTTTATTATTAAACCATGTCTTACAGCCTGTTGCAACGTACGATAATGCACCACATATTTCTCTTTATTGAGTAAATTTGGGATTAACTTGGGCGTAACGCTTTTAGAAAGAGGTGGTATAAGACTTTCAACTAGGAACGGCAAATCCGAATGTTCGTCGTGGAGATATGTGGGATATTCAATGTCAACCTCGTATATGAAACCGCGTCGATTATGTTCGGATATATTTAACAGTTCTAATTCGCTAATTTCCTCTTTCGATAGCCAAGAAAAGTCGTTTTCAGGTAGTGATTGTGACATCGAATGACCATACAAATTCGTTGCATCCAAATACATAATATAACTCTCTGGTTTGCTTTCATCAAAACCCGGTATTAATGCATTGTTTGCCACATGCATTCTATCAGAACACTGACTAACTCCACCGCGAATACCTGCCTTGAAAAAATGTACCATGTCTATGTCGGTCAATAAGTCAAGTTCAATTTTAGTTAAACGGAGCATACTGTCCCAGCTTAATGATGGTAAACTTATGTAGTGACCAGGGTCTAATTGATATGTCTCTAAGCTTTTGTCTCTAAAGCTTTCAAATACGTCACATAGTAAGAGTACATAAATAAGTAAATATATATCTGCATATTGTCCTAGGGATTCGCATTCAAATATTTTCCACACTTCTTGCGCTCTATTATAATCAGCTTCGCTAATCGCTTCGTCATTTAACTTATCAAAAAAATCGTCTTTTGTTGGTAAATATGGGGTGTTTAATTTTTGCAAATCATCTAAAAAATTATATGGGAACACACCTTTTTCTCTCATTAATTTAAATTTTTCAGTTCTCCCAAAATATTTACGTGTGGCATTAAACTGATCTGTGTGTAAACTATCACTAAGGTTTTGTTATGATGATTGTAGGAAATTAAAACTATCAATAAATCGCATTTGCATGTATCTTGTTTTACAATGTCCATTTTTATCAATGTATGAATTCATAGGAACTCGTTTTGTTATCAACATATACTTCTCCTTAGTCTGTGCGATAACATCTAATCGACGAACTGTTTAATGAAAAGATTACTATCGTATGACATATTATGAAAGATTATTGGAATATAATGTTGTACTTTAAAATTTAAATTACAAATTGAATGCGCGGCTCCAGATCGTTTAACCCCTGTGATATGATCATGATCCATTACTTTTATATCGGTATCTACAAATTCTCTATTACATATAGCACATATCTTAGCATTCTGGAATTCCAATATTTCATCGCCATTCAAAGGCAACATTGGTACAACTACGCTTAAATAGCGATTATAAATTACTTTTAAATCGGTCTCCAATCTATTTACAAATTCTTCAGCAGCATTTTCTCCGCGATATAATACCAATTTAGATTTTGAATCATCATGACAACATTTAATGTAGTATGAAAAGGCATATGGCTCATGTTTGAATGTCTGATGTGTATAGGAATTTTTTGGATTAGGTTCACACGTTGTGATTGGTTTTAATATTGATTCGAAATCTGCATAAACTATGAATGGTACGGGTAATTGCTTCTCAAAATTTTCGAATTTTAATATATTTTTTGGTACGCTTTTACCAAACCTATCGATTTTCAAATTTTTCGACGGTGTGCATACACTAATATGATTGCAATCATACATTTGATGCGATTTTAATAATTCATTTGAGCTAAAAAATAATAAACAACCGTCACATAAATTAATTCCATGTTGATGTGTTGATACTTGTTTCGACAACAATCTAGAAAGATTTTTTATCCAAAAGTAATGATAACGTCCATTAGCATCATCACTAATAAGTAACAGATTAATATGGTGGAAAAATCTCCTAGAAGCAAACCTCAATGGGCCGACAATATCGTATTCCATTTTATTATTGTTGATTACTCTCTCTAAACCATAAACATTTATTGAAATATTATTAAGTTTTTCGAATTTAGTAATGTCCTTTAATTTCATGGGGAAATCTAAACCTAATAAATTAAGAACTCCGCTATAATGTGGGTATGATGTCGTGTATTGAGAATTTTGTGATGTAGGGTACAAGGCGGCTAAAATTGACCATACGAAGCAATGTTCATCATTTTACACATTAATCACAGCTTTTTTATTTTGAATATATTTCGGTAATTTAATAAATGACGACCCTCGAATTGGTTTGTATTTATTATGAAAACTTACCAGATTCTCTATCTAAAAACTCCTCGGATTTAGTTTTAACAGTTACATATTTTTGCTAATATTAACAACTTGAAAATTTCAACTTAAGTTTAGCACAGTGTGTATAGAATTAAAAAATAATTTGAAATGAATTCGAAAATTTGTGCATTGGAAACATTGCTTTTACATGTAAGTAAATACACACATTATGGTTCTCAAATGTGTTTTTTTTTTGTCTAGTAATAATTATCATATCACTAATAAGTTTGAAAATTTTGTTGTTATAGTCCGAAACAAGCGATAGTGATGATGATGTCAATCCTCAGGAGGGGGGTATTGAAAATAACCCCAACCCCGATGATGAAGAAGTCGTGGATAGTGACCCTGACGAGAGTATTGTAGATGAACATCATGTAGCGGAGGAGTGGCGTGAGAAAGTTCTGACACCTAGTACGAACAATCCTCGAAGTTGTAGGAGCTATTCCTACACAAAAATAACTACAAAAAATGGATTTAATGAAGCTGCATACCCTCAAATTAGAGCTTTCAACCTATGTTACGAATGTTATCAGGTGTATATAGCAGAATATACTGACACAGATGATCCTGCTGGGATGTGGCGGCGGTATGCAAAACATATGCACTACGACATCCATATGGAGCGGTATCCGCTTAGACATAATGCTTTTTGTGACGTTTGTGATTCGAGATTCTGGACTTCTCTTGATATAAACATGTGTTTAACTTGCACACCAAAACATAATAGCTAAGTGTGTAATGAGTGTTGAATTAGCAATAGTATGTTGCATGTTGTAGTTAGATTTAGAATAATATGTAATTATGCTTATTGATAATGCGTTAATTAATTTATAGAATATTGAGTTAGATTAGTAATTAGATTAAATTTTATAGTAATATGTATATTTATTTAATTTTAATGTAATATATTTAAATACTATGTATTATAATAAACTTAAGAAAATTGTATACATAATGTTTGTAATTTTATTTAAATATTTTTATTCATTCGTTCAACATTTGTTTTCTTTTTTTATTTTTATTAAAAATATATTTTGTGAATACTACATTGGGGTTTTTTTTTATATACATAGTTATTTTTGTGTATCCAGCTGTTGTGTGTGCTATTAAAACCAAACCATTTAACTAGGATTCTGTCACCACGTTTTCTCACAACTTTTTCGATTAAATAATTGTCTGGATTTTTTGTTTTCAATAGTTCATATTCATAAAAACAACCTTGTATTGGAACCCCATTCATATCATGTAAATAATAAGTGGTTGGTATAGATTTTCGCACTTTTACAATTTTAAAAAGTTCTACAGTCCAATTAAAAAAAATAGCCCTTCTCAAAGATATGTTTATATTTCGAAATTCGCACGATGTCATTTGTTTTAAATTTTGTTTTTTTACACGTTCACGTCGTTGGATATAAGCTGGAATTTTCGTTGAGGGTAGAACACAGGCGGGGGCGAAACCAGTTGTTCTATGTATTCGATTATTATATGTTTTTACAATGTCATCCAATATATCAGTCCATACATATTTTCCCCTGAACGAGAATTGTTTATACAACCAATTTTTCAATGTTCTAATGACACATTCAACAATGGCTGCCTTCTTTGTACTAAAGACTGAATAATGATGTATTTTATTTGATTTCATTAATTGCGAGAAGTGTTTATTATAAAATTCTGTGCCATTGTCTGTCTGTATGTACTTAGGTAATTCCTTCTTATGCACACCGTTTAAAATTTCTCTCATTTTATTGGTTACTTCAACACCTGTTTTATTTTTTAATGCTTTCACCCACACAAATTTTGAAAAACAATTGATAACTACAAGAATATACCTATATCCATTATTAATCCTAGCGTATTGCTGAATGTCTGCTGCCAAAGATCTGCATAGCCAACAATATTTATTCTTCTACGTCGAAAATTTCGACGAGCACCCCTATGAATTTCATTTACAATACTCAATTTGGTGTTCATTACTAATTAAGAATCAGTGCTATACTATCTCGCCCCTATACATTCTGTTTATTTATATATAACTAGGCGGCTATATCGTCGTTGGCACTGCAATACATGCTATGTGCATGTGCATTATCAGCAATTTTTAGTTCTTTGGTGTTTTAAATTTTAGGCTATGTGCTACACACTTTAATGTATATGCTATGAGTCTAGCGTTTACATTACATAGTAAACTGCTTTTGTAATATCTGCTAAGTATTTCATGGCACTAAAATAACTGCTATGTACAAAAGTCACATATAGCATATATTACAATTTGATAGTTCATATCTTTGAATATTATTGTGCACATAGCTGGTATTTCCAGTATTTTCTAACCTCAAAATATTGCGTGAAGTATTAACTTTTTTGTGGTTTTGGTTATAATAATATCTTGTGTTTACGCATTTGAAGTGAACAAAAATATCTGTAAGTTGTTATGTCTTCGAGAGCGGCATTAATTGTGCAATTAGCTCTGGAAAAAGCGGGGATCACTGACAGAAATGCATCAGTGCACGATACCTGTACTATTGATGGTAAGTTATTTATTTTCTAAATTACCATAACTTACGACTCATCCTACAAACTGTTTGTAGGCAATCAAGCACTATCCGAAGAACCTATTCAAACTGAAGGTATTTATTTACATAGATTATTTATTCGGCTCTTTAATAATTATAATATTTTTTTAATGGGAATAAAAGTCAACCTCCACGAAAATGAAATTCTATTGTTACCAAACATGTTTCGGAGCTTCAAGCTCCATCATCAGTGGCATTACAAACAAACAATACAAAAGCATTGCTATGTGCTAAGAACAGAAAATACAGTTTCCAGAGCAATGCCTTCGGGTCTGAAAAAGAATGCGACTTCATACTCTCACACTATTAAAACTTAAGAAATTGAGTACTCACCATTTCATGAAAATTTTTATTTTATTAAAAGTTCTGTATTTTCTTTTTGTAAATCATCTTACAACTGATATGATAATAATGGTGAATACTACCGATAGTATAATGTTGTGAGTAACACCCGCCATCTAGTGTTCGAAGAACGAACTAGTTAATATCCAATAGCAGGGGACAGATTAAACTGAAATGATAATCAGCGACATCCATTGATCAGACACCGAAACACACTCACAAATACATACAGATAGCTATTTATTCATCTTTTCTAATCAACACACCGCAGTACAGGTGTCGTTTTCTTAACATATGTTAATAATTAAGGTTATACAAACAAAACTACATCAAGTACAAAACAACACGACTTCACCTGGTCCCACAACCCAAATCACACAATAAAGCGCAATAACCGAATGCCCCAAAAAACCACAATATGTAAGAGAACTATTCAATAAAGGACAATGATTTAAAAAACCTAGATGAAGTAAATTCTGTTTGTTCATTCAAACATACGATAGATGGTATATTATTAATGGTAGTAATTTCCATGATCTCCAGGGTATTGAGAAGAGTACCTTTGTTACAAACATGCAGCAGCTTAGTACCACTACGTGGGTCAAACGAATGGTTAAAGTTAATAATGTGGTCTGCGAATGCTGAACTGCTTTCAATACTGGTATAATTGCGCGACTGTGCTTTCGTAATAATTCTATGGTGTTCATCTATTCGAGTTTTAATAGCGCGGCCTGACTGACCAATGTATTGAGCAGTGCACGTTTGGGTGCCACATGACAGTGAATATACACCTGGTTTTTCGGTCCAAATGGATTTATCTTTGCTATTATTAAGAAGAAGGTTGATCGTATTACCAGTACGGAAGCATATATTGATATCATAACAACTAAAGACCTTTTTGACAGCCAAACAAAATGGACCTGTGTATGTAATTGGGTAAAAATTGGACTTACTGGTGTCGGGCGCAGGTTTAAGGTTTTTATGTATATGTTTGTTGATATATTTATAATACATTCTATTTATTGTACTAGATGGGAAACCATTGGTTTTAGCAACATGAAAAATGATCGAAAGCTCCGCATTAAAATGCTCTTCAGATATTGGAATATTAAACAACCTGTGAAAATGGGAATGAAATGCAGCAAATTTGTGTGAGTGGGGGTGATTTGATGTGAAAGGAATAGCTATGTCCGTACTAGTGTCCTTATGGTAAATGGAGAAGGATAAACGGTCGGATAGTCTATAAATGCGTACATCCAAGAATGGTAAGGTTCTATTCGATTCAATCTCGACTGTGAACTGTATTCTGCTATGTAAGGAGTTCATATATGAAAGAGTATCATTAAGATCCTGATGGGACCCCTGAAATACAGCCAGAATATCGTCGACATATCTAAAATAAGTGATAAATCTTGCTTTATGTGTCCGATTTCGCATAATCTGTTTTTCCAGATGCACCATGAAAATTTCAGCAAGGAGGGACGAAGTAGACGCACCCATAGCTAATCCCTCATTCTGCTTATAAATGGTATTATTAAACTGGAAGAAGTTCTGGGCTAAGGTAATCTCCAACAAACCAACAATGTCGCGAATAGACTCGCTATCAAGGGATGATTGGTTTGTAAGAAGCTCTGAAGTAAGTTGCACGCTTTCAGCGACTGGCACACTCGTGAAAAGGTTCTTCACATCGAAGGAAACAAGGAACGAATCATCAGGACATTGAACTTCTTTCAATTTTTGGCATAACTCGATTGAATTATTCACGGAATAGGGTGGTTTAAAGCTAGTACATTTTTTGATTGTGTAGTTCAACCATTTAGATAACTTTGACGCTGGTGAAGTGGAGTAACATACAATTGGTCGAGCGGGACAATTAACTTTATGTGTTTTAAGTTGGGCTCTAAGCATTGGTATTTGAGGATTCATGTTGGTTAATTTAAATTTGTTGGTATTAAAAATTGATAGTGTATCTCTCGTTTTCGCTAGGGTTTTATTAAATGTGGTACAGTAAGTCTTAAGTGGATTAGTTGGCAATATGGAAAAGTCAGATGTGTCAAGGAAACTATTCACTTTCTCGACATATGTGTCCTTCGGACAAATCACAGTACAATTACTCTTGTCACTTTTACTAAGAATTAGATTGTTTATTTCTAGTTTTCTTTTAATATCTTTAATCGTTTTGACTTCATCAGGTTTATTCGATGTATTATACGTGTTGTTTTTGTGAGTTTTATTCAATATTTTAGAAATGTTAGTATGAATAATTTCTTTTCCAGAAATATTAGATGTTTCGATAATGGCTTCACATTCGGCAGCAGTCACCTTCAAATCTTTGCTAGTTAAACTCTTATGTATGTTATATTTTAACCCTTTGTTGAGTAAAGCTGATTCTTGTTCAGTGAATGTAATATTGGAAAGATTTAGAAGTCTATCATGAAACTGAACTTGGTTTGGCTGTACACTATGTGGAAACTGTTGATTAAAAATGTGATTGTCAAAAGGCACAACACTATCGTCGCTGAAAGTTACACTACTCTCATTCAAAGTATTACTAGACAAATATAATTCATGAAAATTACCACCATCAAAAACCGGTTGTGTTTTAGATCTTAAACTATCTAACTTATTATTTAATCTATTCCTCTTAATATTACTCCTAATGGTTATCACCTCATGTAACTGTTGTTGAAGAACATCCCATTCCAGTTGGTGAAGTCTTTGTGTTAGTTGTGATGCGACATAATGCAATTTCACATCCACCATATGCTTCTTCTTGTGTAGCAATTTGATTTCTTCTCGTAACCATGTTAACTTTGCTACTTTGATGGCTCTTATAGCTGAAGGGGAACTGTTATTCGTTCGGACTTTTATATAGTTAGGGGTTAGATTTTCTTTCTTGCACATGCAGTTGAAATAAATATCGAGATCAACGTATCTTCTTTTCAGTAAAAGCTTTTCGTATTCACGGACTAAAACAGCTTGACTAGCTTCATTCATCTTAAAAAAGTAGTCCATCCTGGAGTGGAGTAAGTTAATTTAATGGGAATAAAAGTCAACCTCCACGAAAATGAAATTCTATTGTTACCAAACATGTTTCGGAGCTTCAAGCTCCATCATCAGTGGCATTACAAACAAACAATACAAAAGCATTGCTATGTGCTAAGAACAGAAAATACAGTTTCCAGAGCAATGCCTTCGGGTCTGAAAAAGAATGCGACTTCATACTCTCACACTATTAAAACTTAAGAAATTGAGTACTCACCATTTCATGAAAATTTTTATTTTATTAAAAGTTCTGTATTTTCTTTTTGTAAATCATCTTACAACTGATATGATAATAATGGTGAATACTACCGATAGTATAATGTTGTGAGTAACACCCGCCATCTAGTGTTCGAAGAACGAACTAGTTAATATCCAATAGCAGGGGACAGATTAAACTGAAATGATAATCAGCGACATCCATTGATCAGACACCGAAACACACTCACAAATACATACAGATAGCTATTTATTCATCTTTTCTAATCAACACACCGCAGTACAGGTGTCGTTTTCTTAACATATGTTAATAATTAAGGTTATACAAACAAAACTACATCAAGTACAAAACAACACGACTTCACCTGGTCCCACAACCCAAATCACACAATAAAGCGCAATAACCGAATGCCCCAAAAAACCACAATATGTAAGAGAACTATTCAATAAAGGACAATGATTTAAAAAACCTAGATGAAGTAAATTCTGTTTGTTCATTCAAACATACGATAGATGGTATATTATTAATGGTAGTAATTTCCATGATCTCCAGGGTATTGAGAAGAGTACCTTTGTTACAAACATGCAGCAGCTTAGTACCACTACGTGGGTCAAACGAATGGTTAAAGTTAATAATGTGGTCTGCGAATGCTGAACTGCTTTCAATACTGGTATAATTGCGCGACTGTGCTTTCGTAATAATTCTATGGTGTTCATCTATTCGAGTTTTAATAGCGCGGCCTGACTGACCAATGTATTGAGCAGTGCACGTTTGGGTGCCACATGACAGTGAATATACACCTGGTTTTTCGGTCCAAATGGATTTATCTTTGCTATTATTAAGAAGAAGGTTGATCGTATTACCAGTACGGAAGCATATATTGATATCATAACAACTAAAGACCTTTTTGACAGCCAAACAAAATGGACCTGTGTATGTAATTGGGTAAAAATTGGACTTACTGGTGTCGGGCGCAGGTTTAAGGTTTTTATGTATATGTTTGTTGATATATTTATAATACATTCTATTTATTGTACTAGATGGGAAACCATTGGTTTTAGCAACATGAAAAATGATCGAAAGCTCCGCATTAAAATGCTCTTCAGATATTGGAATATTAAACAACCTGTGAAAATGGGAATGAAATGCAGCAAATTTGTGTGAGTGGGGGTGATTTGATGTGAAAGGAATAGCTATGTCCGTACTAGTGTCCTTATGGTAAATGGAGAAGGATAAACGGTCGGATAGTCTATAAATGCGTACATCCAAGAATGGTAAGGTTCTATTCGATTCAATCTCGACTGTGAACTGTATTCTGCTATGTAAGGAGTTCATATATGAAAGAGTATCATTAAGATCCTGATGGGACCCCTGAAATACAGCCAGAATATCGTCGACATATCTAAAATAAGTGATAAATCTTGCTTTATGTGTCCGATTTCGCATAATCTGTTTTTCCAGATGCACCATGAAAATTTCAGCAAGGAGGGACGAAGTAGACGCACCCATAGCTAATCCCTCATTCTGCTTATAAATGGTATTATTAAACTGGAAGAAGTTCTGGGCTAAGGTAATCTCCAACAAACCAACAATGTCGCGAATAGACTCGCTATCAAGGGATGATTGGTTTGTAAGAAGCTCTGAAGTAAGTTGCACGCTTTCAGCGACTGGCACACTCGTGAAAAGGTTCTTCACATCGAAGGAAACAAGGAACGAATCATCAGGACATTGAACTTCTTTCAATTTTTGGCATAACTCGATTGAATTATTCACGGAATAGGGTGGTTTAAAGCTAGTACATTTTTTGATTGTGTAGTTCAACCATTTAGATAACTTTGACGCTGGTGAAGTGGAGTAACATACAATTGGTCGAGCGGGACAATTAACTTTATGTGTTTTAAGTTGGGCTCTAAGCATTGGTATTTGAGGATTCATGTTGGTTAATTTAAATTTGTTGGTATTAAAAATTGATAGTGTATCTCTCGTTTTCGCTAGGGTTTTATTAAATGTGGTACAGTAAGTCTTAAGTGGATTAGTTGGCAATATGGAAAAGTCAGATGTGTCAAGGAAACTATTCACTTTCTCGACATATGTGTCCTTCGGACAAATCACAGTACAATTACTCTTGTCACTTTTACTAAGAATTAGATTGTTTATTTCTAGTTTTATAAATATATCAACAAACATATACATAAAAACCTTAAACCTGCGCCCGACACCAGTAAGTCCAATTTTTACCCAATTACATACACAGGTCCATTTTGTTTGGCTGTCAAAAAGGTCTTTAGTTGTTATGATATCAATATATGCTTCCGTACTGGTAATACGATCAACCTTCTTCTTAATAATAGCAAAGATAAATCCATTTGGACCGAAAAACCAGGTGTATATTCACTGTCATGTGGCACCCAAACGTGCACTGCTCAATACATTGGTCAGTCAGGCCGCGCTATTAAAACTCGAATAGATGAACACCATAGAATTATTACGAAAGCACAGTCGCGCAATTATACCAGTATTGAAAGCAGTTCAGCATTCGCAGACCACATTATTAACTTTAACCATTCGTTTGACCCACGTAGTGGTACTAAGCTGCTGCATGTTTGTAACAAAGGTACTCTTCTCAATACCCTGGAGATCATGGAAATTACTACCATTAATAATATACCATCTATCGTATGTTTGAATGAACAAACAGAATTTACTTCATCTAGGTTTTTTAAATCATTGTCCTTTATTGAATAGTTCTCTTACATATTGTGGTTTTTTGGGGCATTCGGTTATTGCGCTTTATTGTGTGATTTGGGTTGTGGGACCAGGTGAAGTCGTGTTGTTTTGTACTTGATGTAGTTTTGTTTGTATAACCTTAATTATTAACATATGTTAAGAAAACGACACCTGTACTGCGGTGTGTTGATTAGAAAAGATGAATAAATAGCTATCTGTATGTATTTGTGAGTGTGTTTCGGTGTCTGATCAATGGATGTCGCTGATTATCATTTCAGTTTAATCTGTCCCCTGCTATTGGATATTAACTAGTTCGTTCTTCGAACACTAGATGGCGGGTGTTACTCACAACATTATACTATCGGTAGTATTCACCATTATTATCATATCAGTTGTAAGATGATTTACAAAAAGAAAATACAGAACTTTTAATAAAATAAAAATTTTCATGAAATGGTGAGTACTCAATTTCTTAAGTTTTAATAGTGTGAGAGTATGAAGTCGCATTCTTTTTCAGACCCGAAGGCATTGCTCTGGAAACTGTATTTTCTGTTCTTAGCACATAGCAATGCTTTTGTATTGTTTGTTTGTAATGCCACTGATGATGGAGCTTGAAGCTCCGAAACATGTTTGGTAACAATAGAATTTCATTTTCGTGGAGGTTGACTTTTATTCCCATTAAATTAACTTACTCCACTCCAGGATGGACTACTTTTTTAAGATGAATGAAGCTAGTCAAGCTGTTTTAGTCCGTGAATACGAAAAGCTTTTACTGAAAAGAAGATACGTTGATCTCGATATTTATTTCAACTGCATGTGCAAGAAAGAAAATCTAACCCCTAACTATATAAAAGTCCGAACGAATAACAGTTCCCCTTCAGCTATAAGAGCCATCAAAGTAGCAAAGTTAACATGGTTACGAGAAGAAATCAAATTGCTACACAAGAAGAAGCATATGGTGGATGTGAAATTGCATTATGTCGCATCACAACTAACACAAAGACTTCACCAACTGGAATGGGATGTTCTTCAACAACAGTTACATGAGGTGATAACCATTAGGAGTAATATTAAGAGGAATAGATTAAATAATAAGTTAGATAGTTTAAGATCTAAAACACAACCGGTTTTTGATGGTGGTAATTTTCATGAATTATATTTGTCTAGTAATACTTTGAATGAGAGTAGTGTAACTTTCAGCGACGATAGTGTTGTGCCTTTTGACAATCACATTTTTAATCAACAGTTTCCACATAGTGTACAGCCAAACCAAGTTCAGTTTCATGATAGACTTCTAAATCTTTCCAATATTACATTCACTGAACAAGAATCAGCTTTACTCAACAAAGGGTTAAAATATAACATACATAAGAGTTTAACTAGCAAAGATTTGAAGGTGACTGCTGCCGAATGTGAAGCCATTATCGAAACATCTAATATTTCTGGAAAAGAAATTATTCATACTAACATTTCTAAAATATTGAATAAAACTCACAAAAACAACACGTATAATACATCGAATAAACCTGATGAAGTCAAAACGATTAAAGATATTAAAAGAAAACTAGAAATAAACAATCTAATTCTTAGTAAAAGTGACAAGAGTAATTGTACTGTGATTTGTCCGAAGGACACATATGTCGAGAAAGTGAATAGTTTCCTTGACACATCTGACTTTTCCATATTGCCAACTAATCCACTTAAGACTTACTGTACCACATTTAATAAAACCCTAGCGAAAACGAGAGATACACTATCAATTTTTAATACCAACAAATTTAAATTAACCAACATGAATCCTCAAATACCAATGCTTAGAGCCCAACTTAAAACACATAAAGTTAATTGTCCCGCTCGACCAATTGTATGTTACTCCACTTCACCAGCGTCAAAGTTATCTAAATGGTTGAACTACACAATCAAAAAATGTACTAGCTTTAAACCACCCTATTCCGTGAATAATTCAATCGAGTTATGCCAAAAATTGAAAGAAGTTCAATGTCCTGATGATTCGTTCCTTGTTTCCTTCGATGTGAAGAACCTTTTCACGAGTGTGCCAGTCGCTGAAAGCGTGCAACTTACTTCAGAGCTTCTTACAAACCAATCATCCCTTGATAGCGAGTCTATTCGCGACATTGTTGGTTTGTTGGAGATTACCTTAGCCCAGAACTTCTTCCAGTTTAATAATACCATTTATAAGCAGAATGAGGGATTAGCTATGGGTGCGTCTACTTCGTCCCTCCTTGCTGAAATTTTCATGGTGCATCTGGAAAAACAGATTATGCGAAATCGGACACATAAAGCAAGATTTATCACTTATTTTAGATATGTCGACGATATTCTGGCTGTATTTCAGGGGTCCCATCAGGATCTTAATGATACTCTTTCATATATGAACTCCTTACATAGCAGAATACAGTTCACAGTCGAGATTGAATCGAATAGAACCTTACCATTCTTGGATGTACGCATTTATAGACTATCCGACCGTTTATCCTTCTCCATTTACCATAAGGACACTAGTACGGACATAGCTATTCCTTTCACATCAAATCACCCCCACTCACACAAATTTGCTGCATTTCATTCCCATTTTCACAGGTTGTTTAATATTCCAATATCTGAAGAGCATTTTAATGCGGAGCTTTCGATCATTTTTCATGTTGCTAAAACCAATGGTTTCCCATCTAGTACAATAAATAGAATGTATTATAAATATATCAACAAACATATACATAAAAACCTTAAACCTGCGCCCGACACCAGTAAGTCCAATTTTTACCCAATTACATACACAGGTCCATTTTGTTTGGCTGTCAAAAAGGTCTTTAGTTGTTATGATATCAATATATGCTTCCGTACTGGTAATACGATCAACCTTCTTCTTAATAATAGCAAAGATAAATCCATTTGGACCGAAAAACCAGGTGTATATTCACTGTCATGTGGCACCCAAACGTGCACTGCTCAATACATTGGTCAGTCAGGCCGCGCTATTAAAACTCGAATAGATGAACACCATAGAATTATTACGAAAGCACAGTCGCGCAATTATACCAGTATTGAAAGCAGTTCAGCATTCGCAGACCACATTATTAACTTTAACCATTCGTTTGACCCACGTAGTGGTACTAAGCTGCTGCATGTTTGTAACAAAGGTACTCTTCTCAATACCCTGGAGATCATGGAAATTACTACCATTAATAATATACCATCTATCGTATGTTTGAATGAACAAACAGAATTTACTTCATCTAGGTTTTTTAAATCATTGTCCTTTATTGAATAGTTCTCTTACATATTGTGGTTTTTTGGGGCATTCGGTTATTGCGCTTTATTGTGTGATTTGGGTTGTGGGACCAGGTGAAGTCGTGTTGTTTTGTACTTGATGTAGTTTTGTTTGTATAACCTTAATTATTAACATATGTTAAGAAAACGACACCTGTACTGCGGTGTGTTGATTAGAAAAGATGAATAAATAGCTATCTGTATGTATTTGTGAGTGTGTTTCGGTGTCTGATCAATGGATGTCGCTGATTATCATTTCAGTTTAATCTGTCCCCTGCTATTGGATATTAACTAGTTCGTTCTTCGAACACTAGATGGCGGGTGTTACTCACAACATTATACTATCGGTAGTATTCACCATTATTATCATATCAGTTGTAAGATGATTTACAAAAAGAAAATACAGAACTTTTAATAAAATAAAAATTTTCATGAAATGGTGAGTACTCAATTTCTTAAGTTTTAATAGTGTGAGAGTATGAAGTCGCATTCTTTTTCAGACCCGAAGGCATTGCTCTGGAAACTGTATTTTCTGTTCTTAGCACATAGCAATGCTTTTGTATTGTTTGTTTGTAATGCCACTGATGATGGAGCTTGAAGCTCCGAAACATGTTTGGTAACAATAGAATTTCATTTTCGTGGAGGTTGACTTTTATTCCCATTAAATTAACTTACTCCACTCCAGGATGGACTACTTTTTTAAGATGAATTATAATATTGTTATGTATGTACCGATCTTTAGTACAAATTTTAGCAAGTTCGGAATCTACACACAATGATATTAATATGGGTGAAGCCCCACTTTTAATATCCCCCGTACAGTTGGATCAAAATGGCACCTCAGTGGATTCACAAAATTATGTATCGAGTGCTCAAGAATTTCAATATAATATTGTATCAGGTGAAGAAATTTGTAAGTATCTATGATGTATTTTTGTGCTTCGATAATATTTATCTCCTTACAAATTTCAGTGGGCCCAGAATCTGAATTTTTTAACATTCATCCAAATGAGTTATCTGAATCTGAAAATATTGCAATATTATTTAATAGCGAACACTGTGATGAAAGTGACACTTTAATGGTGCAAACCGAAACCAAAGAAGGTACAAGTTTTAATTGCAGTTAGTTTTTATTCTAATTTTACAAATTTTAGCCCCGTTAGAAAGTGTATTACTTTGTGAAGAAATGAATGATTTCTCCGAGTCCGATGATGAACCGTTATGTAATTTAGTTAAAAAGTACATTTCAAATAAAGGCATCCCTACAGTCAGCATAGGTAAGTATTGGAAATTTATTTTATTATGTCATTTTCAAACATTTCTTATTTTATCAACAGGCGATGAAAGCAGAGAAGGTGTAGTACTATTTGAATGTCCAGTTAACGTTCCTTTTAACCTGCCGCCAGATATTATAAACGAACTTCAAGTAGTCCAAAAAAAGAGTGTGATTTTAAATATAAACGAAAATGACGACATTGATAATAATAAAAAGCGATCCAAAAAGTCACAAAGGGAAGACACTAATATTAAAAGAATGAAAGGAGAACCCTACACTGGTTATACTCGTTCAAAAACTGGAGAAATACAACATAATCAAGAACGTGATGGAAGATCAATTAAAAGCAGATGTTTGCACAAAATACCGCAGAAAAAAACGAATAGAACTTTCCTATGTGGTTTAGTGTCAGAACCATCACGAGAAAAACTATTTAACTATTTTTGGACCTTGCCAAGTTGGAGTGCTAGGGCAGCATACTTGAAAGGTTTAGTGAAAACAATAGAACCTGGACGAAGAAGAAAAGACGCAGGAAATAAACAGAAACGCAAGAAACAGTCACACCATTGTTTCATTGTGAATTAGAAGGGCGAAAAATATTGGTGTGCAGAACATTGCTTCTTAATACTTTAGACCTCGGAAGAAATACGTTCGAACGGTGGACCACAAACCATAAACTGAAATGTCAACAAAATCAGCGAGAAGAGGATATGTTGATGCCACTAACAAATATGTTGATGCCACTAACAAACACAAGGGAAATTCTGGCTCAACTAAAACTATAATCAGTAGAGTGAAACAGGAACTTCAACAATGGTTTCGCGAATTACCTAAGGTCCCAAGCCATTATTGTCGTAGCACTTCAAAAAAAAATTATATTGAGTCAGTGTTTAGGTCAACACTACATATTTATAAGGTTTATAAACTTTTCTGTCAAGAAAAAAAGATCAAATTTGCATCCCGCGCCTTATTTAGAAAAACCTTGATAGCAGAAAATATTGCTATCCATAAACCTCGAAAGGACCAATGTGATCTTTGTTGTTCATGGAAAACAGGCAACGTATCAGAAGAAACCTATAACAATCATTTAAGGAAAAAAAAAAGCGGCCGAAGAAGCTAAGAAAAAGGCAAAAGAAGCCGCAAATGACGAAAAGTATGTCATAACTATGGATTTGCAGAGTGTTTTATTGGCACCTAAGTTAGAAGCTTCTGCAATTTATTATAAGCAGAAACTGCAGGTTCACAATTTTTGCACTCAATGACAAAAATGTCGACTTATATGTTTGGCATGAATGCAATGGTGGTGTGACCGGAAATGAGTTTACAAGTTGTATCGTAGATTACATAAAAAAATCTAAAGATGAGAAGAAATATAGGCACATTGTTCTGATATCAGATGGTTGCGGGTATCAGAACCGAAACAAAGTGCTTTCGAGTGCACTTTTGCAACTTGCTAAAAACTTAGCTAGTTAAGTTTCTTGAACAACCGAAGGTATTTTTAAAAAAATAAAAATTTATTTTCAAAAAATTACAAAGAATGAAGTGATTGTGACAAAATTATAACTTATAATCCTAACAAAATTGGTATTTTACTTGTATTTATAACATTTATGAAATATGTTGAATTAACAAAAAGCTCTTATTCTAGGTATCTTATTTTATATTATTATATGTCGTATACAGGATGTAACACCTCCCTCCTTAAGAATCGGCTTCGGGCTTGAACAGGATTGAAGGCGATTGATCGTGTTGATTACGTCGTGGTTTCTTCAATTTGATTACGATATAGATGATGATGAATGTAACGACCAAACCAAATGTTGTCCATAAGGTCCAATATATTGGATTGTTCAAATTTATTTCATTTGTTGATAATGGGTTAATTGCTTCGATGTTGTCTCGTAGTTGATGAATATCTTCTAAGTTGATGTTTTCAATACATAACGGTCTTTGCTGATCGTAACTTGCATTCGAGTTAATTTGGAATTTTGGAAGGATGAGCGGTCGGCCAAGTTCTGTTTTTCAATGTTGCCAAATTTATAGTTCAAATATTCAAAACTGCAATTCATTGGCACGTAAATCAGTTTGTTTCCATATATTATATGTGGTTGTTCATCTTGACATTTTGACTTAATTTTTATTTTATTATTAGAAATAATAATCAAGTAATTATCGTTGATTCTATTGATAATTAATTTTGGCGCTATGACAGGAACATTGTTGCAGTACGGATTTTTATCCATTATTAGTCCGGGTATACATGTCGATTTTGTGTCAAACTTTAGGGCTCTTTGTTCACAAAGGAAAACGTCTTCTATGTGTTTACAGGGTTGTTCCATAAATTGATATACATCTTCTTCAGTAGCCAAATAAGGTTCATCAGGGATAATAATGGTATTTTGTTTTGTGGGGATTGGAAATAGATGAAAGTATTGAAAAGTTTTAGGATGGACTATGGGAACTTCTATAGCAAAAATTATATGATCGCTTGAATAATAACAATTTGTACGAATAATAGAATACCAAGAAAAAGTATCAATTTTTAATATTTCATCTTGCTTGTATATTTCTGATATCTCTTTTAATATAGTTTGTAAATTTCGATTGGTCAATATATCAGGGTGAATAACATGTAATTTTGAAAAAGTTATTGCATTTTCTATATTGTCAAGAAAAGTAGCGATAACATTTGCACTAAGAAATATTTGATTTATCATACTTAAATCAATTCAATATTTGTATTGATGATTCGTAAATATACTTGAGGACGTTTTAAAATTATTAATGTAGGTTAATATTTTCTTTTGATTGCTCGATATTTGATCAATTGTTTTTGAATATTTTTCAACTTATTGCTTTGACAAAGATATTTGTTCATTTACGTTTTTTATAATTTTATCTTCGTTTGTTTTTAAAATGTTTAATGCTTTTTCATATTTTTCGCCATCATCCGCATCTAAGGTACCAAAAAGCCATTTACTAACCTTTCCGCCTAGATCAATTAATCCACGTTTCTGCCTATTATTTTGATTAAAATTTCTAAATTTAATATTTTCGAATTTAGTAGAAATTTCTGACATTATTGGTTCTAGATGATCTAATTGATTTCTTAAACTTTTTTCGAAACCATCTGTATAAGAGGAAATAGAAGAATTTAAGCTGGTATATGTATCAAGTAAATTTTTAATTTGTTTTTCGAAATCTTTCAAATTTATGTTATATAAAAATACATGTTTACTGATAATTATTTTTGAAGTTCCTATTTTAAAAAGGAGGATTCCGGGAGTATCATCGAGGCTTAATATTTTAATTTCATGTGCTTGGGCCACTATTATTGTCAACAACAGGATGGCTATTCTCTTCATCTTGAGCCTGCAACAAAGGAGGCTTTTTTAATTCTTTTATGTGAGTTATTTGTGTTTTCTTATTTTTTATGTTCAATATTTTGACTTTGTTATATTCTAAAATTTCAGTTATCCTATAGGGACCTAAGAATTTGTTATTCTTTTTATTTCGTGATAATGGGTTCTTTTTATATACAGTTTGTCCTACTTTAAAGTCATTATTTTCATTGCCTTTCTTATTTATACGTTTTAAGACATTCTCTTTTTTCGTTTCAAGGTTTTCCTTTACTTGTCCATAGACACAACTTAATTTTTGATTATGATTTTCAACGTAATTTGTGAAAAACTCTGGTGGAGTAAAAATTTCAGGATTGCGTAAATTAGTATGACCAAATACTAACTCAAATGGAGTATACTTTGTTGAACTATGAATTGAGCTGTTATAACCAATAATTGCATAATTTATAAGGTCAGTTTCTGCAGGATAAGTTTCTTTTAAAATTCTGAGATGTTCAATGAGAGTAGAGTGTAATCTTTCTATTAGTCCATTAGACTCATGATGAGCTGCTGTTGTGAAATGTGATTTAATCTTATGTAAATTAAGCATTTCTTTTAAAACTTCGTTTTTAAATTCTTTTCCAGTATCTGAAACTATAGTTTGTGGAGTTCCAAAACTTGAGAAATATTTTATTAATGCATCACAAACGCTTATCGCACTTTTAGATTGGATTTGTATAGCTTGCGCAAATTTAGAGAAAGCATCTATAATAGTTAAGTATAATTTTGTGTCATAATAGAAAATATCCATATGAACTATCTCAAATGGTTTAGATGGGGTTTTTGTCAAATTTAAGGGTGTATAGGGTGGATGTCTTCCGTATTTAGTTTTTTGACATGGCTCGCATTCATTGATGAATTGTGTAACAGTTTGTTTCATTTTAAACCAAAAATAGTTTCGTTTTAAATATTGAACCGTTTCTTCTATACCACGATGGTTTGTTTTCCCTTCATGGTGGATTTTAATTAAAAGAATTTGTTCCTCAACATCTCTAATCGTGTTAACTAGTTTTGTGCATTGAATTAATTTTGGATTTTTCCGACTAAAGTGTTCTGAATAAATATTGGAGAATGGAACGATAAATTTATCAGTTTGAAAATATATATAGTAGGTATTATTCGGATTCAAGTATTCTTTCATGAATTTCAAGATTAAATCTCCATTATCTTCTAAAGGTAGTTTGACTGTAATGATTTTCTGAGATTCGTAATTATCGATATTAACTGAGAGTTTATTAACATTTTGTTTTGAAACATGAATTTGATTTAATTTGTTATTGATTATGTCATCTAGAATTGAAATACCATCATTCTCAGTTTCTTTTGATAAGGAATGTGGGGTTTGATCTGAAGGTTCATTATTTATATTTTGTATTCCACGTGGGGGTGTGATTAATATATCGGATAAGATATTTATTTTTGATTTCGCTTTGGTTATAGGTTGTTTACTTGTAGACGGGAAACCTAAAAATGGTAGTAAGTCGTGATCATCGTCAGTTTTAATTAATTGAGGATTTTCTATAAGCTGGTTTAAATAATCTAAGTCGTCTTTGTGTGTCTGGTCTGGATTATTGTACAGTGAGTCTGTATCTTTCATCATATTAATTTCGATTCTAGATAATGCATCCGCATTACTATTTAGTTTACCCTTTTTATATATAATTTTATAATCGTATTCTTCGAGTTTTAAACGCCAACGAACTAATTTTGAATTTGGTTCTTTTAAATTAAACAGCCAAGTTAAAGGACGATGATCGGTTATAATTGTAAATTTGCGACCAAAAAGGTAAGGTCGAAAATGTTTACATGCCCACACGATGGCAAGTAATTCTTTCTCTATTGTGCTATATTTTTGTTCAGATTCGTTAAGAGTACGCGAAGCGTATGCTACCGGTTTATCTTGATTTAAATTTCCTTGGGAAAGTACTGCTCCAATAGCAAAGTTTGAAGCGTCTGTCGCGAGTATAAATTCTTTAATGAAATCAGGATATTGTAGTATAGGATCATTACATAAAATTTTCTTACAAGTATTAAAACTTTCCATAAATTTTTGATCATGTATTATTTTTGAACCCTTTTTGAGACATAAAGTTAATGGTTTTGTAATTTTGGCAAAGTCTTTGATAAAACGTCTGTAATAGCCTAAAATTCCGAGAAACGATTTTATATCTTTTTGTGATTTAGGTATAGGAAAATTTTGAATAGCCGAAATTTTATCTGGATTAGGTTTAACGCCTTCAGGTGTAATTACATGTCCAAGATAAGCTACAGTTTTTTGTAAAAATTCAGATTTGTCTAATTGGATTTTAAAGTTAGAGCATCTTAGTCTGTCAAAAACATTTTTAAGTCGAGTGATGTGTTCTTGTAATGATGTACTGAAAATTATTATGTCATCTAAATATACTAAACAAATTTCGTTATTTAATCCACGTAAAACATTTTCCATTACACGCTGGAATGTGCTCGGAGCATTTTTCAATCCAAATGGCATTCGAATAAATTCATAATGTCCATTTAAAGTCGAGAATGCGGTTTTTGGTATATCATTTTTGTCAATTTCAATTTGATGGAATCCAGATGCTAGGTCCAAGGTTGTGAAATAATTTGCTTTACCTAATTTGTCTAGAATGTCTGTAATATTAGGAAGTGGATACTTGTCGTCAATTGTCTTTTCGTTCAGTTTTCTGTAATCAATAACTATACGCCATTTTTTCTTACCGGAGGAATCTACCTTCTTTGGAACGATCCAAATAGGACTACTCCATGGAGAAGTTGAAGGTTGTATAATTTGTTGTTCAAGCATTTTATTCATTTGAGTTTTAACTTGCTTGTATACCTCAGGAAATCTATATGATTTTGTAAATATTGGCTTATCGTCCGTCAAATTGATTTTATGTGTTATTTTATTTGAAAAAGTCAGTGGTAGTTGTTCACAATAAAAAATGTCCCTATAGTCATAGCAAAGTTTACGTATTGCATCACTTTCTTCTTTATTGCAGTGGTCAAATCTAAGATTTTTTAAGTTTTGTTTTAAAATGTTATCTTGATTTTGATTTATTTGAATGTCGTTCTCAAAATTTTCGATAAAATTTATTTCGTTTGGGTTTAAAATTTCAATATCAAATGGTTCAGTTATTGCTATACTTTGAGTTTCTTCGTTTGGGTTTAATATTGTGGTGTACGCGAAGTAGTTTTCAATATTTACAACTGCTTTAGGTATTTCTAAATCTTTATCAAGTTTCACATATTCAAATAGGCCTAAACCTTTCTCATAACAAACTGGAATTTTTATTACTTTTTGACATCTACCTGGTACAATAAGACTATGATGACATTTGTAAATATTTTTTATAGGCTTGATAATTTCATCTGTAAAAATCATAGGTACTTGAGTAATTGGAGTAATAAGTAATTTTTCAGAAATATTAACAGATGCCTTTAATTGCTTTAAAAGATCCATGCCTATAAGTCCATCATAATTTTCACTAAATTTGTAAATGTAAAAAGGATGAGATTCATTTACACAAAATATTTTAAAAATAGGCATAATAGCAACTTCATTATGATAAGTGATATTATGAGAGGTTTGTATAGTAAAGTCTTTATTTATAATTAAATCTTTATAATATTTATATGCCAAATTAGGATTTATCAAACTTCTGGAACTGCCTGTATCTATAAGGAATTTTGCTTTTATTTCGGAAATATAAATGTATGGTAAATTACTTTGTAAATGGTTTAAAGATATTATGTTACACTGTTGTCCGTTTGACGATTCTGAAAATTTGTATCAGTTTCTTGGATTTCATTTTCTACTAGTTCTTTATCACTAGAATTACTCTCAGATGACACGTGTAAAAACGTATTATCATCATAATAATGTTCTTGTTGAGTATAATTATTAGAATACATATAATTATCTTGTTCAGCAATGTTATACTGAAAATTGTAGTCAGGATCGGAATAAGGATCAATTTCAATATTATGAAGTTCTTGCGATACAAAATTACGAGGTCCTGTACTTTGGAAATAATTAGGCAATCTATAGTTATTTTGATTTGGAAGAGCAGTATTTCTTGTTGAAATAGACATTGGCTCAGGTTTGTTTATAGGAGTTTTACCAGTTGCTTGAAAGACATTACGGGGTTGTCCGAAAACTTGTTGGTTTGTGAAAAATTTTTGGGGTGGAAGATTTTGCCTTGGTTGAATATTTATTGGTTGAGATGGAAAAGGTTTTTGGAAATTTTGTGAAACATTTTGATTAAAAACAGGAGGATTCTGTTGCCGAAATTGTGTTGGCATTGGGATTTGGAAATAAGTTGTCGGTTGGCGAATATGTACCGGATTAGGTGCAACCTGCCTCATTGGAATTTGTTTCACTGATTGAAAATGTTGTCTCTGGTAGTTTAAGAAATTTTCTTCCTCTAAAACATATGAAATCGCAAGTTCTAGGGTATCGGGTTTTCTTAATCTAACCATATCTTGTATTCTACCTGATAGTCCTCGAATGAATGTTTTTAATGCCAGTTCATCATAATTTTTAATTTGGAACATAACTTCATTTGGTTGTAAATTTAAAGATTTTATTTTAGAAGAAATTGAGCTTCGAGATTTTTGAATTCGTTGTCCAAAAGAAAAGAAAGATTCGTTTTTATATGGATGTAAAACTATTAGTTCTTGCACTAAACAGTCTAAATTTCGCTGATCTCCAAAAGTCAAACGTAAAAGGTATTTTAAATTTGCCCAATCTCGAATTTCGGGACGACTTCCTATTAACATTAATGCTCGACCTGATAATTTGCCTATGACGGCCCTGATTAAGAAAGTATTAAAAGGATCAGATGGTCTTTCTGTAATTGTGTAAGTATTTATAAAATATTCGCAATGTTCGAGGAATATTTCTAGGGTGTTTGCATCACCGTCAAAATTTGGGATAGCATCTAAATATAGCCTAACCAATGAACAATTAACTTTGTCAGCCATATTTTCAGAATTTAATTTAATGTTATCAGTACTTATTTGTAAACTATCTAACTTATTAATTAAATCGTCCAGCTCGATTTTTGTAGCTGCCTGATGCAATTAATAATCAAAATTTTACTAAACTAAACTAAAAGAAAATAAGCTCGATATTAGAAACTTATTTCACTTTTCTAAAACTAAATGAGATTTCTGTTTTTTGGAATTTTTTTTCTAATCTAACCTAACCTACGTTTTTTGATCGTGTTCAGCGATCGCACTAAAAATTCATATGCCCTGAACTTTTAGGAGGAAAATCATATAATTTTTGCCACAAAATGAAAACTAGGAAAAGAATAAAAAGGATTGGCTACCTTGAATTCCCTGTCGACGTCCTGGTCTTCTCGAAAAGAGATACAGCGAGTATAGCCGCCTGATTCGCTCTGGAATCACCGTAACAAACTATACTTTCTCTCTTTCCTGGGGTCTTCTTCTTCTTTCTTCTATGTTCTTACCGATGATAGCCCTCAAAGAGTTGACACTCACGAAAAATACCGCTATGGACTTTTCTAGGACTAAATCCTACAACGACTGCGCCAGTTAAGTTTCTTGAACAACCGAAGGTATTTTTAAAAAAATAAAAATTTATTTTCAAAAAATTACAAAGAATGAAGTGATTGTGACAAAATTATAACTTATAATCCTAACAAAATTGGTATTTTACTTGTATTTATAACATTTATGAAATATGTTGAATTAACAAAAAGCTCTTATTCTAGGTATCTTATTTTATATTATTATATGTCGTATACAGGATGTAACAAGCTGTAACAATTGAGCAGCTGATTTTAGAACGTGGTCATACAATGATGGAGGCTGATTCTGTTCATTCCTCTTTAGAGGCTTATTTTAAACCTCCCATTTATGCTCCGAGTGACTATGTAACTCGAATGAGACAGGCCAGGGATAACCACCTTTTTAATGTTCATAACCTAGATTTCAATTTTTTTTTAAATTATGACAATTTACTAAATAACTTAAAAACTATCAAACCAGATGACACTGCAAAAGTGACAGATATACGTGGCTTGTTGTATTTGCCAACAGGAGAATTGAAATATAAATTAAATCACGATGACCCATGGAAAGATTTCAATTTAAATAAAATGAAAAATACGCGATATAGGCAAAATAACTTAAATCAGAGTGTGACACCAACTCAATTATATTCTGGACAAATTCCATTAACGAAAAGCAAGTACGAGCATTTACAGGAGTTAAAAAAAGTTATGGAACGAGACTATCATGCATTTTATGATTCGCTTCCTCATAAAACTAAATAACATTGTTTTCCCCTTATATGTAAACATACAATAAGAATTATTAACAATTTTTTTAAGTTCCAATTTAAAACTAGCAAAAGTTTATTAGTTTTCATTTTTGTTAGCCCTTATTATAGTAGGCAATAAAATAATAATATATTTGTAATACCTGCCATGTGTTCAAGGATGCCAATCAACATATGCTATGTGCAGCTATACGGACAAAAAATGAATTTGTCGAATAGAGTGTATAATGTATTTAGCAAGTACAACTTAAAATCATTGAATTAATAAGAGAGATGTATTTTTACTTTAAATTATCCTTATTATTCAAATATTCGGAAAATAAAACATATTTTTCAACTTTATGAAAACCCCAATTATTTCACATAACATATATTGCAGTGCCAACGACGATATAATACGATTATATCGCTATAATAAATAAATAAATGAAACAATTAAATTTATAAATCAAAACAATATTTATTAAATATATAATTATGTTTTATTTTTTACTAAATCAACACAACTTTTTTTTTATTATTATTATTATTCAATGCATTTATTTTTTTTATTTGTTTTATCAACTCTAACACGACGGAATTAATATAATTTTCCAATGCATCTGATCTAATTATAATGGATTCATCTAATATTTTCGGATTCATTTCTTTGATTGTCTTAATCTCATTATCAATATATGTCTTCATTTGAATGACTAATTCACCGATACGTTGGTGAACGTGTTCACTAACATATTTTTTTGTATTATCCAACGAGATATCTTCAGACGTCTTTAATATATTTAAAATACCAGTAATCGCTGTTGTTATGTGCTTGTCAACATATCTTCGAGTTGTTGCATCACTATCATTAAACGGTTCGGCAATATTGCATATTCGTCTATTTTCAAGATCGAAATGTTGATCATGAGTCAATTTAAATCCGACACCAGGTCGACCACGTTGTATTGTAAAATTTTTTATTTTTTTTTTCGACCAAATTTATCAACACTTCTCCATGACAACTACTAATTATATATTAAATTGTTTTTAACGCACACTTTTAACGCAAATTCAATGAATAATACCATCCTCCCTTAGCTCTTCAATTATTGATAATTATTTCATTATCATAACCAGTGTTTCCCGCTAATTTTGAACTATAAAGCAATTGTAAACGTGTAATAAGTTCATTTGGGTTGTTCCAATATACGTAATCTATTCGTTTTTTATTGAAACACTTTTGTGATGGCAACAGCGAACCGCCGGATGTATATGCGATTGGTTCTAAAATTTTTTTACTACGAAGACCGTCTCTTTTTTGCCTTATTAACGGTTCTATAATTTCCCGAAACTTTCGCCTCCTCGTTATATTCAGTCCGAGTTCGCGGTTATAATCTTTATATGGAGCCTGAGTTAATTCTAATAATTCACGATAAGTATTTTTTGTTATATTATTTAAACCTTGACTCAATTCTAGGTATGGGTATTTTAAAAATAGAACGTTAAAAAACTCATCACCACCGTCAAAAGTTGCAATTTTTTTACGATCCATCCATACAGCAATATGTTTCATTTGCGGAAATGTCACTTCGCAATTACCCATGAAGAATTTCTTGTTTATATCATCCGTATAAACCCCATATATATAATCATATTCACCACTATTGCTTATCACACTTTTTAAATGTTTCGGTAATAGTTCACCGATTCTATTATCCGATTGTTCAACATTTTCAACGTTTATTTGGGGTGTTGTCGCATTTGGTGTCGTTGAACCGATTGTATTAAGCGGCTTTGTAATTGGTTCATACAACTCCTCTAGAATTCTCGTCTGCTCCAGTTGATTGTTATGTAAAGATTTATACTTTTTTCGAACCGATTCCGTCGCATCAATTAATTTCTGTTTTAAATCAATCTTACTTTGAATATCCTCAGACATTATAACATAACATTCAAATATGAATAAGTAAAAATAACAATAATAAAGTTTTTTATTCGATGGTTGATTGAATAATGAGCATTTTGAATTTATTGCAGGCATATATAATTATCCAATCCTTTTCGATATCGCCCCTGATTTAATGGACTATCTTTATCGATTACAAGAAATCAAAAATCTTCCTTCCAACAAAGTTTGCATATTTGCGCGAATTGCGTGAATTCCATGTCTGGATTGACATGATCACTATATATATGTCGGAGATTTGTTTCATCCTGTGTGAAGATAATTAGAAAGTTGGAATTTTCCCGAATTAATTGTTTCGAGACCTTAGAATAGCCTTGAGATAGAAAAAAGACATCAATATTCTTATGACGCGAAATACAAAAGTATTCTCGAATTACATCTTGTTTCTCGCATATAACATATAAATACCGAATCTGCTTTTGCTTCTAATGGTGGAATTAGAAGACCGTTTATTGGTGCAACGACTTCAGCCAAATACCTATATTTGCTCTGGAATAATGTTTTCGTATATATGTAGATATTCTTAAAATGCAAACCGCTGGGGTGTGTTAACAAAAAAATCATAACAGCGGTTTTCCCAGTATTGCTTCTACCAATGATCAAACCCCGTATTGTATTCGGTAGTAACGGTCCGTGGCGTTTAATTATATGTTACGTATTATTATTTGAAAAATCAATATTTTCTACTTGGAAATTTTGATCTTGTTTATTGAGCCTCATTATCACATATAAGAATGTAAATTATGAACTGGTTAATGTTATTTTTATGGCCTCTGTTGAGCGAGATAGACGTGTTAGCAAACAGAGTCAACGAAAAACTGGCACAGGTATTATAAACTCGTTAATTAATAATACACCAATCGAACTCCATATACCAGGGTACGAATACTGCGGAGTCGGAACGAAATTACGGAAAAGACTGTTAAGAGGTGATTCAGGAGTTAATTATCTAGATAAACTATGTAAAACACACGACATAGCATATGCCAATAGTAATCATTTAAGTGAACGTCATAGAGCAGATAAAATCCTGGAAGATCGTGCTTGGGAATTAACTAAATCAAAGCAGATACCTATGAATGAGAGAGTGTATTCATGGTTAGTGACAAACATTATTAAAGCAAAAAGAAGCTTGTATTAGGTATGCGGACTCCGTGTGTTACTCCTAAAAAAACGAGTGGATGTAAAAGAAACCGTTGTAATAAACGTAAAAATAATAAAAAACGTATAACATTTGTTGGTGGTGTGTTACACAATATTCGACAATCTGTAGCGAAAATTCTCACGATTTTCTGCTACACTTATTTTATAGATAAAATAAGGTTTAACTAATCGAAATGGAATAATATTTTGATATTTTTCAATGTTACATAGTGTGTTACAAAAGTCACACACTGTATTTATAATTGTAATTAAGGTTGCGGCACTCTGGATGTATAGAGATTGTGCGTGTATGATTTTAAAATGTAGAGAAAATTTTAATTGTTAGCAAGTCAACGTAATTCGTCTTACCTTTTCTGTTCAGCACAACCAACACTGCCGTTGAGCAGGGCCCTGCGTTGATACTCTTTCCTTCCGTGTCAAGCGGCACAACACCTCTGTTCTTTATCAGCAAATAACTATCTAATATAACCAACTATTATAATTGTTTGTTAATAATGCGTAAGGAAAAACAAACTTGCGATACGAAAACGGTTTTTCTGTCGTCTTCGAGCGAATTAAAAAGTACGGTCCAACCAACGCGCACTCTCATGTAAAACGAATTACGCGCATGACTAGTTAAACGTGAAATTTGAATATAATTCCTAGATACCAAAACAGCGCACATTATTTGATGTACAGAACAAGAATTATAAAATAAATATCGAATCGTAAACAGAGATATTACTGAAAAATTAAGAGGATTTCATGTCCGTAAATATAATAAATGAAAATAATTTCGTGGCAAAGCGGACTAAAAAGTTGGCTTTACCTACACAAGGAATTTTGTTTAATTTAGCAGGGCCCCAGTCTAATTCGATAGAAACCAGACCGAGGCATGGGTCGACAGGTACTGACGAATTCGTTTCGCTCTTGTTATGAGCTCGTCAGAGCACCATAGTCGCTGCCCATCACAAATATCGGCCTGCATTTAAGCACAATAGGATACACAACAGTAGACACATGTAAACATATATCATCTACATGTACATAGTAATGCATATCCCATACCATGCAGAGGCCGAACAAACTCAATGTATAGGTAAAACCAGTCGTACAAATAGAAATAAGTATAAATAAAAATAGTATGAACACAAAACGCTAGCAGGAGACCATTTTATCCTTCTGCCAGCATCTCCCAAATATTTGGGTTTCAGCAATGCTCGGACGGTGGTCTCCAAGCGTTCTGCCGTCGATGTTTAATGCCAAATAATGAAAAATTAAGAGGATTTCATGTCCGTAAATATAATAAATGAAAATAATTTCGTGGCAAAGCGGACTAAAAAGTTGGCTTTACCTACACAAGGAATTTTGTTTAATTTAGCAGGGCCCCAGTCTAATTCGATAGAAACCAGACCGAGGCATGGGTCGACAGGTACTGACGAATTCGTTTCGCTCTTGTTATGAGCTCGTCAGAGCACCATAGTCGCTGCCCATCACAAATATCGGCCTGCATTTAAGCACAATAGGATACACAACAGTAGACACATGTAAACATATATCATCTACATGTACATAGTAATGCATATCCCATACCATGCAGAGGCCGAACAAACTCAATGTATAGGTAAAACCAGTCGTACAAATAGAAATAAGTATAAATAAAAATAGTATGAACACAAAACGCTAGCAGGAGACCATTTTATCCTTCTGCCAGCATCTCCCAAATATTTGGGTTTCAGCAATGCTCGGACGGTGGTCTCCAAGCGTTCTGCCGTCGATGTTTAATGCCAAATAATGAAAAATTAAGAGGATTTCATGTCCGTAAATATAATAAATGAAAATAATTTCGTGGCAAAGCGGACTAAAAAGTTGGCTTTACCTACACAAGGAATTTTGTTTAATTTAGCAGGGCCCCAGTCTAATTCGATAGAAACCAGACCGAGGCATGGGTCGACAGGTACTGACGAATTCGTTTCGCTCTTGTTATGAGCTCGTCAGAGCACCATAGTCGCTGCCCATCACAAATATCGGCCTGCATTTAAGCACAATAGGATACACAACAGTAGACACATGTAAACATATATCATCTACATGTACAGGCTGATATTTGTGATGGGCAGCGACTATGGTGCTCTGACGAGCTCATAACAAGAGCGAAACGAATTCGTCAGTACCTGTCGACCCATGCCTCGGTCTGGTTTCTATCGAATTAGACTGGGGCCCTGCTAAATTAAACAAAATTCCTTGTGTAGGTAAAGCCAACTTTTTAGTCCGCTTTGCCACGAAATTATTTTCAGAGATATTACTCTTATTGGTGGAATAGGTCACGTGGTGACGCATATTTTCAAGGTTCTAAAAACAATAAAATCTAGAAGAAGATTATTATGGCTCTCTCTGCATTGGTATGTCGAAGAAATAACATCTTTTCTTAAGTCCTGAACATCAAAAAGGATACATACAGAGGATGAATTTCTGAAAATCAAAAGTAAAGTTGAAGAATGATGATGTAAGTGTGTACTAACGTAATTGGATAACCATTAAAGAAACGTGTTGACGAACATGAGTATGATAATGGGAATGTTTGTATGAAAGGAGAAAGATCAAATTTCGCTGCGTGGTAGCACGTGCATCGCCATCTTGTTGATTCTTTTATGAAGGTAATGTTTTTATGATATTATAATTTACATACATCTCTCTTATTAAGATCCATTAATTTTCAAATTAGAATCAATGTTACAAATTGACCGTGATAATCAATATCGATCACAATACATTCAGGAATTTATTCCATCTGATTTTTGACAAATGAACTCTTTGTGAGGATTCGTGAACATTGATGAATGACACAGCATATACAGATTTCATAAGCTTACCTTACCTTATCGCGTATGTTATAAACCTAGGACTTGATCAAAGGTTATAACGTTTCTTTTTGTCGCTGTTGCTTTGTCTTCACGAGTGGACACATGTAGTCTTCTATCATTTGTGACATTTTCGACGACCAGTTATATTTGGCTGAATGAAAGCATAGTTAGCTAATGTTCAATATCTTTTCCTTTGGCATAATATACCGTATTTTTTTAAATAGAATAAAACATCATTGAGACATTGAAGAGAGATAAAATACTGTGAAGTACAGGGTTACTTCATAGAACACGAGTATCAGGGTTGTACTGGGGTTACTGTAGGGTCACCGAAATTAAATAGGACTTGTTTGCCACTTTGTTGTTGGTGCCTTGCATGAACGATCACGGTGGGACACTGGTGTCGTTGTAATATCTTGCCGTTTCTTCTAAAAAAATAATTTGTTTTAGAGAAACGATTTTGTCGATTCCTTTGAGGAGGAATATTTTATCGAATTTTCCCCAAATTTGAGGGGAAGTTATTGTTTTATCGTATCTTTTAAATATTATACCGTTTGAATAGTATTATATACCAGAGGTATATAATACATTATATATACCAGAGGTATATAATACATTATCGTTATCTCAATTCAATAGTTTCATTGATAGTACAAGTACCGTTCTCTTTATTCAGTAATTTATTTGATCATATAATTACCGTTATCTTTATTTAGCTGCCTATTTTAAATTATCGTTTTCTAAAATCTATTAAATTATCGTTATCTTTATTTGAATTAAATCATTATTGAATATATGAATTACACACAGGGTGTTCAAGATTGTATAGATTCTTTGATCAACTTTATTCTTGGATACTATATTGTACCAAAGTTCCTTTGAGTGCATCTTTGTGTGTATGGTAATATATTTAATTTCTTTATCTTAACTTGAAATTAGCTGAATGTGCCTCAGCACCCTCAAATTTAATTGTGAGTGTTGAGCATTCGTCAAATATTGAATTGTCTGACAGTTCAAACTGTCACTTATCGTATTTATTTGTAATTAATTACAAATAAATATTTCCCGGACTTGACGTGGATGTTTGGACTTAGGTTCAGATATTCCAATACTCATTTTAGTTATTGAACGAATGAGCCAGGCATTTGTTGCCAATAGCATTGCAAACCTTTTTATTATTTGAATACAGACTGCAATGCTATTTATTGATTTATAAAGATTTGAGACTTGCGAAACGAATCAAAATTTAGTTTAACGGGTTCGGCTTATTAGAGATAACCCAACTGGCTTGAATCATTAATAGATACAGATGTGTACAGATTCGTCAGTGGTTATACTCTCTAGTTGATTTGTGATCAGTCAGGTTTGAACTGATCTTAATTTGGACAAATCAAATACTTTAATATTTAATGCTTGTTGGTTGTTTAGTAACAATCATTAGATATTTATATATATTTATAACGGACTGAAATGCTGTGTAGCGCGTAAAATCCATAAGAGTAGCGTTCCTGCAATATTCAGATCCGCATTATTATTATTTCGGTTTATCGTAAGATATATGTGTTTGGGAGCACACAGGCTTTGTGTAATCTAATTTCTCGATATTAAGTTATCAAACATTTTTCATAAAAGATACACATAGCATTCACTTTTCGTTTTCTTTCTTTGGATCTTCTACATCGATAGGTTATCGATTTGATTTTGGATTTTGTATTAATTTTCTATTAGCTTACCTGTTCACAAATATTCAACAGTTCGTTGAATATTTTCTGATACTTCAGACAGTATAACTTTCTTTTTCTTCCTCAGATTTATTCAGAGTGAAATCATATCTTTGTTTCCGTGGTGTATTCACACAAGATTTAATGACGGGTGTCGCTGACATTTGTCAAGTGTAAGAATAGTAATGCTGTTTAAATTTTACATGTTTTAGGAACATTACCTATTGAATCATTGTTTGAAATATTCAACTATTGAAGCAGCAGGAATCATCAACAACAATTACCGTATCTGAAGAACTTTTCAAGACCAATACTCACTGGAAGGTTGAAGCAGACTGGAGGACCATTTTGTGGATGTATAGGTACGTTTTGATTCTATTCAGTATTGAAAACAATACAAGTCTAGTTAATTCATCTGATTAAAGACAGATCTTTGCTTATCGGACTTATTCAACCAACATTTTCTGGCTGCTGATATTTTTCAGTGTGTTGAAAGCTTATTGAACTTACTCTGGCACTCTGCCAGATATTACTGTAAAATAGCTTCGCTGTTTAATAACGGGTAGTTTCGATAGATTATTCTTTCCATTGAAAATTAGTTTTTTTGACTTGTAAAGTTTTCAAAATTGAAATTATTTGAAATTGCTTTTTCTTTCAGCATTTTTTGACTTATTAATCATTAAGGTTAGCATAGAGATACTCTTCGAGATATTTTTCCGTACATTGGTACTGGAAGTTTTGTTGAGGTAAAGGACTTACAATCCCTTACATTCCTTTAATTCTCTCTAGAGATTCTTTTTGCTAATCCTTGTTAACTTGAATAATCATCGGAATTCTCTGCTCTTTGTTAACACAGCCTAGTTAACTTTCCTTTATATGTGTTTGTTGATATGATAGAGATTGTTTTATTAAGATAGAAAGACAACTATTCTATTTGCTTGTCATTTTGTTGTAAGCATACGTTATTGCTTAAATTGAGAGATCAAGTAACTTTGTCATAATATTTAGAATAACAGATTGAACACCAATTCTGAATAACTGATAGTGAAGTTTTGAATTTGTGATTTCTGACAACCAACTTCAGTACTGAGTGGTGTGACAGATTGTAATAAGTAAGAAAAATACAGAGAAATCCGATAGTTATTGCCTTCATTTGAGTAGCTTATACTAATTCCTCGAATTTTCTTTCTCCGTGCTGTGCATGCATCCTCATCCATCGGGACACAAAGTCAAGAAGTAAGACAGGAGACAGTCAGTCAATATTAACGACTCATGAAGCATTTCAACCCGTTGAAAGCCTGTTACTCTCGACTGAAGTGAGACTGGTGCAGATGCGAGGAGAAAAAGGACGGACGGAGGAAAGATAAACTTACAGAACACAAATTTGAGCTGCATACGGAAGTAGTAACCACGGTATTATATACTGTTTATTAGACATTATTTTTACTAGTCAGTATTGTTGAGGTGTCAGAATACAGAGAAAATTGTGATATTAGGTTAGGGGTTTTATCATTAGATTAATTGATTTTAGAAAAAGTCTGTTGTTTTATTTCATCATTCAAAATCAGGTAGAGTGATCTAACTATTCGGATAGCACGTTGAATTCTGAATCCTTTTTAGGAATCCAATTTTATTATCTATATCTTGTTACACACAATATTTTTGTATATTTTTTCATTAAAAATATTCTGGCGCCCGCTATTGGTTCCTGAATGGTTTGGAGTTGGACTTGCTAGAGAACGGGTCGAACCTAACTGACTTTGCTAGCCTGGTAAAGAAGTGATAGCGGCCTAGCAACTTCCTTAAATTAGAACTGTTACCTTCTTTAATTCATTACTGCTATACAAGAGGTATAATTTGGTTTGCTACACGATAGGCAACCACGAATAATTTTGACCGCTACAAAAAAACGACTTGTGTGAAAAATAAAAAGAATAATGCTTTATCGGTTGCAAAAATAGCGTTAAAATGTGCTCGAAAATATGTTAAAGACATAGGTGGAAAACAAAAAATTAAGACACCGCGCATTATATCTGTACCAAAATTGGAGGTGTTTTGCCATTGATCTCCATTTTTGCAGGATTGCCTGCATTAGGTAGTTTGGCTGGTGGTGCTGCAGGAATTGTAAGAGCTGTGAATGCTACAAAAAATTCTAAGGAGCAGATCACAAACAACAAACATCTAAATAAATCAAATGCTTCGACAACCGTTGGAAACGGATTACTACTCAAAAAACACCGCAATGGATTTGGATTATATTTAAAAAATCAAAAATACTTGTAAACCCTCTGCGACACAGACCGCTATCAAATCTTGACATTATAAAATATGTTAATAAATTAAATATAAGCAATTTTCGAGGTGTTTATAGTCGCAATAATTTGAATATAGCAGGTCCGCTATATAAAGAATGTGCAATTGTAAATCTAGACGACAATCGTGGTAGAGGTACACATTGGGTAGCATATAAAAAACGTGGTAATATTGTTAACTATTATGATAGCTTTGGTAATTTACCACCGCCTCAAGAGTTAATACATTATTTTACAAAGAACATTTCACCTACTCTTCTTAAAATATATTATAATTACAGCAAGATTTTAACACGTACTGGTGCGGCCATTTGTGTTTAAAGTTTCTCAATCACGATGGATTCTATACAGGAAATGAGGGTGGCTCAAAAATGTTTAAAAAAAAAATTTAGTTTGAAGATTTTTATATATTTTTTTAAGTTTCACAGTATTTTCAGTTAGAATGGGATCATAAAATTTTTATACAGGGTGTATGTGTATTGTTCCCATTTAAAATTTCATCAATTAGGTAGTTGGAACCTATATTATTATTATTATTATCATTCTGTGGCGTCATTGGTAGGGCGTTCGCTTCGCATTGGAAAGGTTAGGGGTTCGAATCCCAGCTGTGGCAATACTTTTTTTTATTGGCTTAATTCAAATTCAAAAATTAAAAAAAATTAATAAAAAATTAATAGAAAAAAAAAATAAAAAAAAATAATAAAAATTAATAAAAAAAAAATACAAAAAATTTAAAAAAAATTTCAAAAAAAAATTAACAAAAAAATTAAGTAATAAAAAAAATTACGATTTTTTCTTATAACCCTCAATTACTTTTATCATAGATAAGACTACCACAAACGACTGGGAAATCCCAAAGGGATTTCTTGTCACATTCATAAACAACAATTATCTACTCTAACAGCCAGTAGCCATATCTACCAAAGTCACATACATAATCTTGTGAAACATCCCTTTTTATGATTGTTGACCTTAATTATTATCTTTTATAATTTATTAGTTAGTAGTGAAATAATATAATTTTCATTTAATAAAATTGATAAAAAACATACAAGATTCAAGGCAGTGTATGCCTAACACATAATTTTGTCAACAACAGAGAAACATAACAATACTAATCTTAACTTAAATTTTCAGAATATATAAATGATTAATTCCTCAACACATCGCTTTCATAAAAATTCTTTGTAATGCTGAAGATGGAATCTGCCAATTCCGAAACATGTCTGACATAGATAAACCTGTATTCCAACCCAAGGTATGAACGTATTATATAAAATATTTTGTGGAGTAGACGTCTTTCATTTGATTTAAATAATACATAATAATTAAAGTCAAGAGCATGAGTTTAACTTCTAATTCATTAAAATGACAAATATAATTATAGGCCTCCTGAGAAATAGAGTTGGTGCAAATATTTTACTATTAATAAAGTTAAAAAAAATGTATCCAAATATTAAACATAAAAAAAATATGAAAATTAAACATTTGAATTTTTAAATTGGTAAATTACTATTAAATATGTAGAAATATTGCTTAAGAACGAAAACATTGTTGTCTTCTTTAGTTCAAAAAAGTCTGCGGCAGTAAACTTAAAATCAAAGCTTTTTAATATTTTTGTGAGATCCGTTAATACTTCACGTTGTCTGGCATTAACTTGGAATGAATGTTGTAGTTGAATGCATAGTGGTAGTAGTTTTTGTGACTCAGCGTATGTTACGTGACAGCAAATTGTAATCATTGTGGGAGCCACCTGAAAATAAGATATGGTAATGTAAATTAATTTCAGTGACATACACTGCTTCAAGAAATTAACGCACGACTTAATATTTTTAGAAAAATATGCCCATTTGAAACAAACTGTACCATATTTTATCACATTTTGGGAGACCCATGTATTTTGTTTCTTTTAACAACAAAACAAGGTTTTATCCGTGCTGATAATTTGTTGGTTTACAAGTTTGTTCTGGAGGACTGACATTCCTTGTAAGATACAACGACTTTTAATTCAGTTAGTGGTTTGATTTTTGCCCGTTTGAATCGAATTTTTATTCAATTTTCAATATTATCTACGTAGGATAGTCTAAGTTATGTTATGTTTGTTAGTTTAACCCTAGAATACTAACCTTAATTTAACTTCCATAAATACTTACCATCGTAAAATTTACGACGTAGAAAATAAAACAAATATTATTAGAAAATTTTGAAAAATAATTTAGTACAAAAATTAGTTTTGACAAAATGAAACAAATACATATTAAACTAGAGGAACACTAACAGAAAATCATATCTTAGAACTACAGGAAACACAACATAATGCTCGTCGCAAATCAGACGCCTGCAGTGACTACAATAATTTGTAGTCATTCGGCGTTTTTTTTTTGGCAATTTTACCCGACGCTCTAACCAAGGTGTCGTGAATTGCTCACATAAAATGCCCATAAATTCTTTCCTGGATATTGGTTTTTGACCATTCCTTCTCAAATTATGATTGTAAATAATACAGGAGTTTATATTTAACATGTCATAAAATAAGCATAAAGGCCATCGTCTGGTTTTTCTGGAAATATTCATATTACCGCACATTTGATCAAATGTTTATACGCCGTATTTTGTTGAATTGTAAAACTTAATTATCTCGGGTTTTCCAGTATCATTACATAATATTGCACCATCGTGCAGCGTAGATAATAAAAGCACATATTTATTGGACTTAGTTTTATAAGACACTAAAGTTTTGTTACCAACAAAACTGTTAGTTGCCGATTGCTCGATCCTTTAAATTAAGCATTTGAAGTGGAATTTCCTTTTTATTTTGTCTCAAGGTTAACAACAGTGAACAATAGTTAATTTATAAGGCGGCTCTAAAAATTCTTCAGCTAATGTGTGAACCAGTTGTCCATGCTGATGTTCCTGTTTGTACCATGTACTGAGGAGGTCAGTTTTTTGACAAAATATTCACCTAACGGTTTTCCATCTGTACCCTTACCTAAATACATTTCTGCATCAACCATATACTTTGTACCGACATCGCAGACTAAAACCAGTTTTAACCGGTATTTCGCTGGCTTGTTAGGGATATACATCCTAAACGGAGATCAATTGCTCATCAATTGTTAGGTACGAGCCAGGTTTATATGATGCTTTACAGTTTTGAATAAATTGAGCTCCGGAAAATATAAGAAGACCGATTAGAGCATGTAGTTCTTCTAACTTTACATCGGAGTTTGTAATTTGGTGGACTGGTATTTTGCAGCACGAAGTCCAATTTCTAAATTGGTATATTCGATAAAGCAGACTCGCTAAGTAAACAATGAAATATATCAAGAGGAGTCAGAGCTGCTTTCGCGTCTCCAGTTGGTCCCTGAATAATATGAAGGATATTACGCTTGGGTGTCCTTGAAATAGTTTTAGGTATAGTTGATCATAGGTGACCATTTTTCCCTTTTATACATGCAAGCAATCTTTTTTGAACAGTTTTTGTTGGAACTGCAAAATTAAGGTCCTGTGTGTTCACTTCGTTGGTCTCGATGTCCTTTTCTATGTTAGTGATGCTTATCTCTTGCTGATTATCAAGTATGTTGACAGTACTATCAGATTCTTTATTCAAATCAACCTCATCGTTTTGTAATTTGTTTTTTTCTTTTCTTAGTCGTTTTTTTCTTTTCTTAGTCGTTGCAGGTAGGTCAGGATCGCAATTTGATCTGAATCGCTGGGACAATATTCCGACTCAGATTCACCACATACATTTCTTCTAACTCATCTTCGGGTTCAGAATTAGCCGACGAATACTTTTCAGAATTCTCGTCATGTTCTCCAGGAAATAAATCTTCCATATTTTTTAACTCTAAATCTAAATTGCTAGTCATAATGATTGATTTTCCTGAAAAAAATATCAATAGTATATATGATATTTAGGAATTTATAACGTAAATACTTACCTTCGTAAAATTGACGACGCAGTTCTTCAGTTTACCACTTTACACTAACGTTGGCGCAACTGATTTCACTGGTGTTGCCTTTTGGCATAACTAGAAACTAGACATACGCATGCGGATTAAATGTGTTGCGCGTAAAACGACTCTGTCCAAAATAATAAGTATGCGTGTATGCTGCTGCGCATATTCTTAGCAGTCGAGCATCAGTTCTTATCTTCCCGTTGATGAGAGTGGACAGCGCGGTACTAGATATATTCTTGTGTTCTACTTGTCTGTTGTGATTTTAACAAGATGAGTGGTAGTGGAAAAAGTCGATGTACAGCAGCAAAGTATTTTAATAATTCGATAAACACTTCAATGAGTTTTTTTATATTTCCTAAGGACAATAATAGGTAAATAAATCATACACATAAATAAATCATACACAAATATTGAATATTACAAAAAGCATAATTGGAAAATACCCATAAATCAATGGAATGGAATTTCTATTGACAAGGCGTATCAATCAAAATAGTTTAGAGAATTTTTTTGGTTCAGTTAGATAAAAAGGCGGAAATGCTATTAACCCTACAGCAATGCAATTCATCAAAACCTTTAGAAGATGTTTTTGTCTAGACATGATACATTCGATGACCGAAAATTTCGAAACGGACGAATATAATATTTTGCTAAAAATAACAGATATGCCTATTTCTAACATCGATCGAATAGCTTTTCGGTCTATATATGACAATATTGTGTTAGACACAGACTTTAAAATAACGGATATTTTGCAAAAGAACTTTACCAGATATATTTGTGGATATTTAATTAAAAAATGTATAAACCGACACACTTGTTAAGTTTGCGAAGCATATCCAAGAGAATATGTGAATTTGGATGATACCTATTTTGTTACCTGAACAGACTTACATCGATTTGGTAGTTTATATATGCCAAGCCAAAATTTTGTAGATTTTGTTACGGCTATGGAAGTGCATATTCAGAATAATTTTGAAATTCTTGCCTCTAAACGTAATATTGTCGAAGAATTTGTTCACTTGCATTCCCTTTACCCATCCCTGTAAAAAATTTCCACATCAATTTGTTCTTAAATTATGTGCCAGAATTTGGATATATCCACTTTAAAACGCATTAACAATAATTTTAAACTACCTCATGCTAATCGAAAAATAATAGTTTGGAAAATGTTTACAAAAATACGAAATATAATATGTTGTTTAATGTGTAAATATAATTAGAATATTTAGTTTTACAATATACTTATTTATTTAACAGGCTGACTGCCGTCCCTATTTTTGAGGCACTCTCAGATGCCGTTATGTTTTATTTGGTTGTTTGTTTCAATTTATGCCATAAATCATGTAAATTATAGTTTAATTATTTTTTAATTTTGAAATTGTCTCAAACTAACGAAAGTAAAATAGAAGAACTACACTGGTAATAAGATAAAAGTATACAAAAAGAAACATATTTGGTTTACCGGTAAATAATCATAAAAAAATATAAACAAGATAAATAAATTTGCTCAAACAATATCACTAATAAATGAAACTGGTTACAAGATCTTGGGTATACAAAAGAAAAAACTATGGATGGTATACAGTAAATAACCAAGAAATGCTAAACAACATAAACAAGTTTGCTCAAGGCAATAAATGCAAGAAATACCAGGCTGACAAAAACTTAATTTTTTTATGAGAGACTTCAAAGCACTTGACGCAAAATCCAGGACTTCCAGGGCATTGTTTGTATTCAAACGTTGTCTCCTTCCTTATTTTGTTTTACCTGCAGGTTTCGCGTTACTTTCTAGACACTCTTTTGGTTTCAGGATGCTCGTTCTTTATTTCATTTGTGTTTTTCTCAATTTTTGAAAGGCAATGTCTAGCGTTCGAATTATGTTTTTAATTAGGCAGGCGGACAAGTATATCATCACTTGGGGTTAGTGATCTCTAATTACCTGCAGTCGAAAGTCATAAAAACGAAGACGAGGACCACCAGAGTACTTTCTATGTAGATAGTATGCATTAATCAAACTCATTTGTATCTAAATTTATGATTTTTTACGCATAAAATTATTGCTACGGCTTCTATTTCTCTAACTGCTAATAAGTTCTCTCAGCTTTTGATAATGTACTTGAAACACAACAAATAGGTTTTTCTACTCCATCAGGTTCTCTATGGCACAAGACTCGACCTACGCCGTACGCACTCGCGTCACATAAGACAACAAAAGTTTTATTAGGTTCATAATGTGCTAATACATTATTATTATTAATCATAGTTTTACTTTTCGCAAAAGCTGATTTGCGTTAAAATCAAAAATAATGCTCTTTTCTAGTAGTTTGTATAGAGGCCTTAACTTATCTGCTAACATCCATTACTGACTGAAAAATAGCTGGCGCACACGCTATAACATAAGTTGACCTTGAAAATCTGAACATACCAACATGCCTATTAATGGTAAGTTATTCTTGCAAGAGCTCAACAAGATACAGTTTAAATGACATCATGCATAAGGGATTTCCAGTACAACCCGATTTGTTTGATATCCTTTCTTGCTTTTGCAGATATAAATTAGTGCTAACATGCGATATTAAAAAGATGTATGGACAAATCCTCATTAACCCCACCAAAACATTTCTTCAGAATATACTATGTAGAAATTCCCCAGACCAACAGATGGAATGTATTGAATTATTGACAGTAACTTACGGCACAAATAGTGCTCCCTACTGGGCTACCAGAGTGCTTAACGAATTGGCAACCATTGACGCCAATACGTATCCACTTGCATCAAATGCCCTGTTAAATGGATGCTATGTGGATGATATTCTCTATGGTACAAAGTCAACAAAAGAATTATCCTTAATGTATAATGAACTCAATTCACTGCTTAATTCTGCAGGTTTTCAGTTGCATAAATTCTGCAGCAATGCCAAATACATCCCACTGATTTATCTAGAAATGTGTCAACAAACACAGATTTTATATTCTAGTCACCAACTTCTTCGAATAAGGTTCTCGGTATTTCCTGGAATCCAGATTTGGATTACTTCTTAATATCAATCCCAACTCAGACAAATAATTGCAAAACAAAACGTGAGATACTTTCAATGCTATTTCAAATGTTTGATCCGTCAGGACTCATCGGACCTATAGTCACAATAGGAAAAATGTTCATTCAAAAACTATGGCTCTCCAAGGTTCACTGGGATGAAGGACTTGAAGAAGAGCTGCTTAACGAGTGGAAGAAATTTATAGAAAGCATTTCTCATCTACAATCTCTAAAAATACTGCGCTGTTTATTTTTAAAAAATGAATCAATCAAAGGCACGGTTTTTCTGATGCAAGTTCCAAAGCATATGGTGCGTGTGTCTACTTTAGAACAATTTACTCGGACGACTCAGTAACTTACCAACTAGTTACTTCAAAATCAAGAGTTTCACCAACACGCACAGTTACTAGTCCCAGACTACAATCCTATGCGATGCATTTACTATCAATTCTAGTTCACAAAATGATCTCAATGTATGAAAATGAAATTAAATTCGAGTCCATAAACTCAGACTCTCAAATCGCGTTATGCTGGATAAAGTCACATGCAAGTCGATGGACAGTATTTGTATCGAACCGTGTGTCCCAAATCCAAAGAGTTAACAAATAACTACATCTGGAGACATATTCGGTCAGCAGAAAATCCAGCGGATTGTATTTCTCATGGTATCTTCCCTCACGACATTATAAAATTAGATTTTTGGTGGAATGGCCTAAGATTTCTACAAGAATTTTATTTAAATGTATCAAAATTTGATACTACTCCTAATGCAGAAAATATTCCAGAAGAGCGAAAGATATCTGCGGTTTCATGACACCTGAATTTTGGAATGACCTATTTAATAAATCTTCGTCATTTTCCAAATTACAAAGAACAGTGGCGTACTGTTTAAGATTCATAAATAATAAAAGAAATGGTTATCTATCAGTTAATGAGGGAGATGAGGCTCGTTATACCATTATTAAAGCTCTCCAAGCCCAACATTTTTCCCAAGAAATTTCTCATTTAAAGGCAAAAAGGCCTATTGGTAATAAACAACTAAGTTCATTATGTCCGTTCTTAGAGGAGTGCGGAATCCTCCGCGTAGGAGGGCGTTTAAATTACGCTGATATTTCGTTTTCACAGAAGCATCCCATCCTCTTACCATCTAAAAATTATACTGTTAATAATAAAGGAAGAGCATATGCGTCTGAATCACGCTGGTGCTCAGACTGTTTTAGGAAATTTACGGATATTGGCCATTAAATGCTCTCAGAGAAATTAAAAAATCAATACACAAGTGTACGACATGCTACCGATTAAGAGCTCAGCCTCTCACGCAGATTATGTCAAGTCTTCCAATAGAAAGGATAATAAAATCTCGCCCCTTTTCACGTGTTGGCGTCGACTTCAGTGGGCCACTATTCATAAAATCGTCTAAAAAAATCTCCAATAATCAAATGTTACGTCTCGGTTTTTGTCTGTATGGTAACCAAGGCTGTACACCTTGAATTAGTGTCATCGGTTCCCACAGAATCATTTATTCTTACTCTAAAAAGATTTATTGGGCGACGGGGAAACCCTGACATCATTTTTAGCGATAATGGTACTAACTTCAAGGGTACAAAAAATTACCTGTACGAACTATACCAATTTTTTAGTAATAAAAATGATATCGCTAGTATTTTATCAAAATCTGATTCCCAGTGGAAATTTGTACCGCCCAGTAGCCCTCATTGGGGAGGCCTTTGGGAAGTTGCAGTTAACAGCACGAAACAATATCTTCGTAAAATAGTTGGAATTGGCCAGTTGGTTTTCGCCAGTGCCAATAAATAAAAAAAAAAAGTTGGAAGGAATAAGTTTTCCTTCGAGGAATTAAGTACGATTTTTGTGCAAATTGAAGCAGTTTTAAATTCAAGACCTCTTTGTTCATTATCTAACGATCCTAATGAATTACAATACCTGACACCTGGACATTTTTTGGTCGGAACTAGTTTAACTGCATACCCTGATAAAGATGTTAGCGACTTACCTGACAATAGACTAAAAATTGGGCAACAAGTTGTCCATGTACAACAAAACTTTTGGAACCGTTGGTCTGTGGATTACCTAAACAGGTTACAAAATAGACCAAAGTGGCTTAAGGAATCTATACTGATAAAGGTTAATGATTTAGTTCTTGTAAAACAAGATAATTGTCCCCCACCATCATGGCCCATAGCCAGGGTGATAGAATTAATTCCGGGTAAAGATGGGAGAGTAAGGGTAGTAAAAAAACTCGTGATTCCATATGCATGAGACCTATTACCAAAATCTGTCTCTTACCTGTCAATGTTTGATATGTTATAATACTATTTGTTATTGTTAGTGAAATTAATTTTAATTTAGTTGTAAGATTTTTTGTATTTTTGAAGTTCACACTTCAACGGGGGGAGTATTATTATTATTATTATCTTTATTAACCTTTTTTTTCATACATGGTGTTGTCCATAGGCAAGTCAATATAAATAAAATATTCCACTTATAAGATTAAAATAAAAAAAAAAACGAACACGTAAATTACAACTTTACAACGTAGCTATACATATAAACGATAACCAAATAACAAACAATAACTGATACACTTATTATAAATCACGTTTACAAGGTTTTAAAATACAAATACATACACACATAAGAGCAAAGGGTCTCGTCAACCTGGACCAAGTCTCGCGCAACGCTCATATTCCTGCAGCGTATAAAAACCGCCATCCACCAAGAAACTCCTAAGTCTCACTTTAATCTATTTAAAGTTGTTGCGTTTTTGATTTCATCTGGCAACAGATTAATGTTAAGTTTACGTATACTTCTCCCGTATTTTATATTTTTCAAGGAATTATTTCTCAACGTGACAACATTCATTCAAACATCAGGCAACATCGCTTCGCTCTAAAATCAACACACTCTCTCAATAGAACTCAAGCAAGTCAGTCGTATCTTTTCGCACACAAATTCGCTACTCTATCTCACTCACTCTCACACACACGTTTATGTATTTTTTTGTTGTAAATAGTTTAGTTGTTAATAATAAAAGTTTATAAAATTTCTCCGTTGTCTTATTATATTTTACAACACTATTTAATTGATGACAATTGCATTGATATCCTGTTTACAGCTTGTACTGGACTCTCACAAGCCAGATTATTCACAACGCAGGTACGTAAAATAAATAATTAAATCTGATTTTACAATATATAATTAGGATGCTTTTGGAACTTTCTGATTCCTTGCTTTCTTTGTGCTATATGTTTCATCATCCCACGATGCGGTGGGAGATCGTCTCCGACCAGATGGAAGAAGGCACGTAGTACTGAGTTCAGAAGCTTCATTAAGAATTTCTATGAATGCGTGATAGGATGAGGAATTTTCAATCGATAAGCTAGTTAATAGTATATCATAATAGAGAGGCCAGTCCGTCCCCTTAAGGCTTTTTCCCGAGTATAATTTTTGAATATATTCCTGAAATCCAGAAATATGATTATGAGGTAATGGTCGCTGTTTCCACAGTCCTCCAATGTTGTCCAGTTCGACTTAATTGCTAAGTTGGAAGAGGCAAGAGCAACCGCTGAGTCCACTCCTGAGTAACAAAATCTGGTAGGAGAACCATCGTGAACAACAATGAGATCGAGAGTCTCCAAAGAATCATTGATAACAGTTCCCAACCTATTAAGAGATAAAGACCTCCAAGCCGAGTTATGAGCAGTCATATCGCCAATAACAACAGAAATGGGATTCTATAAAAGGGGAAAATCTGTTAGTTTTCGAGACACTTTGATTAGCATTCTGAGAGGATAGACAATCTAATAACATATATTTACGAATGGTTTTTTGTCTCTCGTATTCTGGACATTCACGGGATGTAAATAAATGATTTCTGATATTGCAGTGATAACATTTATTATAAGTTTGACATGCACCCTCGGCCTCGTGTGGAAGACAACAATTGCTACATTTCGCCTTACCACTGTTGTTTGGCAGTATGACCAAACAGCAAGCAATTGTAGCACTGAATGATTGACTGGTAAAATGTAGGGTTCAACATAAAAGTCCAGACCATATATGTGTGGCATAATATTCCCTTCAAAAGTAAATAAACATGTACTGGATGGTTTGTACTCAATTTTATTCTCCACTTTGGTTTTATAGTTTAATCTACGAAAACCCAAAATGTTACATGAGGCTTTTGTTGCTGATATCAATTCAATGTTTGTGATATGTTTATCTATAAATTTAACTATGCCCTTGCAAGGGATAGTATAAGAAGGCACAAATATTTCATAACCCTTAGACAAGAGAGTTTTGTCAATTAATTTATTTGCACTAAAATAATCTTTAAAAATCTACGGAAATCCTGTTCTTGCCTTTCCTTTTGGATTGTACTATATTATTAAATTATAGATGTCTTTAGCTTCAGAAAGCGGATGGTAATTGCCGAGATTTTTGTTCTATAGCTTACTTTGTAGGACAATGAATGGTCCAAGACTGTTTGCTAGATATCGATTATCAAACTGAGTTCTTTTATTAATTGGTTGGTCAATTGGTGAAAGCTGCGAGAGGTTCACGCCTTCGTCCAAGCTTAACCTACCTTGTAACTGAGTTTAAGAGAACTGTTGTTGTACTCGTGAAGAATACAACTGATATTTTCTCTTGTTGACTTTAATACTAACTTTGAAACAACTTTAAACAAATATAACATACAATTTCATTTAAAACGAAGAATAATATAATACATTTTAATCACATAGTGTATTCAATGTCTGTGCGCTACTAACGCTTAAAACGGAATGGTGAAATATAAAAATATTACCGCGAAAAATCAGGAATAGTCCAAAATATAACCAAATCAAAAAGAATGCCGCCTGTGCGGTATGAGGGTAGACCGACATTTTCGTGCATCTGCACTCACTGATTTATATGTCGCGATTTAGTTGCACCATTTTGATTAAAAGTGCACCACTTTGGCAATACAGTTTTACAACATAATTATTGTTTGTTCATGGCACTCAACATATCGCCCTCCTTGAAAGGCTCGCCTTTCAAATGTCACTCTAACGGTAACGCACATATCTTAGAAACAGGACGTTTAAATATGCCATTCTTTGTCTTTACACTCACGACACGGATCACGTTATCATTAACAGGATGAACGTCGACCATTCTTGCCAAGGGCCACTGGAATGGTGCCGTGTTGTCTTCCTTCACAATCACCATCGTACCTGGAGAAAAATTGTCAACTGTAGCCTTCTTCCACTGTGGACGGTGTTGTAGGCTGGTCAAATACTCTTGGTTCCATCGATTCCAAAAGTTTTGACATATTTGTTGAAATCGCTGATAACGTGGAATTTCTCTCACATCCAGCTCCGGTGGGTTTACGGGTGAATCTCCGATAAGGAAATGACCGGGAGTGAGGGATGATAGATCATCGATGTCTGCACTCAAAGGGATGAGAGGACGGGAATTCAACACAGCTTCGATTTGAGTAATAACCGTGTAAAATTCTTGATAGGTCAAGTGCGCATTTGCTATAACTCTTTTAATATGATATTTCGCAGATTTTACGGCACCCTCCCAAAGTCCACCAAAATTGGGCGCACGAGGTGGGATAAAATGCCAAACAACTCTGTTGTTGTTGTTGAAATTATGTCCTGACGTTGGAAACCTTTAAGAAGGTTGTGTATTTTCCGCAACTCATTATTGGCTCCATTATCAGAACAAAAATTAGCACAGAAACCACGTCTGGCGATAAATCGCTTCAGCGCACATAGAAATGATTCTGTTGACATATCACTGCAAAGTTCTAAATGCACTGCCTTTGTGGACATGCATACAAAAACACAATGCCTTAACGATTTTTCTATTTCTAAGCTTTCCATCTTTAATGTAGAATGGACCTGTATAATCAACACCCGTATTATGAAAGGGCCTTGCTGGAATTACTCTTGCCTTGGGTAGATTACCCATTTGTGGAATATTAGTTGTCGGATTAATTATGAAACAAGTAACACATTTGCTAATGATAGAACGGACGGTGTTACGGTCATTTACTATCCAAAATCTATTTCTTATCGAGTTTAACACAAGTTGTGAACCACCATGTGTGGCGTATTTTATTTATTTTATTATTTAAAGTTTAGTTAGAGTTAAGGGAAATCAAAAACCTTCATAAAGGACCAGCTGTACCTTAAACACTAGTTGAGAATTACCAGAGAGGTAACCTGATGATGGCCGGCAACTAAACAGCGGAGTTGGGCAACGGGATAAATGATATTAAACTGGGCACCACATAATTTTTGTTTTACATCATTGGGTCACCAAAAGATATCTTCAATACAAAATCATGAAATTATTGAAGACTCACAATATCATAAACAAGTACTAACTGTGTCCTTCCATATACCTGATAAGTACCAAGTCAATAGATATGCCAAACAGTATAAAATAAAACACTTGCGTTCAAATCAATCAATTTAATAAAAAAATATTCGTTGGCTACCAGACCGTGTCAAGAGAGAAATAAAAAAATTAGTAATTAAGAGTCACGTTAGAATACAGCATGTATGATTATAACTTTAGTGTAAATAATTACAAGTCACCAAATTATACTATCAAATCATCGGCGACATAAGAAAAATTGCCTACAATTTAACAAGTTGAATCAAAAATTCAATCATTAAGAGTCACGTTAAAAATACAACATGAATGATTATATCTTCAGTGTAAATAGTTACAATTCACCAAATTAGAAAACTGTATTGAATCATCAGCGAAATAGGAACAACTGCCTAAATTCAACAAGCTACCGTGATACAATCACACATTACGGACGGCCCCCGTATACCCGACGTGCGCACGTTAAGTTCACAATGGAGTTACCCGCGCCGTTTAAATTCAAATACCTAAAGAGGTAGCACGCAAGTGCAGCAGTAACCTAATCGGGACTGAAGGTCGTTAATTTATATATACATGTACAAAATATATAACTGCTATACCATCATAGGACTAAGCCTAGAACTAATCGGGAAAAATTTAAATGAGGTGGCTGAAGGCCAAAATAATTAATTATGTAAATTAAACTTACAGTTTGGTAGCACTCTACTTAACCTACGCTACTGTGTGGCATGACATCCTCAGCACCAACACGACTTCGGGTCATTCGGCATTACCCTGTTGAAAATACCGTATAGAATCATATTAAAACTTGATCTGGATCTATAAGTATCTATAAGTGAATGTAGGTTTTAATCTGGCTTTGACAAGCTCTATGTTATTTTAATAGTAATCTTATATGATTCAATATGGTTTGGGTTTATTTGGATATACATATAAAACACATCAATGGAATTGTATTGGTCTCTATAAGTTTTAAATATGATTAGATCTAATATGCCATTACAGATTCAAAACAAAGTGGGTTTTATACGGATTTAATAGGTTAAAATGAATAGTGTTTAATATGGAATTACTGAATAAAAATTGCCATAAAACGAATTGGTTTCAATATGGATTAATAAGAAATTCTTTATTTGGAATTTATTGGTTTCAATAAGGCATTCCAAATCAAATGTTTAATTTGGTTTTATCAGTTTGAATTAGTTTTTATGCGGCATAAAACTGCTTATTTCAATTGCGTTTAATATGGAATTACTGAATAAAAATTACCATGAAACCAATTGGTTTCAATATGGATTAATAAGAAATTCTTTATTTGGAATTTATTGGTTTCAATAAGGCATTCCAAATCAAATGTTTAATTTGGTTTTATCAGTTTGAATTAGTTTTTATGCGGCAAAAAACTGCTTATTTCAATTGCGTTTAATATGGAATTACTGAATAAAAATTACCATGAAACGAATTGGCTTCAATATGGATTAATAAGAAATTCTTTATTTGGAATTTATTGGTTTCAATAAGGCATTCCAAATCAAATGTTTAATTTGGTTTTATCAGTTTGAATTAGTTTTTATGCGGCATAAAACTGCTTATTTCAATTGCGTTTAATATGGAATTACTGAATAAAAATTACCATGAAACGAATTGGTTTCAATATGGATTAATAAGAAATTCTTTATTTGGAATTTATTGGTTTCAATAAGGCATTCCAAATCAAATGTTTAATTTGGTTTTATCAGTTTGAATTAGTTTTTATGCGGCAAAAAACTGCTTATTTCAATTGCGTTTAATATGGAATTACTGAATAAAAATTACCATGAAACGAATTGGCTTCAATATGGATAAATAAGAAATTCTTTATTTGGAATTTATTGGTTTCAATAAGGCATTCCAAATCAAATGTTTAATTTGGTTTTATCAGTTTGAATTAGTTTTTATGCGGCAAAAAACTGCTTATTTCAATTGCGTTTAATATGGAATTACTGAATAAAAATTACCATGAAACGAATTGGTTTCAATATGGATAAATAAGAAATTCTTTATTTGGAATTTATTGGTTTCAATAAGGCATTCCAAATCAAATGTTTAATTTGGTTTTATCAGTTTGAATTAGTTTTTATGCGGCATAAAACTGCTTATTTCAATTGCGTTTAATATGGAAGTACTGAATAAAAATTACCATGAAACGAATTGGTTTCTATATGGATTAATAGGAAATTCTTTATTTGGAAATTGTTGGTCTCAATAAGGCATTCCAAGTCAAATATTGAATTTGATTTTATCAGTGTGAAATAGTTTTTATGCGGCATAAAACTGTTTATTTCAATTGCGTGTAAAATGGAATTGCTGAATAAGATTTTCCATGTCAATTACGTGCTCAACCCAGTTTTTCCATAAATCAGTATGTTCAATGTTAATTATTACTTTTCTCATATGATCAACTACTACCGGGTTTTTGTTGGGGAATTGTTACATTTTCGCCAATATTTTTTTGTTGGTCTCCAAACCTTTTCTATATAGGGTTAAATATACAATAATACTGAGGTATAACCCCAAGAGTGTATGACCGTGTATCAATAACATATAATGCTTTTTTAATTTCTGTTCTTTTATTAATTTCAATAATTCGCGTGTTCTTGGAACTTTTACATTGCAGATTATTAAATATAATATTTTACCTTAAAGTAGTAAATGTCTCTAAATATCAAAAACACATTAACAAATATATATGCTTGATAATCCTCATCAGTAATTCACGCACTGCACTGGAAAGCTGTCTATAAAATATCGAGGTATTGTTGGCAGCGGATCAGTTCATTTTTCTATTTACGCCAGCGCATAGTCGTACGTGGATCATATGGGGTTTATTACATTTCCAGTGTCGGATTTAGATACACGGTTTCAACTAATACTATTGGAATGTGGATACTATATTAAACAAAGCAATATCAAGATAAATGCATACGGTGCTGTGCTTTAACATTAACCTTTGTCAATTTAAAACGCAAGGACTATACCAAATAAAAAAGGGGAATTATTGTCATATTTATCTTATGTTTTAGAATATCATGTGTAGAATAGGGTGGCCGAAAAAATGTTCATTGAATTTCAATGAGATTTGGAAATTCAGCTATGAAGCTAGTCTCCTTGCAATTAATATAAATGCATTTTGAACTAATATTACTTAAATCAGTTATTGCAAATAACAAATCGGCTCCATTTTCCAAAGAGTTAATTTGAAAAATATTTTGTGGACAATTGTCAATAATAGAGAATGAATTGCAAGATACTTTACGAACGCTTAGTTCGATTGTTGCATCAGAATTTTCTAAAATTTTCAAAATTTGACAATAAGTGCCGTTTTGCAATTTTAAATATGAGTTATCATGTTTATGGTTCCTCCGATATTCTATACTAGAGAAAACATTATGATTAATTAGGATTCTATTATAAACTTTTACACCATTTTTAATTTCAAATGCTCCTAAAAGCCTTACAGTTTGTGGCTCAATGTAAGATGTTTTTTTTTGGTATGATAATATGTTGTTACAAAAATTTTTACACGTATTAGAAGTGTTTTTACCTATACTTATAATTTCTTGTAATTTATTCAATTTCAATATTTTGAATATTATTTGTTTGTCCACACCAATTGGACCGTTAACTATTTGTTTGATCGAAAATATTCCACTTTCAAAACAAAATGTAGATGTAGCCCACAGTGGCCCTGACTGCTTAACAGTCTCAACTAAGTGATTTAACAAATGAACATTAAAATTCATTGCCGAAGGCGTGTACAATATTTCGAAATCGTTCAAAAATTTCCTCAAATATCCTTTAGCTAAATATAAATCATTATCATTAATTTTTTTTTGAAGCAGTAAAAATATAGAATTTTGTAACAAAACAAAATGGTTAAGGTATTTTGAATCTAAAATGTTGTGTAAAACAGGAACGCAGTAAAAAAGTAACCAAGATCGCCATTCTGTGGCTTTCCATTTAGCTTTTTCTTCAAAACTCCTAGGTACACGATGTACTTCGTCAGGAGGTTTAATACCTATTAATCTTTCATTAATTTCTTTCAAAATTTTCGGTGATCCTATATACATATCAGAATTTTTTGTTGTCCAAATATTCCACATTTGTTTTACTACTCCTAAGATCACGGTGTGCATGTAATCTATCGGATACCCCCAAACAGTATCAAAACCTGGCAAATTAATAAGAACAGATGCCCCCTTAACGCCCTTGATAATTTGGTGGCTTTTAACAGAGTCTTTCATGCACACCACAATACTATTGTGGTTTCTCATTGGTGGTGATGGTGACCTTTTAGGATACTTGACAACTTTTTCCACAACCTTACCAGGATGTTCACAAATGTAACAACCAAAGAAGCCATTAAATTGAATGAAATTTTGAATCATCGGTCTTGCAACAGAGTCCACTGAGCAAAATACAGGGCAAATTTTTGCTACTCTATATTCGTTTTGAAAGAAATATTTAACGCCATTCCTAAGAGTTTTGTTAACATCATCAACAAATGGTTTTAAAAATAAATTCATATTTGGTTCCTTTTTATTATACCAAATACCAGCCAATATTATATGTCGAAATCGAACTTCTGGTGGTAATTCATTTACAATAATTTGTATTGGCCATATTTGCTCTTTAGAAGAACCGAAAAAACTGGCACCATCAGTGCTGAAATTCAAAGTTAGATCAAAATTTAGTTTTTCTTTGGCAACTTTATATACCTTACTATCGCATATATCAGATATAACATCTGGCTTACTTAAACACTTATTTTTTTTGTTCAAATTAAGATTTGTTTGAATAAATGGATTTTGTAAGAAAGTCCTAAACTGATATTCTAAGTCAACAGTTAGAAAATAATTAGGTGACGATAATGAAAACTCTATAACACTTTGACAACTTATACACACAATATTTTCTTGACATGCTGTAATTTCAGATTTTAATTTTGTACCAACTGGAACTTTACAATTGGAACAATAAAAATTATATTTAACAATCGTTTCGGGAATATCTAACGCTTTTTCAATTTTGTAAGGTGTAATAGGTAAAGACTTACCAGCACAAGCTTCTAGTAATTTTATTAAATCTAAAGTTGCATTTTTGGTCAACGAATGTTTTAAATTAAATTGAGCTATCATAATTTTTAGATCATGTACAGTTACCTCAGATTCTTGAAAAATAACTGTGCTCTCAAAAGTTTTGTTATCTTGTGGCACATTATCATTTAATATTGCTTCATCTTCATCATCTTCAGCAGGATAAGAGATGACACCTGTAAGTATATAATATCATTGCAAATATATCTAGATTTACTTTAGTTTCATTATAATAACCAAGAGGTTCTTGCTGAATATCATTATTGGATGTATTTAACTCATATTGCACTGACTCCAAAGTATTGCTAGTATCACTATCATAATCGACATCATGATGTAATTGATTATCTGCTCCCTCACTATGCAGTTGGCTCAACAACATTTTTGAATTGCTAATAGCAGGCTGATCATCTGGAAAATATGCTGGTATATTCCTTGGTTGGACACTTCTTGATGTAGTTTCTATATTTGCCATTTCATCACGTTTAACGAATTGCATAGAATCATTATTTTTCTGCGTCCACCGCCACTGAGTTTGGCGACTAACTATTGGGGATTCTGGATCCAAAAGACTTTTATACAGACGTTTCCTTTTTCGTTGCGAAGCCATTTTCGTTATAATAAATACTTAATGCAGATTTCTTGAATTTTTATTTTAAGAAATTATTGCATAAAACAACTCGGCGGCGCTTTAAGTCATTAAAATAAAATTTAACATTCATATAGATAGTTTAGGTTTAGGTCATTGTCTTTATAAAGATAATGGTTAGGTATTTTGCTTTTTGTGTGTTTGTTGACATAAATGAAAGAAAACGGCTAAAACTAAAGGCAGACAGATATTCATTTAAAACGCATGCGCGTGATACAAATTTGTAAAGTAGTGATGATTTTCTTACCATATCCACTGTTGCCGAAAACATGCTTAAACCATTGTCTTTAAAAGACAATGCTTAAACATAATAATATAATGTTATAACTGCTCAGATTTTACATCAAATTATGATGACCAAGAAAAAAAGGTAGATAAAAATCATGTTCATTAGATTCATGTTACCGTACAAATTTATTACCAGATTTATTCAAGTTTAGTTCAAAATTATTATGTTACAACCGGCAACACTGGTGTTTTGACCATTTACTAATACCATTGTGTTTATTATAATATAGTGTGTCAGCGCTTGGTTAGTACCTATCAACTAACAACAGATGGCGCTATCATATACCAGAAATTTATTAATGAACGACTGAAGTTGGTGACGCCGTCCGTTGTTAGATGATGATACTAACCAAGCGCTGACACACTAATATTAATACAATCATATCTAGAAGTTTGTGTCAATACAACGTGTATGTCGTCATAACTAAATTTTGGTAGCTTATTTAATACCTATACCTACTATTCTTTATCTGTAACCATAATAACGTGTATATCTATTATTATATTATAATGGCACATATTTTGTGATTGTCTCTATATAAAAAGCCCAAATATCTAAACGTAATTAAAACATCTGTTGCAATCTCTATATCGTCATTGTATGTTCCAGAAAACCATAAAAAATATCGTGAATATGATAATTCCCTATGGCAACACTGCTGCGGTGCCAAAAAGTTAAAAAAAATTAATAACTTATATAATGTAAGAAGGATGAAAACACAATTTACTATACTGAAATCAGTTTTATTTAAAATTATAACAATATACCTAAATAAATATAATTACATAGAAATAATAAAAAATATACAAATCTGCAAAAACAAACTGTTATTGACTATAACCTAAGTTTTAAAAAGCTAAGTATAACAAGACAGTTTTTTAAATATTAATTACCTTTTTAACATTGTTTCTACAGTTTTGTTCTTTCTCTTTGATGCTCACGGAGTTCCCTTTGTGAATTTTCTTTGAATTCTTTTGTATCACGTATATAAATACTTTGATGGAACAGTGACCTGAAGTGCATTTGTTTATACCCAAGTAATTCATGTCTTAGATTGCGTTTGTAATCGGTCTCACAAAAATACTTCGATTTCAAGTCTTAAAATTGTGTGACCACTTACACAAATGTATCCATTTGGATTTTAATATTATATCTAAACTAAAGAACTTCAATTCACTATTAAAGTTTTTAGAGCGATTGTCAATTTTACATACGTAAACAGCATACCTACCACATTTTAAAATCCACAATAAAACAGTCAAAAGTAAATAAAACGGATATTTTCTCTACAAATTATCTACCTATTTATATAAAATAAAAGCAGTGGATAAACAAAATTAACAAACTTGAATAATTAACAACTATATAAATAAGCACTTAGTGTATAAACAAATCAAACATCAAACGTACAGAGCATGACGTCACATATCACGTGATGACCTACGTGTTGTACCCAAGGTAGCGTTGCCAGGTCTAGTACAATTGTACTAATCTAGTACATTTTTGCTCTGTTTATACAAAATACAATTTCGCCATTTCTAGTACATTTATCATAAACGCTCCACAACCCTGTTTAATATATTTGTTCAATGTATTTTTGATTTTATTATTTTCTTTATGCCTCTTTTATAATTTAATTAATTATTTTTATTTAATAAAAACTTTTTTTTAGTGTATAGTTCTGTACAGATAGTAGTAGTCTTAAAAATACATTATATCTATTACGAACTTGTAACAATTCCATGTTTATTTAAATGCTTCAGTACAGAAAGTTGAAATCAAGTACATTTTATACTAATCGTCTAGTACAATATAAAAATGTATACTGGCAACGCTGCCTTGTTTTGTTGTACTATGGGGCAATACCATTTCGAGCTTCGCGTTTTATTATAGCGTCGGCTTGTGTTTTGTGTTTAATTATCCATATTATGTTAACTAACTCTATTTAAATTGTGTCATAAAGTGTAAGTGCTAACTAAAACCATATAGATAAAAAAGAGTGCCTAAATTTATATTATAATATTTGCTGGATCTATGAGTAAATATAACAGCATAAAATAGGTAACTAAATAAGTTTGTGTTTGTGATAAACTTGATTCCGCATAAGAAGGAGGTAAGCCAATAAAGAATATTAACTGAAATAAAATAAATATAAATAAATAAATAAATGATTTATTGTGAAATATAAGTTATTACATTTGCACAAAAAGACAGAGATTTGGCAAATGCCATTCTTCCACTCTACCTTAACAATTATGAAAAAAAAAGCGTTACTTACTTAATTAATTAGAAATTAAAACACCTACATCAATTTACAAAAAGAACAGGAAAAAAAAGAAAAGCGAAACGAAAAGCATTATACATATCAATAACTATTTTACATATTTACAAAAGAAAACATTACATAATATAATAAAGCACCTTGCATATTTACAAAAAGAAAGAAAAAAAATGAAAAGCGAAACGAAAAGCATTATACCTACATATCTAACTATTTTACACATATTTACAAAATACATCAAATTGTACAATACCCATACACATTCATAAATAATAATTATATTAATAATTGATAATTAATGATAATATTTAAGAACTTTTTACTCATTTTAGTAAGCAATGGGGTATGCTTATGTCAGATATCTGGATGATGACATACAAGAGATCGTAAATACCGAAGATATAAAAAACTTTGACGAATGCAATATACTATTTAACAAAAAATATAAAATCAAGTGGTCAGTAGACGAACAGTACTACGATGCCTGCATTTTATATATTGGAGGTATTTTTGCTAAGTTTATGAGTTTTAATTGTATAATTTTTTGTCCAAACAATATTAAATAGTGGTGGATTCTTAGGGAATAAGGAAAAATGCTAATAGCTTTTATCCATTCAAACGACGTTTGGCCATATATTTACTGGCTTCTTCAGGCTAAAAACACACTGAAGAAGCCAGTAAATATATGGCCAAACGTCGTTTGAATGGATAAAAGCTATTAGCATTTTTCAAAGTCCTTATTCCCTAAGAATCCACCACTATTTATGAGTTTTATTATTGATTACTTCTTAAATTTATATTATTCGTCTGTAAATCTAAATACATCATGTTGTTTTAGACGATATTGATGCTTTGAAAAAGCAAATAAAGGATAAACGGATTAAAATGATAAACAAAAATTTATTGCTGTCCGCTGACGATACGGAAACCGAAACGGAAGATAGCTTCATCAAAAAATTTGACCCTAAGGATAAAGCACACAGACCTTTAAAGGTAAGATAAATACAAACATGATTTTTGCGGACTTTAAAATTATTAAATTGTTAGGACAATATTTCCGTAAGGAAATCGCAATTTCCAACCGTTTATTCAATAATCGAGATTTTTAGTAATTTTAACCCTAATTACTAAAAAAAACATACTGTTCTTTTATTTTATCACATTGAAAGTATTCTTTGTACATCCGAAGGAAAACTGAATAATATCAGGTATAAGAGGAGATTTTTCAATTTACTTAATTCCCAGATTTTCTAAAATGCAAAATAATTCATGAATAATTAGTATTTACATTTATTAGAAGAAGTAATAAAAATTGAGGTAATCCATTAAAAATATATCTTACTGAGTAATTAACTGCCAATGTTTTTTTTGAAAGCTTAGGTATTTATTTATACTACACAAATTCTGTAGATACGGAAAATAATAAAAGTACCTATGAAAAGCCTCACATTGGGGTAGTTTGGTAAACAAATGAAGCAGCGGGATTTTTATTGTTCTCAACAATAATAAGCTAGGTATAGTATGTGTTATAAATACATCCACTTATTTTTTTATATACCTAGAAAACAATTAATCAAGCACTCCAACATGGAATATTGAAGGAGTTTGAAGGTACTAGTCAAAGATGTGAAACCGAAGACAAAAAAGGAGAGGAAATTCTAAAAGAAAAATTAAAGCAAGCTAATGAGATAATAAAGAGTTTGAGGGACCAACTGAAAACCACAAATGAATTAAATGTTCAGTTGCAAAAAAATGTAATCGACGTTGTTTCAAAACTAAGTAAGACAGAAATCTTATTATTTAGTTTTATCCATCTAGTACTAGTTTGCTATTTTGTAGAAACTGTTCTTGCTAAGGAGAAGGTATATCTTTGGAATTTTGAGAACCCTAGAATTTTGAGGGTTTAATTGTCATTTTTTTGACTGAAATGGAACTTTTGAGTTCTTACTTGCTACCACTTTATAGGTTTCATTATGGTCATGAGCAGAGCTGGGCATAGTAATTGGGCAAAAGTAATTGAACTGTCAATTAATTCCTTTTCATGTAATTGTATTTGGTTGCAATTCCTTTTCAAATAGATATAGTAATTGTACTTTATTTCAAGTACTTTTTTAAAATATAATTGTATTCTACCATCATCAGCACCAGTTGAAAGGCTATTTTCATTTGCCACAATTGTGAATGCTCGCAAGTGGCACGCACTATCCGATGAAAATTTTGAAATGTTGGTGATAATGAAAGCTAACAAAATTTCTTAACCATGACTTCTATTTTTCTCTCTTTAAGAATTATTTTGTTTAAATTTTATAAGTCGAAAGATTTACACAACAACTATGTTTTGATCGTTACCTACTGTATAATGATAGGTATTATACGTTGTGTTTGTGTTACTCATATGATAGTGCCTTAAACTAGGTATGTATATTATCTATTTTGATTTGTCTATTTCGTTCTCGATTTTGTTGAAATAGAAAATAAACAAAAGAAACAGTAGGTAATTAATAAAGTAATTGTTTTCATCAATTTCAAATACAAGTAATTATAATTGTAATTCAGGTACATTTGAGAATCTCAAAGGAATTGTAATTAAATCTAATTACATTTCTATAAAAGTATTTGGAATTGTACTTGGTCAATTTTAATTGTAATTTACCCAGCTCTGATCGTGAGGCAGATATTATTTATGACACAAAGTTAAAAAAACCAATTCAGGAGGTATATTTCATTTCCACACTAATAATTTAATTTATTATTCTTTGTAATATTTTTTTAGCAGATTTTGTATTCAGTGCGATACAAAGTCTGCCGTTCTTCTATGATTCTTATACCTCTGAAAATTAAGGTTTTGTTTGTGGACAAATTTTTCATGTGGAAGCTTCTTTCTATATTTCAATATTAATGTTGCAGTACATTTCTGTCTCATCCACCTAATTATAATAACTCTTATTCAGTCTGGACAATTAACAGAACTTTGATTCTAATTAATACTTTAATTATCAATCTAGATATTAGTGGGAAACTGAGCCAAACGCCGATAGACGAGATGGGTGATATACGTGGTAAACCGGAAGTTGGTGACGTAGTTGGTGATGAGGTAATATTAACAGTAATTGTTGTCATTAAAGTATTGATTCGATTATTCGGCCGTGATTGATGTGTATCTAATCAAATGGTAATCAAATAGCATATTATAATTTAGTATTGATTGTTTTTAGATTCATTTGGGACACGACATTTACATAAAGAAAATTATTTTTGACTCTGCATTTACTAGAAGTAAGACTCCCAGTCAATTCGTTAAAAATATGGCTGTGTCTGTGTTTGGGTTGAACGCGCTAAGTGTGAGTTCCGTTCAAGGGAGATCTTCTAATCGCAATAAAAACTTAGAACCTAAGCCGGCGCTGGATGCAACCAAACTGGCAGCGATACATGGTACGGCATAATGATTTTTATTATTTTCTTTTGTAATAAGGCAAAAAAACAGACGTCATCAGGACAAGTACGTATTTTATTATTATATATTATTATGACTATATAAACATGTTTACGTGATATATCACTCTCATCATCAGTCTGTAAGCAATAGACATATTGTAAATACTTACATTTTTCCATTTAATCCTTTAAATGCTCCCCAGTACAGGTTCTGCATTTAAATGTGAATGGGTAATGGTTCGGTTTTCCAGCACTAGGTTGCTGCAGGTTAATGATGAGTGTATTATAGTCTCGAAACGTGTCTCTATAAAGGCGTTAATATAAAACATATTTGTGGTGACGTTTGTTTTTTGCTTTGCTATTAAAATTGCACAACGCTCTGTGTAAGAATGGTCTATTTGTTCAAATTTTATTTCTATTTTGGAATATTTTTAGAAGGCATAGCTGAGACCAATACATGGAACTGATTCTTTTTGTATTTTCAGATATTACAAAATTCTATTTAATAAAAAAAGGGACCGATGACTTTGCCATGCTTACCCAGTTATCGAAAATAAATTCTTGGATTGGGATAAAGATATCGGATATTAATAGGGCGCCCCGGCAGAGCTGTGGTAAGTACCAATTAAATAAAAATATTGTTTATTAAGTAATGAACTGTCTAACAGTACCTTCATAACTGATATTTTAATATTCAATGTCTAACTTATCCCCAAAAAATTAGTCGTGACTTTAGATTTTTTTTAGATGGGATGAAAGCTAAAGTAAAAGGTAATATGGAAACCGATGAAGACATGAACGAAGAGGGAGAAATTGTAGACAACCAGACATGATGAACGGAAAGTTAGTATTATTCAATATCAATTTTATAGTCGACAAAAATGTTGCGTTTACATTTTATCCGTTTTATACACTTTTCACGGGGTTCTCTAAGGCACTCATTTTATATCGAGTATGTAGACCAAGTTTACTATGTGCTGTATTTGCTGTCCTCACGCACGCCTAGTAAAATTTTTAGGCAGTTATGTATTTCTTTATTTTGCCAAAAGTTCAGAACTTAGAAATGTTCAGTATAGTATGGTTTACCAAATTTTATTTATGGGCGCCACTTGACGAATATCAAAAAATTAAATAATCTTATCACGTCAAAACAACAAGACTAAAAGTAATATATTATTTTAGGGCTAAAAGTGGCTGTACTAATAATTTTATAGATATCTAAATTATATTGGAACCAGCTGCAATCAAAGAGAATGAGAGTACAAAATTCCCCAAACTAAAAATTGATTTATATCTGTATTGATAAAACAGGCCTACCTAACTTAAATCTATAAATCGTCAACACTTTCGGCAATTTCTATACAATGTGTCCACGGATAGAGTTTGGAAGAGGAAAAACTTTTTTATTTGTCGATTTAGAAGAAAAAGTCATTCTTTATCAAAACGTCTGCTTGTGTCGAAACTACAGTTTCAAATACCAAATTTACGATTACTATACAGGGTATATCAAAAATAACATTTTTAATGATTTAGATTTTTTGGTTTTTATTTTTAATTTTATGAAAATATTTTCAAAACCGTGATTTATTACACCAATTGTGCAAAAAACACTAATAAGCTTTTTTCTCAAAGTGGTTAATTTCATAGCTACTATTAAAATAATAAAATTAAAAAAACAAGAAAATCAAAATCATTAAAAATATTATTTTTAATATTCCCTGTATAGTAATCTTAAATTTGGTATTTGAATTTGTAGTTTTGACACAAGCAGACGTATTTATAAAGAATGACTTTTTCTTCTAAATCTACAAATAAAAAAGTTTTTCCTCTTCCAAACTCTATCCCTGGACACATTGTATATCAAAAATTATCTAACATAACATTCATAAGTTACATTAAATATACAAACACGATTTGGGTAAAAAAATCAGTTGCTAAGCGTTATATCAAAATTCAACTAAACTGAAAAATACATTTTACCGCACTGCAAGCATCCAAATTCACCGTTAAACATCTACTGATTAAGTTTCGTTCTTCTGATGCGACAAGCTTCGGTAATAATGGTTGTCGTACCCATATGAGCACAAGTCGACCAGAAACACATAGGAATAGGTCGGTCAAAAATGAATAAACCATCAGCTTCAAACATCCGAAACATGACAGTATTTTCGGTACTAAACTGGCCACACCAAATCCAGTCTACTAAACCATCCAGCATCCGTAGCATAGCCAGGGTATGTAGCACCAGACTGATAACGTGTAACGTAGCAGCCCTACACACATACAAAAAATTGCATGAGAAACAGGTAGGTTGTCAAAGTTTCTCTACCCAAAATTAAATAAGGACACATTTTACTGACTCATAACTATTATTAACTACAAGTTATAGAAATAGTTGCATAATTACCTTGTAACACGACAATGATGATGGAAGCCCAGAGCATTATATGCTTCTTGCGAATGACTTCTCCAAAACCCAGAACAACATCCGCCGGTAGAATCATCAGTATATAACGACACAGATGCTGACAATGACAAAAAGTCCACAATCAGCTTTCGCTGAAGAAATCCAGCTACACCAAAAACTATTAACGCTAACAGATGGCCAATAACTAATGCCATTCAAATTGATAAATATATATATATATATATATGATGATAACGACAATATCATAAAAATTGAGAATCGGTATTCTTATGCAGATAATATGATGCCATTTTTCTCTCTCACCGTACAAAAATCTTGGAGCAAGAGGATCGAGGTTGCCATATCTCCTTCGACAATTAATCGAATTGTCGATCACAAAAATCAATGAAACAAGGAAGCATAGGGAAGAGAAATCCATTGATTAGGTAATATCGAAAGAAATGCCCATTGAATTGGTTCCTAAATTTTGAAAACAATCCCTGAAATAGAAATAGACCTTCAATCACATTCCATGTATATGAAATAAAATTGGACATCCGGCAACACTACACATCACCTGTTCAACCACAACCAATAACTAATTGTAACCGCCGACGGCCAATCAAAATATATCAGGTAGGCATACCAACTAGAAACTTCACTAATTATGATCAGTTGTACCAGTCCCATATTTATCTTTATTAATACCTACTTACTAACAGTGTAAGAAAATCAGTCAAACGATGGCACCATCCATCGTATTATAAGCGTAAATTGACATTAGTGCAACACAAAATTATTATCATTTAATTAGTCTGTAAAAATGACATTAAATAAACTTGAAAAATAAAATCCATCACATACCTTCAGAGTATGCAACACAAAATGCATGAAAATATTCTGTTATTTATAATACCCAAAAATTTAATTACTATTCACTATCATGGAATAACAAACATAGAAATTGCCACTGGGACACTTCTAAGCGTTGACGAGTTACTCAAACAATAGGCGCATGAAAATATCAAGTATGCAACCGTCACAAAACATACCACAGTGTTGTTCCCAGGTGCTTTTTCGTATTTTATTTAGGTACGTTTTGAGAGACCTCATACGTTAATACGCCGGAACGATATTCTAGTAAAAAAGGTACTAGATTCTAGTAGTTCAAATCAATATTTATCCCCTATCTCAAGGAAAACCAAATATTCTACGAAATGGCTAATAGATACGAAGAAGTGAAACTTTACTGTCATCTCATCTAACCATCTTTGGCTGTCTGCTGTGTGCATCTGAATCAGCAAGGAAGAGGTCAAATAAGAGAACAAAAAAAGAAAGATCTCATTTAACCTAACAAACAATTCATCAAGCGGTTTTGGGTTTTTTTTTAGAAAAAGTGATTCATTACATTAAACAAGCAAGGTTACAATTACTCGATTACTTAGATTTAATGAAATTGTAAATCTAGTACGACAATTGTAAATCTAGTACGAAAATTGTAAATCTAGTACGAAATTGACGCGCCATCTAGTACGAAAAAAAAAAGCATCCGAACAACACTGCAACCACAAATAACATACCTAACCACAATAGGAGTGATATGATTTCTTTGACTATAGGAATTCCTATAGTCAAAGTTTGATTTAATTTTATTAACTCATTTACAAGAAATGCCATTACTATTAGTAATTATTCAGGACCGTACTCAGAATTTATCAAATAATAGCGACTTTATGATAAATCTAAACAATGAAATTTCAAGCGGTAACATTGTGAAATTTACAACACTTATTTATGATAACATTCCAAAAATAATTTTCATTGAACTATATGGAGCCCTAAAACTAAAATACTTATTTAGTTCACAATATCTATTCATATCTACCTACAAACGATAAGTTGTTGAACACCGCAGTACCTATAATTGCTTAGGATCAACCATCGCATCGCATAATTAATCACAGAGTAAACAACATAGTCCATCTGCCAATTTTCTAAAAAATTTCCATAATCAGATTATTATTGAAACCCAAGACATGACTTCTTTAAACTTCTCTACTATTTCATTAATTGTAATTATTAAACAATTAAGCACACGTCTTACCACTTCATTTCAAACCACTTTTATTTTATTTTCAAGTGATGTTGACTAAGCATTTTAGTTCTCTTTTGAAGATGCTAATATTGTTATCAAAACGCGCATATACATTTAAAAAAAAAAAAAGTTTGGTGAAGTGATAAAACGTGCTTTTGTTTGTTTCTATACTCATCGATTAAGTATTATTAACATTTTGCTAATATAAAATATTTTACATTTTGTTTTAGGTGAAGGGAATATACATATATATAGCATGAGATAAAAATGTAATATTAAAATAGAAAAAAAGTAGGTACACGTAACCGAATGCAGACTTTTTTTTGATTCCACAAATCCCAAAGTTATGGCTTTTTTTAAATCAATGACATTGTAGGTAGACATATATAAAAAATGATAAGTAATAATAAAAAATGAAAATTAATCCGACGAAGAGGTAAGTAATTCTATAATACTATAGACCTTAACGTTTTTCAACAAAATTGAATAGTTATAATTTATTTATAATAATTGAAATAAGAAAGTGGATACCAACATTCAGTAAAACCGGTAGTAGTGCTGCAAATGTCAAAATATTTAGAATATAAACCATCATAATTATACCACTCACCATTTAAGACACTCAATGTCAGATACTAAAGGTCGTTTCTAGATGTCAATTCCCTCTAACGTAAGAGAAATTGAATACTAACTATACATTGTTACAAGCAAAACTCAGGCTTTCAACTTTTCTTCAGATTTTTCATTGAAAATGATATATACAGAAGTAACTAAAGAAAATACTCCACACATTTAATTCTATAATCATGTAGTTATTAATACTAGAATAAATTTTAAAGAAATTTTATTTTAAGTTCAAACATTTTTTCACAAAATAGTGGGACTCGTGTATAGATTACAATATTTTCATAATGACTATATTAATATATTTAGCTTGTACCTATAGATGTTTAAATTCAATGGAAAACCCTATTGTTATGTTTACGTGATATTGAATGTAATGCCAATGACGATGGAATAAAGTATCCAAATCATTTAATATTAAATCTCATAAATCGTCATAGACACGCATTGATTCTAGGTGTAAATAGTTTACATTCCGCAATCCTGATTGAATCTGATAACTACAAATTAATACCAATAGCGTTTGCATTTGGATTTGCTTATAAAACCATATTAAATCCGTTCTAGATGTAAACAGGTTCTAGTCGGCAATCCTGATTGAATCTGATTACTACAAATTAATCCCAATAGCTTTTGCATTTGGATTTGCTTATAAAACCATATTAAATCCGCTCTAAATGTAAACAGATTCTAGTGGGCAATCCTGATAGAATCTGATTACTACAAATTAGTCCCAATAGCTTTTGCATTTGGATTTGCTTATAAAACCATATTAAATCCGTTCTAGATGTAAACAGGTTCTAGTGGGCAATCCTGATTGAATCTGATAACTACCAATTAATCCCAATAGCTTTTGCATTTGGATTTGCTTATAAAACCATATTAAATCCACTCTAAATGTAAACAGGTTCTAGTGGGCAATCCTGATTGAATCTGATTACTACAAATTAATCCCAATAGCTTTTGCATTTGGATTTGCTTATAAAACCATATTAAATCCGCTCTAAATGTAAACAGATTCTAGTGGGCAATCCTGATAGAATCTGATTACTACAAATTAGTCCCAATAGCTTTTGCATTTGGATTTGCTTATAAAACCATATTAAATCCGTTCTAGATGTAAACAGGTTCTAGTGGGCAATCCTGATTGAATCTGATAACTACCAATTAATCCCAATAGCTTTTGCATTTGGATTTGCTTATAAAACCATATTAAATCCACTCTAAATGTAAACAGGTTCTAGTTGGCAATCCTGATAGAATCTGATTACTACAAATTAATCCCAATAGCTTTTGCATTTGGATTTGCTTATAAAACCATATTAAATCCACTCTAAATGTAAACAGGTTCTAGTGGGCAATCCTGATTGAATCTGATTACTACAAATTAATCCCAATAGCTTTTGCATTTGGATTTGCTTATAAAACCATATTAAATCCGCTCTAAATGTAAACAGATTCTAGTGGGCAATCCTGATAGAATCTGATTACTACAAATTAGTCCCAATAGCTTTTGCATTTGGATTTGCTTATAAAACCATATTAAATCCGTTCTAGATGTAAACAGGTTCTAGTGGGCAATCCTGATTGAATCTGATAACTACCAATTAATCCCAATAGCTTTTGCATTTGGATTTGCTTATAAAACCATATTAAATCCACTCTAAATGTAAACAGGTTCTAGTTGGCAATCCTGATAGAATCTGATTACTACAAATTAATCCCAATAGCTTTTGCATTTGGATTTGCTTATAAAACCATATTAAATCCACTCTAAATGTAAACAGGTTCTAGTGGGCAATCCTGATTGAATCTGATTACTACAAATTAATCCCAATAGCTTTTGCATTTGGATTTGCTTATAAAACCATATTAAATCCGTTCTAGATGTAAACAGGTTCTAGTGGGCAATCCTGATTGAATCTGATAACTACCAATTAATCCCAATAGCTTTTGCATTTGGATTTGCTTATAAAACCATATTAAATCCGTTCTAGATGTAAACAGGTTCTAATGGGCAATCCTGATTGAATCTGATAACTACCAATTAATCCCAATAGCTTTTGCATTTGGATTTGCTTATAAAACCATATTAAATCCACTCTAAATGGAAACAGGTTCTAGTGGGCAATCCTGATAGAATCTGATTACTACAAATTAATCCCAATAGCTTTTGCATTTGGATTTGCTTATAAAACCATATTAAATCCACTCTAAATGTAAACAGGTTCTAGTGGGCAATCCTGATTGAATCTGATAACTACCAATTAATCCCAATAGCTTTTGCATTTGGATTTGCTTATAAAACCATATTAAATCCGTTCTAGATGTAAACAGGTTCTAATGGGCAATCCTGATTGAATCTGATAACTACCAATTAATCCCAATAGCTTTTGTATTTGGATTTGCTTATAAAACCATATTAAATCCACTCTAAATGGAAACAGGTTCTAGTGGGCAATCCTGATAGAATCTGATTACTACAAATTAATCCCAATAGCTTTTGCATTTGGATTTGCTTATAAAACCATATTAAATCCGTTCTAGATGTAAACAGGTTCTAGTGGGCAATCCTGATTGAATCTGATAACCACCAATTAATCCCAATAGCTTTTGCATTTGGATTTGCTTATAAAACCATATTAAATCCGCTCTAAATGTAAACAGGTTCTAGTGGGCAATCCTGATAGAATCTGATAACTACGAATTAATTCCAATAGCTTTTGCATTTGGATTTGCATATAAAACCATATTAAATCCATTTAAGATTTTATTGGATTCTTGTGGGTATTCCTGATTCATACTAATTATTTCAAATATGTTTTTAGTTTGGAATTGCTGTTTCAAATACACACTATGAACCGTATTAATCCATATTAAATTTTTTTTTATATGGTTCTATCTGGCATTTTCAACAGGGTACAGCGAATTCTAGTCCACGATCCGTCAAGTTGAGGTTCGGGTTTGCATGAGGGTTTAACCAAGTTAGGCATCCCAAGGTGTAACCAGAGATAGCTCCTCATGTGCGGGTGGTTCAAAAACGATCCCATGGACGAGAACAAATTACCCAGAAGGTAGTACTGATCTACTCCTGAACCAGAAGTAGAATTTGACCTCACACAAGAACCCTAAAAGTACCAATACTTTTAGTATTTGAATATTCCCGTACCTTATTTGTTACACTGACCTCTCGTCGGAGGGGTTCCTGGGTCAATTTGATGTTATAAATATGCTCGGTGGTGATTGAGGAGTTTTTAGAATGGACTAAAATATAAATTCACCAGTTAATATCAACCATTTAGCTGTAAAGAATAGGCTACTCACGTGGTTTTACGACAATCGTAATCCTGCTTTCCAAGCAGACGGGAGGTTCCAAAATATATTCCAATATATTCTTACAATTTTCCCAATGCCAAAACGACCCAAAATATTCCCCGTACGGGTTGAAAACTATTACCTCGAACAATTTTCTAATTTGGTCAAAGATGGCCGCCTGAGCTGTTGTCTTAACCAACACCCAAATGAAAAATGGCCAGAATCCAACAAGAAATCCAACAAGAATAGCCGGTATATCAGGTGATACCAAAACGGTCAATCAGAAATCCCTAAATGTCAATAATAGGGAGGTACCATTGTAGCGAAACAATCGATAGCCTCACGACAAAGTCGAAACTCAAATAAAAAGTCAAAACGCAATCGTTACCAAACGTTACTGGAACAAGTCCCAACATTCCACTCCGCAATACAACACGCGAAATCACGAGTTATGTAACGTCATTGTCTTTATAAACATAGTCTGTCAGCGCTTGATTAGTACCTGTCTAAAAAAAACAGACGGCGTTGTCGAAAAATGTCGTTCATTCATTAATTTGGGTTTATAGTAAATGTGTAGCAATCTTGGTGGAAAAGTGGGGGAGCCATGTTTTTCGACCAATCAGGTCGTGATTTGAACATACGGACATGTATAATAAGTTCACGTATTTTTCTTTCGCTTCCAGCCATAGACAATGTTGCCAGCCGTCACATAATTATCAGATGCTACCTTATTTTTCATTTTATAAATGGTTCCAACATTATTTTTTTTGTGACGAATAATTCAAAAATATAATTAAATGTTATTTTGCTTGATCTGAGTTTTCCACATTTATTAACTTAGTTTTAACGATATCTATTATAAAAAGTTTCTTTGACTTCATTATTTAGGCGATCACATAATATTGAGTCGTCATAGTCGCAACACTGTATCTATTAATAATAAAATAAGAAATAAATACATATATAAGGTAGGTCCTACTCGTACATAAAAAAATATACGAAGTTTTATACTTAACAGAGAGCTATATAAATATATTACATTATTATTTATCCTTTTTCTCTATGAAATAATATTTAGCGTGATTTTAAATTTTAAAGTTAAAAAATATTGGTTAGTGGAAATTTAAATTCAGTGTTACTTATTGTAAGAGTAAAAATAATAGTGCTAATTTTTTGTGTTGATTATGGGTAATTTCCCTTTACGAGATACAAAGCCGAAAGGTAAGTTCTGATCCATTTTTTTATAAAATACTTAATAGCACAAAAAATAATTTACAATGATAATCGAATGAGTTTTCAATGAGCGATAGGATTTTCTGGAGTTTGTATCTAAAAACATGTATTGTTATAGATGTCTGGACAGAAGTGTTCGTACTTCGCTTGTGCACATTCTAGATGGAACACTCCTGGACTACGGCAATTTTTCTTCCTAGTCAAGGACTCTGCCAGATGTCAAGAGTGGATCATAAATTCAGGTAAATAATTAATGAACGATTAAGTAGGTAATCTTTTATATCTAATTGTGTTTGAGACTGAGACGTATAAAGACGAGAATAGCCACCCCCGCAAGACCAGTATAATAATAGACCAGGTCATTATTTTTATAAAGACAATGACCAGGTTGTGTCTTGCCATCTGCGACACTGTAGTGACGTTACCAGAGGCCAATAAAATAATATAAAATATAGTTGAAAAAAAAAAATGTAATTGTTATTTATACTTCAGCTATATTATTTTTCCGAATTGCTTGTTACATGTAACAAGACTTTTAGTTATGTTGGAAATTTGTTTCACACTACCATGCTTTTACCAGACGGGCCGTTTCGTTGATCCACAACTCACCAGTGATCGGCAGGCAGTGTGACGCAAATTTCCAACGCTAGATGGCGCCGAAAACAACTCTTTGTCACTATATTTTTTTTCTGTTATAGAATTTTGTTGAAGTTGTGAGAAATAGGGCTACTGGCGAACCACCCACTGAAAAAAGGTAACGCGCCATTAGCAATACTTCATGAGTGGTGTGGAAATTTATTTTCAATTATAGTGCTCTATGGTTGGAGATTATGAATAATGGTAGGAAATGGAAAAGGAAAGTCGCTGAAAGATTTTGTAATCCGCTCCATTAAAATATATTAGCTGATGCACATTATTTGTTATTTATACCTCTATTTTTGTATGTTTTCTAACATCCTTATTAATTTCTACTGTTTGTGGAATAAACAATATTCTTTAGTAATTACAAAGTTGTTTGTTTTGTTAAAACCGATGTAACGGTAAAATTCGGGTGGATACAAGAATTCACTAAACCCTATTCAAAACAGCTAATTCGTGTGATAATTCAAACTAGAACCACTCTATTTCCACCGAGTTGAATACTTACCTTTAGACATATTTTCCTATGTTCTGTTTTGCCTTAATAAAACACCTTTTTATACTTATTCTTGTATCATGTTTATTCGTCTAGTGTACAGACCATCATCATACTTTATTTCATGCTAGGTGTCACTGTAGCCCTATTATTTCCGCCCCATATCCTGGTTCTGTGTTCCTGAAACATACCAAGTTTCTCTAAAAAGTTAAAGTGTTGATATTGTAAATAAATTTAGGTACTTACCAGCTGAATGTGTCCTAGGCTATTCTCTGTATTGTTTTTGGGTATTTGATAGAGTTCATGCGGATTTAATGTTGAATTCTATACCGGGTGGGAACTTTTAAAATGGTATATCTGTTCTAGGAATGATGTTACCAGTAGTTACAGCCTAACATCGGATTTGTAACAATGTTGCTAACGTTAAAAAATTGACTATCGGAACATCTTGGTAGGCGTTATGCATTTTAAGTCATTAGGACTTACCTTTTTTTTGTGGTTGTTGTTATACTTCCGTTTTAGTTCGTTTTGTGTAGTTGGTAGTCTGCTAGCCTTGCTCATTCTCCCATTTTGAACGGCTTGCGACTCGATGGGTGCCACGGGGTTTTTGACAGCTGCTTTGAATGGCGAGATTCTTCGGAAGGGTGGTTGACGGGGGGCAGTGCTTGGCGAGTCGTTGAGGGAGTGGTTCCAGTTTATTGGACCGGACGATGACGCTGGGTGCTGCTACTGCGATTCACCTGAGCTCCGCTGAATCGTTGACAAGGAGATCTGTGGCAGTATCATTCGCAGGAACAACCGCTACTTGTTTTTGTTTCGGAACAAGCGACTAGAGGCTCCATATCTTCGTTTTCTTTCCTATCTTGTGTCGTACGTTTTGGTTTCATTATTTTTCAGTTCTCTTGTTCGTTGGAACGGTGCTACCGTGGGGAAATGTGTGGTTTCGGATTGGGGTTGTCCCTGTGAAGGTTTTCCTGGGGCACTATAACTGGAGGCCTCCCGCTGCTGACCCGGGTCGCGCAACGCATACCTGTCTTTTTACATCTCTTATACAAGACGGTTACCTGGTTATAGGCCTCTGAGTGGCTGAAAGTCGAGTTCGGCACTCTTGGGGAAGTTCCGAATCATACATCTCCATTCTGGGAGCATACGACGGCGGTGGTATCGTTGTAACGAAACTTTATGTTAGGTTAAGGTTTCAGTTTGGCATATGCTATAATTATGCTGGGTTCTCTTCGGGTTGGATCCCAGGACTTTGTTCCTAAAAACCACACAATTGTATAGGTTACCTATACGTTATTTAACTCCCGGCTATGACACAAAACGGTGGCACTGTAGTTAGTGTTGCTGTTTTCTTACCCGATTTAGACAAATATATTCAGTGTTTAGTTTTCGTTTGCTATTATTGAGTAGTAGAATTCGTGAAGGCCTAATTTCGGCGTTATTATTGTTTACCGTGACGTGTAGGTCATATATTTTCACTTTGACTTATTTGAACTAATTTACGACAGACAGCTGATTTCTGTAACCTTGAATATTTCATATAACAACTTGAGTCTTTCCTATCACTTGCTCGATAGTCCGTTCCTTTTACAGGAGGTAGCTCACTGTTGCTATTTATTGGTGTTCGTACTGCAGTCTGCTCTCGCAGTGGACATAATGCTTCGGTGGCCCTGCTATGTTGCTGTCTATGCCGTGCATGTGATAGCTATTTCGATTTGACAGCGCAGTGTAATTACTGTGGAGGTGTTCTTCTACCTACTCGCAGGCTGTGTTGAGTGACAGTTTGTTTGGCATTGTCAACTTACCGCCTGTTTGATGAGATTTTATTGGATGGAAATGACTTTTGGCGGTAAGAATAGTGAAAATCGCACGTTATTGGTGATTTAAGACTTTTGCGAATTTAGTTGTTGAGAATTAGTCCTACTGTGTGCATCTGCCAATGGCGATTGAAATTATAATTGAAAAATAGAAAAGCTGTTTTCTAACCATTATGTATATGGGATCATAATTGTAATTTCAATATACGCGGATTGAGTTGGTAAATGTGTTGAAGAGATTTTACGGTGCTGATGTTGGAAGTATATTAGTCTCCGTGGGTTTTTTTATCAATCTGCAACTACTTCATGTAGGATCATATGCCATTTTGGTTCGCTGTACGACTGGGGCTAGGTAAGCGATGATTGAACCTGAATATCCTGATTTTGACTGGTATTTTGTTGATTTCTAGTCTTCAATACCTCAAGAGAATCGTTGCACAATAGCAGTTGTGTTTGGATTGTGCGGTGTAACGATTGTGTTGTATATAGATTATTGCTGAGGCCACGCCTCATTTAAGAATTGAAGTTACCCTTCTAGAAGGTATGTTAATATTTATTTGATAAATTTTTAAGTGGTTTTTTTTTTGTTGTACTATCATTTCTTTGTTAAGGTACTTATTATTCTTATTATTAACTATGGGATTTATTTTCTCCTGTAGGGTTTTTTGGTACGGGTTAGAAATTGAGTATTAATGAGAATGGACAGACTTGTGTGAGTTGATTTGAATCAGAGGCTATGTACTAACCGGGTACATATGTAAACGGATTTAACTTACGACTTTCACCTACAGAAGTCGGACGAATTCATGAACTGCCCCTGGATTTTCCAGCTAAGTGGAACATTGCATTTAATAATTTTCTTCGATAAATTACGATTTATTTATGAATATTTCTTTACCAATTTTGATCGATGCATTGATGGTCTGATGTGTGAGCCAGTGCGCAAGATTCTGTTTGTTTGATTCTGATCTTTTTTTTTTTGGATTATGTAAATAATCAATTTAAGTCGAATGCGTGCTGACTCCGATCATGTCCTCAGTGTGATCTGATATTTTCTTTTTTTTTTTGGTTATACCTCTTGCTAGTTGTAATTTCATTCCAAGTATAATATTGATATATTTCTAATTTAGTTCCACGTATAATATTGATATATTTCTAATTTAATTCCACGTATAATATTGATGTATTTCTAATTTAATTCCACGTATAATACTGCTATATTTTAAAGTTTTTCGCTTACAATATAATGTGTCGATATAGTTACTGAGATGTAAACTCAGTGGTACCACAGAGGTGACTCAGGTTTTTGAACGGTAGGTAGATAATTCATATTGAATATGATTGCGAATTAATGTTAACGATCCGAAATTTCTAGTCGTCATTTCTGTCTGTGAGACATAGAATTTTTATCACTTCCTTTGTATTTATATTTATATTTTTTTTTTTAATTGTCATTTTCAATAGAGGACACCAATGATTTTATGAACCTAAGTGTTTTATTCTCAGAGTCGATCCCCGAATTATTTACTATTGAATAGGTTCTTGCTTTTCCGGAATTCGACCGATGCTCGCGGTGAAGATTAAGCAAGTGGCGCCAGGCAAAAGAACGTTAATTAGGTTGGATTAAAGGTAATCGTATATCGACCCCCCCTTTTCCTCCACTGTTTCAAAGCTAGTCCGAAGGCCACCGCCGCATCAGACAAATTATTTAATAATTCGAGCGATCCTTTTGAAGTATAAAATTTTACGTCACACCGATACTTAATAAAACAATGAATAAATGTTAAAAAACTGACCCTCTTGAGAAAAGAATAGCTCTCCATGTAAATATAGATATTTTTGTTTTTTTGGCCTTTTTACTGCCTTATAAAAAATGTGCACTACATTAATTTTATATCGCAGATATTTTAGACCAAACTCAAAACGAAAATTTGTTTTCAAAAGTATTCCGTACTTGGTCTACAAAATCTGCTATATAAAGTTTATGTGCATAATAACGCTTAGTGTCAGAGAAATAATTAAAGTCATTTGTACAACAAAAATGCAAACTTTTATTTACGAACCACAAGCCATTTTTAAATTTCTAGGCATTAACAAAAGATCACATTTTCGTCAAAATACATCAATTATAGTAGTAAATCTTAATTCCAAAATTAAATCGATAAAGGCGTTTAGAAATTATTCAGAAAAAACGATATTAATTTGAGAATTTTAGCGCCCTGTAGAGGCACATCGAAGCAACATGACATGTCTATTTGCCTCGATTGGCTTATTTTTAGTTGAGGAATTTGTGATTAAGCGTTGTAGTCATTTCATGAACACCCTGTACCTATATCTACATCTACTTAAATAAATATTATTTTTCACTACCCATTTTTTACAGTAACCTCGTTATTATGCTCATCAACTTTTTATAGCAGATTTTGTAGACCAAGTATGGAATACTTTTTCAAACAAATTTTATGTACGATTATTTTTGGTTGTCCTTCCTCAGAATTCTATGGTCTGGCAACCTTAGTTGTAGAGAAACATCTACATCAAATTTTCTGGACTGGCAACCCTAGTTCGAGTGAAATAAACTAACAGAGGGGAACTTTTCAGTGTTTGAAGAGGTCGTTCACCCGCGCCTGCTCCCCTCTACCAAAATATGTAAAAGAGGAGAATTTTGATTTTCATTCATAAATCGTACTTCAAAGTTTGGCCACCAGAGTCCAGCACCTGCCGGTACATAGCGCTGACAGACTATCCTTTTAAAGACAATGGTAACGTAAAAACAAGCGAACATATAGTCGTACGCAATAGAATTGCATTATGTGGCAACACCGAAATCGGCAAGCACGCATAATCCAACCGGCAACAGGACAATATGAAAATCACTAGCGTTGACACATATCAATGACAGTTTATGTTTATCGTGGTTAGGTATATTTACTAGAAGAAATAAATAATTAAAACATTAATTATTTAACAAATATGTATGCAGTAATCAGCTAAAAGTTATGTGGAATCATGAACCAAGTGGACAGAAATAAGGTAAGTATACGATCACCTCATATTTTCAACGTATATCGTATGTCAACAAACAAGTACCGGTTAGGCTTGTTTATATCGCGAATAAAGGCAGAATTTTAATATAATTAAACTTATTTCAAGGGCAATATCGAAAGAGAACAGTAGATAAAAGTACAGCAATGTACCACCAGCATGATCAAACCGATCTATCAATAAATTAAGCCGACAATCGGACTTAAACAGTGATGGCACAGCGAAGCACTAAGGTGAACAAAATACTCGCAGATAAAATGCAGGTAAGGCGTTAAAACAGGTAAAAATGAGTTAATCAAGTAGTAAACTATTTGTAGAAGTGCAATCGAGATGATCTGTTCAGAGATGGCTGTATAACATAGGCGAAAACACCAAACACAGGCATATACAGTTAAATAGGACTCTAATGACACAATCCTCACAGTACCGACCACGAACATTGCTAAAACTAACCCCAGAGTGTTACCATAAACGTATCCAAACGGTATGTACCATATAACTATTTACAAATATTACAAAATACCCTAAAGTTGCTTAACATGTTTCAGATATCCGGTGTTCTAGGTTGGAGGAGAGAATGCTAAGTGCCGCAGCGACAACACAAAATAAAGTATAGTAATCTATATCCGTCTGAAAGTACTGAATAAGTAAGATCAAATTAAACTGTAAAAGTATTTCATTGTTAACAAAAATAAATGGTGAACAAAATTTATAACCGGTGAGTATTTAATTACTTATTCGCGAGTGTTTTATCTGAGTACTAGTAGTAATAAGAATACGAATATATTTTCATTACTAAATCATTTAAGGTTAGAATTTTAACGTTACACATGTAACAGGCGTACGTGTTCTGATCGAATTATTAGTAATGTAAGTGAATGTCTATGAGGCAAAATTATGGGATATTTTTTGCCAAATGGTAAGTTTGAATTTTTTATTCGCCCTACCACTCGAAGTACACCTTGATTGTCCATAAATGGATTCAAGCTGAGGATCTTACTGGTTCGAGGAAGGTCATTGGATTTTTTCATGAAATGAATTTCCTCAAGGTTTGAATTTTTTAAGTAGGAAGGGTTCGCTCCTCGTGATATAATGTCTGCGGGATTATCCGCTGATTTGCTGTGATTCCACTGATCAAAACTCGAATTGTTTTATTTGAATCTCTGCCACCCTGTTTGCGACAAAACATTTCCAATCAGAAGGCTGACCGGATAGCCAACATAAGACTATGGAAGAGTCCGTCATTGAGAAAATCCGATCAATTTTTAATTGAACTGCTGTTTGAACTTTGTCCACAAGTCTAGATAAGAGAACAGCTGCACATAATTCGAGCTTGGGTAATGTTAAACATTTCAATGGAGCAATATGGACCCGTAAAAAGAACTCGGGCCTAAAAATAATAGTTTCAAAAATAATAGGTAAAAGAAAAGATTTTCTTTAACAGCATAAACAAGATTGAACTATTTTTATGCATATACTCTTACCAAGTAAAATATATTTTGAATTTTTGTTACAATTGATACCAGTCTCCCTAAACTCTTAAATTTTTAGACAGTAATACGCGTTGCCGGGAGATTAACTAAATCTCATTGTCCAACCACACGATAGTCCTAAATAATACGAGATAACTATGTTAAATTTAACAGAGAGAGAAAAGAAAACAATGTGAATATCCAAACTATATCTAAATTAAAGAGAAAAATCGAGTTATGGCATGTACATCTTGCACCAGATGATCGGGAAGGCGGACTTTGACTCCCATCAGAGGGGGTGATGCGAGACTTATCAGGGCCTATTGATTGAGCTCGAGCATTTCAACCGCCTGGTACTTGTCAGTATTATCCAGATTCCATGCTTTGCGATGGGCTCCTTGTTATTTTTAGTTGTTTTTTCGGAAGCAGATGTTTATTTCAATGGCGGAGAAGATCTGCTTGGTGAGAATTTTAGCTTATTTGGAATGTTGATTCTATGGTGTCCCCGAGCCTACGGCCAGTAGTGCAGCTTGGAGCTGTGAGATGAGCGTCGATATACCCGCTACTGGTGCATTTTGATTATTCAACGCTGCTGTATCTGCCCCCAGTCCTTCTATGAAGTCTAGTTGTGCCGCTGTCAATCCCGTCTCTCCTTGCGTGTCTTTTAGCTTCATTGCGACTTTGAGGGCGCTATCTAGTCTGCTCGTCCCGCATGTTGGTTCGAACGTTCTATGTTTGAGATTAGCCCATGTTGTGGCCTGTTTGTCTTGGAGCTCTTTGCAAACACAGTACGCCAGACAGGGATACTTTGTTACGTCCAATTTTGAGTCTCTCGGTAACAGACACGTATATAGTGATAATGGAATCGGCGTCTTGATGGAATGGGTAGTGGCAAATTCTCTCAATTTCGCATTTAGACTTTCGGCGGCAGCTGTTATCGCCATGCTTTCGTTTATAACATCTGATATATAATGCGCTTGAGTTTTGCAGTCTTTAGCGAACTTGAGGCACAACGAGAACATGAGAATATCATGGTTTGCAGATACGAGTTCGACCTGGCTTTTTAGACACGCAAATATCTCATTTTGATCATCAGGTGCGACATAAAGGATCCATACTAATATTTTCCGTTTAATCTCCCCGTATGATTGCCAGAAAGCAGTGAGGATGGCTATATCCTCGGTCAGTCCATTTAACGTTTGGAGTGTTTGAGGGCTCCCTAACCGAGCGAAGAGAGCTGACGCGCGTTTCTGCTCCCAATTCGGCCCCAGGTCTGCTGGAGAGTCCGGTGTTATTCCCGGTTTTATCATCGATAAAAGGAACATATTCGCTGCCCGAATGATAGTCACGGTCTTGGTCAATGTCATCAATAGATTCTGATCCCGAGGTTGTGTACGGGTATATATTTGAAGTTCCAGACATATCCAATAATACCTGGTAGAATCCGGCCATTAGGTCCGGGGTTCCAGATATTACCTGAACGAAACACGATGCATAAAAACAGATTACGAGGCCTTTCATCTGCTCTGCAGTGATGTGATTTGTGGTCACAAGCTGTTTCTTAATAGGTGCTACCGGCATTCTTAGCATGGCACTATCTATGTGGACAGAGAGGATTTGCCTGTGCGAGCCCTTATGCAGTGGCATGTATGCAAACATCCCCGCTAGTTTTTTGTTGAGTCCGGGATTGTTTTCAAGCTGTTTGCTTCCTAGATCTACTACTTGCTCAGTCTCGTTAATGAGTTGAGAGAATATGACGCCAGGGTCGACTCTTATAACGATTTCCTCTTCATATGCGGTACGTTGGAGAGTGCACTTCGTAATCATAGAGACAACGTTGTCATAACCTTTACCTAGTATGTACATCCGGCAGCTCCACCTCTCTGTTGGAACGTGGTAAGCTAGTATAATTTTTGCCTTAGCAGCGACTGTATAACTGGCAGGGATGCCAGACGAGAGGATAAAGACAGCGTTCGCTCTATTTGCGTGCAAACTTGCCTTAACCGTAATGGGTTCCCAATCAGATGATGTTAGAGGTCACCGAAAATGCGTGGGAATCTCTATGTCCCTCCTTACAGCATAACTCGCGTTGTTGGGATCCACTAGTATTGTTGTCAATCCAGGTCCCTGTCCTGTGAAGTTCGTCACTGGAACAAATTGGGCATCGATATATTGTTTTTCGTTGAGTGATATTATGTTAAGTGCCATTTTACCGTCAGGTTTTAATTGTCTTTTGTACTACTTTTTTCGGTGATAGAACGGGTTGATGCCGGAAGAGGGAGGATTTTTTCCGGATTTCTTCGTATTTCGTACACCTCGTCCTATGTTGTTCGTTGTATATTCTAGATATTAAGTGAAGTTAATTTTACGGATATTCGCAGATAGAACAGTTGCTCTCCTATTATAGTGACTGTATCTTGAAATTCTGTTTATTCAGACTCCATTAACTTTAGATTAATTATTTTTTATGACTTATGAACATAATATTCGACATTTTCATTCTGGTGCTACTGCCACCTTAGCTGCAGTTCGTAGAAAATATTGGCCTCTTAAGGCTAAAGGTATTACACGTAAAGTGGTCCATTCTTGCATTATTTGTTTTAAAGCTAAACCAGCTTGCATCAATCCCCTGATGGGAGATTTGCCCCTAACGAGTACAGGCCTGTAGACCATTCACAAACACAGGTATCGACTTAGCTGGGTCCATTTTGAATGGAAGATGGAACATTAAGAAGTAGAAAATTGGTAAAATGTTTTTTATGCATCTTTATATGTTTATGGTCAAAGGCATTTCATTGTGAAATTATCGGTGACATGTCCTCTGAGTCGTTCTTAAATGCATGCAGAGATTCATCTCACCTCGTGGTATTTGCAAGAGTATATTTTGCGATAACGAAACCAACTTTGTAGGAGCAAACAACGAACTTAAATCAATTTTTAAATATATTTCTGATATTTCAACTAAAACAAATTTTGTGAACTTCTTCAATCAAAATAATATTTAGTTTCATTTCGCACCCGCACGCTCTCCTCATTTCGGAGGTATTTGGTAGGCGGCGCGGCAGTTAAAAGTGCTAAATTCCATTTAAATCGAATATTGGGTAATATTAACCTATCATACGGAACATTTGTCACTGGTCTCACACAGATTGAGGCAATCATGAATTCTAGGCCCCTAATACCCTTTTCCGATGCTCCCTCTGACCTCACCTCGTTTACTCCTGGATATCTTCTAATTGGAGAAGCTTTGAGGACCGTGCCCCAAGAAGATGTCTCTGAAATTATCACCAATAGACTGACAAGGTATCGCCATATACAGCAGTTAATCCAGCACTTTTCGAAGAGATGAGCGCAAGAATACCTTTCAACCCTTCAACAATGGACAAAATGGTGCAATAAGCAGCCGCAATTGAAGGAAGGTATGATCAAGGTAGAAAATACTGCTCCGCTCAATTGGCCAATGGGCAGGATTGCCGCCGTCCATCCAGGCCACGACGGTCAAGTGTGAGTAGTTACGGTAAAGACAATAAATGGACTCTTTAACCGAGCCGTTTCTCGTGTTTGTGCACTACCTATAATGATGATTTTTGAAACTTACTCATTTCAGTGCGGGCGGGATGTTCGTGACATAAAGAAAAGGCAAAACTTTCAAGTCATGGCAACATTGCAATTTGTAAATAATGACGCGATATTGTAGCGGAATCCCCTAGATAGAATAATAGAACAGTCTAGAATATAGACTGTTTTTACATTTTTTTGACGTTGGTGTTTACTGTTCAATTTGAAGTTTATGTTATAATGCCTTTGAGTGACTATTAGTTGTCTAGTCATAAAAATTTACAAAAATCAGTTAGCCTTTGAATTCTATAAAGAGACAATTCCACACACAACATCGTACATGTTAGCTTATTTCATTTTTCTGTATATCCGTGATATACTATACGCTCTCAACTTAGTTAAATAAAATAAATAACATTGGATTATCGCAGTATGTATTTTTTGCAAGTACGAGTTAAAGAAGTTCCATATATGTTCCACGGTACCGTAAAACTTTATGCAGGTTTTGAGGACAGGTATATTTACTGTTGCGAGTTGAAACCTGGAAGTATTGTAAGTCGGATGCGCTAGTCCACATCTAACGTAGGTCGCTAATGTTTTTCGGGTAGAATATCTTCCCGAAACGTCATTATACATCAGTGTGCACATGCTGTCGTCTTTACGCGAATAGAGAAAGCGCCATTCCAGCACAGAGCTGTTTGGCGGGAAATTATTATCCCAATGGTTCAGCGTAAAGCATAAATTGTTATATATTGTTGTTGTGTATGTTTTTGTTGCTGTTTTTATGTAAAAACGAAGAGTATATATTAGCAAAAATGTAAGTATCTTACATAAGCACCTACTAATCTTAAATTATAGTGTATTTATTTTAAATAGATTTTATATTTAGCCACAATTACATAAAATTATAAAAAAAGGAAAGAATTTGAGGTTATAATTTGTAAAGTTTATATTTAGTTTTTTTTCTTCAATGTTCATGAAAAAATTTAATATTTGATATATATGCCAGTCAATATCTAATTTTTGAAAAAATATTTAATTTTACGTACCTAATACTTGGTCTGGCTGAACTTTCAATCAAAACCGCATTTTCTCTTTTTCGCATTCCTATTGTAATATGGTACGTACACCCTGGAGAGTAAGTATTTGTTTAAATTTTATATGTTTATAAATATTTAAATAATTAATGGAATGAAAGACGTCTGCTCCACAATATAATCTTCTTTAATTAAATCAATGTACAACCATACATGTTTCGAGAGTATTATTATATGATCAATTACTGAATGTTTAGCTCTTGTAATAAGATAAAATATAATTCCTTACATATAACCTTTAAATATCACCTGTAATCCTTAACATTAATAAAATATAATTTCTCACGTATGACATTAAAATACCACTTGTCATCCTAAATAAACCACGCCCCCAACCTCCACATACACACACACCTTTTATTATACCTTTTCATATCCACACATTTCGACATATCGATTTATTCTGACTTTTTATCAGTCTTTTACTGATGTGATATCTTATGATTGTTCAGCTTGACCTCACCTTTGCTCAACTCATCTATTACATTTTAATATGGTTTTTAATAATATTATTTTTTTGATACATACAATTTGTAATCCTTTCTTATGAGGACCTCAATAATAGTGCAGCAACGATTATAATGTAAATTACTTTTATGTTCCATTTAAAACCTTCAATTTCATTGTCAACTTTTCACTTGTCATTCTAATTATCAAGAGAATTGTGTTATCGAATTTGATTGTCATTGAGATTTCGCAATAATTTTAAGACACGTGTTCTTACGATCTTAAATATTTAATTTCTTCATTCGACAAGTTATGCGTGAAAAAGGAAAAGTGAAAAACCCACTCAACGATAATAATCGTATGTTGTTTATACGTTATGAGTATCAAACGCAAGAGAAATGGCTTATTGAGCACCGAAACGTGCATTGCCACTTAACTTACTTTTAATGCTGACACAACAATATTTTAAGTATAATATTTTTATTTCCACAATGTGGTAAGTTACACATAGTTTGAGATCGTTTGAACTGTTTCACTTACTTTGTAATACCTATTTTCAGATCTGTAATTGTTATCAATTCATCCTTGAATAATGCATTAGCTTTCTAATTTCGACCCTACTGATGATCAGAGTGTATACTCTCGAAACATGTATGGTTGTACATTGATTTAATTATACAGGGTGGTCCAACGAAAAGTTTGCACCTAGCTTTTCTCTTTTTTTTGTAGTCGAATGCGAAAATGCTCGGACACGTCGATTTTGCTTTTGAGGGGGACACATTTTAAACATATTTTTCGATCTGCGCCTTTAACCCCCTAGCGGGGGTGAGTAACAACCCTAAAATTTTAAATGGAAAGAGGGGTCTAATGACATATCATTTGAAAGGACACAAAATTGTCTTTCTAATGATACCCTATTTGTCGAATTTTACTAAAACAGTTAATACGAAAACGACTTTAAAGACATTAAGCCGATAATTTTGGTATTAATGAGAAATACAAATAAGTTTTAATTATTGCGAGTGAAAACACCTGCAATCGTTAGTACATTCCAATGTTTGTTAGTTTTAACATTGCTTTGTAAAAAAAGTAAACAAGCTGTTAAATTGATTTATTAAAACGTTACATTAACAAATGTTGAAAATGTGACCCATTTGATTCCATACAATAATACAGATTTTGTTCAAATCTATTTCTAACATTTTGTAGCATATCAGGTGTTATGTTTCTGCACTCTTCTGTAATGCGTTGGCGAAGATCTTCTATGGACTCGGGCTTCGTGGCAAAACATTTATTTTTTAAGTGCCCCCAAAGAAAAAAGTCTAAAGGCGATAAATCCGGTGACCTGGCAGGCCATTCAATTGGGCCCCTCCTTCCAATCCACCGTCCAGGGAACCGGTCATCTAAGAACTGTCTTACAGGAGCCACATAGTGCGGAGGTGCTCCATCTTGCTGGAAATAAAGCCGATCAGCAGTATGATTTTGGTCATATTCTATTATTTGTGTTATTAAAGGATCAATTGTGTCTTCAAGCATGTTTAGGTACACTTCACCAGTTAAATTTCCAGGAATAAAAAGTGGTCCTATAATATGATTTCCTAATATGCCACACCAGACGTTTATTTTTTGAGGATACTGGGTATGAACCTCACGGAATAAATGTGGGTTACTGTCATCCCAGTAACGGCAATTGTGCCTATTTACAGCTCCATTCAAATAAAATGTGCATTCGTCGGAAAAACAAATGTTAAATAATAATTGCGGATCTTCAATTAAACGCTGGCTCATTGCTTCACAAAATTGCAGCCTTCTATCAGGATCATCCTCATTTAGTTCCTGTACTAATTTGATTTTGTACGGATGAAATTTGTACGCTTTTAAAATTCGTATTATGGACGAACGGGAGACACCTGAGGCTTCAGCTAGTTGACGGGTACTTTGACTATGATCCATTTCAACATGCCCTAAAACAGCGACTTCCACAGCTTCATTTCTGATCGGTTTCTGCGGCTGGTGTTTTACATTACAGACAGATCCGGTATCTACAAACTTTTTAACTAACGTACACAACGTACACATCATTCACATTTTTATCGGGATGTCTCTCATTAAATAAGCGAGCCGTAAGTCTAGCACTACTATTATTTTGAAAATAAAGTTTAACAATTTCAACTCGTTCTAGAATGGAATAAATCATTTTGTACGGTAAAAGTAAAATAACTTGAGAAGCAACCAAACTGAATCAATGAAAAGACTAAAATAAACGGTGTAAATTCTTTTCCTACACGTATCTGCAGTTTTTATTTCAACAAAAAACGCAAACGATTAGTGAGGAATTTAGTTCTGATAAATAAGATAGTGTTTTTGAAATCCCGTTTTTCTTCAAAGTAAATAATTTAGAAATGATTGTAGTTGTTTTCAGTCGTAATAATTAAAACTTATTTGTATTTCTCATTAATACCAAAATTATCGGCTTAATGTCTTTAAAGTCGTTTTCGTATTAACCGTTTTAGTAAAATTCGACAAATAGGGTATCATTAGAAAGACAATTTTGTGTCCTTTCAAATGATATGTCATTAGACCCCTCTTTCCATTTAAAATTTTAGGGTTGTTACTCACCCCCGCTAGGGGGTTAAAGGCGCAGATCGAAAAATATGTTTAAAATGTGTCCCCCTCAAAAGCAAAATCGACGTGTCCGAGCATTTTCGCATTCGACTACAAAAAAAAGAGAAAAGCTAGGTGCAAACTTTTCGTTGGACCACCCTGTATAATATTATATTGTGGAGCAGACGTCTTTTATTCCATTACACTTTCACTCCTCGTCATGGATTATTTTTCGAAAATTTAAATAATTGTTATTAGTTGTAAGCAAAATATGTTTTGGACAAAATTTAGGACAAGTGACGATGACCGAAAGGAAGAACGAACAGACAGACGAATTAATAAAGAAAATAGATAGGATGTAGTCTTTAATTTACTAGTTAAGTAGCAACAGTAGAACAAACTAATCAGCAATAAATTGATGGAACATTACAATTTGCCAAATCCAAACTAAATTTATTACACGGCGATCCTGCCAGCCCTTTTTCATTAGTTTTAGTTGAAAATATACCAGATATGGCGTAATGGGCACTAAACAATCATTTCATATATTATATATTTAGTTTTAAGTTTTGTTCTTTGTTTTTTTTTTTTGTTGGTAATATTGTATGTTATTGTTATTAATATTAATGATGTAAGCACACTGGCCTGTGTAAGTTGTTGCAAATAAATAATTAAAAAAAAAAGACCAAGTTCTGATGCAACAGCAAATTTAAATCATGGATTGACATTGGCAGAATGGTTGTTAATAATTTTAATAGTAATGAGAGTGTTGGTTTTGGTATATGTATTGATGCAGAGGTATAAAAAGGGTATGAAATGAACAATAAGCACGAATTAAGAAGACAACACATATAATACCGTCAATATGTCGCATCCTAAATATTTGTCAGTTAAACAGTTAGAAGAGCTACTAAACGAACATATTATCAGCGATAATATGGCTATAAATTCAGAATGTGAGGGTGATTCAGATGGTGAAGACAATATGCCAGAGGCATTGAGTAGAAACTCCAAATCAATATCCCTTAGAAACTCGGGTCCAGGTTTCACATTAGAGCAAGAGCAACGTCCTAGTTGCAATGGAACAAATCTAGAGTCTGTCTTACTTCATACAAGTAGCTCAGATTTTGCTTCAGTTCCATCTACATGGATAGAAAATGCGAGCACCTCACGGCCCAAACGTTGTCTTCAAAAAAAGCAATCAGTTACTTATGAAAGTTCTCGGAAGACCCAGATTACTAAGAACAAATCGCAACATAACGGCGAAAACTCTATTTCTCAGAAATTTTGGAAAGCAGCGAAGCAGAAGATGAAGTTATAGAAGAAGAAGTAGCGCAAGTAAAAGGACAAAGTTCTAAAAGCAATGATAGATCTGAAAAGAAATTTAACTAAAGATACACAAATACCTGACACTTATGCGAAGCTCATTTACTGAAAATATCGGTCCAAATATCGACGTCGACAGTTCACTATCGATTTTTCCAAATTTTCTTCCTGATATCTTCATTATGAAAATAGTGGAAGAAAGTAATCTATACGCCCAACAACTTCATAAGAATGACGAATTCACAAAAATTACACTACCAAATTTGAAAGCATTTTTTGAAATTTTGGTATTTCTGAGCATGCACCCATTCCCTAGTATAAAATTATATTGGTCTGAATATAAAAATTTCCATATTGATAGAAGAGTTATGCCTTTGAAAAGGTTTCTATTTATTTTGAGACATCTACACCTCAACGATAATGCTAAGATGCCTGCAAAAGTTTGATAAACTCTACAAATTACGTCCTCTGATTGATCATCTCAAAAGTACTTGTCCGAGCTTGTCTAATCCTTCTCGTAATATCTCTATCGATGAATCTATGATAGGGTATAAAGGGCGGTCGAGTATGAGGCAATATATGCCGATGAAGCTCACTAATCTGGATATTTGCTAATTTCGATGTCTACACAGGAAAAAATGAAGATGGTACAGTGGCACAAAGTCTAGGAGAAAAGGTGGTTTTGCGACTATCAGAACCTTATGCTGGAAAGAACTACTGTCTATACTTATTCTGTATATTAGCCTGTACAATTATTTTTGCAATATTACCCTCCTTGATGTGCTCCTTAGTAAAAAGTTATTTGCGTGCGGCACCTTACGTGTAGACAGAAAATATTACCCCAAAGATTTTATGGAACCGGATAAGAAGTTACAAAAATCCGAGTTTGATTTTGCCCAATCAGGCAACATTGGGATGGTAAAATGGAAAGATCGGGGCACAAAATGTGTATGTATTGAATCCATAATCCTGGAGAAACAACGACGGTTTTACGACGTACCAAAAAGGCGAAAGGGTACCTGTAAATTATCCAAAAATGATATCCTGTTATAATAAATACATAGGTGGGGTCGACTATTTTCACCAATAAATCTTGTATTACAATATGAACCATAAATCGAGACGATGATGGATTAAAATATTTTTATACTTACTAGAGGTTGTAATGGTATAATCTGAACCCATATGTTTGATATAGTGGACTTCGAATGCTCAAACACAAGACAAACTTAACATAAATTTATTTCCTTAATTTAATGAAAATCATCAGCGAGTACCGCTGGCTTAATTAACCGTAAGCTTAATTAACTTAAAGCAAGTATATTTTTATTTTTTTATACGGGCCTGCGATAGAGCTACAAATATCTTACTACTACTGAATAACAAATAAGGGTCTAATAACAGGTACAAATTAACTCTTAACTAACACAACAAGCATGATACGCCAAGAAGTATCGCGATCCAAAGATCGATTAGTCAATACAACCACCTTACAAATTAGAACTGACTAACTCTGTTATATTATGTAGTCCACTAGACGTGGTGCAGACTATACACCGATAAGTGTTTATAGTTCACAACCGATTTCCTACACCACCACACCTCATTGCTACTGCCAATTATATTTCGGTATGTATGTAAAATATGTTACATAGCAAACATTTCAACTGCAAAAATCAAATTTCAATTAGTTTCCCCCTTTCCTTTATAAAAATTTATTTTATCATTATAACAAAAAAAAATCCCTACATACCCATTTTCATGACTTTGTCCTTTGAAAATGGTTAATCATCAAACAGAATTACTTTAATTAGAGTAATATCACAATTAAACAATTTAATTTATACATTAATACAACTCTCAAACTTTCCTTTTTATACTTTTAGTTTAATATATTTTAGCCCTGAATTTCACTTAACAATTCGAAATATAAAAGCCTTCTGCTCTTATCAGTCAATGCACAAAAATTGATATCTCCCTTTAATTGCATACCCACAGGGAGACATACAGAGTGTCTTCATTTTATTTATAATGAAGCCAACAAATGCATGCAGGCACCAAACCCGCAATATCGTTGCAAGGTCTGTATTGTGAATTCTTACATCCTGTACAAATTGTCGCTCAGAAAACAAAATAAAAATCCGTGAAGCCAGCTAAAATTTAGATCATTATTGGTAAATCAACTTATAAATGATTACTGCAGCAAAAAAAAAGCCGAGTTTTTCTCCTGCTAGAGTAACCGCCAAAAAGGAAACAACCCTGATGGAGAGAAAACGGTGCAAAATGTTATCAGACTTTCAAATGAGGGCGATCATATGCCCACAATGATTAAAACTTACAGAATGTGTGCCCGTTGCAGTACTAAAGTAAAGGAAAAACGTAGCAACATAATTTGCTCAACCTGCAATGTTGGTCTATGAAAAAATTGTTTTACCCCATTCCATAAGTCTCAGTTTACTGTAGCCTCTTTACTTTGATCTATGTAATTTTTTTTCATATTTTTAAGTATAAATATATTTTACATCACTATTTGATGAACGTTTTGTATTTTGTTTTATAATAAAAAACAAAAAACACTTGAAAGTTGTAAATTGAATTGTGTTTCTATATCATGTACACGGGAAATTAATCTCCAACTGAATTTGTAGGAATGGTTGGCGCACTAAAATTTCTTTCGGATAATAATTTACCACTTCAAAAAAAAAAAAGAAAAAAACCAGAACACGAAAAAATATAAAAAGAAAATAATGTCTTGCTAATACATAACAGTGCATTCAAAGCACTAATAAAATTTCAGTTTAAAGGTGCCTCAGACTTCTGAAACTTATAGAGTTAAAAATCTAATGCACCTCTAAATGCAACAAATCGCTTACATCAAATCTCATATCCACACAGTTGCCTAAATTTCAATAATAAAATATCAAATAATCATAATAAAATAAAGATCATATATCCTCACCATAAAACTGACGCTTGTAATCAGCATACTAATAGTATAGTAGACCATAAACAACGAATCTGAAAATTCGTTTGAAGTTGGTAGTATGATAATTGACGGTTGAGTGGCACAATATACAAATCGTAAGAATGCAACCTCACATAGCAAAAAGATGCCCAACACCGGTAATCCAATTATCCTGTTAAATATCTTAATAACATCTTGAATCGCTAACACAATTTCGATGTTTTCCTTAATACATTTGTCCAGTATTCTCTCGTCATAATCCAATGTACAATATCTTAGATTTCTTACAATATCTCCAATGTGATTTTTAATTATTAAAATTAGTTTTATAATTAACCAGACCGTAACACTCATGATATATTTCAAGATGATTGAACTCCAATAACTAGATATTGGAAATTGGACATTGAAAATAAACCAAATATATCCATTGCTCAGCAAATATAACATATAGAAGATATTTGAACAAATCAGGATATAGATATTCTTTAACAGCGTTTCATTCTTCTGTTTTTCTTTGATATAAAGTACACTCTGTATAAAACAAAGTTTTTCCAGTAGTATTTCCCAATGATTTTTATAGTATTGGGCTCCAATTATAATGAAGTAAACGGTGAGCAATGCTATAACATCAATTAGCATTGCGAGAAATTGAAGAATTGTATCAAAGTTATATTCATCGCTAAAATACTCATAGTAAAAACCAAAACATTTATAAATGGTAACTAAAAATAGCTCAACTACTATATAAGCTATGTGTAATTTTTCACAAGTAATTTGATTTAAGGTAAAATTAAAACGTGGGGTAATGCCTAAAGCGGCAGTTAATTGAAACATACATTTTAACATATTCATACTGTAAGGGCATGGAATAATGCTAAACAGAATTATTATAATATGTGTATTTATATGAATTTAAACCATAACACGCATGTGAGGGGTTGGAACATTGATCAATAATTCCATCAAACATATTAATGAAAAAAGTATTTACTAAAGGGAAAGGAGCAACTCTACAAATTAATTGCTAATGGCTTTTGGACTTACAGAAGTTTTAGTAAACAGCACCACATATTTTTCATCAAGTCAAAATCATATACGCTGCTTAACCTGACTGCACAAATAAGTTTTAGTAGACTTTCTAAAGAATCTGGCGCTAGAAATACATCGGCGTTGACATCTACTAAATATAGAGCTATGACTTTGCAAATAATGAGTATGGAAGACAATGACACCAAAAACGCATATTGGGAATACATTACAATACATCGTAAGATATAAAAAAAATCAAAATTATATATAAGGGAGTAAGAGTACATGCTAATATTAAGCTGGGCACACACTTAAGAGCACATAGCTTGGTAACACACGCATATACGTGCGTACTCAATGTATGTGTTCTTAAATCAGATGCGCTTTTTATTTTTAGCACCGCATGCGCGTGTTCTCAACTCACTCTATGTTCATTGTGTAGTAGTTTAAATAACTTGTGGTTAGAAGAGTCATCGTGACCATTCAAAAACTTCATCGAATGTCATCAGAAGATTTTGCTTTTCCGCGAAATGAACTTATTTAATTTTGCTGCAATTTCAAGCCAATCAAATACTACTTGTCAACTAGTTGTCAAACCAATAAATAACTACCGATCTCTCCTATTTAAATGAAACTTTTAAAATTAATTAATCTGAAATGAAGAAAAAGAAAACAAAAAACATCGACAACTAAATTTTTTTAAATTGTATATGTCACTATATAAGCAATTTTATAAAGACTGATAAGATACTCAAAGCAAATGTGTATTCTGTCTTAACCTCCATTACTTGAGTAGGTCTGTATATATGTTTAAATTATAGTCAATTCATAATAATAACCAGTCGAAATTCGGCAAAAAAAACGAAAAGTTGCTGCCAGATACACATTTTATGTGTGAAATAGTATGGTGCGGAATTTTTTCGTCCGTTGACACTGGTATAAGATACGCCCAACCAATTTAATTTTATGGGAAATTCCTGTCGTTTCTAAAAGAGGTGAATACTTTTTTCTATAGGTATTTTCAAAATGAAAACTACAACTGTATTGCATGTATTTACCTTGTAAACGACTTGAAAACTGCACTAAAAGCATTTTGAAATCATATATTGCTTATTTTCATAAATACACGATAATTTAGACTAGAATTGTACAATCTTAAAAAAAAATTCATGGAACTAAAGTCATTACAAAAGGAGAAAGATGTGTTTGCTTATGAAAATATACTCGCCTAAACAACATACTAACTTACGAGGTCCACATATTGCTCACTGAGTGCTATAGTGGCACAAATCAATAAATACGGCTCTAAGATATTGCAGTTCTTAATTTTCTACATAAATAAAAACAATATTTTGTTCCCCAGAAGACCATTTTTGGATAGAGAATAGTAATTAATTTACTACAAAAGGGCAATGAATATTTTTGACCAATGTTACCTTAATTTCTTATCAAACAAACTAATCAATATTCAGAAGAGGTTCTTACGAACCAATGCGGCGCAGTCTTCGGCCTTCCACCTTCAAATCTACTTCCCAACATTAGCCATATCCTATGTAAATAACCGTTCGAAAATTCCAGTTCTATAGATTGGTGGCGTTAATTTTCCTTTATGTCGTAAGTTAACATTGTGAAATTGTATGTTATTGTATACATATAAAACATAATTCTATGTAGTTATCATGTCTAAGATTTATTTTTATTTGAGTTTGTCGATTTGTTAAAATATCAATTTAATATTAATATTTAAAATTAATTATTTAAAATTGACCAAAAGGGTTCAAGAAAAAACTAAAACAAAAAATATTCAGATTTTATACGCGATTATTTGAATAACAATCATATGCAGTCGATAAAGTACGGCCCTGATCTTCCATGTTATTATTTACCGCACCATGCTGTATATAACCCTGAAACTATTTTTTTTGCAAAATCTTATTATTTTTTAGAAGAATCTACTTCATTTAAAAATGGGAAAAATACTTAAAAAAATCTTACACCTCCCCACCTGGTTCAAAATTGCCGTCCTGTTAAAAGGACAGTAGGATTATATACTGCTATTAATTAAAACGTATGTTACATTAGTACATTTTGAAACACATATAGTTCACTAATTACTATGCGAGGTAACATGTCGCTGTCCAGTTCCAAACAAGTATTAAATAAACAATCAAATTCTCAAAAACGTACAGTCCACACTAGTTCAAATAATTCAAACGTAAATAACTCATCGATAAATACACATTGCTATAACAATAGTTATGTGATGTTATCGACAACTTTGGAACAATATCAAAATAAACCTCATTTGTCGAGCACTATTAGATGGCTGATCACAATCCAATTTTCTAAAAAACAGTTTATTTAAAAAATTAAAACTAAATGCAAGTCAAATGAATATTCCCATAGTGTCTTCATTTTTCAATTCCTACCGAAAATCACAGCAGTGTATGGTGCCGTACATTGGGAAGCACGCTTGTAAACAATGTATTTTGAATAAACCGGTTGGATTTGGTTATAAAGTGTGGATGGGATGTACCGTAAGGGCTACGTAAGTTGGGTAGGACCTTACCAAGGTGTCAAATCAGATATAAAAAATTTATATAGGGATTTTGGATTAGATCTCTCTGTTGTACCGAATATGGTGCCATCTTACGTTCAGAAGCAGATTATTCGTATCACTTTTTTTTTTACAAATTTTTTACGACCACTCCATTTCTAGAAGCATTATCCTAAAAAGGAATCCGTGCCACAGGAACTCCTCGCGAAAATCGAGTATCAGATTGTCCAATGATCAAGAAATATGACATGAAAAAGATAGCAAGGGGTTCTTACGAGTTTCAAAAAATAAACGACACAAATATTTAGCAGTTTTAGCAAAGTGGCATGACAATAACGTTCTCAATAATAGCTTCAAATGCCATTCCTCTCAACCCAGTGCAAAGCGTTCTAAGTTCTCAGGTATAGCAGAAAAGATAAGAAAAAACTGAGCGTAAAACAACCCTAAAATATTCATATATATAATAAGAACATGGGAGGCGCTGACAGATGCGATCAGAACATAAGCCTATATGGAACATTTTGTCTAGATTTGATAGAACAAAATTGTTGGCAGTTACGTATAGATAGATATACGTTTTGACCGATTGGATAATTTTGTTGGACAGCAGGAGAAACAAACAAGTTGCAGAGTGTGTGATAATAAAGTTAAAACGATATGTACAACATAATACATTTTCAATTATGTTGTATTAGTATTTTTTGCCTAGGTTAGATTTTTTGTTGATTGGTGTCTTTCTAGATAACTTACTATTTCAAATTTTATATGGACAAATTTCTATTTTACTTTTAAAAGGACATACAAAAAAACTTTCATGAGCATGTAAATGATATTTATTATTTTATACCGTTATTTATGGTCTTTGTGTTATACTTAACACCAAAAAATCCTAAATATTTTAAAAAAAATAACTCAGGCATATGTGGGTTAATATATTTTCTATTGTCAATATTCTCGATGGCCTTTCCAAATATGCAATTTGTAAAAATCCTTTTCAAATGTATTTGATGCGTTATTGGGAAGTGTTGTGTTAAATCGATATATTTTTTTAACCACCGTGATTGGTTAAAACTCAACACTCGATGACATTTTTTTTTATTATTAACCCATGTTTTACAGCTGGTTGCAACATGCGATAATGGACCACGTATTCCTCTTTATTTTGTAAATTAGGAATTAACTTAAGTATGTCGATTTTAGAATATGGAAGTATTATAGTTTCAGCTAAGAATGGTAAATTAAATTCAATATCAACCTCGTATATGAAACCTTGATGATTATCCTCACTATATTTAGCGGATCTAACTCACTAATCTATTCTTCTGTTAGCCAAGAAAAGTTATTTTCAGACACTGGTTGAGACATTGAATGAGTGGGATATTCAATGTCAACTCGTATATGAAACCTCGACGATTATCCTCACTTATATTTAGCAGATTTAACTCACTAATCTATTCTTCTGTTAGCCAAGAAAAGTTATTTTCAGGCACTGGTTGAGACATTGAATGTCCATATAGGATCGTTGCATCCATGTACATAATATAGGTCATAGGTTTGATTTTGTCATAGTCAGGTATCAAAGTATTATTCGCTACATGCATTATCTCAGAGCATTGACTAATTCCACCACGAATTCCCAAAGAGGAGAGACTTGTTGATGTTACAAATCATATATGCTCAAAAATATTTCTTTGAAGAAATTATATATTTTATTCTAAAAACGATCTATACCTTGATTTAATATTATGGATTTTTTACATTAAGAAAATAATTTTGTCATTTTTGTTGTGAATCAACAATATATCTAGTTCATTGTACCAACTACATATTCAATACAACCAAAGTGCAAAGTATTGTTTCACATAATTGGTTTTTGTTGTATCAAAAAGAATCAATTGAATATTTAGTGTACTAAATTAAAAGAAAATATAAGTTCATGTAGCAGAACTAATTAGTTAATAAAATATTTTGTTGGGGTCTAATAATGACGCCGCCATGCCGTTCGGTACGCTAACTGCTTAGTACAATTTTAACATGTGTCTTATTTTGTGTAAACATTGTACGAGTATTATGTTAGAATAGTAAATTGTAGTCTAGTGAAAAATATAAAAGGTAAGTTTATCGAAAATCTGAATACGCTATATGTAAGTATGTACAAAAACTTACTATTCACTAAACTTAAAACTAATTTGTAAATTTTAAACTATGGTGGAGACGGCGGAGGCAGTTTTTCATAGTAGGTTGACAGATTTTAATCTACCCTAACTCTTTTATGCAATCTTTTTTTGCAAGTTTGAGCCCAGAAACTTAAAATCTAACATATTACACGTAAATAAACTGTTGCCCTCGAGGCACGAATAGCTCTCCATATTTAAGTGTAAAAGTAATAATTTTATGACCTTTCTGTCATTTATCTAAATTTAATAAATTTTTGTTTTATTTGAGACATCAGCTCTTTTTTTGAAATATCGGGTTTTGTTCATTTTTCCTCTCTTTGGAGGCACTATTTATACGTACATATTTTAATTTGAGATCTTCTAGGCCAAGTTCTTGTACGCAAAATAATTGATTTTTTTAGTTTTATTATAAAATTTATTTTGCCCCCTTTTCTACTATTTACGAACCCTATGTAAACAAAATTGTTATGCTGTATGTTGTAGGTTATCTTATATCAAAGCTATATATAAGTAGCCAATTTTTCTGTTATATTTGGAAAAACATTATTTTTTTTCGTTTTTGACCCTTTTTCGAACGCCTGTGTGAACCAGTTCATTTATGTAACATGTTTTAGGTTATATTCTATCACAACTACCAAAAATTATTCCGTATTCCGAATAAGTTTAGGAAGTATATATGTTTTTATTTTGACCCCTTTTACACTATTTACGAACGCCTATGAAAAAAAGTTATTTATAACACATTTTTTAGGTTATATTCTATCAAAGCTATAAATAACTAGTCCATATTTCTGCTATGTTTAAGAAATACGTTTTTTCTACCCTTTTACCCCATTTTACACTTTTTTCGCATGTCAATGTGGCCTAATTGTTAAGGTTAAATATTTTAGGTTATATTTAATTAAACGCAGAAAAAATTATTCAATATTTCGGATAAATTTAAGAACTATTTTTAAAATTTTTGACCCCTCTTTTAAACCCCTTGCCTACGCTCAATGTTAATCACCACCTATAAAGATCCTGTAGTATTTTCATACCAAATGTGGTTAAAATCCGTTAAAAAGTGGTTTTTGAGTTATCACGGATACAAATTTTTTCTGACCTTTTTGTAGAATTTTCACGGACGCCTATGGTACATTAATTTTTGTCGTGTATTTTGAACACCAATTCAACTAGTTAATTATAAAAAAAAATTACATTTAATTTTTTTTATTTTACCCCTTTTTCAACTATTTACGAACACCTATGTAAATAAAAATTTTATGCTGCATTTTTTAGGTTATCGTATATCAAAGCTATATATAATTAGCCAATTTTTCTGGTACATTTGGGAAACATTTTTTTTCGTTTTTGACCCTTTCTTTCGAACCCCTGTGTGAACCAATTCTTTTATGTAACATTTTTTCGGTTATATCCTATCACAACTATGAAGAATTATTCAATATTTCGGATAAGTTTAAGAACTATGGTTTTTTAAATTTTTGAACCCTCTTTTAAACCCCTTGCGTACGCTCAATGTTAATCACCACCTATAAATATCCTGTAGTATTTTCGTACCAAGTGTGGTTAAAATCCGTTAAGTGGTTTTTGAGTTTTCACAGATTCAATTTTTTTCTGACCCTTTTATAGAATTTTCACGGACGCCTATGGTACATTAATTTTTGTCGTGTATTTTTAACACCAATTCAACTAGTTAAATATAAAATTTTTTACATTTTAATTGTTTTTTATTTTACCCCTTTTTCTACTATTTACGAACGCCTATGTAAATAAAAATTTTATGCTGCATTTTTTAGGTTATCTTATATCAAAGCTATATATAATTAGCCAATTTTTCTGGTATATTTGGAAAACATTTTTTTTTCGTTTTTGACCCTTTTTTTAGACTATTTTCGCACGCCTGTGTGAACCAATTCTTTTATGTAACATTTTTTAGGTTATATTCTATCACAACTATAAAAAATTATTCCATATTTCGAATAAGTTTGGGAAATATATATTTTTTATGTTTTGACCCCTTTACCACTATTTACGAACGCCTATGAAAGTAAGTTATTTATGACACATTTTATAGGTTATATTCTATTAAAGCTATAAATAATTAGTTAATATTTCTGCTATGTTTAAGAAGTACGTTTTTTTAAAATATTTTTTACCCCATTTTACACTATTTTCGAACGCCAATGTGGTCTAATATTTTATGTTAAATATTTTAGGTTATATTCAATTAAATGCGTAAAAAAATATGCAGTATTTCGCATAAGTTTATGAACTATGAATTTTTTTAATTTTTGAACCCTCTTTTAAACCCCTTGCCTACGCTCAATGTTTCCCAAAATCTAATCAGCTCCTTGCCATGTCCAATAGTATTTTTGTACCAAATTTGGTTAAAATCTGTTAAGCGGTTTTTGCGTTTTCGTGCATACAGACAGACAGACAGACAGACTGACAGACAGACAGACTGACAGACAGACAGACATTTTTTTAAAACTACTTATTTATGTATAAAATGACCAAAAAGAAGTATTTCCTGTGAAATTAAAAAAAAAAATTTTTCATGAAACTAATAGTCTCCATATATACATAATATTACATAATATGATATGGAGAGCTAAAAAGGTATTCTTATGTGATATTGATAAAATGTACGGTTATCGAGTAAAATCGATTTTAAAATTTTGTGATCAATACACGAAAATTATTATTATCGCGATGTGAGTTTTTTACAAGTAGGCCGGTGTCAAAAACATTGACATTTTGTACATGTCAATAAATATTTAAACAGATATTGTTGCATGTTATAACAATTGTACAGTAGTGTCTTTTAAACTCAATAAAAATGCCACATTTACAAATCAAGAATCTGGAGATATTAATTTTGTGTATAAATACTGTAATGGTAATGCCAGAATGGCTGTGCGCGAATATGCAAGACGCTTCCAAGGAGTAAATTGCCTAATTACAAGGTATTTATTAATACACACTAGGGAAGTACTGCGCATGCGCGTGTGTAAGATAGGATAGTTCCGGTACCGAGTAGGTTTATGTTTATTCAGTTGCCACAGGACTCTTACAGTCTGTGGGTGTGTGAGTTATAGTGTGTGTCTATTTTGTGTATGAAGAGAATCATATTAGCTTGTAAGCTAATTTAATTATGTATCCGAGAGGACGAAGATGTCGGGGAAAAGGTACTAAAGATTTTTTTACTTTTTTTAAGTTTATTAACTAATTTTCAGCCAATTGATGAATTATAGCTTTATTTCTATAGTGAACTGACTTATATATCCATCAACTTTTATTTGTGTACAAGAGGGTTGAGGTTGAGGGTTGTAAAAAAATTAAAAAAAAAACAAAATTAAAAAAAAAAATTAAATTAAAAAAAATTCAAAAAAAGTATTGCCAGAGCTAGGATTCGAACCCCTAACATTTCGCATGCGAATCATATAAGACCCAATCAACTATGGGAATAATACACAGACGTTTTAGTCAGGAAAATATAACGTTATTTAAAAGTAAGATCCATACCGTTCGATGGGAAATTTTATTTGAACATAGTGCTGATACAAACCATTTATTCGATGCGTTTTACGAAACAATATTGAGTATATTTGATAATACATTTCCAAAAACCTACCACAAAAAATATGATAATAATAACATTAATAAAAAAACATGGATGACCCGCGAGTTGCGCGAATTGTCAAAGTTTGTTAGGGAAATGGCAACTGTAAGAAAACATATTCAAAATGAATTTTACACAAACAAGTACAAAGAATTGAAAAAAATGTATAGCCAAAAAGTTAAACAGCATAAAAGATCATGTAACAACAGCAGAATACTTCAACCAAGTAATTTGAATAGGGAATGTTGGAATATAATTAATCAATACCGTAACTCTAAAAATAAAACGAACATAACTGAGATCATTGACTCAGCACAAAATATAATTAAAACACCAATTAACATCGCGAACGCGTTCAACGATTTTTTTACTAATCTTACCAACGAAAGTATTTCGCCTGATTTCAATAATATTTCTCCAAACTTAGTCGAAACTTCTAATTCATTTTTTCTTTACCCCACCACCCCAGACGAAGTGATGAAGGCCATCAGAAAAGTATGTCGAAAGAACTCAAGTGGTACGGACGAAATCCCCGGTATTATCGTCATAGCCGTCGCTGATTCGATAGCGGAACCGCTAAGTCTGATAATTACCAGAAGTTTCGTGTGTGTGACAATTTAAATTACAGAATAGTCGACTCACCCTGTAGCTAAATAAAATAGCTATAGTTTGGGGATGTCCAGTAGTTATTAACACAACACTGAAAGATAAACACAGCTCGTTTTATTAGAATATTTATGATTTTTTTTACAGCTAACAGTCTAAGTACGAAACACTTTTTAATACAACCACTTTAGCACACTAATATCACCTCCCAAAGTATTTTCTTAATGCCATTGTGTCCATAATTCCTCGTTACTTGTTATGTATTTTAGATATCTGAAATAAATAATACACGATATTAGTGAACTTAGTTTTATTTTACGGATGAAAATGAGACAGAGGTTATATTTTTAGCCTTAAATATTTTACTTACTTCGTATAGTTTCGCTTATTTTCTTGTTTCTGTTATGTTCGTGCAATTTCATCCATCTGCTGTTAGATATTCTGTTATGAACGTTTCGTAACAATTCAGAGTATTTAATTATTGTTTTGGACGATTCAGCTGATGTTTGTTTATTTTAGTGTTTCCTTTTTTCACAGTAGAGGCAAATTTTTGGATGTTCGCACACTCTGGTTCTGATTAGCAGTAATTTGGTTCCTGTAAAAGTCGTGACCTGTAATTTTTGTTTTCGTTTTTTTTTTTTGAGAGTTTTTGGTTGGATGTCGCCAGCGGTACTAACTTGTGAATTAATTTTTTTGGTCTGGAATTTTGTTCGGGAAGTTTGGAAAAAAATGTTCTAGAAAAATTAATACCTATTATTAGCAGTTTTAGACATATTTTGTGAAAAATAATCTTGACTTTGTTCTGTGTACTGCAAGTGGAAGTTACAAATATTCAGAAGTATTTTATTAAGAAAATTATTATAATTTTCTGCCTTTTTCTTGTATTTGGAGAAAAAAACGGATTTTAAAAGCTTCGAATTTATGTGGAAAGTAGTTTGAAAGTTTTGAGGTTTTCTTTGGAGAAGAAAAATTGTGTTGATCTGTTTTTCTCAAAAATTTCCATCCACGTGTGTGGGATTTGTGTAACTTTGGCTAGTACTTACAGGGTAAGATTGTTAATACATATTTTCTTTTATCTTTCAACGCTTCTGGAACGTGTTTTTCATTTTTTTTTAGAATTTTCCAAGTGATTTTCAACTTAATTCACCACAGACTTTTTTATAATTTGGCATAAACCCTCAGTATACGAGGTGAGTACACTAATTTACATTTTAGTTCAGGTTAAATAGAATAATTAAATAACTAAATTTTTCATGTTTATAGTAGGTAAATTGGTATCATTTTATTCTGTAAAAATCTAGTATTTCATTGACGCGATACTACGGCAAGTTTTTTTATTAATTTTACCTTAGTTTAATTTTACAAAAATTATTCTTAAACTGGTAGAAAACGGTTTTCTAGAGAGAAGCATATCTCATAATTTTTTTAATTCGCTGAAATAAGTATAAAGTTTCCTATTATTTTTTTATATTCGCAAATTTGTCTAAAATTTTTTTTTTTTTTGTTAAATTAATTAATTTCTTTAAAGTTTTGTTGGGAATTTATTACTTTTTTTGAAACATTTACATACACAATTAATTCTTAAATTTCTGCCTAAAATGGAAGCTGACATATATAGGGTGGCAAAATAAAATATTAAGGATTTTTATTTTCTTGTTTTAGGGTTTTCTTTCTGGATTTTTTTTTTTGAGATTTGTCTCCTGGAGTATTTTGAGTCCGTTACTTGGTGTTTTTACATGTGTAACGTGGGTTATGGTATAAGAGAAACTTGGAGATAATTGTACTTACCGGACCATTCTGTGTTGACGCCTGTTGTCCTTGGTTTGTCGGAACTGTTCCAGTCCCGCTAAGTGAAACCAGTTTATTTTATTTCATATTATTTTCTAAAAAAAAATATCAATATTTAATTTCTAAAAAGTTTTACTAATTTATTTGATTATTGAAGTATAGATAGTGTGATTGTTTATTTATGTAATATGAACAATTAAGTATACTTACCGAAATATATATATATATATATATATTTGAATTAATTATAGATACCCAAAAATTGGTACTTACATGGTGATATGTAAACAAACGTGTACACGGTTGGGGGCCCATTATTATTTTATATGATAATTTAAAGCCACTAAAGGTATTTTTGTATTTTCTTGATTTATTAATTTTTAGAAATAATTAACTGGTGTTATACATAACTAATAATATAATTGATATATTACTTACCTTTTTAATTCATATCATTAATTTTTTTTTGTCAATATTTCTAATTTTTTTTATATAGTTTAGAAAGGTTTAATTTTTTTTTTAATTCTCGCTGACTTGGAACGTTTCGGATCAATAAGAACCATATTCCCCAGAGTTCTTGTTCTTGATTTAGGGAAGCGTAGTGGTTACTAATAGTGTAAATCAAGTGGCGCCTAAAATTCTTTAATTGTACCCCGCCGTCTTCACTGAGCAGGCTGGCCACTGTTAGTAACCCTTCCAATATATTTCTGGAGGAAGTTTGTAGGACAAGGACTTTATAGCTTAAACTATTTTTTTATTCTTATTTTTTTAAACAAGTACGCCACAAGGAAGGCGTTTTCCCTGCTAAAATTACACAGTCAAAAATTATACCCATATTCAAAAACAAAGGTGACTCAAAAAATCTAAATAATTACAGACCTTTATCGCTACCAAACCAATTCAGTAAAATATTCGAACACATATATAACATAAGACTCACTCGATACCTTGAAAAAGTTAATTTACTTGCAAATCAACAGCATGGTTTTAGAGCAAAAAGATCAACAGAAACAGCACTTTGTCAAGCCCTGGAACACATATACAGATCATTAAACAATAAGGAATTTGTGCTGCGACTATTTTTCGATCTGAGTAGAGCTTTTGACACAGTCAATCGTGAACTACTGATGAGAAGGCTAAATGATGTGGGTGTAAGGGAAACGGCGCCCGCTTGGATATCTAGCTATCTACAATCACGCACACAAACGGTTGAGGTTGATGGTGTTCGTTCTAGAGTAGCATTCACAAATAAAGGAATACCACAGGGATCATGTTTGTCACCCACACTGTTTAACATTTTTATTAACGAATTACCGAACAAAATCAAGGAATTCGGAACTCCCGTTCTCTACGCCGACGACACAAGCGCCATAATAACCGACAAACAGGAGACAAAGGTCGTGAAAAAAGCACAGCATGTAGTTGTGAAGATAGCCGATTGGTGTAAGCTGAACGGACTCTCACTTAACGCCTCTAAGACGGTCGCTCTTTCGATTACAGCAAATAACAAAAGGCCTGATAAAAGTTTATTAATACGTATGGGCGGCAAATCCGTGAGGCAGGTAGATAACACCAAATTTTTAGGCGTAATCACGGACGAAAGATTAACTTGGGGCAACCATATTGACCGCGTCACACAAAAGTTGAGTAGCTGTGTATTTCTCATAAGGAACATCAGGGACACTGTATCGCGTTCGGTCCTCAGGTTGCTTTACTTCGGACTGGTGCAGTCGACTATGGCTTACGGTATAATGTATTGGGGAGGGGCAGGGGATGCAATTAGGGTCTTTATAAAAGAGAAAAAAATCATTAGAACAATGACTAAAATAAATCAGAAAACCTCATGTAAAACTTACTTTAAAAAGCTGAACATAATGACCCTCCCTTGCCTATATATACATGTACGCACTGATAGTTCACATAAAAAAGCTATCAGGATCAATAAAAAAAGAGAAAATATACACAATTATGATACGAGAATTAAGGACAGCCTAGAATTGCCATTCTCCAGACTATCGAAGGGTCAGAAAAACCCAAACTATATAGGCATCAAATGTTTTAACAAGATTCTGAGAGTTGGAGGGTTCGCGGACATGAAAATAGATAAGTTTAAGCTCGAGCTGAAAGACTTTTTTGTTCGTGAATGTTTTTATTAAGTTGACGAATTTTTGAATTATTAATTGTTTGTTTTGTCGATGTGATACTTGTAATATGTAACTGTTATACTGTTTGATTTTTATTTTTATTGTTATTTTGACGAGCCGACAATGTGATATATTACATTATATGGCAAATAAAGAATTTGAATTTGAAGCGAACGCTCTCCCAATGACGCCACAGAAACTTGATAACAAATATTGTATTTTAATTTCAATATTATATGCCTAAAATATTGTAAAACTTAAAAAAAATATACAAAAAACTTCAAATTAAATTTTTTTGAAACATTTTTTAACCACCCTGTGCAATAATTTCATAACCAATCTAAAAAACTAAAAAAATCTGAAAATGTTTCTATCCTAAAAATATTGAAAATAAATAGAAACATTTTTGAGTTACCCCGTAGATCACCTCTAGGAGCTTATAGTTTAACTTTCAAAGAAATCTTGAATTAAAGAAATCAAAAAATTATTCAAAATATTACTTTTTTCTCCTTAACAAAATAAAGAAATACATTTTTGACTGCGTATATAAATTTAAAGTTTATGCTAAAAATTGACTACAGTATCTTTCTATTTTGAAATTAGTTGGTTTAACCAGATGTTAAAATAACGTTAATAGTGGTGGACGTTATTTTTTAGTATATCTCTATTTTGAGATTCGTTGGTTGCAGTTATTATTTTACCACATCTATTTTGAAATTCGTTGGTTTGTCATAATTTGGAAATATTTTTTCTAACGTTGGTGTTACTTATTTTACTAATAATTTGCTTGACAGTTGTTGACCTTTTGTGTGCGGTAGCTGTCACAGTTTATATGACATTTTGTATAGTGATATTTATAAAAGGAACGTAGTATGTGTGAAGTAAGTCATATTTTTAAAGATTAATACTTTTTATAGAATAATAATAATAGAATTTACGAATATTCTTTTTATACGATTGTGACTAAAAATATACGAAATTGCTTGTCCCATATGTTTGCTAAGAATATAATCACGAAAATGGGTTTTGGTAATATGTTTTTACTAACACGACAGACAAATTGCTTGTGTCAAATAGTTTATTATTATTTTCTTTGTTTACATTAATGGTCTAAAAGTTTTTGGAATTATTTTCATGTTTAAGATCAATTTCTATCATGTTGTATATTGTAGTGTTATAAAATGGGTATTCCATGTTATAAAATGGGTATTCCATATAGTTGTAGTAAATTTAGAAGTTGTCATTGTGTATTTGAAGTAATATTACTGAAAAAGTGTTAATAACCTAAAGTGCCAGTGTCAGAGAGCCGTCAGATGGATGGATGTGATCATATGTTTGTCATAACCTAAGTCAGATGGATGGGAAATAGTTGATATCTCCCTCTGCGTCGCACACAAAATGAACTTTTGTAGATGTAATTAAATTAATTAATAAAATAGTGTGTCCGCATTAAATCCCCTTGAAAAGTACCCGTTGGGATGCAGCAAAAAACAAATTTTCCATATAGACACCTGCGGAGCACCTTCGGTGCAGCTTTAAGTTAAGGGACATAGATAGCGGTCATTTTTTTGCAGATTTTCGACGACAAAGACAGCACTATCAGAAATTATAAGGATTAATTCGAAATTGTGTACTTATGGATTGCAAGATAATAATGATCAATACCGTGCAAATAGATTTCGGAGGAGAAACAATAATGTTTTACGACTGTTTGATAATAATAGTACAACAAGTACACAAAGAGCTGCACGTCAACTGCAAATCTCACAGTCTACTGTATGGCGCACGCTCAACGCAGACAGAAGATGGGCTTTTCACCTTCAACCAGTACAAAATCTTGAACCTGGAGATCGTGAAAGAAGGTTAGTGTTTGTAATTGGTTTCTAGATTCATATAACGATGACAACCATTTTTTGAAAAAAATATTGTGGACGGACGAAGCTACTTTTACCAGAGCAGGGGTAGTGATTTTTCACAACTTACATGTATGGGCTCATAACAACCCCCTCAAATCCGTCCGCGTAACTTGAACAATAATCTTAATGAATTGCTGTAAGAAATATAACTGGATACCAGACGCAACATGTGGTTGCAATTGGATGGTGCTCCCCCTCATTATGGCAGAGCAGTGAGAGAGTGGCTTAATCGGAACTATCCTGATCGATGGATATGTCACCTAGGACCCGTTGCTTGGCCTCCAAGGTCCCCGGATTTGAATCCATTGGATTTTTATTTATGGGGGTTACTTAAAAACATAACTTACGAAACTCCAGTGCGAACCGTAGAGGAGTTGCACATGCGTATACGCGATGTGTGCAGTGAAATTAAACGCAACCAATCTGAAATTTCCAGAGCAACAAACTCCTTAGTCAGGCGTTGCAGAAAGTGCGTTGAAGCTCAAGGAGCTCAGTTCGAACATTTATTGTAAATTCGATATATCACTAGTGTAGGTATTGTGTGTACTTAGGTAATTATTTATTGAACTGTAATATTAAGTAGTTTCTTGTAAATCTGTTAATTCACTTTTAGGTATTTTTTTGTAACTTAATTAGTTACTAGTTAGATTGTTTTTTTCTAATAATAATGTATTGATAGACGAAAGAACTGTAACAACTATTTTTAGGTTTTTCATTTTTTTTTTGTTGGTCGAGGTTCTTAAACCAACCGATTTATAAAAACAAAATTAAATATTAAAATTCCCGATATTACTTCATTTATAGTAAATTTGTTCCATTTTAGTGTAGGTATTAATTACTATTAATTATTGTGGCAATACGAAACTATATTATTTAATTAAATATCAACACATAATTTTTTTATTAAACACAGACTGACTCACGAAAATTACTATCAAATAACGGCCAAAATTATAGCACTATTCCCCAACGAATGTGCTAGCACATATTACGTACCAGCATTTGCCAAAAAACATTCAGTAACGAATAGACCAATCATAGCTAGGAGCAGATTGGTTGATATATGTAGGAATATGCTCAGACTTACTAAAGAAATTGATGATCATACGGAGAAATTGTTACCATCAAGAGCTCTAGCTCTCGACCCACAATTACAAGATGCTAGAATGTGGCTGGCAAGTAGAACTGAACCCTGGGACGTAGTAACCCATAAGTGGCAAGATACATTTTAGCATCTTAATCTGTAATTGTGGGTTATTATAAGTTTACAAGTATCTTGCCACTTACGGGCTTATGGGGGAATACCGCTCAATGGCCCATTCTGAGTCACAGCAATGCAAATTTTTTAGTGAGTTGATATACGAACACGTTTATAAAAAGTTCTGAAAGTATTGGCTCTTATTCCTATAGCTAAATGATTTATTTTATGGAAAGTAATAATGCGATATCGTTGTGGAATAAAAGAAGAATGTTTTTCGTAAACTTCCCAACTATCACATATATCATGCATGATTTAAGTGAAGGTGTACATAGATATGACATAGCTCAAATAATACAAAGTATTAGAACTAAAGGATATTTTACACTTCAACATCTAAATTCAAGAATAAAGTTCTTAAAATACGATGAATCTGAAAAAAATACACCGCAAGTGTAAAATCTCATTATCTTAATAATGGATGTCTTATATTTTCTGCCTCAGAGATTATGTGTCTTGTTAAAAATTTTGCTTTTACTGTAGGAGATTTAGTTCCAGATGACGAACCAGTGTGGCATTGTTACTTAATTCTATTAGAAATTACAGAAATTTGAACGTCCACAGCAATATCTATTGGTACAATTGAATTACTTGACACATTAATACAAGAGCATAACTCATTCCTGGTTGTATATTGCTCTATTTAAAGTAACTTATTCGAAATTTCACTTTTTATTAAATTACGCATCTGTTTTAAAATTAGCTGGCCCACCTGCTTACTTTCAATCCGTTAGGTACGAAGCTAAACAAAATGCTAATGTTGTCACAAGTAGAAAAAATATTTCATTAACCTTGGCTACTAGACTACAGCTGAAACAGTGCTATCGTCTTTTGTCGGGAAATGGGTTAACCGAAACCTTTGCGATGGGAGTTACATATGAATTTAAAACTGATAGTTTACTGTACGAAAATCCATTTTCAACAGTGTTGTCCGAAGACGTTTACTGTATGTATTACCTGGTATGCGTTTAATAATATAGGATATAATGATTGTTGATTTTAAAAACTGAGGGTGACAGTGTGTGTAAAAATTTCGCACATATTGGTTGATGAAAATAGGATATTATTTTTGTGTCATATGCTTATTACTAACTTTTTTGATTTACACTTACGAGCATATATAATGTATTAGTACTTCCTTTTTATAATTTTTATTTATTATTATGACTCATGCATAATCTGCACTGCAGTAAACGTTTTATTTTTGACTCAATTTTTGATTTTTATTTAATGTTGAGGCTAAGTGCCAGAATTATTTTTGTAGTTTATTTATTTGTTATCACATGTAATGATAATAATGATTAATAAGTCTGAGAATATAGTTACCCGTGCTTTAAATAATTAATATTATACTAGTATTTAGTATATATAAATATGTCATATTCGTCATGCATCTTATTCTGCACCTCAATATGAACGTGTTTTTTTATTTACTTAGACAAGATGCGCACTCTTTTTTCAAACTCTTAACGCAAAATAACACTTATTTATTATACCACAAAAAAGAAACACCTTTTTGTGGGAAATACCAAAATATTTTAAACACAAGCGCTAGGTAGTCAAACTAAACGTAGTAGGACAGACACTTTTCTTTTGCAGCGCCCCTTGCGACTGTTCGCATAGTTAAAGAGTAGTCGCTATTTGACTTAATCTTCTAAGGGGGTATGTTTTGTGGTTCATCCCAAGCTGCTGAGGTGTAAAGAGCAAAAATGTTATTTTTTCTTTTCTTTCATTTTTAATTTAATTAAATTTAGTAAGCAATAACAACGGCGTGGTTTTTTGGATTCTGATAAGCAATGGCGTCCTGGCTGTAATGGATGGAACTTTCCAGAATTGAACAGAAATAAAAAGAGGTATATATTATTTGCATTGTTCTAATGTACTCTTACAATTTGCAGTATTTTAACTTATGCTAAAATTGAATCCAATACAAAATTTATAATTCCACATCAATTTCTTTGTTGAAGTCATGTGATCCTTCTAATTGTTCATTTTTTTTATTTATCACTGACAATAGATTTCTGGAACCTTTCTACCTATTTGTATCTGTCGTGTGTTGAATTATCAAGACGGTGCAATCTATGTTAGAATCTATTTCTGTCATAGTATTTACTTGCATCGTGTCATGTTTACAGATTCGCGAAACATTTTTGACTTAAATTATTATTTAACAAGCGGCCAATGGACTAAGTTCCATCTTGAGTGCCTTTATTTTATCTCAAATAATATTCTAAACTTAACGTTTTTACCACCAATATAGCTGATTATTTAAATAATCAAAAAAACTATCGACAGATTTATAACGCTGTACCTCTACTGCGATATTAACTTCACATAGTTTTATTTGCATGCTGGTAACATGACATTTGTTATCCTTCAACGTCAATATTTTTTTATTAGTTGACCAAGAAGTGGGGTAAGCTGTGCTAATTTAGTAGATTGTGCCTCGTATCATCAATTGTGCTATTCCTTGGTTTTCAAGAATAGCCTGTTCTGTTGCAGCTGATAACTTTTTCGGCGTTATCCTTCTTCGGAAAATATCAGCAATTTTTACTCACTTTTTCCTTTTAAAAATTGTAGACACAGTGAACTGAGAAATTAACCTCACAATGCTTTATAGCACAATATGTTAATTTTGGCCGGTTGAGTTTTATAGGAAATGCGAGTGAAGTTAGCGGTAGGTGATCATGTCATATTAGCCCAACTGATCTGAGCTTACGAACGGATAACACCTAATGTGTAACCTATTTGTCTGTATTTATTATAATGAAACCATAACATAACATAAATGTTTCTATAGGTTAATTACCGAAATATGAAATTATTTACATGCATAAAAAGTGATTTAAGGTTTTAAAATAAAAAATGTAGACCATATTAAGTAAAGTGAATTGAATTATATTCACAATAACACAATAATAGAGTAAATTGACCACGTTTAGGAAATCAACAAATTAGAGAGATTTTTTATATTAATAAATACATGTGTATCTATTATATTTTATACAAATGCTGGTTTATTGTATTTTCAGTTTTAGTAAGTCTATGAAAACTGTACATCGGTGGGTGGTATTTTTCTAGTTAATTTGTAGTAGGTATCTGCAATGTAAAATATTAAATAGGTATAATTACTGATTAACGTAGCGGTTAATTGATTCTGTTGATTTTTCGCATTTTCTATAAAATGAATTCTTTGGTAATTAAGGATTTTGTTTATAAATTTTCTTCAAGATTAAATACATATTATTCTTAACAAAAACTAACCTTGTCTATTTTTTCGAGGAATTTTGTTAAGGCAAAGTTTGAAATACTTATGTAGTGGAAAGTTAGTTCTCATCTTTTACACTATATGGATTGAATTTCTTCTTGTATTTAATTTATAAAGAATAAATAAATGGAAAACTATGGATGGTTTTCTCTCAGAGATACAATACTTGCTACCATGCTAATAACAACCAGTACAATTTCTGCTACGTCTCTGTAATCAAAAACAACATGCTTATTATATTCAGCAAATATGTTAAAAAGGGTAAATTTGGTTATTAACGACGACGTTGTGTCAAACATTTATGAATGAGCTAAGCTCCATCTAAAAGTAGTAAGTTTAATAATGAATATGTATTTGAACTAACCTAAACCTCTACTTTGTATTTAGCAATGCATATATCTATTGATGTTTCTTCTGGTAGTTTTCTATGTTCATTTACTTTGATTGTTTATAGGAATTTTGGTATATGAGTTTGAGGGACTCCTAGGATGAACCCATTAGTTTTTGGTTGAAATCGCTTAAGCCCTGTGATAGGGGTGGACACAACCGTTAAACTTTCAAATAGCAGTAGGGGTCGGGTGATACATCATTTTAAAACATTTTTTATCTGCACTTTTGATATTTGCCCCCACAACACAGTAACTCAGTTTAAGGAGACATATTTCTTTAGTACAGGAAAAGTAGAAGAGAATGCTATCAAGACAATGGCGATGGGTCCAGATTCGATAAACTTGGAGATGGTATTGTTCTGTTGTCCACGAGTACTGCCTTATTTGACAAATCTAATAAATTCATGTGTTCTTAGTAACTATTTTCCTAATTCTTCGAAAATTGCTCGCGCCATTACGTTACCTGAAAAATCCAATATCACCAAATATAAGGAGCTCAGACCCATAAGTATCTTGCCATGCCTATATAAAGTTCTCGAGAAAATCACGAACAGTCAACTGCGTTGATGTGTGGAAGAGAATTCATTGCTTCCTGGTTATCAGTCTGGTTTTAGATTTGGCCATAGTTGTGAAACAGCAATGTTAAATATTGTAGATGATATAATTAGATCCACAGATTCTGGCATGGCCACCGCCCTTATATTACTTGACTATAGCAAAGCCTTTGATACCATTAATCATAGTCTTAATTATGGTAAATATGTTGCATTATTTTGGGCTTTCGGACAGTGCAAAAGTCTCATAGCAAGTTACTTAGCCAACAGATCGCAGTATGTTGATATATCTCTTGGCAAGTCGTCTTCTACTAATATTAGCAGTGGAGTATCACAGGGGTCAATTTTGGGCCCACTGCTTTTTAATATATACGTCAGTAATGTAGCAAAGAGTATTGTTTATTGTAACAAATATCAATTTGCAGATGACCTACAGCTACTTTATGTTTTCGCACCAACAGATTGGGTTACAGCTGAAAGGCGCATCAATGCAGACCTGGCGGAACTGTGGATGACATCAGAATGTCAAAAATTGATAATGATATTTGAGAGGGAACGTAAGCAACTGTGCAATAAAATGAACATTATGTTTGAAAATCAAATATTACCACCTGTGGATAGCGCACGTAACTTGGGTGTAGTAGTCGACGTTAGCCTTCGTTTTACAGAGCACGTTAATTTCTGTTTAAAAAAAGGATTCATATCGCTAAAGATGTTGTATCCCAACAAACCTGCTTACACGCAGAATGACACTAGCACTTGCTGAGTCGCTTGTCCTGAGCCACCTCAATTTATGTGACACCACGTACGGTCCTTGCCTTACTAAATTTGATTCCAATAGGATACAGAAAATGCAAGTCTTGTTTAAAATTTGTACATGGAATACGCAAGTACGATCCTGTTTCGTTTAAGTTGAGGGACGCTAGGTGGCTGAGCATTAGCGATAGACGCAAGCATCACTCCTTGTCGCTGTTCGACAGCATTATAATAAATAATAATCCCGAATATCTGTCACAGAAAATAAGATACAGAACTGATGTTCATAATTTGAACTTAAGGCACAAAGGCTTAATCTCGCCACCATTGTATAAAACAGCTTTCATTCGTCGATCTTTCACATATAACGTTTTTCGCTTGTATAATGATATTCCGGCAGACCTGAAGTCTTTGAGTGTTAATGGGTTTAAGAGGAAATTGAGGTCTGCTTTACTTATACACTAATCGAATTCGAAATTTTGTGTGCTTGCTAACTTTAAATGTATGTTGCTCAGAATCGAGGATGGTTTAGCCAGAGGTTGAATTTAAATCATTCTTATTGCTTCATACTCCTTTTTGTGTATAATGTATTTTAATTTTAAGTTGCATATTGTAATATCGATTTTGAAATTTATATTATATTATAGGCAAATAAATTTATATTTTTATTATAATTCGCGAGAAAATTGCGTTTAAAATAGTAGTTGGGACGTATTTATATTACATTTAAAATACAATACGAGTATATACAACAGATGGTACCGTGGCTTCATTGGTCGATCCTTTGCTTAGTATGCGGAAGGTTAGGAGTTCGAATCCCCGCTCTGGTAATACTTTTTTTTTCTAATTTTTGAATAAAGTGTGTAACGTTAGTTTATTGAAAATAATACAATTATTAAAATTCTGTGCGACAACACGGCTGCCAGCCACACCATACGATGAACTATCTGTGGTTAGGTAAATAGGCAAATCGGGGTTAAAATGAATTAAAACAAGATCCGACATTATTATTTTCTTTACTTCAGTAAAGGCTTTCTCGCATTCATGCGTCCAATCAAATTTGGAGCCTTTTTTGAGTAAATCATATATAGGTCTTAATACAGCACATGGATCCGGGATAAATTTATTATAAAAATTTACCATACCCAATAATGTCCTTACTTCTGACACATTTGTGAGACGTGGTGCCTCCACAATAGCTCTTATTTTGTCGTTCTGTTTTATGCAAACCTTCCTTACTAATCCTGTGACCAAGATAATGCACTTCATCCTTAAAGAAATCGCACTTATCTTTGCGTAATGTCAAACCAGATTTTCTTAATCTATCCAAGACTTCCATAAGCGTTTCTATATGGCTTTTATCGTCTGTCCCAGTCACTAAAATATCGTCTAAAAAATGAACAACGTTATCTATGCCCTGAAATAACTGTTCAATGTATTTTTGAAACTTAAAACTCGCAGGTGCAACTCCAAATGGTAATTGTAACGAACAATACCTAGTACGCCCCTGTCGTGTCACTGCACGAGTGATTTTCGGCAACCCTTTGACAACCGCGTACCGCATCCAGAGTGTTTACTTATTTTGACTTTAGTTTTATACTTTCTGCGATATTTGTGTAATTTATTCAGTAGAAGACTAGATTTTGCAGCAGATGCGTTATAAGTTTTATTTCATTTTATTTTAAACATATAATATAACCTTTTAATTTGTAGTTATACCTAATTAATAAATTATTTAAACATATATAGTGTTTACCCAACTTTCATCTGTTTCAAAAAACCCCTAACAAAAAAAACCTAACAACATCAAAGCTTGCAACATAATCTATTTACGTTATATAATCCCTTATGGGTACTCCATGTTAACAATTTACTAGCATCTTCTGATACATCCAATTGAGTATACGCCTGATTCCGATCAAGTTTCGTAAATTTCTTACCGTTTCTTAGTTTGGTGAACTTTTCTGCTATCGTTGGCAATGGATACTGCTTCCATTAAATTCTTATTTAACGTTACCTTGTAATCTCCGCACAATCGGAGTCTGCCATCTGATTTAATCACAGGTACGAGCGGCATCGCCCCTTCCGAGGTTTCGAGCGATGTTAATACGCCTTCCTCGACCAAAGTGTCTATTATCCGGGACATCTCTTCTTTATAAGCAAATGGTACAGGTCTAGGCCTACAAAATACAGGAGTCACATTAGCCCTCAACGACAAGTTCAATTTAACATATCCATATTTTCCCAATTTATCGGTAAATACATAATTAAAATTGTTTATTATTTCTTTCACTCTATTATTGACATTAATACTGTGTACCACCTTCAATTGAACGTTAAAAAGAGTCATCCAGTCCCTACCCAGGATGCTTACTGCTCCGTTCAAGACTACATAAAACTTCAACAATTTACAAACATTTAAATAATAAATATTTACGATAAAATAGCCTAATGGGGAGAAAGTGCTACCATCATACCCTTTTAATATGAAATTAGCCTTACATAATTTATATTTAGAAGCAAAATATTTATAAAATACTTCTTTGTTTACAGCAGAGATTTCGGATCCCGAATCTACAGTAAATACGTGTATGTTATTATCTATAATTAATTCAACATTATAGTCAGAACTAGAATTGTTTACATTACGACCGATATTAAACAAAGAAACGATGTTTGCATTCACTTGTCTCGTAACACTCTCCACATTTGAGCTTCCGCCCCCGCGTTCAACATAATTACAACGTTTATCTTTACATACCTTTGCAAGATGACCTTCCTTACCTTTGCATTTATAATCTTTGTACTTGCATTGGTCACTATGTAATCGACCACATATTCCATTTACAGTTGATGTTCCCTTGACATTATCCGTCATTTGTTGACGTTGCCGGTAATGAAGATTTTTACCGTTGAAATTTGACGTATAACTAGAGTTGCGTCCACTCTTCACGAAATTGACATTCCATTGAAAATCGATCTTCTCGGGCGTGTAACTTTCGCGTTTTCAATTCTGCTAGCGTTTTTCTCGTATTCTTCTCACACAACCGATCAAAAATGGAACCTTTTCTGAGACAACTCACGAACTTGTCTTTTAATATGCCATTTAAATTTGCTCCAAACTGACATGTTACCGCTAAACTGCATAAACGTTGATAAAAATCGGCGACGCATTCATTTTCTTCTTGCTCCGCTCGTTAAAATTTACGGCATTCTCTCCAAACACTAACTTGAGGTCCATATTGCTTGTTTAACAATTCAATTAGTGCGCGGAATATGACTTGTCTTTTGGCAATGTAGGATGACACAAATTTCTTAAAGTAATATAAATCGGCACTAACAAAGTAGCTACCTTAATTTTATCGTCAGTTATTGCGTTAGCAATGAAATGCTGATCTAATCTTCTGTGGTAGATGATCCAGTCCGATTGACTATTATCAAATTGTTCGAATTTTGGAGCCGCCATGTTTTACATTTAACACGTACGCAATTTCACAATTTTAAAAATCGACCGACATCCGCGTTATCCTCGTCACCAATTGTTAATAATAATAATAATAAAGTGGCTTTATTAAACACATATTACATCGATATTACATATTATTGTGTTTATAAAGGCGAAGTCTTGCATAAATGCTACTCAACTCAACCTTAGAAAAAATTACAACAGCAAATTCTAAAATTTAATACAAAAATATTATTGTATAACATAACAAAATTGACCAAATGAAATTTAGGCATTAATTAAATGTTAACACGTAATTATATTTTAATTACATTGAAAAATTGACAAAATTAACTAATCCAGAGTAATTAGTATTATTGCGAAGCAAGAAAAAAATCACGACATTTTCTACGGAAAACATACAAACTTAGATGTTTGAAATCGTTAGGCACAGAGTTATATACAGTTGAAGCATTATAACTAAAAGATCTCTTAAATATGGCGGTACGGAATCTCGGAAGACATAATTTTGTGCTATCTCTGATATTAACATTATGCAAATTGTGCCTGAATTGCAGTTTATTTCGAAGATATGGAGGATTAGAAGAACCAAGAAGACGAAAAATGAAAACTGAGTAATGGTATTTAACACTTGTTTCGATACGCAACCATTTCAGTTCGTTAATCTTGCAGGAAACACGATCAAACTTTCTGAGACCAAAAACATACCTACAACACGTATTTTGAATTTTTTGAAGTCGATTTTGCGTGAACTTGTCTAGGCAAGGGAAGTAGCAAATGTTGGCGTAGTTTATTATTGATAGTACTAGAGATTCACACAATTTTTTTCTTAATTTAAAGTTTATCAAACTAATATTAGAGTACAGTAGTCTTAATACCATATAGCACTTCTTAACAATCATTGACTCATGTTCATGAAACCTCAGCTTCACATCATCAATAATGCCCAAGTTTCTCGCTTTACTTACCATATTCAAAGACATACCATTCAAGTTTGGTCTCAATTTTGAATCAATCAAGCTTTGAAAATTTTTCGGACAAAAACATAACACATGGGTCTTATCAAGATTTAAGCGCAAATTATGATTGTGTGCGTAATGACTTATTCGCGACAAATCTTCATTTAACACACTACTAGCCTCTGCCACTCTAGATGGATCAAATTGAAAAGAGACCTGCGAGTCATCAGCAAAGCAATTTATCTCGGAATACTTGACACAATCAAAAAAATCTGCAGTATAAAGTAGGAAAAGAATAGGTCCCAAGATGCTACCTTGTGGTACTCCAGATGTAACAAGTCCAGTGTGAGATGCATTGTTTTTGACAACGGTAAACTGTTGACGATTTATTAAATAAGAATTTAGGAATTTCGATGACTGTTCATCGAAACCGTAATATCGCGCTGTTGAGACAAGTAACTCATGATCAATTGTGTCAAAAGCCTTGGAGAAATCCAATAAAGTAAGAGCTGTAGCCTGCTTTTCATCAAGAGACCTAAATATATTATCAGTAACATTAAGTAATAAAGAAGTAGTGCTATAAATTTTCCTAAAACCTGACTGATGCGATGAAATAATTTTATTGTCAAATAGAAATTGCGACATTTGCAAATTTACAATTTTTTCCAAAACCTTGGATAAAGTTGGGAGTAGACTTGTCGGGCGAAAGTCAGAATAAGAAACAGGATTAGTGGTTTTTGATAGAGGACGTATTAAGGACAATTTCCAAATATCTGGATAACAACCCGATTCAATGCAACAATTCATTATGTGAGTAATGTGAGGACAAATATGAGGAAGACACATCTTTAACATAAAGGCATTAATATCGTCATGACCATATGCATCGGATTTCAAAGACAGTACTATATTAGAAACTTCTTGCATTGTAGAAAATTTTATGGAGAATTTCAAATCTGGATTAAAACTTCCATATGAGTAGTCAGAGCTAGTCATTGCACAACTACCACCGAAACTAAAGACTGATAAAAAGTAATCGTTAAAGTTATCTGCATTGTTCAAGTGCCCTGGGATATCAGTAACACTCTTATTACGAATATTCAATTTGTATAATGCATTCCATATGTCTTTTTTGTTCGTACTTCTTTGACAATAATTTAGGTAGGCAATTTTTTCACGCCTGATAGCACCAACAATGAAATTCCTTATGGTTTTATAATCTAGCCAGTCAGCCGGTCGTCCGGATTTTTTAAACTTTGTTAACGCCTTATTTCTAATATGAATCATTTGCTTAATATTACTTGTTATCCACGGTGCCGATGGCTTTGTTATAAGGGATGTTTTGATTGGCGCATGTTTATCGAAGAGTGCAATAATCAGATAATTTATCATACTAATTTTATCGTTAATATCATTTATATAATAAATTCTATCAAACTCTAATGAAATTAAATCTAACTCAAAAGACTGTGGACAAATATTTTTAAAATCTCGGTAAGTTACATACTTAGGTTGCCTTTTTGGTATGGAAATATTTAGTGTGCAGAATACCGCTTTATGATCTGATATAAGGTCGGCATCAAGCGTACCAGATTCAATTAAAATATTAATGCTATTTAAAAAGATTACATCTATTAGTCTCAGTGAAAATTCAGTAACACCAGTGGGTTCCTGTATAACTTGTGAAAAATTATAGGACTCAGTGCAATCAGTTACTAAATTAGGGGATGTAACATCGATGTTTATGTCTCCCACGAAAATAACTTCATCGAATTGAGGTGTAATGAAAGAAAGAATATTATCAAGATAATCAACAAAAATCTTCGAATTACTAGATGGCACTCGGTATATAACTCCAAGCAAAAAATTATGTTTATTACATTTTATAGAACACCACATATTCTCTATGCTTTCAGGACAACCAAAGTCATTTAAAACAATATTATGTTCAAACTCAGAACGCAAATAAATTCCCACCCCACCGCCTCTGCCGTCACGATCTCTTCGCAATAACTTGTACCCTGGAATGTGAACTAAGTCCGAGGACAAGTCTTTATTTAACCATGTTTCGGTGACGCAAAAAATATCAAACTGATTTTCACAGACTAACCGGACTAGATGATCAAAACCCGTAAATAAAGACCTTACATTTAAATGTCCTATCTTTAATAGTTCAACACTAGCCATAATGACTTAACAAAAATACGGAAACAAAATAATAACAATGTAAATATAGCAACTGCAATTTCTTAATATTAATTAATCCTGTTTCAAAGTTACATTAAAGATCAATGAAGAATTCAATATTTATCGACATAAATCAGATAGCAATTTACATGTTTAAATTTTTAAGACATAAATTTGAAATATTTTAAAACATCGAGCACGAGAAAAAAACTATTCCTATATATCAAGAATATCTGTTATCAAAGTGGACAGGACCTACTTGCACCCACAGACACAAACACTTACTTGAATGTTGAGTTTGAACGTGTCAAAGGTTTATTAAATTTAGTTTTTTTAAATAAGTCACTCTTGTTAGGTGTATTTCCTTCTCGATCTCTTTTGCCCGGATAAATATCTGAGTCAGATGATATCGACAGTGATTTTGTACGTAATTTTACGTGACTATCCAGAGTTCTTGGAATAGATGTTTCCTGCTGCGAACCAGATGTGGTAGAACCGGATTCAACGTTCGGCTTTTCTAAAGGTGATAGCGTTGAAGGTTCTCCGCAGGTGACTATTTTAACAGCATGTTTCTCACCACCCGTACTTCGAGTATTCGGTACAGATTCACTTTCTAGATCCGATACTGAAAACACTTCATCTCCTACTTTTAGTTTATTAAATTGCACAATTGTTATAACTGTGTTTAGCTTTGCCCATAAATAAAGTACTGATGTCGGTGTCAATATACTTTTATTGTACATTTAGTATATAGTCATTAATATGATATTGTTATTGAACATTATGATAAAAGATGAAATTAATGGTTTAACAGTTGTTTTCTATGCCACGGGCAAACGGGAACTGGCGTCTCTTGTCGGTCGCTCTCAGCCGCTGAGTTTCGCTGTCTGTTCTATGCGTGCGCATGTCTATAACAGTTTATATGTTAGTTTAAGGTTTTAGTGCTGGGATATTCTACATATATGCTGGGGGCTATTTCAGATGTCCGTGACTGCCGTCTAAAATGTATGAATGGTTTGGACAGGTGCCACTTGTAGAAACCCCCATAGGTATTTAAGAGCTCGGGGATGTGCCACTTATAGAAACGCCCATATCGATTTAATGACTCGAAGAGGTGCCCGTGAACGCCCACACATATTATTATGTTAATTATTATTAGTGTGATTGCAATGTTTACGTTTTCGCCGAGTGATGGTTTAATCGCCAATATCGGTTTTCCTGTGAAATTGGGTTGAGTGATTATTTTGATTTGACCAATCAGTGTTTTTGATTTAGGGAAGTGTATTGAATAGGCCCCACTTCAGGAAGTTAAAAGGATTTTCTTCCTTCTTCATTTATCTACCTTTGTTCTTGTTGGAAGCAGAAGTCAGTGCGACAATACTTACAATTAACTGTATAAGTGATTTCTGAAATCATCCTCGCCTGGAGGGATTATTATGGTTTAATTGTGATTTAAATAATTGAAGATACATTGAATTGTGTACCTGATGGTGATATTGTGGTATTTGTGAAAACTTCAATTGTGTACAGTCCTAGGAATAAAACGTATAATCAGGCTCGTGCTCGAGGTGAGAATCATGTTACAATACACTTTTATTGTTCAACCATTCTAGTCTTAACTAATACCAACGTTTTATGTTGGCAGAATCCGATGCAGTATAGGATGGCGATGGTGACGGTAATGTAGTGTGTGGTGAAGAACGATAGTTTTAAGGAAATGTGTTTTTGGAGACAGCAGTGTATTGACCAACGTTCAGGCCAGTTATCACCTTTCATACTTACAATTTTTTTCATATATGTAATGGTATTTTAGTTAAAATTATTATCGAACCACTTTTAATTTACCTGTGAGTAGATAGGTTAGAATTGTGGCGTAATAGCAAAGATTCTTTTTACTGTTTTTTTTTAAGTATTGCGAGTGTAAACTCAGATTCATGAATCTAAGTAAGACTTAATTGTTTGTGATTTACAATCACATTTGTTAACATAACTCTCTCACTCTTACTGAGTGAGAGAGTTATGTTAACAAATTGATTAATTGTCGACTATTTCATTGAATAAATACACTTGCTGTCCTTACTACAAATTTTTTGTTTGAATGGAATTATCATAATCACGTGTAGAAAAATTTAAAATTCTTAGATTTTCGCATTTTATCTAGGTTTTGTACCAAATCAAAGTGCGTGGCGCTCAATAGAAGGAAGGTAAATTTGCTTTAGTGCTCGCCCAAATGCTCTCCACAAACAACGACTAGCGGAACAGTGCCGTATTTAATAATTACATAAATTTACCAATTTTCTACTCAATTTCGATTCTGAAATAAATACGTTACACAACAGCAGATGCTGGGAGAATTTTGATCGCTGTCGCACTGGGTTCTGATCACCGCCGAAATTCATATAAATACCAAGTTTGCCTAGTTATAAGATTTGTTTAAAGAAAATCATTATTTTCTTGTTTTAGTATTTATTTAATTACAGAAATAAATAACAAGTTTTCCTAGTTATAAGATTTGTTTAAAGAAATTCATTATCTTCTTGTTTATTATTGATATAAATTTTCTCTTCACATTCCGAGGGACGTTACTATTTTTTTTATCAGTTATTTGCATAATTTAAAATATTTAATAATTATTATTCAATTCATCGTTCATACATTCATACTTTTACATATTAATAAATTTTAATTTAATTTCTTTAATAAACTTGTGTTTGTTGAATTTACTTGTGTTGGTTATTTCCATTTAACTCTACTACCAGGTAATTAAGGAGCGAATTCTAGAAATTTCCCTTTTGTTAATTTTAAAGATTAGTTTCTTTTACTTCACTGCTCTCTCACAGATATTTGAAAGGATCGTGTGGTGATTTCATAGTTATAGCTGAAGCGGTTCGGTTTACTGGTGAAGATTGGTGGTATTAAACTATGTGGCGCCCCAATACATATTCTGACCCCGCTGACTCCACTGTCTAAAAGCTAGTGGCTGCTACCTTCCTTTACAGTGACCGTAATTTTTGATTATTTTAATTGAAGTACATAAAATAAAATTTAGAGCGTCACAAATGATAGATATTTAGTTCAAAATAAGAGAATTAATTTTCTGAATCTGGGAAACCAAATTGGAGTCATCATAATTATATTTTGTTGATTTGGTGTACGAAAACCATTTGGAAGTGTTCGATAATAATATTTTGTGTTGTTTTTGGTGGTTTCGGTAAGTTAAAACCTAACACCATTTTTGTGGTGTATTCTACCTTGTGTTTTTCCAACTAATTCACTGCATTACCCCGTGGAATATGATTCCAAGTTTTGTCCAATGCCTCTTGAAGTCGTAAGTCGAGGAAGCGTTCTGGAGCATATGTGTTTTCATTGACGTGTTGCTAACCCACTTGTTGGAAGTTTCTCCGAGTACGCTTTGTATTACCAGGTAAATAAATGTTATATACGTATTAATTCGGATATGTGTTATGTAAAATGATCTTCGATGTTTATTTCTTGTACAGTGACGAGTTTGGCCTGTGTTTAAATAATTTTATTTATTTTAGATAGGGTTGCAACTTCGGGTTTGATCACTGCATCCCTCGTTTTTATTCCATACCGGGTTCACCAAACTACTACTGTCAGTAGTGCTGGAACCACTACTGATTGGCGTCCTATTTTCGCTTTGGAAGGAGCTGAAGTTCTCCAAAAACGTTTCTGAGTTACCCAGCCGGTGTATGATAGCTTTTGCAGCCTATTTCACCTATTTCCGATCGGACGCGATGAATAATGATCCGTGCCAGCCTGTTACGTTTACGACCTTAGTTTCGGACGTGTTGACCTCCATGAGAGTGATGCCTGGTCTCATGTAATACTACCGAGGTATTTTAGTTTTAAGAGAAATAGTATCTGACCGTTGTTTGTTTTATTTTTAATTAAGTATCGAATTGATTTCTTCAAAGTTAAAGGACAGATTGAATTTAAATAACATAAATATACCTAACTTGTGAAGTAAAGTGTATAATTCTACTGTAGGTGCTGTTGCAGAAGCAATTGCATTTTTTTGTTGACTTGTTCGTTTAATTGTTGTGGCCGACGCCGACGTTGATCAAATCAATAACAGTTGGGAGTACGATAGACAGGCTTACAGGTATATTAATATTTTATTAGTGTCTGTTTACCTGACAGGACAGGACTTCATTCTTTTCACGTTCGTCAGGTGATAACGTTCACATTGTAAGCCTATTTAATTTTGTTTTCAACACCAGAACCCGGCTAGCTCACCCAACAACCAACTGAGTGCTGCGCCCTCTACTTATTCGTACCAGTTCTGAAGCTAATAAAAATCGGCTCCACTGTTAATTAGAGGTTACACTATATTGAAAAATATTCAATGTGGAATCTGTGTCAATTTTATTTTATTAATAGGTTATATTATGGGGCTTGGAGGTTAAAGGTTGAAACAAAATATAATTTTCTTTTATTTAAATAAAACTATAAATATATGGTACCGCAACTATTCAGTAGATGGCAACATCCGTGCATTTGTTTAATTACCTATAATTCAATTTACAAATACTATAAGCATGTACTTGCCTGCACTGATCTAGTCCAGTTTTATGCCCTTTGGTGCTAGCATACGATATCATTTTTAAATGGTTATTACCTGGCATTTAGGTAAGTGTTTTTGAACTATGTATATTCATGTATTTTTGAAAAACGTATTATTATTAAAATGGATACTTATGACTATTATAAAACCATCTGCTACATAATATGTTCTCTTTTTGTTTGTAATTTAGATTGTCAACTGAACTGCAAGAAATTTAATAAAAACAACTTTGAACTTCGGTGCCATATACCTACGATTTTTATTTGACCTACTCCATAGACCCCTGAGATTAAAACATTTCGTCCCAAGGTAAACACTATCAACAAAATAGAGGCGTTTGAAATGTGGACCTACAGGCATTTGCTTAAAATTTCGTAGAGTGTTAAGGTGATGAACAACAAAGCTCTGCATAAACGAATGCATACTAAACTAATGCATAAACATGTAACTATTTTGAATTAGCGGGTATTGTGTACATTCAAAGAATACTAATTTTATAGCTCAATCTAAATGAATCCAGATATGCTATTCAAGTTGTTACTGCTTCGATTCAAGCTTTACGAGCGGTTTTAATTAAAGAAGAACAAACAAAGAATATCAACTTTATTAATCTGTATTAAAATAATGTAATATTTACTAACCTTTTATAATTCTGGATCTCTACTGCTCACCCACAATTTATTTAAAAGAAAAACACTAATTAAACGACCCTTCTGTTCACCAACATAACGAAAGCTTTATTTGAAATAAAACACACGATCTGGGCTTTTCAAATCAACTAAATTTAATAATTAGAATTAATAAAGAAAATGAGTAACAAACAAAGAAATAAATATGTATAAAAAAAAAAGAATAAAACACTTAAAAGAAATGAAAATTTAAAAGAAAATCTTCTTCATTATTGTACAATTTAAAATAGGTAAATTAATATACTTACGAATAATTATATTAATTCCCATACGAAACTTTTAATTACAATTGAAAACTGAATATAATTCAATGACTAAAATAAATAACTTTAAGCTTTATAAAAACTGATTTGGAAAACAAAAAGGCCTTGAATTAAAAAGAATAACAAAAACTTACGGAAACTTTACGTTGATTACTATTAAGAAACTTTAGAGAAATTCAAAATGAAAATGAAATGGACTTGATCTTTATACTGACATACTTTAAAACAAAAACTAGAAATTTATCTTATCTGTGAAAAAAAGTCCAAAAACAAATTAAAATATTTGTTTTAACTTTATACAATTGGTACCTCTAGACCATACCAAAGCTAAAACGAATCTAACTTGGAAAGTCCGATTGCATTTCCAAATTGCTTCATAACATTGAGAAGTAGGTATTATAGACTGAACATAGCCAATAAGAAGAAGGCATTTTAAAATACACCCCTATAAAGTCCGACTCCAGGGTGAGTAGTTTACGTTTTAGAAATAGAATACATTTTTATGTCGCCTGTAATGATGAGTTATTACTAATTATATTTCAAGTGAATGCCGATACTCCTTTTACTGTAGATCCGAACACATTATACTCTCATAGTAAAACTACAATAAGGGTAAAATATGATCTCGCAACTCTAATGAAAGGCTTTTACTAGCAATAAAAAGAACCGCCCAAGAATCAGCCATTCTGATTCAAATATTGGGAGGTAAAAAAAAAGCTTTATAGGTAATATCGCACCTTGTTGAATCTTATAACTAATTTATTAATTTAAACAATTTAAAGGTTTTGAGGGTGTCTCGACAATGGCCACTCTGTAACTAAATAATTCATTCTTTTAACAAAACATATACATCTCTTTCTAGTCCACTTTATCTTTGTAGAGTGTTTATTGCTTTTCGAAAAACTAATACCAATAAACTATAGGATAAAAACAGACCTTTTGCTAGGTACTAGATTTTATTATCTGGAGAAAAAGAGTCCCTTTTGAATATTATTTACAACACCTTTTAGAAACATTTCGTAACAATCTGTTTAAAATAATAGTCACAAAATTTGGTACTTAAAGTATCCCTATCAAAAACTAAGAGAAAATAACTATAAAACCACCCAACTAGTATCCATGATACCCGTGGCGTGGTGTTTTGTTACAAACAAAGAAGAGAAAAACTGCGTACTTTGGCGAAGAAGAGGAAAGAGGTGAAAACAAATGTCATAGACTCGAAATATCAGACAATTGGAGAGCTTGTCCACACTGCAAGAGATAGAAATCAATTTGGAAATGGAAATTTGGTAGCCAAAATCCGTTAATTATGGATAGGCAGTCAAAGAAGTTTGATAACAGGTGGTGTGTAAAAGAATAAGTGTAGTTACTTCTATTATCATCTGTATTGATTGGTTGTTTGTGTAATGTTTTCAATGTGGGGTGTAGGGACCTAATATTCAATGTTTATGAAATGTGGGCAAATCAAGTTTAGTAATAAGTGGTTTGTAAATCAATAAGTGTATTTAATTATATTATCATCTATATTGATTTATTGTGTTTAAGCTACTTGTTTAATGCAAAATCACATATCTGTATTTCGTTTCATTGAAGGTTTTTGATATACCTAGGATTTATTTAACAAAAACAGACATAATCGGCACATTGTAATAAAATGTAAAAGCACATCCAAGAGGTGAGTAATTAGACTTGTTTTATATCCAGGACTGAGTAATGTAATAACGAATTCGATATCAAAAGATTAAAACTAAATGTAAGTATTTAAGATTAATTTGGTAGTGGATTTGTAAATTAAAAGAAAACCCTAAAATAGTAACATAAAAAAATGTGACGTCATTCAATACATATGTTATTCTACAACTCCGTTCAGCTGAGCTAATGTAGCTGTAAAATATTTTGCGTATAATTTCCCCTTAAAAAATTAAATTTGGTATTCTACTATTTTGGGGCACACATTGTCTCTTTTCCAAGTCTGATTTGAATCACCTAAGTTTGGATTAATTTTGTTTTGTAAAAGGAACGTTCGTTTAAAATAGGTGAGTGAATATTGTTGATATATATTTATAAATGCAATTTACGAATGTCTACGTTATTCTTTGATACGATTGTGACAGAAAATATGCGAAATTGTTTGTCGCATATGTTTTGCTAGTAAAATAGTCATTAAAATTGTTGTCAAAAAACTATCGACAATTTCCATACATAGGTGAGACGTCATAATTTCTTGTCAAAGAATAATTTCGTATCTTATGTACATGTTTATTTACATTAAGAGTGGACTCAATTTCCTCATTATTTTAATGTTTAAGATTAATTTCTAGCAACATGTTGTATGTTGTAGTATTGTAAAATAGTTATTCCATATAGTTTTAGTAATTTTAGAAGGTGTCATTGTGTATTTGACGTAATTTTAGTGGAAAAGTGTTAATAACCCAAAGTATCCAACATTTTTAGTTCACAATTTGGAAACTTAATCCACCATACCGTAAAAATGTACCCAGTGTGTTTAGAACAGATCGTAGTAGAAATCAAAAGGCGTAATTTGGAAACTGCGTAAAAATATATTTTAAAAATTAATAATTATAATTTCTGATAGTGCTGTCTTTGTCGTCGAAAACCTGCAAAAAATGACCGCTGTCTATGTGACTTAACTTAAAGCTGCACCGAAGATGCAGCCGCAGGTCTGTCTCTATGTAAAATTTGTTATTAATTAATTTAATTACATCTACACAGTTAATTTAAGTGTGCGACGCAGAGGGAGATATCAACTATTTCCCATCCATCAGTTATTGAAAAATATATGATCACATCCACCCATCTGACGGCTCTCATGACACTGTCACTTTAGGTTATTATCACTTTTTCAGTAACATTACTTCAAATACACAATGACAACTTCTAAATTTAGTAGAACTATATCGAATAACCATTTATAACACTACAATATACAACATGTTGATAGAAATTGATCTTAAACATACAAATAATGCCGAAAACTTTTAGACTATTAATGTAAACAAAGAAAATAATAAACTATTTGACACAAGAAATTTGTCTGTCGTTAGAAAAAAACATCTTACCAAAACCAAATTATGACGTGAAACTAGAGGTGTCAACTATATTGGAGTTTGTCGACTTTTTTAAAGCCATTTTCATGACTATATTCTTAGAAAAACATATGGGAGAAGCAATTTCGTATATTTTTAGTCACAATCGTAGCAAAGAATAAGGTACACATTCGTAAATTCTATTGAAAAAGTATTATTTTTTAAAAATATGACTCCCTTCACACAGACTACGTTCCTTTTATAAATATCACTATTCCAAATGTCATATAAACTGTGACAGCTACGGCACACACAAAAAATACGATATCAATAAATAAAAGTTTGTATTGGAAGCCCCTAGCTAACAAACCTTATATGAAAATTTCCAGTCAAAACTGATGCTTACTTATCTAAAAAATAATGCAAATACACTGAACTCCACCACCAAAGAAGTAGAGGTTTTCCATAGTGTCAAATTATAACATAAATCCATCTGTCATAATAATTAACATGTACTATACTGTCTATAGTCAAACAACGTAAATACAATAATTTCCAAAAATGTGCAAAAATATTACTGTAAAAGACAGAATGGAAATTGAAAAAGAATATATACCGGAAGATAAGTGTACAATCATATAAAATAGGGTTATCACCGTACACTTTGATGAAATTATTTGTTGAAATGCCGCAACGAGTTAACTAACCATTATTTGTAGGAAAAACTCAAAATACGATACCAAGACAAAGAAGATACAGAAAATAAATAACATGGTTCATTTTGCACAGTAGTTTTACAACATATCTGCAAACATAGGGGTCATAAAAGGAGAGGTTTTAGTTCATGTGTTACGAGTTACGAATAAAACTATGAATCTTTCACCTACATGGTAGGTAAAATATTTACAACATATTATCACAATTAAATCTTACCATATACACCTTTTCAGCATACGAAGGCACTCTTAAAACTACCAGATAGACGTCTGAATCCCTAACCACCACTGAAACGCATCTATACTCAATAAAAACTTTCCAAGAACCATAACAAGAATTTAATACCTATCGACTTTAAACTATTCTTACTCAATGGACATTAGATTTATTTCAATAACAATATCTAAGTGTTTTATTTCTTACTTTAGAGCAAACCTGAATCCATTTTTCAAGTTATACCTACTGTACCAAGGAAAAGCTAGCTAATTAAAATTTCTATTATGAGGGCAACATCGGTAGGTAGTTACATTATTATTATTACCTATTATTCTTATTATTTAGATTTGCTTGAAACTAAACTAAAGGTTACTTCAGGTAAACCTATTGGTTGTAGGTACTTTTACATATTACTAGGTGCCGAATACCTACTTACGTCTGTTTTTGTTCAAAAAGTAATTACAGATATCCTAGATGTATCAAAAACATTCAATGAAACAAAACAGGTACGTAATTTTGTATAAGTTTAAGTAAGTATAGCCACTATGTATTCATATCAATAGTAAGTAGTGCTCTACACTAAAATAAAGTTGCTATACTTATTGCTTCGATACAAAACTACCTTACCTATTCATAGTAAGTATCTCTAATAATTTTATTTAAATACACGTACGTAAATACAATAAATCAATAGATTGATAGAAATTAATCTTAAACATGAAAATAATGGCTCGACTATCAATGTAAACATAAACTATTTTGACAAAAGGAACTGGGAACTGTTAAGCAAACTATATATAAGAAAAACAAGTGACACCAACATTAGAAAAATATTATCAAATTATGACAAACCAACGAACCATAATAGAGAGATATGGTAGTCCAAAAAAATAACGTCCGCCGCTATTAACGTTAACGTTAATTTAACACCAACGATTTTCAAATAGAGAGATATGGTAGTTCTAAAAAATAACGTCACCTATGATGATAATCGTAGGGAGCCATTTTTAGGCTAGCAGATTTAAAATACCTATCTAATATATTTATTGTAGGTATTTAGTATAAAATTTTATAAGGTTATTGAATTTGACAAGTGCATTTATTATTTAAATTAAGTATTTATCAGATTATAACAACATTAATTAATAAGCAGCATGTACAGGGTGATGCAAAAAAAAACATTAATTAGCAGACATTTAACAAATTTTCCAGATTGCAATCAAATAAATTTTAAATGTTTAGAAATTTTTAGCATACACTTTACAAATTTATATACGGGGTGAGTCAAAAATGTATTTGTGTATTTTTTTAAGGACAGAAAAGTAATATTTTCAGTATTTTTTTAGATTTCAATCCAACATTTTTTAGAGGTAAAACTATAAGCTCATAGAGGTTATGTACGAGGTAACTCAAAAATGTTTCTATTTATTTCTCAAGACTTTCAGACACGGCAGGACCTAATAAATAGAAAAAAAATATTTTTTTTAATTTGTTAGAATGGTCTCATACATTTTTAGCATAAGAACGTTAAATTTATATACGCGGTGAGGCAAAAATTTATTTATTTATTTTGTTAAGGACAAAAAAGTAATATTTTCAGTAATTTTTTGATTGCAATTCAAGATTTCTTTAAAAGTTAAACTATAAGCTCCTAGAGGTGATCTACGGGGTAACTCAAAAATGTTTCTATTTATTTTCAATATTTTTAGTTTTTTAATTTTTTTCTTTAATTTTTTTTGCAACCCTCAAAGACTTTTTTCATAGATAAAACTACCACAAAACGACTGGGAAATCCCAAAAGGATTTCTTGTTATACTTAATAAAAGCCGACTATACCCAACCAGACCAGACAACTTTTTTGTGAAGCAAGAGAGTTTGATATTAGGAAATGAATTTTTGTAGACGTAAATAAATTGATAAAATACATTATTTTACCGCATTCAATCACCGTTGAAAAGTACCCGTTGAGATGTAGCAAAAAAGAAATTTTCCATATCGACAGCACTGCTGTTGAACTTTCGCTGCAACTTGAAGTTAACTAACATAGAAATCTCTCCTTTTTTTGCAGCTTTTCGACAAAGACGGACTGCTCGTTATTATAGGAAACAAGAAATTACGTACACCAACTTCAAAGGAGACAGATGTTATCAGCGTTCAGCTGATGTACCCTCCACCACTGGAGCCGCCCCTGTTAGCGTTCGAAGATTCAGGACCTATGAGTGAGAAAAATATTGCACACAATGAGCTAATTAATACACAACGACGGTTACTTTCAAGGATGAAACACTTGAAAAAGTAGTATTTGAAACAAAAATGTGTGAACCAACTTTATAATAATATTGGTATTCAACTTTTGTGCAATTTTTATATTCACTTTTAATACTATAATCATAGATAAATATTTATGCTACAATCAAAAATTTTTAATACAATGTATAAATCTGTTATATATGTTTCATAATTTGTATTTTATTATACCTATACTAGAGGCCCATAGTTACCCGAAAAACATCATTAAGGGTTCTACTGTGAATATCAAAAAAAATTTCAAATTAAAATTTTTTACTCTGAAAAAATGGTTGAAAACTTGATGAAATAAATGGAAACATTTTTGAGAGGCCAAATTGCAAGTTAAAATGTTTAAAGGTGAATCTGAAGTGAATTTGATTAGCAAAAATAAGTCCAGGTTAGTAAAAAATGTGTACAAAAATGATAATGAAATTTATAAATGTTACAAATGTGGTATGCAGCATAAATTAGGGTATTGTTTTGCTTATGGTAAAATTTATAATTTACGTGAAAAGTTTAATCATTTTGCAGTAGGGTGTAAGCTCAACAAAAACTCAAATCTGTCAGAAAATAAAACGAGAATGAGAAATAAAGTTAGTAGAAATGTTAATACTTTAGACGAAAATAATAGTAATAGTAGTAGTAATGATGAGTTTTGCATTGAAACAATAGGAGTAGATAATTTAAAAAGTCAAATGTTTGGGAACTAAGTTTAAAAATAAACAGTGTAACTATTACATTTAAACTAGACACTTCTCTAGTTGTATGAAAGCTCTAGGCTCTAGATATAACTTTGTAAAATGATTTGTTTAAGTATTTAAATAAAATGTTTAATCACATAATGGTTGCTGTATATATTAAACTTCATAAAGATTGTATCACCCTGTATATGCTGTTTATTAATTAATGTTAAAATCTGATGCTTAATTTAAATAAAAAATCTACTTGTCAAAATCAAAAACCTTTAAAATTTCATACTAAATACTTTTTTTTTTTCACCCCCAAAAAGGACCAATGTTTAATTTGCACAAACTACCGGTGTGTGTTGGTGAAAGGAATAAACTCGACGAAGAATATAAAAAGCATTTGAAACGAAAATATGATGCAAATTTATCTAAAACCCTAGACAAGAAAAGGGCATGCGAACATAAGACATTTTTATCAATGTCGTTTGACCTTCAAAGCGTGTTACAAATCCCTTGAGTAGACGTTTCACCCCTTTATTATAGTATGAAGCTTAATGTTTATAATTTTACAATTTATGAAGCCGCTCCACCAAATCAAGCTTTTTGTTTCGCGTGGACAGAAGTCAATGGCCAGCGAGGAAGTAGTGAAATTGGCACAGCATTATTAAAATGGTTCAAAACTTTACCAGAGAATGTCACAGAAGTTTCTATGTTTTCAGATACATGCAGTGGCCAAAACAGAAATCAGTACAGTGTGTACATCGTCCAAAATACTGGTTTGAAGATTATTGAACACAAATTTTTAGTGCCCTCGAATCTGCAAAAAAATATGTTAAGGTTAATTGTTTGCAAGATTGGTTAACCATTTTTCGTAAAGCGAGATCTAAGAGAAAAAATAAAATAGCTAATGCATATAAAGTTGAGGAACTCAAGTTTAAGGACTTTGGAGACCTTAAAAAGTTAGCGAAAACACTCATTACCAATAGAACAACTGATACAAAAGGAAACAAAGTGCATTGGCTAAAAATAAAAAGGTTTAAGTATTTGAAAGAAAGTTGCTATGCTATTTATTCTAGCTATGATTTTGACAGTCAATACAAAGTAATTCACGTCTCAAAAAATGTCAACAGAGGTAGGGCTACTAAAAAAGTCAATAGACTACAATAACTTTATGCACGCCAGTTATCAATATCTAAGAAAAGAAGAACAGCCTTTTAAAACTGTATGCGGAAAATGTTATTCCAGAGGAATACCATGAAAGGTCTAAATCCTTGCCGTCGAACTCCAACATAAGAGACCGCGTGAGAGAGCCAGATATTGGCAAAACCGATACCATTTCCGAAGAAGATTAGTTTTACGCAGTAAAAAATGTAATTACTTCATCATTATTTCGTAATATAGTTTCTTATTTTTTGATTACCGCTTTTTGACCTATTGATAAAATGACCATCGTTTTGTAAACCCAATTTTAAAAATAGAAAAAGTGACCAAGTCCATTTTTTTGCAAATGGCAGTTGCCAACTAGATTTTATTTTTCATTTTTTGAAAAGTATTCTAAAGGTTTAACATTCTGAAAAACCAAATTCGACCGGTATCAAATACCTGATTTTTGATATAACGGTAAACTTTTAAACTCCTCTCCTGAAAACTTATTGCAAATGGACTTGGTCACTTTTCGTTGTATACCATCGATATACATATACGTAATATTGAATAGTTTGCATGATTCGTAAGGTTTTTCCATCATTTTCCATAAATCAACTTATTTTAAATTTTGTACGTTATTATTTATAGTGTTTTGAAAGTGCCTCAATGTGTATTAATTGAAAAATTCATAAAAGAAAGTTTCAAATGACACTTCGATATTCAAGTGACAATAACAATTCAGGAATATTCCAGTCGCATTCACATTATGGTACATATAATAAAATTAAATAAATACGAAGAAATATTCAATAATTGGATAAACACTCTTTTAAAAATGTACCCAGTCGTCACAAAAATGACTGTAGTAAAATTAAAAATTGGTTTGTACACATCTAAAGCATGTAAACAGGTAATTTGTCTGATAGTAATAGTAGTATTATGTGTTGTAGTACTTTCGAAATTTGACGCCACTGGTGTAATAAACTATCATGGTCAGTACTCAGTTGCGTCGATGCTAAGTGACAGCCATTCAATATCTACCATCGGTGCATGGCTAGACATTTGGAACCATGTAATGAAAAAGTTAATATAAAATTGGAAAATTTATTTAAAGCAAATCATTAGCCTTCTGAAATAATCTATACATTATGATGATTTATATTGTACATATATGTTCAAACTAATATCATAATTAAGAAAAAAATTGGAAGTTAGATTATACTAAACAGAAATGGTCTCTAATAATTAAAATATAATATTCACTACCTGGATATAATACAAAACGAAATAATAATAATAGTGGTTATGTAATTAGAACAAAATATTTCACTCAACGAATCTGTGGAAAGGATTTATTTTTGCAAAGTAGTAATTTCTGACAAAATTGGTGATCCATACATTTCTGAAAGTGTATATTAAACGTTTGCATGAGTTTACACTGTGTTCCAGATGAGAATGGAAAGCATTGGAATTTTGGAAATGGTAGGAGGTACAATATCTATTAAATTAAAGAAAAGTTGTATAATTTAAACATATTTTAAATGGAGTTTTAAAAAGTAAACTAATTCTAGTTGTTTCGACAGTATTTGAAACAACGATATTTTGTATTTTAGCTTTTATTTATGACATAACATATAAATTATGATAATCATTTTCTCATTGTTATTTTTTGAAGATAAAAAGATAGTGTTTTTAAATTTTCACTATGACGTTTCGTTTTTGGAAAACCATAATCAAGTTGGTTTCTTTAAATATGGCCTAAACTATTTTATTATTAAATTTAAATGTAATGGTTTAATTATTGAAGAAAAATGGTTTTAGTTTGACACGTAACTGACTGGACTGAATGCAAATTAGTAGGCTTTTTTTTGTTGGTATTTAGAATTAATTAAAATTATTATTTGACAATTTATTTCTGTTTTAGTACAACATTTTATTCGGTTCTTTAATTTAGGTGAAATAGTTGTGCTCTTTGAAGTTATTAAAACACGCTTTACTCAGATGAATGTTGTATGCAAAATAAGTGCTAAACTATGGTGAATTTTCTTGTATAATGTGAAATAACAGCTAAAAACACTGAATTTTTTTTTAAACTATTATATGTGATATACTTCTTATTTGAAAATAACTTTAAATTTAATAATAAAAAATTCAGCGCCGTATTTAACGAAATTAACATGATGATGGTCTTTAAAAAACGAAACGTCTTACTGAAAATTTGTTAATGCTATCTTATTTTTCTAAATTAGTTGATATTGTAATTCTTATAGTTTCCAAGATTTCAATGAGATTGTTCTCTTATTTTGGACACAGTATATGTAAATATAAAATTAATGAAATAATTTTTACAATAACAATTAGATCATTGATTTTTTTGTCTGTAATTATATTAAAAATTAATGGTATACCTTTTTTGTTGTTGGAATTGGGTTAAATTTATTCGTTACCTAAACACAAATTAGGTATATAAATGACAGCATAATCATAGAATTGTTGTGGTATTATTGTCTTAGTCATTCAATGTTTGGCATCCTAAAATTCAGAAGTATATCAAATTGTAAATTTTTAAAATTCAATATTGTAGAAACGGTGTGATGTTTTGAAAATTTAAATCATTGACGGTGATTGAATATTTAAAAAAAAAACAATTATTTTAACAAATTGATTGATACAGTTACAGGGTAGTAATAAACTGTATAATATACTACTAAAAATAGACATAAAACAGGTTTTTCTGAAATAATAATAAGTGTTTAGAAAAATTGGATTATATTTGTGTATTTATTTGTTATTTTTTAATCATAAAATATAATTTTTTTGCAAAGTGAAAGGTGAAGGTGAAAGTAGTGAAGGTGAAAGTAGATATTAATTTCCGGTATAAGTGGAAGTGGCTGAAATATTACAATATCATAGAATTATACATACTGGATTGTTTTAAGCAAACATTTAAATTTTCAAAACAATTGTATGTTTAGTTTTGCCAAAATTTCGAATATAGCATTGATCAATACCTATGTACAATGTATTATTAGACCTTATTATAAAATGTTGTTTCATTAATGTTTGTTTGGCAGCTGAAAATAATTATATGAATAAATTTTAAGTTTTACATAATTATTCGAGGTAATATTATTATCGTGGAATTTTTAATTGTCCATACATTTTTCAATTGTGTAGCATGCACACAGAAGAATTTTTGTATTATATCTGTGATGATATATTGTGTTTTGTCGTGGATATCTTTTTCATTGAATATGTTTTCTGTACTGTGGGATATCTAAAAACAAATAATAATATGAGTATGTTGTGAAAATTGAATAAATATATTTACTTTAGAATTTTAACGCTTAATAATAATTGGCATAGTATAATATATATACAAAATAACATGTTGTATTATCTTTATGACGATATATTATGTATTTGGAGTCGACATCATCTTCATTGAATTTGCTTTGTGTGTTATGGTGTATTTTGGGAAAATTTTTTGAATATTACTAAAAAGCAATATGTCATGAATATTTTGACAAAAATTCAAGAAATCTATTACCTTGGAATTTTAACTGTTAATTAATGTTGGAATGATGTATTATATTATTATTATGTACTATCCTTTGGAGTCCATTTCACGAATATGTGATTGAATCAATTGAGTGAAACTAATGAATACATTTTGTTAGAACTATACAATATTATTTATATTTGAATGTGAATTTCAAGTGTTGATTATAATTGTATTTAGAATACTTTTTTACAGTATAATAAAATTTAAAACTAACTCAAATGTGACTGAATAATTTAATTAACAAATATTGAAAATTTAGAAATTGTGTGTAAGTTAAAAATAGTTTTACAAATATATAGATATTTTTTTATTAACTTTTTTGCATTTTAATTAATTCATTATTGAAATATAAGAACAAAATAAAAATTATAATTCTGTGGTTGGATGGCAACATTATTGAAGTGTTGAATTTTTGGTAATTTGTAGCGTCAAAACAATTATACAATAGAAATAAATATTTGAAATAATTATGCTTGGAATATAATATTGAAGTATAAAAGTACTTCCATATGGTTGGGATTTCCCAGTCGTTGTGTGGTAGTTTTAAATATGATAAAAGTCATTGAAGGTTGCAAAAAAAACTGAAAATATGGGTTGAAAACCTAATCAAATAAGTAGAATTACATATGAGACACCCTGTATATGTAAATGAGTTTTATGAGCCCATTCTTAGAAACTAAGAAAACTTAAAAGTTTTTCTATTAATTAGGTTTTGTCTTGCCTAAAAATTTTAAAAAATAAATGAAAACATTTTTGAGTTCCTTTGTATGTAAATTGTTTAACAACACAACTTAAAAAAAATCCTGTGCATAGAGTGAAGCTCTAAAAAATTAATTTTCTACTTCTTACATCGAAAAATTTATTAAGGGCATTAATAAATGAGTGAAATATTACGTGATTTTTAAAAAAATAATTTTCATTGGGAATATCATTCAACCATAGAATTATAATTTTGAATTTCATAATAATAATATAAAGTAATTATCTGAGGAGGATATAATGAAATAGCACAACTCGATAATGACAACATAATGTATGTTAACCAATAGAGGTCCATATTAATGATCAACTCAATATTGGTATCAAAATGTCAATATGTCAAAAGAGGCGCTTATTATTATTATTATATTTTTTGTTAATATGAGATTTTTTGAAATACCTTAATTATTAGAAGAAAATTATCTGAGGAGAATACAAAGCAATAGCACTACTCGATAATGACAACATAATGTATGTTAACCAATAGAGGTCCATATTAATGATCAACTCAATATTGGTATCAAAATGTCAGTATGTCAAAAGAGGCGCTTAAATTTTTTTGTTAATAAGAGATTTTAGAAATATCTCAATTATTAACAATTTTAAGATATTCTCAACTCAGAAAAAAATATATCCTCAACTCAAATTTTTAATGTTTTATTTAAATGGTCAAATCAATATTGATAACCAATTGTAAACATATCATTAGACATGCAAACATATTAATGTTGCCAATAAGAGACTAAAAAATCTCAATTATTAGCTAAATTTATGTAATTCTCAAGCTGAAATATTGATAAAAAGAGTATTTCTAAATATCAACAGCGAAATTGCATGTTATTAATGTGATATTACTGGAAATATATACTTAACGTACAATTTCCGTAAAAACAATGTTTTTAGTGTAGATCTCATCAGAAGTAGGGCGTAATTTACCTTGTGAGCTGGTGTTCTCTACACAAACATGTACACAATCGAAACCTTTCGTACGACTGAAGGCAGTGTACATCATCCCATGGGTAAATACAGGATAAGGTAAATAAATACCTATCTTGTCAAATGTTTGACCTTGGGATTTATTAATTGTCATAGCGTATGCAACTTTAACTGGAAATTGTCGACGTCGCAACTTGAAAGGAAGAGAGGCGACAGTCTCAGTTAAATCAATACGCGGAATTAAGACAGTATGATCAGTTAAGGTACCTGTCATATCAATTCGCCTTGCTTCAATGCTATGTCGGAACAATCGAGTAATTAGTAACCGAGTGCCGTTGCATAAACTCAGATCGCAATTCATATTTCGCAAGAGCATAACTACAACTCCAACTTTTAAAATCAATTTATGTTCTGGCATGCCATTTGGTTGGAGTGAATTGAGCGTTTCAACAGGATAATTGGCTGCCTCAATTTCTTCATCATTTTCATAAAAAACTTTGTCCGCACTATAGTAGGTACTTGCAGGCCCTTCCATACTTTGAACAATTCCAAAATTTATGGCATTGCAATGTTCGTTCAATGGTGCGAGAATGGCACATTTAGGAACAGTTCCTGGTTGCAAATTTGGAAAACAAATTGTCAACAGTTCCTCTTTAGAAGCCACCAAACATTGTGCTGGAATCACGAATAGATTTGGTGTGGAAGGAATATTGACAGGAGGTAAAGTATTGTTTCCCAAGTGTAGCAACCATTCGGAAAATTCACGTTCTTCTGGACGTGCTCGCACGTTAGTGACTAATTGCAATTTGGTAAATGATTCCCACAGATAGCTGTATTTAAGGGTTTCGGCAACAATCTGTGACCTGTATGCGTTGGGCATGACAGGTAATGTTTGACGAAAGTCACCTGATAGTAGTATAACTTTTCCACCGAATAGTTTGTCATTTCCGCACAAATCTTTTAAAACTCTGTTGATGAGTTCTAACGCTAATCGAGGTATCATTGACATTTCATCAAAAATGATGAGCTTGGCATTTCTGATGGAACGACCGTCTTGGCTATTTGCCCGTAGTTCTGAGACAGACGTATCTGTAAGGGGAACTGGAAGTTTGAAGCGAGAATGTAAAGTTCTACCTTCTTTCATTAAGCTAGCACTAATGCCTGTCCAAGATACAGGTATTACTGGAAGTTCTCTGCCATTCAAATAAGTAATTAAAGCGTTAAAAACAAAAGTTTTTCCCGCTCCAGCGCAACCGGTGACAGCGAAGAGACGTGGTTCCACATTGTCATCTTCAACAGCTGCTATAACTCTGAAAAGAAAAAAAGTATATACATTAATTGTTATTGCATAAGAAGTGTAATTGCAAAAGTACTTTATTTTTACTAAGAAATTGTTCCTGTAATTTTATATTATTGTTTTCAATAAAATCAGCTAAAATTGTAACATTGTCGACTACACATTGTACATAAATATTTAGTGACAAAGCTTTTTTGTTTGACGTTTTTGTTAGCGGAAGAAATTAAAAAGAAATTATTAGAAACTGCAACAAAAATGGTCAAAAATTTGCTCTCTTCAAAGAACAACGCATGCTCGAGAATAAATATTTTTATTTTAATTAAATGAATAGACATTTGAGTGGGGCGTTATGCGCGGACGTTTTATGAAATATATACAATGTGTCGAAAATAAGAATAGGATATCATTGGAATATTGGAAATGATTGGAGTTAAAATGTCGGTTAAATTAAAGATTAGTTTTACAACTTAAACAATTTTCAAATGGCGTTTTCAAAAAGTAAATTACGTTTAGTTGTTTTCGAAATTGTTTGAAAACAAAATGTTGCGATTATAATTTTTAATTATTTCTGACATGATATTTATAGATATAAAAAAATGAAAGGCACTATCTCATTGTGACTTTTTAAGTAGAATAAGATAGTGTTTAAAAATTTTTACTACATTTCGTTTTTGAAAAACCATCATAAATTTCATTTTTTAAATATGGCCCTGGATATTTTTGTTGTTAAATTTAAATATCTGTGGTATATTACACGTAGGTATTAGTGTAAAGAAGTTTTTAGTATATTTTTTATTTTTTCGTCGTTACTGACAATTATTTATTATTTTATAATTTTTTTTTGTCTCAGTCAGTTTTTAATAATAAACAATGCAGGGCCGTATTTAAAAAAACAAAGTTAATGATTGTATAGCTTTTTGCCAATTTCAGCGATATTGTAAGTTACACCGTTTTCAAGATTCCAATGCTACTCCATTCTTCTTTTGGATACAGTGTATAATGCTCGGAAATATTATTCACGGTTGTTATGGATATGTTAATGCATGCCGTTTGCAATACAGTATGAAGCAATAACATCTAAGTAGAAAATAAATGAAAAAGTAATGTAATTTGTTGAAACTGTATTCGGTAGCATTCAATTATTTATTTAAACATTAAAAGAAAATAAATTTAAGAAATTTACCTGTCAAAAATGTTGCGCTGATCTTCATTTAATTGATCTCGCATTTGAATTCCTGCGAGGAGCTCATCTTGAGGATTTACTGGAACCTCATTTAATTCCAATCTTTCTTGTGGTTCTGGAAGATTGAAATCAGATAAACGTTTGTTGTTTCTCAACATAATGCTTTGTATAAATGCAAGCGTTTGTTGTTCCGCCCTGTTGTTATTGTAACCGCGATGAATGTAATCTTCCATCATACAGTCACGAAACACTTCCCACAATTCCAATGGATTAGTTACTTCTCCGAAGGTCAAGATGTGAGCAAAAAGTCTTCTAATAACTTTAGGGACTTGGTGCTCTCGAGCTTCTTGTAACGCTCGGTGCCATTCTTGATCGTCTTCAAGAAGTAATCGTGCGCGGCATGCGTCAAGGAATGTCTCGTACAAAGTGTCTGAAAGTATGCATAAAAAAAGTTTAGCTGAATGAAATAATTGAAACAAAGAATTCTTTACCATCAACAGTGCGAAGATCTTCGTATGATGTGGCTCCTCTAACATGTAATAACAACACTCGGAGATAGTATTGTTCTGTGTTACGAACGGACACATTGTACATTCTAGCAACCATTTTGTCAACTCCTCGTTGCCGTTGTTGCCAACGTTTTTGAGGAGTTTTCCAGACATAATGTTGGGGAATGTCTGGGTAACGGTATTGGCGAGCCCCAACATCTTCTCGGTTCAGTCTAAACCAATCTGTAAGCTGTGTTATTTCATTTCTCTCAACAGCTTGCTGTTCATTGCCCCTTTCGAAATGAACAATATTCCTGTGTGGTAAATGCACTGGAAGACGATAGACAGTATGGGTTATATCATGAATTTTAAATTGATTAATATGATATGCAGCCTCAGGTGCAGTTACGTATCTGCCAGCCAAATAAGTTTCAGTCTCGTCATAATTTAGTACGTTGCGTACTTCCAAATGAAGGAGGGCACGGTCAACGCCTTTGAAAACATATTTATGGAGATATTTCACGACCCTAGTATTAGCACAAACATCAATGTTAATGTGTGTTTGATACCTAAGTAGAAGATATCGATTATACGGAACAACCCATTTGTTATCAACAACATGAGTGTTTCTAATGAATGCTTCCCTACGATTGTTTGGTCTTTTGTAAGTCACTCTACCATGAGGATCAATAGTAGTTTCATCACAAAAGTTATGGGGATACTTTCGTTTGCAGCGCCCGTCCTCCATGCAAGAAGCATTAGGATTTTCAGGGCCACATGGAGAGTGTATCATGTGTTTTACAACCAAACTAAATAGATCTGGTTCTAAATCACGATCTGGAAGTTCAGCAGAAACAGCCTGATTTATTCTTTCTGTATCTAAGAGTTTATCTTCTGCTCTTAGAGTCAAAACGATATGCGCATGGGGTAAGCCTCGCTTTTGGAATTCTATAGTATAGAACTGACATACTGGTACGCCAAAAATATAGTCATCTAAAATTTCTTTTAGTAACTGATTTAATTTGGTATTGAAAACTCTTGCTACCAACATAGGATGATTATTAGGATCATCATTTGGAGGAATGTTCTCCACAATCTCTCGCCAATTAGGATTGCAAGTGACTGTAATGAATAATGTTGGAGTTCCAAATTTACTATTTAGACAGAGACTGTCCTGAAACAATTGATGCATGTATCTGGGTCCACCCACATACGATGAAGGCAGAATGACCATTCGGCCTACTTGTTCTGCTTCGTTGTCGACAGCTACTCGATGGAGATAGTCCATGAGTCCTTGGTAATGTTCAGCACGAAGGCGACCCTGATTTCGTTTGATGTATTCAATATTATTTGCTTCCATGCGAATAAATGCAGAAACAATGAATTGTTGGGTTAACTGAGCAGCATGTTTAAATCGGTCAAATGAATTTTCGTCATTTTCACGCCTGTATGCTAATCGATATGCATAATATTGACACAATGTCACTCTTCTATTGGTATTTCTGTGCGTTAGATCTAAAGACCATCCAAATTCACCGTTTGGAAATAATAATGGAAAAGATAGAGGATCAATTTTTGGGTCCAAGTGCGAGAGCTGGCGAAATAATTCACGCCTACCTGGACCTTCAATTTGATTACGAACGAAAATTCTGATATTTGATGTAGGAGGAAGTTCATTGTTAAAGGGATATACAGCTGCTACTTCATTTACTGTAGGTAAATCGAAACGCCTGTCTCCTCTAACAGCTAACAATTCTAACACTACATTTGGAATTTCGTTATTATGTTGTTGTTCTCTTTCGACCACTTCCCGTAGCATCATATATCCATTAGCATATGGATTAAATGTACGCATGGTATTTTCCAGAATTTGAATCAAATTGACATTCAGATTATAACGTGGTTGATTGGCTATGCGTTGAGCTATGGCAGCATTAGGATCCAAATAGTAGATTGGACCACGATTGGGCTGTGGATTAGCTATATTAACATTTGAATAATGATAATAAACTTTGCCTTGCACAGAATATGTGAATGGGCCAGGGTTTCGAAATTCTCGAAGATTTGCCATCATGCTAGCAAATTGAAATGCATTGTTATAGCGAATAGCATTTCTTTTTAATTGTCTGGATAATGGATGACGACCTGTAAATAATTGTTGCAAGACTGGTGGAAAAGGCTGTAGAGCAGGTAGATTGTCAACATGAATTTTACCACCTTTACAACATTTACTATAATTTGATCGAGTTGTACGTTCCAGCAAAAAATGCAAAGCGCCACAAAACGTGCATTCTCTATCCATAGCTCCAAGATGAAGAGGTTCTGCGTTCCTTTCAAAACCACGCAAATAACCACGTTGAAGTTGTCTAACATTTCTCAGGCGAGCCAGGTCGGCCATAAGAACATTGGCTTCTTCTTGATATTGAACCAATCTGTCAGCCAAGTTATTTTGATTTTGGTTATGAGGATTGTCGTTATTGACAATTTCCATATCAGCAACAACTTCTACTGGAACATTTTCCACTTGATTATGTAAATTGTCGTCGTTGACAATCTCCAATTGGTCAATTGCCATGTCGACAACAGCTTCCAGTGGAACATTTTGAATTTGAAGGTTGTCGTCATTGGCATTTTGTACTTCCTCATTTTCCATAGGTTCCCGTGGAATTAAAGGAATTATTGGTTGACTTTGAATCTCTTCTTCGTCATTATCGTGAACTGAAATATAATAATATTAAAAGTATGTGCAGAATATAAATATCAATGAGAATAGTATTTTTTTTTCTTATGATTTAATGTTTGATATTTAAAAGAATATAGAGAATTAACAAATTTTTTTTTTCAAATTTAGTACAGGGATGTAATAGGAAAAAAAATTATATTTACTAATTATTTTCGCCAATGCAATGGTGTTAGAACATATACGTAAAACAACACAACATTGGAATTTTAATATATTTTTTTTTGTTTTAAATTTCATGTTATTTTTTGCTTAAAACAGTCGAACTTATTATGGGTATAAAATGAACAGTTTTGCAGAAATTTGTCTCTAAACAAAAGTTTTGAAGTAAAGATTCCTACATTCAACTGTGTGTACCTTAATATGCACTCTTTATTTGTAGACATTTGTTTAAAGACAAATGTTTGCAAAACTTTACAATTATCACTTTTTTAAGCCAAAATGAACAGGGTATTTTAAAAAAATATATTTACTTCAGTGGCGTAAAAAATAGAGGGATAAATACTGTCACTAATTTCTATAGCATGGAACTGCTTAATCTTAATAAGATGGTTTGTCAAAATATAATTTTTTAAATAACATAATCGATACGTAATTTACAATATATATTTAAAAGCGTTTTGGAATTACCTATGGCATATATTTGGAGTTTATGCAATGTTACACAGGCAATCGCAGACTTTAATTTAAAGGCAAATTCCTGCAAAACCGTTCACTTCAGACCCATAAAAAGTCATTACTTTTTTAAGCAAAAATGAATATGGATTTAAAAAAATTACAAATTACAGTGGCGTAAAAATATATAAATATAAGCACTAACTTCTATAGCATGCTACTGGTTAATTTCTTAAAGATTATTTATTTCAAAATCAAAACAAAATATTACTTTATTAAAGAACATATTGGTCATTAAATTAGAAAAAAAATATTTAAAGGACTTTTTGAATTATGGCAAAATTTCGATTTTAAATGTTTGAAACCCTGTATCTAGATAAGTAAGTCCTTTAAGGGTATATGTCCCTTTATCAAAATACATGAATTAGCGAGTGTTTTTTTGTGGTAAAACGTTATCGGTCGAATATAGAAACATCCTGTAGTATAGGTAATGCTTTGAAAAAGTAAATACACACAATTATTTTAGGTTACATAAATTATAAATAAAAAAAAAATGAAGCGGCTATTTTTTAATTGCATAATTATTACCTGGATGGGATGATGCTATGTCAGTTGGTGGCAAATTAATTATTAGAGCATCATCTACCTCAATATGTTCAACGGATTGTAATTGTTGTTCTGAAACAGCATTTTGCGAAGTAGAGATTCGACGGAGCCGTTTGTTTCCAGGTAGAGGATTAGCTAAAAATTAAATGAAAATTTTTTCACTCATACCATATTTGCATATATAAGATAATAAATTCAATATTATCGATATGATAATTTATTTTAAAACTCGAAATATCATGTTTATCTTTCCTATGTTCATCCATATACCAATCTAAATTATTTCCTATCATTTACATGTAAGATAAGTACGTCGAAAATCATTTATTCATGCACACCCCCTTTTAACTGTGTTGTTTCACCCTGTAGAAGAAAATGTTAAATACGAAAGTTTTCTGTCTGAATTTAAACTACTTATATATATTATTATTAAAGAAGATTGTTTTCTTCCAAAATTAAAATATTTGATTGGTCTATATCAAACGGATCATTAAATATTCACACAAAACTGAGGAAAAAACCAAAATATTTACAATTGATGTTCGAATCTGTATCTGTTTACTTCAATGCATTTCCTTAAGTTGTTAATAGTATTTATTAAAATTACGCCTTTCTTGGATGAATGTTTTACACAAAATAAGTACCAAACTATGGGAATAATATATAATTTTACATAACATCTAAGAACAGTGATAATATCCACCACCTAGTTTGGAATTGAAAATTGCTCTACATATAACAATAAAAATTCCAGGGCCGTATAGAAAATAACCAATTTGATGATGGTTTTTAGGTAAACAAAACGTCGTAGTGAAAATTTGTAAACGTTATCTTATATATCTATAAAAAGTTATCTTATATATCTATAAAAATAATGTCAGGAGTAAATAGAAACTAAAATTTTCAAAACAACAATTAAATGGTGTTTAAATTGTACAATTAATAAATAATAATTAAAATATATTTACCATTTGTATTATTGGTAAAATCACCGATTGATAATCTACTCGGACCTGGAAGTTGGCTAAAATGTTCAGCATTTCTTTTGTGCCGTTGATTTCCATTTACATTGGAAGTAGCTAGGTATAAAACAAAAAAAAAAACAGTATATTATTTTGGTTTGTCTGTTTCCAAATTGTCTTAGTGTTCCAAGTTGTACTTTTATAAATATTTATCGTGGTCTTTACTGGAGGTACATTCTGTATGAGGGAATGTGTGTGTCAATAAATTTGAGTACATTGTAAAAACGGATGTAGCATATTGCAAATGAGTTTTTCGCATAAAAAAATTCGATATTATTATTATTGTTTTATTTTCTTAGTGTTTTGGGAAAACTGCTTGTGCGATAGCCCAAAAACGTACTAAGTTCAAATATGATGAGCGAGTCGAGGGTAGAAATATATGGTACGAAGTGCTGGACTCTGTATCGATGTGGCTATGTGAATTTAAAACAACTGAAGCATTTGTTTTGGTTTTCTAAGTTCAAGTTGTAGTTTTACTTATATTTATCACCGTTTTTGTGAAAGGACATCGTGTATATGAGAATGTCTACCAATACGTTTAATTACATTTTAGAAAATATTCGAATAAGGATGTCCCTTATTCCAAATGAATGAATTTTTTGAGTATAAACCACTCGATATTAATTTTTCTGTATTCTTTATAGTTTATAGTACATAAAAATTATATATTTATAAGCGAGGGTAGAAAGGCTGGAAATTATATATTTGCTTTGTTTTTCTTGGTGTATGTGAATGTGCGGTGTTCTATTGTGGCTGCCTACTAAATTATTTTTCTCGATAACATTTTTACAATGTAAGATACACCTACCTATATAGATTGAATTAAATAAAAAAAAATAATTCTATAACATACCATTCATATCATCAACTTGAGGTTCATCAGTATCATCTACGGTGCCATCTGCATTTTTGCTACATTCAACGGCATTGTTATTTTCAATGATAGCACCTTCTTCAACTAATTGTGCATTTTCAGCAACTACATTTACTTCAAGTGGTGCTCTACTACAACCTGGGACCTGGCTTTCCCTAGGAGTATTGCGTTCTTGACTTATTTGTGTTGCAATCAATTGGCTGCTCACATTAGTGTTGGTTGATACTATACATGTGAAAAATTTCATACTTAGGTATAACAAATGTAAAATGATGTTATGAAGTCACATACAAAGGAATTTTTATTGGCAATATTCTTATAAAGAGAAAGGATTTTAATAGTTCAAAATTGGAATATTTCCAAGATCTAATGAAATGTATAAGATCAAAACGAGAAGAGTTGAAAAGAATATAAAAATATTTGTAGTTAAGTAAGGGTTATTAAAATGTACTGAAGTACTTATGTAAAATATGAATTACTTACCTGTAGTTGATTGGGAATTAGATATCACATTCCCATTTTCCTTTTTGGTATTTCTACCTCGACTATCGCGTCCTTTTTTTGTAGAAAAATTAGTTTTCTTCCTTGGTGGCATATTATTCAAAATGAAAAAAATTATTAACAATATCGAAATCTTACTTGCACTTTCTATTTCTTGAAATAGAAAATTATTTGGCGTGGCTTCTTTTTTAAACATCATGATATTCACTTGTTTTTTCAAATCCAGATATCTAGATTTTATACCATATTATATTTCTAAGAATAAGTCCAGCTCATAACGAACACCACATTAAAACTAATGGGTCTATACCATTATAAAAAAAAATTATCGTTTGAAATGTTAATTTGTTGATTGATCAAGAAATATATTTTCCAACTATTTAAATTTTATATCAATATTGTAATGATGATTTTGTTATTTTGTTTATAAAGAATTTAATTTTGGTTTGAATAAACGATAACAAATATGACGTCATTAATAACAATAATAGTATTGTTCCACGTTCCACTATGACAGTATTTTTATAATCATAACATCAGTTCACGCAGTGTGATAAAGTGAAGTATAATCAAAAATTTATAGTAGTACATAGGTAGCATAATTTAGAATTTTATTATTACTACAACAATATAATAATAATTCTTTTATTAAAATCTCCATAAAATTGAGGATTATTTAAAATTGTATCAAATAATATAGAGAGAGACTGAACTGTATTAGAAATAGAAAACTTACAAAATAGATAAAGCTTGTAGTGGGAATAATAACTTATCCATGGTATTTAGCTTTTTTCTTTTTAGAACTGACAGTATTATAAATATTAGATTTTATTATTTTTCGCTAAATCTTAGCATTTTGCTATACCTGTCTCTTATGCATGTTCCTTTTATAAATTTCGTTATATTTTAATAACTTACTCGGTTTTTTTTTTATAGTTTTTTAATGAGTATGCAATAAGCATACCTAACATATTACTCATTGGTTAATAGCCATCTATTAACCTTGCTACTCACTTATTTCTCGATTAATTCGTTAAAAGGATCATCTTTCTATAAACAATGATAGAAGTGAATATAAAATATATATAAAAAATGAAGTAATGGTTGCCTATATATTTGTAATGTGTGTATGTTTGTAATTCATTTGCATAGTCTCTTTTTTTGCTTTCGACCACATAATATCACATACATATAAGGGAAACTTAAATGTATGACGTAGAAAATTAATATTAGTTCTGTATATAAAAGTTGCATGGCGTTGGAGTCGAAAACTCTTTAAATAAATCTGCCTGTCGGTAATTGCGTTCTGTTTTCTGTTCTGTCATTGTCTTTATAAAGACAATGCTCCTGTGTTCTGTCAGTCCTGTCAATTTAGAAAATTAATATTAGTTCTGTATATAAAAGTTGCATGGCGTTGGAGTCGAAAACTCTTTAAATAAATCTGCCTGTCGGTAATTGCGTTCTGTTTTCTGTTCTGTCATTGTCTTTATAAAGACAATGCTCCTGTGTTCTGTCAGTCCTGTCAATTGTCAACACAGAAGAAGGTTAAGATAAAATTCGTTGTTTGTCTTGTTCTTAAAATAGCCTCTTCATATTCTCGAAAAGAGTCAACAAATTATTAGTAGGAGCTTATAGGCTTATAATATAATAATTATGTGAAATATAACCGTGTGGGATTCTGAATTTAAAACGGTATAAACTCTAAATTACGAAAAAGACACCTACTCATCTCGAATAACCGTGAAATTGCACAAATAAGTTTATAACTACACAGGTAAACGAACCCCTTATTGTTTAGAATATTTGGTTTAGATTTTTAGAATATTCTGCAATTTTGTGGAAGAAGGTTGTTGTATACACTGGTTGTTTGCGTGCCTCCTGCTGCAACTTGAAGATGGTTATAATAGGTGTGAATAAGTTTAGTGCCTGGGTGTATGGATATAACCAGTAAACGATATAGATTTCGTTATAAGGATTCATAACTTATGCGTGTATGGCTTACTAATATTAATAAAATTCACATTTCAATATGAGATAATCTTGCAGTCCTTGTTTTTTTATGACGATCCTCATATCCAATTTAGAATTTCCTGCCAAATTATTTGAATTAAATTTGGCGCCATCTATCTATTAATGCACAAACTTTCTTGTTTGCTTACTTAATCACGATTCCTGTCAATTATAAAATAGGTTCGACAACCGTTGCAAAGTTTCCAGATCTTAGTGAGACAGTATTCATTATATTATATTGTATGTGTTCCTAACCTAGCTTAGAGATCTATAAATTTAGGTGTAGAAATTCGGGTAGCTGAACATATGACCATATCTAGTAAGTCGACGCAAGCGCGGTTTTAACATAAAAAAAAGTAAAATTTTATTAGGTTATCTCTTTGTATTAAAATAACCAATAGGTTCACCTGAAGTAACCTTTATATTTAGTTTCAAGCTGATCTAAATAATAATAATAGGTAATAATAATAATGTACCTACCTACCGATGTTGCCCTCATAATAGAAAATTTAATTAGATAGCTTTTCCTCGGTGCAGTAGGTATAACTTGAAAAATGGATTCAAGTTTGCTCTAAAGTAAGAAATAAAACACTTAGATATTGTTATTGAAATAAATCTAATGTTCATTGAGTAAGAATAGTTTAAAGTCGATAGGTATTAAATTCTTGTTATGGTTCTTGGAAAGTTTTTATTGAGTATAGATAGATGCTTTTCAGTGGTGGTTAGAGATTGAGACGTCTATCTGGTAGTTTGAGGAGTGCCTTCGTATGCTGAAAAGGTGTATATGGTAAGATTTAATTATGATATGTTGCAAATATTTTACCTAGCATGTAGGTGAAAGATTCATAGTTTTATTCGTCATTTAACACATGAACTAAAACCTCTCCTTTTATGACCCCAATGTTTGCATATATGTTGTAAAACTAATGTGGAAAATGAGCCATGTTATTTATTTTCTGTATCCTCTCTCTTGGTATCGTATTTTGAGTTTTTCCTACAAATAATGGTAAGTTAAGTCGTTGCGGAATGTCTACAATTTCATCAAAGTGTACGGTTGATAACCCTATTTTATATAATTGTACACTTACCTGCCGGTATATATTCTTTTTCAATTTCCATTCTGTCTTTTATTTACAGTAATATTTTTGGAAATTATTATTATTACTATAGACAGTTTAGTACATCATAATTATAATGACAGATGGATTTATGTTATAATTTGACACTATGGACATTCTCTACTTCTTTGGAGGTAGGGTTCAGTATATTTGCATTATTTTTGAGATAAGTAAGCATCAGTTTTGACTGGAAATTTTCATATAAGCTTTTTTAGCTAGGTACTTCCAATACAAACAATTATTTATTGATATCGAAATTTTTTTGTGTGGTGTAGCTGTCACAATTTATATGACATTTGGAATAGTGATATTTATAAAAGGAACGTAGTATGTGTGAAGTGAGTCATATTTTTAAAGAATAATACTTTTTCAATAGAATTTACGAATGTTTCATTGATAGGATTGTCACTAAAAATATAAGAAATTGCTTCTCCCATATGTTTTTCTAAGGATATAGTCATGAAAAAGGTTTTTAAAAAAAATCGACAAATTCCAATATAGTGCACCTCTAGTTTACGTCATAATTTGGTTTTGGTCAAATGTTTTTTCTAACACGTTAAACAAATTGCTTGTGTCAAATACTTTATTATTTTCTTTGTTTACTTCATAGTCTAAAAGTTTTCGGCATTATTTTTATGTTTGAGATCAATTTCTATCAACATGTTGTATATTGTAGTGTTATAAAAAGGTTATTCGATATAGTTGTAGTAAATTTAGAAGTTGTCATTGTGTATTTAAAGTAATTTTACTGAAAAAGTGATAATAACCTAAAGTGACAGTGCCATGAAAGCCGTCAGATGGATGGATGTGATCATGTTTTTGAATAGCCCCAGAAGAATATGTACCTCTGCGTCGCACACTTCAATTAACTGTGTAGATGTAATTAAATTAATTAATAAAATAGTGAGACCGCATTAAATCACAGTTGAAAAGTAGCCTATTTAAAAGTTTCGAAACTAAAATTGCCTTTTAGACTGCACTGCGGGTACTTGGTACGGCGTAACTTTAGTTATGGTGGCTTTAAATTTGACCTTTTTGCAGCTTTTCGACGACAAAGACAGCGCTATCAGAATTTATATTTATTAATAAAGTTGAATTATCTGTTATGAACAATTAATTATTGAGTACGTACTTCTTATCGTGTTAAAGTGAGTAATCGCAGTATTTTGCAGACGCCGGCGTTTGCGAAATATCATTTGTCAAATTAAAAGTGACATAAAAAATAATTTTTCAGCCATCCGCGAAATATGTTTTTGCAACAAGAGAGTTCGAAAAATCCGCGAAATATCATAGTGTGTCCTAAATAATTTTCAGGCCGAAACCGGGGTGCAAACAAATAATAAAAACTTAACATTTCGACAAGTCATTTGACAACAATTAGCACGTGTTTCTTGGAAATGCTAATTTTTCAATAAAAAACTGTATTATTATTTATTTATTTCGCTTCGAATGTCTAGATTTGCTGTGGTTAGTTCGCTCTGCGATACCAAAGCAAAATAAATATAATCGAAGATCAATTTTTTTTATTGACACACTTGGAATCAAACATGGATCAAAGTAATTTATTGTTATTTTTAGACGATACCTTACGTGAAAATGTTGTTTCCTCATGTCAGCTACAACTTGAGACATAAGTTTCTTGCTATTGCTTTTCTATATTTTCGGCGTTTGTATAATATATAAGCACATGCCACTTTTTGGCGCACTTCCATATTGCACAACATGTACTTGTATGCCTGCACCTTTCGAATCTATTTAAATAAGTTTGCCAGCCGAGCGCCGCGCCGGCATCGTGTGAAAAAATGCCGTCCATGTGCAAGAGCTGTAAGAGTGCGACTTGTATATTAATATTATACATGTAAGAAAACAAGAAATTTTCAATAACAACTTTATATTTTCCAATAAACAAGAATCATTTAATAAAATCAGAATATAATATCAATTATGGCATCCGTTCTATATGCCGGCCCAACAATAAGTGTTTCTTTCTTTTTACCAAGAGTCCTTTCTTTCCTACTCTATCATCTATAAATCTACTATAATATAAACACACAAAAGTAGAACATGTAACTCACTTAACATTATGGAAAAGATAACAAATAATTATTCCCAGCCTATAAACTAAAAATATTTGTTAGACACGTCTGGTAATAAATTGTCTTTAAGAGTCACATGAACCGTTGACACGTTAAGGTATTCTTACACGGCCAACCTGACCATAATTCGCTCTCGAATTATTCTGGAAACTTTCTGAACTTCTTTAACGTTAATCTGCAACAATGAAAAAAAACACAAACCAAAAATTTGCCAGAACATGCTATGTTGATAAACTATAAACGTGCGAGCGCATTACAAGTGGCATTGTCTGGTCATTACTAATCCTTCCACTTGATTAGTGAAAGTTCATAAATTTTCCTAAATGGCGGGACTACTATTTAAGCATCCTGGCTTATAAACATTCCGACTTTTAACAAGCTTGTCAATTACTTTATTTTAGTAAAATAATAATTATCCATGTTTTGCAAAGCGTTCCGGCTTTCAACAAACTATCGTAAACAATTAATCGAAGAACATTACATGTTTGCAAAGCGTTCCGGCTTTCAACAAACTTAATCGGAGATCATGACATGTTTGCAAAGCGTTCCGGCTTTCAACAAACTATCGTAAACAATTAATCCGAGATCATGACATGTTTGCAAAGCATTCCGGCTTTCAACAAACTATCTTAAACAGTTAATCGGAGAAGATTACATGCTTGCAAAGCGTTCCAGCTTTCAACAAACTTAATCGGAGATCATGACATGTTTGCAAAGCGTTCAGGCTTTCAACAAACTATCGTAAACAATTAATCAAATACCATTACATGTTTGCAAAGCGTTCCGGCTTTCAACAAACTATCTTAAACAGTTAATCGGAGATCATGACATGTTTGCAAAGCGTTCCGGCTTTCAACAAACTATCTTAAACAATTCATCGGAGATCATGACATGTTTGCAAAGCGTTCCGGCTTTCAACAAACTATCTTAAACAATTCATCGGAGATCATGACATGTTTGCAAAGCGTTCCGGCTTTCAACAAACTATCTTAAACAATTCATCGGAGATCATGACATGTTTGCAAAGCGTTCCGGCTTTCAACAAACTATCTTAAACAATTCATCGGAGATCATGACATGTTTGCAAAGCGTTCCGGCTTTCAACAAACTATCTTAAACATTTCATCGGAGATCATGACATGTTTGCAAAGCGTTCCGGCTTTCAACAAACTATCGTAAACAATTAATCGGAGATCATGACATGTTTGCAAAGCGTTCCGGCTTTCAACAAACTAACTTAAACTATTAATCGGAGAACATTACATGTTTGCAAAGCGTTCCGGCTTTCAACAAACTGTTCCTCAACATTTAAATCTAGACAACATACCAACTATTATTAACAAACTTGTTTGCAAAGCGTTCTGGCTTTCAACAAACTCAACATAAATTATTTTATCGGAGAACAGGACAATTGTTATGATACAAGTTTACAAAGCGTTTCGCCTTTCAATAAAATTTTCGTATGCTATATAGTTGGCATCGGAGTAATGTCACAAACAGCTGTTAATAAACAAACATGACAATCGTAATCGTTCACACGTTAATACAAAAACGTAAATAACTTTTTACCTGCTAACAAAAATTAAAAAAAAAACAACTACTCCTTAAACTCCCCAGGCCACAAGCGAATTATATCTTTTGCAATAACTCGTGTTCTATTCGTCGAAAGATTTTCTTTTTACTTCAAACCTATTATTCGGCAGTGCAGTTATCACTTCGAATGGCCCCTCGTATTTTTCATCTAATTTCGCCAGATGACTATTACCTGATGGGTGAATTATCAGGTCTCCAACGGATATTACTTTATTAGACCTTTTGGTCATATCAAACAGATATTTTTTTGAATAATGACCGGATTAATCGATAAGTGGTATAGAATCAGTCAGCTTGTTTATACCGGGGTTACTAGCATTTAATCCAGTCAACAAATAAATCGGCGTAAACCCCGTTGACTTCTGAACAATTGTATTTAAAGTGGTTTATAATTTTAAAATATGAGATTCAGCTTTACTTTCAATTGCGCACCGTAGCAAATTTAAAACTGTCCGTGCGTACCTCTATCGGAAATTAATGTTTTTGTGACTGAAAACATGTTTAAATACAATTTTAAGGCCGCACTTGTTTCGGGCCGGATAACGTTTTAAGTAGTACTAGGAACAAGTATTTAGTGAAGTAATCGATAATCAGTAACAGATGTTTAAAGCCCTCTTCGGAAATAGAAAAAAGGACCAACACAATCGGCATGTACTGTTTGAAAAGGGATTGGTGCTTTATTAATTGAGTGCATTGAACCCTGTTTCGGCCCGCTGTGGCTTTTACTTACGATACATTTAAGACATTGATCACAATATTTTTTTTTTACAAATTTGGTACAGAAGTCACTATCTAAATTTACAGAGAAATAGAGAATTTGAGAGGCAGTCGACTAATGACGTTGTTTTTGAAAGCAATTCGACTCGTAATGACCATGTTTTTTACAAAATGAACAAACGATATCAGGTTTTAAAGTACCTTTGCTTCCTTGACGACTATTTATTTTTTCAAAACAAAAACGTTTGGCCTGACTACTGGTGCAATTACGCTTAAAATGTCCAGGTTGACGACAATTAAAACAGAGTCGTGTATCAGACTCGCTTTGGTCTTTAATATCAACTGAAAAACCCCTTTGAAATCCTTTGTTATCGGCAATTTTTTCTACTTTTGTTTTATTATAATTACTTAGAAGATTCAAAAGACCGGTGACTGAAACTATATTACTGTTAAACGCGGCTGTTTTTACATGAATATCTTTTATATCGCCAATAACTATTTCAAGTAAATGATTTTCAGATAGGTTAAAGCTTAGGGCTTTCAAAAGAGATAACTTTTTTCTGGCATACTCACAGTATGAGGCTGCATCGTCGCTGGTGTACAAACTCGCCCTTCGCAATTTTTCGTTGAGATTGCGCTTCGCCGGGTAAAGGCTGCATAACTCTACTCTCATCAAGTCCCAGGTTCGCTGTGCAGGTTTCCATGTTGATAACCACTCCTTAGCTTCTCCAACTAAGCTACTTGAACCTCTAGCCAACAGTTCATTCCTTGACCAATGGAAAACTTGGGAAAGTTCTTCCAGCTCATCACACCATTTTGAAGCTCCTTCCTCGTTTTGAATCGGATCAAAAATCGGAATGTCTATTGAAGTAGATATCGCGCTATTGTTCTGATCTTTCAGTGCTTTCAAAGAATCTGTTAAGATTTTCGCGAATTCTTCCATATTTACACTCAATATCGACAACTTCTCTATATGAATTAATTTAATTAATAAAACGTTTTTTTTTTTTTTGTTTTTTTTTTTTAACTTTGTATAATTCACGTCACAATCGTTTTACACACTTCTTTGTCACTTCTAGAGATATTCAAACTCACAACACTGGCGATTTGTAATAGTTATTATTTTAATTTACAACGTAGGATAGCTCGCGTCGCGACTACTTTAAAACTTGTGGTACTTTTAGTAGTTGAATCCCACTTCTGATGTAAGAAAACAAGAAATTTTCAATAACAACTTTATATTTTCCAATAAACAAGAATCATTTAATAAAATCAGAATATAATATCAATTATGGCATCCGTTCTATATGCCGGCCCAACAATAAGTGTTTCTTTCTTTTTACCAAGAGTCCTTTCTTTCCTACTCTATCATCTATAAATCTACTATAATATAAACACACAAAAGTAGAACATGTAACTCACTTAACATTATGGAAAAGATAACAAATAATTATTCCCAGCCTATAAACTAAAAATATTTGTTAGACACGTCTGGTAATAAATTGTCTTTAAGAGTCACATGAACCGTTGACACGTTAAGGTATTCTTACATACATGAAGGATAAGCATGACACGATTAACTTTGCACATTTTAATATTAGGTCTCTATCGCCGGGTTTTGACGAGTTTTCAGAGAGGGTTACCTCCAATTCACTTGACATTTTGGGCTTATCGGAAACTTGGACCGACCCCTTAATGTTGAATGATATATTTAATATTTCAAGATTTTCGTCTTATAAGAAGAAGAAATATAAGACCAAATTGGACGAGGAGGTGGTGTGGCCTTCTATGTACCTAATTCTATAAAGTTTAAAATTATTGAGGTTGAGGAAAGTCCTGGTTGTTGACTGGAATAGTTGTGGATTTCTATAAAAATAGCAGGTAAGAAGGTATGCCTTGGTATATTATATAGGCCACCTGGCGAGAACTTGCTGAACTGTTTAGAAGTTTTGGAGGATCATGTCGCGAATTTTCTCTTAGAATATGAATTAGTATTATTTGGTGGAGATATGAACGTAAATTTATAGAGCACAGCCTCTCCTGGTGTGACGCGGCTAGTTCAATTCTTTGAAAAATACGGTCTAAATCAAATTATCACTGACCCTACAAGGGTTACTAATGATTCCAGTACGTTGATCGACATTATTGTTGTCTCAATTTGTTAGTTCACCGGAGGTCTGGCCCATGGATGACATTTCTGATCACTCGTTGGTATCATGTTCACTTAACATTAGTTTTGGTTTGATTAAATAAAATTAAACTTCTTTAATTACAATAAAACAAAAATCATCGTCTCCACTATTTAATTCATAAATTATGTCAAAGGGACATATTTCGGAGACTCAGCTCCATCATCAGCCTAAAAGGCAACAATACAATATTAAAAAGGGTTCTTACATAAATAACGAAAAACACAAGTTAACAAACCTTGGTGGTATAAAATGCTCACTTGGTGAAGGCAGAGCTCCTAACAGACTAAATTAAAGTATACAATTATTTTTGTTTAAAATACATTCTACATTTAAAACACTCCTGAGGATTTTGTATCTATTAGACTCTTTTATATATGTTTACACCCATGGCTTGGAGTTTGATCTTGTCATTGTTATATTCCTTCTATGTTTTGTTTAAGTGTTTTTGCTTATTTGTTTGTATACATTTTCAATACTTTTTAAACTTTTAATAGCGCTTGTACTGTCCCATTACTTTTTGTCTGTTCATTTTACTTTATCGGGACCAACATTTTTTACATCTTTTTATTTATATATACCTGTATGTGTTTCTGTTATTTTAAATTTAATATTTTAAACAAAAAGAATTGTATACTTTAATTTAGTCTGTTAGGAGCTCTGCCTTCACCAAGTGAGCATTTTATACCACCAAGGTTTGTTAACTTGTGTTTTTCGTTATTTATGTAAGAACCCTTTTTAATATTGTATTGTTGCCTTTTAGGCTGATGATGGAGCTGAGTCTCCGAAACATGTCCCTTTGACATAATTTATGAATTAAATAGTGGAGACGATGATTTTTGTTTTATTGTAATTATATTACACTCCACTGCATCTAATGGATTACTTCTTTAATTTAAACTTCTTTATTTTCAAAACTCTAATCTAATTTTATAATTTTAGCGGTTAATAACCAATTTTTATACTAATTTTTACAAGTTCAATGCTCTATTTGTAGAAGAATGAGAATTTTGAATAACAAACAGTCTTAGTATAATGGAAATCGATGTAAATACGAATAATTCCATTGATTTCCACCCAAATACCTTCAGTTATTTTATATTAATAAAAAGAAAGAAAACAGGAAACTAAAATAAAAATTAAAGCAATTATACCAATAATTCAGCTTTGATAAACTTGTGAATAAAAACGTAAAGAGTAAAATAAAATAAAAGAATTTCTAGTAATCAAGAAAATGAACTTAGACAATTATAAATCTTAAAACAGCTTGCAAGAAAAGAATATTTAGAACTGACTTACTTGAATCTCGAACAACAACTGACTTTTTAATTTCAAAACACTCACGAGGTACTTTCTTTCATAACGCGAATCTAATTATTTCCCCTATTATGGCTCAAAAGAGGGATGATAGCCAATGGGAATTCGAAAAACGCTGGGCTCAGAACGCACCCCTTGCGCAGTGTTAGAATAAAGCACTAATTATTGATTTTTACTCTTTGGTCGTACTTATATCTTCTGTTGTACGATGTGGTTTAAGCGTATCTCCAGAGATGGCGATACAATGTTTAATTTCGTGAAAATATTAATAATATTTCTATATGATTCAATTTAATTGGTATAATTGCTTAAAGATACTTAAATTATACTAACTATGATTCGACGTAATGCAGATATTTCCTTCGCTGTAGATCGGAGTACATTCTGTAGCAATATAGCAAAACTACATTAGTGGTAAAATATAATCTCGTAATTCGAGGGTACAGCTTAAGAAGATAATTGAAGAGCTCCTAAGTGAAAACATCATTCAGGAAAGCACATCTTAATATGCAAGCCCGATTGTCCTGGTTAAGAAAAAGAACGGGGATCTTCGTATCTGCGTCGATTACAGAGACCTTAATAAAAGAGTTGTGAAAAATCTTTACCCTCTGCCACGGATTCAGGATCAAATTGATGCACTAAACACCGCCAAATACTTTAGCACACTGGACATCAAGTCAGGATTTCACCAAATTCTGGTGGAAAAGAAATCAAGACATCTTCTTGCATTCATAAATTCTGATGGCCATTACGAGCACAGGAGGATGCCATTTTATAATAATAATAATAATTTATTTTCAATGTTATATCAACAACAATATTATTACGTAAACTAAACAATATACAATTTATTGAAAATAGATAATTCCGACCACTGAAACCAGCATATGTGGTTTGTTCGTGGCTGCTGAGACCGTACTTCCAACAACTGCACAAAGAAACACAGTTACAATACCCAATACTTAAAACATATCTTAATAACTAATTAATCAATCTATCGATAATAACCCATCCACAAAATAAAAAACAACAAAACAAGGAAAACTTTAACTAATGAGAGAGAAAAACCTAATGAGAGAAAAAAAAACGATTAAATCATGAAATCAGTACACCACGCCATACAGGATCTTATAATAAAAATCAATAATTCGATGGATCATTATTCTGGCAGTTAGTATCCATTTTTTAATCTGCCGTTTGAAGATAAATCCAGATTTCAGCCTTCTTAATTCTTCCGGAATTTTTGAATAAATTCATGGCGCTAGAAAGAGAAATGAACGTTGTCCTATTTTTTTTCTTGTTCTAATTTGTGAAAATTCATGTTTTTTTTGTACCTAGTGTGATGACAATGTTCTATTGTTACTAGTGAGCTTTTGCCTTTATGTTGTTTCAGTATTGTTCGATAGCAATAGAGTTGCCTAACATCCATAAACTGACTCTCTGAGTATAGCAGATCACTAGGATATGTTTTCTTTTTATTAAAAATAATATTAATAATAAGTTTTTTGTTTTTGAACCATCTTTTAATTGAGATTTATATACTCCTCCCCAACCTGCAATACCATATTGCATCATAGATTGCACTAATGCGTAATATACTTTAATTAAATGAGATCTAGGTAAAATGAGTTTTAGTTGGCGAAATTTAAAAGCTATAAATCTTAGTTTCTTGACTAATATGGATATTTGTTTGTCCCATTTTAGAAATCTGTCAATTTCAATTCCTAAATATCGAATGTTAATTCATCAATTATAGTTAGATCGTTAGAGTCGAGACTTATTATGAGTTCATGAAATTTTAGAATATTTGCTTTATTACAAGAAAAAGGGATATATTTAGTTTTATCAAAGTTTATTGTCAAATACATTTCATTAAACCATGATTTTATTTGCGGTAGATCTCTTTCAGCTCTTTGCTTTACTTCATCCCATGTGTTACCTTTATATTGAATGACAGTATCGTCAGCAAAGGATGGTATTGTTCCTCAGTCCTCAAATCGTATAGCCCGATAATATACAAGGAAAACAAAATTGGTCCAAGTACAGTTCCCTGTGGAACGCCATAATTTAAGTACCGCGGGGAACTCAAATGATATCCAATTCCTACGCGCTGGACCCTATTTGAAATATAAGATTTTAATAGTTGCAGGGCCATTCCTCTAATATATTTAACAAGTTATTATGGTTTACAGTATCAAAGGCTCGGGCTAGATCCAGAAACACACATAATGTCAACTCGTTATTGTCTAGTGCACTATAAATATTATTTATGAGATACGTTATGGCATCCTCAGTTGACACAGACTTTTTAAATCCAAACTGTTTTGATGATATTATACGATATTTTTCTATGTAAGAAATTATTCTTTTTTTTTTATTGCCAACAATTTTGGCTATATTCGAGATAAGTGTAATAGGTCTATAATTTGGAATTACTTCCCTATCACCTTTTTTAAATAAAGGTTTCACAACGCCTACTTTTAGAATGGTAGGAAAATTCCCACTTTGGAAAATCTTATTAATTATTTAGCATAAAGGCGTTTTTATGTACGGTAGATTATTTTGAGTGAGTTAGAACTTATTTGGTCATACCCTGACGATTTATTTGGCTTCAGCTCAGATATATATATGTTTCTATTTCCTCCGTGTGAGCAGGGTAGAAATAAATGTTATGGTTCACTATATTTCTTCATATTTTTGGCATGATAGGTTTCTCGATTTTATTAGCCATATCGCGTCCCAAATTTGCATAATATTTATTAAACTCATCCGCAATGACTTTTCGAGTAGATATTTCGCAAATTTTCTCATGATTTTTTGCATCTGATATGAACTTTTTGAATCTGGTAAGACTAGTTTTAAGTTGCCCACGACGACTAATTAACCGCGATAACTTTTGCTGGTCTTCAGCTGAAACTTCGTCGTCTAACATGATTATTTCGTTATTAATTACTAATAGTGCAAAAAACGGTAATTACTTTGCATGAAATTTGCTTCGATTACTTAAAAATACGAAAGAAAACTTAGCTTAGTTAGCAGTCAAGCAATCTAAATCTTTGAAGTAAGAAAAAAAATAAACTGTCGACGCAAGAAAGAGACTACAAAATAAATTAAAATGGATTTGTTTATGAACACAGGATGTTAAAACTTGAAATAAAATGGAATGGACAATTGGTTTGGTTGTAATGAGTGTTGTATTGATTTCCAAATAAACTCCATAAAACTTTAATACGGCGTCAAGGACCAATGTGAGATCTCGTGGTTTTCTTGCACTTATTCAAAATGACCACTCGATTGTTTGTGCTGGTTCGGTATAATACCTTTGATTTGTTTTGTTTTTGTAAATAACAGTAAACCTTGTAGGTATTCGTATTCGCAACAAATATTATTTATTTTGGTTTGATTAAATAAAATTAAACTTCTATATTTTCAAAACTCTATTGCAAAAATTTAATTTTAGCGGTTAATAACCAGACCCTCTGTATAATAATTTTTACAAGTTCAATGCTCGATTTGTAGAAGAAGAATGAGAATTTTGAATAACAAACAGAATAACAGCAGGGATATATTTTTAGAAACATGTTTAAAAAGAGGAATGAAAGATTTCAGTAACTGTATCATAAACAAAGATAAAAGAAAGACACTTCTAATAAAGTCCTTTATAAAGTTCACTGCAGATGGCAGTATCTCCCAAACACGAATTATTTTAATAGTACGACAAAAGTAAATGAGCGACGTTGTCATCAACTGATATGTGTTCATGTAGTCCTCCATGTGACCTGATATTTTTACCAAGCATTTCAAGAAGTGGTCGCAATTTGTAGAGTCTATCATCTGATGGCAGTTTGGAATTATCATTGAAATGAATAGAACTAAATATCGTCTCAAAACGTTTCAACCGCATACTATTTTGAACTAGTTTTGGGACATATTCTTCACTTAACCAGTAGATTTGTCTGTTGGGATATTTTCCATAACCAAATAGTAACAATATACCCAAAAACACATGAAGTTCTGACATCGTAAGATTTAGCTCGATATTTCGTTGTCCTGCCTATCTGTTACTTCCTCGAATTATCAAATTCATTAGTTCATCGTCAAAGAAAGACGAAAAAACTCACACGGCGAAACAGTTTTATAATACTAATAAAAATAATAACAGCTTTATTGCCACAGATTTACAAAATCCTTTTACAGGACAATTTCTAGATATAAAAACTTTATGACATTCATATCGTAAATTCTAGATTTAATTTAAGAAAAAAAAAAAGAACATCAAAATTCCAAAACCGCATGAACAACACGTTCTAATTTACTAACACTATCAAAAAATATATCAAAACAGTGATTTAATTCATTAAATTTAACAGTAGAGTGGGGATCTCAAGTAAACATTAGTCCTAGCACGCTCACATCTAAACAAACAATCATGTCTAGTGGAAATTCTGGGAATATTAAAGTTTAGTTTTGAAAGAATATAAGAACAATCCACCTTGTTATGAAGAATATTTTTACATTTCTTCGTTTTCTTTTCTATCTTGTGTCGTATGTTTTGGTTTCTTTATTTTTCTGTTCTCCTGTTCGTTGGAACGGTACTACCGTGGGGGAAATGTGTGGTTTCGGATTGGGGTTGTCCATGTGAAGGTCTTCCTGGGCACTATAACTGGAGGGTATGTGAACGAGGCCTCCCGCTGCTTAACCCGGGTCGCGCAACGCATACCTGTCTTTTAACATCTTCTCATACAAGACCGTTACCTGGTTATAGGCCTCTGAGTGGCTGAAAGTCGAGTTCGGCACTCTTGGGGAAGCTCCGAACCATACACCTCCATTCTGGGAGCATACGACGGCGGTGGTATCGTTGTAATGAAACTGTATGTTAGGTTAAGGTTTCAGTTTGGCATATGCTATAATTATGTTGGGTTTCTCTTCGTGTTGGATCCCAGGACTTTGTTCCTAAAAACCACACAATTGTATAGGTTACCTATACTTTATTTAACTTCCGGCTATGACACAAAACGGTGGCACTGTAGCTAGTGTTACTGTTTTCTTACCCGATTTTGACTAATTTATTCAGTGTTTAATTTTCGTTTGCTATTATTGAGTATTAGAGTTCGTGAAGGCCTAATTTCGGCTTTATTATTATTGTTTACCGTAACGTGGAGGTTATTTCATATGACAACTTGAGTATTTCATATCACTTGCTTGATCGTCAGTTCCTTTTACAGGAGGTAGTTCACTATTAAATTTGCTATTTATTGGTGTTCGTACTGCAGTCTGTTCTTTCAGTGGACATAATGCTTCGGTGGCTCTGCTTTCCGAAGCTGTTTTATGCCGTGCATGTGTTAGCTATTTCAATTTGACAGAGCAGTGTATTCACTGTGGAGATGTTCTTCTATCTAGTCACAGGCTGTGTTGAGTGACAGTTTCTTTGGCATTGTCAACTTATTTAAGTTGTTACCGCCTGTTTGTTGCGATTTCATTGGATAGAAACGACTTTTGGCAGTAAGAATAGTGAAAATCGCACGTTATTGGCGGATTAGGACTTTTGCGAATCAGTTGTTGAAGATTAGTCCTACTGTGTGCACCTGCCATTGGCGTTAGAAATTGTAATTGAAAAGTAGAAAAGCCGTTTTCTACCCGTTATGTATATGGGATCATAATTACAATTTCAAATTACGCGGATTGTGTTGGTAAATTTGTTGAAGTGATTTTACGGCGCTGATGTTGGAATTTTATTAGTTTCCGTAGTTTTTTTTTATACCAATCCGTACTACTTGATGTAGGATCATACGCCATTTTGGTTTGCTGTACGACTGGGGCTAAGTAAGCGAGATTTGGATACTGAATATCCTGATTTTGACTGGTATTTTGTTGTTTCTAGTCATCAATACCTCTTGAGAATCGTTGCACAATAGCAGTTGTATTTGGATTATGCTGTGAACAATTACGTTGTAAATAGATTGTTGCTGAGGCCACGCCTTATTTAAGACTTGGAGCTACCCTTCTAGAAGGTATGTTAATGTATATTTGGGGAATTTTCAAGTGGGTTTTTTGTTTTAATATCATTCAAGTGGAACATTTAATTTTTTTATTCTTACTGAATTATAGTTTTTTTTATGAATACTTTATTATCTATTTTGATCGATGCATTGATGGTCTGATATGTGAGCCAGTGCGCAAGATTCTGTTGTTTATCTTTGCGATAACTGGGTATTGATTTTGAATTTTTTTTAGGATTAAATAAATAATCAATTTATGTCGAATGCGTGCTGACTCCGGTATCATGTCCTCAATGTAATCAGTGATTTCATATTTTATTAATTATTCCTCATTGATTGTTTTAATATAATTCCACGTATAATATTGATATATTTTCGCGTACAATATAATATGTCTATATAGTTGCTGAGATGTAAACTCAGTGGTACCACAGAGGTGACTCAGGTTTTTGAACGGTAGGTGTGTAATTCATGCAAAATAATATTACGAATTAACTTTAACGATTCTAATTCAAAATTATCAGTTGTTATATCTGTCTGTGAGACACAAAATTTTATTACTTCCTTTTTATTTATTTTTTTTTGTTTGTCAATTTCAATATAGGACTCAAATGATTTTATAAGCCTAATTGTTTTATTCTCAGAGTCGATCCCCGAATTATTTATCATTGAATAGGTTCTTGCTTTTCCGGAATTCGACCGATGCCCGCGGTGAAGATTAAGCAAGTGGCGCCAGGCAAAAGAACAATATTTAAGTTGGATTAGAGGTAATCGTATATCGACCCGCCCCTTTTTCTCCACTGTTTCAAAACTAGTCCGAAGGCCACCGCCGCATCAGACAAATTAATTAATAATTCGTGCGATCCTTTTGAATTAAAAATTTATACGTCACAATGATATGAATAAAATGGGGACCAAATGATAGATTCATACTCTAAATTAGGGCGAACATATGCAAAATAAAGGACAATAAGAGCATCGACACTCACAAATTTCTTGGCACTATCGGATGGTGCGAGTAGAACGCAATTCATGTTCATATTATTGTTCGGCAATTATTGCGGATTTTTCACCCATTTTGTACGTTTGTAGGGACCAGAAACGTTAACGTCCTTGGACCTTCTATTTTCCAAAATAAGTTTTCTCCGTAGTTCGGATAACAGGATAAGATCATCCAAATCATAGTCATCGTCCTCTACTGGAACAACTTCACAAGGCTGGCATAGAATGCTCAGAGGCAAATGATTCACATTGGCAATGTGCTCCTCGTCGTAGTCATGACTGTCAACGTCGGTGTTATCTCCCTCTCCTACCGGAGGAAGTATAGAAATATTGGACTAGGGTACATTAGGCTCATGCTCGATGCAGTTCAGCTAGCGTCAGCCTGGAATTACAAATAATTAACCTCTAGAAACCCAGACGAGCAGCGTCTCTTTCACGGGACGCGTCACTTTCTTCACAAACACAATATCGTTATTTGGGTCTAAGCAAGGATATATTTTGACAAAGTATTTCAATGCAACACACGAAAATGTAATTTGTCATAATAATTTACTGAACTTACCCACCATGTCGAGTTGAATATAAATTCGGATCCATACTTTAGTCAAAACGCGTGACGCTCACTCTTTAACAATTGTGTTTGCACTAACAGGTGGCTTCGGGTGTGTAGCATGTGCCTTGCTTCCCGCGACAGTCTATATCCCCACTACATTTATTTACGTATTTTAGATGAGTCCCTTAATCCCGTTTAAGGGACTCCTCTAAAATACTAATCTAACTATCCACTAATCACTAATGGGTTAATGTCATTCTTAAAAATGTTGTCTTATGACTTTATGTAATCTAATTTCAGTATTAGAAAGCAATTTACACAATTATACAATTTTCTCATCTTATTGCATTCAACAAGTTTTGATTGTAGATTTTAACATTCAGTTTGATAATCTCATGGACCAGAGGAATATTTGCATCTTTCACATAATTTGCTTTCTACTATTTTTGATCATACTAGGGGTAAGAGCTGTTTGGATAACATATATCATAAAAGTCCGGATGAATTTAACTATTACTTTTAAGCAGGAGTCAGATGCGAATAACTATGGGACTCCTTACTGGGCATTGCGCTCTGAGAGACCACCTAAATAAGATGGGGCTGTACAATGGGGACCTGCAATGCAGATTGTGTAATGGGGCAGTTGAAACAGCTTACCATGTAATATGTGAGTGTGTAGTTCTACAACGAAGACGACACGCTATTTTTGGGCATTCGCTGATTGCGCCAGCAGATATTGACACCCAACACATAACTGAACTCCACAAGTTAGTGGAGGGTACAGGGCTGCTGGATCGGGTGGCATAATATACGGGGATCTTTCACAATAAGCCCATGAGGCTGCAGTGAAACCGGGGACTTAAGTCGTACGGACCCTTTAAAAAAAAAAAAAAAAAAAAAAAAAAAAAAAAAACTATTACTTTTCCGACACAGGGAAAGTATTGCGAACGCGCTAAAAAAAAATTGAGATAAAGACGGATATAAGCATTTTGAAGTTCCCTGATACGATTAAGACCATTTCCAGATGGAAGCCTGTCTGTCTGTGTGTATGTGTGTGTGTGTGTGTCTGTATGTGAGCTAGATTTTGGTATATGAGTTTGAGGCAGTCCTAGGATGAAGCCATTAGATTTTGGTTGAAATCGCTTAAGCCCTGTGATAGGGGTGGACACAACCACTAAATTTTGACATATCAGTAGGGGTCGAGTGATACATCATTTTAAAGCATTTTTTTATCTGCTTTACAGCGATAGGTCACTTTTGATATTTGTCCCCATAATTCTCGAGAAAATTGCGTTTAAAATCATCAGTATTGGAATCAATATTCTTATAAGAATATTATATGTAGGTACTTGAGTACCTACTTTATAACACATCGATACAGCGTTCGCTTCGCATGCTTATATATATTATCATTGTACCATATTGTTTATATATTTATGTATATACATAGTTAAGTGTCTGTGATGTATTATGTGACTATGAATAAAACTTGTTGAAAATTTTGAATTTGCTTCGCATGCGGAAGGATATGGGTTTGAATCGAATATTTTTTTTTTAATTTTTGAGTAAAGTAGCTAATTTGTTACGTTAGTTTATTGGAATTAATGATAATCATACAATTATAATAATAATTATTATTAAAATTATATTTCGTTATGCAGGTCATACATTTTTGATTATATTAGGTATATCATGTAGGGAAAGTTTTGGGGCGACACAACCGATTTTTTTTGTTGAGTCTGTGCGCGATATTGTTAGTAATATTCCGTGGTCTGCGATTGAGTTTTGATGAGTATCTGGATGCAGCTGAAATAGTACCCACATGAATGTCCCAGCAGATTATATTAATTTAATGAAGTAATCCATCTCGGAGAGGAGCGATGATTATTAGATTAATAAAACGACGTCTGCTCCACAAAAGAAACATAAATATATTGTTCAATTTCTATCAGTGTCAGACATGTTTCGACAACATACTCTCATCATCAGTGACTTCAGAATTTATCTTCCGTTACAACCCATTACAACTAAAATTATATACATTCTAAAAAATATTGCCTCTCCTTTTTCAACTCTTTAATCTTTAATAGTTTACCTAATACGTACTAACTTTTATTATGATTCTATTCATATTATAATTAATCTTATTTAATTTATTACTATTTTCATGGATTATCTCTTCATTAATAACCCAAAATAGCATAAACAAATTTTTTTCTAATCTAATACTTAATAATATTAAAATAATTGACATCATCACATGTCAAATAAGTATATCTACCCATAAAGCTTTGTCCATTCTATTTACCTCAGTTGAGCTGTGATTGTACTGATTTTGACCTAATGCATTAATAAATTTTGACTAACATGTACCATTAGATATTTCAAATCATATCCTTATCTAATCCAAGCACATGATGTTAATAATATTAGTTTTATCATTATCATCATCAGCATTCACTCGCTAAGGAGTATGATTTACTCCAACTCAGGGATTTCTGTTGTTAACCCTAAACAGACCGAACCTCGAGCCGTAAATTTACCGGCTGTTGTAGGTGCGCTGCCCCATTGATGCGGTCTCTCTCCTTTATATGCTCTCTCCTCCCTCCCAAATCGTAATAAATATCCACACACTGATAAAGTTTTTGACAATCATGTAACAATAGATATTTACTAATCTTAGCACACCCCGCTAATAGTAATGTGACATACATGTGTCATCAAATATTTTCGTATCGAGTCCTTTTCTAATCTTAACACACACCGTTAATAATAAAAACGACTTAATCTTATTAACTCTCCTACTTATACAAAACAACATACATACAATCTTGTCACATGCTCGTAATAGCTAACAGAATTCTAAATTATACATTTCTCATTCGTCATCACAAGGTACACTACAGGTAATTGTTGCTGTTTTTTGAAGAGACCATACCAATGTACAATGAAGATCTCTTTTCAGGTACGTACCTATTTATGATATTTTTACAAGGTATTAGGTATTTATGTAATTAACAAGCAAAAATTTTTATCAAGAATAACTTTTTTTCGTATCTTTCAATTTTTGGTCCATTTGTATTTACAATTTATAATATTACAAGAAATAACATACTAGGTAGGTGTTCCGTGACGTACCAATGTACATATATTTTCTAACATATGATTGTAATTTTTAATATTTTTATTATAATTGTTGGTAGCTAACTTACGCATTTCTCGAATTCCCCTCGTATTTGCAATTTGGCGTATATTAGTGCAAATTTACCTATACACGCATAGTTAATGTTTAAATGGGAAATATTTATCTGTTGTTGTTTTTTTTGCTTTATATACTTGGCAGTGGTATATTTTTCGTTCGGCCTCTTGTAGATGAATATCAGTGGTAGTGGCAGAAGTTAACAGTTTCGCTCCTTTTAAGAACAATAATTTGATACATGCTAAGTGTTGATTGTGATTGTGCAATTTGGTATTGTTATTGACGGACCGCTGGTGACATCTTGGTGGTTGCTGTTGAATTGGATAAACAGAGCCGGCTCTTATCATCTACCCTGCAGAAGACAAGAAGGTAAGAGGCCATTATTTTGATATTGCTGCCAAGGTTTCACTAACTTGTTCATTTCGCTTTTACTCAAACATTTTTGGTCCTTCGAGCCGGATTATATAGCTCATTTCTTGCATAAAATACGCTAAATTTTGTTGTTTTTTTTTTTTGAATTCAAATAGTAATTTATTAAAATATTAAATTTCATATTTCGCGCATATAGTTTAAATTTAAAATATATTTTCAAGGTCTCTATTTATCGCAAGTCCGAACAAAGTTTTACAGTTTTTTTTTTGTTTCGTTGAATTGGTTTAGAACTGAACTCTCGCACTTTATATTTCGTTTTTGTTTTGAATATATTTTTTTTTTTTAATACAGTATTCTGTTACCGTGTTTAAAATACTTAGTATTTCGATTTTCGTTTTCAGTTAATTATTGACATGTCGAACACAAATAAAATCAAACAACATCTAGCATTACGTGATGCCGACGTTTATGAACTTGCTGAAATTAAAACTAGAGCTTTTACTGCACGATCAATTTTTAAAGTTCTTTACAAACGAGTTGCTGTAATTCATGACGATTTTGTTATTGATACATTGATAGCGTTATTGGCCACTACTGAAAATCCTGATTTAGAGTTGCATAAAAATATTAGAAATCAATTTGTGATTGATTGTGCAGAAATTGAGTCGATTTATGACAGACTTTTTGTTAAACAGACTGTTGTTTTTCCGCCGGAGCCTGCAGGGGAATCAAATATTCGACATATTAAATTGCCACAAGTCGATATTCCTAAATTTTCGGGTCTCTATACCGATTATAACACTTTTATTGATATTTTCGATTCTTTGGTACATAACAATCCAACTCTTTCTAATATCGAGAAGTTTACTCATTTAAGAAATTCATTAACTGGTTCTGCGTTGAAGCTTGTTAGTAGAAAAGCTTTAACCGATGAAAATTATGCTCAAGCTTCTTTAACTAAAAATTATCAGAATAAACGTATGATTGCAAATTCGTATTATAAAACTTTAGATAGTTGTTCTAAATTAAAACCAAATCCAAGCGCGGATGATTTACGTACGTTGGTCGAAATTTTTGAAGAAAATATTGCCGCTTTTGAATGTTTAGATTTTCCTATTGGGGAATGTGATTTTTTACTTTACCATATGATACTTAATCGATTAGATGATGAGACTATTTCCAAATTTGAATTTGAAATTTCAACTAATGATAAATATTATATACCGTCTTTTGAAACACTTGTGAAATTTATTACTCGTCGCTGTAATGCATTAGATAGTGTTGAAGCTTCGCAATCTCATGGCCCATCTAGAAAGTCAAACGGTAAACCCAACTTCTCTAAATTTACTATCGATAAACAACGTCACTCGTCCTCTTCATTTTTTGCAAATACTCAATCGGTATCACTTTGTCCCTTTTGCTCAAACTCACATAGAATATATGAATGCCCTGATTTTCATAAAAAATCTACCCGCGATCGTTTTAGCTTTATTAAGCAGCGAAATTTGTGTATAAATTGCTTTGGTTCAAGACATTCATGCAAGAATCGTAAATCGAAAGATAGTTGCAAGGTTTGCAAACAGAGGCATCACACTTTGCTACATTTTGATGATCATATCACTTCTAACGTAAATAGACCTTCACCGCAAAATAGTACCCCAGTTGAAAACATACCTTCAACTAGTCAAGGTCATACGGTTACAACGCTTCACGCAACTCCACATATCTCGCCTACTGGTAACAATAGATGTTCATCGGTTTTGCTCTCAACAGCAATTGTGGAAATTGTTAATTCTCGAGGCACTTATGAAAAGTGTCGCATTATAATAGATAGTGGTTCTGAAGTTAGTTTTATAACACAGAAATGCGCTCATAGATTAGGATTGGTCATTTCTCCTACTAATATTGCTGTTAATGGTGTGGGTGAAATGAGATCCTCTACTTCGCTAGGGGGTGTTACATGTACAATACGCCCAGTAAATAAGCAATATCCTCGGTTCGCCTTTGACGCCTTTGTATTATCAAAAATTTGCACATATTTGCCTCCTCAGAAACTTGATAGTAGGTCTTGGTCTCACATTTCAAACTTAAATCTAGCAGATCCTAGTTTTGAAGTTCCAAGTTCTATAGATGTATTAATTGGTGCCGAGCTATTTCCCCAAATCTTACTTAATGGAAAAATTTGTGGTGATTCTTCACAACCCCACGCTTTGAATACAATTTTTGGTTGGATTTTGATAAGAAAACTTTCGACACATCTACCCTCCCAAATAAATACATTTTTTTGTTCGTCAGATCCCAGTAACTTGGACAACACGCTCAAAAGTTTTTGGGAACTTGAAAATGTCCCCGCCGTTAAATGTGTCGCCCCTGAGGATGCCGCTTGTGAGCAACATTATTCTCAAAATTCTTTTCGTGACGAAACAGGTCGTTACACGGTTGCACTTCCCTTTCGGGAATCTATTCCAAACTTTGACGACACTAGGTCATTGGCACTCCGTCGGTTTTTATCGTTGGAGCGCCGTTTGATTAAAGATTCTAATCTTTATAGTAGTTATTGTACCTTCATGAAGGATTACCTGGACAGTGGACATATGGAATTATGCACAATCGACACATCAGAAAATTCGTACTTTATTCCGCATCATTGTGTTCTGAAACCTGAGAGTATAACTACCAAGCTTAGAGTTGTTTTCGATGCGTCAGCAGGCAGATTTTGGTGTCTCCAGAGCATCGTAATTATCAACAGATATTGTGGAGATTTTCGCCCAATGACCAAATTCAAGAATTTAAATTAAACACTGTTAGTTTTGGTATTAGTTCTGCACCTTTTCTGGCATTAAGAACGTTGAAACAACTTAGTGCAGACGAGAGGTTGCACTTTCCTGCGGCGTGCAGGGCATTAGATAGAGACGTCTATATTGATGATATAGTGACAGGTAGTGACTCTGTCGATGGTGCGCTTGCGCTGCGAAAAGAGCTTATTGAACTTCTAAAGGGTGCAGGATTTTCTCTTCATAAATGGTCAAGTAATGATCCACAAATTTTGGCAAATTTGTCTGAGGACAATCTTCGGGCTAAAACCCTTTCGTTTGATTTGGAAAATGACAATGTTGTCAAAATCTTAGGCCTTCAGTGGCACCCTTTGATCGATTCATTTTCATATACAGTCCAACCCTTTAACCGTCCCTGTACCAAACGCACAATTCTCTCAGAATTAGCAAGAATTTATGACCTGTTAGGATTTCTCGCACCGCTTTCTGTAGTAGCTAAATTGCTAATGCAACATATCTGGACGCTTGGTCTGGATTGGGATGACCCTACCCCTCCTATTGTGGAAAATCATTGGAAGCAATTTAAACAAGAATTACCTCTTTTTGAAAAATTTAACTTACCGCGCCGTTTGATTGAGAACAATTATTTCTCGTGTGAAATTCACGCGTTTTGTGACGCCTCCGAAAAGGCTTACGCTTCCGTTGTATATTTTCGTGTTTTTACTGCCTCAAATATTTATAAAACGTTTTTTGTTTGCGCTAAATCGAAAGTTGCTCCACTTAAACGTGTTTCGCTACCACGATTAGAACTCTGCGCCGCTGTGCTATTGTCAAACCTATTTAAATTTGTTTTAAATACTTTTGCTGGAAAAATTCGTTTCACCAAATTTTATGCCTGGTCTGACTCTACTGTTGCTCTAGCTTGGATAAAATCCTCACCACATCGGTGGAAATCGTTCGTTAGTAACCGCGTTTCTCGCATCCAAGAAAATGCTCCCCCTAATATTTGGCATCATATCTCTTCGACACAAAACCCTGCAGATTGTGCAACTAGAGGACTACTTCCGTCCGAATTAATCAACCATCCCCTATGGTGGAAAGGTCCTAATTTTCTCAATCAAAGTGAAACTTGGCCCGAACAGCCTGATATTACAAATGAAAATAGCGCTCTTATCGATAACGAACACAGAAATATTACACTCGCGGTATTCTCAAATTTTGACGCGTTGGATAATCTTTTAGAAAGATTTTCATCACTAAATAAAATACAACGAATCGTAGCTTATGTTTTACGATTTTTAGATAATCTGAAATCTCGAAATGAAACTACTGGACCCTTGACAAATTCAGAAAAGCAATCGGCATTACAGGCATTAGTACAGAGAGCTCAAGAAACTGCATTTGCAGACGATCTTTATAAATTAAAACGAGGTAGAGTGATCTCCAAGCCGCTTCGGAAATTAAGCGTATTTCTCGATACACACGGATTAGTCAGGGTCGGTGGTCGTTTGAAAAATTCTGATTTGGAATATGACCAAAAGTATCCCTATTTACTACCTCGAGTTTGTCGACTTACAGATTTAATCATTAAGGAATATCATAAGAAATATTCTCACCCCGGTATACAAACGTTACAATATCTGTTATCACAGAATTTTTGGATTTTAGCTCCAAAACGGGCAATAAAAAACGTTGTCTCAAAATGTTTAAAATGTTGGCGGTTAAAACCATCCCATTTTCAACCCCCTATGGGAAACTTACCCTTCTCCCGCGTTTCACAATTGAAAGCTTTCTCCCATTCTGGAGTTGATTACGGGGGCCCTTTCCATATTACTCTAGGCAAGCACAGAGGTCCTAAAAGTCATAAAGCATATATTTGTCTCTTTGTGTGTTTTGCTACTAAAGCAATTCACATAGAACTTGCATCAGATCTAAGCACGGAAGCTTTCTTGGCAGCATTGCGACGATTCATTGGTCGTCGTGGTCGTGTATCGCATTTATATAGCGATTGTGGCACCAACTTTGTGGGTGCAAATAAATACATTTCAGATATAATGAAAGACGTTGCCATGCACGAATCCATTGAATGGCATTTTAACCCTCCAAGTGCCCCCTATTTTGGTGGCATTTGGGAAAGCGGAATAATGGCTGCTAAAACCCATCTTTATCGTGTTATCGGATCTCAGATTCTCACATATGAGGAGCTAAACACTGTTTTAGTACAGGTTGAAAGTATCTTAAACTCTCGCCCAATCTCGCCGTTAAGTTCTGACCCAACCGATTTGTCGGTCTTATCGCCCGGTCATTTTCTCACATTAGAGCCACTTAGTTGCTTACCCCATCCCGATTTAACCCATTTTAAAATTAATCGTCTTGACAGATGGCAACTTTTACAACGTTTTCAAGCTGATTTCTGGGCCAGATGGCATAAAGAGTATTTGCATACGCTGCAACAAAAATCAAAATGGACCACTGATTGTCCTGTTAAATTGGGTGTTATGGTCATTTTAAAAGATGATTGTTTGTCTCCACTAAAATGGATGATTGGCCTAATATCTGACTTAAACTATGGTTCAGATGGTGTAGCGAGAGTGGCTTCAGTAATAACAAAAAAATGGTCTATTTAAAAGACCTTTAGTAAAACTTTGTCCGTTGCCTATTAATTCTCAGTAATTTTTTTTATTTTGCAATAATTAGTTTTAAAATAATATTTTAAGGTCGGTGGTATGTTCCGTGACGTACCAATGTACATATATTTTCTAACATATGATTGTAATTTTTAATATTTTTATTATAATTGTTGGTAGCTAACTTACGCATTTCTCGAATTCCCCTCGTATTTGCAATTTGGCGTATATTAGTGCAAATTTACCTATACACGCATAGTTAATGTTTAAATGGGAAATATTTATCTGTTGTTGTTTTTTTTGCTTTATATACTTGGCAGTGGTATATTTTTCGTTCGGCCTCTTGTAGATGAATATCAGTGGTAGTGGCAGGAGTTAACAGTTTCGCTCCTTTTAAGAACAATAATTTGATACATGCTAAGTGTTGATTGTAATTGTGCAATTTGGTATTGTTATTGACGGACCGCTGGTGACATCTTGGTGGTTGCTGTTGAATTGGATAAGCAGAGCCGGCTCTTATCATCTAGCCTGCAGAAGGTAAGAGGCCATTATTTTGATATTGCTGCCAAGGTTTCACTAACTTGTTCATTTCGCTTTTACTCAAACTTAAAAGATATTTCAAAATTTATATTATTTCAAAATTTATTTACAAAAATAAAATATGCTATATATATATATATACACAAAACAAACATTTATCACTTTTTTCTGTAGAATGCCAAGATGATTGTATTTCCGACGGCCCTTACCATCGAAAACACGGGAAGACGATTGCTGAAATTCAAAAACAGTATTTAAGTAGGTACACATTCTTTGGATTTACTGGAGTTTGATTGATGATAATTGTTTTGCTGTGAACTATTTAGCTCCATCTTAATACTTAGTCTTAACCATCTGCCTATTCTTTAAATAAATTTATTAATTTTTGAGTTACCCCGTAGATAACCTCTAGGAGCTTATAGTTCCTCCTTCAAAGAAATCCTAAATTGCAATATAAAAAAATCAAAAAAAATTATTCAAAATATTACTTTTTTGTCCTTAACAAAATAAAGAAATACAATTCTGACTCACCCCGTATATAAATTTAAAGTGCTTTTACATTTTAAAGTTCAATCTGAAAAAAAATGTTAAATGTGCACAATCAATAACACATTCAAAAATGAACTGTGTATAACTACAGCACCTAAAAAAAACATCCCTGTATATACTGAAATTCATCATAAAAATCAAATTTTTACTTTAGACAAAATTATTAAGAGCATCGAAAAGTGTCGTATTACATAGAAGAGGTTATGCAAGCATCAATACCATAATGATGTGTTGGAGGTTGCATAAGCATAAGATATTAAAATTAATAATTTAAAGGTGATTGATTGGTCGTTACAGGGATATCCTGAAATGTCGAAGTTCTTAATATTTCTACGTTTCACTCTAAAGAATTACAAAAAAAAACTACAACTAAACTATTAATATTAAGGGCAAAAGCGATACATGTTTCATCTCTATTAATGAGGGAAAGAATATATCGATATATTCTCCATCTCTATTAGTGACAGAAAGTTAACATTTCAAGCATCCGTGTCAAATTAAATGTATCTGCTCAAGTAACAATATGTGCAGTTTTCAAGAATAGCCTGTTCTAGGCTGTTGCCGCTAATAACTTTTTCGGTGTTAACCTTCTTCGGAAAATATCAGCAATTTTCACTCACTTTTTGCTTTTAAAAATTGTAGACTCAGTGAACTGAGAAATTAACCTCACAATGCTTTATAGCATAATAGGTTAATTTTGGCGAGTGAAGTTAGCGGTAGGTGATCATGTCTATTAGCCCAACTGATCTGAGCTTACGAACGGACAACAGCTGATGTGTAACCTATTTATCTATGAAAGCATAACATAAACGTTTCTATAGGTTAATGAACGAAATGTAAATTTTTTTATGTAACTAAAATCAACAAAATAGAGATATTTTTTTATATTACTTATTTATATATACATATGTCTATATTTTACAAAGGTATTTTTCTAGTTAATTTGTAGTAGGTATCTGCAATGTAAAATATTAAATAGGTACAATTAATGATTAACGTAGTGGTTAAGTGATTCTGTTGATTTTTCGCCTTTCCTATAAAATAGTAGTAAATAAGGCTTTTGTTTATAAACTTTCTTCAATATTAAATACATATTATTCTTAACGAAAAACTTTTTCGAAGACGAATTTTGTTAAGGCAAAGTTTTAAATACTTATCCAGTGGAAAGTCCTTTAAACTATATGGATTGAATTTCTTCGTGTATTTTTTTTTAACTTATAAAGAATAAATAGGTAAATGGAAAACTATGGATGGTTTTCTCTCAGCCATAGATAGGTACTATGCAAATAACAACCAGTACAATTTCTGCTACGTCTCTGTGATCAAAAACAACATAGTTATTATATTCAGCAAAAAAATAGGTATTGTAAAAAGGTTATTAACAACGACGTTGTCAGAGTCAAAGATTTGTGAGTGAGCTAAGCTCTATCTAAAGTTTAATAATGAATATTATGTATTTGTACTAACCTAAACCTCTAGTTTGTATTTAGCAATGCATATTATATTGGGTTCTTCTGTTAGTTTTATCTGTTCATGTACTTTGATTGTTTATAGGAAACTTTGCATCCCATTATATTATTTGGTATGAATAGATTCTAATACTGCAATGTTTTTCATATTAAGTAGCTATACATGCTATGTCTGGAATGTTTTTAATGTAGTTTAAATTGTTTTGAAAGACATTTGTGTCCAGGTTTATAATATTCATTGGAGGCCCTCTTGTTGGAAGGAGTAGTAAAGAAGGTATTTACATTTTGTACCACTTATACTGTACCTAATCGATTAGCCTAAAATAGGAATTTCATTATATGTTGCTATTTTTAAAATATGTACTTACATTATTAGCTGTGGTTAATGATATTTTTTTTTAATATTGGTTTGTGTTGGTTGGCATTTGTATTGGTATCTATTAATAGATGCTTACATCTAAATTACCTATATAGGATCGGGTTTTAGCTACCAAAAAAATTAATATTAGGTTTTAATACAATATACTTACCGTAAAATACCGAGATTACTTTTGTTTTTCATTTTTATAAAAAAAATTATTTATAATTAATATTTCTTATTACACTTGTCACAGTTGTCATATGAATTATGGATTGTCATATATCTCAGATCTTTGCCATCATTGTCAGATTTAGTTTTGGCTAGCATATAAAATATGTAATATATTTATCGGGAATAATATTTTCGTGAAAGTGAATTGAAAGTAAAGTTTTTGTGAAAGAAATTTGAAAATAAAGCTTGGATAATTTAAGTTTGTGGTTAAATAGGTATTTGAACTTGTTTTGAGTGTGTAAATATATTCCGAATTGATTAATTGATTGTGCTATTACGGCAATAACGATAGATGAAATAAAGTGTGGCAACGGCGCTTTTCGTAATTTTCCTTAGATGTTGTCAAATTTTGAATAAATTGAATTGAATGAAATATAATTAATATTAATTTTTTTCGACAAAGAAATTATTTTAGCAAAAATAAAATAAAATAAACTTGGGGAAATTGAGTTTATGTTTAAATTAGCATATTCATGTGTTTGGGTTGTAAACAGATTTCGGATTAATTACGCTATTGCAGAAATAATAAGTACGAGGTGTAGGATAGAGATAATTTGAAAGACATTCTGGCAGCAAAGCATTGTAAGTTGGTATGTTGTTTAAGCGAGTAGATTCCATAAGAATAACACACAAATCTGTTTTCTTTTCTACTAACTTTACTTTAATGAAAAATGTGACGATTTGGAAACTATTTTAAAAATGTTTCGCTTCAAAGGACCCTCACCAAAAGTAGCCTACCGCACATTCTCAATATTTAACTGTATGTAAAAACACATGACATATTTTACAATTGTTTTTCTTCGGAGGCGATACGTACGAACTTTTACTCGTTTCCGTTGAAGATTAGAGTGAATAAGGGCTTACACAATTTATATTTCTTGATTATTAACTATAATAAAACGCACTTCTCTTATTCACTCGAATCTTTAACCAAAACGAGTAAAAGTTCATCATCTCCTCCTCCGAAGAAAAACAATTTTAAAATATGTCATGTATTTTTAACATACAGTTAAATATTGAGAATAGACATTAGGCTACCTTTGGTGAGGCTCCTTTGAAGGGAAACATTTTTAAAATAGTTCCCAAATCGTCACATTTTTCATTAAAGTAAAGTCAGTAGAAAAGAAAACAGATTTGTGTGTTATTCTAATGGAATCTACTCGATTACCAAGCAACTTACAATGCTTTGCTGTCAGAATGTCTTTTAAATTATCTCTATCCTACACCTCGTACTTATTATTTCTGCAATACCGTAATTACTCCGAAATCTATTTAGATCCTACACACGTGCAGATGCTTATTTAAATATAATCTTAATTTCCCCAAGTTTATTTCATTTTATCTTTGCTAAAATAATTTCGTTGTCGAAAAAAAATCGATATTATTTATGTCATTCATTCAAATTCCGGCAAAAATGAAGAAAAGATGAGAAATACGCGGATGCCACATTTTCACTATAAACTAAAACTAATATTCAATCTTAATATACGCCATCCGTCTGAATCAATCTTCACCCAATCTCGAATTTTAACGACCAAAAATCTTTTCTATAAAGCAGCTTTACTTCTACTAATTAAAGATAAAAGACTAGTAAATATGAACACACATCGACATCCAACGCGGTTCAGACTAAATGAAAACCTAATTCTTCCCAAAACTAAATTACAGATAGGACAGAGATGTTTCGCGTATGCCGGTAAGAAAATTTATAATAAACTGCCTCTCGATTTAAAAGAGAAAACCTCTTAGGGCCAGTTTTATAGGTATAGTTTAAACCAAATGTGGCAGTTAAACTTAAGTTTTTCTTTTTTGTTCGTTTTATAGCTGCAGTTAACCATCAATCTTCAGAATTCTGTAGTTTAACTATCAACTGATGCTTGAAGTACCCGTTAAACTGTAAACTAGAGTTTAAATATACAAAATCGTATAATATTCGAAATACATTGTTAGTAAAGTAGGTAATACATATATTTGTGAAAGGTTATAAATCATAAAAATAAATTTACATATAAAATAAGTGTCTATAGTACTATTTGGTTGTGTAATATGGAGGATGTTTTAGAAGAAATATTTGGGGAATTATTGTCTGATGATGAGGATTACGAAAACATTATTGATGTCATTGAAGCCCCTAGAAAACTTCGAACTTTTAAGGAACGAATACATTATATAAATAATTGGAGCGATGAATAATTTTTAGAGCGATTCAGAATCTCAAAAGTGTCTGTTAATTTTTGGCTAGAAAGACTTGGCCCAGTTCTAGAAAATAATACCATCCAGTAAGTTCACTTTTACTAAACCAATTTATATTTTTATCAAGAAGTAGATTTTTATGATGAATTTAATAAAATATTCTGGAATTATATTTTTTAACCAAACATACGTCTCGGACCCATCAATTATTTACCTAAGATTTAATTTCTATCGGTTATAAATTGAAAGCCTACGAAATAAATCATTCTTTCCGGAATCATGCACTTTCACCCTTAACACAGATCTTGGTAACACTAAGATTTTATGCAACAGGAAGCATGTTAATAGTTGTTGGCGATTTTGGAGGAATTCATAAATCAACGGCATCTGTAGTCATCAGAGTAGTATCAGAAGCAATAGCAGAACTTTCACCAGAGTTTATCAAATTGCCTAGAACTCAAGAAGAACTCGAAGAATTAAAAAACAACTTTTATAACATCGCTCGATTTCCAAATACAATAGGGACAATAGACTGTACACACGTACGTATTCAATCTTCAGGTAAGTCTCTAGTTAAATAAATTGACAGAAGTTTTAATGATTTGATACATTTATTATTAGGTGGAAATAATGCTGAAAACTTTAGGAACCGTAAAGGATATTTCTCCGTAAATGTTCAGACCCTGTCTGATGCACACTTGAGGATAACGGACATAGTAGCTAGATGGCCCGGAGCCACAAATGATCGTACTATATTTAGTAATTGCAGATTAAAAGCAAACTTAGAAGCAGGTACATTTGGAAATAGTTTCATCATTGGCGATTCTGGCTATACATTAACTGAAGATGTAATGATACCTGTACAAAATCCAAATACGCCTGCTGAAAATCTCTTTAATGAGTCTATTATTCGTACTCGAAATGTTGTGGAGCGTCAGTATGGTGTCTGGAAACGACGATTTCAAGTACTTCGGTTAGAAATGAGAGTTAAATTAAGCACAGCACTAACGATAATAGTTGCTACTGCGGTTATTCATAATGTAGCTTTACAATTTAATGACCCTGAGCCCGTTGGCGATGAGCAAGTGGATATTCGTGAGATGCCTCAACCCGTAGTAGGAAATGGAGTTTTAGTTAGGACCGAACTAATTAATAATTATTTTGGTCCTTTAGTTGGCGACTAATTATAGACTATGTTTGTTTATTTATCTATTACGAAATTATAAAACAAATTACAAAACATGTATTTATTTTATTAATTATAATTACTATGCGAATTATTAACTTGCATTCTGTTTTAGTAATAATTCAATTTCCAGCTTCCGTTTCTCTACTTCAAGTTTATGAATTTCCTGCATATTTTTTAGCTTTAATTGGTATCCTTCTTCATTCCTTTTCTCTCCATCTTCTATGCATTTTCTTTGTAAAGTTATTAGTTCGAGCTTGGCCTCAGACAAAGCTTTAATGAGACTCCTACAGTCTTCAGTTAACTGAGCTTTTCTTTTAGGTGTACGAGCAACTAAAAAAATACATTAATCATTTCTGAGTGTCTAAATCTTGATGTAAGTACCTACTACATGATTGTTTTTATCCAACCCCTTCGATGAAGAAGGTTGCTCCAAGCGATTCCGCGATTCACCAGCATTTCCTAGAAACAAATAATTTACAAAACTAAGTAATTATTTAATTTGGTGAATAAATCTAGCTTACGTGTTAACTGTTTAGATACGGATGCTTTTAGAAGGCTGGGTGTCCAAAGGCTCCAATTATTATTTGACTCTGTAATAGTTTCTTGACCATCATTAACATCATCCATGACGTGCAATATAAAAGATTCATTTTCTAAGGTTAAAAAGAGTTTGTTTATCTATATGTAACTAGTAACAAGGGAAATTGTTTAGGTATATTCCAAATTTTTTTTTTTACCTGACATCTCCTCCACTGGCCGTTGAACATCTAGATCACGGTCGTTCTCATAGCGATTTTCCAAACCAGTAACACTTACACCTATTATCGACCTAATGTCTAAATCAATTTCGCTGATGTCTATTGACGATGTTTGTCCCCCTCCGGTCTTGAATATTTCCTGTTTTTCAGCTGCAAACTTCTTTTTAGTATGTTTTTTTAAATTCTCCCATTTTCCTTTCAAATTTTTTGTACTTCCAGACCGTTCATTAAATTCTTTTGTTAATTTAGCCCAAGCGGATTCTTTTTCCTTCCATGTCATGTGTTTTCAATTAGAGCAACTAATATGGTCACTTCCTCTCCGGTAAAATTTAATGATCTTTTTGAATCATCCATATTATCTGCCCTGATATTTGAATAAATGCTCCCAATTTACAATAAATAAATCCATGTGAATTGTGAATAGATCGGAGTATTTCATAGAATAATATTTATTGTTTATACTGGTGTTTCTTCTTTCATATTTTGAATATAAAAGAAATTAGTTTTGATAATTTCGTATATAGTGATGTTAGATAGATCTCGTAAGTAACCGTAATCTATAAAACTAACATTTTGAATAACTAGCAGTTAAACTTAAGATAAATTCTGGTAGTAAAACTATAGTTTTACCGTAACCTATAAAACTGGCCCTTATAAATCTTTTAAAATCTTTTCAAACTGGCTTATAGATAATAAAATTGAAATAAGCACCTAAATAGAATTCACTTTTTAGTTTAACTCATTTATTCCTTTTTTTATTTTTTCTTCTTGTTTTGTTCTCAAGGTATTTCTAATTTTGGGTTGTAAAATGATATAGGTAATACTTAACTGAAATGGCTTCATGTGCAAATGTGTTATATCTGTTCTACCTTCATCTACAGTTGCAGAAAAGTTTTAAACTTTGCAACACAGGATGACTTACATAATATGATTTCACAGGAGTTTGATTAATATTTATTTCACATTAATTATAAGATATACAAGAAATCCCTTTGGGATTTCCCAGTCGTTTTGTGGTAGTTTTATCTATGAAAAAAGTCATTGAGGGTTGTACAAAAAAAAATTTAAAAAAAAACTAAAAATATTGAAAATAAATAGAAACATTTTTGAGTTACCCCGTAGATCACCTCTAGGAGCTTATAGTTTAACTTTTAAAGAAATCAAAAAATTGAAGTCAAAAAATTACGGAAAATATTACTTTTTTGTCCTTAACAAAATAAATAAATACATGTTTGACTCACCGCGTATATAAACTTAAAGTGCTTATGCTAAAAATGTGTGAGACCATGCTAACAATTTATTAGGTCCTGCCGTGTCTAAAAGTCTTGAGAAAGAAATAGAAACATTTTTGAGCTACCTCGTATATAACCTCTATGAACTTATAGTTTCAGCTCTAAAAAATGTTGATTTGAAATCTAAAAAAATCAAAAAAATACAGAAAATATTACTTTTCTGTCCTTAAAAAAATAAACAAATACATGTTTGACTCACCCCGTATATAAATTTAAAGTGTACGCTAAAAATTTCTAAACATTTAAAATTTATTTGATTGCAATCTGGAAAATTTGTTAAATGTCGGCTAATTAATGTTTTTTCTTGCATCACCCTGTACATACTGCTCATTAATTAAGGTTGTTATAATCTGATAAAAACTTAATTTAAATAATAAATCCACATCTTTCTATTTGAAAATCGTTGGTGTTAAATTAACGTTAACGTTAATAGCGGCGGACGTTATTTTGACTACCATATCCTCTCTATTATGGTTCGTTGGCTTGTCATACTTTGGCAGTATTTTTTTCTAACGTTGGTGTCACTTATTTTAGTTTAGTTGACACTTCTAGTTCACGTCATAATTTGGTTTTGCTAACAAATTGCTTGTCAAATAGTTTCTTTGTTTACATTAATAGCCTAACAGTTTTCGGCATTATTTTCATGTTCAAGATCAATTCCATATAGTTGTAGTAAATTTAGAAGGTGTCATTGAGTATTTGAAGTAATTTTAGTGAGAAATTGTTAATAAAAAATAGAGGCGTTCAAAATGTGGACATACAGGCGTTTGTTTAAAATTTTGTGACCAAGAACGAAGAAAGTTTTCAATGTGAAATATTCAATGTTTAAAAAAAGGTGGACTAATCTAGTTTAGTAATAGGTTGTTTGTAAATCATTAAGTGTAGTTAACTCTATTATCATCTATATTGATTTATTGTATTTACGTACGTGTATTTAAATAAAATTATTGGAGATACTTAGTACGAATAGGTAAGGTAGTTTTGTATCGAAACAATAAGTATAGCAACTTTATTTTAGTGTAGATAAGTACTTACTATTGATATGAATACATAGTGGCTATACTTAGATAAGCTTATACAAAATTACGTACCTATTTTGTTTCATTGACTGTTTTTGATACATCCAGGATGTCTATAATTACTTTTTGAACAAAAACAGACATAAGTAGGTATTCGGCACCTAGTAATATGTGAAAGTACCTACAACCAAAAGGTTCACCTGAAGTAACCTTTAGTTTAGTTTCAAGCAAATCTAAATAACAATAATAGCTAATAATAATAATGTACCTACCTACCGATGTTGCCCTCGTAATAGAAATTTTAATTATATACCTTTTCCTAGGTACAGCAGGTATAACTTGAAAAATGGATTCAAGTTTGCTCTAAAGTAAGAAATAAAACACTTAGATATTGTTATTGGAATAAATATAATGTCCATTGAGTAAGAATTGTTTAAAGTCGATAGGTATTAAATTCTTGTTATGGATATTGGAAAGTTTTTCTTGAGTATAGATGCTTTTTAGTGGTGGTTAGGGATTCAGACGTCTATCTGGTAGTTGTAAAAGTGCCTTCGTATGCTGAAAAGGTGTATATGGTAAGATTTAATTGTGATAATATGTTGTAAATATTTTACCTACCATGTAGGTGAAAGATTCATTCGTAACTCGTAACACATGAACTAAAACCTCTCCTTTTATGACCCCTATGTTTGAAGATATGTTGTACAACAACTGTTATTTAGTTTCTGTATCCTCTTTGTTTTGGTATGGTATTTTCAGTTTTTCCTACAAATAATGGTAAGTTAAGTCGTTGCGGCATGTCAACAAATAATTTCATCAAAGTGTACGGTGAGAACCCTATTTTATATGATTGTACACTTACCTTCCGGTATATATTCTTTTTCAGTTTCCATTCTGTCTTTTACAGTAATATTTTTGCACATTTTTGAAATTATTGTATTTACGTTGTTTTACTATAGACAGTATAGTACATGTTAATTATTATGTCAGATGGATTTATGTTATAATTTGACACTATGGAAAACTTCTACTTCTTTGGTGGTGGAGTTCAGTGTATTTGCATTATTTTTTAGATAAGTAAGCATCAGTTTTGACTGAAAATTTTCATATAAGGTTTGTTAGCTAGGTGCTTCCAATACAAACAATTATTTATTGATATCGTATTTTTTTTGTGTGCGGTAGCTGTCACAGTTTATATGACATTTGGAATAGTGATATTTATAAAAGGAACGTAGTATGTGTGAAGTGAGAAAAGGAACGTAGTATGTGTGAAGTGAGTCATATTTTTAAAGATTAATACTTTTTCAATAGAAATTACAAATGGGTACGTTATTTTTTGATAAAGAATTAAAAATTTGTAACTAAAAATATACGAACTTGCTTGTCCCATATGTTTTTTCTAAGAATATAGTCATGAAAATGGCTTTCAAAATAAATCGACAAATTCCAATATAGTCGCACCTCTAGTTTCACGTCATAATAAGATTGTTTTTTCTAACCGACAGACAAATTGCTTGTGTCAAATAGTTTCTTTGTTTACATTAATAGCCTAACAGTTTTCGGCATTAGTTTTATGTTTAAGATCAATTTCTATCAACATGTTGTATATTGTAGTGTTATAAAAAGGTTATTCGATATAGTTGTAGTAAATTTAGAAGTTGTCATTGTGTATTTAAAGTAATTTTACTGAAAAAGTGATAATAACCTAAAGTTACAGTGCCATGAAAGCCGTCAGATGGAGGGATGTGATCAAATGTTTGTGAATAGCTCAAGAAGAATAGTTGATATCTCCCTCTGCGTCATACACTTAAATTAACTGTGTAGATGTAATTAAATTAATTGATAAAATAGTGAAGCCGCATTAAATCACAGTTGAAAAGTGCCTAGTTCCCGTGAGAAAAAAATAAATTTTCCATTTGTATTGTGGTGCGATCCATCCTGGCAGCGGATTCGCAGATCGCTTACCCGAACTTTTGCCAATTTTGCAGCTTTTCGACGACAAAGACAGCACTATCAGAATTTATAATTATTAATTGTACCGACATTGTAATCCTTGTATACTGAAATAAATATTATTATTATTATTATATTCGAGCATACTTTCGTCAACAAATCCACACATTACGCAATATATTTACACATGGAACATGATTAGATACTTGATTTTCCAACAAATTTAATTTACTCAACTAGCACAATAATATATCAAATATTAAAACATTATTATATTTAAAAAAACTCCTAATGTATGCGTATTTTTATTTTAATACTATACACATGAACTAAATCTGGCAGAATTGTTTTTAAACAACACAGGTTGACACATTTGACGTTAGAATATTGATTTTTTAACGTATTCACCATCTACGTTCCGAGCGTCTGCATTTAAAGGCCATTTTAAAAAACAACCATCGTATACCTGTTAGCCAATTGTGTAAACGTTTACTCTGGTAATCGTAAGGTTGCAAGTTCAAAACAGGGTCATGGAACTGTTTTTATTATTATTGAAAACTGTGTCATTGAACTTTTTTTAAGTTAGGCATACATTGTGAAACTATAAAAAAGTAAAGTAAAAAGTAGGTACTGACAAATATATACAAGAAGTTTAAAGTTTCATTCATATAGAAAATTAGAAATGTAGCAAAAGTTTTCTACATCGTAACGTATTAAATATTGATGCAGTTTGAAAGTCAGTTTCTTTTATTTTTGGAATAGAATTCCCGAATTTGGCAGCATTCAGGAAACAAACCACTCCTTGGCTGGTGAGTAAATAAAAATATTCCCTGATTATTTGCGAGGTTTGAGTCACTAGTAGGATTAGAGTGCTAGTGACATGAGTGGGAGATTTAGTGATGTAAATAGAAAATCATGTGCCCTTTTTAAAATCATTCGACTACACCCCGTCTCCACTATAGCTGGCGGCCATCACGTCGATCACCCGTCTGAAGAACCTCAATCAATTAAGGTCAGTTTAGGGATTAATTTGTACGAGTTTGTTGTCCGCGAATCCTAAAACTACCTAACAATTTTTAATAAGTAATTAAATTGGGCACAACATCTATTAGTTGTTATGATGAAAACAAATCGTCGAAATTTCTACCAAACACAGACAAATATTCATAATATAAACATTAAACCACATAAAGAGTAAGTATTTTAATAGAATTATTACAAAATAGATCGACGCATTTAGTTGGAACATTACGGAAAAATTGACAAAAAATTTCAAAGCTGTGATACACGCCAATTTCAAAAATCACAGCTTTGAAATTTTTTTTCTATTTTTTCTACTATTTGTAGCCAAACAAATTACAAATAATAAAGTGGTAGTTCTGAAATGGCACGGTAAAAGAGACGTGCTTCTTTAATCCACAAAACACACTGATGAAAAAAGGAAGTACAACATAGAGAAGAGCCAACAAGAATATTGGTTATAATAATGCCAAAGCTTTTGTGGATATGTCAGACCAAATATCGTCATATTCCAATTCACTACGAAAATCTATAAAATGGTACCGAACGGTAGGCTTTGAGCTGATCACAGATACCTCAGTATAAATATTCTTTACGTTTGTTCCATGGCCATGGCATGTACAATGTACACACGGCCGCGAAAAGATATCAGTAGCGAAGGATAAAAGGAGTATGCATAACATGAACAAGAGAGTGACTGAAAAACAAAAACATTCCGTAAAAGATAACATTAACTCTTTTGATACGTTACAAAGTCACTATAAGACTCAAAGATGTACAGATTATATGTTGTGGAATGTAACGAAAAACGTGAGATACCGGTTTCTGCATCGATGGATATTTGTGAATGCCTTTAATTTACGTTTTAATTTGCCCATAAAAGACTAGTGAGATTTATGTATTAATTACGAAAATTAGAATGCGAACTAAGAACTACTCCAAGAAAAGAGAATGGAAAATCATTTACTTTTTGGTTAATAAAGATTATTATTATTATCATATTATAAATCTAAACTGTATATCATTATTATGAATGAAACTATAGTTTTTTATTTTAGTCTAGTGTATACATTTATGTAGACAGAATTTTTTCCGCAAAGGGACTCTAATATAATAGTCAATATCTGTATGTAGAGAATTTCTCTAAGCTTTTCATTTAATCATTATTTGCCACTGATGAACAGACTAGTCTAGTCTCGAATCATGTATGGTTAAAAAAATTAAACTGACGATTATTGTATTGAATTTATTTCGTGGAGAGTGGACTTTTGTTTTCCATTATTGAAATTATAACTCCACTTATGAAATGGACTATTTTTTGAAATTAATTATTTATGATGCTGCACAGAAACAGGGTTTAAAAAAAGATACTGAAGTCTGGTAAACAATCTAGGCTCGTTTAGCCCATCGAGAAAAGGAGTGATATGACATATGTATGGCACTGAGCACACGAATCTAATGCAAGCATTCTGCACTCTTTGGATTTTATCTTTGTTGTAATTTGTTAAAAAATTATAATAAACTTGTGAAATCAAGGCGAGGATAGATGAGTGCCTTGACCAGTTTCAATTCTGTTGATTCCTCAAGGCAGCCCTTTAACGAATAAATTGATTTAAGCCGGAACATTGAGTTCCTGTAAACCGTAAGGCAATGCTCATGAAAACTTAGTCTTGAGTCAAATAGTACTCCAAGGTTTTTCGCTTTATGCACTCACTTCATAACCACATTTTTAATAGTAATACCTCTCACTACCCACACACATAGCAACCGATTTAGTAGGATTTATTTTTAAACCATTAGTTTTACACCAGTCCGAGAAAGCATCCAAGTCCCCATTAACTTTGACAAAAGCATCGTCTGCATTTGTTACATAGAAAGGCATGTAAAATTGGATGTCATCCGCATACATATGCATTTTCAGATGCCTTATGTTTGACGCAACATCAAAACAATATATAGAGAATAGAAGGGGTCCCAGTATGCTTCCCTGAGGCACTCCGCGCTTGACCACTGGGATGCACTTATCCTGACTCTCTGCCGACGATCAAATAAATAACTCCTAAGCCATCCCAAAGAAATGGGATAAAATCCCAAGTATCTGAGCATAGCCAAAAGTAGATTGAAATTTACCAGGTCGAACCCTTTACTGTGGTCAAGGAGGATAAATGCTACACACTGAGATTTGTCTAGTGCCCGAGCTAGATCATTAGAAACCCTGAACAGAACCGTCACAGTACTGTGCCTCTTTCGAAAACCCGACTGTGTTACGGGCTAAAGGCTTTCCACAAAATATAACGGATTGAACTGGCGGAATGAGAGATCTTCAATGCATATGATGAATATTTATTTATAAAATCGTTACATACCTTAAAGTAATCATGAATGAATAATTTCGCTACTATTGTACTACTTAATTGTATTTAAAAAGCATCCAGATAAATGCGATGACACGCAATACCAAACGCTGTCTCACAACAGTACCAAACAAGCTCTGAGCGTCACAGCTTTAGGATGATCATTGAGCCAACAAGTTGGCACCTAAAAGAAATGGAAAAAAAGAATCGGTTAATAACACGAACAGTTCATTCAGGGGGAAACATGGTTGTAAAATTGATTGAGCGTACCTTCTTACGGTTGACCACTGTTTACATCATCACATAGTGCCTGTATAATAGCTGGCCTGGAGTATGAATTTGATCATCCAATGCATTCACTAAAATATATATATATTTTCATTACCTATTTCTTTAAAATATCATTAAATATTAAAATTTATACTTTGTTTACAATAATAATAATTGTTGTTATTAATTGGGGTTATTTGGAATAAATAATCTGATATGTTGAAAGACAGCTGACAATTGAGGGATGTATTGGAACATTTGGACTATTCCGTTTCTTACTTTGGGGCCTACTGTTGTTGTTTTGGTCTTCGGCTGGTTGTAGATTCGTGTCCGATTTATTCAATTACTCATTTGGAGATCGTTCGATGAGCGGTGTAATTACCGGTTCGGAGGAATAATTATGGTTCGCAGGCACGGGGATGTTGTGATGGTGTTTATTGAAAAAGGAACACAGAAGACGTTCATTATCACCCAGCCCTAATCTGACGTGGGGGGCGGGCTGACGGTGCAAGATTTTGACACTTGAAACGGTACTCGTTCATTTTGGTTTTGGAGGGTCCTACCTGAAAGGTGTATGAAGTAATAATCCACCAATTTTCGTAAAGTATAATATTTTCAACAAATAAGGGCAGCAAATTGTAGTTTTGTGACTCAAGAGAGTTGTTTGCCTCAGCGGAGCGCTGGATTGAAAGTTGAGATTATATTAATTAAGTGCTTTACAAATATACGCTCCTAACCTAATCACCACGAGGCCATCTACCATCTTAGGTGAGTGTCTTACTATATTCAGACAAACTAAGTATATTTTCTGTACAACAATTTCATTTACTTACCATTTCGGATGAGGCTATTATAATAGTGTTTTCGATTAGGCCTCAAAAGCCACACTCAGCATCACCGCGGAGCGGCTGAAGCGTGTGTCAGACCCTGAGTCAGGGGCACGAGTTGTGCGAAGAATTAACCAGTTGCTACTATCGGTATAATCGAATTTCAGCACGTGTCTGATACAGTGCAGGCAGTCAAATTCATCGGAGCAGGGTCCTGGCACTGTTAGGTCATCCAAGGTTGGTGTCGTGCAAGACAGACTGGACACGATCTTCGTCCGAGCGGCGTGTGAGTACCCAACTCGAGTAGAACTTCATCAAACTTAGACCAGGTATTTTAGTGAAGTAGGTACAGCATTCATCAGTGTCACTTTGCTGTAATTGTTTCTAAATCAATGCATATATATTACCAGTAACGTTAGTACTTTATCCTGTAACTTCACAGTTGTTTTTTTTTTGTCAGTGACCTGAATTAGTTCACTTAGTGAACTTTGCCGTGGTGGCTTTTCATATTCTTTTCTCTTTTTTTTTGTGAACACACAAGCGTATCACTAGAACCGCTTTACGGTTGATAAGCTTAGATTTATTGTTTTAATATTATTATATATTTGGTATTTCTTTTAGTAGAAGAGTATTACTTACCTTTCAGGAATTGTGTATATGTTATGTTGTGTATCTTCATGTAAACCTTGTATGATCATACCTAGGTAGCAGTACCACGTTCAGTAAATGTTAAGTGTTTAAAATACGCGCTAAGTATACAGATTAGTTGCGTCACGATTTTAACAAGTTTAAATAGTACGGTGCGCATGTTTAAGGCGGCACAGTTACAAATACTGATTTTGGATAAATCCGCCATCGTCTCTTGGATACAATATTAGTTTTTTTTTTAAATTACCAAATTCTAGGTGATTTTAATAATTTCTTAACCTCACTTTTAATCTCACCAATCGATTAACTGTCATTTTTATATTTATCGGCGCTTCTTAATTGATGACCCACATAGTAGCGAGTGCCTCAGAAAAATAAATAATTACGACGCATGCGCACACATATCCAAGTATAGGCATTCAAAAATTTGAAAGTGTATTATTGTTATTAAGTTTTAATTAATTGTAGAGTACAATTGAGTTTGTCGGTTATAGGTTATAATATATTTCCAAATTAGATAGATACAAATTATTATTATAGATTATATATTTACCAGGCATTATTATAGGTTATATATTTATTTACAAAGAATTTTTATTATAGATTATATATTTACAAAAGCATTATTATAGGTTATATATATTTACAAAGATTATAGAATTTATATTTACTAACAATTATAGGTTAAATTTACAAATATTTATACATTGTTACTAACTATTCAATTTAATTACTTTAAAATTAATACTTATAAAACCCGTACAGTCCGTCTCTGTCTAAAATTGGGAAAAAAAGACCAAAAGTGTGGCGGATTTGGCATCTAGCCACGCCGAAGGCGTGGCCCCCGCTTTATTGATATAGAAACTTTATTTTTTGCACAATAGAATAGGCTATATATCAAAGCTGATTGAATGCATTAAAATTATGTATTTTAATCATTTATATACCTCTGCACAAACGGAATTAAAGTGTGAGAAGGAGGTGAATAACTTTTTCTACGAGAAAATTCAAGAAAACAACAACACAAAACTGCAAAAAATGCTACTACTAAATCAATAAATTTACCTTTTTGCAGCATCCACAAATACAATAAAAGCATTTTGATTTATACTAGGCACTGTTCTAAACACGGCAGTGCACTTTTACGGTATGGTACGGCCCTTTATTACATTTTTAATTGTAAACTAAAAATGTTGGAAAATCTTCCGAGACATCCATCAATCTGACATAAATGATTGTTATGTATTGTTGTAACATGACGTCTTTTGGTACCGATTCAGTTCTGTCATTACTGTTTTTGTTACAAAAACTTTCAATGAAACTAAATATAGATATGTGATTATAAAAAGAAGCCATATACCTATAATATAATATAATATATGATCAAAACAACAACAATATCTAACTACAGTGAAATCGTACCTTTTGCAAACACAGACATAGGTAGAATACCTAATAAATGTAACTACCTACTTCAAATACGTAATGAAGGTTATATTAAACAACAAAGTGATAGAAACAGAAATATACTTATGCAAGTAAGTACCGATTCAGTTCTGTCATTACTGTTTTTGTTAATTCCAAGTAGTAGGTATACTAAAAACTTTCAATGAAACTAAATATAGATATGTGATTTTGTAGCGATATTAAATAAGTAGCCATAATAGGTATCCATTATAAATAGAAGTAAGGAATAAAAAACTACCTATAGTAAAATTAAACTGCTACTTATTTATCTTATACCTAGAAAATCACGTACCTATAACTACACTTACTTGCTGAATGTTTTTATTTCAAAATACACAATAATTAAAATTTCTTAAACTACAAATACAACACAGTTTTGTGTTAGGTGCATAGGTAATTTAACTATATAAATAAACTAAATTTGGACTACGCGCGACATCATCACACACATTTTAAAAACATTGGTATATTAATAGGTATAACCTACACACACTGAAAATATTATAATAAACCGAACGAAATTTCATAATTTTTAAACACCAAATCATGATTTTGTTTATGTCGCCTGAGCAGAGCTTCGTTGGTCACTTTATAGTCCACATAATTTTAACAAACGGCTGTATGTCCACATTTTGAACGCCTATTTTGTTGATAGTGTTAGTTTGGGTTAGGTATTAACAATTTCTCACTAAAATTACTTCAAATATACAATGGCATATTCTAAATTTACTACAAATACTTTTAATAACCATTTTATAACAATACAATTTAACAACATGTTGATAGGAATTGAAAACTGTTAGGCTATTAATGTACACAAATAAAACCAAATTATGACGTGACCTAGAAGTGTCAACCAAACAAAAATAAGTGACACTAACGTCAGAAAAAAATTCTGCCAAATTATGACGTGAAACTAGAGGTGCAACTATATTGGAATTTGTCGATTTATTTTGAAAGCCATTTTCATGACCATATTCTTAGAAAAGCATATGGGACATGCAATTTCTTATATTTTTAGTAACAATCCTATAAAAAGACTAACGTAAATTGCATTGAACAAGTATTACTCTTTAAATCTCATTTCACAACAACGAGGAGTAGCAATTTTCACTCACCTATTTTAAACGCACGTTCCTTTTACAGAACAAAAGTGTGAAGTTAGAGTCGAACAATATGTGCCTGAGTTGTAACCTATGGATAGGATGACGTCTTTTGGTACCGATTGAAGATTAAACATAATCTGGAGCAATAATATGGCAACGCCGCTATACTCCGTCATCAGTCACCCGACCTGAATAGTTTTGCAAAAATCCGCACAACATATCATAACCATAAATATCCATAATCCAAAGAAGTAGAGAATGTTCATAGTGTCAAATTATAACATAAATCCATCTGTCATTATAATTATGGTCTACTAAACTGTCTATAGTACAACAACGTAAATACAATAATTTCCAAAAATATTACTGTAAAAGACAGAATGGAAATTGAAAAAGAATATATACCGGCAGGTAAGTGTACAATTATATAAAATACGGTTATCACCGTACACTTTGATGAAATTATTTGTTGACATTCCGCAACGACTTAACTTACCATTATTTGTAGGAAAAACTCAAAATACGATACCAAGAGAGAGGATACAAAAAATAAATAACATGGCTCATTTTCCACATTAGTTTTACAACATATATGCAAACATTGGGTTCATAAAAGGAGAGGTTTTAGTTCATGTGTTACCAGTTACGAATGACGTGAATCTTTCACCTACATGCTAGGTAAAATATTTACAACATATTATCACAATTAAATCTTACCATATACACCTTTTCAGCATACGAAGGCACTCCTCAAACTACCAGATAGACGTCTGAATCTCTAACCACCACTGAAAAGCATCTATACTCAATAAAAACTTCAATACCTATCGACTTTAAACTATTCTTACTCAATGGACATTAGATTTATTTCAATAACAATATCTAAGTGTTTTATTTCTTACTTTAGAGCAAACTTGAATCCATTTTTCAAGTTATACCTACTGTACCGAGGAAAAGCTATCTAATTAAATTTTCTATTATGAGGGCAACATCGGTAGGTAGGTACATTATTATTATTACCTATTATTATTATTTAGATTTGCTTGAAACTAAATTAAACGTTGCTTCAGGTGAACCTATTGGTTGTAGGTACCTACTTTCACATATTACTAGGTGCCGAATACCTACTTATGTCTGTTTTTGTTCAAAAAGTAATTACAGACATCCTGGATGTACCAAAAACATTCAATGAAACAAAATAGGTACGTAAATAATAATAAGTAATAAATAGCACAGAATAAGTAATATTCTGTGTAAATAGTAGGTAGTTAACTAACTAAAATTAAGTTACTATACTTATTTTTCGATAGAAAACCAGCTGCATATACTTATCATGTTTTTATTTAAATACACAAAAATTATAAATCGTAAAAACAACAAATCAATATAGACTTAACTACACTTTTTATTTTATACACCACGTATTATTATTATTAACGGATGTTGGCCACCAAATTTCCATTTCCAAATTGATTTCTGTCTCTTGCCTGTAGGTCCATATTTTGAATGCTTCAAGTTATTTCGTTTTTTTTTTAAGTTACCGCCTGAGCAAGTACTAACTATTATTGGCCTCTTGCCTTTTCTCAGTAGGATACAGCCAGCACAGTTTATTTTTATCAAATATAGTTACAATGCATACTACTACTGTTTACTTTTAACCTCCAAGCCCCATAATATAATCTATTTATTTATGACGTGAAACTAGAAGTGTCAACCAAACAAAAATAAGGGACACCAACGTCAGAACAAAATTCTGCCAAATTATGACAAACCAACGAAGCCAAAATAGATAGACAGATATTCCTAAAATTAACGTCCGCCGCTATTAACGTTAACGTTAATTTAACACCAACGATTTTCAAATAGACAGATGTGGTAGGTTTATAAAATGATGATCGGCAGCCATTTTTAGGCTAGCAGATTTAAAATACCTAACTAATATATTTATAGTAGGTATTTAGTATAAATTTTTTTAAGGACAAAAAAGGAATATTTTCTTTAAAAGAGAAATTTTTAGCATAGGCTTTAAATTTATATACAGGGTGAATCAAAAATGTATTTCTCTATTTTTTTACCATTTTTTTTAACACGATAGGTGACTTTATTTTCTTTAAAAGAGAAATTTTTAGCATAGGTTTTAAATTTATATACGGGGTGAATCAAAAATGTATTTCTCTATTTTTTTAAGACTTTTAGACATGCGCCAGAACCTTATCAGCGATAAGTGACTTTTTATTTTCTTTAAAAGAGAAATTTTTAGCATAGGCTTTAAATTTATATACAGGGTGAATCAAAAATGTATTTCTCTATTTTTTTACCATTTTTTTTAACACGATAGGTGACTTTATTTTCTTTAAAAGAGAAATTTTTAGCATAGGTTTTAAATTTATATACGGGGTGAATCAAAAATGTATTTCTCTATTTTTTTAAGACTTTTAGACATGCTGCATAACATTATCAGCGATAAGTGACTTTTTATTTTCTTTAAAAGAGAAATTTTTAGCATAGGTTTTAAATTTATATACAGGGTGAATCAAAAATTTATTTCCTATCGTCAAAAAAGTAATATTTTGAATAATTGTTTGATTTCTTTAGATTTCAAATTAAGTTTTCTGTGAAAGTTAAACTATAAGCTCAAATTTATATACGGGGTGAACCAAAAATGTATTTCTTTAATTTGTTACGGTCAAAAAAGTAATATTTTGAATACTATTTTGATTTCTTTAGATTTGAAATTAAGTTTTCTGTGAAAGTTAAACTATAAGGTCAAATATATATACAGGGTGAATCAAAAATGTATTTCTTTATTTTGTTATGGTCAAAAAAGTAATATTTTGAATAATTTTTTGATTTCTTTAGATTTCAAATTAAGTTTTCTGTGAAAGTTAAACTATAAGCTCAAATTTATATACGGGGTGAACCAAAAATGTATTTCTTTAATTTGTTACGGTCAAAAAAGTAATATTTTGAATACTATTTTGATTTCTTTAGATTTGAAATTAAGTTTTCTGTGAAAGTTAAACTATAAGGTCAAATATATATACAGGGTGAATCAAAAATGTATTTCTTTATTTTGTTATGGTCAAAAAAGTTATATTTTGTATAATTTTTTGATTTCTTTAGATTTCAAATTAAGTTTTCTGTGAAAGTTAAACTATAAGCTCAAATTTATATACGGGGTGAACCAAAAATGTATTTCTTTAATTTGTTACGGTCAAAAAAGTAATATTTTGCATAATTTTTTGATTTCTTTAGATTTCAAATTAAGTTTTCTGTGAAAGTTAAACTATAAGCTCAAATTTATATACGGGGTGAACCAAAAATGTATTTCTTTAATTTGTTACGGTCAAAAAAGTAATATTTTGAATACTATTTTGATTTCTTTAGATTTGAAATTAAGTTTTCTGTGAAAGTTAAACTATAAGGTCAAATATATATACAGGGTGAATCAAAAATGTATTTCTTTATTTTGTTATGGTCAAAAAAGTTATATTTTGAATAATTTTTTGATTTCTTTGGGTTTCAATTGAAGATTTCTTTGAAAGTTAAACTGTATGCTCCTAGAGGTTTTCTACGGGGTAACTCAAAAATGTTTCTATTTATTTTCAATAATAGATAGAAACATTTTCAGATTTTCAGCTCTGGCAATACTTTTTTTTAATTAATTTTTGAATTATTTTTTTTGACATTTTTTTTTTTTTTAATTTTTTTTTTGAAAATTTTTTTTTTTGAAATTTTTTTTTAAAATTTTTTTTTTTTAATTTTTTTTTTAATAATAAAAACATTTTTTTCCTTAAAAATTTTTTTCTTGATTTTTTTTTCCTTTTTTTTTATAATCCTCAATGACTTTTTTTATAGATAAAACTACCACACAACGACTGGGAAATCCCAAAGGGATTTCTTTTTAATATATACTAACGAGCGTACAGTCCGTCTCTGTCTAAAAGTGGAAAAAAAAGACCCAATTTAAAGCCACTAAGGCTCCAGTTTCGCCTTCGGCGAAACTGCAGCGCTGTCCAATATAGAAAATTTCCTTTTTGCAGAATAGCATAGGCTATATATCAAAGCTGATTCAATGCATTAAAATTATGTATTTTAATCATTTATTCACCTCTGCAGAAACGTAATTAAAGCGTGAGAAGGAGGTGAATACGATTTTCTACGAGGAAATTCAAGAAAACAACAGTACAAAACTGCAAAAAATGCTACTACTAAATCAATAAATTTACCTTTTTGCAGCATCCACAGATACAATAAAAGCATTTTGATTTATACTAGGCACTGTTCTAAACACGAGAGTGCACTTTTACGGTATGATACGGCCCTTTATTACATTTTTAATTGTAAACTAAAAATGTTGGAAAATCTCCGAGCCTTTGTACATCAATAACCTAGAAAAATTGCGAAAATCGCGGTTGCCACACTTTATTTGAACACTTTCATCATAAACATATTCCTCATAGTTTCACGCAATATATTTACACATGGAATATGATTAGATACTTAATTTTCCAACAAATTTAATTTACGCAACTCCCACAATAATATAACAAATTTTAAAACATTATTTTATGTAAAAAAACTAATAATTTATACTTATTTTTATTTTACTGCTATTCACATGAACTAAATCTGGCAGAGTAGTAAAATTTATTCCCACCAGAAAGGTTACAATTTCAATAATAATGCAATAAAGTTCAATGAACCCGTTATATCATTGAAGTGGGAGGAATTGAGTTATGTGCAGACGGGCTACAATTTCAATAATTACAACCAATCAATGACCTTTATTTAATATCTTATGCTTATGCAACCTCCAACACATCATTATGGTATTTACGGTTGCATAACCTCAGCGATAGGTGACTTTATTTTCTTTAAAAGAGAAATTTTTAGCATAGGTTTTAAATTTATATACAGGGTGAATCAAAAATTTATTTCCTATCGTCACAAAAGTAATATTTTGAATAATTGTTTGATTTCTTTAGATTTCAAATCAAGATTTTTTTTAAAAGTTAAACTATAAGCTCAAATTTATATACAGGGTGAATCAAAAATGTATTTCTCTCTATTTTTTTAAGACTTTTAGACATGCTGCATAACATTATCAGCGATAAGTGACTTTTTATTTTCTTTAAAAGAGAAATTTTTAGCATAGGCTTTAAATTTATATACAGGGTGAATCAAAAATGTATTTCTCTATTTTTTTACCATTTTTTTTAACACGATAGGTGACTTTATTTTCTTTAAAAGAGAAATTTTTAGCATAGGCTTTAAATTTATATACAGGGTGAATCAAAAATGTATTTCCTATCGTCAAAAAAGTAATATTTTGAATAATTTTTTGGTTTCTTTAGATTTCAAATCAAGTTTTCTGTGAAAGTTAAACTATAAGGTCAAATATATATACAGGGTGAATCAAAAATGTATTTCCTTATTTTAATAGAAACATTTTCAGATTTTCAGCTCTGCCAATACTTTTTTTAATTAATTTTTGAATTTTGTTTATGATTTTTTTTTTTTTTAATTTTTTTTTGAAAATTTTTTTTTAAAATTTTTTTTTTGAAAATTTTTTTTTTAAATTTTTTTTTTTGAATTTTTTTTTGACCTTTTTTTTTTTAATAGAAACATTTTTTTCCTTGAAATTTTTTTTCTTGATTTTTTTTTAATTTTTTTTTATAACCCTCAATGACTTTTTTCATAGATAAAACTACCACACAACGACTGGGAAATCCCGAAGGGATTTCTTGTTAATAATAATAAATTCTGAAAGTGCTGTCTTTGTCGTCGAAAACCTGCAAAAAAGGACCGCTATCTATGTGACTTACCTTAAAGCTGCACCGAAGGTGCAGCCGCAGGTATGTCTATATAGAAAATTTGTTTTTTGCAGCATCCCAACGGGCACTTTTCAAGGGGATTTAATGCGGCCACACTATTTTAATTAATTTATTTAATTACATCTACACAGTTAATTTAAATGTGCGACGCAGAGGGAGATATCATCCAGCAGTTATTGAAAAATATGATCACATCCATCCATCTGACGGCTCTCATGACACTGTCACTTTAGGTTATTATCACTTTTTCAGTAATATTACTTCAAATACACAATGACAACTTCTAAATTGACTACAACTATATGGAATAAGCATTTTCTAACACTACAATATACAACATGTTGATAGAAATTGATCTTAAACATAAAAATAATGCCGAAAACTCTTAAGCTATGAATGTAAACAAAGAAAATAATAATAACCTATTTGACACAAGCGTTAGAAAAAACATTCTGACCAAAACCAAATTATGACGTGAAACTAGAGGTGTCAATTTGTCGATGTATTTTGAAAGCCATTTTCATGACTATATTCTTAGAAATTCTTAGAAAAACATATGGGAGAAGCAATTTCGTATATTTTTTTAGTATAAATCTTTAAAAATATGACTCACTTCACACATACTACGTTCCTTTTATAAATATCACTATTCCAAATGTCATATCACACATACTACGTTCCTTTTATAAATATCACTATTCCAAATGTCATATAAACTGTGACAGCTACCGCACACAAAAAAAATACGATATCAATAAATAATTGTTTGTATTGAAAGCACCTTGCTAACAAACCTTATATGAAAATTTCCAGTCAAAACTGATGCTTATTTATCTAAAAAATAATGCAAATACACTGAACTTAATGCAAATACACTGAACTCCACCACCAAAGAAGTAGAGGTTTTCCATAGTGTCAAATTATAACATAAAAAATCCATCTGTCATTAATTATGTACTAGGTATACTGTCTATAATAAAACAACGTATAATAAATAAATAATTTCCAAAAATGTGCAAAAATATTACTGTAAAACACAGAATGGAAATTGAAAAAAAATATATACCGGAAGGTAAGTGTACAATCATATAAAATAGGGTTCTCACCGTACACTTTGATGAAATTATTTGTTGACATGCCGCAAGACTTAACTAACCATTATTTGTAGGAAAAACTCAAAATATGATACCAAGAAAAGAAGATACAGAAAATAAATAAATAACATGGCTCATTACATACACATTAGTTTTACAACATATATGCAAACATTGAGGTGTTACGAGTTACGAATAAAACTATGAATCTTTCACATATATGGTAGGTAAAACAACAACATATTATCACAATTAAATCTTACCATATACACCTTTTCAGCATACGAAGACACTCTTAAAACTATCAGATAGACGTCTGAATCCCTAACCACCACTGAAACGCATCTATAGTTAATAAAAACTTTTCAAGAACCATAACAAGAATTTAATTCTTACTAAATGGACATTAGATTTTTTCCAATAACAATATCTAAGTGTTTTATTTCTTACTTTAGTACAAATTATGTTTGGTAAATAACACCCTTTGACTGCCTATAAGGTAGTTGATAACTCCGTCAAATGCAGATCTCTTAATTGATTTCATACTTATTAACTAAAGTAAATAATTTGATGTCCTACTTCAATTTTTTAGATCATTTTCAAAGGTTATGTATTGTATATTTACACTTCTGTATTGGCCGCAGCTACCGGGGCTATTTGGACAGGTGTAAATGAACACGCTTGGATAACACACTTCTTCGTTCTATATAGTCTCCTGCTACTCAATAGCAAACAGCTGCCGTTTTATTATTAGTTATATATGTTTCGCTGTTGTTGAAAACCAAGCAGTAGAAGAATTGACAGATACTAAATTAGCACAGCGTAACCTCACTTCTCTATTCAGTTAAATGATGTGATACGTTCATTTAATTGTCAACGAATAAAAATGCTAATACCTATAGACTTTAAAAGAAAAAGTCACTGTTACCAACATACAAAAAATAAAAATGAACTAGAGGAGCTATGTAATAAAACTGCCGATGGTATTTTTTATTTTTTAAATCAGCTGTCGCAAAAGTCAGTAGTAGCAAATATATGATATTTATTCAGAGAAATACATGTATTTATTTAATTCCCTTATTATTAATTATTGCACCATTATTCTTTTCCGTCCACCAACCAAACCATTAATAATAGGTGCAATTCACAAAAACGATTTCTTTGAAATCGATTATTTCAAACGAAAAAATTGATTGCAAAAAATCGATTATTAGGAAGAAATAATCGATTAATATTTATCGCCTTTCATTCATTAACTATTAGACTCCTTGAGGCTTGAGGTTATTTACTCATTTATAAAAATATAAATTTTTAATAAATAGTTTGAAACAAAGAACTTGATTAAATTAAATATTTAGATGAAAAGGGTACCTTTCATATTAAATTCATTGTGATTTTACTTATTCTTTAAAAATATATAGATATCTGGGAAAACAAGTGAACATCGATAATGCTTAAAATAAACAACGCCAAACTACGTAAAACTTCTTCGAGATTATTTTATTATTCTATTAAAAAAATTCTAATAAATATGCCAAGCAGAAAAAAACCTAATCTTTCCTACAAAAAAGGGCGTAATTGCCGAGGAAACACAGGTAAGTAGTCCATATTTTATATAGTTTGTTTTATATACTTTTTCAATAATAATTCCATATTCTGTTCCCCGTTATAAATCCCACATTTCTTTCGTTTTCTAAAAATATCAGAACCATAGATATTCAACTAGAAAAAAATCTTTTACTTTATCCAGATATTATATATTCTGTGTCTACCTATAAACCTAATTTATGTATTATATAAAATGTCTTTTAGTATCAACTACCACTGATGTGAGCAGTCAGTTTAGTACTCCTAGCGGAAGCCAGGTCCCTGGTTGTAGTACAATACCACATAAAGTAACTGAAGCTGCTGGAAGTACGCAAACACTTGAAGAAAGTGATAACAATATAACTAACAATGCCGTTGTTCAAGGTAACAATAATATAGATGGTACCACCGTTGATACTGGTGAATCTGAATTTAATAATGCGAATGGTATGTTATAAATATATTTATGTAATTTTATTCAATATTTAGCTGTAGATAAGTATCTTTCTTACAATCTAAAAACTAACTTAATATACGGCCACAATGGAACACCGCGTATTGTATTGCTTCTCGTTTAAAAACTTAAAGCAAATATGATCGTATATCAGTTGCTCTAAATGCACATGGTCATCCTCGACTCACACTATTTTATTTTTATTTTTCCAAGTTGCTTAACGAATAACAAAACATTAATATAGGCTGTTTTTGCGAACTCATTTGGGTCAACCGCATGCATTGTTCCTTAATGTTTTTTAAAATGTAATCAAAAGTATTGACAGAAATTCCCATATGCACAATCCCTTCAAGAAAGACTGCGATAAATATTGATAAACGTACAACTTGGAAAACTAAGAACATTTTTGATAAAACATGAGTCCAAGATAAAAATGGGATAGCATTGGAATCTGAGAAACGGTACGAGTTACAATGGCGGTTAAATAAAAAAAAAGTTGTACAATATAAACACCTGTAACCTGTAGGTATCTTACATTGAGTAGAATAAGATAGCGTTTACAAATTTTCACTACCGAAGTTTTGTTGTTGAAAAATCATCATCAACTTGATTTTTTTTTAAATATGCCCTGGATTTTCCATTCAAAAACAGTTGATATGCCACACGTAATGATTTAAAAAAGTTCTCAGTGTTTATATCTATTAAAGAAAAATCGCCATAGTAGAAGGTTTAGCATATTTGTTACTTTATTTCTCTCTCAGTACAATCTGAAAATGTTATCCAAAAACTAACTTGGTATACGGCCACAGTAGAGCACCGCGCATTGTACTGCTCCTGGCCTAGGAAGACAAGAAAATTTTGGTTTAAATGCAAAGCTAAGAAACAGAACAGACACACTAATATAACATATTTTTTCGTTTTTATAGCTACTTCCAATTTAAGTGGGAATCAACGGCGCAAAAGAAATGATGAACATTTTAGCCAAGTCCCAGGTACGAGTAGAGTAGCAATAGAACTACTTACCGATAATACAAATGGTAAATATATTTTTTAATGACAGTAAGTTACAATGTTGGTTAAATTAGGGAAAAGGTGTACAAGTGATTTCAAAAACAAACTAACTTTCGCTGTTTTAGATATATTTTAAACGTTTTTTTCCGATTTTAGTTTTTATTTATTTCTAACATTATTTTTAAAGACATCAAAAATGCAAAGCACTTTCTCATTGTTACTTTTGGAACAGAATAAGATACCGTTTACAACGTTTTGTTTTTCGAAATATCAACTTACGTTTTTAAATAAGGCCCTGGATTTTTATTGTTAAATTTAAAGCCATTTTCAATTTCAAAATAAGTGATGTATCACACGTAATGATTTAATAAAGTTTTCAGTATTTTTACCAGGTATATTTAAAATTATTCAAAAAACATCGACATAGTTCGTCAATTATTTTGCGGAAAACATTCATCCAAGAAAGACGTTTTTTTTTAATAAAGACTATTAACGATATAAGGAATAGAACATTTTTTGTAGATATTTTTGTTTTGTGTAAATTACTTTTAGTTTTTTATTATTTATTTGTTCTGCTCTGTTTTATTGCGATTTTTTATTGAGCTCTTTAATATTATAGACCAATAAAATATGGTAATTTTAAAATTATGAGAAAAAAATCTTTTTTGATAATAAAATGAAATATACACGGTATTCCATGAAATAAAATATTGTGATTTCTAAAACGGTACTGGGACACTCTATACATACGATAATATATGCTGTAAATAGTTTACATTGAGCCCTAAAACTTTTGTATTTAACAGTTTCTTCTACAGAGTGTAACAATAAAGTTAAATAAGATGTTCGTTTATTTTGGTCACCCAATGCATAGAATGTTTTTGGACTCAATTATCTTACATGTAAATAACCGGAAATAATTTAGATTGACATACAGATAAAAAAGAGAAAAATGAATTTGCAACCCTCAAAGCAAACAAAATCCAAACAATTTCTATTTACTAATTACCTTTTCGACATTATGATTGAAAAAGATATTTACTTAATTTTTAGCTATTCCTCTACCGGGAAACAAACGGCTCCGTAGAATCTCTACTTCGCAAGATATTGTTTTGGAACAACAATCACAATCCGATGAACATATTGCGGTAGATGATGCTCTAATAATTAATTTGCCACCAACTGACATAGCATCATCCCAACCAGGTAATAATTATTTAATTAAAAAATAGCCGCTTCATTTTATATTATGTAACCTAAAATAATTGTGTGTATTTAATTTTTCGAAGAATTACCAATACTACAGGGTGTTTCTATATTCGCCCGATAACGTTTTACCACAGAAAACACTCGCTAATTCAAACATTTAAAATCGAAATTTTGCCATAATTCAAAAAGTGCTCTAAATATTTTTTTCTAATTTAATGACCGATATGTTCTTTAAAAAAGTAATATTTTGTTTTGAAAAAATAATCTTTAAGAAATTAACCAGTAGCATGCTATATAAGTTAGTGATTATATTTTTATGGCACTGTAATTTGTAATTTTTTTAAATCCCTATTCATTTTTGCTTAAAAAAGTAATGGCTTTTTATGGATCTGAAGTGAACGGTTTTGCAGGAATTTACCTTTAAATTAAAGTCTGCGAGTGCCTATGTAACATTACATAAACTTATTAAAAGATTAAGCAGTTCCATGCTATAGAAATTAGTGACAGTATTTATCCCTCTATTTTTTACGCCACTGAAGTAAATATATTTTTTTAAAATACCCTGTTCATTTTGGCTTAAAAAAGTGATAACTGTAAAGTTTTGCAAACATTTGTCTTTAAACAAATGTCTACAAATAAAGAGTGCATATTAAGGTACACACAGTTGAATGTAGGAATCTTTACTTCAAAACTTTTGTTTAGAGACAAATTTCTGCAAAACTGTTCATTTTAGACCCATAATAAGTTCGACTGTTTTAAGCAAAAAATAACATGAAATTTAAAACAAAAAAATATATATTAAAATTCCAATGTTGTGTTGTTTTACGTATATGTTCTAACACCGTGCATTAGCAAAAATAATTAGTAAATATAATTTTTTTTCCTATTACATCCCTGTACTAAATTTGAAAAAAAAAATTTGTTAATTCTCTATATTCTTTTAAATATCAAACATTAAATCATAAGAAAAAAAATACTATTCTCATTGATATTTATATTCTGCACATACTTTTAATATTATTATATTTCAGTTCACGATAATGACGAAGAAGAGATTCAAAGTCAACCAATAATTCCTTTAATTCCACTGGAACCTATGGAAAATGAGGAATTACAAAATGCCAATGACGACAACCTTCAAATTCAAAATGTTCCACTGGAAGCTGTTGTCGACATGGCAATTGACCAATTGGAGATTGTCAACGACGACAATTTACATAATCAAGTGGAAAATGTTCCAGTAGAAGTTGTTGCTGATTTGGAAATTGTCAATAACGACAATCCTCATAACCAAAATCAAAATAACTTGGCTGACAGATTGGTTCAATATCAAGAAGAAGCCAATGTTCTTATGGCCGACCTGGCTCGCCTGAGAAATGTTAGACAACTTCAACGTGGTTATTTGCGTGGTTTTGAAAGGAACGCAGAACCTCTTCATCTTGGAGCTATGGATAGAGAATGCACGTTTTGTGGCGCTTTGCATTTTTTGCTGGAACGTACAACTCGATCAAATTATAGTAAATGTTCTAAAGGTGGTAAAATTCATGTTGACAATCTACCTGCTCTACAGCCGTTTCCACCAGTCTTGCAACAATTATTTACAGGTCGTCATCCATTATCCAGACAATTAAAAAGAAATGCTATTCGCTATAACAATGCATTTCAATTTGCTAGCATGATGGCAAATCTTCGAGAATTTCGAAACCCTGGCCCATTCACATATTCTGTGCAAGGCAAAGTTTATTATCATTATTCAAATGTTAATATAGCTAATCCACAGCCCAATCGTGGTCCAATCTACTATTTGGATCCTAATGCTGCCATAGCTCAACGCATAGCCAATCAACCACGTTATAATCTGAATGTCAATTTGATTCAAATTCTGGAAAATACCATGCGTACATTTAATCCATATGCTAATGGATATATGATGCTACGGGAAGTGGTCGAAAGAGAACAACAACATAATAACGAAATTCCAAATGTAGTGTTAGAATTGTTAGCTGTTAGAGGAGACAGGCGTTTCGATTTACCTACAGTAAATGAAGTAGCAGCTGTATATCCCTTTAACAATGAACTTCCTCCTACATCAAATATCAGAATTTTCGTTCGTAATCAAATTGAAGGTCCAGGTAGGCGTGAATTATTTCGCCAGCTCTCGCACTTGGACCCAAAAATTGATCCTCTATCTTTTCCATTATTATTTCCAAACGGTGAATTTGGATGGTCTTTAGATCTAACGCACAGAAATACCAATAGAAGAGTGACATTGTGTCAATATTATGCATATCGATTAGCATACAGGCGTGAAAATGACGAAAATTCATTTGACCGATTTAAACATGCTGCTCAGTTAACCCAACAATTCATTGTTTCTGCATTTATTCGCATGGAAGCAAATAATATTGAATACATCAAACGAAATCAGGGTCGCCTTCGTGCTGAACATTACCAAGGACTCATGGACTATCTCCATCGAGTAGCTGTCGACAACGAAGCAGAACAAGTAGGCCGAATGGTCATTCTGCCTTCATCGTATGTGGGTGGACCCAGATACATGCATCAATTGTTTCAGGACAGTCTCTGTCTAAATAGTAAATTTGGAACTCCAACATTATTCATTACAGTCACTTGCAATCCTAATTGGCGAGAGATTGTGGAAAACATTCCTCCAAATGATGATCCTAATAATCATCCTATGTTGGTAGCAAGAGTTTTCAATACCAAATTAAATCAGTTACTAAAAGAAATTTTAGATGACTATATTTTTGGCGTACCAGTATGTCAGTTCTATACTATAGAATTTCAAAAGCGTGGCTTACCCCATGCGCATATAGTTTTGACTCTAAGAGCAGAAGACAAACTCTTAGACACAGAGCGGATAAATCAGGCTGTTTCTGCTGAACTTCCAGATCGCGATTTAGAACCAGATCTATTTAGTTTGGTTGTAAAACACATGATACACTCTCCATGTGGCCCTGAAAATCCTAATGCTTCTTGCATGGAGGACGGTCGCTGCAAACGAAAGTATCCCCATAACTTTTGTGATGAAACTACTATTGATCCTCATGGTAGAGTGACTTACAAAAGACCAAACAATGGTAGGGAAGCATTCATTAGAAACACTCATGTTGTTGATAACAAATGGGTTGTTCCGTATAATCGATATCTTCTACTTAGGTATCAAACACACATTAACATTGATGTTTGTGCTAATACTAGGGTCGTGAAATATCTCCATAAATATGTTTTCAAAGGCGTTGACCGTGCCCTCCTTCATTTGGAAGTACGCAACGTACTAAATTATGACGAGACTGAAACTTATTTGGCTGGCAGATACGTAACTGCACCTGAGGCTGCATATCATATTAATCAATTTAAAATTCATGATATAACCCATACTGTCTATCGTCTTCCAGTGCATTTACCACACAGGAATATTGTTCATTTCGAAAGGGGCAATGAACAGCAAGCTGTTGAGAGAAATGAAATAACACAGCTTACAGATTGGTTTAGACTGAACCGAGAAGATGTTGGCGCTCGCCAATACCGTTACCCAGACATTCCCCAACATTATGTCTGGAAAACTCCTCAAAAACGTTGGCAACAACGGCAACGAGGAGTTGACAAAATGGTTGCTAGAATGTACAATGTGTCCGTTCGTAACACAGAACAATACTATCTCCGAGTGTTGTTATTACATGTTAGAGGAGCCACATCATACGAAGATCTTCGCACTGTTGATGGTAAAGAATTCTTTGTTTCAATTATTTCATTCAGCTAAACTTTTTTTATGCATACTTTCAGACACTTTGTACGAGACATTCCTTGACGCATGCCGCGCACGATTACTTCTTGAAGACGATCAAGAATGGCACCGAGCGTTACAAGAAGCTCGAGAGCACCAAGTCCCTAAAGTTATTAGAAGACTTTTTGCTCACATCTTGACCTTCGGAGAAGTAACTAATCCATTGGAATTGTGGGAAGTGTTTCGTGACTGTATGATGGAAGATTACATTCATCGCGGTTACAATAACAACAGGGCGGAACAACAAACGCTTGCATTTATACAAAGCATTATGTTGAGAAACAACAAACGTTTATCTGATTTCAATCTTCCAGAACCACAAGAAAGATTGGAATTAAATGAGGTTCCAGTAAATCCTCAAGATGGAATTCAAATGCGAGATCAATTAAATGAAGATCAGCGCAACGTTTTTGACAGGTAAATTTCTTAAATTTATTTTCTTTTAATGTTTAAATAAATAATTGAATGCTACCGAATACATTTTCAACAAATTACATTACTTTTTCATTTATTTTCTACTTAGATGTTATTGCTTCATACTGTATTGCAAACGGCATGCATTAACATATCCATAACAACCGTGAATAATATTTCCGAGCATTATACACTGTATCCAAAAGAAGAATGGAGTAGCATTGGAATCTTGAAAACGGTGTAACTTACAATATCGCTGAAATTGGCAAAAGCTATACAATCATTAACTTTGTTTTTTTAAATACGGCCCTGCATTGTTTATTATTAAAAACTGACTGAGACAGAAAAAAATTATAAAGTAATAAATAATTGTCAGTAACGACGAAAAAATAAAAAATATACTAAAAACTTCTTTACACTATTACCTACGTGTAATATACCACAGATATTTAAATTTAACAACAAAAATATCCAGGGCCATATTTAAAAAATGAAATTTATGATGGTTTTTCAAAAACGAAATGTCGTAGTAAAAATTTCTAAACACTATCTTATTCTACTTAAAAAGTAACAATGAGATAATGCCTTTAATTTTTTTATATCTATAAATATCATGTCAGAAATAATTAAAAATTATAATCGCAACATTTTGTTTTCAAACAATTTCGAAAACAACTAAACGTAATTTACTTTTTGAAAACGCCATTTGAAAATTGTTTAAGTTGTAAAACTAATCTTTAATTTAACCGACATTTTAACTCCAATCATTTCCAATATTCCAATGATATCCTATTCTTATCTTCGACACATTGTATGTATTTCATAAAACGTCCGCGCATGCGTTGTTCTTTGAAGGGAACAAATTTTTGACCATTTTTGTTGCAGTTTCTAATAATTTCTTTTTAATTTCTTCCGCTAACAAAAACATCAAACAAAAAAGCTTTGTCACTAAATATTTATGTACAATGTGTAGTCGACAATGTTACAATTTTAGCTGATTTTATTGAAAACAATAATATAAAATTACAGAAACAATTTCTTAGTAAAAATAAAGTACTTTTGCAATTACACTTCTTATGCAATAACAATTAATGTATATACTTTTTTTCTTTACAGAGTTATAGCTGCTGTTGAAGATGACAATGTGGAACCACGTCTCTTCGCTGTCACCGGTTGCGCTGGAGCGGGAAAACCTTTTGTTTTTAACGCTTTAATTACTTATTTGAATGGCAGAGAACTTCCAGTAATACCTGTATCTTGGACAGGCATTAGTGCTAACTTAATGAAACAAGGTAGAATTTTACATTCTCGCTTCAAACTTCCAGTTCCCCTTACAGATACGTCTGTCTCAGAACTACGGGCAAATAGCCAAGACGGCCGTTCCATCAGAAATGCCAAGCTCATCATTTTTGATGAAATGTCAATGATACCTCGATTAGCGTTAGAACTCATCAACAGAGTTTTAAAAGATTTGTGCGGAAATGACAAACTATTCGGTGGAAAAGTTATACTACTATCAGGTGACTTTCGTCAAACATTACCTGTCATGCCCAATGCATACAGGTCACAGATTGTTGCCGAAACCCTTAAATACAGCTATCTGTGGGAATCATTTACCAAATTGCAATTAGTCACTAACGTGCGAGCACGTCCAGAAGAACGTGAATTTTCCGAATGGTTGCTACACTTGGGAAACAATACTTTACCTCCTGTCAATATTCCTTCCACACCAAATCTATTCGTGATTCCAGCACAATGTTTGGTGGCTTCTAAAGAGGAACTGTTGACAATTTGTTTTCCAAATTTGCAACCAGGAACTGTTCCTAAATGTGCCATTCTCGCACCATTGAACGAACATTGCAATGCCATAAATTTTGGAATTGTTCAAAGTATGGAAGGGCCTGCAAGTACCTACTATAGTGCGGACAAAGTTTTTTATGAAAATGATGAAGAAATTGAGGCAGCCAATTATCCTGTTGAAACGCTCAATTCACTCCAACCAAATGGCATGCCAGAACATAAATTGATTTTAAAAGTTGGAGTTGTAGTTATGCTTTTACGCAATATGAATTGCGATCTGAGTTTATGCAACGGCACTAGGTTACTAATTACTCGATTGTTCCGACATAGCATTGAAGCAAGGCCAATTGATATGACAGGTACCTTAACTGATCATACTGTCTTAATTCCGCGTATTGATTTAACTGAGACTGTCGCCTCTCTTCCTTTCAAGTTGCGACGTCGACAATTTCCAGTTAAAGTTGCATACGCTATGACAATTAATAAATCCCAAGGTCAAACATTTGACAAGATAGGTATTTATTTACCTTATCCTGTATTTACCCATGGGATGATGTACACTGCCTTCAGTCGTACGAAAGGTTTCGATTGTGTACATGTTTGTGTAGAGAACACCAGCTCACAAGGTAAATTACGCCCTACTTCTGATGAGATCTACACTAAAAACATTGTTTTTACGGAAATTGTACGTTAAGTATATATTTCCAGTAATATCACATTAATAACATGCAATTTCGCTGTTGATATTTAGAAATACTCTTTTTATCAATATTTCAGCTTGAGAATTACATAAATTTAGCTAATAATTTCATTGTGCTGGTTTAAAAACAGAGAAAGGTGTTGTTGTTGTTCTGTGTAAAAATACTAAAATTAGCAGTTGATTATAATTGATTATATTACTGTTTTGTATCAAAATGTTCGGAAAATTATGTTGAATACCTTGGTATAGTTGTTTTCTGGATTACGAAAAGCGCAACAGTGAAATTGCTTTATCAGTGTTTAAAAAGATAGTGATAGGAACTTGATTGTGATAAGAAAAACGTTTGAATGGGAGTATTGCATTTGCACATAAAAATAAAAAAGCTTTGTAAAAATAAATAAATATATTTATATTGTGAAAATTGCTTTTCAAGTAAATTATTCATATTGTGCGTATATCGCTATGAGTTCCGATTTATCTACTAGGGAGTTGTATGACCTTATAAAGAAGGCGCAAGATGAACAAACAGAAAAACTAACATTGGAAATAAAAGCGCAGCAGGAAAAATATAACAGGAGACTAGAACGGAGCGAACGAGAAATACAACGTTTAGATAAGCAATGTATATCACTAGAGAGAAATCGCCGCAAAAATAATATTGTAATATTTGGTCTTCAGTCGGTCACTCTAGGAAATCTGCTTTCTGATACTATTCAAAATCTAAACAGTTTACTACAAATTAATATTGAGGAACGACAGATCAATAATATCCGTTATATTGGAAGAAATGAGAGTAAACAAGGGATACTGATTGAGTTCGTTTCGTATTTAACTAAATCAAATATCTTTAAAAACGTTTCAAAATTAAAAGGAAAGAAGATATCAATTGTAAACGATCATTGTCCTGAAGATCGACAGAAGCAGAAAATTTTATTGAAGCACCTTAAAGAAGCAAGAAAGTTAAATAAACAAGCAAAGATTAAAGGATTCAAATTAGAAGTTGACGGAAAATTATACACTGTGAATGAATTGGAGAATCTTGAATCCGACAGTGAACTCGATAGCGAGCCGGAAGACGAGGAGTACGTAGAAGAAGAAACTAGTGATACCCATAAATCTAAATTATCGGAAGGCAATGGACAGGGTGTCCAAAAAGTGCAGAAAAGAAAGCGAATACGAGGAGCGCGATCAAAATTAACGCCACCAGCGAAAACCAGAACGCGACTAGGAAGTAAAACTAATCCGTAAATTGTTGTGTGTGTTGTGTTATATACTCTCAAACTGCAATTACTTTCAGTTATCAAAAAATAATTTCATTTCCTTTGTTAATAATTATTCATTGGTCATGTAAAAAATTATTAATTTATACAATAATTATTTACCACGTTATTATTATTTTAGTTGGTTGGTTTTATATTGTTTTTGGTAAGTTATATGGAGTATGGATCAATACGTTAGGGATTTCGATGATCCAGAATTTGTGACCACGGATGTTGAAAGTATTATTGATTATAATTTAGAATACCGATTAGAATTGTTGGAAAATTTTTCAATTTTTCATTGTAATGCTCGAAGCCTCAACAAGAGTTTTAACGAGTTTACTGCCTTTTTACATCAATTTCAAGGTAGTTTTGATATTATTATTTTTACCGAAACATGGCACATATCTGATGTAAACTTCTTTAAAATAGATGGATATGAAACTTTGTATAATAAAGGCGAAATTAATCGAAGCGACGGAGTCGTGGTTTATGTGAAGAGTATATATGAGAGTAGTTTTAATTACGATATAAAGTATATCGTGAATTTAAAAGTTTTATTTATTAATATCAAAATTGAAAATTTTGATATTGCTCTTTTGGCTGTATATAGGCCACCTGAAACGAATGTTGATGATTTTATTAATGCTTTACCACAAATCTTGAACTCCAATGTAGCTCATCACAGCAAAAGTTTCTATTTCTTTATAGGGGATATAAACATAGATATAAAATCTAAGAAAAAATATAGCCAAAACTATTTGAATATCTTGAGTGAACTAGGATATAAGTCATTAATAAATAATTACACAAGAATTACTGGGGGTTCGAAATCTTGTATTGATCATATATTTGTTAAAGGACCTCCAAGTATTGATTACAAATCATTTGTTCTTAAAGTTGATATTACAGATCATTTTCCTATAGTCGCAACTATTGATAAAAATTTGAAATATAATAGGGATGAAAATAAAACAAACAGAAAGGAATTTAAAAAAATTAATAAATCTAAAATTAAACAAATATTCGAAAATGAAAACTGGACAGATATTTATAATGCTGATGACGTAAACCAAGCTACTAATATTCTAATAGATAAAATAAAAACAGGATTTAATCAAGCAACTCAACTAATAAAAATAAAAAATAAACAAAAACAAAGAAATCCTTGGGTCACTCCGGCTTTGATAAACTCTATTAACATTAAACAGGAACTATATAGAAACACTTTAAAATTCCCAAACGATTTTCAAATAAAAGCAGAATACATTAAGTATAAGAAAAAATTAGAAAAACTAATTATTGCCGCTAAATATAATTTTTATAAAAAGAAAATTGATAACGTCGGGAATGACACTAAACAGTTGTGGAATGCAATTGATCAATTTTCTAACAATAATAAAAAAGAAAGCAATATTAAACAGATAAACATAAATAATAGGATTATCACTGAAAAGAAAGAAATAGCGAATGAATTTAATAACTATTACGCGAAGCTAGGGTGTAATATGGCCGAAAAAATAAAGCAACCTACTCTACCGGTATTAAAAAGAAATATTATAAATGAAAACATTTACTTTTATCCTGCTGATGTTCGTGAAGTAGAGGGATATATAACGGAATTAAAGTCAAACAAATCGCCGGGACACGATAATATTACTTCAGAGCAACTTAAATTAATATCAAAATATATCAAAATGCCTTTATGTTATATAATTAATAAAATATTTGAGAGCGGAATTTTTCCATCAATCTTGAAAATAGGTGTCGTGAAACCATTATTTAAAACTGGCAAGAAAGATATAATCTCAAATTATAGACCAATTACACTTGTTTCAAATGTAGGAAAAATTGTTGAAAAAGCAATTAAAAGAAGAATAACCACGTATACAGATAGATTTAACATAATTTCAGCAAAGCAATTTGGATTTAAAAAAGCGGTATCAACTGAAGAGGCTATCACTTATTTGGTTAAAAATATATATACTGCACTGGACTGAGGTTGTTTTATGTGTGTTCCTGGATTTGGCACGTGCTTTTGACACAGTAAACCACGAAAACTTATTTAACATTTTTGAGGATATTGGTTTTAGGGGTTTGAGTTTAAAACTTATAAAAAGTTATATTTCAAATAGGATTCAGTGCGTTGGTATTGGAGATAAATTAAGTTCCCCTCAGTATTTAAATTATGGTGTCCCACAGGGCACAGTACTTGGGCCAATTTTATTCAATTTGTATATAAACGGACTGTATGGTCTGGGGACAGAGGGAATCATATCATCATTTGCTGACGATACCGTAATTCAATATAGAGGTAATACGTGGGATGAAGTTAAACAAATAGCAGAAAGGGATTTATCTCGATTAAAATCTTGGTTTGATGAAATGTATTTAACAATTAATTTTGACAAAACTAAATATATCCCATTCTCTTGCAATAAAGCTAGAACTACGCAGTTTCGAGAATTAAAATTAATGTTAGATTCTGAGGAAACAATTATAAAGCAAACCGATAACATAAAGTATCTAGGAATTGAAATTGACAAACATTTAAAATGGGATAAACATATAGCAATCTTGGTAAAAAAAATAAGGTTTTTAGTTTTTAAATTTCGTCAATTAAAAAAAATTTTACCTGTTCCGCATTTAGTTAAGGTCTATTATGCATTGGTACAATCATTGATACAATATGGTATTTCGGGATGGGGTGGTGCTTATAAAAGTCAATTAAAACCACTTGAAACATTACATAAGAGTATTATCAAAATCATTTTTAATAGAAAGCAGACTTATTCTAGAGATTTGATGTTTTCAGAAAGTAAATTCATGGACATAAGACAGTTGTATTGCTATCGAATGATTCTGATGCAACATAAGAATAGAAATACACTCGATTCTATAGAGCACTCTTACCCCACAAGGTATAAAGAAAAATATGAATACTTACAAATACGATCTAGAAAAAAAATAGGTCAACGTTCTCCTCGATTTTTAGCGCCGAGAGTTTACTCAAATATTCCGGAACAATTAAGAGCGATTATTTCAATGTTTGTTTTTAAAAAAAGAATAAAACAGTGGATAACAATTTCCCGAGCATTGATACATAAATTAATTGATTGATTGAAAAACTGAAACTACCTAAGGTTACTAACGTATTAATCGATCTTTCTCCTTGTTGTAATTAGTTTAATTAAGTCTGATATTGATATTGTATTTGGTATTTTCCAGAATAGCTTTTTAAGTTGTAGGTGTGTTTTGGATAGATTTTCAGGGTGTTTGAATTTAAATTGGACTGTTATGTTGTTTTTGTTTTGTTTGAGAATATTGGAAATTTACACGCACAAACCACTTGTTGGTTTCAGTGATTTACTCCATTTATTTTCAATATAATCAGAAAGAATCCTTAAATTTGTTATGCATATTATTGTACACTGACATTATTGAAAATAAATTATTATAATTGAGATTTTTTAGTCTCTTATTGGCAACATTAATATGTTTGCATGTCTAATGATATGTTTACAATTGGTTATCAATATTGATTTGACCATTTAAATAAAACATTAAAAATTTGAGTTGAGGATATATTTTTTTCTGAGTTGAGAATATCTTAAAATTGTTAATAATTGAGATATTTCTAAAATCTCTTATTAACAAAAAAATTTAAGCGCCTCTTTTGACATACTGACATTTTGATACCAATATTGAGTTGATCATTAATATGGACCTCTATTGGTTAACATACATTATGTTGTCATTATCGAGTAGTGCTATTGCTTTGTATTCTCCTCAGATAATTTTCTTCTAATAATTAAGGTTTTTCTAAAAATCTCATATTAACAAAAAATATAATAATAATAAGCGCCTCTTTTGACATATTGACATTTTGATACCAATATTGAGTTGATCATTAATATGGACCTCTATTGGTTAACATACATTATGTTGTCATTATCGAGTTGTGCTATTTCATTATATCCTCCTCAGATAATTACTTTATATTATTATTATGAAATTCAAAATTATAATTCTATGGTTGAATGACATTGCCAATGAAAATTATTTGTTTTAAAAAAATTAAATCAAAAAAAAAAACCATATGGAAGTACTTTTATACTTCAATATTATATTCCAAGCATAATTATTTCAAATATTTATTTCTATTGTATAATTGTTTTGACGCTACAAATTACCAAAAATTCAACACTTCAATAATGTTGCCATCTAACCACAGAATTATAATTTTTATTTTGTTCTTATATTTCAATAATGAATTAATTAAAATGCAAAAAAGTTAATAAAAAAATATCTATATATTTGTAAAACTATTTTTAACTTACACATAATTTCTAAATTTTCAATATTTGTTAATTAAATTATTCTGTCACATTTGAGTTAGTTTTAAATTTTATTATACTGTAAAAAAGGATTCTAAATACAATTATAATCAACACTTGAAATTCACATTCAAATACAAATAATATTGTATACTGGAATGAAAGACGTCTGCTCCACAATACAATCTTTTATAATTAAATCAATGTACCATACATGTTTCGAGAGTATATACTCTCATCATCAGTGGCAATAATAGGGTCGAAATTAGAAAGCTACTTAATGTGTTATTCAAGGATGAATTGATAACAATTACAAATCTGAAATTAAGTTTTACAAAGTAAGTGAACCAGTTCAAACGATCTTAAACTACACACAACTTACCACATTGTGGAAATAAAATTTTTTTTTATGTTTAAAATATCGTTGTCAACACTTAAAAAAGGTCATTCTAGTGGCATTGCACGTTGTGATGCTCATTAAGCCATCTCTTCTGTATTGGATCCAATACAGAAGAGATGGCTTAATGAGACAATTAAAAATTCCACGATAATAATATTACCTCGAATAATTATGTAAAACTTAAAATTTATTCATATAATTATTTTCAGCTGCCAAACAAACATTAATGAAACAACATTTTATAATAAGGTATAATAATACATTGTACATATTGATCTATGCTATATTCGAAATTTTGGCAAAACTAAACATACAATTGTTTTGAAAATTTAAATGTTTGCTTAAAACAATCCAGTATGTATAATTCTATGATATTGTAATATTTCAGCCACTTCCACTTATACCGGAAATTAATATCTACTTTCACCTTCACTACTTTCACCTTCACCTTTCACTTTGCATAAAATTATATTTTATGATTAAAAAATGACAAATAAATACACAAATATAATCCAATTTTTCTAAACACTTATTATTATTTCAGAAAAACCTGTTTTATGTCTATTTTTAGTAGTATATTATACAGTTTATTACTACCCTGTAACTGTATCAATCAATTTGTTAAAATAATTGTTTTTTCTTTAAATATTCAATCACCGTCAATGATTTAAATTTTCAAAACATCACACCGTTTCTACGATATTGAATTTTAAAAATTTACAATTTGATATACTTCTGAATTTTAGGATGCCAAACATTGAATGACTAAGACCACAACAATTCTATAATTATGCTGTCATTTTTATACCTAATTTGTGTTTAGGTAACGAATAAATTTAACCCAATTCCAACAACAAAAAAAGGTATACCATTAATTTTTAATATAATTACAGACAAAAAAATCAATGATCTAATTGTTATTGTAAAAATTATTTCATTACTTTTATATTTACATATACTGTGTCCAAAATAAGAGAACAATCTCATTCAAATCTTGGAAACTATAAGAATTACAATATCAACTAATTTAGAAAAATAAGATACCATTAACAAATTTTCAGTAAGACGTTTCGTTTTTTAAAGACCATCATCATGTTAATTTCGTTAAATACGGCACTGAATTTTTTATTATTAAATTTAAAGTTATGTTCAAATAAGTAGTATATCACATATAATAGTTTAAAAAAAAATTCAGTGTTTTTAGCTGTTATTTCACATTATACAAGAAAATTCACCATAGTTTGGCACTTATTTTGCATACAACATTCATCTGAGTAAAGCGTGTTTTAATAACTTCAAAGAGCACAACTATTTCACCTAAATTAAAAAACCGAATAAAATGTTGTACTAAAACAGAAATAAATTGTCAAATAATAATTAAATAATTCTAAATACCAACAAAAAAAAGCCTACTAATTTGCATTCAGTCCAGTCAGTTACGTGTCAAACTAAAACCATTTTTCTTCAATAATTAAACCATTACATTTAAATTTAATAATAAAATAGTTTAGGCCATATTTAAAGAAACCAACTTGATTATGGTTTTCCAAAAACGAAACGTCATAGTGAAAATTTAAAAACACTATCTTTTTATCTTCAAAAAATAACAATGAGAAAATGATTATCATAATTTATGTTATGTCACAAATAAAAGCTAAAATACAAAATATCGTTGTTTCAAATACTGTCGAAAACAACTAAAATTAGTTTACTTTTTAAAACTCCATTTAAAAGATGTTTAAATTATACAACTTTTCTTTAATGTAATAGATATTGTACCTCCTACCATTTCCAAAATTCCAATGCTTTCCATTCTTATCTGGAACACAGTGTAAACTCATGCAAACGTTTAATATACACTTTCAGAAATGTATGGATCACCAATTTTGCCAGAAATTACTACTTTGCAAAAATAAATCCTTTCCACAGATTCGTTGAGTGAAATATTTTGTTCTAATTACATAACCACTATTATCAATATTTCGTTTTGTATTATATCCAGGTAGTGAATATTATATTTTAATTATTAGAGACCATTTCTGTTTAGTATAATCTAACTTCCAATTTTTTTCTTAATTATGATATTAGTTTGAACATATATGTACAATATAAATCATCATAATGTAATGATTATTTCAGAAGGCTAATGATTTGCTTTAAATAAATTTTCCAATTTTAAATTAACTTTTGAAATTAAAATAATGTTGATATAACAAATATAAACTAAATAATTTTTAAAATATAAAACAAATTCAAATAAAAACTCAACATGAAATTTCTCTAAACGAATCGATTTTATTAAAATTAAAAATCATCCACCGTCTGAAATAACTAATTTAACGATGTATATCTTAAGACTTTTTTGCATTAAAAACATGTAATACATAGATATTTATAGTTCATTTCATATTCATTTATCATTGTTTCGTAAAAATTCATTTCAATAATGTATATATTTTATAATTAAAATTTAAAAAAAATTGATAGTGTTATTGTACCTACATTGATAATACCATTTTGAATAATAAAACAAATGTTAACAAATATCAATATTTGATTTATTCCAAATAAATATACCATTGAAATTATTTTTTAATTTAAATAAACTACATCAATTATCTCATATGAAAATGAAAAGTATTTATAATTTTGACATTATGTTCAAAAACCCTGTATGCTATATTAATACTAATTTCAACATATTAAAAATATCACTATAACAAATAAGATCTATCTACCAATGCTATTTTAGTCATCAAAAATCATAGACAATAACTATTTAGCTTTTAATATTAACTAAAATTGAATATTTAAAAAAATGAATAAAAAATCTATATAATTAGTGTAATCATTAGCTTTATAAAACAATGAGTAACTAAAACATTATCCTAACTCAAATTTCAGCTGAGCTGTTCGAACATAATCACCTACCACTCACCTTACTTGCATTTTCTATTAAAAACAATACCAACATATTTCAAAATTATCTTCGGCAATGAATCGTTTTCAAATTTATTTCTTAACTGTCAAAAAAAATTGTGAGAAAAAATCTACAACTCAGTGAAAGTTATTAATATTTCATACCTCAAAAACTTATGTTGTGTAAAGCATCAAAAAATAAAACTGCCTTTTGTGCGAGAAACGGTTGGATATTCGAGTATTTGGATAATGAGAAATTTATAGTAAGAGAATAGCAATATCATGAGACCCTACTACTACGTTGGCCATTTTGAAAATGAACGATCATCATTCGGTTGAAAGTTGAAATGTATTTAACATATTGCGTTTGAGCGTGACCGTACAGTACAGCTAAAGTTTATAAATCACCAATATACACTTTATTATATAAGAAGATTAGTAAAGGTTTATTAGGGTATTTTTGAGTTGATCATAACGCATGCGTAAATTGTAAATATGCAAAAAAACAAATTTGATATTTTTCGTAACGTAAAGTAAATAGCCTCGCTTATACTTATTCCCTAAGTTTTAAACTATGGTTCTACAAACTAAACATAAATACCAACATTATCATATAAATAATACTTTATTTTAATTTAAATACCCGAAGTAACCTAACAAAATTGTTCATTTTCTCTATGTTAATACCGCGCTTGCGTCAACTCACTAGGTAAGGTTTAGGTGCCCGATGCCCGAATTTCTACGCTAAGTTAAGAGATCTCTAAAATAATTTAGGGAGCCAAAATGAAATTGTCTTTAATTTTAGGTGCTACATAAAATATTCGGTCCCAATAAATTACATATATAGACAACCATTAATACGCTGTTTAAAGATATTGCATAACTTCCGTTATATACACTTCTGTCATTGTCTTTATAAAAAGATAATACTTTTAAAATATTAATCAAGAATTAACTGAGTAGAATAAGTATATTATATCCAATGATGAATTTGATAGTTTTACATTCCATTTAATAGAAAAATGCAAATTATATCAGTGACAAATAATAATATTGAATGTCACCCTAATCTAATTGATAAAACACTGGCTGTTTGCTATTAAATCGCAAGAGGCAACCTAACTTGAAAAAAAGAAGAAGAATCTAATTAGTAAAAAAACAAATAAGCATAACCTTAATAATCATTCACATTGGAGATATTATGTTTAATAATATACACAAACAAAACTACTGTTGAAACTTCTTACATACTCATTTAAAAAAAATAAAATAACCCGAATAAATAAATTATTATAATACTACAAAATTTTAGTGAGGTAATTAACCAATACGATTTTTTGTAAGTATATTGCAATAACCAATCACAATAACTCGCTCTTTCAATAAATATTCAAGATACCTATGAAAATTCTAACAATAGATTGATGCTTTTTTGTTTTTGGTAAGTAACCAAGGTAAGTATTTCAATTATACGCATTAAAAATATTATAAATATACCTACGTACAAAAAAGCATGTAAGTACATTTACAATTATTAACTAGAATAAAAATTTTTACATTAGTTATTCTTTTAGATTAATAACAATAATTAATTAATAATGGAAGTAATACTGGAAGAAGAATCAGCAAAAGTGAGTATTTTAACTAAATGTATCATAATATTTTAACATTTCATTTTCACAAAAAAAAATAGACGCCACCAAAGTATTCAAATGTACCATACAAGTAACATATTAATAAGGATAAATATCTCTAAAACAACTTACATTTTTATAGGGTTTTCATTTAACTGTGAATTACTTTGTGCTTTATATTATACTTTTCATAAAACTTCTTTATTTAAAAAAATTATTTTTATCAAACCAAACTTAGACAATGTAAAGTATATACTCACTATCACTTACAGACCGCCGCAAGAGAAAATTTGGAAATTAATTTTAACCACATATTTGCTCTTTGAATATAAATTTACTCTTAAAATATAAAACTGGGACAAAGGTTGGTTTGGTATAAATTATTTGTTAGTATAAAAATAATAAATAATATAATTATCCTTTTGCGGTAAAATGAATGCAATGTTTCTCTATTTGTCCAATTTTGCTAGATTTTGACAAATTTTGATTAAAAACAAACTTAATATTTTTTTGAAAAATAAAAACTTAGTCTGAACTTATGTGTGAGATATTAATATTTAATAAATTTATTTTAACATATTCCTTACTTATTTGATTGACTGTAAAAACGTGAATCTTGAATCTGTATTTGATGCTAACTTCCACCACATATACTGCAATTACTAAATTGGTATTACTAATAATTAAATCAACTCCATTTCAGCCTGTCCCTGTTCCCAAAGAACGCATAAATAATGTGAGTTACTTTATATTTAATATATACTGTAATTACTAAATATGTATTACTTTTGTTACTAATAATTAAATCAACTCCATTTCAGCCTGTCCCTGTTCCCAAAGAGCGCATAAATAATGTGAGTTACTTTATATTTAATATATACTATAATTACTAAATATGTATTACTTTTGTTACTAATAATTAAATCAACTCCATTTCAGCCTGTCCCTGTTCCCAAAGAACGCGAAAATAATGTGAGTTACTTTATATTTAATATATACTGTAATTACTAAATATGTATTACTTTTGTTACTAATAATTAAATCAACTTCATTTCAGCCTAACACCACCACGGCTCGCCAAAATAATGTGAGTTACTTTATATTTAATATATACTGTAATTACTAAATATGTATTACTTTTGTTACTAATAATTAAATCAACTTCATTTCAGCCTACCACCACGGAACGACAAGAAAATGTGAGTTACTTTCTATTTAATATATACTGTAATTACTAAATATGTATTACTTTTGTTACTAATAATTAAATCAACTCCATTTCAGCCCATTCTTGATAATATATAACTACGAAATGTGAATTGCTTTATATTATTTTTTAATATTATATTTTCAATCACAACAAAAATCTATCCGTCAGTACAATTAGATATAAATATTTTTGTGACAGCAATAAACATTAATTATTGATCTCCCCGATAATATAATAATTTGTTTAAATTAACAATGTCCTATTATAATTCAATATAATTACACTGAAACACACACAAAGAAATTAAACTCGTCAGTACCTATGTAAAAACCTACACAATCAAAATTTGCTTTAAACCTATTTTAAAGCTAATTCTACCTTTCAAGTTACTTAATAAATTGTACATTTTAGAACAACACCAGGAACAATCGTCAGAACCACCGTCGCCGGCGCCGACATAATCCTGTAAGTGAATAAAAAATACTTATATTTTACCTATATCATTGCCTATATTATGTCATTACATTTAGTTCCAACATATCCTAATGTATACTTTTTATTTCCAGTACAATCAACATCATCACCAAGTAAGTTTATATTAACTTTTAATATTAATAAATTTTAATTAGTTTTCAATTATTTAGCAACAATCCACCACTATCTCTCCCTTTCCACTTACATCAAATGATATTAATTTAAATATTTTAAAATTATAAATTAACAATTTTTTTTTAATTACTTCTTTTTAAGTAGCCCATCATTGTATTAATAATGTACAAAAACTAAAATTTATTTATAAATTATGTCAATATAACAACTCGCATAACATACATAAATAAATTTATTTATATTATATTATGTCAATATAACAACGCGCATAGCATACATAAATAAATTTATTTATATTATTTTGTTTTTCAGAATGCGCCAAGAAGGGCGGATGAGGAAACGGTAAATATTTTTAATATTTCTAATACCTAGAAAATTTACATAATATCTAATATATCAACTACAAAAACACAAAAATTATCTGCAAAATTATTTATGTTGAAAAAACATTTATTATACAACAAAATATTAAAATTACAATCAAAAGAAATACAAATGTCATCAGAGTAATATTACCTTATTAATATTGAAAAATAGTCCATTTTCACAATGGAATGCACTACGTTACCACAAACTACAACGTCATCTGCACAAAATTCATTTATTGGTATCACATTACCAACACATCAAAAATATGTTTCGGAACTATAAACCCCTTATCATCAATCAAAATAAATGGTCATTTTTTAGACATGAACAATTTATAATATTTCTTCCTATTTTTCTTTTCTATATATTACTAATTTAACACATACATTTTTTAACAAAACAAAATTAAACACTAAAACTGTTTGTTGCATACCATTGTTCCCTTTTAGTTAATTTAACTGATGATGCAAATTTATATTTTGAAACATATTTCTAACGTGCTAATAATATTATAGAAATTATATAAAAAAACTTTGTTAAGATGACTTCGTAGTTTCTTTTTTTTTATTTAATTAATTCATTTAAAAATTATTATTTTACTAGCAAAATATTAAGTTAAAACTAATATCTGACCATACACTACTATCACTTTTAATTAGGCTATAAAGAACATACAATTAATACTGTACCTACTAAACAATACTTTTTTTTTACAGATTTTAAAATATAATTTACTCAATAAGATATTAGACTCAATGAATAAAAAATAATTATAAATTTGTTTAAAGGTTACGAACGACTTTAGGGACAGTAATTTTATCACTTTTTCCATAACAATTTAATAGAAATATGATATATCAGCAATATTTTATCAACTATAGCATTGTCTTAGTCAAATAATGACTATAGATGTGGCATTATTAATAAAAATATATTTTTTCAGATTTATATATTGATGTCTTATTATTACCATCTGACAACGTTACATTTTATCTTCTAAAATTGACAGAAACCACGTAGTTGCCATGTATTATGGAATATAAATTTTCATTTTGAAATTAAATAATACTTTTAACGCAAAATGTTAAATGCTAGCCTACTAATAAAAAAAAGAGAAAAATTTACTGTCCCTAAAGTCCGTACCTGTGTTTTATTATTTTTCCTATTTAAAATAAAATAAAAATTACACAAACACAAATTAATGTTTTATTTATGTACAAAACTATTATTCATTAATTAACATCAAATAAATATGAAAAAAAAATTAATGTGTTTTATTTATGTACAAAACTATAATTCATTACAAGAACAAATAAAAATGAAAATAATGCACAAAATTAATATATGAGTACAATTTAAATAACTTTTAAATATTTACAAATTTTTAACATAAGCACTTTAAATTTATATACGGGGTGGAGGCAAAAACGTATTTCTTTATTTTTACAAGAACAAAAAAGTTAAATTTTGAATAATTTTTTGATATTTTTAGATCTCAAATTAAAAAAGTGAAACTATAGGCTCCTAGAAGTTGTCTAACTCAATAATAATTATATTTTATGATTAAAAATTGGACACCATTTAAAATTTGGGTCATTCGCTTGTTTCTACTAATAAATTTCTGATTCGGGATCATTTTGGATACGGTGTTATTTACTTTCCCTCTGAACGAGTTCCCGTTTTCTTTATTTATAGTACTATCAATCGATCCTTTTATACAGGGGCATTTTTTGAAACGGGTGGCGTCCAGGCAATCTCTGATTGAGCTAGGCCATTAAGTGAAAGGATCGATGATAATATAAAGAGATAAATAATTACGACGCATGCGCACACATATCCAAGTATAGGCATTCAAAAATTTGAAAGTGTATTATTGTTATTAAGTTTTAATTAATTGTAGAGTACAATTGAGTTTGTCGGCTATAGGTTATAATATATTTCCAAATTAGATAGATACAAATTATTATTATAGATTATATATTTACCAGGCATTATTATAGGTTATATATTTATTTACAAAGAATTTTTATTATAGATTATATATTTACAAAAGCATTATTATAGGTTATATATATTTACAAAGATTATAGAATTTATATTTACTAACAATTATAGGTTAAATTTACAAATATTTATACATTGTTACTAACTATTCAATTTAATTACTTTAAAATTTCTACTAATAAATTTCTGATTCGGGATCATTTTGGATACGGTGTTATTTACTTTCCCTCTGAACGAGTTCCCGTTTTCTTTATTTATAGTACTATCAATCGATCCTTTTATACAGGGGCATTTTTTGAAACGGGTGGCGTCCAGGCAGTTTTGTTCCACTCCCAATCTCTGATTGAGCTAGGCCATTAAGTGAAAGGATCGATGATAATATAAAGAGATAATGCCATCTCTGATTTAGGAAGGATCAGGAGTTAAATTTTCTTTTAGTCTTGCCACCCGTGAATTTTTGTTTTTGCTTGCTGCTGCGCACCCAAATTACAAAAGGTTGGCAGTAGCGTAGCAAGATTTTGGCGCCCATCGTTGTATAGGTAGTTTTTTTGGCCGATTTTCAGAGAACTTCATGTTTTTGTTTAAGTTAGATACACTTGATTTATAGTAAAGCCCTAAAATTTTTTTTATTATTCTTATTTTTTTTTTCTTAAAAGGCAATTGAATTGACAAACTCAACTGTTGCTGTTGTGCTGTATTTGGATAAGTGAGGCGATTATTGAAAGCGTACTTACCTGATTTTTTTTTTCTTTCGAATTATTTATAAATGGTGCTGAATGTTATTGATGATATAGAAACGTTTACTTACCGAATAGTTTTTTTTTTAAGTACCTACCTACATTATTAGTCTGATTCCGTGTTTGGTGACTCACACTTTCCTGGTAACACGTGTTACATAGTTCCTTATATAGGTCTGTCAGTTTAAGGGTCCTGTGTGGAATTTTCTTATTCATAGAGTGGTTGTTCCAGAGCCCGATTGTTTTGCGTGCGAGCTTTAGCTTGGTTGTGGTAGGTATTTTCTTTTCCCTTGCGTGGGGTGGGGTGTGTGCGCAAGCACACTAATTGTTTTATTGAATAAAATAAAATATATTTCGAATTACTTACGTTGTTATTTGATTTATTTTGATTAAAAAAATTTACTTTAATATTTTCTTGCGGAATTAACTTAACACTATTATGGATATTAATAGACTTTTGAGTGATGAGCTGAATTATGAGCTTTGTATAAGAGAATTACCGGTCGGGAGAACAGTGGAGGAGAAGCGCACGGCTGTAAGGGAGGCATTTCGAATGGAGAGAGAGGGAGAGACGCTGGCACCGGTTGAAGTGGAGTTGGATGCAGATCGGGAACTAACTGTTTGTTCCGATAAATTGATTACTTTGAACTTGGAGATAGAGGGATTTAATCAGGAGAACAGGGAGAACGAGTACAGGAGAATACTGAGTCGACTTTTGCATGTGGAATTGCGGTTTCGCAGGATTCATGCGGTAACTGACGTTCAGCTGCGGGAGAAATTTACGTCCTCTGCGCGGGTGATTGCCTTGAAGCAACGGCTGACAGTCCGGTGGGAGCAGAGAAGAGAACAGGAGGCTGAAGTTTCAATTTTGGATGAACCGGTCCGCAATTTGATAACGTTAGAGGATGATAACGGAGCTTATGGAACTACCCGGGGTAGTGACCGAAGAAATGAAGGATTGAGGAGTGTTCCTTTGCTGCGGCTTGATAATGTGGAGGTTTCACAGCCCAGACGTACGGCGTCTCTGCCATCTGCCTTGCCAGGTTTTGATCAGGAACGGGTTTCCGGTGCACCTCTGAATGTTGGAGTGAGGAATGTCGAATTGCCACCCCTCGATAGTCTTCAGGCATACTCACTAAGGTTTGGGGAGCAGATAAATCCAACGAGTACGAGACATATGGATCGGATGCGCCAAGTTTATCTTGAGTGGCCCGGGGCGCCGCGAGTTGATGCGAGAGATTATGGGCAGTCAGTGCGATATCACACCACACCATCAGGGGGACCAAGGGGTGACCTTGTGTACTCAACATATAACGATGTTGATCGGCGTATACCAGATGTGGATGTTTCACCGGTCCGACAGATGAACCCTACTTACGTCATGGAAGAACGAAGTCGGAACAATATAGATGTGGCTCGATGGAATTTTAGATTTGATGGTAACAGTAGCGTGAGCGCATTCATGGAACGATTGGAAGAACTCAGAGTGTCAAGAGGAGCTTCTAAACAGCAGTTACTGCGTTCTGCTCCAAAATTATTTGAGGGTGAAGCGTTGTGTTGGTTTCGGATGCACAGATTTGAGACTTGGGATCAATTTTTGGAGAAACTGAGGTTGGATTTTCAGCCGTATAATTATGCGCATACGCTTCGTCTGGAGATTTTGCGTCGAACACAGGGGGCTCAGGAGAGAGTACTGACATATGTTGCAGCGATGGAGAATATGTTCTCACGCCTTGCACAGAAACCACTGGAAAAGGAACGAGTGGATATAATTCGAGGAAATGTATTGCCCTATATACAGAAGCAGCTGGCAGTTCATCTGTTCATAGAGAGCATTGATCGTCTTTTAACGCTGAGCAGAGCCATAGAAGCTACGGAGCTACACACCCAGACGTTTTGTCCGCCGCCGACGAATCCTCGGTATCTGGTTGAACCAGACCTAGCTTACAGAGCGAGCAATACTCAGAATTTTCGAAGACCACGTCAAGAAGTAGCCAGCGTATCGATGAATTCGTTTCCCGCCGAGAACAAGGAAATGTTGGAATTGTGGTAGAGATGGCCATAGATATAGACAATGTCGCGAGAGAAGAAAACTGTTTTGTTTTGGATGTGGAAGGCCAGGTGTAACGGTTGGTGCCTGTCCAGGCTGCTCAAAAAAAGGACCAGCGGACTCGCAGTAGATCGTCCTGTGACTCCGCGTGGAAATTCCGTAGCGATCACTGATTACCTTGATTATGACGGACGACCGATTCTGGAATATATTTTGGCGCATGCGAAGAACGACACCAGACCCTATTTGTAAGTATCTATCTACAATAAAAAATTTTTGGCTTTGTTGGATAGTGGAGCGTCTCGAACCGTTTTGGGAGGACCCGGTTGGGAAACGCTGAGCGGATTGTGTCACTTGAATAAGGGCGAACGTCAGGTTTGCACAGTAGCCAATGCAGAGACCTGTCAGGCTCTGGGAGTGTGTTACCTGCCAATTCTCCTGCAGGGTAAACTGAGAGTGATTCGTGTTTTGGTGGTGCCATCTTTGAAACATAAACTAACTTTGGGTATAGATTTCTGGAGACATATGGACATTATTCCGGATTTGTATGCTGGCGAATGGAAGTTTAGGCAGGATGATACAGATATGGAGATTTGCGCAATAAACTCATATGAATCGTTATCGGAAGCACAGCGTAAAGAGCTGGATGGCGTTATCGAAGACACCTTTAGGGATATGGGAGACCGATTGGGTTGCACTAACCTAGTCAAGCTAACTATTAAAACAGACTCGCCTCCAATTAATCAGAGGTATTATCCGCTTTCACCTGCCCCGCAAAAACATGTAAATGAGGAACTCGATAAGATGCTGAAGAATGATATTGTAGAACCGTCCACTTCCGCCTGGTCATCGCCTATAGTAATGGTGAAAAAGAATGACACAAGCTGGAGATTTTGTGTTAATTACAAGAAGCTAAATGCAGTGAGTGAGCCGGACGCTTACCCGATTCCGTATGTGAGTGCAATCCTGGATAAGCTGAGAGATGGTAAATTTTTGACTACCTCGGTTGTAATATTGGTGTTGCATTCCATTTAAGGTCTGTTCGACACCCAAATTGTAAATCATCCGGAACAAAATGTTTCGCACACACTAGATAACTTTTAAGTAGTAGGGAATGTTAAATAAACGGGGGTTCGGAAATCGGAAAAAACTACTATTCGTCTCACAGTTGGGAACACAACATTTTGTTTGCCGGTCAAACTTCTCCAACAAAAAGAGCCATAATAATTAAAATAGTACACACTGAACGCAATTTTTATGCACAATTTACAATTAAACAAACTTTTAAACAAGACTCGCACTCTTTTTTCAAACTCTTAACGGAAAAAATCGACTATTACATATGTTTTGTGGGTAATACCAAAATTTTTTAAACAAAATAGGGGGATATTTTGTGATTTTAAAATGAAAAAATTTTTTGGCGACACCTAGCAATAGGAAGTCAACCTAAGCGTAGTAGAACAGACAGTTTTCTTCACTTTTCGTTTGCAGCGCCTCTCGTGACTGTTCGCATAGTTAAAAACAGTGTTCCAGTCTCTGCCATTTAAGTTAACCTTCTAAGGGGGTATGTTTTCTGAAAGCGAATGAAATCAGAGAGCCACGGCAAAGCAAGCCACGCAGCGCACAGAGGGAAGAGAGTATTCCTTTTGACTTTAAAAAACGTGGCTGTGAGTCGGAAACAGGCGGACTACGTTGTATTATTAAATAATGCGAGCGTTCTATAAATTCATTTTTAGAAAGGATTGAAGAACTGCGTTTTGCAAATAATACCTCTAGAGACGAACTGTTTAGATTGGCCGTTTGATTTTTGAATATTGATTTTGATCAGAAGCTATTGAACGAGATCCATTCTAGAACAACACGAGAAAGTATAAATTTATATAACTACTATGGAAAACCTATTTAGTAGACTAACTGAAATGTAAGGGTAGCGTGTGGCCGTAGCGAAGATGGGTCTACATGATGCTGGTAAAAAGAAAATATAACAACCGCCAATACGTGTCCATACAAGTTTTCGATACGGATGTGGTTGCACTGTTGGACACCGGTGCAAGTCATTCAGTCCTTGGCTCGAAAGGTATGTATTTAATTGAAGCGTTTGGTTGGCAAATATGCTTTAACTACTTTTGACGGTGCGTCATAGAAAATAAACGGTCATGTCAATCTTACCCATACAAATTAAGAGTATAGTTCGTATAATCAAATGCTTAGTTGTACCTTCTTTTCCTCATGGTCTTATCTTAGAAATTGAGTTTAGATTATGGCTCCAATAGTTATCATGTCGGCAATAGCAATTTAACTTGAAACTGTCTATATGAAGTGTTAGAATCTGATAGTAACAAAAATGCAAAAATTAAATTTGAGTACTAAATAAATAAATTTAGCGATATATCGTGGATGTCCATAAAGAAATTAGGTCGTACAAATGCTACTTGTAACAAGATAGACACTGGCGGGCGATACCGGTTAGGCAACTTCACTATAACTTATCTCCTTTTATATTAAAGCCCTTGCACAGAGAGTTAGATAATATTTTGGAGTTAGAAGTGTGTCAGCCTTCTAAAAGTCTGTGGGCTTCATCAGTACTGTTGGACCGAAATCTAACGGTGATTGTTGATGGTCGTAAATTAAATAGTTTGACAAAGAAAGATGCTTACCCAACAACGAGCTTGTCATAAAATCATGAGGCATTTGTCAATGTCCGAGGGATATTTTTTGACAGAAAAAATTGTAACTCAATTCATATTCTCGTTCGCAGCAAAATTCCATAAATATTCCCCAAATATATTTGTGACTGTCGGTTGTATTTCTGGGATTTTTTTCTTTGATTAGCGCATTTATACTTTGAACATTCGTATTGCCAAAACGTGACATTTTGAAATTTATTTGGAATGAAGTTGTCAAACTTAATAGTGATGTCATAGTGAATGCAAGTATCAGTGTAATGTTGACATGATTGGGTGAAATTGTTTCATATACCACAAAATGACAAGTACATGATGTTCTAAATATTGAAATAATTTTGTTCAATAACGTCAGAACATAATTTTTTTATGAATATCATTTTTACAACTACGTAAATATCGTTCAGCTTTCCTGCTTTTTTGTAAATTTCGTGATACAAAACCTGGAATATGTACAACAATTTGGTATGAACATTCCGACATTGTAACATCATTAATAATGTAATCATGATCTTGCGAAATGGAATTTATTATTCGACTTCTTGATCAATAATTAATTTATTTACACCAGGTGTACATACATTCTTCAGGTGTTACATATTAATTTCTGCTTGATGTTACCAGAACTGGTATTTGGTCTAGCGAATTACAATTCCACACACCACGATCCCTTACTTCCGCTCTAACCAACAGTTGATAAATTAAAAGGATTTGAGCTGCTACTAACACATTATATAAGCTCATTGCGCTCTTTAGACCAACAATAATCCCAAAAAAACAGATTTCCTGACTGAGTTAATAATCCCCTCTCCATCAATAAAAGTTAACTTCGACCTATAATCAACTGCGAAATTTATAAACTAACAAGTTTTTTTGTATTTGTTTGGCATTATGCCTTTTTGAATTCTGGAGCCACTAAAGGTCTGCTATTTAAAATGTCAAAGGTATTGGTCAATATTTTTAGGAATCGGATAGTAGCCCCACATCCCTTAAATTTTAGTGAATTTTCACAATATTCTAAAGAATCTACAACGGATTCGCTAAGAAGCTGAACCGCCAGCCTCACCTGCATTTTCTGATTAATGAAATTTACACGAGCCTTACGCAGTTTATTTCCAAGGTGTACATAATCATTGTCTTGTAATTTTTCTAGATATTCTATGTATTTCCAATGAATTAAGTTGCCATCGCCGTCTTTGAATACTTTTCCCCCGAAAGCGTTGCGCACCAATTTAGTCATATGACAAGGATCTAGGAAAAAGTACATATCATTTTTATTATCAATATTAAGTTTTGTTTGGATACTGCAATGAGCAACTAAATAAATGAGCCATTGTTACATTTAAAGGGCACCATCACAGGTAACAGACACCACCGGTGCCCTAGTATTGCCAACCAATGCAATGCACTTCTTGACTAAGGAATATTTTTGGTCTCCATTTAAACCATTTGACAAAAAATAACCTAATGGAAGTTTTCACGTGCCACTAATAGCAACAATTAACAAAACAAATCCTTCTTTAGCTAATTCATTTGATTCGTCATTTAGTTCAACTCCAAAATTTACCTATCCATGAAATGATTTACCAGAAGAGAGAGAACAAATTAATGATTTTTCAGAATTCTTTACATGTTTACTTAATGTATCAAAGGCTTCACTTGAAAACTCCGAAGCAGCATTAATAGTTTGCAACCATTTTCCTATAGTACTGACATTTGGCAAACAGGTGTCAAATACAGTTACAACGTAATCATAGGCTTTAAGCGAAAAAAAGTTTAATGTTAAGGCAAATTTACGTAGCTCCGGTGATAATTTACCTTTTCTTGTGAGTTTTATTTGCAATAATTCTATATTCATACTAGTCCTGTTCTCCAAAATACTTGCTTTTTGTTGTCTATTAAATAAATATTTTTTTAAACTTCATACTGTTTTAGAGAAAATAACGTTCTTTTATGTCTTTTTAATGACTGATTTAACACTGTATTTTTGGTTTGTTTTTGTTCGACTTGTTTTTCTTGGCGGGTCATCTAATGCTGGCTGGGCAGAAGTGGATTGGCGAGGTTCTACATGTTCAACTATAGGGATAGCTCTTTGTTCTATATCTTGTTTATAAGTGAGATATTTTCATAGTAATAATTAACATGTCGCTACCATAAGGTTGTATGTAGAAATTTTTAGTTTTGAGAAAACGCTGATGCAAATTATGAAGCTTGGTTTCGTAATATTATTAATGTCGTAATTAATGAAAGGCTGATATTATATATCTAAAAACTAGACTTGCTTATAAAATTTTGAAATGTTTCCATATTGTCGAAAATATACAGCACATACGACCTTTTTATTAAAAAAAAAAAACAAAAAGGATACATACGACTTTAGGGCAACATCAATTCTGTAGTAATTAAATGACTTTAACTCCCTAAAAAGTCCTGAAAAATGTATTAACTAAACTGTTGCCCTCGAGGCACGATTAGCTCTCCATATTTAAGCAATTCAGCTATTTTATCGGGTTTTGTTACTTTTTCTTCTCGTTGGAGGCACTATTTATACGTATATATTTCAGATCTTCTAGGCCAAGTTCTGGTACGCAATTGTGGTTTTTGTGGTTTTATTATAAAATTTATTTTGCCCCTTTTCTACTATTTATGAACGCCCTTGTAAAGAAAATTGTTATACTGCATGTTGTTGTGATTGAAGAAAGGTACTTTAAAAATGTTACTTGCTTCCTTCTAATCACAAGATTAAAATAAAAAATACTTTTAAGATACTTATAACTTTTATTTTAAGGAAGTGTCTTCCGACTATTTGATTACAACCTTTTACTACAACTTTAGGATTATTACTAACTATACAATCTGAAACTACCAATTAACTTAGAAACTAACAGCAGAAATAGGGGTGGAGTTATATTTGGCAAAAGAAGGAAAGACGTTTATCTCATTGGGTAACAAAATATAAGCTGTAACTAATGGTTCTAAAAAAAAAGGATAAAGACTATCAGAGATTGAAAGCAGTTTGCATCAAAAATAAGAAATATGACTCATAAAACAATTCCTGTACAAACAGATAACCTTATTAAGTGGTAATCTAAGAACTCTTGTTTATGCATGTTTATCATTGAGGGTTTTATGATTTAATAAATATTATGTTTGAAGATAAACTTAAATATACGATAGCAGTACAACAAAACAAGATATTGTGGGAAAGGTTATACAAAAAGAGACTACATAATATAATGTATAATAATATGATAAACGTACAGAGCCGGGCTCATAACACCTCCCCCCTTAATGAGAGATTTTATAATTCTGAAACTATTATAAAATCTCCAAAAAGACAAAACTTAAACTTTAAAATATCTAACTACCTACAGTCTATATCCTTGTAAAATGAAACTAAATACATAAAACCTTAAACTAATATTATTGATTGAGATTGAAGTATAAACTTAAATATATATTTAAAAAAATACAACGAAAATACAAAATTATGTCGCATTTATCAAAAATTATTTAGGTACTGGTCGCCTTGAAGGGATATAACCAATAGCTCTACGTGCAGAAGGAGCTGTAATTGATACATACTCACGTCGATCAGTTTCTTCTTCGTCATCGCGGTGATATTCCGCTGAATATCTATTTCTATTATTTATCGGTGGTTCGACAGTTTGATTAACTCTTACACAAATGTTGGGTACAATACCACAACACGAAGTTCCTTTGAAACATTTACAATATAATTTATACAGAATGAACAATACTGCAGTAACAGCAATAATATATGCTAATATAGATCCAGAAAAATTGTAGTTCGACAAAACGCTGTGCTTTATAATATCGTCTGTCAACTTTTCAATATCATCCAATTTATGACTCGCAATGTTTAGTTCGGGTATGTGTTTTGCAAGTGTCTTATAATGTTCGTTTATTATAATTTCCGATAAGTTTATGTTTTTTGAATTTATTTTTTCGCAACACTCGTCACTAATTTCAAACGGCGGAACAAATTCACTAAAAACTTTTGTCTTTAAAATGTTGTCGTGTGGTACAAGCATTGTCGATGCACTATAAGCCTTGCACTGTTTACCTATAGTGACGCTACCATAATTTTTTAGAATGATATCAACAGGTTTATCTTGATTTATACATGAAATTGTCAATGATTCAGGATGAGGTACTGCAAATAACCAAGTGTTAGCTGTAATTAGTTGAATAAAGACACCTCTATTTGAAGTTATTATGCGTTTCTCACATATGTCTGGTATTTTGTTAGTGACTTGTAATAGTTTCATCTCACAGTTTTCTACAACGTGTGCTAATGAGACCGGTTTTTGCTGCTTACAAATTAAATTATTTTCGGAAATTTTTATACATCTGTTGAATTCGAACTCGGAAAGTGTAATAAACTGTTGTTTGCTCTCGTCAATTGCGATATACTTTGACGATGGTTGAATAAAAACAAATTCATTTGAAGTTAATAATTTTGGAAAAGGTGACACTTTGTGAAGATAGAATAACTGAGTTTCTACTAAAGGAATGTTTATAATATAAACAAGTCGATTATTTTCGAAAAATACTTGTAGTTCCACTGTATTCAGCAAAAGATTAGAATTAGAAGGTTCCAAAGGTACTGGAAATTCAAGAGCGTGAGGTAAAGCTTCAGTGATCTGCCTTAGTTCGTAAATTAATCGTAGAGGAGTTAAAATTGCAGGGTGTAATAACCCTTTTTTAGAGACTAAAATTGCATTAATTATTGTCATGACTTCAAATTGTATTTGGCTTAACATCATATTAGTTAGTGTAACATGTTCGTCTAACCCACCTTTAATAGATAAGTATTTAATATCTTGTTGTTCTTTATTTAATTCATTAGATAGTTTTTTGATATTAATCTTTAATAAATTTTCATTATAATCTAACGTACCGATTGTATTATTAAAATTTATCAAAGTAGATTTAACTATTTTTGTTTGTTCTTTTAATAATTCCAATACTGAAGATTCATCTTTTACAAAGTCTGATATTTTTTTGTTATAATATGTCGCGTCATCATCGTTTAAAATACCAAATAAAACTTTTGTTGCCTTCCCAATAATATTAAACCATCCCCGTTTATGTCTGTTTGAAGGATTTTGTCCTACCAATTGATGTAACACTTCTAATTCTGAAGTTTCTTTATCGAAGGAATATTTTGATGATTTTAGAAACAAATCGCATATATAAAAATGATATTTCATGTTTGTGTGACTGCATAGATCGGAAGTTATCTTAGCATATGTTTTAAGTGAGCTAAGTTTATTGTTAAGATTATCTAAATCTACGAAAGTAATTATTTTCCATTTGTTATTAAAAAGTCGGAGTTCGGAGATTTTTTCAAAATGAATCCCTGGATTATGATCGTAGGAGGTCACATTATAATCCGCACGGCTCAGAGTTAAGATTATTGCGATGTTCATTAGAAGGGTTAATCTGAAAGAAAGAGATAAAAATAAATAATGTAATCTTTGTATTTTGAGTTGAATTTTGTAATATAGGTGTACAATATATACAAATATAGCTAATTACAATATTAATCGTAAAAATGTTTTAACCTATTAGCATGTATAGTTTGTTTCTTTTTCCCGGTTTGAATAGTATAATTTACATCAGAATTTTTTTTTGTGATTATGTAGGGTCCGACCCATAACGAAGTGAGTTTTTTGTTTCTTCCTCTCCGTACTGATTCGTCAAAAAGTAGGACTTTATCTCCGACTTGAAAAGTTTGTGTTAAACAATTTTTATCATAATTTTCTTTAGAAATGTTTTTATTTTTAATTAAATTTTCCCTAGCAATTTGATTTGAATATTGAAGTTTTTGTTTAAGATTAGTAACGAAATCATCATAAGAATATTGGGTTTTTATAGGCTGATTTATTGATGTAGGTAAATTAGGGTTGTGTCCAAATAAAAGTTCAAAAGGTGAGTATTGGGTAGCAGTATGTGGAGTTGTGTTATAAGAAAAAGTTGCGAAAGGAAGCCAACTATCCCAATCTACTTGAGAAGTTGTTATAAAGTGTCTTAAATATTCTTCAAAAACTCTATGAGAGCGCTCTAGAGCTCCGTTTGATTCAGGGTGATAACTGGTTGTTTGAATTTTTTTTATTTTTAAGAGTTTACAAGTGCTTTTAAACAGTTCGCTTAAAAAATTTGATCCTTGATCTGTAACTAGATTCTCAGGTAATCCATAGCGACATATTACATCTGTTACAAAATAATAAGCTACAGTAGAGGCCTCCTGATTTTTAATTGGAATGTTAATAGTAAATTTAGAAAGGTCGTCTTGAAAAGTGAGAATATATTTATTACCTGCCTCTGTTTCAGGTAAGGGACCTACAATATCTAAGAAACATCTTTCAAATGGCTTGGAAGCCGTTGTGGTAATTACCATTGGCATTTTAGTTTTACGTGATAATTTATTTTTTTGGCAAAGTTCGCAATTTTTTATAAAACGTTTTATATCTTTTTTCATACCGCGCCAGGTATATAATTTAGATAATTTGTTATAAGTTCGAGATACTCCTTGATGACCGCCTAATGGACTATTATGATATTCTTCTAATATTGTTTGTTTTTCTGTATCTAATGGCGTTAATAAGTTATTGTTTATTATTGATATTTCTATATCTAAATTCTGAAAAATATATCTTATCATGGGGTAAATAATTTCCCATTTAACTAGAGGGTTATAGTGATATTTAATAAACGATATCTTTTTTGTGTCCGTTTTAGATAAGGCATTCCTCAGTTCATGTAAACACGACCAGATAGATTGGTAATTAATGTCGTTACATGAGTTATCATTATCTGTTAGCAAAAATATGTTACAATCATTATTTTTATGTTGGTAAACAGAAGATATATTCAATTCATTATTGACATCAAAAGATTGAAAAAATTTGTTTATTTGTTTGTTGTTCTTAAGAATGTCTAATTGATTTTCGTCAAAACTCTTTGCTAAAAATAGAACTAGTGGGTCTGATTCCCTAGTTTGAAATAAATGTGTATCAATTTCTTTTATTTTTGTGTTAAGAATTATATGTGATCCGAGATAATTTTGAAATTCTTGGTAATCAGTGATTATGTCACTGTTTACTTTATATATTACCCTACTCAATGCGTCCGCATTTGTATTAATTTTACCAGCTTTATAAACTACTTCAAATGTATACTCTTCGAGTTTAAGTCTGAGACGTGTTAATCGAGAACCTGGATCTTTTACATTTAATACATAAATTAACGGTTTATGATCTGTCACTATTTTAAATTTTGTACCAAATACATAGGGTCGAAAATGTTTTACTGCCCAGACTGCCGCGAGTAATTCGCGTTCTGTAGTCGAATAGTTTTGTTCGGCTTTATTTAAAGTCCTACTTGCGAAAGCTATAGGCCTGTCACTGTTAACGGCGCCTTGCGATAAAATCGCACCAATTGCATAACTACTTGCATCAGTTGTTATAATAAATTCTTTAGAAAAATCTGGGTATTGAAGAACGGGAGGAGAAATTATGCTTTCTTTTAAAGATTCAAAAGCAACTTTGCATGTTTGATCCCAATTAAATTTAACATCTGTTTTTAATAGTTTAGTTAGTGGTTTAGATATTTTAGAAAAATTTTGAATAAATTTCCTATAATAACCTACAAGACCTAAAAAAGATTTTATGTCCTTAGAATTTTTAGGATTAGGAAAATTTGAAATACATTCTATCTTGGAGGGATCGGGACTTATACCCTTTTCAGTTATAATATGTCCTAAATACAAGCATTCTTTACGTAAAAATTTACACTTGGAAGGTTGAAGTTTTAGATTATGTTTGCGTAATCTTTCAAAAATGTCAGTTAGCCTTTCATTATGTTGTTTTAGATTATTTGCGTAAATTACTATATCATCTAAATAAATGAAACATTTTATACCGTTAAGCCCACTTAAAACGGTATTCATTAGCCTTTGAAAAGTAGCCGGGGCTCCTTTTAATCCGAAGGGTAGTCTATTATAAATATAATGACCTGTTGACGTACTAAAAGCGGTTTTAATTTTATCTTTCTCATCCATTTTTACCTGTTGGAAGCCATTAGCCATATCAAGAGTTGTAAAATAATTAGCATTTCCCAGTTGGTCCAAAATATCAGTAATATTAGGGAGCGGGAAAGCGTCTGCTCCCGTGGTTATCTCATTAACTTTCCTGAAATCTACACATACGCGATATTTAGGATTGTCCGGGGAATCAGATTTTTTAGGCACAACTAATAAAGGACTATTCCATGGGCTGCAAGAAGGAGATATTAATCCATCTTCCAACATTTGATCGGTTTGTTCTTTTATAACTTCACGATGTTTAAATGGAAGTCTATAAGGTTTAATATTAACAGGACCTTTATTTGGATCTGTAGGAATTTCGTGTTTAACTGTATTAGTACATGTTAATTTGTCACCTTCTAAATAAAAAATATCACAAAATGTTTTGCAAATTTCCAGCAAGGAGTCTTCTTCTTCCTTATTTAAGTCTTTTAAATCTATAACATTTTTAAGCCTTTTAAAACGAGAACTATTATTATTACATTGATTAGTTAAATATTGTGTTTCGGATTTGTTTACAGAAATAGGTTCAATATTTACTCTTGGCAAAGGGACGGTTATTGATTCACTTGAAATATTTAATATACTGACAAAACACTTGTAATTTCTTGCTATCGTTACAACTGATCCCAAATAAAGGTTTTCCGATATTTGTTTAGCCGATACTATTGGAATTGAAAATCACTTTTTAATTTTGATACTTTCGTTATTATTTGCATTGATATTTTTATAAATTTCTGTTTGATACTTATTATTTGAACAGCTCTGTTGCGGGAAAAAGCAGCTGACCGGCTGTTCATGGTCGGCGCTTTTTACTCGTTTCCCGAAAATGTTTGAAAATTTGTGTTAGTAGATGGATTAGGGTTATTATATTCGCTTTCTAAATTTGGTCTGTGTTCAATTTCAACAGTATTTATCGACTGTTGTCTCCCTGAATTTTGATTGTTTCCTGGATAATTATTTTGAGAGTGTGCAGGTTCGTATTGACCACTCCGATTTCTATAATTGTGAGAATTTGAATAATTATTATTTCTGGAATAATTTCCGTACTTTTGACTGTTGTTTTGGAAGTTTTGATCTCTAAAATTATTATACCTTTGATTATTATATCTCCTATCATTTGTTTGGCTAAAAGATTGACTAGAAAAATTTTGGTTACTAAAATTTCTGGTTTGGGGTGAATAGAAATGATTGTCCCTAAACGAATGACTTTGTTCGTGTTTTAAAAGAAGTCGACATTGAGAGGTCAAGTGGTTGGTTTTCGAGCAATACAAACAAGAATCAATGTTATTCTTAAAAGTTTTAACGAAATTTACGTTTCGAGATTCTTGTATATTCTTAAAATGATCATTTTTTTCTAGCTGTAACTCAAGTGCTATTGTTATCGCCTTGTCTAGGTCTAAAGTATTTTCGGCTATTACTCTTATCTGCGTTTTTTCATCAGTCAGACCTTTTCTAAAATTATTAACCAAAGTGTTTTGTAAAGTTTCAATTAGTACTTTGGCTTCTTGAGCATCATAGTTTAAATAACAAGTTTCCTTATATTTATTAAAAAGTAATTTCAAACGATCGCCAAAATTTTTAGTATTTTCTCTAAAGTTTTGTTTTATATTCATGATTTGAGATAAATAGTGAGTCGGTGGAGTTCTATCTGTGAATTGCTCCACTAAAAAGTTTTTTATTTCCCCCCAATTATTAAATATTTTATTTTGAGTCACTTCCTGAGCCTTTCCTTTTAATTTTGTTCCAAATATTAAATTAGCTAAAACAGTTTGTTGTGTTTCCTTAACAACCCGCATCATTGCGTCACAATTTTTAATAAAAAACTTTAATGAATTACCATCGCCGTAGCCATCAAATGAATCGATTTGATTTAAAATGTCGATAGCGTCTTTACCAGACATATTTATTTAGATAAAGAGAGAAACTAAGAAAATATATATAACGAAAGTAACGTTATTTTGACTTTTTTTTTTTTTTAATTAGTTGCAGTACGTCACACCTTTAATTTGTATATATAATAACTTAGAATTGTTTTTAAATAAGAATAGTATTCAAAACAAAAATAGCGTCACTAAAGAAAAACAAAACAAGACTCACTTTTTCATCCTTGGATCTGCCTCCGTAAGACGTTAAGTGGTTGCCTTTTCTAGATGTCGTTGCGTCTCCGCGCTCCTCCAAACCACTCCAGTTATCTCTCGTTCCGGGAATTTAGCTGCGACTCCGCGCACCTTCTAATTTCCTTCAAAGTTTCGCTATTTCCGGACTTTTCCGCTGCGTCTTTGCGCTCCTTCAGAAAAATCTCTTGGTTTACCGCTGCCACTAATGTTGTGATTGAAGAAAGGTACTTTAAAAATGTTACTTGCTTCCTTCTAATCACAAGATTAAAATAAAAAATACTTTTAAGATACTTATAACTTTTATTTTAAGGAAGTGTCTTCCGACTATTTGATTACAACCTTTTACTACAACTTTAGGATTATGACTAACTATACAATCTGAAACTACCAATTAACTTAGAAACTAACAGCAGAAATAGGGGTGGAGTTATATTTGGCAAAAGAAGGAAAGACGTTTATCTCATTGGGTAACAAAATATAAGCTGTAACTAATGGTTCTAAAAAAAAGGATAAAGACTATCAGAGATTGAAAGCAGTTTGCATCAAAAATAAGAAATATGACTCATAAAACAATTCCTGTACAAACAGATAACCTTATTAAGTGGTAATCTAAGAACTCTTGTTTATGCATGTTTATCATTGAGGGTTTTATGATTTAATAAATATTATGTTTGAAGATAAACTTAAATATACGATAGCAGTACAACAAAACAAGATATTGTGGGAAAGGTTATACAAAAAGAGACTACATAATATAATGTATAATAATATGATAAACGTACAGAGCCGGGCTCATAACAATGTTGTAGGTTATCTTATATATCAAAGCTATATATAATTAGCCAATGTTTCTGTTATATTTGAGATTTTTTTTTTTTCGTTTTTGACCCTTTTTTATACTTGTGTTAACCAGTTCATTTATGTAACATTTTTTAGGTTATATTCTATCGCAACTATGAAAAATTATTCCGTATTTCAAATAAGTTTAGGAAGTATATATTTTTTTATTTTGACCCCTTTTACATTATTTACGAATGCCTATGAAAACAAGTTATTTATAACACATTTTATAAGCTATATTCAATCAAAGCTATAAATAATTAGTCAATATTTCTGCTATGTTTAAGAAATACGTTTTTTTCTAACCTTTTTACCCCATTTTACACATTTTTCGAATGTCAATGTGGTCTAATTGATTAAGTTAAATATTCTAGGTTATATTTAATTAAACGCACAAAAAGTTGTTCAATATTTCGAATAAGTTTAAGAATTATGATTTTTTTTATTTTTGAACCCTCTATTAAACCTTTTGCCTACGCTCAATGTTAATCACCACCTATAAATATCCTGTAGTATTTTCGTACCAAATGTGGGTAAAATCCGTTTCTGAGTTATGACGGATACAAATTTTTTCTGACCCTTTTATAGAATTTTCACGGACGCCTATGGTACATTGATTTTTGTCGTGTATTTTTAACACCAATTCAAAACTGCTATCATTAAGCAGGAGTCAGATGCGAATAACTATGGGACTCCTTACTGGGCATTGCGCTCTGAGAGACCACCTAAATAAGATGGGGCTGTACAATGGAGACCTGCAATGCAGATTGTGTAATGGGGCAGTTGAAACAGCTTACCATGTAATATGTGAGTGTGTAGTTCTACAACGAAGACGACACGCTATTTTTGGGCATTCGCTGATTGCGCCAGCAGATATTGACGCCCAACGCATAACTGAACTCCACAAGTTAGTGGAGGGTACAGGGTTGCTGGATTGGGTGGCATAATATACGGGGATTTTTCACAATAAGCCCATGAGGCTGCAGTGAAACCGGGGACTTAAGTCGTACGGACCCTTTCAAAAAAAAAAAAAAAAAAAAAAAAACACCAATTCAACTAGTTAAATATATTTTTTTTTTATTTCCCCCTTTTCTACTATTTACTAACGCCTATGTAAATAAAAAAATTATGCTGCATTTTGTAGGTTATCTTATATCAAAGCTATATATAATTTGCCCATTTTTCTGGTATATTTTCAGTGTCCCACGTCCAAATTTCCATAGGGTAATAGAATCTACTTAAGAACTTTCAAATCGATCATATCTTTGTAACTTAAATTCTTTATTATTAAAGGATATTTCTTATTAGCAGATTTTATGACTGTTGGCCATTAAAGTGGCGAATGAATGGAGATTCCTTTCTTGGCTCGTTCAATTAGGCTATGTATACAATCTACTTCCATTTCCGTGTGACAGGTTTCTAAGAATTTTACGTGAATTTCTTCTATTGGTAATTTGTTAACCGCATAGAGCAATAGAGCTGCAATGTATCTATTGCGGTTTTGTCCGCCACATGAGTCAGGTGTTAGACATACATTTTTTTAGAAATGGGCTTGTTTAACAAAACAAGACTTAATTCAAGAGTTTGTCAACCACAATACTTTCACCAGACGGCCGTTGATAATAATAATTTTATTGAACCAAAAAGAATTTACAAACTCCACATAGGTTCATCCTTTACCTTTACATAACAATTTTAATTTTTTATTTTTTCTTACTTATAACTAACCCTTAATTATGATAAACTAACTACACCATAATTATAAAGATAATGAGAGAGAACAAAAAAACAAAACACTAGTCATGAATACAAAATGAAATTAAAACGAGAAAAAGAGAAGGAAACAGTCAAACTATGCGATTAAGCAGAACTCTCTAAACTCCGTTTTAAAAACTTTTGGTTGTGGTTCCTTTATACTAGATTATTATATAGTTTGACACCTTTTACCAGGATCGATCTATTAATATATTTGAATGTGCAAGAGGTATGTGAACATCAAATTTCTTGTCTGACAATCATAAAAAGTATGTCTATATTCAAAGAAAGATTGGAGAGGCGGTCACGCATCAATACGCGATGAATATGACTACAGACCTGATATGTATAGATATCATTCAGGCTCAGTATACCGTAATCTTTATATAAATCATTCGTATGATAAGTATGGGGCAGGGAGTACAAATTTTTTATAGCTCTATTCTGAAGAACTCTAAGTGGACTGAGGAGTCTTTCAAATGTAGAGTACCATGCGACTGCCAAGTATTGCAATCTATGGCTATGAATCAACGAAAAATATATTGCTCTTCAAAGATATGTCGATACACAGTAGCTCAAACGCCGCAGAATACCGATAGATGGTGAAATCTTTTTAATTAAGAGAGAGATGTTTTTTTACTTATTTGAATTCATGTGAATTTCCCATCACAGTACAAACCCAAAAACTTAATAACGTTTGAGTAGCCCAGTATGCCCCCATCAAACTGCAACGGCCGCAACTGTGGTGGTTTGCTCTTTGCAATAAACATAAAACTAGATTTTTCCACATTTAATGTTAATTTATGAGATATTAACCATTTATTTATAAGATTTAAATCATTTTTTATAACGTTCAGCAGTTCAACCTCAGAATTGCCAGAGTATGTAAGTGAGGCATCATCTGCATAAAACCTTAAGTTTCCCTTAAAGAGAGATTTAGTTTTGCTAAAGATTTAATATATACAAGAAACAAAGTGGGTCCAACAATAGAGCCCTGGGGTACCCCACAAGAGACCGACAAAATGGAACTGGACACATCAGACACTGAGACACACTGCACCCTCTCAGACAAGTAACTTTCAAACCACTGATATACTACACCCCTGACACCCAAATTCTCCAGTATATTTAATAATATTGCATGGTCGACGGTATCAAAGGCCTTTCGTAAATCCAAAGACACCAAGGCACAACGAAATCCTGCATGAAGTCTTAATTGCAGGTGAGATATCAGATCCACAGCAGCAGACTCCGTGTCACTAGATAGACTAGACAGGACACCCGCTAATTCGTGGGTACATTCCTTCACGATATTAGTGTGAATTTTATCATAACCACTTGCCTTGTTTGTCTCCATCGCAAGCAATATTCTCCTCACTTCGTCCTCGTCAGTTGGTCGAAAGTACATACTACTAGCGGAATAAAATTCAGTATTTCGAAGAACCTGTGCGGAGGGTATCATCGCAGCAAGACTGGGACCAATACCACAAAAAAAAAACTATTCAGTTCATCGGCTATGGACTTTCTACATACAACAACACTGTTGCGCACATTTAAAGAGTTTATCGTATTTTCACCATTTTTGCGCTTATTTGTTAAGATGGAGCCAATCACCTTCCATGTATTCTTGAGATCGTCGTTAATTTTCTGAAACTGGTCATGGTAGTAAGATTTTTTAGCATATCTAATAGCAATTTTAATATTTCTTACTGCTTTCCGGTACCTTTCCCTGAGATGTTCACTATAAAGATATTTTTTTTGTTTTAAGTAAAATATCGGTCAAGGATTGTTTTGAATTTTCTTGTAAAAATAATCCTTGACCGATATTTTACTTAAAACTACATCATTTATCCACGGACTTCCCTTGTATTTTACTTTGATTAACTTAGTTTGGATTGTTGTGTGATTTTTGAAACAATTAACACACGAGTTATAGTTTTCATTAATATCCCTACCTAAGTTGTCACCAAAATTTAAAAGGCACGTCATTGATGTGATTAATTTGTCTAACAATACTCTTACTAGAAAAACCTGTAGGAGCATCCTTAATACTAACCAACTGGAGATCATGATCACTGAAACTACGCTCAATAATTGACACACTATGCACGACATCCGGACAATTTATTAGGACATGATCTACGAGTATCAACGTTTTCGAATGCCGCATGGCTATTGTTTCATTAGCAAAAATAAAACCATTAGACTCGCATAAACTGTTATATTCTAACTGTAACCTAGTTTTATTCAGTAAATCAATATTTAAGTCTCCTATAAGAATAGTTTTTATGTGTCCAGAATTCCCAAATTCTTGCTGAAGGAGTTTCATAGTCCTGCTAGTATCCTCGAAAAAATGAACTAGGATTATATATTATCATAATTTTTAAGGAATACAGAAATGAAAGAAATTCCATCTCTCTCTACCGAATTGATTGCCCCACAATCAAAAGACTCACGCAAGAATATAGCAGATCCACCTCCCCTCTTATCCCTGACGCAAAATATTGGTTTATAATGTCACAAATAAGAAAGACATTAGTATAAGAATATGAATTTTATAGGAACGGTGCATTCACGTAGTCCCAATTTGAGAGTTAGAAAATAAGGGTAGAGCCTCCCTTATGTCTTTTAGTATTTGAAGATTAAGGTAAGCGTGCTCTACTGAGTTAAATCTTTATTATATATAGTTTAAAGAAGAGATTGAGCTTTATTAATTTACTCGCTTGGCTTGTTGAGCTATTCGAGAATCGCCCACTTATATCACGCTCACGAAAGAGGATCTTATTGATTCTTCCTCGTAAACGAGTGACGGTCTGTATTTGAGCGGCGTCTCTCAGTTAATAGCTATTTGATTAAATTGAAAGACACTATATCAAAAATAAAAGGAAAGTCAGATGAATATTACTAACTATTATTTATTTAATTATTTAGAAAATGTACAAAAATCAATTTAACAAAAAAGGACAAGTTTAAAAATCAACAATTATAAAAATCAAAAGTTCGTACTTACATTACAATCATTTTTGACGACACAACTGATATTTCGTTCGCGTAAATAAAATGGTTAAAATTATAAATATTTAATGTAGCTACTAATAATATTAATTCGCGTTATAATAAACTATAAATCTTAAGACACTATATCCAACGGGGGGAATTAGCGCTTCTAGGACCCGAAGTTTGGAGAGAAGACCCCGTTTTTCCTGTTGCGTTAAAATTTATAACCTTTGATTATCTCCACTCTTTCGAATATCGACCAATGCAATTGTCTATTCTTAGCGTCGGTCGTACCGTTTTTTGCTGAGGTTTGCAATTTGTCTATTAGGTACAATACCGATGCTAAAGTCATGACTTGTATAAACTTTGATGAACTTTTATAAATTATTAAATCAGCGTAAAATAGCTAGTTCGACCGGATGCAATATTTTTATTACAATATACCGGGTGTGACAATAATTATGAATGTTAAAGTATGATTCATCATCCTTTTTCAACCATGTTTCACACACCACAATCACATGAATTTCAATATCAAAATCAGCAATAACAGCTTCAAGTTCAAAAATCTTATTTTTTAGAGATCTAGCATTAGTGTAAAGAATATTTAATTTAAATTTAGGTGATAAATTAAATATAAGTATAAATCAAATTAATGTTTCTATGAATGAGGTGCCCGTTCCTTTTACAGAGGAGCATAGGAATTTAGGCTTAGTTTTTGATACAACTTTGAGGTTTAATAAATATTACAGAGGGCATACTTTCGACTAAAGATACGAGTACTTTATGCGAATAGACATTCACTTAGTCTTAAATTAAGAAAGACACTCTGTGAATCTCTTGTTTTGTCGTTGTTTGGATATGGAGACTATATTTATGGCCCGTGTCTGGATCAGAGAACTATTGCTCGAATACAGGGAGTCCAGAATGCTTGCTGTCGATTGATTTATGGTTTGCGCAAATTTGACAGTCTCGCATAAGTTGAAGGAGCCTGCTTGGTTGCCTATGACGTATATGTGGGAAATCCACCTCTTGACTTTTGTTCATAATATTATAAAAACCAATGAACCGGCTTATTTACGCAAGAAACTAAGACACAGATACTCATTGATGGACAGAGAAATTCGTGCTGTACAATATTCGCGCCTCAACATCCCGCGGCATGGTACTGCGCTGTTCGAGCGCAGTTTTTCTTATAATGCGATACATTTGTATAACTCCCTAAATAGCGAATTCTTGGCATTGAGCTCCAACCTTTTTAAAAAACGTATAAAGCAGTTTTATCTTAACAAACATTTGGGAAATTGATTGTCATTGCTGACAATGTATATTATAGTAAATTGATACTCTGCCGTGTTTGTGTGTGTGCATTTCATTGTCCTCCAATAAGTGCTGTATTATTATTGTATGTCAAATTTGTAACGCTATTATGTTTAGCCATAGGAGTTATTATTCGTTGCTTGTTCATTGTACCTTAGGTTAAGCATAAATAGCTATTGCAGCTAGGCTTCGCCTTTTGTACTATTTATTGAATAAAGTCGTTTTTTATTTATTTTTATTTTATAAAATATATTTAGAATTAAAATCGCATATACCTGTAAACCGCTTCAGTTCCCAATCTGTTTTGGACATGAATTAATAATAATAATAACAAACAAATACCTAACAAAAAAAAACAAAAATATTATCTCAATTCTCCTCAGCAACATTGCCGATCAACGTCTCCACCATCTGCTCATCAACCAGCTTCAACACCTTCCTACCATCCATTTTCTGACAAAAAACATTTTCATTTTTTACCGAAACGTACTTCTACCCTGTCGATCTAAGCTGCCGCCTGGCCCTAATAAATATCTGTTTCGTTTCCTTCATCAAATCTTCATTTATGTAGATATTTCTGGCATCTCCACTGATATTAAACTGAACAATGCACCCTTTAGCTTTCTTTTTCGCAGCACAAGGTCCCTTGTACTACACGATTTAAATGTTACTAAAATAAGTTTATTTGGCATATTACTTGGTAAAACTTTTATTTGAAAATCACTGTTTGGTATATTTGCACCCAGTCCAGTAAATAGTTTTTGTATATCGTTTAGTGTTGTTGGATCATTTGCCACCTGCAAACCCATTATTTTGTGTTCCATAATATTACTTTTGTTTTGATTTATTTTAAACGCGTCCATGGCCTTTCTTAGATTCGCCACTTCCAACTTTAAATTATCATAGTCCTTTTTGATCTATTTCAGATCATTGCACACTGCCTTTAAAGAGCCTCTCAGGCCCTCCATTAAGTTATTATTAAAACTCATGACTTCTAAATCGCTAAACTTTTTATTTATGGCATCCATGATATCCCTATTACTGGAGGCACTCTTATTTAAGTCAGCATTTTTCTTCCTCCTTATATGTTGCGTAACATAAAACACCATTCTTTTTTGTCTGCTAATAGTCAAGTTGTATGTACATATCTTGTGTGTGTAGTAATAGGAGGACTGTAAAGAACAGCTTGTAAGTCAAAGGTAAACGATTTATAGGTGGCATCGTTCTTAGCTTTGGTTTTATCAGTTTCTTTTTCCACTCTTGCTAAATCCTTGTTCTTTATGTGGAGTTGATAGTCGTGTTCTTACTGGTTTTGTCTTCTTCAGTCAAGTTCTTGAATTTTTTACATATACGGCACGTATCCCTTTTCGGTTTAAAGAAGCTAAGATTATACTGTGTGTTGAATAGTTTGCTATAGCTACCAAATTTTACATCAATCAGTTGTTTGTTTTCTTCACAGTATTCTCTATAGAGCTCATACAGCTTACTTATCGCCAAATCGTCATGTAAAAATTGTCTTCTGGTTCTTTTCCGACAGTAATGGCTTTCGATCCGGGGAAATGAGTCAATATCTGTTTTGACTCTCTGTAGAGCTGTTTCTGATATTTTGTGTTTTGGTGGATGTTTTCCACGCATATCTTCTGCAATAAATGGAAATTGCTCATCGATTTGTTTTTTCTTTGCTACAATAACTGTTCTCTCACCAATATCAAACGTTTTTAAAAAAAAACTTCTTGCAGACTTTTACATTTTCAGAAGTTCCTTTTTTAGAAAAATGGTAAATATAAGTAAATTGTCTTTTACTGTTTTCTGGAGATATTTTGCGTCTCCTTGTCACTGGTACACATTTGACCATTTGGCATATGAAATCGCCCTGTCTTGAATAAGAACCCAGAGACCAATAATTTTCATGCAAAGGCTTTCTTTCGTCGTCACCTAAATTTTCGGCGCATTTCATTTTATATTTACTGCAGTCAATTTGCTTTGCGGCTCTATTAAGTACAATATTCCCAACAGAATTAACATACTGTTTTCCGAAGATGTTTTATTCTATTATTTTCATAATTTTCTGATTGGCGCTTTCTTTTACGGGTACCTCGTTCGACAAGGTCATCGATATTATTAATTTCATTAGCTGGGAATTTGTCATGCGATTCGCTACTACTCACTTCATTTTCAATAATAAAATCAGGCTCATCTTTGTAATTGGGACTACCAACATTATGAAAGTGATAACTACCCCTTGGTTGATCTCCATTAGATGAGTAATTTTTATCATGGTAGCTGTCTCCACCATTTCTATCATCTTTATCGCTGTATGCGTCTTGAAGTTCATAGAGATAAGTTTTCTCTTCAAGGTCAATAATGTCTCCATTTATCATATCATTCATGGTTCGGTTCTATGATACTGGGCAAAGATAGATTATTTCCTGGAAATAACACCTCGGAAATGGGTTCTAGCTGAAGAGGAACCACATGAATCTGATCTTCAGGGAGCTGTAATATATCATGAAATTCTCGCTGTTCGAGTTGGACTACTGTGACAGTTCAATTTTACTTTACAGAGGCAGGCTTCTAGAATTATTTTAATAACGATTTTAACTGTACTATTTTTCTATTGATTAGGTGCTATTTATACTGTACTAATATTACCTATAAGTCTATGTACTACTCTACACATTTTTGTTAACTGAGTGACAGAGTACCTACTGTTAATTATTTTTAATGTTTAGCGTGGGCGGCAACCGATGCGCGGGGGTGTAGATCGTTGGCCACTATTAAAACCCTACATGCCTGTAATTTAAATATTTTTATACTACTTACTATTGGATTCCAAATGTAAGACGAAATAAGGGTCATATTGGCGATTGTTTAGCTGGACACATATCGGCTCTTTTTATTGCTAATTTGGGTACCTGCGAGGTTCTTTCTCGTGATTTGGAGAACATTCGATCACTTGTAGTTTTGATATGTGGGTGGATTCCTGATTCAGATAATTTTCGTTAAGTGAACAACTTATGTAAAATCAGTGTTGGATTTTATCGGGATATCCGTTGATAGTTGTGGTTTAGGGTAGTGGATGAAAATTTTGTACCCGACCCACAATAACCAATTCATTTTGGATTTGACCACTCTCAAAACACGTAAGTGATTTCGGTTTTTCCCTATTAAACCAATCTCCGAATAATTGGGAATTTTCCAGATCTGGCAATGCAAGTGTCGTAATTGTTTGTACCTGTGTCTACAGGTTGTATAATATTTTCCACGTCAATTAAGGAGAAAAAAACCCTTCACTAAGAGGTATGCTAATAGTAAGATTTGTAATTATTTTTTTTTCTCATGAATTTTTCTTTAAATAAACAAATCTATATTCCCTTTCCATAATCATTGGTTAATTAAAAAGATGTCAATGTTTTATAATTTATTTCATTAATTGCAATTGATTCAATATTAATTAATCCCTAATATCTGGAAGTACCTAACGGTGACGGTTCCTTTTTAGGGGTTTTTTTTTTCCATCTAAGGAAACCACCTAAAATAAGAATTTCCTGAGATCCGTATCACGAAACACCTGACCAGCACCAAATTTTATATGTAATATCCGAGTCGAACCCTGGATTGTTGATGCTGGACTCACTGGCGTCGTCAACCCTCAACTTTTAAACCCTCACGGGGTGTCACCAGGATCGTCCCAATCACCGCTGGACTAGTCGAGGCCAGTATACCGTACATTTATCGTTTCCTTTTTTTTATACGTGTGATAATATACCTATAATATCAACGGTTGTGGTTTGTTTCAACTTATCTATATTGACTGCGTGTGCGGGGGTTGCCCACAAGGATTCCTAATTTAATAGCCTTAGAACTGCCTACATTTATTTGTAACCACTTTTGTAGACTATAATTATTGTGATAATTTTGAGGTTTTTTTGTTGTTAAGTTTATAATATATTGCATGGTTTGTGATTGCCTACTTATTTATTAAATAATATTTCTACAACTCAACCATTCGTTTCAGTTCGTTTTAATATTCTTGTCGAAATAGCTTTGATGGGTTTCGCAGTTTAAGTGATCATAGCTGGCGAATATACAGGGTCAACCACAAAACTGCGTGGCGCTATCCATCCTATTAGATTTTGAAGTAACCCTGTATACTCTGAGCTGCCGGGAGTGAGTACTTTTAATGTCACCATTATTTAATTATCCCCTGTAGTATAAGAGTCTCATATTATAGTTCTCACTCGGCGAAGGGTTGATCTTCAGGTAGGTTAAGTTAGGTATATTATAAACCACTCCCTTAGTTTTCAATAAGTAGGTGGCATTAATTTGGCGCTCAACGGAAAAGACATTCTACAGTTTATTTTTTTAAGCTGCTTAAGCGTTAATTCGGCGGTTAGCCATTTTTTTTATATACATTATAGATAATTTTTTTTACCCTCTCACACAGACTTTTCTGGCGATTTTTTTTGGGCGACACCCGCTTACTCGCACGTATCTGAACTACAAAAATATTTTTTCTTGAGGTGAGTGTTGTGACGGTTGTTATTCTGACCATACCTGCTATTAATCATTATCATCAAACTAAAGAATACTTATTTCGTTTTTTATAAGTTCAATTGTTAATAAATACATACATTCTTTAAGGTACATTTAAATACATCGAATTTTTTTTTCTAAACAAATACATTTTAAAATAAGGTAAATTGTCAGTTTATATTGCTGTTACAATTGACAAATTGTTTTGTTGTACAGGGTGGTCGGATTTATGATCGGAGCATACATTTACTACATGTAGGTACTTAATACGGTGATAGATATGATAGATAATTCACACACTGTCGGACCTTATCTATAATAATTGTTTGATAGTTTTATTGATATATTTCTGTTTTTATTATACCTATATTTATTATATTTGGTGGTTTATCAATAAAGTGATATTGTTTAAGAAATTTATAGTTACAGAAGAGACTTTATACAGTCTTATTATTTATAAGATTTATTTAGGTATATGATTTTTTTTTAAGGAATAATATTTTAGTATATTTCCGAAGCGTGGATAGCAGATAACCTGTTGTAATACCTATTCGTGTGTAATATTTTTTTGCGATTGGAAGTTTCCTTCTTGTTTTTTTAGGAAGAGGAGGGAATTTCAAATAATTTTAAATATTTTAAATTATTTTCAATAATATTATATATATTTATTTGTTTAAATGTGATCAGCTTCAGCTAACCTTCACTGCAGAACAGCATACGTTTTTTACGTGCCCAAAGCATTTTAGTTCTAATTTATTAATTTCATTTTCCAATTTTAAATTTACGATTTTATATTTCGGTTCATTCGGGTATATAGTATACGCTTGAGAAATAAAAATGAATATTGATTACCTTCATTCTGATGAACTAACGTTCGAACTAGTTGTTCGGGGGTTTTCCGGTGATGGGGCTGTCCCTGATAAGCGCAAACGATTGCGAACTGCAATAAGAATGATAGAACGACCCTCAGTTGTATCTAGTGAGCACATAGGGGATCCGGCTGAGGAGGTTTCTGTTTGCAAACTGAAAGTGGATGAGTTGCAAGCGGAGACGGACCAATTTAATTACGGTCGAGCCCTTTACGAGTATCGTCGAATTAAGAGTAGACTGGTGCATGTCGTTGGTAGGCTCGGTCTGGTACAGGGTGCTGCTGTTGCGGAGGAAAAGGCACAATGTTTGGAGCGCTGTGGAACTATCCACGAATTCTTGGAGGAGACCATGTCCTTGTTGGAGCCAGGTCCACTTGAGCCGGTTGTGGAGATTATTGAGCGAGAGTCTGACGACGCGAGTGGATCGGGGGTGTCGGATGCGTCGCTTCTGGATACCCCTGGGGCACCCCTGCGTAGCGTGTTGCTGAACCCTACTGTCGTGTCTGGATCGGCGATTGCGACACCTGTGCATGTTTCGGCTTCTGGAAATACTGCGGCGGGAGTTAATTTTTCTTCATGCCAGCGGCCATTGGCAAGCGTGGGAGTGTCCGTTTCGGCGTTAGCTGCTTCATGTGGTTCAACCACAACTTTCACCCACTTATGCCCCTTGACGGCCCCTAGGATTAATGCACCCTGTTCGACGTATACCCCCGTTGCCCCGGTTGATCACGAGCGGCCGTCTGTTTCTTCGAATTCGCGCCCAATACCGAACATACCTTTTATGATCAATAATATTCATGCATATACCCAACCCTTATTGCGTCCCCCTGGATTCCCACATGTGCGATCTGCACCAAGTTTAAACGCGATGCCCCGTGCCCCTGACTATCGACTTTTTGAGTTGCAATCAAACTATATTACCCCTGCAGCGACGGGTGATGCTGCGCTTGGAGGATTGGAAGGCGTGATTTCCTCGCAAGTGGTTGAGGACCATAGTGATGTCATGGACTCTGCTGCATTAGCGGGAGTTGGGAACTTTGTTGGACCGAATGGAGGGATGATGCCGCCATTGAGTGCCGGATGCATGAGTAGAGCACACATTTTTAAAACGGTTACTCAATGGAACTTACGCTTTGATGGTTCGTCGAGTGTGAATAATTTCATTGACAGTGTGGAGGAGCTTCGCGCTGCCTGCGGTGTTTCGAAAGACCATCTACCGGGTGTGGCGGTCTTGTTTTTCACTGGCCAGGCTAAGGATTGGTTCAGAGTCAACATCAGACCCGATCATAGCTGGGATGACATTGTTGGATTGTTGAGAGTGTCCTTTCTGTCTGGAGAGTACGAGGAAGACCTGCTAGAGGATCTTCGCACAAGAACGCAGGGTCAGATGGAAAGATCATCCGTATATATCGATGTTATGCAGAACCTATATAGGAAACTGAATTCTCCTCCAGGCGAAGCTGAAAGAGTTCGTTTTATTCGTCGCCGATTGCTTCCGGACCTTCAGAGGCAGCTAGCTATGTATGACTTCCCAACTATCGTCGAACTTCGTGCGGCGTGCCAGAGAGTTGAGCACAGTAACCTCCAAAGTCAAAAGTTTAAACCCCCACCAACCAACCCAAGCCTTGTAGCGGAACCAGATCTAATGTATAACCCACGTAATTACAGAAATTCGCACAGTGGTTGTCAGGCCCAGTCTTCTCGCAATATTAGTAGCGGTCCTCCCCGAGGTAATTCTCACTCGCGTACAACTAACTTCGGTGATTCACGATTTAATCCCAGTATGTCTGCTTCAGCTCCTGAGACTCGTAGGGAGCCAGCACGACAATCTTCATCGAGTGTTGACACACGAGCTAATGTCACATGTTTTAATTGTCGACAGCCGGGACATTTTAGACGAGACTGTCCTCATCCGTCTGCAAAGCGGTGTTTCTCTTGTGGTAGGGCAGATGTTACTAGACGTACTTGCCCGGATTGTTCGGGAAACGGTCAGGGATCCCAGCCATAGGCCGCGGTTTGGGTCCAAGAGCGATCGAGGCCACAAAACTTACTGCGAAATTGGATTATATCCTTGAAGGTTTGCAAGGTGATGAGAGGCCCTATCTTTCAGTCAATCTATATGGCAATAAAATTCTCGGCCTGCTTGATAGTGGAGCGTCTCGGACTGTTATGGGTAGTGCGGGCTGTGATCTGCTAAAGTCATTGAATGTTGTGTTTTCTCCCGGTGATGTTTCTTCCTGCAGGATGGCTGATGGACGGAGCTGTGAGGTGGTCGGTAGTTGTAACCTGCCTTTCCGAGTTGGAGACCGCGTGGTTGTTGTAACAGTTTTGGCAATGCCCTATCTTCCGCACTCACTGATACTGGGAATTGATTTTTGGAAGAGACTAGGAATTGTTCCCGACATACGTCGGGGTTCTTGGCACTTTTCGGCGTCCTTGGAGGAGCAACCTGAAGTTAATACGCTCACCGATAGTGATAGTTTAGAGGAAGAGCAGACCATGCAATTGGATAGCCTTCTATCGGGTATTTTTACGAAGATGCCGAAAGACCTCGGATGCACACAACTAGTGGAACACAAAATAAAGTTAAAGCCTGACACGGAACCTATTAAGCAAAGATTCTACCCAATATCTCCGGCTCTTCAACGACATGTAAATATTGAATTAAATGAGATGTTGGAGCAGAAAATCGTCGAACCCTCATCTTCCCCTTGGTCGTCCCCAATCGTATTGGTCAGGAAGCCTGACAACACCTATCGTTTCTGCGTCGATTACCGTAAACTCAATAAAGTCACTGAGAGGGACGCGTATCCTCTACCGCAAGTCACGAGTACCCTCGACAAATTGCGCGATGCCAAATTCCTGTCGTCCTTGGATATTCGAAGTGCATTTTTTCAGGTTCCGTTGGATAAAGACAGCAAACCTTTAACGGCCTTTACTGTTCCTGGTCGGGGTCTGTACCAATTTTGTCGAATGCCGATGGGCCTTCATAATTCCCCAGCGACTTGGCAGCGCCTTATTGACCGTGTGCTCAGCGACATGGAGCAGTACGTTTTTGTTTATTTGGATGACATCATAATTGTTACTCCTACATTTAAGAAGCATCTGGAGGTGCTTGAAGCGGTGTTTGACCGCCTTATATCTGCTGGTTTGACTGTTAAAAGAGATAAATGTCACTTCTGCCGAAAAGAATTGAAATTCCTTGGCTATGTTGTGAGTAGCAAGGGGTTGCGGTGCGATCCAGAGAAGGTCTCTGCTATTATGAATATTTTACCCCCGAAGAATGTTTCAGAGGTGCGACGGTTCCTTGGCATGTCCGGATGGTATCGGCGGTTCATTCCTAATTTCTCGGCCTTAATGGCACCTATCACGAACCTCTTGCGGAAGCGCGCGCGGTTTATTTGGACGGACGAATGTTCGAGGGCGTTCGACACAGTGAAAAGTTGTCTGGTCAAGTCCCCAATTATAAAGTGCCCCAACTTCGATCTCCCATTCACAATTCAAACTGATGCTAGTGATTACGGTTTGGGTGCTGTTCTGACTCAGAGCGATCAGGCAGGTGAGAATGTGATTAGTTATATTAGTAGATCACTCACCAGTAGCGAGAGGAAGTTTAGCACCACGGAGAAAGAATGTTTGGCTGTGTTGTGGGCCATTCAAAAGTTTAGGCCGTATGTAGAGGGCACCTACTTTACCGTGGTGACAGATCATTTTGCATTGCTTTGGTTAAGCAATCTAAAGGATCCTACAGGTCGCCTGGCACGCTGGAGTGTAAGTCTTCAACAGTACGATTTTAATATAATTCACCGCAGAGGAAAAGATAATGTTGTTCCTGATGCATTGAGTCGGTCGGTTCCGGTGGTTGCAGAGCTTTCTGTTACTTCAAAATCCATGTTCGATAATTATAAAGACTCGTGGTACACACTGATGGAGAAAAAAATAGCTGAGCGTCCCTTATCTTATCCCCAATGGAGAGTTAACGATGGGGTTATATACAGACTTAATCGCCTCCAGAATTCCCGACTGTCAGATCCTGCTTTTGACTGGAAGATCGTTGTTCCCAAGTCACATCGTTCAATTGTTATCGGAGAGCATCACGATACCCCTGTCTCAGGGCATCTTGGTGTTTATAAGACCTTCCATCGATTGGCTCAAAGATACTATTGGCCCAAGATGAAATGTGATATAACGAGATATATTAGATCATGCCGTGAGTGTCTGGCAAATAAGGTAGATAGGAAAGGACCAGCAGGTCTTATGTCAAGTCGACCTGATATAAAAAGGCCTTGGGAGTTTATCTCAATTGATTTCGTCGGACCTATGCCCCGATCCACTTCAGGTTATCAATATATCCTTAGTGTTCAAGATTACTTTACAAAATATTGTATATTCATACCTTTGCGCAGCTCAAAGGCTCGAGTTGCGGCTCCTCAGTTTGAGGATCAGGTATTGTTGGTCTATGGTGTTCCAAGAATACTTTGGTCTGATAATGGGAAAAATTTCCTTGCTAGGGAGTGGTCAGTTTTGGCTGAAAAATACAATTTTAATATTGTTCGTTCTGCCAACTATCACCCGCAGTGCAATCCTGTCGAGCGGCCACATTCGGTTCTTAAGACGGCTTTGGCTTCATTTGTTAAGTCCAATCACCGTGCATGGGCTGATTTGCTGCCAAAAGTGGCATGTGCCATGCGCACCGCGAAGCACGAAGGCACGGGCTTCTCTCCTTTTTTTGTCAATTTTGGTCGGGAGATGATTTTGAGTGGCGACGGCCATGTGACTCATTGCTTTGAGGATGATGCTCCCGAAGTTCGAGCTCCGCCTGAGCGTTGCAGAGCTCTGCGAGAGTTGTTCGAGGATGTTAGAAAGCGATTGGATGTGGCGACGGCGCGGAATGAAAAAAAATACAATTTGCGACGCAGAGATGTGCGCTACAATATAGGTGACCGGGTGTGGAGGAAGAATTACCCGCAATCTAATAAAACAAATTTCTTCACTTCTAAACTAGCACCTAGGTATTTAGGACCGTATACTGTCAAAAATATTGTGTCTCCCTGGACTTACGTTCTGAGCGATTTACAGGGCAGAGATGCCGGCTTGTGGCATGTTAAGGACTTAAAGCCCGATACGTCTGTTAATAACTGCGATGATGGAGGCGAAGCTGATGTACACGTTCTATTGTAATTATTGTTTATTATATGTTAATTACCGATTGTTTATCTGTTTAAATAATGTAATATTTATACCGTACTTGCAGTTTTATGTATTTTGTTTGTGTTATTTTAATGATTTGTTCATATAAGTATAATATGTAAGTAATATTTTTCCCTCGTTGAGGCTGTAATTATTATAAATTTGGTGGTGCTTTATGAAGTATTTCCATCACGTAGGCAAGTGAGAAATTCTAGGAATTTCTCAAACAACAAAGGGGGGTGTGTGACAGTTCAATTTTACTTTACAGAGGCAGGCTTCTAGAATTATTTTAATAACGATTTTAACTGTACTATTTTTCTATTGATTAGGTGCTATTTATACTGTACTAATATTACCTATAAGTCTATGTACTACTCTACACATTTTTGTTAACTGAGTGACAGAGTACCTACTGTTAATTATTTTTAATGTTTAGCGTGGGCGGCAACCGATGCGCGGGGGTGTAGATCGTTGGCCACTATTAAAACCCTACATGCCTGTAATTTAAATATTTTTATACTACTTACTATTGGATTCCAAATGTAAGACGAAATAAGGGTCATATTGGCGATTGTTTAGCTGGACACATATCGGCTCTTTTTATTGCTAATTTGGGTACCTGCGAGGTTCTTTCTCGTGATTTGGAGAACATTCGATCACTTGTAGTTTTGATATGTGGGTGGATTCCTGATTCAGATAATTTTCGTTAAGTGAACAACTTATGTAAAATCAGTGTTGGATTTTATCGGGATATCCGTTGATAGTTGTGGTTTAGGGTAGTGGATGAAAATTTTGTACCCGACCCACAATAACCAATTCATTTTGGATTTGACCACTCTCAAAACACGTAAGTGATTTCGGTTTTTCCCTATTAAACCAATCTCCGAATAATTGGGAATTTTCCAGATCTGGCAATGCAAGTGTCGTAATTGTTTGTACCTGTGTCTACAGGTTGTATAATATTTTCCACGTCAATTAAGGAGAAAAAAACCCTTCACTAAGAGGTATGCTAATAGTAAGATTTGTAATTATTTTTTTTTCTCATGAATTTTTCTTTAAATAAACAAATCTATATTCCCTTTCCATAATCATTGGTTAATTAAAAAGATGTCAATGTTTTATAATTTATTTCATTAATTGCAATTGATTCAATATTAATTAATCCCTAATATCTGGAAGTACCTAACGGTGACGGTTCCTTTTTAGGGGTTTTTTTTTTCCATCTAAGGAAACCACCTAAAATAAGAATTTCCTGAGATCCGTATCACGAAACACCTGACCAGCACCAAATTTTATATGTAATATCCGAGTCGAACCCTGGATTGTTGATGCTGGACTCACTGGCGTCGTCAACCCTCAACTTTTAAACCCTCACGGGGTGTCACCAGGATCGTCCCAATCACCGCTGGACTAGTCGAGGCCAGTATACCGTACATTTATCGTTTCCTTTTTTTTATACGTGTGATAATATACCTATAATATCAACGGTTGTGGTTTGTTTCAACTTATCTATATTGACTGCGTGTGCGGGGGTTGCCCACAAGGATTCCTAATTTAATAGCCTTAGAACTGCCTACATTTATTTGTAACCACTTTTGTAGACTATAATTATTGTGATAATTTTGAGGTTTTTTTGTTGTTAAGTTTATAATATATTGCATGGTTTGTGATTGCCTACTTATTTATTAAATAATATTTCTACAACTCAACCATTCGTTTCAGTTCGTTTTAATATTCTTGTCGAAATAGCTTTGATGGGTTTCGCAGTTTAAGTGATCATAGCTGGCGAATATACAGGGTCAACCACAAAACTGCGTGGCGCTATCCATCCTATTAGATTTTGAAGTAACCCTGTATACTCTGAGCTGCCGGGAGTGAGTACTTTTAATGTCACCATTATTTAATTATCCCCTGTAGTATAAGAGTCTCATATTATAGTTCTCACTCGGCGAAGGGTTGATCTTCAGGTAGGTTAAGTTAGGTATATTATAAACCACTCCCTTAGTTTTCAATAAGTAGGTGGCACTACGTCAAAATAATGGATGTGTTTTCATCTATAGGTTTGTTGGTAATTTGAAGTTCATTGGATATCAAAGAACCATCGGGCGATAATATTATTATGCTATTGTTACCAATATCTTGCTGTTGCTCATATTTTTTATTAATTTTAGCAGCTTCTTGCATTATTAGTTGAGTTTGATTACTCATCCTGAAAAAAAAACGCTGGGTCATGCTGTTACGTGTTCAGAATGCGCATGGGGTTTTAAGACTTAGTAGGTACGGGGATTAAGAATCGAAAAGCTAAACTCTAGTGAACTCACCGAAACCTTAATTAAAACTTCGTTATTTTTACTATGGTTTGCAGAACAAATTTAAATCTATTCTTATCTGCTTCACTGATTGTAGGCACACTCCGTAATGATTTATCGGGATCCTTGGCGGTATAATTCCTCTCATTTGTGTTGTGTGTGGTTATTTCAAGTTGATAGTGGCTTACAAATCGGACTTCCCTGGTTTGTGTACATTCATATCCTAGAAGTGAAAAAGAGGTGAATGACAAAAGAAAACGTCATGAATAATAAAACACACACATAATTAATAGATATAGTTCAATATTTTGGTCTCCTATGTAACTTACCAGTTTTTCATCCCTTATTTTTAGGATCGGCTTTTCTTAATAATTTCTTTGTTTTGATGTTAGTGTTATTATGAGGCCTGTCAGTTTAAAAGTTTATCGCTGACAGACTGTCGTAGCTGGCATCCCAAACGTCCAAAACCTACAAATAAAAATCAATGATACCAACTCATATTATGTATAATTAAAAAAGGTACTAAAGTACGGGGGTTCGCGGCAATTTTTTGGTGAAGGTTCCTGATTTGAGGGAGTTTCAGCCATTTTGGTGGCTGTAGAGGAAAGTGATCTACAAACGTGAAGAGTGCTGCGTAATATAAGTGGTATTATTAGTGGAGGCACGGTATGAAGTTTTTGGTGCTCCACACTAATGGGGATTTAATTTTACTACTGTAGTACCTTTTCACAACAATATAATAGTAATACCTACCTGGTATCACACGCTTGAGGCCATCCGACATCTAAGGCCTCTTTTCCTTTGCTAGCTGCTAAAAGCTTAGAGTTTGTGCTGCACTGTACCATATAAAGCATATTCTGGTTGTTGCCACGGGGAGACATAGAGCCGCACTCCGCCGCAGGCTGCGCCAACTATTCTGTTAGTACTTGTACCGCTTTGGCTGAGGTGTCAACGGCGAGGGCTTATCCGTCGTTTGTGGATGGAGTAGCGGATAGGAAACGGTATTGGAGTTGAGCCCACGTCCCATCCGGGCTCCGCAGTGAGCAAACCTATATAATTTCTTTACATTTTTTTGGTGATATAACTTTTTAACCGGTTTTCTGTAGCGCCGGTAAGGTATAATACGATTGATAAGTTTAATAGCCCAATGGGGTCTTTAATTTAAATTTATCGTACGTACTATCCCAATTGAACTTTCGTTAAGCCAGTGTTTTGTTGATAGTACTGTACCTGATTAATGTAAGCGAAACCATAACGTTTTGGAAGCGCACTAGTTTGTAAGTTCTGTAAATTTGTTTTATACACTATATTGTCCAACGTATGTATGTTTACTTGTGAACACGTAAGATCACCCATATCCTTGCCGTAATTATAAAAGGCGATCTTAATAATGGTCTTTATCATAATTTTAATATTTTCAGTAGGGTTTAGGTATAGATATGTCATATGGTATTTTAATTGTAAGTAATAAAGTAAGGTTAAGTGTCTTTATTATTATGCGGTGGTTAACAACACGGCCGTACCAATAAAACACTGTCTGTAGAGATATATATTTATTAATTTATTCAAATAGTTATACAATTTATATTTATTAAAAACTTGTTGTATCTGTTATACCACGGTCGACTACTTTATGATACTTTCCCTTCCTGGGTAGTTTTCCTATTTTTGTCTTTTTATTTATCTTCTACCAGTAAGGACTTACGTTGGGTAAGGGTTAACGGAGAAAAATAGGTGGCGCATTTCATTTATAGTTTTGTGGGCAATTAGTTGATGAAGACCCACACCCCTCTCCTATGACTAGCGGGCAGTGACCCTTATCACTGGTAGATTAACCCTGGAAAGTAGATTTGAAGGTGGAAGGCCGAGGTCTGCGCCGCATTGGTTTCTGGAACCACTTTTGATATCGTTAATAAGATTTTATCAAAAATATAAGGAACAATGCTTTTAAAATAAAAGATAATCAAACTGTCCCAGCTAAAAAATACCACCTGGTGTCTGGCAATTGTCAAATGACGTAACCGTTTTAGCTGGCGCTTGGATAAACTGGTTAGCCACAAAACAAAATAACGTTTATTGGTTTACATAATTTAATTTTTACAGTATTATTCTTATGTATGTGAGTACATACGACCTTCTTTTGAATAATGTGAGTTTTGTTTTAAAAAGCTTTATGAAATAACATCATACGTATATGACTTTGTGTTGACGAATGTTGATAAGTTAAGAGTGGTAGTATGTTAATCAGGAACTCACATACATCTACGCCGTATGTGTTTATCGCTGATGATGCTTTTCCTTTGAGAGAAGATATGATGAAACCTTTTATACAAGCTGATCTTATTTCATAGTCTCGGAAAATATATAATTACCGGTCGTCGCGAGGGAGACGCTTTGTCGAAAATTTATTTGGAATTTTGGTTGCACGATTCCGGGAGATTTTCCACGGCAATTAACGTGAAACCAAAAAAAAATTGAAGACATCGTAATCGCTTGCTGTGTGCTGCACAACTATTTAATGAAAACTCGGCCCAGCTTTTATGCCCCTTTAGAATGTTTCGACAGCGAAAATACAGAGGAAGGTTCAACCACTTCAGGATATGAGGCAAATGATGTATACATATATGGCTTAAACCGAAACAATCCAAGAAACATGGCTCGGGCAGCACAAAAAGTTAAACAAGATTTCATGAACTATTTTGCTAATGAAGACCAAGTCCCATGGCAACTCAATTTCATTTAAAACTTCTATGATTTGGGTGTGTAATTTAATTAGTAATTTAGATAAAAAGTACCACAGTACAAGTTCAGTGGTCATGTTTCTATTTACTTTTTAGTTATATTTTCTATAGCAATGATTTATATTCTTCAGCCCCCACGCGAAGAAGAGTTTGGAACAAAAGTATTAAACAAACTACTTTAAATTATTGATCAAAAAAAAAACAAGAAAACAGTTATGCGATACGCAATAAAGGATTCCGCATGCGAAGTGAATGACGCAACAGAAACCTAGTAAGAAATATTGTGTTTTGTATGTAAGTAGTGTAGGTTCCAACTACCCAATTGGTTAAACGCAATTTTCTCGAGAATTAATATATAGCGATACAGGTAAATAAATAATATCTAATAATAATAATAAATGTGTTAAACACAATGAGAGTGAAATCGCGCGATTTCAACAATACTCTCAGGGAACAAGCGTTCGCCAAATCAAAGGTAACACGCGTTACCCTGTTATTAAAATAGAATACCAACAATAAAATAGATTGGAATCGCGCGATTTCCACAAATCTCAGGCAACATGCGTTCGCCACAATGTTATTGATGATGAATTAAATTAAGGAGTATTCTTTTTTTCTACCAATAGGATCTTCGTCGGACATAGAACAAAACGAGGAAGAAATTCAAGACAACGCAATAGAACAAGTTGGAATAGATTTCAACTCCTTCGGCAATAAGCCGCTAGACAATGCACAAATTGGGGCCGCAATACATAATGAAATAGCAGTACGCTGGAGTGCTGTACTACAATCTGGGTTAACCCGCGTGCAAAGAAATGAAATTACAGAAAAATATAAAATTCCGGAAAACTGTTTACAAGTGCTGCCCCCTAAAACAAACGACGAAATTCAGCCATGCCTTCCAGAAGGAGCTGCCAAACATGACAAATTTGTGGTAGCTTTGCAGCTGCAATTAGCACATGGTCTCTCGGCCATCAGCATAATAATCAACAAAAATCTACAAATCGCAGAACAAGCTAAGGACACAAAAAATTTAGGGGAAGCATGTCAAATAATTGCAAATGTCCACAATGCACTTTCCATTCACAGAAAGTACAAAATCATACCGCATCTACACCCAGATTGTGCCAAGGTGGCCAAAACCATAAAGATGGATGACCACTTATTTGGGAAGGACTTTCATGAAGTCTTCAAAAACGACCAAGCGTTGAAAAAAATCAAGCGCCCATTTGAAAAAGAAAACGGCAGGGACCTCCGGCATCCAACAAAACCAACGCCAGTCTTTAAACTACCAGCGCCCCCAATACAAGGGGAAATTCAAAGAACGAAGGAGGGAGGAGAAGCCACCGAGTGGGAGAAACAAATGGAACCAGCACAGGGAACAGAAATATCATCGCAGACAATAAGCTGTTTAAATAATGTAACTAAATACGCGGGTCGCTTGCGGAAATTTCTACCAGCGTGGAAAGATATTACACAGGACCCCGAGTAGTTTTACACTGGATCCAGGGAATAAAACTCCAATTACATACAAAGCCCAAAGAACTGCATGAACCTATAATTAACATTACAAAACATCAAGTTGATGAATATATTAATTCTGTCAACAAAAATAAAAATTGGGGCCATTTCAAGTGTCTCCCAACAAAAGGTCAATTTCTATCATCATACTTGTTAAGGAAACAACCAAATGTGCAAAAACAGGTTCATTTTAAATTTAAAAAAACTTACATGAAGGTACCACACTTCAAATTAGAAGATCATAGAACAGTATTAAAACTTTTAAATCATAATAACTACTTGGCTAAAATTGACCTTAAGGATGCTTATTTTTCCCTCTCAATACAGAAAAACTATCGAAAATATTTAAGATTCAAATTTAAGACCGTCCTGTACGAGTTCAACTCACTCCCTTTTGGGCTAAATATACCGCATTTTCTCTTCACGAAAATTCTGAAACAAGTAGTAGGGTTTCTCAGGAAATCAAATATTCTTTTAGTATGTTACCTAGATAACATTTTGCTTATCGCTAATACCAGGTCAGAATGCATAAAAAATATAAAAATTACAACAAACTTGGTAGAAAATTTAGGTTTCTAATCAATACAAACAAAAGCGTGTTGGAACCGCAGCAAACTATTAGTTTCCTTGGGTTTTCTTTTAATTCGGTTAACATGAAAATCTCCTTAACGGAAGAAAAAATACAAGCCTTAAAACAGAAAATTAAAGAATTTAAAAGAAAAAGCCATTGTTCTGTAAGGACTTGTGCACAATTAATAGGAAAGTTAGTAGCGTCATGTCCGGCAACAAAATATGGTTTTGTCCACTTAAAAGTTTTTGAAACCCATAAACATATTACAATTCGACATGACCATCAAAATTATAACATAAAAATGAAAATTCCGGACTTCTTAAAAAATGAGTTATCATGGTGGCAAAATAACATAGGAAAAGGCCAAGACATAAGACCACCCCAATACACATTAGAAATTTTTTCAGATGCCTCACTCTCCGGTTGGGGCGCTTTTTGCCGGAAAAAATGTTTTCATGGTTTTTGGGACAAAAAAGATAAAGTTCTTAGAAATCAAAGCAGCATATTACGCGTTAAATTCATTAACCAAAAACAAAAATAACATAAGAATTTTGTTGAGAATAGATAATCAGACCGCTATTTCATGCATAAATAGAGGAGGCAGTGTCAAATTTCACCATCTAAATTATGTCACAAAGCTTATCTGGGATTGGTGTGAAGACAAAAATATTTCAGTCTTTGCATGTTACATTACGTCATCTAAAAATATAGTAGCCGAGAAAGAATCTAGATCATTATCAATTGACACGGAGTATCAGTTAAATCATTTTGCTTTTACCAAAATTATTCAAAAATTTGGGAAACCGGAAATAGATTTATTTGCTTCTCGAATCAACAATAAATGTGAAAAATATATTTCTTGGTTCCCGGATCCCAATTCTTATTTAGTAGACGCCTTTACGACTTCTTGGAATACATATTATTTTTACGCCTTTTCGCCTTTTTCATGCGTTGCGCGGGTCTTAGAAAAATTATTCAAGAAGATGCGCTTGGCATAATAGTAGTTCCAAACTGGCCTTCACAACCGTGGTTCCCTATTTTTCAAAACCTCTTAATAGAAAAACCGATACTCTTTCCCGGAAGCTTTCCCTGGTGGCAGGGAAATTGTCAGGCTCGCTTATCAAAAAAAAAGGAATCCCAACAACAGCGATACAGAAGGTTTTAAAAAATACTGGGATTTTTGCAACCAAACACAACAAAGCGATCCTTTCATGTACGATTTAAACAGGTACTTAGAATTTTTAAGGCAAGTATTGGATAATGGAATGTCAGTAGATATACTATGCGGGTTCTGGATCACTGACGTCACAATCTGGTGGTGGTATTGGGTGATGGAGGTGGGTGAGTCCCAGAATTGGGGGGTTGGGTTATAAAACTTGTTTGTGGGTATTGGATGAAAGGTATTGGAGGTGGGGGGTTGGGTTATAAAGTCTGGTTGTGGGTATTGGTTTAAAAAAAGTTTTTGTGGGATTTGAACTCATGATGTTTATTTACAAAGGATAGGCTTAGCGCGCTATGCCATACACCCAATATGTTTGAAAGTTGGTATACGCTGTAGACATGAAGGTAAAACGAGTTTTTAGAATGTTAAACATTTTTATGCATTTGTAACAAGAATAAAACAAGTTTGTGGTTTTTATTCATCAAGTTATAAATATCAATATACAGGGTATTCTTATATGGAATCAAATTTAATATATCATTAGCGTACATTGTTATTTCTTTTATATTATTATTTATTGATTTACTACATGTCTTTTCTTCGCAACAGTATGTTATGAAAATATCTTCACTAATTGGTTTCATCACATTATTCCATTTATACCACGTTCCATCAACAGTTAAAACATGTTCTTCAAAAAAATCCAGAAATTCAAGAAATTCATTGTATGTAAAGTCGATGTAATTATTGTAACAATAAAAGCGAACTAAATTATTGGGTATCTTAACATTTATATATGACTCAATGTAGAAATTCCATCATTAACCCATATTCTCTCATTGTTTACAAACACATCATGATCATCATTCCAAGGAATCATATTTCTTTAATATTTAATTCACTGAATTTAGTTATAATTAACTTTTTATTTTCGTAAACTTTAATCACTTGCGTTATATCACCCTATACTGCTGAGTCCATAATAATAGTAAACTCATTCCAAGAAGCTGTACACATGGAAGGGGCTGCTTGAGTACCCAATGTTACATTTTTTATTTAGTCTGTATGAAGCTCTCTAGTAATTAAGTTGTAATAATAATAATTGTATTTCTAATGTTCTTTCGTAAATGTTCTAATAAATAAAAGTTTGTATTTTTAAAAAGGTGTTTAACTTATTAAGAAAGTTAACTGGCGCAGTCGGTAGGATAATTCGGGATCAAAACGTATCGAACGGATTGATTTTTGCTCTGCAATTAACCGAATTTTCGAACAGTTGTTTCGTTGGACAAAGTGTTGTGAAAGTGGACTTTCATATCTTTGAAGTCGCGTCTATGGTAGACACACTACAAAATTTGTACTAACGGGCATCGAAATTTGGAACCGCATCGTCCAAATTTGCGTGGCAACGATTTTCTGCGTAAGACAAAAATCGCTGAAACAGAAACGTTACACATAGGATACAGGAATGTTTATAGCCGTCGCTATACTAGTAATGTAAGTGCAATTTAGCGTTAATGTTTAGTGATAGTGAAAATTCAGATTCGCCTTCAACAGACTCACCACCTATCCTTAATCAAAACACACCTTTAAACCTTAGTAGACCATTAGTAAGACCTCCTATTTTAAATCTAGAAATAAGAACTCCTAACTTAAGTTTAGGTAATAATCAAACAATGGCTTTTAAACCTGAATATCTTAATTGCATCCCAGATTTTGACGGAAATCCTAACGATTTAAATAGATTTATTTCTGTAAGTGAATCAATTATCGCACAATTTTATGACATAACTAATGTTAATAATTTTCAGAATGTTTATCTGTTAAATTCAATAATAAATAAATTAAAATGCTCAGCAAGAGTTGTAGCTAACATTCAAAACGTTAGTAGTTGGAACGATCTAAAAACATTATTAACGAATCATTTCTCAGATCAAAGAGACGAATCATGTTTAAACAGAGATTTAGTTATGCTTAAACAACAAAATAACGAATCTTCTCAAAATTTTTATGATAGATGTTTACACATTTTGAATTTACTTTGTAGTTATATAAATATTCATGAAACTACAGAACACGCCAAATTATTAAAATTAAAATTATATCAAGATTTAACTTTAAGAACCTTTCTATCTGGTTTAAAAGAACCATTAGGGACCACTATTCGCTGTATGAAACCTATTAATTTAGCTCAAGCTTTACAATTTGTGAATCAGGAAGATAACATTCATTATTTTCAAAATTTTAATAAACCAATATTTAAAACACAAGGACCACCTATAAACCAAACTTTTCGACCAACCCCAATTGATGCACATTATAATAATTTTAGACCACAAAATCAAATTTCTCTAAGGCCTAATACACAGTTTATACAATCAGGACCTAATTTTCAATATACACAACCAAGACCGAATTTTCAACCTATACAACCAAGACCTTATTTCCAAAATAACCAATCTCATAGATTTAATTATAACCAACAACCCTTCGGAGAAAATAATACAAATACCAATGCATTTAAACAAAACGCTAACGAACAATTTCCTAAACCCACACCGATGAGTATATCAACAACTCATACAAACCAAAAACCTTCTACTTCATTTCAAACAAAAGACTTCTTTAAATCCAACCAACCCCCACCAAAACATTATACTGTAGAAGAACTGTACAATATCGAAACTAACACAGATTTTTATAACGACAATCAATTACAAGAACAGGAAGCACATCAATATCAAAACGAAGATTTTATTTCAAATACTGACAATAATTATTTTGACACCTATTACGATTATTTACATAACAGCGATCCTGAAACTGTCGAAAACACTGAAGGAGATTCAATAACTAACCCCGAAGAATATACACAGGATTTTCAGGAAAAGTCATCTGAAACTAAACCAGATATAGCAATAGACAAAATTTGTTTTAACATGACAAATCTAAGTGAACTCCCATACATTATTTTTCCCGAACAAAATATAAAAATTTTAATAGATTCCGGATCAACCAAATCTTTTATTAATCCTAACATTGCTGAAAAATATTTCCAGAATTCAATTAAATATGATCCATTCTTAGTGTCAACCGTTTTCCAAGAATCAGCACACAAGTACAGTGCATCCATGCCAGTACCAAATATTTTTAAAATACCGCACAAATTAGATTTAAAATTTTATTTATTTAAATGTCACAGTTATTTTGATGGCTTATTGGGCTTAGACAATTTGAAGTTGTTACAAGTTCAGCTAGATTTTAAAAACGATTTTATTATAACACCTTTTACGAAAATTAAACTAAATTATCATTCTACTAAAAATCAAATTAATTTAATCACAATATCATCTAGATGTGAACAAGTTATTCAAGTTAAAACACCAATTAAAAATGGTGACATAATACCATATCAACCGTTTCAAAATTGTGAAATCCCAGAAACATTAACTACAGCTAAAAACGGATTAGCTCTCACTACTATAGTTAACAATACGGCAAAACCAAAAATATTTGACTTTTCTGATCCAATATACGTTGAGAAGCCTGACATAACTAACCTTACAAACATTGAATTACATAACCTTGAAACAGACTTACAGCACGAATTAGACTTTTCCGAAATACATACAAAGGACTTTTGGAACCAAATTGACGAAAGTATAAGAGAATCATCAGATAATGGATTCCAATCAGAAAGTTTTGATAAACCAGGAAATTCCAGCCTGAATAAACCCCCAAATTCAACCATATATAGAGATGATAAAATGTCGCTACAAGTAAATGTAGACGAAGACATAAACCTTGACCTACCCCAATTCCTAGACGCAAATATACAACAAAATAAATACTGTACATTCTAATTCCAATCAAAATCCTTTATTTGAAATTCCTATAGTAGACTATCCGATAAACCATGCTAAAAACCAAATATTCATAGATACTGTTTTGCATTCTCCATCTCCACCTAAAAGACTACTCTTATATGAAACTAAGCAACGAATTAAAGTTCAACTCTCTGAAAATAATTTCGAACAAGACACTATTAATTTTGTGAAAAATTATATTTCTCCTGATGTTACTTATCATGTATATTTCGAAAAACCTGATACTTATAAAAAAATCTCTGTTATCTTGCAACGTGTGTTTTCCTCTAATGCATTAAAATTAAGAAAATGTAATGCGAAGCTCATTGACATAACAAATAAACATAATATACATCATATGAGTAATTTAAAACGTCCATTGAGGAACGTTTATTCATTTGATGTTAACTAAAAAATATTTAAATACACAGTTTAATATAGGCACTTACTTAAGTTACATAAACTAGTTGTTTACACATTTTTCTTACTTGCATTACAGACTTCCAGGAGTTCACGGACTCTCAGAAACCATTACGCAGCGAAACCTTAACAACAACCTTGGTCTAATTCCAATGAAGATAGGCAGTGGGAAAATTACAAAACTCTCACACTCTATTATATTTAATTATGATCTTAATTCTATTTTGAACGAAGTTGAAAATTTAAACATAAAATCAAAATTTCTTACTAGTACGATTAATAAAAACACCCAATACCAAAATGATAGTTCCAATTATTTAAAAATTTTAAATTTTATCAAAGAGAGGGTACAAGACAAATTAAATGAAATAGTGCCCCAAAGAATCAGAAACAAAAGAGGTCTAATAAACGGTTTAGGCTCTGTATTTAAATCAATCTCTGGCAACTTAGATGCGTATGATGGTGAAAGATATGATTCATTAATAAAAGAACTTCAGAAGAATCAAAACGAACTCTCTTTAGCTGTTAAAACACAAAATACACTCTCTACTGAAACTATGAACAAATTTAACACCGCAATTCAACGGATAAACCATAATGAAAAATTGTTAGAATCAAGAATAAATCAAATTTCTCTAATAGTAAAAGGAAGTGTTTATAGGGAGAATAGCTTTTATATAAAAGATGTTATAACTCAAATAATAAATATGTTTGAGATAATTGAATCAATTTTACAGGATATTGAAAACTCTATAGCTTTTGCAAAACTTGGATCAATGCATCCTAGCATTATTAAAACAAAAGAATTATTTAATGTTCTTAAACAAATAGAATCAAAACTTAGCTCCGATACAGTACCAATAAATCTCACTCTTGAAAACATCCCAATAATAGAAAAGATAATTAAAATAAATTGTTTTATATTCAATAATAAAATTACCTATATTCTTCATCTTCCTATAACCTATTCTGAAACCTTTAATCTATACCACCTTTATTCTATTCCTACACCTTTTGAAGGTCAGTTTAAGGCGATTGTTTTAACAAATAAATTTCTCGCGAAAACTAAATTGCACTACGCATTTTCTGGTACACCCTGTATGGAAATGGTTCCACAAACGTTGTATTTATGTGAAATGGAAATACAAGACTACGCAGAAATCAAAGACAATCCTTGTGAAGTTCAATTACTAGAATATAAAACTGCTTCTTCATGTAAACAAACTCAAGTCACCATACCGAAGCCTACATTTAAAAGGCTTAGTGAATCAAATCAGTGGTTAGCCTTCCTACCAGTAACAGAATTGGCTACCCTAAAATGTCCAAGTCAAGAAGAAACAATCGAAATCAAAGGAACGCACCTATTCAGCATACCTCCAAAGTGCACGTTGAAAATTGCAAGGGAAATATTAAAGAACGATGATGAAACGTTAATTAACATACCTGCAACATTATTTCCACAACTAGACTACTCAACTCCAAACATAGAAATTAAACTTCCATTAGAAAAATTAAATCTAGATGAAAATCAAGAAATCCACATTGGTAATCTTCCGTACGATCCAAAACTTCACTTTCTGCCAGTGACTAGAAACTTGAATATTTGGACAATCACTGCGTTTTTTATAATTGTGCTAATGTTCAGTTATTTCGTTTATCAAAAATATAAACAGTGGTGTTGTAAAAGACATTCAACAAATCAAGAAGAACCTGGAATCAACCTAGCTAATGTTCGACTCCCTCAGTAACCTTTATGAGTCGAAACTACGAGGGGAGGCGTTATATCACCCTATACTGCTGAGTCCATAATAATAGTAAACTCATTCCAAGAAGCTGTACACATGGAAGGGGCTGCTTGAGTACCCAATGTTACATTTTTTATTTAGTCTGTATGAAACTCTCTAGTAATTAAGTTGTAATAATAATAATTGTATTTCTAATGTTCTTTCGTAAATGTTCTAATAAATAAAAGTTTGTATTTTTAAAAAGGTGTTTAACTTATTAAGAAAGTTAACTCTTGTTTTAAAATACATATGTTTTTATAAAAAACTTGAATACGTCTACGATGTTGTTTACTATGCAGTACTGACATACTATTTTACTTTGAGAACCTTAGTAATTTATAATCAAATCCCCTCTACCACCTTCTAATTATATTAAATATTGTTTTTTAATAGCAGTAGTAAACAACAAGTGCTTATAAGATAAAGTAATATAAGCATAATTACATCGCCATTTGAAGCTCATTATCAAAGCAAGTAGAATTTCCCAAAGATTTATTATAGAATTGTTCATTTTGTTTTTTAGAGTCACATTGCACTATAATCGACTGCCAATATTGATGTTCACTAGCACTCCGATTCCCAAAAATAAATTTAATTTTATAATTTAAATACTTATTACTTGCATCTATTATTTTTGTTAGATTAAGTTTAAATATATTTTCTTCATGAATGTGGAGTCGAAGCCAAGCAGCAGGCCATGGACATGTACCATTAAATGTAGTATAATTTTCTATACACTTGAAACCTTCTTCAACATTACGTGGCTGCTTCACGTAAAACACATTTTGTATGAAGACTAGCAAGTTAAATGTAGGTTTCGTAGATTTTTAAAAAAAACAAATTTTATTTTTTGAAGAAATAAGAGAGTGATTCCCTTTATAATACAACTTATTGAAATTAAATTATAAACAAGAATAATTATAAACAATACATTCTGGTTCTTTTATAAACTAAAACTGCATTAATTGCAATATTAAATTACAACGATAATAAAACGATGATGCATGGCGTTTCATTTAAATGGGGTTCCATAACTAGCAAAATAAAACTCGAACCCAACACACCCATGCTTAATCACAAACTACACAATTTTCTGATTTTGCAAAGTTTTTATACGACAAAAACAACATTTATATTGGGATGACACTGGACCCTCAATATGCGTTGCTTGTTCACTTGTATTATAGTGAATAAAACAAGGTAGATGTGACTTGAATAAAACGACATCTACTCCACAAAATGATCTATATATATACGTTAAAACCTTGTTTTAAATGCCAGACATGTTTCGGACTACACGTCCATCATCAGTGGCTTAAGGAACCTTATACAGTATTGTTAGATGTGAGGGTCGTACTTCATACAAATGTCAAGAGAGAGTTTTACATTGATTTAAACGTTTATACATATCTGCAAAATAATCACTTATTTAGGATACAGTGTAATATTATTATACGTGTAGGAATCGTACCATTTTGATGGAAATAAATTGAGTTTGTTAAATTAATAAATTATAGTTAAATGGTTGGAAATGTGTCAATTATTTTTGTTTTTGTTTCGTGTTTTCTTCTTTTTCTCATTTATAATTAAATTAAAGTTTTACGATCTGGTAAGAGCCCACAACAACAGTATGGCTGTTTGAAGGTTTACAAATGAAATAGGACAAAATATCGAGTGGCGAGTATGAAAACAGTTACTTAAGAATAAAGGTCTCAGCCAAAGCTACACATTCGGCGTTTATGGTGAGGTGAGTAAGTTAAGTGAGGTGAGTGGGTGAGGGGTTGTTTAATGTGTAATATATTTAGTGAATGAATTTCTGTCAAGGTATTGAGTGAAGTTATTTGTTATTTGTAGTGTCCATGATTTTAGTGTCTTTATTATTTATAATCTATGAAATGAATTGTTGTCTAATAACCTTAATGTTTGATTAAAAGTGGTGGTGTCTGTGGCTTAATGATTCTATTGTTTTGGTCTAAGAGAATGAAATGTCATGTTATAACCTAAATATTGGTTGATTTGTTTATATTTGTAGGTTATGGGGCTTATTTATGGGAGGCTTGGGATAGTGGGTTCTATTGAGTTGAATTTAAGGGAATTGAAAAATGGGAGACAGTCGAATTCAAGTTGGTCGTTTACACAAGTGTACTTAGTGTTTCTTTTGTATGAATTGATTTCCATGGCTTCTAAGAACATTGTGCTTTTGAGACAAGAATGGAGCATTTCAGCATTTTGATGTTCATTATAGATGTGGTTGGCAAAGGCAGAGTTGCTGTTTAATTCTTCAGCGTTTTCTTGAGTGGCTTTTTCAATGATTTTATTGTGTTCTTTGATACGAGTTTCAAAGTTGCGACCAGTTTGACCAATGTAGATAGTATTGCAGTTTATGGTACCACACTTTAATATGTATACTCCGGATTTTTGAAGCCAGTTGACTGGGGATTTGCTGTTGTCGAGGAAATTGCCAATGGTATTTCTAGTTCTGAAGCATATGTTGTTGTTGTTACTAAGTAGTACTACTACTAGTAGTTACTAAGTATATATAGTATGTTGTTGTTGTTACTAAGTAGTTTTTTAATGGAATGCATGAATGGCCCGGTGTATGTAATGGGGTGGAAACTCTTGTTTGTGGAATCTTTGAAAGAGGTAAGTCCGTTAAATGTGTTCTTTATCAGGTGTCTATAATATATTTTATTAATCGTAGCTGTTGGGTAATGGTTTACTTTAGCTATATGGTAAATGATTGATAATTCATTATTGAAGTCACCATGTGACATTGGTACGTGGAAGAGTCTGTGGAAGTAAGATTCGAATGTTGAGAATTTGTGTGCTGACGGGTGGTTGGAGTGGTAGTCGATAATAGCGTCTGACGAAGTGGGTTTATGATATACGTGCAGTTCTTAAGATACATAAAAGAGAGATTCCCGCTTAATCTCGAACAAACCTTTTTTCACTTAACCAATAAATATTATAAACAAATAGATGGCTTGAGCATGGGAAATGGCATTTCGTCCCTGCTAGCTGAAGTCTTCATGTCAAAAATAGACCAAACCATGCTATCAAATAACATTCATGGTCAAAAATTCATTTGCCTAAAAAGGTACGTGGATGACATCTTCGCTATACACAATGGAACCACTGATGAAGTCGTCCAAACGCTGAACTTCATGAACTCCATACACGAACGAATTCAATTCACACATGAGTCTGAAACAAACAACTCATTAGCGTATAGACTTAACCATTGACATAACAACCAACTTACCTTCTCAGTATATCATAAACCCACTTCGTCAGGACGCTATTATCGACTACCACTCCAACCACCCGTCAGCACACAAATTCTCAACATTCGAATCTTACTTTCACAGACTCTTCCACGTACCAATGTCACATGGAGACTTCAATAATGAATTATCAATCATTTACCATATAGCTAAAGTAAATCATTACCCAACATCTACGATTAATAAAATATATTATAGACACCTGATAAAGAACACATTTAACGGACTTACCTCTTTCAAAGATTCCACAAACAAGAGTTTCCACCCCATTACATACACCGGGCCAACTACTTAGTAACAACAACATCAACATATGCTTCAGAACTAGAAATACCATTGGCAATTACCTCGACAACAGCAAATCCCCAGTCAACTGGCTTCAATAATCCGGAGTATACATATTGAAGTGTAGTACCATAAACTGCAATACTATCTACATTGGTCAAACTGGTCTCAACTTTGAAACTCGTATTAAAGAACACAATAAAATCATTGAAAAAGCCACTCAAGAAAACGCTGAAGAAATAAACAGCAACTCTGCCTTTGCCAACCACATCTATAATGAACATCACTCCTTGTCCATCGATCAAAATGCTGAAATGCTCCATTCTTGTCTCAAAAGCACAATGTTAAATGTCTTAGAAGCCATGGAAATCAATTCATACAAAAGAAACACTAAGTCCACTTGTGTAAACGACCAACTTGAATTCGACTGTCTCCCATTTTTCAAATCCCTTAAATTCAACTCAATAGAACCCACCATCCCAAGCCTCCCATAAATAAGCCCCATAACCTACAAATATAAACAAATCAACCAATATTTAGGTTATCACATGACATTTCATTCTCTTAGACCAAAACAATAGAATCATTAAGCCACAGACACCACCACTTTTGATCAAACATTAAAGATATTAATACAACAATTCATTTCATAGATAATAAATAATAAAGACACTAAAATCACGGACACTACAAATAACTTCACTTAATACCTTAACAGAAATTCATTGACTAAATATATTACACATTAAACAGCCCCTCACCCACTCACCTCACTTAACTTACTCACCTCACCATAAACACCGAATGTGTAGCTTTGGCTGAGACCTTTATACTTAAGTAACTGTCTTCATACTCGCCACGCGATATTTTGTCCTATTTCATTTGTAAACCTTCAAACAGCCATACTGTTGTTGTGGGCTCTTACCAGATCGTAAAACTTTAATTTAAATACTTTTAAAAATGAGAAAAAGAAGAAAACACGAAACAAAAACAAAAATAATTGACAAATTTCGAACCATTTAACTATAATTTATTAATTTTTTCGCCTGCCTGCACTCAAACAGAGTTTTACCGCCCGCATATGCGGGCGGTAAATGACCATTTAGACCCGCTCTTTTTATTTATTTTTTCATAGATGGTGCTACTGTTAGATTTCCAATAATAACGTTCACATCAGTAGTTTTCACTCACTTAACTTAATGTGCATTCCATCTAGAGGATAACTTGACAATTAATTGAGAAAGTTTACTTAGGTAGTCGTCTGCCATTCCGCTAAACTCAATTAATTATTTAAAATTGTCCATTATTAATTAGTAATCACTTTTTAATTATTATTGTAGTACCGAAATATACCTAAGATTGTAAAATCAAATTTCTATACACGTATAATACTACACTGTAGGTAGATGTGTTTGTAACATAAAGTTTTGAGTATGAATTGAAGGTAATTTATTCCATATAAATATTCTGCAGGAATTAACTTTAGTTCATGCATGTTTAAACTTGTTAAGTCACCAGCACAAATTTTATCGACAACAGACTCAAATGACATTTTGAATAATACTAAACGTGTACACATTTTATGCTGTGTTTCTAGCAGAAACACAGTTTTTTGAACATAGGTATTTCTTATTTAATTTGAAATTAAAGCACAGCATTTTATTAAAAAATATTTATTTATTAATAGACATTACATAATTTTTCATACAAATAATATACATTTGATAATGCTCACATACATAAGTCTTTAGTGTGATTGGCACACTTAGATTTCGCAAAAGACATTGCTGGTTGTTCCATTAATTCTAGAATTGGCTTCTTAATGATTTTCTTAAAATATAAACATTTTTCATGACTTTACGTAAATATTCTCATACTTAATTGTCATATCTTTGAGTATCTTTTCAAAGTAAGGTATCTGGGTATATCTAACATCCCAAGGTATGCAATGATGGTTGTGCATTAACCACATATTCTGACGATGAGCTTCTGCAGGCAATATTTCCATTCCAAACGGTGGTTTAAAAATGAAATGTGAGATATTTTCTCCGTCGAATGCAGCAAGTTCTTTAGGTAGAAATTTATTATTTTCGAAACGAAATCCTTGCACATCAACTACAAGCGACATTACTTCAAACAAACAGAATCATTTTAAACATTTAAATATAAAGCGATTCCAATCGTCCCCCCACCTTTTATATTTGACGAACAATTTTATTCAGTGGGTTATATGTGAAAAGCTTGTCTTGCAAAATTAAACAATATGCAGTAGTATCTTTCGGTATATTTTCCTTTGTTTCAAATTCAATCCGCATATCAACAGCACCAGTTTGAATACCCTCTTTTTGGCGGGAGCAATCTATATACACAATGGGGCATATAGTTAAGAACTCTTCAGGGTTGTATACAGGCTCGATTTTTTCTTCATAATAAGATTTTCGGAATCTTGAAAACATTTCATAAAGAGCAGCACATTTTTTTTCTTTGAAATTTAAATAAAGATCTTGATAAGGGTACCGATCGCTGTTAAGAAACACCCTGATATTCGTTAAATTAATATGATCAAAAAAGCTCATATCACTCGTAATTTTATTTTTTTGTATCTTGTTGAAATGCGACTATAATATGACGAGGAGTCTCTAGTTTGTTAGAAGTTTTTACATTCCAAGAACTTTGCATTGCTCCACTTCTATAGAAGTATTTTCAAGAAGTTCCCATGATAGACCCAAGAAAGATATCCAAAAAATTATAAATATATGGTTCAAGAAAATTAAGAGGAAGAAAAATTGTAATTTTTGGTTTTTCAACATCGTCTGTACTACGAACCGCTTCTAGATCGGTGCTACCCCGTATTAATACTAGCTCTTGCTTCATATTAACAACAATTTTTCGATAATCTTCGGAGAATCATATTAACATATTCAGTGGTATACATACATTAAAATTTCCATCATTATCAGTAATTGGTTCACCAGACTTATGTACTCTAGGTCTATATCCAGCATTATGAAGTTTAACACTTTCGTTTTCAGTGTATGATAAATACGCTTTTAGGGTTGAAGTTAACCCAACATTTTTATTAGAATCTATGGTTACCCCATTTAATTCATAACGGATTTCTCTAAAAAGGTAACTCACCCCATTATTGATAAATTGTAACTTGGTTGCTTTTGAATCATCATCCTTTGTCAATTTTCCCTCAAGGTACAAATAGCTCTCAGAAGGAAGCGTACACAAATCAATCTCTTGCAGAGGGATGCGTATTTCATCATTGTATGTCAAACTTGCCGAAACAGAAGGTTGGTAAGAGTGATATTCCAAATTTGTAATAGAATTATCAACTAAAGGTTTTGATGTTATATTTAGAATATCCATTATATTAGTAATTTAAATCCTAATGAAGTTAAAAATATGCGGTTAGCAGATGTTAACGCTTTGGATGTACTAGATACACTAGATTTACGTTTAGGTTTACGACGTTTATATGCTCGTGCAGTTCTTTCGAATAAGTGCATTTGCTCTTGTTTGTTATACCTAATTACCATTCTAACTTTTCAAATGCAACCTTACTGTAATAGTTTCTCCTCTAAAATGTATAAGATTACCGTCCTGATCTAATATTTTAACTATAATATTAGTTATTGTTTGAACACTGATTGGAAAATATAGTATTGGTAGAGGTGACTCTACTATCTTATATCCAGTAGGAACGCTTGGAAAGAACTGATGAATAATATGCACAGGCTTTCCATTTAAATAAGAGTTTGTGCAAATGTTGCAATCTATACAAATTGAATTTATTCTCAAAATTTTTATAATATAGTCAGATTCATATTCTAAGTCAGGAGTAAGAATTCGTTTACTAAATCCAAGTACATCACGCATAGGACCATCTTTTTCAAAGTTAATTCATGCTGAACATTTTATTGTACTTTTTAAAGTATCCTTATTTACGCTTAAGTTTAATACTACAAATCTCTTTTGCAATTCATTTACCAAGAAATTAGCTAAGTCATCAAATTCATATGATCCTGTAGGTACAAATATTTCATCATTATTGTCACCATCAATAAATTTATCGTTAATTCCCTCTTTAATATTAGTGTTCAGTCCTGAGTGCGTTCCTGTTCACACGCCACCAAAATGCATTTTTTGATTCCTACCTACCCCGCGTAGGCAGCACACAAGCACTTCGCGTCTTCTCAACGACAAGTCAACATCGTTATTATTTTACTTCCTTTATTAATGTTTTGTATTCCTTAAATATTGTTGTAATGTTTGTAAATAAATAGTTTTGAAATAGAAAAACAACCAGCGACTATAATATATACATATTACACGAACAATTAGGTATGGTCATAAAAGTCTCGAAATCTGCTAAACCAACTTGAAAAGTTTTATCACTATCTAAATAAAGAGGAGGATTAAAGTTCGATGTTAAAATGGATTCATTTCCAGAATAAGTAATGGTTGTGCTCATGGCTAATATGCAAATGTATAATTAATCGCTATTAAAGTAATTATATACAAATTTTAGACAGAGTTGACCACAGTTGTAATTGACAGTTTGTTTAGGCCGGTAATTATATCGTATACGGTTTGAAGTATTATCGCTTTTAAAATATTTTATTAACTCCTTTGTTATTTTCTTTATCATCCAAATTCACTATACCATTTTCCGTTTTATTTCCATTTAAATAAGAGTTTGTGCAAATGTTGCAATCTATACAAATTGAATTTATTCTCAAAATTTTTATAATATAGTCAGATTCATATTCTAAGTCAGGAGTAAGAATTCGTTTACTAAATCCAAGTACTTCACGCATAGTACCATCTTTTTCAAAGTTAATTCGTGCTGAACATTTTATTGTACTTTTTAAAGTATCCTTATTTACGCTTAAGTTTAATACTACAAATCTCTTTTGCAATTCATTTACCAAGAAATTAGCTAAGTCATCAAATTCATATGATCCTGTAGGTACAAATATTTCATCATTATTGTCACCATCAATAAATTTATCGTTAATTCCCTCTTTAATATTAGTGTTCAGTCCTGAGTGCGTTCCTGTTCACACGCTACCAAAATGCATTTTTTGATTCCTACCTAGCCCGCGTAGGCAGCACACAACAAGCACTTCGCGTCTTCTCAACGACAAGTCAACATCGTTATTATTTTACTTCCTTTATTAATGTTATGTATTCCTTAAATATTGTTGTAATGTTTGTAAATAAATAGTTTTGAAATAGAAAAACAACCAGCGACTATAATATATACATATTACACGAACAATTAGGTATGGTCATAAAAGTCTCGAAATCTGCTAAACCAACTTGAAAAGTTGTATCACTATCTAAATAAAGAGGAGGATTAAAGTTCGATGTTAAAATGGATTCATTTCCAGAATGAGTAATGGCTGTGCTCATGGCTAATATGCAAATGTATAATTAATCGCTATTAAAGTAATTATATTAAAATTTTAGACAGAGTTTACCACAGTTGTAATTGACAGTTTGTTTAGGCCGGTAATTATATCGTATACGGTTTGAAGTATTATCGCTTTTAAAATATTTTATTAACTCCTTTGTTATTTTCTTTATCATCCAAATTCACTATACCACTTTCCGTTTTATTTATTTTTGTAGGTAAAGCATTACGCATCATTACTCCTCTAAAATTAGGAATTTTCAAATGCTTGATAAATTTCACAAGCTCTATATTACTAAGTGGGTAGTTTCACTGGAAGTTTTTTTTTAAATTGTGCTAAATATAAACCTTTCCCGCGGTATGGTTTGATATATAATCTTTTCTTTTTTTCTTTCAACTTGTATTGTTTTTTGAGGCCCATACCTCGTTTTATATTTTGTTTAGTTTTAACACCCATACCCAATTTTCGTTTTGCTTTCATAATTCCTGTAACTAATAATGCTGCAGCACGCTCTCCCAACTTAGCGTCTTTTGAATTAACCCTCGATCAAGCTTGATCTTCAAGTATTTTGTCTGCTTGATGTCTTTCAGATAAAGATTGATTTTGTGAGTAGGCAATATCGTGATTTTTGCATGAAGCATCCAATGTATTAACACCCTTTTGTCCTAGGGCTAGTCTGGCCTTGAGAAGCGTTCCTGGTATATGTGCTTCAAAGGGTAGCTTATTAATTAAGGTATTTATTGAACCACAACCTTTCCCAACACTCTCTTGTTTAAGACTATTTGTTTTTGATTTGTGCACTAGCATTTATATGTTTCTTCATCAGCGTTGTATCAACTATTACCAAAGATTATAAAAATGAGTTCTATAGGTTTTCAGTTACAGTTACTCTTTAGTATATCCCCAAACATGAAAATAGTTAAACAAAACTCTACCAGTTACAAATCGTGATTTACTCCTATATGAAAATAATTTTCAGAAACATGCTGGTTTATTTGGGGGGCAAAGCAAAGCGATGTTTAATAGTAGGGAATAGTGGATGTGGCAAAACAAACCTTATAGTTGCCTTATTAGAACATCCTAACGGTGTCAGATTTGAAAATGTATATGTTTATTCAAAAACTTTGTTTCAAGAAAAATATAAATACTTAAAAACACTTTTTCAACCATCAAAAGAAATTGGGTATGATGAAAACCAAGACGGTGATATAATTGCACCAAATGAATTTAAACCCAACTCTGTAATAATTTTTGATGATGTTGTTTGTTGTAATCAATCACCTATGCGGGATTATTTTTGTTTGGGAAGACACAAGCATACTGACTACTTTTATTTATGTCAGACGTATTCTTCTATCCCTAAACAATTGATACGTGACAACGCAAATCTTATAATTTTATTTAAATAAGGTCACACGAATTTAAAACACGTCTTCGATGATCACATATCTACAGATATGTCGTTTCAACAATTTAAAGAAATTTGCTATAAATGTTGGCATGATCCATATGGTTTCATAGTAATTGATAAGGATTGTGCTATTAAATCAGGAAGATATAGAAAAGGTTTTGACTCATTCATTTACTTATAAATTCAATAGCTATTTTGAAATACTACGCTAGTTAACAAACCTCCAGGAATAGAAGAATCGCTGAAGAACTAATTACAGCTAGGAAAGCTGTACGTGAAAAATTCAAAAGTCTAAAATCCGTTGTAGCTAGAACACAGGCTGAACTTGAGCAAACATACAAACCAATTTCCCAACCGTTACAGCAACTAATATCTACGATTGAAGAAACGGATTATAAACCAGAACCGCGAATTAAAGAAGAATTTATCACATCATCCTTCGAATCTACACCCCAAAAAACAAAGCCAATCGCTAAATATTTTAAAGAAGCACCTATAGATGAAACACCCAGACGAAGAACAGGAAAAACTCCGATTTTACCAACTGAAGTTCCGTTTTTAGAGACTGATGTAATTTCTGAAAGTAGAATAAGTGATGAAGATGTATCATCTTTGGAAGAGCACAACTTGTCTGATATATTGGAACAAACTAAACAGACTATTCAACACATGGTAACTCAACCATCTTATCAAGATTTTTTAAATGATTATCATGAGTTGCCTCGGCGGTATATTGATGAAAGCATTAAAGACACAGAAGACACTTTTGATTATCATTATGGACTTATTCATGATCATGATTAACTATGAAGCCAATATAACTACTTGGAAAAGATGTTAGGGTAGAAGGAATCACATATCCAGGCACTGTTGGTCTATATGAATTGCTATTTAAAAAAGAACCAATAAGCTATAAAAAAGAAGACCTAGATAATTATATGGATATTTTGAATATAACAAATGCCTACCGGAGAAACAATGAGCATGATGAACAAGTAATTGGAAATAATTCAACAAAGTATATAACAATAATAGGACCATACTTACAAAAGGCTGGAATTACAAAAACTAAAAAATTTGGGGCTTTAATTTCAAGACCTTTAGCTCCATATCGACAAACTACAAGCTAAAAAAGGTGGGAATTTGTTATTGAAAAATTTTAAAGAAAATACGGATTTTGTGTTTTGGGACAATATCAATGAACTCGTGGATCATTTGCGGCTATTAATATCATCTCAAGTTGCTGGACACACTGGTCATACCAATGAAATTATATCTATAATTGAGGAGCTGCGAGAACCAAAAATAATTAAATAAATTTAATGAGTATTAGCAAAACAAGTAGTAATTGTTATCAATATGCCAATAAATAAACTAGGACAGCATTTTCTAGTTACTGAACGTTACTATTATAATATTATTTCAATTTATGGTAGTAAAAGCAACAATTATAATCAAGTATATCGATTAAACCATGAAAACAATCCCAATTATTTGTATCCATTAAAAACCGGTGTGATTAAAAACATATACCTTTACCCAGATGACATCTGTGAATAAAAACGCTTTGATTGGATACACATTAAAAGAAAACGATCAAATTTCTATTGGAAGTACAATTGGATCAACAAATTTAAAGTGTTTTTTACAATTAGTTATCCAATGCAAAATAGAAGAATGAGTAATGTAAAAGAAGTAGTTGTTAACGAACTTCATAAAGCAGCTAGAAAAAAATTTATTCGTCGGAAAGTTTTAGTTAAAGGATTAAATGATTTGTGGCAGGCAGATTTGGTGAAATGATTCCATATGCTAAAATTAATAAAGGTTATAAATATATTTTGACTGTAATAAACGTATTTTCAAAAGAAAAGAATTATCTAACAAATTTGAAAATTCTTTCTCTAAATTTATAAATTTATCATGATCTAGAGTTGATGCTGGTAAAAACCTAAATGAGTCTATAAACCTAAATTTAATATTGTTTGATAATAAATTCGTTAACACTTTGCGTTACGTGAAATAAAACACCCGGGATCTACGAAATTTGTGTTGTATTAGATTAATAGTTCACACTGTAGAAAGTTTCATGTTATCTAATACTACGAATAAAACTAACAAGAAATAATATGATAAATATAACAAATCAAGAACAATTTTTACAGAACATTAATAATTAAGTATTTTTCTGACACTTGTCAAATTCAGAAAACAACGACGCTTTTGTTTTTCGAGCGCGCAACTGGATTTCGCTCTCTTCGTCTTTTTCGTTGGCATAGTATTCTTCAGGTTGTGCTGCATTTTTAACATTATTACTTTTGCTAAATTTTGTAAAGGAAATATATCTTCTTTATTAACTGGTAATACTACAATTTTTGGACTACTTGCAGCAAGTTTTTCAATAATGAATTTTAAATCATAGCTTCGCCCATTATGATAGACTATAGGAATCATGAATTGCTTTTTATAATTTAAATTGCAGGCATGATGAGCATATCCACGAAACTGCCCAGTAAAATGATCGTGATCACGAACAACAATATCTTTGTCATTGAATTGAATTTCACGAATATGACATTGCTTGGCACTTGTTTTTGTAGCATTTTCAACCATAGGTACAATACTTTTAAACAATGAATTAATAAATTCAGACATTAATTCCAATTCATTCGCAAACCATTCTATACAATCCAATCCTGTATATGATTTATAATAAGATAATGTGTCATCATATGCACATTTAAATAAAATCCAATGCTGTAAGCAATATGTTTCTGATATGGTTGAGTCTTTCCATGAAATGTCGAATCTTTATAGGGTGATAAAATAGATTCTATGTCACTATATATTATAAATGGAGCTTTTTGTTTAAAGATATAATTTTTAAATTTAACAATTGGTCTTTTGGAAAAGAAATCTTGCAAAAGTTTGATTTTTTGCAATCGATTATGTGTGCTTGCAGTTTTGCATTATTATTAAAGTAACAAAGGCACCGTTCACATACGAATTTTTTATTTTTATGCTTCCTAAGTTCAGAACTAATAAGTCTTGAAAGATTCTTTATCCAAACATAATGATATTGTATCTCAGTATGGTCAGTTTCTTGTTCATTAATACTATCATTTCTTTCTCTAGGTTAATATTTATTTTGTATAATTAATAAATTAACATGTTTGATCAATTTATTTTTTGTCAAATAAACAGGTACTGTTGTAAAATAGCCTCTATTATCTACCTCTAAACCATACACGTTAACCGAGATCATATTTAATTTTTTAAATTTCGAAATGTCTTTTATTTTAACCGGAAATTCGATATTGGTGAAATCTAGTTTAGAAGAATAATGAGGATAGGAAGAGACACGATTGGCATTTGTTTTTACTTCAAATAAATAGGCCATAATACACCATGCGAAACAGTGACTATCATTGTTTTTAATATTAACACAAGCCTTTTTGTTTGCAATACTGTCAGGTAGCCTAACAAAAGTAGAAACCCCGGGCCTCATAATAAATTCATTAATATTTATTTCTAAAAACGCAATTTTATGTAATGACCAACCACTGTCCTTTGTTTGAAACTCCTCGCACTTATTTAAAATTTTATCAATGCAATTTTCTTTAAACCAATTTTGAAAATTTGTTCCGCTATCAATGAATTCGTTAAAATCCAACACCTCTGCAGTTGTGGATTTTTTAATAAATTCTCCACAAAATGTTGTATTTGCTTTTATCATTTTATGTTGTTTTAATACATTTTTAACTACACGAATAAAAGGGAAAAATGCATCATTCAAAAATTTTAATATATCTTTATGTTTTAAATTTATAATTACACCATATCTTATACGGCTATTAAATGCAGATTGTACATGTTCCCATCTAATTCTATCACTTCTTTTTTCTTCTAAACCTGCTCCTCGTTTACTTGATAGCAATAAAACGAAACGTTTAAAATGCTGAATACTACTTTGTAATTTATTTCTAAGACCTATATTAAAATCAGTTTGGTGTAATTCTCGCAATTGCTTTGAACAAAATTTAATAAAGAATTTAGCATGATTTTTCCATTTTAGTTTTGTGTTTTCATTTTCATTTAGTAATTTGGGCAACATGTTATCAAAATATTTTTGTTTGCTTACTATATTTTCACAAATTGCTTTCATGTTTAATAATAACGAAACTTAATAATTCTACTATACTTATAATAACTACTTTTGTAATAATTATACTATGCTGTTGTTGTTAATCCACTATAAAAAAATAAAAAAATCGAAATTAGTTTTTGTTTATAAAATTGAACAAAATTTAAAATACCTTATTCAATAATTTCGAATGTTGATGCAGTTTGAGGCATGTCAATATCTTTTTCCCCTTTATAGATAAATTTGTATCTTCCTGTACTAAACTTATATTTTCGATTAATATAGGCGTCATTCGCTTTGGCAGAAACACGTTGATTCCCTCTTCTAATGTAACTAATATTGAATCCCCAAATCTTGTTTTTTTTAAAGCTGCGTTTGTAATCGTATAGGGTCTATTTAACTCCAACTCATGTAATTTAGCGGGTTTAGGGAATTCAACCAATGCTGCATGATTAATATATTTTTAAGTCCATGATTCTAAAACATATTTTAGAATCATACTAATTAATTATGTACTAATGTTAAAAAAAATAAATAAATCATAAACTAAAAAATTTTGTGCTAATGTTAAAAGAAAAATATTACTCATCTGGTATATGATAATTACTTCACAAGAACCTTGCAAATGATGAAAGATGGTCTCAAACGGGTGTTTAAATAGGACTCGAACTTGACTTTTGTTTTCTTTTGCTTACTATATTAACGACATACCAGTTTCTCTTTTTTAAAAACGAAAGTGGTTTATAAAATGCAATAAATTGCATCAGCACTATGCAAATTTTATTACTAAGGTAGTTCTCTTATTAAAAATGAAAGTGGTTTTTAAAAATTATGGGATAAATTACACTTAGCTTACAGGATGAAATGCGTTTTCGTTTTTATATAAATTCCAAGTTTTTTAAATATTATTTATCAGTTGAATCATCGTTTATAAAGTTTAAGTTAGCATAACATTAGAAGAAAATAATAATTATAACTCAAAATTAGTGATACATTTGAAATATAGTGATTAGAAATCATGTGTGAGGGGTATTATAGTACTCAAAAGTCGCTTGTACTTGATTTGCAGGGCTTTCGTATAGAAAACAGGAGTTTTCTACCCAAAGAACTTGCTGCATTCGATGGGGTGCAGATATCTCATTATATTTTTTAAACCGCCTTATGCAATGGAATGTTTACCTCCACCAGCTCAACGACAGAATATGTGGTTAATGCAGAACCACCATTGCATACCTTGGAATGCCGGATATACTGAGGTACATTACTTTGAAAATATTATCAAAAATTTGATACATAAGTATGATGATATTTATGTCAAGGGACATGAAAAATGTTTGTATTTTAAGAAATTTATTAACAAGCCTATTGTTGAGATAGAGGAACAACCAACAATGTCTTTTGCGAAACCTAAGTGGGCAATCACACTAAAGACTTATGTATGTGTGCATTATCAAATGTATATTATTTGTATGAAAATTATGTCTATCAATAAATAAACATTTTATTATACGCAAAAAAATAGTAATTTATATAAATTTCTACACAAAGTACAAACTTTGAGAGATTTCTCATTTTTATTTTTAAATCAAATGACGAGTATTATAGTACTCGAAAGTCGCTTGTACTTGATCTACAAGGCTTTAGTTTACAAAACAAGGGTTTTCTACCCAAATAACTTCTTGCTGCATTGGATGGGGAATGGAAGGCTCAACCTCAGAATATATGGTTAATGGTAACCATCATTGTATACCTTGGAATGTTGGATATACTGAGGTACATTACTTTGAAAAATTATTAAAATTTGATAAATAAGTACGATGATATTTATGTCAAGGGGACATGAAAAATGTTTATATTTTAAGAAATTTATTAACAAGCATATTGTTTATAAGTGTTTCAATCATAGTAAAAATGTGTGCGTGCATTACCATTGTACATTATTAAAGTATCATGAAAAAATGTTTATATTTTCAGAAATGTATTAATTAATTTGAGATTAATATTATTATTTTCTACTAATGTTATGTTACACTGTGTAAAAAAATTGTTTTTGATCGCACCACATGTAGATACTTTTACATGTAAAAAAGCATGTTTTTTTTGTGAAATAAACAATGATAATTAATTCTAACTAATATTTATTTTTATATACACAATAATACAACTATACATTTCAACTTCAACTTCATTTTCTGTAGATTAGATTAGATATTGTATTGCAATAACTAGATATCGCTCTAATCCAAGATTGATAATTTCCATACAAAAATTATCCAATGTAGTGTGACCATCCATGAATTTGCAACAAACTTCACAACCTTGACTAAACTTGTCAGCTTCTAACAATACATTTGTTACAGCAGTAGGAGCAAAACATATATTCTGATATACGAGTAATTTGCTGCATCTATTCTATCGAACTCTAGATCATGTAATTCAGCCGCGATACGACTCACAGCAGATGGCAAATCAACAACTTGCGGCCATCGGTCAGTCATCCACATTATAAAATTTATTTTATGTAATTTAAGTTTTCTTAGTAACTGACTATTTGATACAAGATCTAGAACGTTTTATATGATCATTTTGTATAATCAATGGAGACAGGGGAATATATATAGTCTATCCTACTTGTTTTATTACCTTCTTTCTTGTTACAAACGCATAAAAATGTTTGAGGTTCTTGACATTGCATACAAGTACTTGTTTAACCTTCATGCCTACAACGTATACCAAACCCGTCTTATTATCTTCATTCTTGTTACAAATACATAAAAAATGTTCGAGGTTCATGACATTGTATAGAAAAACTTGTTTAACCTTCATGTCTACAACGTATACCTATCTTGTCTTTACCTTCATTGTTGTTACAATGTATAAAAACATGTTCAGCATTCTAACAACTCGTTTTACCTTCATGTCTACAGCGTATACCAACTTTCAAACATATTGGATGTATGGCATAGTGCGCTAAGCCTATCCTTTGCAAATAAACATCATGAGTTCAAATCCCACAAAAAATCTTTTTTTAAACCCCCCAGATTTTATAACCCAACCCCCCACCTCCAATACCTTTCACGCAATACCCACAAACAAGTTTTATACCAATCCCCCAATTCTGGGACCCACCCACCTCCATCACCCAATACCACCACCAGATTGTGACGTCAGAGATCCAGAATCCGCATAGTATATCTACTAATGTCCTATTCGGTCATCAATTCTTACAGATCGGCGGCACTAAACCTTATATTCTCACCGAATGAGCAAGACTCAAAATACATCAACAGATTTATAAAAGGAGTAGCATATATAATGCCTCCGGAGCCAAAATATGCACACACATGGAATCCGGATTGCGTACTATCAGTCCTAAAAACATGGTATCCATTAAACTCCTTAAATTTAGAAAAATTAACTTATAAGCTAGTTTTTTTACTGACAATCGCGTCAGCCAGCAGGGTACAAACGTTAACAAAAATAAAAATCGGAAACATATTAAAAAACGATCACAAAATGGAAATACGCATACCGGAAAAAATTAAAACAAATAAGAGTCAACCACTTCTCATATTTCCTTATTTTAGGGAAGCACCTGAGTTATGCGTGGCACACACTATTGAAGTTTATCTAGAAAAAACTTCGCAATATCGCAACAATTACGAACAGTTGATATTAACTCATAAAAAACCGTTTCACCCAGTGCAAAAGCAAACTTGTTTTGCTCTGAATGTCGTGCCTAGAAGATGATTCACGGAAACTACATGTTGGTAATTATATCTACGGACAAGCTCGGAAAATTAACATTAATCTTCCTTATAGGTAAGTCGATTAGTTTTATAATTTTGATTACTTTAAGAAATATATTTATATATTTGGAACTGTAACCATTTTGAATTAGCGGGTGTTGTTTACATTGAGAAAGAATACTAATTTTATAGCTCAATCCAAATGAACCCCTATATGCTATTCAAATTGCTACTGGTTCGATTCAAGCTTTACGAGCGGTTTCAATTAAAGAAGAACAAACAAAGAATATCAACTTTATTAATCTGTATTAAAATAATGTAAAATTTACTAACCTTTTATAATTCTGGATCTCTGCTGGTCACGCATAATTTATTTAAAAGAAAAACACTGAGTAATTAATTAAACGACACTTCTGTTCGCTAACATAACGAAAGCTTTATTTGAAATAAAACACACGATCTGGGCTTTCAAATCAACTAAATTTAATATTTATAATTAAAAAAGCAAATGAATAACAAAAAAAATAAATATGTAGAAATAAAAAAGAATAAAACAATTAAACGAGATTGAAAATCAAAAGAAAATCTTAGTCATTACTTTGCAACTTAAAATAGGTAAATTAATATAATTACGAATAATTATATTAATTCCCATACGAAACTTTTAATTACAATTGAAAACTGACATTATAACAGAGATTAAATTCTACCATTCGAAATATAATTCAATTACTAAAAGACAAACCTTTAATCTTTATAACAACTGATTTGGAAACAAAATAACCTTCAATTAAAAAGAACAAACAAAGAACTTACGGAAGTTTTTATCGTCGTTAGCCGTAAAAAACCTCCTATGTGGCGTTCAAACCGATTTTCAGCTTATATTTGCTTCTGTATTGATAAATCTCCTATGAGGATATGGAAATATTTCTGCGAGAATATTTTAACTATAATATTAGTTATTGTTTGAACACTGATTGGAAAATATAGTATTGGTAAAGGTGACTCTACTATCTTATATCCAGTAGGAACGCTTGGAAAGAACTGATGAATAATATGCACAGGCTTTCCATTTAAATAAGAGTTTGTGCAAATGTTGCAATCTATACAAATTGAATTTATTCTCAAAATTTTTATAATATAGTCAGATTCATATTCTAAGTCAGGAGTAAGAATTCGTTCACTAAATACAAGTACATCACGCATAGTACCATCTTTTTCAAAGTTAATTCGTGCTGAACATTTTATTGTACTTTTTAAAGTATCCTTATTTACGCTTAAGTTTGTGGCGAATTTTAATTATTTATATTTATGAACAAATTGCCCTACAATAATAGGTGCTTTCGGGTTAATTCCGGGAAACAAATGGGGCTCGTTCAAACGCGTAATCTAGGCGAAGGCCGGCAGCAATCAGTGAAGGTGGGCTGGTTCGTATGATCTTACTAAAAGGGGCGCCACATGATTTTATTTTACTTCGCTAGATCATCCACTCGAATCACCAGTATTGAAATCATGAAAACCCTACCAGTCAATATATGATCCCATTAACAAACCCCAGAATAACCAACACCTTAGCACCGAAACACCTGAGCGAGGTATTCGTAAAAACAAAGGAAAACACAGAGGTCGATTCTTAAAATTTAATTGGACCTTGCAGCCAGTGCACCACGATGAATAATAAATTATAAAATTATAAACAAATCATCAAATAGTATGAATGAACGGATAGGTTATAAATCAAAAATTCAAACTATCAAAAGATTATGAATGAACGGTTAAATTGTAAATCAAACTATCAAAAGATTATGAATGAACGGTTAAATTGTAAATCAATAATCAAACTATCAAAAGATTATGAATGAACGGTTAAATTGTAAATCAATAATCAAACTATCAAAAGATTATGAATGAACGGTTAAATTATAAATCAATAATCAAAGTAACACTGCCACAATTACATTTGGATCATCGCAATAACGGCCATATTAAAATATAGTAACAAGTCATGGCCGCTAGGCTTACAACTCCCGAGCGAAATAAGTTAAAACCGCGTTCGTTAAATAAGCGTTTGCGATATCCTAACCAACCGGGCTGAACAATGAAATCATAAATCAAAATGGACGTTCTTTAGGTACCTGGCGTGCGCACGCGAAGTTTACATTAGATGGTAAGACGTCGGTAAACATCGGCATTCACCGGTTGCATTTAATTAAAACCCAATATATATATATATATATATATCCTGCTATCAATGCTACGTCCGTTTTACGCCCTTTTACGGTTAATATTGCGTCCAAAGAATTGCTGCGTCCGTATATAGGACGCACTAAAGTCACGGCCTTATATCTTCGCTCTGTGAGCAGATACGACTATGATTTTTAGATGGACTCGTTGGATTGCTACTCAGCTTGAATATATTTGATATTACATTTTCCGGTAGATCTGCAGAAGACTGTAAAATTGGAACAAAAAGGGACGCAGCATCATACAAAAATTCCTATGAAGGTTCAGCGTGTTGCCGTAGAGGGCTCTGATGTTATATACATTTAAAGAATTATATATGGGAAAGTATACATTAGTGCGTCCCTGATGTGGCAACATTGTTTGCTTATTTTCTTTTGACCCTTTTGCATTTTAACATTTATTTCATTCGAACAAGTTTGATATGATATTTACATTATTTACTAGTATTTTTTAGGGGAATCGTGTTAGACAGACAAAAAAAAAATTATTTTGATATTGATTAGGAAGGATTAATTAAATATAAGTGTTTTACAAAATATAAATCCCAATCAAGATTTCTGTTCAAATATAAAAAACATAAACTGGCACGACATTCTTTCACATAACAATATTAACACCAAAACTGAAATGTTTATACAAACCAAAAATGACAACATAAACCGAGCTACTCCAGAAATTAAAATAAAACTAAAACCTTGGATTACATCTGAAATTATTGAATTAATAGGAAAGCGGTGATAAATGTATGTTCTTTCGTGTCCTTTTTGAGATGAAGACAGGCTAGTATTTTCGATTACTCACTGAACCAAACAACCCTTAAATAACTAAACTAGATATGGGAGTTGCTTGATAATGGTTGGATTTTTGTATTCCACATATAACATAATTGAATTAAACGCTGGTCACGGGGGTTTACGCATGTTAATTCTCTGAAGCTTCTTTACACAAGTTTGGTCAGACCATGCCTTGAGTATGCCTCAGCGTTTGGTGTCCACATTATGCTGTATAACTAGTGAAAATTGTGCTTGTTCAGCACAAATTTCTCAGATACCTTGCCTACAAACTGCATATTGACTTGGTATTTGATGATCGTTTTGAATTATATGCTGACTTAGAGTCCTATCTTGGCATTGACACGCTGTGTGGTCAACGCCAATATTTGATTTAATTCTATCTTATCAATGGAAGGTTGACTTGTCCTGATCTTTTAAGCAAAATTGAAATTCGTGTTTCATATCGTTCAACGCTTGCGAGCCGTGGTGTCATCAAACACATTCCAGAAAAAATTATTGTTGCAATTCGTTCTTGGCGCGCTCGGTTCGTCTTGCCAATGACAGTGAGGTGACGCTTTTTTTAATTTTTTGTCCCGAGAAGAACCTTTTTGGGCTCAGTAAGGCACTTATTTGATACCTAATTGATGTATTGTCTTATATTGCTTTGTAATAGTGTAGAATGTTATGATATTGTTATCCAATTTATGCGTAATTAATTTGAATGTTGATTTTGTACTTCTTGTGAATTATTTTGAACTCAGGTACGTTGGCTGTTATTAGGGACAACACGTCTCCCCAAGTATTTCTTGTGTTGGCTTCTGAAAGCGGTGCATTCTGGTATTAGGTGATCAAGAGTTTCTTTAGCCTCCCTACAGAATCTGTAGTCATCGATCTCTTCTAGGCGTAATTTTGCCATATGTTCTGTAAGAATACGTAGCCCGAGATCCAAACAGATCTTCGATCTTTCTTGGTTGAAGTTTCCAAGGAATTTCTTGGAGTGTATCAATCCAGGTAGATTTTGCCTGAGTATTGCTCTGTCTGTTTTCTTCTTAATTCTGAACTTCTCTTTGAAGGTGTGTTTCCATAAGTCGCAGAAAGGTTCAGGTCTTACAAAAGAGATTGACACACCCTGTTTTGCTAACTTATTGGCTGCATCGTTTCCCCTGATACCAGAATGTCCGGGTATCCAAACAAGGGAAACTCTGTTATTCTTGCTAAGTTAGAAGACCTGCTAAGCATTCCCATTTTTGAGCTAATAACATATGAACTCAGCGATAATGTTGTCGGTTGTGTGGATCACAATGTCGCACCGTAAAGGTTAATTTGTACGCATCTACCGATTGCGTGAATTTCCGCTTGGAAAACATGACTGAATGTATAGACATTCAGTCATGTGTTCGTAAAGATTTTCTTAGCAATATCGTCAGCATATCCTATGATATGTGATATTGTCATAGTAGCCAGGGGCAATTTGAAGGCACTTTGGGTAACATAATACAAAAGTGTCTCCGGATAACTGAGTAACGGTGTACAACTGTGGGGCTGAGCATAAATTCAGCAAAAACCGCAATTATAACATTCACTAGAACTCTAAATATCAGACGAATTAGCCTGAATTGTGAGGTCATTGAACAGAATTTGGAAGTAAAATATCTAGGAATCACCCTTGATATTAAACTTCTTTGTAATAAGCATGTTGAAATAACGGTTAGTATAAAGCAACAAAAGCTCTGATGGTGTTCAGAAATCTGGGAGACTTGGGGTTGTTACCCCAAAATACTGCGGTGGATGTACATCGTGATTGTGATACCTATCATAACATATGCGGCAATAGTCTGGGTTCTAAGGCAGAACAAAGTACAACAAGGAGAAAACTTGATAGGGTACAAAGACTAGGAGGCATATGCATTAGTGGGGCTATGATAAACGTGTCCAACTAGAGCACTGGAGACTATTATTACGAATTTCACACTTTTTTTCTTGTATAGACATTCAGTCATGTGTTCGTAAAGATTTTCTTAGCAATGACTGAATGTATAGACATTTAGTCATATGTTCGTAAAGATTTTCTTAGCAATTTCTATCTTGCTTGTGAGGATTTCTGGTGGATTCCGCTTCTAATTCATTTGAGGGGTTTGATCTACTACCCGAGTCTCAAGGAGTAGGATGGCTCGCTCCTCTCCCCCTTCCGTATTCATCCCATCTCGTCTCTTAAGTACCACCGTTGGGTTTCTTCGCCCCTGTAGAACTGGAAGCGATATTTTCAAAAAAGGTCTTTTGACCTTCCTGATTTTTTTTATTATTCAAAGTTAACCGGTTAGTGTACCCTGTCAATTTCCGTCACGTTTGGCTTTATTAAAAAGCCAACGGACCTCAAGCCTGAGTTTTGACAGTTTGTCATTCCACAAAGGAGCGTCCTTACTTGCTTTAACAGCTTGCAGTGTGAGTGGGCAATTGGAGTCAAAAGCTTCCATTATTGCTTCACTGACTTGGTTTACTCTCCACTCAAGAACGTGGTTAGCTAAACCTAACCTAAAAATTTTTAATTGGATGCAAGACTGTATGGAGGTGGAACCTGCTAAATGCACACCAAACTCAAATTTAAATGTATAGTAGGGATAGTTGCAGTTTAATAAAGAAAAAACTTGATAAAAAAACTATTCTATTAGAACGGATGCAGTATCATATGTAGAATATTTTATGTTGGTTATAGTATACAATATATCTAACAAATGGATGCAACAAAGTATGCAAATAATTAAATAACTCTAACCCAAGCTAAACCCAACCTAAGAATTTTTATTTGGACGCAAGAGTGTATGCAGGTGGAACATGTTAAAGGCAGACTAATCGCAAATTTCAAAGTATGGTAGGGATTGTTGTAGTTTAGTAAGAAAAAAATTGATAAAAAACTATTCTATTTTTAGAACGGATGCAGTATTATATGTAGAATATGTTATGTTGGTTATAGTATACACTATATTATATAACAAATGGATGCAGCAAAGTATGCAAATAATTTAATAAGTCTAACCCAAGCTAAACCTAACCTAAGAATTGTTAATTGGACGCAAGAGTGTATGGAGGTGGCACATGTTAAATTGACACCACACTCAAATTTAAATGTATAGTAGGGATTGTTGCAGTTTAATAAGAAAAAACTTGATAAAAAAACTATTCAATTACAACGGATGCAGTATCATATGTAGAAGATTTTATGTTCGTGATAGTATACAATATATCTAACAAATGGATGCAACAAAGTATGCAAATAATTAAATAACTCTAACCCAAGCTAAACCCAACCTAAGAATTTTTAATCGGACGCAAGAGTGTATGCAGTCGGAACATGTTAAATGCAGAGTAATCGCAAATTTAAAAGTATGGTAGGTATTGTTGCAGTTTAATCAGAAAAAAATTGTTGAAAAAAATATTCTATTTTTAGAACGGATGCAGTATTATATGTAGAATATGTTATGTTGGTTATAGTATACAGTATATATATAACAAATGGATGCAGCAAAGTATGCAAATAATTAAATAACTCTAACCCAAGCTAAACCTAACCTAAGAATTTTTAATTGGACGCAAGAGTGTATGAAGGTGGAACATGCTAAATGCACACTAAACTCAAATTTAAAAGTATAGTAGGGATTGTTGCAGTTTAATAAAAAAAAACTTGATAAAAAACTAATCTATTTTTAGAACGGATGCAGTATTATATGTAGAATATGTTATGTTGGTTATAGTATACACTATATATAACAAATGGATGCAACAAAGTGTGCAAATAATTTAATAACTCTAACCCAAGCTAAACCCAACCTAAGAATTTTTAATCGGACGCAAGAGTGTATGCAATCAGAGCATGTTAAATGCAGAGTAATCGCAAATTTAAAAGTATGGTAGGGATTGTTGCAGTTTAATAAGAAAAAACTTGTTGAAAAAACTATTCTATTTTTAGAACGGATGCAGTATTATATGTAGAATATGTTATGTTGGTTATAGTATACAGTATATATAACAAATGGATGCAGCAAAGTATGCAAATAATTAAATAACTCTAACCAAAGCTAAACCTAACCTAAGAATTTTTAATTGCTGCAGTTTAGTAACAAAAAAAAAAGATATAAAAACTATTCTATTTTTAGAACGGATGCAGTATTATATGTAGAATATGATATTTTGGTTATAGTATACTATATGTCTAACGAAAAGACGCAGCAAAGTATGCCCATAATTAAATAACTTTAACCCATGCTAAACCTAATCTATCAATTTTTATTTGGACGCAAGAGTGTATGTAGCTGGAGCATGCTAAATACAACTAATTTCAAATTTAAAAGTATAGTAGGGATTGTTGCAGTTTAATAAAAAAAAAACCCCTTATAAAAACTATTCTATTTTTAGAACGGATGTATTATTATATGTAGAATATGTTATGTTGGTTATAATATATAATATATTTAACAAATTGATGCAGCAAAGTATGTAAGTAAATAATTGAATGAGGCTAACCTAGACTAAACATAACCTCAATTTAAATATATATTTTTAGGGCGCCGTAACATATCAGCAAAAAATAACTTAGAAAAAACGTTGTTCATTGACATGTCGAAACATGAACGGATGCAATATTGTATGCATGTTATGTAGGTTTTCATTGTATATAATATATTTTCTTGAGGGACGCAGTATTATATACAATCGTGTTAATTTATAGGTCTACTAATTTAAAATCCCTCGAAAAAGAGAGAAAATAACGATGCGGCAGCACTGTGGGACGCGGCAATATCCGTAAAAACGAGGAAAAAATATATTTTGGAGTTGATAATGATAGCAAGATGAAAGGAGCTAGTAATGATAGCACGACCTAAAAATTTGTATATTAAAAGTTGCTCCAATCAATACGAAAATCCGTTTCCCCCGATAAAAAAATTCGCTGATTAATATACTTGAATCAGATTTGCTCTAACTATAGCCCTTCCAGGGGACGCCATAAGGTTGGAATATGTAAAGACGCAGTAAAGTATATATATATATATACATCTTGAGACTTTACTGCGTCTTTACATATTCCAACCTTATGGCGTCCCCTGGAAGGGCTATAGTTAGAACAAATCTGATTCAAGTATATTAATCAGCGAATTTTTTTATCGGGGGAAACGGATTTTGGTATTGATTGGAGCAACTTTTAATATACAAATTTTTAGGTCGTGCTATCATTACTAGCTCCTTTCATCTTGCTATCATTATCAACTCCAAAATATATTTTTTCCTCGTTTTTACGGATATTGCAGCGTCCCACAGTGCTGCCGCATCGTTATTTTCTCTCTTTTTCGAGGAATTTTAAATTAGTAGACCTATAAATAAACACGATTGTATATAATACTGCGTCCCTCAAGAAAATATATTATATATAATGAAAACCTACATAACACGCATACAATATTGCATCCGTTCATGTTTCGACATGTCAATGAACAACGTTTTTTCTAAGTTATTTTTTGCTGATATGTTACGGCGCCCCAAAAATATATATTTAAATTGAGGTTATGTTTAGTCTAGGTTAGCCTCATTCAATTATTTATTTACATACTTTGCTGCATCAATTTGTTAAATATATTATATATTATAACCAACATAACATATTCTACATATAATACTACATCCGTTCTAAAAATAGAATGGTTTTTATAAGGGTTTTTTTATCAAACTGCAACAATCCCTACTATAGTTTTAAATTTGAAATTAGTTGTATTTAGCATGTTCCAGCCACATACACTCTTGCGTCCAAATAAAGATTGATAGATTAGGTTTAGCATGGGTTAAAGTTATTTAATTATTGGCATACTTTGCTGCGTCTTTTTCATGGATATCTTGTATACTATAACCAAAATATCATATTCTACATATAATACTGCATCCGTTCTAAAAATAGAATAGTTTTTTCAACAAGTTTTTTCTTATTAAACTGCAGCAATCCCTACCATACTTTTAAATTTTCGATTACTCTGCATTTAACATGTTCCGACTGCATACACTCTTGCGTCCGATTAAAAATCTTAGGGTTTAGCTTGGGTTAGAGTTATTTAATTATTTGCATACTTTGTTGCATCCATTTGTTATATATAGTGCATACTATAACGAACATAACATATTCTACATATAATACTGCATCCGTTCTAAAAATAGATTAGTAGTGTTTATCAAGTTTTTTCTTATTAAACTGCAACAATCCGTACTATACTTTTAAATTTGAGTTTAGTGTGCATTTAGCATGCTCCACCTCCATACACTCTTGCGTCCAATTAAAAATTCTTAGGTTAGGTTTAGCATGGGTTAAAGTTATTTAATTATTGGCATACTTTGCTGCGTCTTTTTCTTAGATATATTGTATACTATAACCAAAATATTATATTCTACATATAATACTGCATCCGTTCTAAAAATAGAATAGTTTTTTTCAACAAGTTTTTTCTTATTAAACTGCAACAATCCCTACCATACTTTTCAATTTACGATTAGTCTGCATTTAACATGTTCCGACTGCATACACTCTTGCGTCCGATTAAAAATTCTTAGGTTGGGTTTAGCTAGGGTTAGAGTTATTACATTATTTGCATACTTTGTTGCATCCATTTGTTATATATAGTGTATACTATAACCAACATAACATATTCTACATATAATACTGCATCCATTCTAAAAATAGAATAGTTTTTTATGAAGTATTTTCTTACTAAACTGCAACAATCCCTACCATACTTTTAAGTTTGCGATTAGTCTGCATTTAACATATTCCACCTGCATACACTCTTGCGTCTAAATAAAAATTCTTAGGTTGGGTTTAGCTTGGGTTAGAGTTATTTAATTGTTTGCATACTTTGTTGCATCCATTTGTTAGATATATTGTATACTATAACGAACATAAAATATTCTACATATGATACTGCATCCGTTCTAATTGAATAGTTTTTTTATCAAGTTTTTTCTTATTAAACTGCAACAATCCCTACTATACATTTAAATTTGAGTGTGGTGTCAATTTAACATGTGCCACCTCCATACACTCTTGCGTCCAATTAAAAATTCTTAGGTTAGGTTTAGCTTGGGTTAGACTTATTTAATTATTTGCATACTTTGCTGCATCCATTTGTTATATATAGTGTATACTATAACCAACATAACATATTCTACATATAATACTGCATCCGTTCTAAAAATAGAATAGTTTTTTATCAATTTTTTTCTTACTAAACTACAACAATCCCTACCATACTTTGAAATTTGCGATTAGTCTGCCTTGAACATGTTCCACCTGCATACACTCTTGCGTTCATATAAAAATTCTTAAGTTGGGTTTAGCTTGGGTTAGACTTATTTAATTATTTGCATACTTTGTTGCATCCATTTGTTAGATATATTTTATACTATAACCAACATAAAATATTCTACATATGATGCTGCATCCGTTCTAATAGAATAGTTTTTTTATCAAGTTTTTTCTTTATTAAACTGCAACTATCCATACTATACATTTAAATTTGAGTTTGGTGTGCATTTAGCATGTTCCACCTCCATACAGCCTTGCATCCAATAAAAAAATTTTAGGTTAGGTTTAGCTAACCACGTTCTTGAGTGGAGAGTAAACCAAGTCAGTGAAGCAATAATGGAAGCTTTTGACTCCAATTGCCCACTCACACTGCAAGCTGTTAAAGCAAGTAAGGACGTTCCTTTGTGGAATGACAAACTGTCAAAACTCAGGCTTGAGGTCCGTTGGGTTTTTAATAAAGCCAAACGTGACGGAAATTGACAGGGTACACTAACCGGTTAACTTTTAATAATAAAAAAAATCAGGATGGTCAAAAGACCTTTTTTGAAAATATCGCTTCCAGTTCTACAGGGGCGAAGAAACCCAACGGTGGTAATTAAGAAACCAGATGGGATCAACACGGAAGGGGGAGAGGAGCGAGCCATCCTACTCCTTGAGACTCGGGTAGTAGATCAAACCCCTCAAATGAATTAGAAGCGGAATCCACCAGAAATCCTCACAAGGAAGATAGAAATTGCTAAGAAAATCTTTACGAACATATGACTGAATGTCTATACATTCAGTAATTGCTAAGAAAATCTTTACGAACACATGACTGAATGTCTATACAAGAAAAAAAGTGTGAAATTCGTAATAATAGTCTCCAGTGCTCTAGTTGGACAAGTTTATCATAGCTCCACTAATGCATATGCCTCCTTGCCTTTGTACCCTATCAAGTTTTCTCCTTGTTGTACTTTGTTCTGCCTTAGAACCCAGACTATTGCCGCATATGTTATGATAGGTATCACAATCACGATGTACCTACATCCACCGCAGTATTTTGGGGTAACAACCCCAAGTCTCCCAGATTTCTGAACACCATCAGAGCTTTTGTTGCTTTATACTAACCGTTATTTCAACATGCTTATTACAAAGAAGTTTAATATCAAGGGTGATTCCTAGATATTTTACTTCCAAATTCTGTTCAATGACCTCACAATTCAGGCTAATTCGTCTGATATTTAGAGTTCTAATGAATGTTATAATTGCGGTTTTTGCTGAATTTATGCTCAGCCCCACAGATGTACACCGTTACTCAGTTATCCGGAGACACTTTTGTATTATGTTAGCCAAAGTGCCTTCAATTTGCCCCTGGCTACTATGAGAATATCATATATCATAGGATATGCTGACGATATTGCTAAGAAAATCTTTACGAACACATGACTGAATGTCTATACATTCAGTCATGTTTTCCAAGCAGAAATTCACGCAATCGGTAGATGCGTACAAATTAACTTTTACGGTGCGACATTGTGATCCACACAACCGACAACATTATCGCTGAGTTCATATGTTATTAGCTCAAAAATGGGAATGCTTAGCAGGTCTTCTAACTTAGCAAGAATAACAGAGTTTCCCTTGTTTGGATACCCGGACATTCTGGTATCAGGGGAAACGATGCAGCCAATAAGTTAGCAAAACAGGGTGTGTCAATCTCTTTTGTAAGGCCTGAACCTTTCTGCGAATTATGGAAACACACCTTCAAAGAGAAGTTCCGAATTAAGAAGAAAACAGACAGAGCAATACTCAGGCAAAATCTACCTGGATTCCAATCCAAGAAATTCCTTGGAAACTTCAACCAAGAAAGATCTAAGATCTGTTTGGATCTCGGGCTACGTATTCTTACAGGACATTGTCGCCTTAGGAAACATATGGCAAAATTACGCGTAGAAGAGATCGATGACTACAGATTCTGTAGGGAGGCTAAAGAAACTCTTGATCACCTAGTACCAGAATGCACCGCTTTCAGAAGCCAACACAAGAAATACTTGGGGCATGAAATCGTGCAAGATGGAGACGTGTTGTCCCTAATAACAGCCAAGGTACTTGAGTTCAAAATATTTCAAAAGAAGTACACAATCAACATTCAAATTAATTACGCATAAATTGGATAACAATATCATAACATTCTACACTATTACAAAGCAATATAAGACAATACATCAATTAGGTATCAAATAAGTGCCTTACTGAGCCCAAAAAGGTTCTTCTCGGGACAAAAAATTAAAAAAAGGGTCAACTCACTGTCATTGGCAAGACGAACCGAGCGCGCCAAGAACGAATGGCAACCATCATTTTTTCTGGAATGTGTTTGATGACACCACGGCTCGCAAGCGTTGAACGATATGAAACACGAATTTCAATTTTGCTTAAAAGATCAGGACAAGTCAACCTTCCATTGATAAGATAGAATTAAATCAAATAATGGCGTTGACCACTTAGCGTGTCAATGCCAAGATAGGACTCTAAGTCAGCATATAATTCAAAACGATCATCAAATACCAAGTCAATATGCAGTTTGTAGGCAAGGTATCTGACAAATTTGTGCTGAACAAGCACAATTTTCACTAGTTATACAGCATAATGTGGAGACCAAACGCTGAGGCATACTCAAGGCATGGTCTGACCAAACTTGTGTAAAGAAGCTTCAGAGAATTAACATGCGTAAACCCCCGTGATCAGCGTTTAATTCAATTATGTTATATGTGGAATACAAAAATCCAACCATTATCAAGCAACTCCCATATCTAGTTTAGTTATTTAAGGGTTGTTTGGTTCAGTGAGTAATCGAAAATACTAGCCTGTCTTCATCTCAATACACGAAAGAACATTTATCACCGCTTTCCTATTAATTCAATAATTTCAGATGTAATCCAAGGTTTTAGTTTTATTTTAATTTCTGGAGTAGCTCGGTTTATGTTGTCATTTTTGGTTTGTATAAACATTTCAGTTTTGGTGTTAATATTGTTATGTGAAAGAATGTCGTGCCAGTTTATGTTTTTTATATTTGAACAGAAATCTTGATTGGGATTTATATTTTGTAAAACACTTATATTTAATTAATCCTTCCTAATCAATATCAAAATAATTTTTTTTTGTCTGTCTAACACGATTCCCCTAAAAAATACTAGTAAATAATGTAAATATCATATCAAACTTGTTCGAATGAAATAAATGTTAAAATGCAAAAGGGTCAAAAGAAAATAAGCAAACAATGTTGCCACATCAGGGACGCACTAATGTATACTTTCCCATATATAATTCTTTAAATGTATATAACATCAGAGCCCTCTACGGCAACACGCTGAACCTTCATAGGAATTTTTGTATGATGCTGCGTCCCTTTTTGTTCCAATTTTACAGTATTCTGCAGATCTACCGGAAAATGTAATATCAAATATATTCAAGCTGAGTAGCAATCCGACGAGTCCATCTAAAAATCATAGTCGTATCTGCTCACAGAGCGAAGATATAAGGCCGTGACTTTAGTGCGTCCTATATACGGACGCAGCAATTCTTTGGACGCAATATTAACCGTAAAAGGGCGTAATACGGACGTAGCATTGATAGCAGGATATATATATATATATATATACCCATATATATATATATATATATAAATAAATAAACAAAGATATTCAACTAAGTTGACAGAGTATAGTATATCACCGATATACAAAGAAAAATGAAAATAAACTAACTTGTACGAATCAAAAAAATCTCGTGACACAAGCTGGATTTGAACCAACATCTCCCAATTGCCGGTCAGGTGTTTTAACCAATTAAACTATCGTGGCACATGAAAGAAACTTCTTTAATTCGTACATGCCTTGCTTCCTATGTGCTGTGCTACGCCTCGACCTTTTAATTCAAAGGCAACATAGACTACACACTGCCATAATGCAATGTTATTTCTCTTTTGCTCATCGCAAATAAATATAAATATAAATAAATAAACAAAGATATTCAACTAAGTTGACAGAGTATAGTATATCACATATTTCTTTGTATATCGGTGATATACTATACTCTGTCAACTTAGTTGAATATCTTTGTTTATTTATTTATATTTATATTTATTTGCGATGAGCAAAAGAGAAATAACATTGCATTATGGCAGTGTGTAGTCTATGTTGCCTTTGAATTAAAAGGTCGAGGCGTAGCACAGCACATAGGAAGCAAGGCATGTACGAATTAAAGAAGTTTCTTTCATGTGCCACGATAGTTTAATTGGTTAAAACACCTGACCGGCAATTGGGAGATGTTGGTTCAAATCCAGCTTGTGTCACGAGATTTTTTTTGATTCGTACAAGTTAGTTTATTTTCATTTTTCTTTGTATATCGGTGATATACTATACTCTGTCAACTTAGTTGAATATCTTTGTTTATTTATTTATATTTATATTTATTTGCGATGAGCAAAAGAGAAATAACATTGCATTATGGCAGTGTGTAGTCTATGTTGCCTTTGAATTAAAAGGTCGAGGCGTAGCACAGCACATAGGAAGCAAGGCATGTACGAATTAAAGAAGTTTCTTTCATGTGCCACGATAGTTTAATTGGTTAAAACACCTGACCGGCAATTGGGAGATGTTGGTTCAAATCCAGCTTGTGTCACGAGATTTTTTTGATTCGTACAAGTTAGTTTATTTTCATTTTTCTTTGTATATATATATATATATATATATATACCCATAAACCCAAAAGAAGACTGAAGGTCCGTAACATATATCATGACTGAAGGTCTAACATTTAACAAATAATCTTGATTAAAAATAAAATAATTTAATAATACATTTCCTGTCTAAAAGAATCCAATAAGCTGAAGGCCACTAAAAATCATCGTAAACCTAAAACTCACGGTCTGGCATTCACAACAAACCACATGGGCCTCTACGGCAAAATAGTCGAGTACGGTCCTTCCCATTCCACGGCACTGCACTACTTCAGGTCCCCACTACTCCACGAGCTCACGCTTCAACAGCTTCTTACTTGGAAGTGGCCCTGACGAACAAGGTCGAACGGTCTTGTAAGGGGGAAAGAGCTTTCCCAGCTCGAAAATGCAGCCTCAAAAAGTGGGCAATCGGCCCTTAGGAGCGGTAGGAAAAAAAAACCCTAAAAGCAGTTTACTTTTAGTACCAAGTTGTAACAAGTCAATAAAAAAATAAAAAAAAAACCAACCTCTCGTCGGAGGGTTTTCCAAGTAGATGTTCAGTTATAAGTACTAGTTCCACACAGATGGTTGGTGCAGAATTTTCTGGTTTGGTGCTAAAATAGAATATCCCAAAGTAAGCAGTGCTTAATTAAAGAAGCATCTTAAAGAATTACTCACGTGTTCCGAATCAAACTTAATCCTGCGTTTCCAGCAGACGGGATTTAAATCAAAAACAATCTCTCAACAGCTTCAATAACTCTATCAATTATCCCACAATGCAAACGGCCCCAAATAATCCCCGATTGGGTTAAAAGTTGTGATGTGGTCACATATCGGGGCATCATGGGGATGCGGCGTTTGTATGTGAACTTGGATGAGTGTATTGTGTATGATGCAATAGATCTTAAAATTTGTTATAAGTGCTGTGGTTTCAATCACATATCCAAAAATTGTAAAAGTAACATTGTTCGATGTGTAAAATGCTCTCTGAGTCACAATATGTCTGAATGTACATCTCAAACCCTTAAATGCATACATTGTACTAACGCCAAATATTCGAATTCTGAGCATGCTGTTTTTGATACTAAACTTTGTCCATTTTACAAGCAAAAGGCTGACGAATTTAAGCGTACACTTTTACCATCCATGTAGCAATCAGTTGTTGGTGCGGACGGCATTAGCCCATCTGTCGGCGGTATTTCTCATTCTGATGCTACCAATGATACAGTATTTAAAATATATTATCAGAATGTGCGGGGATTAAGAACCAAAACGGGCTTGGTCTATAATTCCACTTTTGCCTCGAATTATGATATTTTAGCCCTTAGTGAGACTTGGTTGGATGCTTCCATTTTAGATGCGGAAATGTTTGGTGGTGAGTTTCAGGTTTTTAGAGCGGACCGTGATTTTGTTGCCACGGGAACTTCTCGGGGAGGTGGCGTATTGTTTGCATTATCGGACAGGATTAGCGCTAATTTATGTGATTTTCATTCTTCTGTTCCGAGCATTGATGCATTGCTTATCAGGGTTGCAGTCGGTGGTGTGACTACTTATATTATGGTGGTCTATATTCCCCCGGCTCTCCCTATTTCATCATATGAACTCTTCTTTGATGACCTCATAAACTCTGAGCACATCCTTAATGATGGTAAACTCATATTATTGGGTGATTTTAATATTCCCTATTATGTACAGTTCTTATCGAATAAGTTTTTGAATAATTACATTATGGCATTTAATAATGCCTGTGAATTTTTGGATATAAAAAATTTTAACCATGTCTTAAATTCTGATGGCAGGTTATTAGATCTTGTTCTGAGTAGATTTGATCTTGATGTGTCGCGTTCTGAAGATCCTGTGGTGCCTGTTGATCCCCATCATCCTCCACTTTATATTGAATTATCTTCGAAGTGCGTCGTGAGGGGACTAAACGCCGACAGTCTGAAGCCATCTTATAATTTCAAAAAAGCTAACTTTATTTCTTTGTACAATTTGCTCATCGCGGCGGACTTCACGTGCTTGGATGATTGTGTCAATGTGAATGATGCGTGTGATCTATTTTATTCAGTTCTTAATAAGATATTCAATGAAACTGTTCCTATAACATACGCAAGACATTGTACATATCCTCCTTGGTTTACAAATGATATTATATATAATATTAAGCTGAAATCTAAAGTTTGGAAAAGGTATAGACGGACAGGACTGGATAGTTGTCTGGATGAGTTTAGGACTATTAGGCATTATGTGAAGTCTGCAATTGATAAATCGTATGTTGATTATTTGAGGGAGACAGAGGCTCAGATTCAGTTGAACCCAAATAAATTTTGGTCTTTTATAAGCAATCATAGACATACTGGCCGCTTACCTAATAAAATGACATATAATAACATTGAACTCGCCGATCCTCTAGAAATGGTTAATTCTTTTGCCGATTATTTTCAAAGATCATATATGCGGTCGGCTCCATTTTCTTGGGCATCCGCAGGAAACTGCGATTTACAGCAGCTTCAAATTAGAGAGATTGGTGAAGATGATGTTTTCAGAGCACTTAAATCGTTTAAAGCTAGACATACTTCGGGTCCGGATGGTGTGCCTGCCTTTGTCGTCAAGGACTGTGCCTCAGTCTTCGCTAAACCGATTTCAACTATATTTAATCTGTCATTGAATTATAATGAGTTTCCTAATTTTTGGAAACTGTCTAGGATGAGCCCCATCTTCAAAAAAGGTGATAGGAAGGATATTGGAAACTACCGGCCTATTGCTATACAATCGAATTTTGCCAAGTGTTTTGAGATCGTGTTGCATGAAGTTTTGTTTAATCATGTCAAGCGGCTCATCACGCCTATTCAGCACGGATTTTTTCCTGGCCGATCCACTGCTACTAATCTCGTTATTTTGAGCCAGTTTTTGGCAGAAAGCTTGGATAGCGGGGGTCAGGTTGACGTTATTTATACGGATTTTACCAAAGCCTTTGACAGGCTTGACCACGGAATTCTGCTGCAAAAGCTTTCGGAATTTGGTTTATCTGTGGATCTTTTAAAATTTCTGTCTACTTATCTCCATGAACGTAAATTGTATGTGGAGTACCGTGGTTTCAAGTCCGGTATTATCCGTGCAACATCTGGAGTGCCGCAGGGTTCTGTGTTGGGTCCCCTCTTATTTATGTGTTTTATTAATGACATTGTTAATGGCGTGAAATGTCGCTCCCTACTCTTTGCTGATGATTTTAAGGTTTATTCACTGATTACCTCAGCTTCTGACTGTCTTCAATTGCAGAATGATCTGAATGTCCTGCTTGACTGGTGCATTCGGAACAGGCTTGCCCTTAATTTGGATAAGTGTTGTTCTGTAACTTTTACTCGTAAGGTAAATCCAATAAAATTTGTGTATAACATTGACTCTGTTCCGCTTAAAATATGCGATGAGGTTAAGGATCTGGGGGTGCTCTTTGACGCTAAACTTAGTTTTGTGGGGCATGTGATTGATGTGGTTTCGTCTTCCTATAAGAGTCTGGGTTTTGTTATGAGAAATACAAAGCATTTTGTGTCACCTAAAACTCTTATTTTACTGTATAATTCCTTCGTTAGATCGAAATTGGAATATGCGTCTGTTGTGTGGAGTCCTGGTTATGCGTTGCACTCGAATAGCTTAGAGAGGATTCAGCGAAGATTTGTGAAATACTTGTGGTTTAAGTGTGACGGAGTGTATCCAACCATGGGATTTCCCCATGATGAACTTCTGGGTCGTTTTAATTTTGTACCTCTTGATAAGCGTAGACAATATGCCTCACTTCTGTTCCTATTCAAGATCGTGAATGGCGTCATTGACTCTCCGGACCTACTTTCAATGGTACCTTTTCATGCTCCACATACGAGAAGGCGTAATTATGGTTCTAGCTTTTACTTGCCTACCGCACGTACCAACTTGTTGCTTTTTTCGCCATTGTTTGAGATGTGTTCTGTTTGTGACTCGGTGAGTACCGATATTGATGTGTTTTTTAATACCATATCTTATATTAAAAAAGTGTTTTTTAGATAAATATTTGTTGTTAAACCATTCTGACTGTTTTTTGCGATTGCAATATTTGTATTTTTTATAATTTTGAAACGTGTATTTATGTTAATTTTATCGTTTTGTAATGTACCTGCCCTGTAATTGGATGTGTTTCTGTCTGGGTAGATGTAATCTAAATAAATAAATAAATAAATAAATAAATAAAAGTTCATACACTAGCAACTTTTCACAAATTTGGTCAAGATGGCCGATTTGCTGTTTGTTCATACACCACCAAAAGAAAAATGCGCAAAAATCGACAAGAAGGACAGGACCCCTTTCACACGCTGCAACCTGAACAAGCGAATTTCCCCAACAATCAATAATAGGGAGACCAACAGCAATCGATCACCAATAGTCAATATCGACACCCCGATATAAAGAATATATGTCATTAGTATCTAACACCACACCACTCACGCAATACATAACGTAAGCAACTGGTGTTTACACATACGATCGCACCTGTTACGCAACATTATCCAACATTCAAACTGTCATCGATCGGCATCGATATTACACATATGCATCTCTCTCACTTATTTGTACCGTTGGTACACATGATTCATTGAATTTTAGTAACATTTTGGGGCAATATCAGATGTTAAATGCACTCGCTCATTTCACGCTCAGTGCCCATTCCTTTTACACGAGTCCACAGTATGTTAAGTGACCGGGAGGCGGTCAAGTAGAATAAGTTCGACTAGAACGATCAGAAAAGGAACAGTGCATACTGCAATTAACCAGGAACTGACATTGACATTTCACAACATATGATTATGGAAAAATTACATTATAATAATAATAATAAAGTATCTTGTTACTAAATTAATAATATATGAGAACAATGATCGGATACTATCAAAAGTAAGTACAATATCGGTCGGTATGCCCTCGCATCGCACTCGCTACAATAAACACGACAGGATAACCTAACCAACTTCATACGTACATAATTGTTTGTTTACGTGTTACGTTAAGTAATTTCCTCAAACTTTACAGTACTGAAATCACAGAGAAAACGCAAAATACAATGTAATTACGTGTCGTTGAATTAAGTAGTAGTGATACCATTCCCGCGGTCAGACGGTGGCCACAAAAATGACTATAAGATAGTAGATGAACAGCGAAGTGCCGAAACTGGGAAAATACAATATATTGGTATCAGGTAGGGTTTCAAAACAGGTAACTATTAGTCTCTCCATCAACTAACCATCCGTAGGTACCCACTCAAGAAGGTGCAACAACGAAACATCTCACAACAGAAGCCAGAATGCCACCAGCACTCAGATAACCCTAAATGTGGCTGTTACGTGAACCAGACAGCTACCAACACTAACAAACTAACTAGTTTAACCCCAGAGTGAAGCGGAGGACACATTGGGCAGGTAAGTACAATTTATTTACAAATAAAATATGGATAATCGAAATTTTGCTTGTCTTTCTTTTATATGAAATTTCCCGCGCAAGGACAAGGAGCAACTGGAGGGCTATTATGTGACAGAATAAGATATCAAGTAACAAGCCTATCTGTAAGTAATTAATAAATACGAAACAATGAACGAATGTGTTTTATTAAGAAAGTAATGCAAAATACGCAAATTTTTAACGGTGAGTACTAAATATCTATTCATTATATTAAATTGAGAAATATATAATTGTTTTAATACGCTAGATGACACGCTAATCGTAACGGTTCAGATTTTATCGTTACAAGTTTAATACTACAAATCTCTTTTGCAATTCATTTACCAAGAAATTAGCTAAGTCATCAAATTCATATGATCCTGTAGGTACAAATATTTCATCATTATTGTCACCATCAATAAATTTATCGTTAATTCCCTCTTTAATATTAGTGTTCAGTCCTGAGTGCGTTCCTGTTCACACGCTACCAAAATGCATTTTTTGATTCCTACCTAGCCCGCGTAGGCAGCACACAACAAGCACTTCGCGTCTTCTCAACGACAAGTCAACATCGTTATTATTTTACTTCCTTTATTAATGTTATGTATTCCTTAAATATTGTTGTAATGTTTGTAAATAAATAGTTTTGAAATAGAAAAACAACCAGCGACTATAATATATACATATTACACGAACAATTAGGTATGGTCATAAAAGTCTCGAAATCTGCTAAACCAACTTGAAAAGTTGTATCACTTTCTAAATAAAGAGGAGGATTAAAGTTCGATGTTAAAATGGATTCATTTCCAGAATGAGTAATGGCTGTGCTCATGGCTAATATGCAAATGTATAATTAATCGCTATTAAAGTAATTATATTAAAATTTTAGACAGAGTTTACCACAGTTGTAATTGACAGTTTGTTTAGGCCGGTAATTATATCGTATACGGTTTGAAGTATTATCGCTTTTAAAATATTTTATTAACTCCTTTGTTATTTTCTTTATCATCCAAATTCACTATACCACTTTCCGTTTTATTTATTTTTGTAGGTAAAGCATTACGCATCATTACTCCTCTAAAATTAGGAATTTTCAAATGCTTGAGAAATTTCACAAGCTCTATATTACTAAGTGCATAAGTGGGTAGTTTCACTGGAAGTTTTTTTTAAATTGTGCTAAATATAAACCTTTCCCGCAGTACGGTTTGATATATAATCTTTTCTTTTTTTCTTTCAACTTGTATTGTTTTTTGAGGCCCATACCTCGTTTTATATTTTGTTTAGTTTTAACACCAATACCCAATTTTCGTTTTGCTTTCATAACTCCTGTAACTAATAATGCTGCAGCACGCTCTCCCAACTTAGCGTCTTTTGAATTAACCCTCGATCAAGCTTGATCTTCAAGTATTTTGTCTGCTTGATGTCTTTCAGATAAAGATTGATTTTGTGAGTAGGCAATATCGTGATTTTTGCATGAAGCATCCAATGGATTAACTCCCTTTTGTCCTAGGGCTAGTCTGGCCTTGAGAAGCGTTCCTGGGCCGCAGTATGAATATCCTGGTATATGTGCTTCAAAGGGTAGCTTATTAATTAAGGTATTTATTAAACCACAACCTTTCCCAACACTCTCTTGTTTAAGACTATTTGTTTTTGATTTGTGCACTAGCATTTATATGTTTCTTCATCAGCGTTGTATCAACTATTACCAAAGATTATAAAAATGAGTTCTATAGGTTTTCAGTTACAGTTACTCTTTAGTATATCCCCAAACATGAAAATAGTTAAACAAAACTTTACTCTACCAGTTACAAATCGTGATTTACTTCTATATGAAAATAATTTTCAGAAACATGCTGGTTTATTTGGGGGGCAAAGCAAAGCGATGTTTAATAGTAGGGAATAGTGGATGTGGCAAAACAAACCTTATAGTTGCCTTATTAGAACATCCTAACGGTGTCAGATTTGAAAATGTATATGTTTATTCAAAAACTTTGTTTCATGAAAAATATAAATACTTAAAAACACTTTTTGAACCATCAAAAGAAATTGGGTATGATGAAAACCAAGACGGTGAGATAATTGCACCAAATGAATGTAAACCCAACTCTGTAATAATTTTTGATGATGTTGTTTGTTGTAATCAATCACCTATGCGGGATTATTTTTGTTTGGGAAGACACAAGCATACTGACTACTTTTATTTATGTCAGACATATTCTTCTATCCCTAAACAATTGATACGTGACAACGCGAATCTTATAATTTTATTTAAATAAGGTCACACGAATTTAAAACACGTCTTCGATGATCACATATCTACAGATATGTCGTTTCAACAATTTAAAGAAATTTGCTATAAATGTTGGCATGATCCATATGGTTTCATAGTAATTGATAAGGATTGTGCTATTAAATCAGGAAGATATAGAAAAGGTTTTGACTCATTCATTTACTTATAAATTCAATAGCTATTTTGAAATACTACGCTAGTTAACAAACCTCCAGGAATAGAAGAATCGCTGAAGAACTAATTACAGCTAGGAAAGCTGTACGTGAAAAATTCAAAAGTCTAAAATCCGATGTAGCTAGAACACAGGCTGAACTTGAGCAAACATACAAACCAATTTCCCAACCGTTACAGCAACTAATATATACGATTGAAGAAACGGATTATAAACCAGAACCGCGAATTAAAGAAGAATTTATCACATCATCCTTCGAATCTACACCCCAAAAAACAAAGCCAATCGCTAAATATTTTAAAGAAGCACCTATAGATGAAACACCCAGACGAAGAACAGGAAAAACTCCGATTTTACCAACTGAAGTTCCGTTTTTAGAGACTGATGTAATTTCTGAAAGTAGAATAAGTGATGAACATGATACTTTGGAAGAGCACAACTTGTCTGATATATTGGAACAAACTAAACAGACTATTCAACACATGGTAACTCAACCATCTTATCGGCGGTATATTGATGAAAGCATTAAAGACACAGAAAACACTTTTGATTATCATTATGGACTTATTCATGATATAGAAACAAATAAATTTTACCTTGGATTAACTATGAAGCCAATATAACTACTTGGAAAAGATGTTAGGGTAGAAGGAATCACATATCCAGGCACTGTTGGTCTATATGAATTGCTATTTAAAAAAGAACCAATAAGCTATAAAAAAGAAGACCTAGATAATTATATGGATATTTTGAATAGAACAAATGCCTACCGGAGAAACAATGAGCCTGATGAACAAGTAATTGGAAATAATTCAACAAAGTATATAACAATAATAGGACCATACTTACAAAAGGCTGGAATTACAAAAACTAAAAAATTTGGGGCTTTAATTTCAAGACCTTTAGCTCCATATCGACAAACTACAAGCTAAAAAAGGTGGGAATTTGTTATTGAAAAATTTTAAAGAAAATACGGATTTTGTGTTTTGGGACAATATCAATGAACTCGTGGATCATTTGCGGCTATTAATATCATCTCAAGTTGCTGGACACACTGGTCATACCAATGAAATTATATCTATAATTGAGGAGCTGCGAGAACCAAAAATAATTAAATAAATTTAATGAGTATTAGCAAAACAAGTAGTAATTGTTATCAATATGCCAATAAATAAACTAGGACAGCATTTTCTAGTTACTGAACGTTACTATTATAATATTATTTCAATTTATGGTAGTAAAAGCAACAATTATAATCAAGTATATCAATTAAACCATGAAAACAATCCCAATTATTTGTATCCATTAAAAACCGGTGTGATTAAAAACATATACCTTTACCCAGATGACATCTGTGAATAAAAACGCTTTGATTGGATACACATTAAAAGAAAACGATCAAATTTCTATTGGAAGTACAATTGGATCAACAAATTTAAAGTGTTTTTTACAATTAGTTATCCAATGCAAAATAGAAGAATGAGTAATGTAAAAGAAGTAGTTGTTAACGAACTTCATAAAGCAGCTAGAAAAAAATTTATTCGTCGGAAAGTTTTAGTTAAAGGATTAAATGATTTGTGGCAGGCAGATTTGGTGAAATGATTCCATATGCTAAAATTAATAAAGGTTATAAATATATTTTGACTGTAATAAACGTATTTTCAAAAGAAAAGAATTATCTAACAAATTTGAAAATTCTTTCTCTAAATTTATAAATTTATCATGATCTAGAGTTGATGCTGGTAAAAACCTAAATGAGTCTATAAACCTAAATTTAATATTGTTTGATAATAAATTCGTTAACACTTTGCGTTACGTGAAATAAAACACCCGGGATCTACGAAATTTGTGTTGTATTAGATTAATAGTTCACACTGTAGAAAGTTTCATGTTATCTAATACTACGAATAAAACTAACATCATATGCACATTTAAATAAAATCCAATGCTGTAAGCAATATGTTTCTGATATGGTTGAGTCTTTCCATGAAATGTCGAATCTTTATAGGGTGATAAAATAGATTCTATGTCACTATATATTATACATGGAGCTTTTTGTTTAAAGATATAATTTTTAAATTTAACAATTGGTCTTTTGGAAAAGAAATCTTGCAAAAGTTTGATTTTTTGCAATCGATTATGTGTGCTTGCAGTTTTGCATTATTATTAAAGTAACAAAGGCACCGTTCACATACGAATTTTTTATTTTTATGCTTCCTAAGTTCAGAACTAATAAGTCTTGAAAGATTCTTTATCCAAACATAATGATATTGTATCTCAGTATGGTCAGTTTCTTGTTCATTAATACGATCATTTCTTTCTCTAGGTTAATATTTATTTTGTATAATTAATAAATTAACATGTTTGATCAATTTATTTTTTGTCAAATAAACAGGTACTGTTGTAAAATAGCCTCTATTATCTACCTCTAAACCATACACGTTAACCGAGATCATATTTAATTTTTTAAATTTCGAAATGTCTTTTATTTTAACCGGAAATTCGATATTGGTGAAATCTAGTTTAGAAGAATAATGAGGATAGGAAGAGACACGATTGGCATTTGTTTTTACTTCAAATAAATAGGCCATAATACACCATGCGAAACAGTGACTATCATTGTTTTTAATATTAACACAAGCCTTTTTGTTTGCAATACTGTCAGGTAGCCTAACAAAAGTAGAAACCCCGGGCCTCATAATAAATTCATTAATATTTATTTCTAAAAACGCAATTTTATGTAATGACCAACCACTGTCCTTTGTTTGAAACTCCTCGCACTTATTTAAAATTTTATCAATGCAATTTTCTTTAAACCAATTTTGAAAATTTGTTCCGCTATCAATGAATTCGTTAAAATCCAACACCTCTGCAGTTGTGGATTTTTTAATAAATTCTCCACAAAATGTTGTATTTGCTTTTATCATTTTATGTTGTTTTAATACATTTTTAACTACACGAATAAAAGGGAAAAATGCATCATTCAAAAATTTTAATATATCTTTATGTTTTAAATTTATAATTACACCATATCTTATACGGCTATTAAATGCAGATTGTACATGTTCCCATCTAATTCTATCACTTCTTTTTTCTTCTAAACCTGCTCCTCGTTTACTTGATAGCAATAAAACGAAACGTTTAAAATGCTGAATACTACTTTGTAATTTATTTCTAAGACCTATATTAAAATCAGTTTGGTGTAATTCTCGCAATTGCTTTGAACAAAATTTAATAAAGAATTTAGCATGATTTTTCCATTTTAGTTTTGTGTTTTCATTTTCATTTAGTAATTTGGGCAACATGTTATCAAAATATTTTTGTTTGCTTACTATATTTTCACAAATTGCTTTCATGTTTAATAATAACGAAACTTAATAATTCTACTATACTTATAATAACTACTTTTGTAATAATTATACTATGCTGTTGTTGTTAATCCACTATAAAAAAATAAAAAAATCGAAATTAGTTTTTGTTTATAAAATTGAACAAAATTTAAAATACCTTATTCAATAATTTCGAATGTTGATGCAGTTTGAGGCATGTCAATATCTTTTTCCCCTTTATAGATAAATTTGTATCTTCCTGTACTAAACTTATATTTTCGATTAATATAGGCGTCATTCGCTTTGGCAGAAACACGTTGATTCCCTCTTCTAATGTAACTAATATTGAATCCCCAAATCTTGTTTTTTTTAAAGCTGCGTTTGTAATCGTATAGGGTCTATTTAACTCCAACTCATGTAATTTAGCGGGTTTAGGGAATTCAACCAATGCTGCATGATTAATATATTTTTAAGTCCATGATTCTAAAACATATTTTAGAATCATACTAATTAATTATGTACTAATGTTAAAAAAAATAAATAAATCATAAACTAAAAAATTTTGTGCTAATGTTAAAAGAAAAATATTACTCATCTGGTATATGATAATTACTTCACAAGAACCTTGCAAATGATGAAAGATGGTCTCAAACGGGTGTTTAAATAGGACTCGAACTTGACTTTTGTTTTCTTTTGCTTACTATATTAACGACATACCAGTTTCTCTTTTTTAAAAACGAAAGTGGTTTATAAAATGCAATAAATTGCATCAGCACTATGCAAATTTTATTACTAAGGTAGTTCTCTTATTAAAAATGAAAGTGGTTTTTAAAAATTATGGGATAAATTACACTTAGCTTACAGGATGAAATGCGTTTTCGTTTTTATATAAATTCCAAGTTTTTTAAATATTATTTATCAGTTGAATCATCGTTTATAAAGTTTAAGTTAGCATAACATTAGAAGAAAATAATAATTATAACTCAAAATTAGTGATACATTTGAAATATAGTGATTAGAAATCATGTGTGAGGGGTATTATAGTACTCAAAAGTCGCTTGTACTTGATTTGCAGGGCTTTCGTATAGAAAACAGGAGTTTTCTACCCAAAGAACTTGCTGCATTCGATGGGGTGCAGATATCTCATTATATTTTTTAAACCGCCTTATGCAATGGAATGTTTACCTCCACCAGCTCAACGACAGAATATGTGGTTAATGCAGAACCACCATTGCATACCTTGGAATGCCGGATATACTGAGGTACATTACTTTGAAAATATTATCAAAAATTTGATACATAAGTATGATGATATTTATGTCAAGGGACATGAAAAATGTTTGTATTTTAAGAAATTTATTAACAAGCCTATTGTTGAGATAGAGGAACAACCAACAATGTCTTTTGCGAAACCTAAGTGGGCAATCACACTAAAGACTTATGTATGTGTGCATTATCAAATGTATATTATTTGTATGAAAATTATGTCTATCAATAAATAAACATTTTATTATACGCAAAAAAATAGTAATTTATATAAATTTCTACACAAAGTACAAACTTTGAGAGATTTCTCATTTTTATTTTTAAATCAAATGACGAGTATTATAGTACTCGAAAGTCGCTTGTACTTGATCTACAAGGCTTTAGTTTACAAAACAAGGGTTTTCTACCCAAATAACTTCTTGCTGCATTGGATGGGGAATGGAAGGCTCAACCTCAGAATATATGGTTAATGGTAACCATCATTGTATACCTTGGAATGTTGGATATACTGAGGTACATTACTTTGAAAAATTATTAAAATTTGATAAATAAGTACGATGATATTTATGTCAAGGGGACATGAAAAATGTTTATATTTTAAGAAATTTATTAACAAGCATATTGTTTATAAGTGTTTCAATCATAGTAAAAATGTGTGCGTGCATTACCATTGTACATTATTAAAGTATCATGAAAAAATGTTTATATTTTCAGAAATGTATTAATTAATTTGAGATTAATATTATTATTTTCTACTAATGTTATGTTACACTGTGTAAAAAAATTGTTTTTGATCGCACCACATGTAGATACTTTTACATGTAAAAAAGCATGTTTTTTTTGTGAAATAAACAATGATAATTAATTCTAACTAATATTTATTTTTATATACACAATAATACAACTATACATTTCAACTTCAACTTCATTTTCTGTAGATTAGATTAGATATTGTATTGCAATAACTAGATATCGCTCTAATCCAAGATTGATAATTTCCATACAAAAATTATCCAATGTAGTGTGACCATCCATGAATTTGCAACAAACTTCACAACCTTGACTAAACTTGTCAGCTTCTAACAATACATTTGTTACAGCAGTAGGAGCAAAACATATATTCTGATATACGAGTAATTTGCTGCATCTATTCTATCGAACTCTAGATCATGTAATTCAGCCGCGATACGACTCACAGCAGATGGCAAATCAACAACTTGCGGCCATCGGTCAGTCATCCACATTATAAAATTTATTTTATGTAATTTAAGTTTTCTTAGTAACTGACTATTTGATACAAGATCTAGAACGTTTTATATGATCATTTTGTATAATCAATGGAGACAGGGGAATATATATAGTCTATCCTACTTGTTTTATTACCTTCTTTCTTGTTACAAACGCATAAAAATGTTTGAGGTTCTTGACATTGCATACAAGTACTTGTTTAACCTTCATGCCTACAACGTATACCAAACCCGTCTTATTATCTTCATTCTTGTTACAAATACATAAAAAATGTTCGAGGTTCATGACATTGTATAGAAAAACTTGTTTAACCTTCATGTCTACAACGTATACCTATCTTGTCTTTACCTTCATTGTTGTTACAATGTATAAAAACATGTTCAGCATTCTAACAACTCGTTTTACCTTCATGTCTACAGCGTATACCAACTTTCAAACATATTGGATGTATGGCATAGTGCGCTAAGCCTATCCTTTGCAAATAAACATCATGAGTTCAAATCCCACAAAAAATCTTTTTTTAAACCCCCCAGATTTTATAACCCAACCCCCCACCTCCAATACCTTTCACGCAATACCCACAAACAAGTTTTATACCAATCCCCCAATTCTGGGACCCACCCACCTCCATCACCCAATACCACCACCAGATTGTGACGTCAGAGATCCAGAATCCGCATAGTATATCTACTAATGTCCTATTCGGTCATCAATTCTTACAGATCGGCGGCACTAAACCTTATATTCTCACCGAATGAGCAAGACTCAAAATACATCAACAGATTTATAAAAGGAGTAGCATATATAATGCCTCCGGAGCCAAAATATGCACACACATGGAATCCGGATTGCGTACTATCAGTCCTAAAAACATGGTATCCATTAAACTCCTTAAATTTAGAAAAATTAACTTATAAGCTAGTTTTTTTACTGACAATCGCGTCAGCCAGCAGGGTACAAACGTTAACAAAAATAAAAATCGGAAACATATTAAAAAACGATCACAAAATGGAAATACGCATACCGGAAAAAATTAAAACAAATAAGAGTCAACCACTTCTCATATTTCCTTATTTTAGGGAAGCACCTGAGTTATGCGTGGCACACACTATTGAAGTTTATCTAGAAAAAACTTCGCAATATCGCAACAATTACGAACAGTTGATATTAACTCATAAAAAACCGTTTCACCCAGTGCAAAAGCAAACTTGTTTTGCTCTGAATGTCGTGCCTAGAAGATGATTCACGGAAACTACATGTTGGTAATTATATCTACGGACAAGCTCGGAAAATTAACATTAATCTTCCTTATAGGTAAGTCGATTAGTTTTATAATTTTGATTACTTTAAGAAATATATTTATATATTTGGAACTGTAACCATTTTGAATTAGCGGGTGTTGTTTACATTGAGAAAGAATACTAATTTTATAGCTCAATCCAAATGAACCCCTATATGCTATTCAAATTGCTACTGGTTCGATTCAAGCTTTACGAGCGGTTTCAATTAAAGAAGAACAAACAAAGAATATCAACTTTATTAATCTGTATTAAAATAATGTAAAATTTACTAACCTTTTATAATTCTGGATCTCTGCTGGTCACGCATAATTTATTTAAAAGAAAAACACTGAGTAATTAATTAAACGACACTTCTGTTCGCTAACATAACGAAAGCTTTATTTGAAATAAAACACACGATCTGGGCTTTCAAATCAACTAAATTTAATATTTATAATTAAAAAAGCAAATGAATAACAAAAAAAATAAATATGTAGAAATAAAAAAGAATAAAACAATTAAACGAGATTGAAAATCAAAAGAAAATCTTAGTCATTACTTTGCAACTTAAAATAGGTAAATTAATATAATTACGAATAATTATATTAATTCCCATACGAAACTTTTAATTACAATTGAAAACTGACATTATAACAGAGATTAAATTCTACCATTCGAAATATAATTCAATTACTAAAAGACAAACCTTTAATCTTTATAACAACTGATTTGGAAACAAAATAACCTTCAATTAAAAAGAACAAACAAAGAACTTACGGAAGTTTTTATCGTCGTTAGCCGTAAAAAACCTCCTATGTGGCGTTAAAACCGATTTTCAAATTATATTTGCTTCTGTATTGATAAATCTCCTATGAGGATATGGAAATATTTCTGCGAGTAAAACCTGATTGTGTAAATCTCCTATGTATGTTTCTCTTAAATTCGTTTTTAAATATCTCCTATGTGATCATATTCCACATAGGATATATTTCAGTTGACAGCTTCTCACCTAGCGATAGTTGCAATATTCACATATGAGGTTTGAAGCAAACAACAATACGCCACCTGAGTCACATAGGATGTTTTTAGTTAGATTAGAATCATATTTTTAAGTGACTTTGGAGCAGTAAGAATTTTGGTACAGTTAAGTTATTTAGTTAGCGATAAAAATAATTAAAATTCTAAATTTCCGAAGTACTGGAGTGAGAATCTGAGTGAATAGCTATTGTTATACAGCCTGGTAAGTTAAATTTCCTATTATATTTAGCTTAATTATACCTGTAAAATATTATTCTAACCTAAAAGTGTTGGGAGCACAAAATTTTCGACGAATTTTTACGAAGTGGCCTGGATTTCTTAAAATTTAATCTGTAAATGTGGTTCACAGTTAGTTTTAACACTTTTGGGGGAAGCCAGTGGCTTACCAAATAAAGAACTATTAGGAATAAATTAAATATAAAATTTAAATAAATTTCGTTCATTTGCGAGACATTGTGAGGACCATACAGTTTATAATTTGGCTAGAGCACTATGCTTTTCGACGTGTGGTTAGACCTAATATACTTATTGTTAATGCAACCCTGCATTTTTATTTAGTTTATGAATTCATTCACCGTCTGGCATCACTGTAATGTGTTTAGGCAAAAGAAGTGAGCGCGCGATAGACAGAGAACAAGATTCGATTGCCGCCTTTCGTTGAAAACAGACGCGTTTATTATACTCCGCAAATTTGTATTTGTTTTTCTTTTAATTGTTATATGTTTTTAATAATCATTACTAAATTAAATAATTTAACTAAATAGTATCTTCGTGTTATAATTTCATTTCCAAAGAGAAAAGTTAGTTATGTGTTGTGTATAGTCCATGAAAGGAAACTTTCAAACAACAGCAAAAGAAATTTTGTTATTTAGTTAATAATTAACTAATGTTATTGACATAAAATTGGTCCTTCGAGCCGGATGTGTACGCGACAGTAATTAATAAGTGCAATTACAAAGTTAAATTATTAAACAAGTACTACAATAAGACACGTGCGCAAGTCTAGTGCGCATCAACAATCAAACAATTCATAGTGTAGCGTCGGCGGCATTTGACACAAAGAAAACTCCTAGCGTCGGGTCCCTTTGGTTCTGAAACAGTTGGTTAAGAAGCAAGAAGAGACTGCCATTGGCGTACGGGATTAAAATCAAGTGAGTCCGTTCCATTCTCCTAGTAATATTCTATCGAGTGCTATTCAATTTGAACAATAATGTCGACAGAGTCTTCAGTCAATTTATCTCAATTAATCTTCCAAAGGGGAAGAGTCCAGTCTAATTTAACTAGAGCAGAAAACTATTTCAATTCAATCAATCACGACAATATCGATCAAAAATTGTATTCTGAATTACAACTAAGATTAAGCAAGTTAGAACCTCTATATAATCAATTCGCAGAAATTCAAGACAATATTGAATTTATTTCTGATTCTTCTAATGACGATAATGATAGAGAAAGTTCGGAGTTTGATTGCAAATACTTTTCCCTGTTAAGTGCTATTACAGAAATATTGCATAAGTTTAACAATCAAACAATATTAAATACCACTATAGCTAATAATGAAAAACCAATATCGGATATTAAATTACCGGCTATCAACTTGCCAGTTTTTGTCGGCAAATACGAAAAATGGCTTTCCTTTAAAGATACATTTAAAGACATAATCGATTCAAATAAAAGTTTATCAGATTCTAAGAAAATGTATTATTTAAAAAGTTCAGTCACATTCGAAGCGTTGCCAGAGCTTGCCACAATGGAAGTTGAGGCTAACAATTATACAATAGCGTGGAAATTACTGTTAGAGCGCTATGAAAATAATAAAGTTATTGTTCACAGTATTCTAGATTCGATCCTTGATTTTCCTACTATAAATAAAGAGTCCTATACTGAATTGCGGCAATTACTAGAAACTATCCAAAAGAATGTAATGTCTCTAAAATCGTTAGGAGAACCTATCGATCAATGGGACACTTTTGATACATATCGTTTGTAGAAAAGTCGATACATACACATATCGTGAATGGGAGAATTACAGAGCTTCAATTGAAGAAGTAAAACTAGAGAATCTATTTAATTTTTTAAAGAAGCGATGCGATGTATTTGGCAAAATTGAGGCCAAACGCGGACGATCTAATAAATTCGATTACAAAAATAAAGTTGAAATCGATAAAACAAAAACGCGCGCTAATGCATATTTTAGCACGAATAATAGTAAATTTAGTTGTTATTTTTGTAACGAAAATCATACAATATACCAATGTGAAAAATTTTTAAAACTTTCGCAAAATTTAAGGATAAGCGAAGTTAAAAAATTTAAATTATGTAATAACTGTTTAAAACGAAACCATGTATCAAAAAATTGTCAATCATCAAAATGTAGGAAGTGTAACAATGCTCAAAATACATTGTTGCATATTGATAACAAGCAAAGTAATACGACTAATCAAAATATTCCAAGTAACAGCGGCAACACCGTACTCCCAGAAAATGTAACTTCAAGCGTCTCAGCTGTGTCGGCAATGTCAAACAATAGTCTTACTCTTTCTCCTCTTTCATACCCTCAAAGCACAACAGAAACAGCAGCTTTTACAAAGAGTGCGTCGCAGGTGTTGTTGTCAACCGCGATAGTTCAAATTCAAGATCGTACTGGGCATTATCACCAGTGGCGGGCGCTGTTAGATTGCGGATCGCAAAGTAATTTTATATCAGAACGAGCATGTAAACAATTAAACATACAATTGAATAAAGTTAATTATTTTATAGTAGTTGCTGCGTAGAAACAACCACATTAAATTAAAAAAATTCTTTATAAAATCAATGTTGAATATGATTACGAAAAAGAAAAACAACAATATTGTCACGAGTACAGATTCCAAAATTATTAATAAATAAATATAAATTATAAATCAATAACAAACCCCAGATATTCGATGGAAAAATACAAACATATTATTTTCCTGTTTATTCTAGTTTATCTAGATGAGTCACTATTTCTCGAGAATCAGGAGCCCTGCCTCTTACCCTCCGCTTTCAAGGGTAGTTATACGGAAAAATGCAGCGTCAGCTATTCTGACCACCACCATCTAAATAAACGCGACGTAGGGGTGGTGGCGCAATATAATTATTATATTAATAACCAATTAGCAAAGAGAAATCAGAAAACCATCTTTGATTCAATCCAACCTCCCTCATTATCATTGGTCACACAGGGAGGATTTAGGCGCAAGATTGTTTAAGAGAGGGATAACTCTTTTATTATAAATTCTCCTCTCCATAGAAATAAGTTTAGTTGTGTCCTGATTTTAAACTAATAGTAAGAAAACCTGAAGGCAGTAAAATGTGAACCATAGTGCATCTTGACCGTATGTGGTCTTATATTTTAATGTAAGTAATATTATTTGTATTCTATTATTATAACTCTATAGTCTCTAATTTAAGTTTCATCATTTTGTAAACTCTTCTCAACTTTCTCAACTTTAACTGTTAATAAACTTTATCTATTTAAACTTGGTATTCGGTGGTTCATCTTTTAGATAAGGTCCTTATTTTCAATGCCCTCGTAGTTCACGTTAAACCTAAACGTGACAATATGTAGTAACATAATTTTAATCTCATTAGTATTAATTTAACAAATTTTTTCCTCGAGGTGACTTCAACGCATTACTCTTAGTTTTGCTCCTAATGATGTAATACTTTCAAAATACAATTTCTCTACAAATTCTACCACTGATGATGAAGCTAGTGAGCTTCGAAACATGTTTGGTATTTTAATCGACCTAACACATTAAGTGTGATGTATTAAATTTATTTCGTGGAGTCTGACGTTTTATTTCCTATTACAATACAATCACTCCACTTCAGAATGGACTACTTTAAAATAATTATTTTATAGTTGGTGTAGGCGAAGCAATGACCAACGTTAAATTTTCTACAAGTATCAATATTTTCTAGTGTAATAAAAAGTATAATACGTCAGTATCTTGTTTAGTTTTGCCGCGAATTACAGACGATTTACCGCGTGCATCTTTCGATAATTCTAGGTTAAATATACCGATAAATTTATCATTAGCAGATCCACAATTTAATAAATCAGGACCTATTGATAATTTAACTATATTTTGTCAACTTATAGAAAACGGACAATTTAAACTCGACAATTCAAATTTAGTAATGCAAAATACTGCTTTGGGATGGATCATAGCAGGTACTTTAAATTCAATTTCTTGTGATAGCAAATATGTCAGTTGCGTCAGTACAAATATTGACATTTTAAATAATCAAATTGAAAAATTTTGGAAAATGGAAGAAGTTAAAAACAATTATAAAATATATTCAGAGGCGAACAAAATTTGTGAAGACAATTTCCTAAAAACAGTAAAGCACAGTGAAAAGGGAAATTTTGTCGTTGATATTCCATTTAATAACAAACTAGAAAATTTAGGTAATACACGAGAATTTGCGATTAAACGATTTTATTCTCAAGAACGTAGGTTACAAAGAAATCCTGATTTATTAAATGACTATAAGCAATTCATGAAAGAGTATGAAGCTCTAGGGCACATGACTAAAATTATAGATGCACCTGGAACTGAAGAACTCAACTATTATTTGCCACATCATGCTGTGGTGCGCGAAGATAGTTGCACAACAAAGTTCGCGTTGTTTTTGACGGTTCGATGAAGAGCGACAGCGAATTGTCACTAAATGATGTACAATTTACCGGCCCCACTTTACAAAACGATTTGTTCATTATTTTGTTAAATTTTAGGCAATTTAATTATGTGATAACAGCGGATATCTCGAAAATGTATAGGATGATCGATATAAATCCTAAGCAACGAAAATTCCAAAGAATTTTCTGGCGCGAAAAACCGAATGACAATGTAGATTGCTACGAATTGAATACAGTAACTTATGGAACGGCGTCAGCCCCTTACTTAGCTATACGCTGCTATAAGTTAGCTGACGATAATAAAGAAAAGTATCCAATGGCGTGCAATGTTATTAAAAGTTCATTTTATGTCGATGATTTGTTGACAGGCTCTAATTCTAAAACAGAAATTATACAATTAATTACAAAAAGATGTTTCGAATGTACTAGCTTCATCAGGTTTTGTATTAAGAAAATGGTTATGCAATGATCAACAATTATTCAACAATTTAGAAATAAATACCGATATAGATTCAAGTTTTCTAAGTTTCGGCGAAAACAAAACTCTAGGTGTGTATTGGAACGCGAGTAAAGACATAATTCAATACCATGTTTCACAATCTCAGTTTAAAACACCTATTACCAAACGGAAGATTGTATCGGAGATCGCGCAAATTTTTGATCCGTTAGGTCTTCTAGGTCCTGTATTAATTACGACCAAGATATTTATCCAAACACTATTTAAAGAAAAACTGTCATGGGATGAAGAAATACCCAATGTTTTACTCGAATTTTGGTTAGAATTCCGTAACAACTTAATGCAATTAAATACAATAAAAATTCCAAGACAAGTTACTATAAAAACAAAAATCTCTTATATTGAGCTCCACGGGTTTTCAGACGCTAGTGAAAAAGCCTACGGAGCATGTATATATGTTAGATGTAAATCTGTATGTGGCAATTACAATTCTTATTTATTATGCGCTAAATCAAGGGTAGCTCCATTAAAGCAATTATCGTTACCGAGACTAAAATTAAGCGGAGCATTTCTTTTAGCCAATTTAATTCAAAAGGTTAGAGAAGCACTAACCATAACAATCAGTCGCGAATATCTATGGTGTGACTCCACTATAACTTTATCTTGGATTCGTGCCCCTTCCTCAAGATGGAAAACGTTCGTAGCCAATAGGGTTAGCGAAATTCAACAATTAACTGATATTAACACTTGGTTTCATGTGACATCGAAAGAGAACCCGGAGGATTTAATATCGCGCGGTGTAAACCCATATGAATTACAAAATTGCAATTTATGGTGGCAAGGTCCTGAGTGGCTTTGTCATGACAACTTACCTATAAGCAATAATAGTAAATTTGATTTGGATAAATTGCCAGAAGAACGTTTAGTTTCCAATCATTCTGTAAAGCAGCAAAATTTCGATATTTTTGAAAAACATTCTTCTCTAATTAAATTACAGAGAACTATGTCTTATGTATTACGACTTATAAACAATTTAAAATTCTCTAAAGAACGGCGTCAATACGGAGTTATTACGTCAGACGAATTACAAGGAGCGTTAAATATTCTTATTAGTCTAGCACAGCAAGAATCTTTTCCTAAGGAATATTTAGATTTAAGTAAAAACATCAATGTAAATAAAAAGAGCGAAATATTATCTTTAAATCCTTTTATGGATGGAAATAAATTAATACGTGTAGGCGGTCGATTAGAAAATTCTAAGTGTTAATTCGACAAAAAATATCCAATAATATTACCTAAAAACCATATATTAACTAAACTAATTATTAAAAATGAACACGAACGATTAAAACATTGTGGGCCTACTATGTTGTTATCATCAATAAGAGAAAGATATTGGCCAGTTTCAGCTAGAAATTTGATAAGACGTATTTTACACAATTGCATTGTATGTTTTCGGGTTAATCCTAAACCTTGCAACTACATAATGGGAAACTTACCTGAAAGTAGGATTTCGCAATACTTACCTTTCCATAATACAGGAGTCGATTACGCAGGCCCTTTTTTATTTTAAAGGATGGAAAAACAAGGAACCCTAAAATAGTTAAAGCATATGTCTGTCTATTTATATGTTTAGCTACAAAGGCTGTCCATCTGGAGGCGGTTTCTGACTTAACCTCTGAGTGTTTTCTCGCATCTTTAAGACGATTTATAAGCCGTCGAGGAAAGCCATTAAACATATTTTCCGACAACGGCACTAATTTTGTAGGAGCTTGTACTGAATTAGCTAAATTGAGAAATTTATTAAAGGAACAATTAGACTGTATTTATAATGATCTAAGTAAAGATAATATCACTTGGCATTTTATACCAGCACATGCCCCAAATTTCGGTGGAGTATGGGAAGCTGGCATTAAGAGTGCAAAATATTACTTAAAACGAATAATAGGTAATAGTTATTTAAACTTTGAAGAGTTTACGACAGTTCTTGTTCAGATTGAAGCAGTTCTCAATTCGAGACCGTTATCCCCATTAACTTCCAATCCCGATGACCTCAATCAGAGAAGACCTTTTCAGTTATTTCTGGAAATTGCCAACATGGCCAGAGAAGAAAATGTACATCAAAGGTTTAGTAAGCACAAGAAATATAAGGAAGAGGAGGTCTCGAACGGTAGCTGCAAGAAATATAAATGTGTCAGCTGAAGAAACGGAAAAAAAAATGGAAGGTCATGATATTTTTCTGCCAAGAGAAAATGGTGAAAAGGTTCGGGTTTGTCGTATCCTTTTCCGAAATACATTTTGCCTCGGTGAAGATACCTTTAAGAAATGGGTGAAACGCGAAATGAACAAAGCGGATGCTGTTAAACAACATTTCAACAGCCTCCGAGAAAAAGAAAAAAAAAATAAAGACGAACAATCAATTAGAAGTTGGCTTGACTTGTTACCAAAAGTACCTAGCCACTACTGTAGAAAATCATCAAAAAAAGTTTATTTGGAATCAGTTTTCAAGTCGAAAGTGCAAATGCATAGAGAGTATATAAAATGGTGTATAGAAAGACAAATCAAGCCCGCTTCCATTACACTGCTAAAAAGATAATGAAACAAGAAAATATTGCCATACATAGGCCACGCAAGGACCAATGTGATATCTGCTGCGGTCATAAACTTGGGTATATTTCTGATGAAGAGTACCAGATTCACATTCAACGAAAGAACGAGGCTAGAGATGAAAAAAATAATACCAAAAAGTGTGCAATAGAGAAGAATGACCACATCGCAATCACAATGGACCTACAAAGTGTTCTTCTGTGCCCTAAAACATTACAGTCTGCCATGTATTATAAATGTAAGTTACAAGTGCACAATTTTACAATATATAACCTCAAAAATGGAGATGTCACTCTTTATGTTTGGCATGAGGGCAACGGAGGTGTGAGTTCCAACGAATTTACCACATGCATTTTGGATTTTTTATATAACGTAAAAAATACGTACAAAATTATGACATTGATATCGGATGGATGCAGTTATCAAAATCGTAACCGAATTTTAAGCAGTGCTTTAAGAGATTTTGCTGTCCAGCACAATGTCACAATAGAACAGATTTACCTTACCAAAGGTCACACAATGATGGAAGCGGACAGTGTCCACTCGACGTTGGAACAACTTTTTTACCCTCCTATTAATTCACCCAGCGATTATATAGCTAGAATGAGATCAGCTAGACCTAAACAGCCTTACGACGTTAAGGTAATTAATTTTGGTTTTTTCAAAAAATATGACGCATTGCCAACCAATCTCGTTTCTCTAAGGCCTGGTAATTCTGCTGGAGAACCTGTTGTAACTGATCTATGCAAAATAAAATACAGTCCGGAAGGAGTTATATGGTATAAGACGCATTTCAAAGAAAATTGGCAAGCACTCGCGCAACGTCGTAAGTCTACAATTGACAAAGGAGCCTTAACACAACTTTATGACAAACCATTGCCTATCTCAGAATCGAAATTCAAATTTTGTAATTTCGTGGTTTAGTGCATAAAATGTCGGGAAATAGTTTTATTACCAGTGTTCTGAAATTAGTAGGACGCGAAAACTACGACGATTGGGCATTTGCAGTGGAAAATTTTCTAGTTATCGAAAATCTGCAGAAATGCCTGCTAGGTACAGAAACAGATGCCGAGAAAGTAGGGAAAGCTCGGGCAAAGCTCATTTTAATGATTGATGCATCCCTTTTTGTACATATTAAAGACACCACAACAGCTAAAGATTTGTGGGACAAGTTAAAGTCGTTGTTCGACGATAGTGGTTTCACAAGAAAAATCAGTTTGTTGCGAAGTTTGATTTCATTACGTCTCCATAATTGTGATTCGATGACGTCGTACGTGAATCAAGTGGTTGAAACGGCTCAACGACTAAAAGGTACAGGTTTCAATATAAACGACGAGTGGGTTGGCTCACTGTTACTAGCAGGGCTTCCAGGAATGTTTGCTCCCATGATCATGGCGATCGAGCACTCTGGTATTGCTATAACAACGGAAGTCATAAAAACCAAGTTACTCGATATGTCGTCGGAAGTCGATACAGACAGTGCATTCGCTAATAAAAATATCGACAGATCGAAACGAAACGCTTCTAATCGGCCAAAAGTCAACAGCAACATGAGTTCTGTCAATAGTGTCAATGTACATAGTAACGTCAAATGTTATGGATGTAAACAGTATGGTCATTATAAAAATAAGTGTCCTAATAGAAAGAAACCAGAAAAAGTTAATAGTAGTGATAATCTGAATTCTTTTAGTGCGGTATTTCTATCCGGACAATTTAATAGAGACGATTGGTATATCGATTCTGGCGCTAGTTGTCACATAACGGTTTTAGTTTTCAAGTATTTTCAAGAATTGACAAGAGTAGCAGAAAGATCAGAAATTGAAAATATTTAGATCTGATAACGGAAAAGAGTTTTGTAACAGAGATTTTGACATGTTTTTGAATAAGAATGGTATTATACATCAGACAAGTAATGCTTATACGCCAGAGCAAAACGAGTCTTGTTTAGCAGAGTGTTTCAATTATAATAATAAATTTTTTTTTTTGGATATAAAAAAATCAGCAGCACTCAAATGCCAGTCGAAAAAAAAAATTCACCCAAATATAAAAAAACCAAAATGGTGCCGCTCGATGGTGGCAGGGGCTTGATAAGAACCAGCCCCAGACCTCAAAATATTGAAAAAAAAAATGTATCCCCAAAGTATGTCCGCACGAAAATGGTACCCCCCGACGGGGGAAGGGGAATAGTAAGAACCAGCCCCAGACCTCAAAATATTGAAAAAAAAAGGGATCTCTGATCTATGTCCGCACCAAAATGGTACCGCAGGATGGCGGGAGAGGAATAATAAGAATCAGCCCCAGGCGTCAAAATGTGGAACAAAAAAAAAATTCACCCAAATATAAAAAAAAAAAAAAATGGTGCCGCTCGATGGCGGCAGGGGCTTGATAAGACGCTCAAAACTTAGAACAACCACAAAGAATGGCTAGGGAATCCACAAGCAAGTAACAACAACAATGATGGTGATGAGAATTATTATTATTTTAAATTTACTATTTACTATATTTTTTTGTAATTATGTTTTTTAAATTTATATTTTCCGACAACGGCACTAATTTTGTAGGAGCTTGTACTGAATTAGCTAAATTGAGAAATTTATTAAAGGAACAATCAGACTGTATTTATAATGATCTAAGTAAAGATAATATCACTTGGCATTTTATACCAGCACATGCCCCAAATTTCGGTGGAGTATGGGAAGCTGGCATTAAGAGTGCAAAATATCACTTAAAACGAATAATAGGTAATAGTTATTTAAACTTTGAAGAGTTTACGACAGTTCTTGTTCAGATTGAAGCAGTTCTCAATTCGAGACCGTTATCCCCATTAACTTCCAATCCCGATTACCTCAATCAGAGAAGACCTTTTCAATTATTTCTGGAAATTGCCAACATGGCCAGAGAAGAAAATGTACATCAAAGGTTTAGTAAGCACAAGAAATATAAGGAAGAGGAGGTCTCGAACGGTAGCTGCAAGAAATATAAATGTGTCAGCTGAAGAAACGGAGCATGATACTGAAGAAGAGAAAGAACAACAAGAACTTCCCAAAAAAATGGAGGGTCATGATATTTTTCTGCCAAGAGAAAATGGTGAAAAGGTTCGGGTTTGTCGTATCCTTTTCCGAAATACATTTTGCCTCGGTGAAGATACCTTTAAGAAATGGGTGAAACGCGAAATGAACAAAGCGGATGCTGTTAAACAACATTTCAGCAGCCTCCGAGAAAAAGAAAAAAAATTAAAGACGAACAATCAATTAGAAGTTGGCTTGACTTGTTACCAAAAGTACCTAGCCACTACTGTAGAAAATCATCAAAAAAAGTTTATTTGGAATCAGTTTTCAACTCGAAAGTGCAAATGCATAGAGAGTATATAAAATGGTGTATAGAAAGACAAATCAAGCCCGCTTCCATTACACTGCTAAAAAGATAATGAAACAAGAAAATATACATAGGCCACGCAAGGACCAATGTGATATCTGCTGCGGTCATAAACTTGGGTATATTTCTGATGAAGAGTACCAGATTCACATTCAACGAAAGAACGAGGCTAGAGATGAAAAAAATAATACCAAAAAGTGTGCAATAGAGAAGAATGACCACATCGCAATCACAATGGACCTACAAAGTGTTCTTCTGTGCCCTAAAACATTACAGTCTGCCATGTATTATAAATGTAAGTTACAAGTGCACAATTTTACAATATATAACCTCAAAAATGGAGATGTCACTCTTTATGTTTGGCATGAGGGCAACGGAGGTGTGAGTTCCAACGAATTTACCACATGCATTTTGGATTTTTTATATAACGTAAAAAATACGTACAAAATTATGACATTGATATCGGATGGATGCAGTTATCAAAATCGTAACCGAATTTTAAGCAGTGCTTTAAGAGATTTTGCTGTCCAGCACAATGTCACAATAGAACAGATTTACCTTACCAAAGGTCACACAATGATGGAAGCGGACAGTGTCCACTCGACGTTGGAACAACTTTTTGACATGTTTTTGAATAAGAATGGTATTATACATCAGACAAGTAATGCTTATACGCCAGAGCAAAACGGTCTAAGCGAACGGTTGAATAGAACACTTGTCGAAAAGGCGCGATGTCTTATATTCGATGCTAACCTAGACAAAAAGTTTTGGGCAGAAGCTATAAATACTGCTGTATATCTTAGGAACAGGTCAATAGCTACAGGCTTGAATGATAAAACTCCGTATGAATTCTGGACAAATGCGAAACCGAATGAGTCATCTGAAGATTTTTCGTTCTACGGTTATGGTTCATGTTCCTGAACAGAAAAGGAAGAAATTTGACAAGAAATCTGAGAAAATATTAGTGGGCTATAGTGATACTACAAAAGGTTACAGAATATATAACCCACTAAGCAATAAAGTAATTACTAGTAGAAATGTTGTAGTAATGGAAGATATTTCTAAAGTAAATGAAGTTCCGATAAAACTGGATTACGATCTAACTACACAACGAAAAAGATGTTCAACACAGTCAGAAACGTCTGAACAGGACAACGACGAATCAACAGATTCAGTGGGGGCAGAGCTTCAAAATGACATCGAAGAAGAATACGACGCAAGTGATAGTGATTATGTGTCAGAGTCCCAGAAAAGTGCCGAAAATACAGACCAGTTAAGAAGATCTGCGCGGGTGCCGAAAGTGAAGTCACATGACGATTATGTGACGTATATGTGCGTAGGTTCTGACGCGAGTGTTAGTGCGTTAGACGTGAATGATATTCTCGTCACAGTCAACCAAGCACTCTCAAGCCCAGAACGAGAGCATTGGAGGCAGGCAATGCACCAAGAATTGCAGTCGTTTGAAGACAACGATTCGTGGGTTTTTGTTGACCCGCCACATGAAGGGACAATTGTTGATAGCAAGTGGGTGTTCAAGCGTAAGACAGGTGAAGGTAATTTTTGTTATAGAGCAAGGTTAGTAACTAGGGGATTTACACAAAAATTAAGTATATATTATGACGATACTTTTTCGCCAGTAGTTAGGCATAGTATTTTAAGATTATTGATAGCTTTGTTAGTAAAACTTGATCTAGAAATTATAGACATTTGTACAGCTTTTTTAAATGGATATTTAGATAAACCCATTTTTATGTATCAACCAGATGGTTTTGTAAATGACGCTAATAAGTCAAAGGTTTATATGTTAAAAAGGCGATTTATGGACTAAAACAATCATCTAAAGCGTGGAATGCTAGGATAAATGAGTTTTTTTTAGGGTTAGGCTTTATAAAATCTATTTATGAACCGTGTGCATATATTAAAAGACAGGATGGTAGTTTGATTATTATAGCATTGTATTGTAGCGAAACGCCCGGCTAAAGCTTCGCTAACGACCGGAATTCTTGGTGGAGTTCTCAGTAGAATAAATAAAGCTACTTTAGTAATGTTTAACGAAAACAGTTTATTGACTTAACCAATCTAAAAACAAAACCCCGATATCAGGAATAACACTAAACTGAAGTTGTCTTGTACGCTAGTAATAGAACTTATAGGGTTTTAATAATAAAACAATAAGTACTAAAAATATTAAGATTATACTGAACATATAGGTACACCAAATTAATGATATCGCAAATATCTGGGCCAAACACTTACCTAAATGTAGGTAATATCCTTACAACCCAAAACACTTGATCGGTTTTCTCAAATAAACCGTGTATAATAACACTACAAATACAGTAAACAACAAGCTAATTAAATAATACTTATTCAAAGATGCTGCATACCATTAAATGAGATTCAGTAAATCGGTATTAAATGCAGAACCAAAAATAGGTACTCTACCTCGCGCGTATCAGATTTACTTTTACCCAAAAAAACCCTATACAGATAAATAGAATTTGTAGAAATACCGGGTGGACAACCACAGAATAATAAACCCAGATATAATTATCGTCTTGCTACAGTATGTAGATGATTTTCTTATTTTTTCTAATAATGTTGTAGAAACTAATAATTTAAAATTAGCCTTAAGTTCAGAATTTAAAATAAAAGACTTAGGTGAGGCCAAGAAATGTTTGGGCACGGAAATTATTAGAGATCGTAATAAGAATACAATTCAGTTAAGTCAGAAAGGATATGTTAATCGTTAATCATATTTTGACGAAATTTAATATGGAGAATTGCAAAACTGCTAGGACGCCTATGGAAACTAACTTAAATTTTGAAGATAGTTTTGAAATTGTTGATAAGATTCCATATCAGCAATTAGTGGGCAGCCTAATGTATTTAGTTGTTTTAACCAGGCCCGATTTATGTTACACTGCCAGTTTTCTAAGCCAGTTTAATCATTGCGAGTTTTAAGATATTTACAATATACAAAAGATTATTGTTTGACTTTCCAAAGGGATGATAAGGATTTAGAAGGTTTTGTGGACGCAGATTGGGGCAGTAATTTAAAAGATAGGTCATTTTCACGATTTGTTTTTAAATTATAAAATGGCAGTAGATCTTGGGAAAGTAAAAAAACAAAAATGTGTTTCACTTTCTAGTACTGAGGCGGAGTATGTTGCCATTTCCGAAGCTTGTAAGGAACTCGTTTATTTACAAAATTTGTATTTAGAACGTACAGAAAAATTTTGTAAAATTTCTCTTTTCAATGATAGTCAGAGTGCGCAAAATATGTTAACAAATTCTGGTATGCATAAGGGAAACAACCATATAGATGTAAGATACCATTTCACTAAAGATTGTATTTCTAAGGGTTTGTTATCTATGCATTATTTATGTACTGAAAATATGTGTGCTGATATTTTAACTGAAAGTTTGAATTTTGTTAAACATGATAAATTTGTTAAAGTTTTAGGATTATCTAGAGAAAATAATTTCTTGTTAAGTGGGGGTGTGAAATATAAGTTTCTTTTGTGTATAACAATAAATTATTTGTTATTTTTTTTTGCGCCCTCTATATTCTAGTTTATAGTGGTTTATATTGACGTATGTCGTATGTTGTTTCATATGAATAAAAGGTCAGTCTATGCTGAAGCCTAAACCAACATACGTGTGTTTTAATTACTGCGTACTCTCAAATTTAACACTTTCCAATATGTATTTATATTTCCAAAAACTCGTAAAACAAACACAATATTTTCGACCAAAAAGGCTCTTTTCTAGGTATCAATTCTTTTATCGCATTGGAAAAGCCACCAGAGATAATAAGTTTATTACTTGCAGATGTTGTATAATCTTCGTAAAAGATAAGCTTCAAACTTTTATAAACACTTGGTAACAACCTATTTAAATTAATATTCAAAAAATATTATATTTCCCAAACATGTACAGGGTAAGACAAAAGTATATTCCATTGCCAGTGTGTCTTTGTTTTGTTACAGAACTACTGTTTATTATTATACAAAATTATTCACTCCTAAATCAAAATAAATATTCTTTTAACGTTGGTGGATGAATGTTAAAATATGACGCTGTTTCACTTCCATATAAACATGTATGACAATTGCTTAAAAGCATGCCTACGATATACCTTTTAACAACATCTTGAGGTAAGAGTTTTTGATTCTTTTTAAAATGTGAAATTATGTAATATATTATTAAAACCCACTCCACTGATACACGTAAACCACCCATCGATGTACTGAATTTTCGACGGTCTATGTCTTTATATTTTGGAATATAAAGAATTGGTTTTTAAAAAATATCTTTTAATTCAACTTTATTCAAACTCAAAATACAACTTAGAAAAATCAAAGGAATACAATTATTATTAATGTTAACTTGTTGGTGTCTATGTCTATTCTAATTGAACATGTTGTTATACATAACTAGGTAACTTTTGATACATATGCACTTTTGCTATTTTACTGGAAATGATGGATCAGCAACTTGTCGTCGTGGGAATCTTCTTATTATATTTATACAGGATGAACCATACATAACTCCTCCATCCCTTAGAAGGAACTCGAGGGTGGAACCACTTGAGTTTCGTTGAGGTTTTGTTTCTTCTTCTTAGTTACCAAATATCGTTGTAATAATTTGAAAGTGATGTAGCCCATTATAGATATTGAAAGTATAATGACTACAGATATGGATGCTTGTGCGTAGCTTGTTGATTGATTGATTTTAATTGTCGATAACATTTCCTCGTCCATGTCTTCCAACTGGAGTTGGTGAAGTTTATCGAGACGTAATTTTTCTAATTTTAGCTTCTTCATTGGATGTCTTGGTAAATCAATTGATTTGATATCTTCAAAAGTTATGGGGTGGCCGTGAGAAATTTTCTTTTCGTTTTTGTATAAGAATTTTTCTGTCTTCAATGAACATCCGGGTGGAATCGTTAAAATGTATGTGCCTTTTAATATAGCAACATCGTTTTCGACACAATTGGTTTGGAATTTTTGAGGCTTTGGAAAAATTCCAATATAATGAGCTTGGTTGATTTCTTCTATAATTGAACTTATTAACTGAATTGGAATTTGTTCACAATTTTCTGGGTTTTTCTTCATTGACAAAAGCGACGTTATACAGTCTGGATTTTCTTGAAGTGGCAAGAGGCGATTTTCTTTACATAGGTAATTTGGTTGGAGATCGACACATTCTTCATCTTCGTACTGATATTCATTGTTGCTTAAGGTAAGGTAAGTATGAGGAGCAATAATAATTGATTGGTTTTGGTTAGGAACAGAATAAAGGTGATAATGTTCGAAGGTGTTAGGGTGCACTAACGGAAATTCTAGCGAAAATATGATTTTCTCATTAATTATATAAACGTTAGTTTTTACTATACTGTAATATTTTAAATAATCTTTTTCTGAAAATAGTAATTGAGAGTGAGTATGAGATTTATAGAGTTCAATAATAATCTCTTTTAAATCTGTGGGATTAATAATACTATGATGTAGAACTTTTAGATTAGCGAAACTTATAGCATTTTCAAGATCTGTCAAAAAATGTAAAATTAAATCTATATTGAATTTTATTTGTTCTAAAGTTTCTAATACTTCAAATTGATGTACATAATCATACTTATTTTGATAATCGATAATTTCGTTTAATTTTTCTTCAACTAGTTTTTGATTGTAACTAAATGCAGAAAAAGTTTCATTAATATTTGACATCAATTGAGTTGTAATAGAAATTTGTCTGTTAACCTTCGTTATAATTTTATTTTGATTATTTTCTAATTGGTAAATATTATCATGAATTTCTTTAGCATCATCCTGATCTAAATTGCCTGATATAAATTTAATTAGAGAACCAAGAGGGTTGATAAGACCTCTTTTATTTCGTTTTTCTGGAAACATAGAATTTAGTTTGTCACTAACCAGTTTTATTTCGTAATCATAACGTTTATAAATTGATCCTAAGGGTGTAGAATAATTAATAAATTTGTGTAGCGAATTATAATGTTTAGTTGCAGAGTATATTTGTTGACGTAAAGCATTAATATTTAAATAATGTAGAAATGTATGAGAAGCAATTTGAACTTTTGCGGTATCTAACTTAAAAGGAAGGATACCGGGGTTATTCTCTAGGTTGTGAATTTGAACTTTCTGAGCCATCGCCAGATGAAGTATCAGTAGTATCCTGTAACAAGGGATTATTCGTTACTTTTCTTTGTTTCTTAAATAATTGTTTGTGATAAGTATTTTGAGGGGTTGTAACGGTTAACTTATTGCTTTTTAATATATGTTCAGCTTGGTACGGTGGTTTTGTTTTAACTTGCCTATCTGGTTGTTTCTTAAATCCAATAGTTCCGGGTTCTATGTCAGGGGGATCAGTTCTTTTTTCGTTACGTTTATTTATTATATTAGCCTTTTTATTTGACAAGTTTTCGTGTAATTTTGTATAAATATCGTGCATTACTTCTTTATGTTCGTTAACCTTGTAATTTATTTGTTGAGAATCATCATCGAAATCGAAAGCGTCTTTTAATTCTAGGTGTCCCATTATTAAATCAACTGGTTTATAATTTGTAGCTGAATGAATTGAATTATTATAGCCTAATAATGAGTAATGTAACATTTCAAACGGGCTTAACTTTGGTTTTGTAATTTTTAGAGTACGCATGTGTTCTAAAATGGTAGAATGAAATCTTTCTACAATAGCATTACTATTTGGATTCATCGGTAAAGTAAAATGCCAATTTATTTTATGAAATTTTGAAAAGTCTTTCAAAAGAGATTGATTAAATTCCGTGCCACAATCTGATACAATGTTTTCGGGTATTTTAAAGTTTGATATAAATTTTAATAAAGATTCATACACGTGTATAGCTGAAATAGAAGGTACAATATAAGCTTGACCAAATTTAGAAAAGCTATCACAAATTGTAACTGAAATTGTATTACCAAATTTAAATGTATCAATGTGAATTGTTTCAAATGGTTTTTTAGGTGTAGGGGTAAGCTCTAATTTAATAAGTGGTGGATGTCTTTCGTATTTTGCTTGTTGACATACTATACAATTATTTACAAAGTTTCTAACGTCTTCATGTAGTTTTGGCCAATAGAATTTTTGTTTTAATTCATTAATGGTTTCTAAAATTCCTCTATGATTGGTTATACCTTCGTGTTGAGTTTTAATAAGATTTTGTTGTCTTTCCGCGTTAGTAATATCAATTAATATTTTATTTGATTTTAAAAATTTAAAGGAAGAGTTTTTGAAGGTTTGTGGTAAGAAGTGTGTGAGAGATTTATACAAGAGTTGATTTTCGTCATTTTGAAAATAGAATACATATTGTTTTTTAGGTTCAGCATATTCCTTAAGAAATTGAATTATTTGTTGTTGAAATGTATTTTCTGTTACATAGAGACTCCATCTTGTACGCATTACAGGATTATTAAATATTCTTTTAGTTTCTAAACGAGGGTTTTTATCAGTCTTAACAACAAAAATTTGACACATAAAATTATTTAACGGTTTTTCAGATATGGGTATTGTTAAAATAGGATTTTCTGCACTTGTGTGTACAGTTTCGTTATCGTTATTATCTTCAGGGTCAACCTGGGGAATTATTGATTGATTATCGGGTTCTCGACTTGTAGAAGGAATTTGATTGTCGTTATATTGTCTCATATATTGTAGAATTGGTAAGTCATCGTCGGATTCATTAGGATAAATTTCAACACGTGAGAGTGCGTCTGCATTAGTATTTTTTGTTCCTTTTTTATATATTACTTGATAATCGAACTCTTCTAATTTTAAGCGCCAACGGACTAAACGTGAGTTTGGTTCCTTCAAAGACATAAGCCATTGTAGTGGTTTATGATCTGTAATAATTTTGAATTTTCGTCCGAATAAATACGGTCTAAAGTATTTTGTTGCCCATACGATTGCTAAAAGCTCTTTTTCAATAGTTGAATAATTTTGTTCGGAATCATTTAATGTACGTGAAGCGTATGCTATTGGTTTATCTTGTCCTATAGGTCCTTGAGATAATACTGCACCTATGGCAATATTACTTGCATCTGTCGTTAAATTAAATTCTTTAGAAAAATCAGGGTATTGTAGCAATGGGTCGTTAGTTAACAAAGTTTTACAATTTTCAAATGTTTTAATATATTCTGGATCGTTAATATTTACATGCGCTCCTTTTTTTAAACATTTTGTAAATGGTTTAGTAATTTTAGCAAAGTTATTTATAAATCTACGGTAATAGCCTAAAAGTCCTAAAAATGCTTTAATTTCTTTTGAAGTTTTTGGTAATGGGTAATTGAGAATTGCATTTATTTTAGTGGGATTTGGTTTAATTCCATCTGGTGTTATAATATGTCCTAAAAATGAAACTTCGGTTTTTAAAAATTCAGATTTGTCGAGTTGTACTTTTAAATTGCTCTCGCGTAATTTTTGAAATACTGATTTAAGATTTACTATATGTTCTTGTAGAGATGTAGAAAATACGATTATGTCGTCCATATAAACAAAGCAAATTTTATTTTGAAGTTCTTTTAAAACATTATCCATTATTCGTTGAAAAGTCGCAGGTGCGCTTTTCAAACCAAAAGGCATACGTAAATATTCGTAATGCCCGTTTTCAACATTGAAAGCGGTTTTTTGGATATCATCGTGATGCATTTCGATCTGGTGAAAACCACTAGCAAGATCTAAAGTTGAGAAATAAACACATCTTCCTAATTTATCTAGTATATCTGTAATATTTGGGATAGGATAGCGGTCATCAATAGTTTTTTCATTTAATTTTCTATAGTCTACTACGATTCGCCATTTTTTCTTGCCTGACGCATCTGGTTTCTTAGAAACTACCCATATTGGAGAAGACCAAGGGGATTCGCTGGGTCTTATAATGTTTTGTTTAAGCATTTCGTTAATTTGTTTTTCAACTTCAGGTTTGTGTATAAAAGGATAACGGTATGATTTAGTGTATATAGGAATTTCATCTGTTGTTTTAATTCGGTGTTTAACTTGGTTGGTAAAAGTAAGCGGGGTGTTTTCTTGGTGGAAAATGTCAGAATAAGATCTGCAAAGTTTTTGAATGTGAAATTTTTCTTCAGGGTTCATATGTTCTGTGCGTATAAAATTTAAAATATCCGATTTATCTATATTATTACTTTCTGATGAATTAACAGAAACATGAAATATTTCGCAATTATTAGAATTAAACTCAGTTACATTAATAGGTTCATGCAAACAAATTTCTTGAACGTCACTTGTATTATTTTGAATTTCGGTAATAGCATATCCATCTTTTGCATTTGTTATACAATCGGGAATGCGACAGTTAAATAATTTTTTAGAAGTTATATTTATTGTACCATTTTTTATTGAAACAGGAACTTTGAAAGATTCTACGGTAAATGGTTCGATACGAGCAAAAAATAAAAGTTTATGTTTAGCTTCATATTGTTCTAAATTTAATTGAGCCGTTTTTGTTTTTAAAATTGCATTTTCTATATCTAAATTTGCACTAAGGTTTTTTAAAGTATCGTATCCGATTAAGCCATCGAAAAAATGATGAAATTTAAATAAATGAAACTTAATATTTTTATTTGTTTTAAATTCAGAGAATGCTGGAATTTCTATACAAAAATCTCTTGTAGTTGTTTGAAATACTGAAGAAACAGTAAAAGGTTCCTTTTTTATAAATTCAGAAAAATATTGCTCGGCTATTTCAGGATTTAAAAATGATTTTGTAGCTCCGGTGTCTATTAATAAATTTAAAGGTGGTTTAGATATTTTTATATAAGGTAAATCTTTTTTGTCATATATAGGGTGAAGTTCTATGGGTCTTTGTATTGAAGTTCGGCCATTTGAAAATTTTGATCGTTTTCTTCGTATTGATTTTCGTCGAATTCATCTACAGCTGAATTTTCAGGATATTCTGAATAATCTATATTTTCAGAATAATTTTCGGTTTCGTCGGCTTGGGGTTGTTCTGAGGTGTGAAGTTCTTCTACGGTGAAGTTTGGTTTTCCACGAGGTTGGAAATAATTTTGTTGTCTTTGTTGATTGTTTTGTATTGGTCTTGCTGAAGCATATGATATTCCACTCATTGGGGTTGGTTTATACAAATTTGGTTGATTATTACGAATAGTTGTTGAAGAGTTTGGTCTAAAGAAATTTTGGTTCTGAGTAGGTCTTACGTTGAGATTAATTGGACCTCTCGGAAAGTGTTGACCAGGTTGTGAGGGTCTCACAAATTGATTTGGTTGAACAAACTGATTTGGTTGAACAAACTGTTGGCGAAATTGAAAGTTTGGAACTGATTGAAAATTATGATTTTGTTTGATTTGGGGTTTTTGAAAATTTTGATTCTGAGAATTATGTGGACGTTGTAAATGACGAATATTATTTTCAGAAATGATATATTGTCTAGCTTCTGCAAGGCTATTAGGTTTCATTGCGCGAATTGTGGATCCTAAAGGTTCTTTTAAACCTGCTAAAAATATTTTTAAAGCGTGTGTATTATAAAAATTCTTTTTCACGGTTTTGATTTGAATTGTTTCTTCATGCGTATCAATAAAGTTGTGTAAAGCACTTAAATTTGACATAACTCTAGTATAAAATTGTAAAGAAGGTTCATTATTATTTTGTCTTATTTGGTCTAAATCAAAAAGTAAACCATTTTCATCTCTTTGATCACCAAAATGTGCAATCAATGCGTTTTTTACAGTTAACCAATCTTTTGAAATGCAAATGCTATAAACTTCCCTAGCATTTCCTATTAGTTTAGCATAAATACCGTATATTAAAGTAATATTTTGTACACAATTTAAATTTGCTGGAGTTGTGTCCCAATATGTAGAAATTAAAGTATTAGTTGTTTCCAAAAATGAGGATAATTCTAAAGGATTTCCGTCAAATTTAGGAACAATTTCTAATAATCTATTATCAAAAGCTGGCGGTGCCATATTATTTTTATTTCGATTTTCAGAATTTTCACTAAAGGATAAACTTGAAAAAAGATTACTTAAATCTACAGATTCTAAATTATTTCTAATTGTATTTAATTCACTTATTTCTAACTCGAAATTCTCTAGGTTTTCCGTTAGGGAATCAGAAGATGACGAGGAGAATGACATAGACTAATTAAAAAGGATAGCAACTTTGAACTTACAGTACAATCTTCATTCTTCTTTTTTTTCGGATGCGTTGGACCGAGAGATGCAACGAGTACAGTGAACCTTTTCGTCGATAGAAAAGCCGTATCCTGCCTGTACTTTCTCTCTAGCGGTCTCCTCTTCTGCCTCAGCTTCTTCGGTACTTTCCAAAACGGAGGTTCTCCCGAATAAACAGTTGATACTGAAGGGTTATTAATAATTAATGCCCTTTCAATATCCTACCGACTGCGCCACTTTATATTTTGGAATATAAAGAATTGGTTTTTAAAAAATATCTTTTAATTCAACTTTATTCAAACTCAAAATACAACTTAGAAAAATCAAAGGAATACAATTATTATTAATGTTAACTTGTTGGTGTCTATGTCTATTCTAATTGAACATGTTGTTATACATAACTAGGTAACTTTTGATACATATGCACTTTTGCTATTTTACTGGAAATGATGGATCAGCAACTTGTCGTCGTGGGAATCTTCTTATTATATTTATACAGGATGAACCATACATAACTATGTTGCCAGCAATCTCATTTTCTGAATATGGTCTTAATATCAATTCTCGCAGTCCGTAGCTTCATCCCCGTAGAGCACAAACTTCTCGTTATTTGGTTACATTTTCTCAATTCGTTTATTGTAAAGTCCCGATTATCTAAATATTCCTGCATCATGTCGTCTTACTTCATTGCACCCTTTAGACCTAATGACAATTCCATCCGCACATAACACTGCCCGCTATTTCACACAATGTATTTTTTGTGACCGGAGTAATAATATTCTTGATTAAAAGTTCGTCGGCATATAGGTCTAAGTGTTCCATCTATAAAACCCCAACATTTAGGTACAGGTGAACTCTTGCTAACATGGAAAATTAAATTTGATATACTATAATAGATTTTTATGCAATAAATTTGTCACATGTTAAGTAATTAACATTATCTATGTTTTCCAACATGTAAGTCTTATTTTGTGCAATGATATTAAAAACATCATTGATTATATTTGACATAACGTCTGAAGATAAATGAAATAAAGTTTCTAAGTCGAGCAGTCTTTTAGGGTAAATCTGCGTCCACAGCCCATGCAAAACCCTTCAACTCCTACAGAAATTATACCTATATAATTTATATAGGTAGTAATAATAAATAAATAAAAAATATTTATAATACCTTGTACAGTTAATCGATCTCGTGTAGTACCAAGAGTTTTGGCTTGTATACTTTTTTTTTATACTTTTTAAATATGCGATCCAGCTCGGACTGACAGAATAACGTAAAAGTATACAAAATGAATTGTCAATTTTTTCTACCTAGATCTAGATATAACCACGCGGGCCCTTCTCACCATCTAGAAGAAAGCAACTGTGTTGGTGTGCAACTTCTAGAATATATGTCAGCGGCATTTAAAACACCCAGAACAAAAAACAGTTATCTTTGAAGGACAATTGTCTAATTTCTAGAACTCTGTTCCAAAAAAATGTTTGCCAAGCCTCATCATTCTCGACTGGCATGTCGTCTCGTCTCGAGGTTAAAATCAAAGTTTAACAGGTTGACTGCCACCATACAAAATTATTTATGATCCCATGGACCCCATGCTGAAACTATTATGCTTCCAAAATCATGAAAATAATGACATGTTTTTTATTACCTGTCAATACCTTTCAAAAATCGTATTTTGAGCGTGAATAAAGTGTCTCACATGACCTGGCAGACCAAAGTTTTATAGCAGGCCGTGTGAATCATCCGTGATTCAAAACATAACTTGTCTATTCTTGTTACTGTTACCATTTTTAAGGCATTAACGATACAGAGCTAGAGATATGTGTGTGTGTTATATTTTGTGTGTGTGTGGCTTTTATTGACTAGTAAAATAAAGTACTAGTGAAGTAAGAGCTAGAGATATTTGTGTTTTTGCGGCTAAGATTTTATAGTAAAGGTAAGATTTTATAGTAAAATTACAAGAAATCCCTTTGGGATTTCCCAGTCGTTTTGTGGTAGTTTTATCTATGAAAAAAGTCATTGAGGGTTGTAAAAAAAATTAAAAAACTAAAAATATTGAAAATAAATAGAAACATTTTTGAGTTACCCCGTAGATCACCTCTAGGAGCTTATAAAAAATTACTGAAAATATTACTTTTTTGTCATTAACAAAATAAATAAATAAATTTTTGACTCACCGCGTATATAAATTTAAAGTGCTTATGCTAAAAATGTATGAGACCATTCTAACAAAGTAAAAAAAATATTTTTTTTTCTATTTATTAGGTCCTGCCGTGTCTAAAAGTCTTGAGAAATAAATAGAAACATTTTTGAGTTACCTCGTATATAACCTCTATGAGCTTATAGTTTCACCTCTAAAAAATATTGAATTGAAATCTAAAAAAATCAAAAAAATACTGAAAATATTACTTTTCTGTCCTTAAAAAAATAAACAAATACATTTTTGACTCACCCCGTATATAAATTATAAATTTAAAGTGTATGCTAAAAATTTCTAAACATTTAAAATTTATTTGATTGCAATCTGGAAAATTTGTTAAATGTCGGCTAATTAATGTTTTTTTTTGCCACCCTGTACATGCTGCTTATTAATTAATGTTGTTATAATCTCATAAATACTTAATTTAAATAATAAATCCACTCGTCAAATTCAATAACCTTATAAAATTTTATACTAAATACTTACTATAAATATATTAGATAGGTATTTTAAATCTGCTAGCCTAAAAATGGCTGCCTATAATATGATTATCATCATAGGTGACGTTATTTTTAATAATATCTCTCTATTTGAAAATCGTTGGTGTTCAATGTTAACGTTAATAGCGGCGGACGTTATTTTTTTTGGACTACCATATCTCTCTATTATGGTTCGTTGGTTTGTCATAATTTGATAATACTTTTTTCTAACGTTATTGTCACTTATTTTTCTAATAGTTTGCTTGACAGTTCCCAGTTCCTTTTGTCAAAATAGTTTATGTTTACATTAATAGTCGAGCCATTATTTTCATGTTTAAGATTAATTTCTATCAATCTATTGATTTATTGTATTTACGTACGTGTATTTAAATAAAATTATTGGAGATACTTACTATGAATAGGTAAGGTAGTTTTGTATCGAAGCAATAAGTATAGCAACTTTATTTTAGTGTAGATAACTACTTACTATTGATATGAATACATAGTGGCTATACTTACTTAGTTAAACTTATACAAAATTACGTACCTATTTTGTTTCATTGAATGTTTTTGATACATCTAGGATATCTGTAATTACTTTTTGAACAAAACAGACATAAGTAGGTATTCTGCACCTAGTAATATGTAAAAGTACCTACAACCAATAGGGTCACCTGAAGTAACCTTTAATTTAGTTTCAAGCAAATCTAAATAATAATAATAGGTAATAATAATGTACCTACCTACCGATGTTGCCCTCATAATAGAAATTTTAATTAGATAGCTTTTCGTCGGTATAACTTGAAAAATGGATTCAAGTTTGCTCTAAAGTAAGAAATAAAACACTTAGTTATTGTTATTGGCATAAATCTAATGTCCATTGAGTAAGAATTGTTTAAAGTCGATAGGTATTAAATTCTTGTTATGGTTCCTGGAAAGTTTTTATTAAGTATAGATGCTTTTCAGTGGTGGTTAGGGATTCAGACGTCTATCTGGTAGTTTTAAGAGTGCCTTCGTATGCTGAAAAGGTGTATATGGTAAGATTTAATTGTGATAATATGTTGTAAATATTTTACCTACCATGTAGGATTGTACACTTACCTTCCGGTATTCTTTTTCAATTTCCATTCTGTCTTTTACAGTGATATTTTTTGCACATTTTTGGAAATTATTGTATTTACGTTGTTTTACTATAGACAGTACAGTACATGTTAATTATTATGACAGATGGGTTTATGTTATAATTTGACACTATGGCAAACCTCTACTTCTTTGGTGGTGGAGTTCAGTGTATTTGCATTATTTTTTAGATAAGTAAGCATCAGTTTTGACTGGAAATTTTCATAGAAGGTTTGTTAGCTAGGTGCTTCCAATACAAACAATTATTTATTGATATCGTATTTTTTTTGTGTGCGGTAGCTGTCACAGTTTATATGACATTTGGAATAGTGATATTTAAAAAAGGAACGTAGTATGTGTGAAGTGAGTCATATTTTTAAAGATTAATACTTTTTCAATAGACGTCAAACAAATTGCTTGTGTCAAATAGTTTATTATTTTATTTGTTTACATTAATAGTCTAAAAGTTTTCGGCATTATTTTTATGTTTAAGATCAATTTCTATCAACATGTTGTATATTGTAGTGTTATAAAATGGTTATTCGATATAGTTGTAGTAAATTTGGAAGTTGTCATTGTGTATTTAAAGTAATTTTACTGAAAAAGTGATAATAACCTAAAGTGACAGTGTCATAATAGCCGTCAGATGGATGGATGTGATCATATGTTTCTGAATCGCCCAAGAAAAATAGCTGATATCTCCCTCTGCGTCGCACACTTAAATTAACTGTGTAGATGTAATTAAATTAATTGATAGAATAGTGAAACCGCATTAAATCACAGTTGGAAAGTGCCTAATTCCCATGAGAAAAAAATAAATATTCCATTTGCATTGCGGTGCGATCCCTCCTGGCAGCGGATTCGCAGATCGCTTACCCGAACTTTTGCCAATTTTGCAGATTTTCGACGACAAAGACAGCACTATCAGAATTTATAATTATTAATATGTAAGTAAGTATTATATGCGTTACGATTTTCATTATTTCATTATTTTCATTATTTCATTATTTTCATTTTATTGATAGGTTATTTATTGCCTGCAATAATTTTTATTTTGTAATAAAATCTCCTTAATTAGTTGAGATAGAAAGCTCCACTGTTTTGGTAGAGGTCCATTGGACTTGTACACTAATCGTGATCACGTGCGGTACTGCCAGTTAGATCAATATTAATGTTTGTATGTGTGTATTGAGCGGAACCTTATAGGATACGCCATGGACGGCATTTATTATAGTTTCTAACAGATTGTTCATATTCATATTTAAATAAAATTTAGACACTCTTAAAAGTTTGTTTTGCGCTCACATGAAAATTCATTTCTTGTCATGTTTGGTGTATCTAGTTTGGAGTGTACAAGTCATCGTAAGGTTATGACTTCTCCTGCAATCCAGTCAGTGGCGCTGACCCACCACACCTGTTTTTAATATTTCGTGGGTTTCTTTTCTGAGCTAGCAGTGCATTTTTGCTACACTCTTAGCAGCTCCAGACTGAATAGTACCGGCTATGATTTTATTTCCTTTCTCATCAAGTATAAATTTTGAAAAGGAGTTTTAAATAAAATAAAAACGCAGCAACATTTAAAGTACTAGGGTAATTAAAATAATATTGAAGCCATTATGGAAGTAGAAGAAGGGAAAGACTACTCTTGCTTAAATGATGATAGTAATAAGTAATATTTTATTAGAACCAAATGAGTCTCAAAAAACAACACAAAGGAGCAACAAAAAAAGACCCAAACATCAAGAAAAGCAAGCTAACAATCAAACAAGCTCAATTGACTTTAGTGGAATAGAACCTTAGACAACTTTTATTCCCATATCAGCATCTGCGACAACAGTAACTTCAATTACTACAAAAAATAATATTCCTTTAGATGTGCCATCCCTATTTAAAACTACACTATTTTGGTCAAACATTGAAAAGTCGGAGAAAAAAAAAGGATCGTAATGAAAAATTACCTAGTGTGGCAAGCTCAGAGCAGTGGAAGGACTATTACAAAAAAAGGAAGAAAAAGGGATAAACGAGGAGATGGAATAAGGGAAGAAAAGTTACAAGAAAAATTAAAAAAGCAAAAAGTTGTGGAACTGTCAAAAAGAAAATGTAAAGCGAAGAGTATTTGATTCAGGTCCTGATGTAACAAAGCAATCATTTGCTTACGAAAAACAACAATTTAAAATTGACGATTATGTGGTTGTTAAATATGATGATATTAAATATCCAGGTATTATTAAAGATCTGCGCGAAAATTAAGCTTTTGTAAGTGTTATGGCTCCCAGTGGTTGTAACTGGAAGTGGCCAAGTAAGGAACACTGTATCTGGTATGAGGTTATTGAAATACTTGAGAAAATTACTTTAAACAAGAAACGGTTTAAAAATAAGAAAAATTACGTGTATTAGTATCTATAAATAATATAGTTACCCGTTTAATAATAAGTAAGTAATAAGTTTTGTTATAATTGTCAGTTTTTTACTATCAAATCTGTATTTAATATTTCTTAGGTTCGCCTCCACCATTATCTTAAATGCATCCCACGACTCAGTGCAATAGAATATTGCAGTATCGTCGGCAACTGCAATGATGGTTCTGTTATGATGATGATGTCATTCATATATCAAATAAATCGTAGCGGTCCCAACACGGTCCCTTGAGGAACTCCATATCTGACAGTTTGACAGCTACTGAGAATACTACCAATTTTAACATACTACTACTACTACCAATTTTAACATACTACTACTACTGGTTTATTGGCGTATCTGATTCACGTACTTGATAGCACTCTGCAACTTTATTTCTTGCTATACTTATAAGTTCATAATATTTTTCCTTAAAATGCTCTAGTTCATTCATATTTATTTCTATTTCATCTAATGATTTTTACCTGGATCTGTTCCAAATTTTGTATTTCTGGTTTAATATCTTCTACTATAATTTCTAGCTGCAATAATTTATCTACTGTAAATTTGTCAAGAAACGTTTTAAATCGCGTAATTTTTGCTTTTATTTGGCTTCTCTGATTTTTAAGAGAAATTAGATCATCACCTTGCTTTTCCATTATACTTAGTTAATCTTAACAATACACTGATATAAATACTGATAATAAGTACTATAATTGTGTTAACTTTAATATTATAGCAGCCACAAAATGGTAGGTAACTGGATAAAATGTGTATAAAGGAACAGACTCACCGATATTCTTGTCCCTGGTACTGTTATTCTGTTTACTCGTTCACGATATGCACAGGTCTGCTTACAGTGCTAACTTATATCTGCTGTTTTCTTATATTAAATGAACCCATCCATAGGTTTTTCTATTCGCACGAAGGACCATGTAAATTGTTATTAATTATTTGTATGTAGTTTTTATAATAATACTATTTGTTTATTATTTATTTTTTATTTATTGAACAAAGAATGATAGTAAAAATTACAAAACTTAATTTTTCTCTTACATATTTCATTTTTGAGACAGAGTGAGAAGGAAAAACAAAAAACTTCTTTTTGAATTAATTGAATTAATTTGGAACAATCAGCTGATTTCTGTCATATTTTTTTGAGTATTTGATATCGTTGTATTTCGCAGTGCATAGGTTAGGTTCCTCAGATTGACAGAACAGTGTCTTTACTCTCTGGATGTTGCTCTGTCTAGCTGTAGACTAGGTTGGTGGATATTTGAGTGGCAGTTGATTGGCATTGTCAATTTAATAACGGTTTAGCGCCTGATTTATGAAGTATGAATCGTTAAAGCAGACTTTTGGCGGTAGAAGTGTTGAAGTTCGCACATTCATGAGGCAGTTGTTGGTGATTAGTCGAATAGGACACTTCTAATTTGGGCAATCAAATTTGTACCTAAACGTACAAAAGTCGTTTTCTGTCCCAAATTTGTGTCAACGATATTGACTGGTACCTTGTTGATTTTTTATTCACCAATACCTCTACGATAAGGTTCATTGCATAATAGCAAGATAGTGCTGTTTAAGATTGAGACCTTGAAGGTCGTGAGTTTTTTTTTATTGGGACCATCCCTTGGTTGGAGTTTTTGTGGAAGACACCCTTCTAGAAGGTATATATTTAGTATATTGTTTTGGCTTAATTAATGGGTATATGGGATTATCTATTATTTTTTTTCTTCCGGTATCTAACTGTGTAATGCTTTCTGCAGTGTTTCAGGATAAGAGTTTACAGTTTCAAGATTTAAATTAACGATTTCAAGGATTTCGAGAATAGAAATGTGGATTTGAAATTCGATTTTGGTTTTTGGGATGTCATAAACATTTGGTTTTGACTGGTGCAGTTTCAAAAAGAATAGTATCACGTTGTCTGTCGTGAAGCGTCGTCAACAATCATGAACCGAACGAACTTATGATTAGCAGCTGATCTGGACCCCGACTCATAACATTCCAGCTAAGTGGAATTTATTTATGTGTTTTTGATTAATTAAACGTGTTAACGAGTCTTTCTTGAGTCTATAGTAATTCTAAATGTAAATTAAATTTATATTTTGAATTTATGTTGATAAAACGATATAACTGATTTTGTGGTCATCGATAGATTAATAATTTTTAATGGTAAAAGTCGACAATATTTAATATTTGATTAAACATTTAGATATATTAATACTTGTCGAAATTTTCGTTAATCTAAATTTTCTACATTTGAATCTATATTGAAATAATATTCGAGGTTACTATTTGCCTTTCCTATTTAATATTTTTTTAGATTTCTGTTAGGAAGAATTTATTTTTTTATTTTAATTAGAAAGAATAACAATTTTATCAGTAACACATTCACACTCAATACAACTACCAGCGCAGGCTCCTGTCAGTCTAGAAAACCAGCTAATTTAACGACACTACGCTAATGAGCGCCACACTTTATTACAATACGTGAACTTCTTTAACCTCAATATCTCAATTATAACAACACGAACAGGTTAATTATATTTAATGTTATAATTTTATAATAGTGATAGCTAATCAATCTTAACTTACAAGACACCGCTAAAGGAATTAATTATTTTATTATTAGTATTAAACAATAGTTTTAACTAAAGTATCAACTAACAAAAAGGTTAGTAAGGATTTATTAATAGAAGCTGGCTAATGGAAATAAAAATGTTCCTAAAACTACTGGTAAACAAGTAAGAATCACTATAATACGTAATGACAAAATTGACCCGTAACAATATTTTTCGACACTCGTACTATAATAATACACTTATAGGCCAAAAATCCGTTTCATAACGAGATCCATTATGATACAGATTTTTCGTAACGATACAGATTTTTAACCAATAGAAACCCATAATTTTTCAATGAAGCATGCGGTCCATTTGACGTTTGTCCATACAAATATAAATATATTTATAGTTCTACATTATTTATCGGGTGTAGGAAAAAATAGCGTATGCAACTCTCATGTAATTGCATAAACCATACGAAACTCGTATCCCGGTTCATGCTCGGGTATTAATAACCATCATTACATGATCGTTGCATAATATACTATTATGTCTCCAACAACCATAAAAAAATCAGCTTTTCGTATTTATTTTAAATACCTTGCAATTGCTGTATTAAAAGTGTCGGTGCAAAAATGTGGGGATTTATAGATTGAAAGGACAATAATATTTGTATTGTCTTTTTTCAGGGAAATTTCTAGTGCGTTCAAGTAATCAAGACTAATAATTTTATATGAATAATTTAGCGTTTGCTTTACATATGCTACAATTCCATAATTTTTATTGTATGTTCCATTATTGTACAAAATGTCATAACCGTCGATAAAGATGATAGAACTACTGGAAATGAAAGACGAAACCCACTAGAAATTGATTTAATGAATTTAAACTATAAGGAAAGCAAACTTTCATTCATTTCCCAGAACGTAATCTCAAAGTTTTAATTGATGCCGGTAGCACGAGATCTTTTTTTATCAAACCAGAAATCGCTCATAATTAATTAATATATTAGAAATGATCCATTTTAAATATACAGGGCACATGGTGCTTAAATTAAAAATTTTAGCACAACTATGCCATGTTCAAAAATATTTAATTTAGAAAATAAAATTATGAATTTTTTCTTATTTAATTTTCATATTTATTTCAATTGTTTATTAGGTATTGACAATTCGCACGACTCACCGCCTACAGTCCCTTGACCGATCAATATTCAAACCCATGGAAGCTTAGAACACCAAAGCTTTGGAAAAGTGGCTAAGAAGTAACGTCGCCGCACAGTTACCCAATATCAGGTAGCGGCGCTTTTAAATGAAGCATATTCACGCGCGGCTACTCTAGAAAATGCTGCTAATGGTTTTAGGGCTTGTAAATAGACATGTTTTCCACGAAAGTGACTTTGTTGCAGCCGAAATTGTACTTGCAGCCAACAAGAAAGTTAAAACCTCACATTCAACTAGCCATCAGGGTTTGTGAGGGATCCTGTTATGATTTGCCCAAATAACAATCACAATAAGCCGTCCATCAGCAAAGATTTTTTTCCGTCAGTCTAGATGAACTAGTCCCTTTACCAACGATAAAATAAGGCAACAACCGAAAGTCCAGAGGGATTCAAAAACCGGCTATAACTACCAGTTCACCGTACAGGGACGAATTAATTGAGCAATATACATCGAAACAAAAGAAAACAGTACTACTGAGGGGATTCGCCAGTATCATAGACAAACCTCTATCAAAAAAGGCGAAAACTGATTTACCATTAATAAAGGCAGGTGCTCCTGACACTTCTTGGTTATTGCAGTGCTATACATGGATTCATTGCAAGTGTTTTGGTATAAAAAAGAAAATGCTATTAATAATATTGTCGCAGATACTGTCGCACTGTACTTACTATCCTAAAAAACCATTCCCGCTGCTCTCAGACATCCAAGCGAGAGCAAAGTAATCTTCGGAGGGCACAAAACTAATCACCCTCCGAACACTAAGTGTTTCTTGCAGTACAAGCATTCAAACTATCGCCTTTAATTTTTTTACTTACTTTTGGGCCCAAATATTTTGCGATAATAGCATTTTTGTTTTCTTATTAAGCGTTATGTTATTACTAGCTTTCATTAAATAAATAATTACAATACTAGGGTAGTTTGCTTTTCTTATAGTATTTTATTAACAATTTCGAGTAGGTTCAATTTAGTAAACTACGAGTTCAATTTGAGCACCTTGTTACATTGATTGAACGATTAGCATTAAGTGCCAATAACACCCTCTGCAGACAATTTACACAACACAAACGAAAATAAATAGAAAATTAGTTCAAAATAACGGATTTTTCATAAACAATCAGCGCGACGATGTGATACGTTCCAACACGAATATGCTAATGACCTAGTGTCTACCTCACACCCTACAGGGAGACGTTTTATAGAAAATACCACCATATAAAGATATTAGTTACAATTTAGCGCGAATAAAAAATGCATTTGTTTTAGTTATAATTTTAGTTTTTTTCAGAAAAATGTATAAACAATACGAAAGTAACTTACTCCTTAAATTTAATATGAAACTTAAATATAATAAAGGGCAATACGGAAGCGCAAGCTGATTACCAATATTAGAATTTGATATTGAAAATGTTCCTAAAATACCAAAGATTGGGTTTGCTGCGTCAAAAAATTAATTAATTAAAAATTACGGCAAATATGATGGCCAGTTTTCCAAAAATTGTTCAATATGAGCAACCGCACCCTGCAGGAATCAATCAATAAATCCGAAATCTATTTACACACTCAACACAAGTTCAAATGCCTAATTAATCACAAACTTATTTTCGCTTTATTTTTACGAAAATATTTTAATTTTCATATTTAATACTAGCTTAAACTAAATCTGTCAACGATTTAACAATCAAGGATAATTATTCAATATGATAAGTGACATTTTGTAATTACATTTTTGCTGAAATAGGTATAAAAATGGAAAAAGCTTACTTAAAATAATTCTACACAACAGTAAGATTGATCATTTTACGATAACTATATTCTATTAATACCTAATATTAATTATTTCAATAAGAAATTCAATCTATATAGTGTAGAAGATGCTCAGAAAAAATCCGATAGAAAGTTTCTACCTTCTTTCCACTAGTCAAATATTTAAAACCTTGCCAATCTAAAATTCGTCATAGAAAAAATAAACAAGGTTGTTTTTTGCTATGAATAATATGTATTTAATTATGAACAAAATTTATAAACAAAAATTAATTAGAAAACTACCACTCCACCGATGTTCAGTTTTCATAGACAACAAACATAGGTACTTACAGACATAAACGCATATTCGTACAAGAAAATGCATTGAGCGATTATTTGGCGTAATTAAGAAGAGGTTTCCAGTTTTAGCTTATGGCATACGCCTAAACTTTGAAACCATTGCTGTTCTTCATAATATTGCTATTGATATTGAAGATGATTTCAATTATTTGAGTGAATTGGGTAATATACCAGATCAACCTATTGATGGCCAGGGTGCACCTAAAAATTTGGTTTTCAGAAATTCAATTATTAATTCTTTTAAAAATTTACCATAATATATTTCTCCTAACAAATAAAAAAAGATTCACTAATTTTTCTTGATTGTTGCTAGATTTTGAATGAAATTGAATGAAATATAAATAATATGCAATTAGAGTGAATAAGAGCTATCACGTTTTATCATTAGAGTAATCTAGAGGCCGATGGTTTACCCGCAAAACCTCATTGAGGGTTATTGTGAACCTACAAAAAAATTACTCTGAAAATATTAGTTGGGTTGGATTTTGACTAACAAACTAAAAAAAATCAAAAGTTTTCCTATTTATTAAGCCCTGCAGTGCCTAAAAATCTTAAAAAATAAATGTATACATTTTTGAGACCCTGTATATAAATTTTATGAGACCATGATAACAAACTAAAAAAATTCTTAAGTTTTCCTATTTATTAGGTTCTGCTGTGCCTAAAATTCTCAAAAAATAAATGGAAACATTTTTCAGTCACCCTGTATAAAACTTATGTTGGTAATTATTTATTGTTTTTATCTATTATCTTATCTCATATATTTATTTATACAGTAAATTTTGAATTTTCTTTGAAACATGATAAATAACTCACTCAAAAGTGAGTTGGGATCACCCTGTATATAACTAAACCACTTAAAAGCCTGTACATATTTCAATCTTTATAATTCAATTTTCACAATATTTTTCGAATTTCCTGTGTAGCATGATAAATAACTCATTCAAAAGTGAACTATGATCACCCTGTGTATAACTACACCACTTAAAAAACTGAACGCAGGCGCATTTGATTTTAAAATAAGGTAAATTTTATTATGGATAGTCCTTGACTTCATTAGCACAGGTTTAAGGGAAAACTTAATCTAAAATTAAACGGGCAATGCCAGATGTTAAAATAATGTTAACCTTAATACTGGTAGACGTTATTTACGACTGCAATATCTCTGTATTATGAAATTTCGTTGGTTTGCAGTTCTATATTATGAAATTTCGTTGGTTTGCAATTATATCTCTCTATTATGAAATTTCGTTGGTTTGCAATTATATCTCTCTATTATGAAATTTCGTTGGTTTGCAGTTATATCTCTCCATTATGAAATTTTGTTGGTTTGCAGTTATATCTCTCTCTTATGAAATTTCGTTGGCTGGCAGTTTTTCTATCTATATCTCTCTATTATGAAATTTCGTTGGTTTGCAGGTATATCTCTCTATTATGAAATTTCGTGGGTTTGCAGTAATATCTCTCTATTATGATATAGAGAGATAAAAAGTTAAGAATATAGTGTGCAGTGCTGTCGTGCTTGTTTTGATTTTTTTTTTTTGAGTTTTGTGCATTTGAAAATTTCATAAGTTAGTTCATAGCTGTTTGATTCCTTGTCATTTTGAGGTACAATTTGTAGTGATTTGATGCTGATTGTAATGTGTACTTTGTAAATTTGGGCACATTAATTAAAATAAAACTGGCGAATTCACATGAACAAAAAACAAATAGGTAGATAGATAGACATTGGAAACAGATAAAATAGTGTAAATAGTTGATTTTTATACTAGACAGATTAAACATAGTTGGTTCAATAAGTTTCGGAAAATATGACAATGGGACATTTCAGATGTTGTACACCTAGATCCACGAGAACACAAATATACTATGTATGCGTAAATTGTTACACCATATCACATAAAACATGCATACAAAAAAACAAAATGAAATATAAATTTCTGGGTGATCACAAGGTAGTGTGTTGTGGTGATACACCTAATACATCTGTAGATAATACCAGCATTTTAGAAAAAACCATAGAGGAACTAACACAGGATACCATAGACAGGAATAAATACATAGAAAAACTAAAGAAGGACATTCAATATTACATGGAACTAGCCATCCAAACAGAAAAAGAATTATCTGAATTAATAAATAGGCAGAAAGTTGAAATTGTTGGTGCTTAGAGGGAAATTGAGAAGTTGCAGGGTGAGTTGGAAAAGTTAAGTAATAGACCAATTTTGACTAATATATCTACACAGACAAGAATGATTCACACTTTTGATAAAGCTATACAGATGGATCAGGTTGGCAATAAAATAAATGTATCAACGCAATGTGTCATTAATGAACCGAATGAGATCTTTAAACAGCCGACTAACAGGAGTAACTGTAAGAGCCCTATAAAAAATAATATTGATAATGTTGCACAACCTGAGACACTGGCTAAACCGAAATCAAAAATACTGCTTATAACAAACAAATGGGCCAGCCAGTGGAATTTCTAACTACATTTTAAATGCATCCCATATTGTCGATATGTTAAGTTTTATCAAACTTAACTGTCAGGGCAGAGACTTGCTGCATACTGCTTATAATAATACGAAATCATTCGACAAAAAAGATACTGTTGTGTTATGGCTGAATGATCTCGATCCTGGTCATGGCTTGATGGATATGGATATGTTTTCACAGTCACTTTCTCACACAAATTTGTTGATAATGTCTAGATTGCAGCAGTATAATTTTCGTAGACTTGATGAAAAATTTGACCATATCAACAGAGTCAACAAAAATCTGGCTGAACATTTTACACGAAAAAATATTTATTCAATTTCTTGACTGTAATATGTACTTGACTAGAAATAACTATAATTTCACTGGACAATATTTAAAGAAATCGGGTAAACGTATACTAGCCCAGGAAATATTAAAATGTTGTTTGGAAAATATTAAACCTGCTGTAGCTGATAATAATGATAATGATTTAATAGTAACTGACAATAACCAGACTTTACCACTTAGAAGACTTGAACATTTATTGGGTCGGAAGGTCAAACTAGATATGAAGTTTACCTCAACTTTTCCCAAACATTATCCTGATCCAAATAAAGTTAATAAAACCAACCATCGAGATCAGATCAAGAATGGACATTTTTTTTGGCCCAGGAACAACCTTTTCCAATCCAACCAGGACTCACAAACAATATAATAACAGTGTTGACCTTGAACATTTTAAAACTTTTTTTGTGAACATTCGTAGCCTTTTTAACAAAATTGATGAAGTTGAGATAATGATAGAAACTGGTGATTATGACGTGTTGTGTTTCTGTGAACATTGGCTAACAAATGAATCTTACAAAGTATGTAATATAAAAAATTATAATTTAATAAGTCTTTTCTGTAGATCAAGTGTTGCTCATGGGGGTGTTGTTATATATACTAAAATGTTTTTAGGAGCTAGAGAGCTGAGGCAGGTTAATAGGCTCTCTAAAGAAGTACATTGCGAGGTTGTCGCTGTAGAGTTTCCCACATATAATGCAATAGTTTTATGTATTTATAAATCACCTTTGGGTGAAATGTCAATTTTCTTTGAGACGATGCAAGAAATATTTTTTGTATTAGAAAATCTTAAGGGTGCCATTTATGTGTACGGGGATTTTACCATAGATTTTTTATCAGATTCTAAAGATAAACAATTTGCTGGTAACATGTTTAGTTCTTTCGGTTTCGAAAATTTAATACATTCTCCAACAAGAATTGGTAAAACGAGCAGCACTTGTCTTGATAATTGTATAACTAATGCCAAGTCTTTATGTAATGTATCGTTATTTGATTGCTATGACTTGACCGATCATAAAGGTATTGTGAATGTGTGTATATATACCAGTGATAAGGGAATAAAATCTAAAACAAAAATTTTAAAATTTAGACCAATTAATCAGGAAGGTGTGGAGAAATGTATAGATTTTTTACAGGGGTATGATTGGGAATCTCTGAACCTACTTAAAGACGTTGATGAAATGTTCAATAAGTTTCATGTCGTACTGTTACAGGCAGTCAATGAATTTTTGCCTTTTAAAACTAAAACAATACACTATAAAAACACAAGAAAAATTTGGTTTAATAACGAATTAAGACAGCTTCGTGAAAAACTAAGATTTCTTATTGATTTTAATAAGCAAACTCCAAATTTGTCATTTGATAGTGAAATTAAAAAAATTAGGAACATTTATAAAACAAAAATTAAATAATCAAAAAAAGAATATTACGAGCGATTAATTTCTAACTCTGATGTCAAATCGAAAACAATTTGGAAGATGATTAAAGACCCATTGCTTCAAAATAGTAACACCAAAAAACCATTTCAAATAAAGCCATCTGATTTCAATGAATATTTTTTAAGTATTGCATTTGATGGAAATAGAAATGTTGGAAGTTCAGATCCTGTGGCCATGTGCGCGCGATTTCTTGGTTCTGCCAGTAACACCCTATATTTGTCACCTATTGATGAGTTGGAGGTTGTTAAGATCATAGAGAGTATGTCTCAGAGCATCGCGAAGGATGTATTCGGCTTGAGCAATAGTCTCATCAAAAAAATTAATTATGGAATTTGTGTACCATTAAAAAAAAATTATAAATAAATGTTTTAGTGATGGAAAATTTCCACAAAAACTAAAACTTACTAAAGTGTCTCCCTTATATAAAAAGGATGATCCTGGAGAGGTTAGCAATTATCGACCTATTTCTATAATACCAATCCTCTCTAAGCCAATAGAAATCGCTTTCAATAACAGGTTATACGAATTTTTAGAGAAATACCAGCTTATCTCAAAATCACAGTATGGTTATCGAAGGCGAAGTTCTCCAAAACAAGCAATCCTAAAGTTGGTGCGGTCTATTGTTGATGCAATGGAGAGGGGTGAGACTCTTACATCAATATTCTGTGATCTTAGCAGAGCATTTGATTCTGTGATCCATACAATTCTTTTAGCAAAATTGCCTCTGTATGGTGTGAGAGGGCTTGCTTTGAACTTCATTGAGTCCTACCTGAGCGATCGACAGCAGATAGTGGAGTGCGAGGGAGAGAGGTCTGATGCACGGGATGTAACCATAGGGGTACCCCAAGGTTCGATATTGGGTCCTCTTTTGTTTTTGCTCTATGTCAATGACTTCTCCGCTTTTGTTAGAGATACTCAAATCATTCAGTATGCGGATGATACTACTTTGTATGAGTCTAACAAAAATAATAACAAACAACTCGATAATAAATTTGTCATGGCAGAAAAATGGTTCGAATCCAATAGACTGTGCCTTAATATTACAAAAACAGAGCGGATTGATTTTTCACTTAGGGGTCAATATGTTAACGATAAGGTTGTTAAATTTTTGGGAGTCTATCTGGACTCGCGTTTGACATGGAATTCCCAGATTGATAACCTCTCTAAAAGATTGTCGAGTGTTAACTACCTTTTGAGGAGACTGGCGAGTACATGCTCTGAGAGCGTTGTTCGTTGCGCGTATATGGCGTACTTTCAGGGACTTATTAATTATAGCGTTCTGTTCTGGGGTAATGCATCTCACAGCGAAAAAATATTTAAAATTCAGAAAACAGCAATACGCATAGTAGCAAAAGCGAAATACAAGGATTCATGCAAGCCGTTGTTTAAAAAACTAAATATTTTCACTGTTCCTGCGTTATATATTTCGCAGTGTATTTTATATGCCAGAGATAATGCAGAGGGTTTAAATAGACACGGTGATATGCATGAACATAACACAGGAAAAAAAGATAGGATATGCTTACCTCAGCACAGACTGGCCCTGACTGATAAACAGTGTTTGATCATGGGAATCAGATTTTACAACCACTTGCCACTTTCTCTCCAAAACTTGAAAGACAATGTAAGGTTTAAGCAAGGGGTAAAACTGCATCTTCTTGAAATAATTCCGTACACTTACGCTGACTTTCTTAATTTCAAATTTTAAATGTATATAGACTAAAAGTTTTGTTTCTGTAGGATTTGTAATTTTACACTTATTGTGTTGTTGTTGATGTCGTTCTGTTTGTTTACTTATGGTAATGTTTTTTATTTTATTTTGTGTTTTTTATATTATTTATATTACTTATAGTAGTTTTAGTATATGTATGACGATGCAGATAACTACGGTTAAAACGCAAATAAAGAATGATTATTATTATTATGAAAGTTCGTTGATTTGCAGTTATACCTCGCCATTATGAAGTTTTGTTGCTGTGCAGTTATATCTCTCTATTATGAAATTTCGTTGGCTAGCAGTTTATCTATCTATATCAAAATGTTTTCATTGTAAGTAATATTCAACTTTTGTAAAATGTGGGAATGTGTGCCAAATTTAGTTTATTAAAGGTGGATTTCCCTCCGAGCGACTGTAGCTATCGCTCAGCAATCGTCGCTATGGGTATGTTTCCCTCCCAGCGTTTGCGACGATTAATTTTCCCGCGTGTATCGGTAAGTTTACTACAGTTGTTCGTTCGTTCAGTGGCTGTGTAGTATTTTCAGAAATGTTTGGGATAAGTTTAACGCGCAAACTACTTGTCGCCTATATGCTGTACGAAGAAGCAGAAGATGATGACATACTTCAAATTTACATCACAAGACGGGAGGAGGGTTTTTTCACAAAATTAATAGAAACTCATTTGAACCCCGACGATAGAAAATTCCGCAAGTTTTTTTGGATTGAATCCACATCAATTTAATTACGTGTTAAATTTAATCAAGGATGATATCAAATGTAATTCTTTCAATAGAGTTTTGTATCCAATAACCGCTGAGGAAAAACTGGCTATAACTTTACGTTAAGTGATAAAGTAACCTATTTGATCCAAAACGTCAAGAAAAAAAAAACCGTAAAGTTCCAATTTTATTAACAATTAATTATTTAACATATTCATTGACGTTATTATATAATTGTTGTTCTGGTCGTGAGCCGTTACATTTTCTCCTATGTTAGTGTAGGTGCTTTCATTTGCATATCTCCACGGCAGTGTTATATTAATATAAGCTGGGGCATGGCGTGTGACTGACTGATGACTGGTATGGTGAAGTAAGTTTTTGTTCATAGTGCCATATTCGGGATTCAAGTTCGAAAACAATTTCTAAAATTTTTAATTTTGCTTCATTAATAAAGTCCGGGCGCATCTTCTTTACTTATTGTGCAATACTGCGGAAGAACAAGTTAACAGGATCACCTCCTTCCGACAGAATTTGTTTTAATACCATTGTCCGCCCCGCATCTCTCTTCTCCATTACATCTGCAATTTTCGCATTTATTTTTGCATTTATTCTAACACTCTCACTTCTCCCATCTACGCTTAACGCTCGACGACGTTTGACAGTTGACTGTGCATCTAGTTGCGCACCTACTTCGAAAATACTGTTAAGTAAAAGCCAGAGTGACATAAAAAAATTCTCCATTACTGCTGATAGGTATACTTACGGTCGTTGGTGATCAGCAATTTCCAAGAAATATAACATATCGGCTAAAGCCCACTTTTTCCGGTTTTTACTGATGCTGCCGAGCTTGTAGACTTTCCTCTCTTCTTCCTTCTATCATAGGTATCCTTTATATACTTCCACCTTTTACGACATTCCCTATATATAGAAAAAGAAAAATATTTCCATAACAATACAAGTACAAGGAGTAAATTAGTGTTGGATGTATTTTATCAATTTATTTTTATATTCAGTAGATCCTCTATTATGCATGTTTTTCAGTTATCCGTCCTAAGTGCGGTCCCGACGAACACGGATAATCGAGGTTCTACTATACATTAATATTGTGATTTCTTTTAGAAGTTTTTGGCTACCGGTGAGAGTTTTGAATTCTTAGCGTTTGCATTCAGGATATCATCCAGCTATATATGTAGAATTATACAACATACTTGAAGAGTTTTAAGAGAAAAGTTGATGCCCATATATCCAACAGAAAAGTTTTCGAAACAGTGGAATTTTCCGAATTTTTTGTCCAGCGCGATCTGGATCTCTGTACTTCAACTACAAAGGTTTTTTTTTCTGTTGTTCTACTTGCCATAGTCGACGCAAATTATAAGTTCACTTTTATTGATGTTGGATCCTATCGGAAAGAAGGAGACAGTGGAATCTTTGACAAGTCTGATATAGGAAGAGAATTTAGGAGTGGAAATATGTTTCCGCCCCCATGTAAGCTTCCATATTCCCACAAAATTTTGCCCTGCGTTCTTGTAGGGGACGACGCATTTAGACTGCATAGGAACATGATGAAGCCCTATTCACGAACTGTAGCTGTTGCGGATGAACGTAAAGCAGTTTACAATTACCGATTGTACAGAGCGCGTAGGGGTGGGTTGGGTTGGTTTTCGTACGCCCATTGGACTGAAACCGGAGACAGTTGACGATGTCATCATAGTAACATGCTATCTTCATAACCTCTTGAGGTTCAAGGAAAACCCTTCTACGAATATGACCACACAGATACTCCGCTAACCGAGAATTTAATACCTCTAGCCCGAACTGGTGGTTACGGTAACACTGATGGCTTCGCTATGAGAGATTCAGTACAGAGTACGGAGAAATTTATCTATTCAAATTTTATTTAACTATTATAGATGTTAGCAATCATCCCCTGAAAAGTACATTCCGACGTGGTTCGCCTACGTCACACCAGACAAACAGGTTTTGGTTTTCGATACAATAAGGATAGCAGAACCAGTAGGTAATGAGAAGTAGCATAATATAAGATAATGTAATAGAAGACAGATCACAAAACATACCCTTTTAGAATACGAACTGCATTGTTAAGAGGGGCGTTTGAATAAAATCGTTTGCAGACCTATTTTTGCGCATGGTAGACTCCACTAATACGTATCTGATAGCAAAAATTTTGATAGGGAGTTAAAGAGTAAAGATGGGATTAGGTATTGAAGTATTTTGAAGTTGAAATATTGGATAGTTAGTTCAAAAACAGAGTTAGAAAATCATATTTCGCTTTGCAGGCATATTTTTGCGCATGGTAGTCGCCACTAAGACGTATCTGCTAGCAAAAATTTTAATAGGGTTTTAAAGACCAAAGATGGGATTAGGTAATGAAGTATTTTCAAGCGGAAAGATTAAATAGTTAACTCATAAATTGAGTTCAAAAATGGGTAATTTTTTCAAATTTACAAATATATCTTTGTGGATGGAAATCTCCACTAATACGTATCTGGTAGCAAAAATTTTAATAGGGTCTTAAAGACTAAGGTTTGGATTAGGTAATAAGGTATTTTGAGGCTACAACAATAAATAATTACTTAATAAATTGAGTTCAAAGTCAGCAACTTTTTCCTCATTTTGTGCTATGATTCTAATATTTAATAATGATAATATTACTTTATTACCTAATTTATATATTTAACAATCACTTGTAATTAAAATTGTTCGTGAAAACTTTCTGTATTAGACAATATCCATATATAAAAAAAACCCTCATATTTCCCTTCAAATATCCGCCATTTTCTTATAATTTTTTAGTAAATGTAGCCAACAAACAAGTAATTCGTAGTTGGGACAGCATTGAAGAGATGGCGCTGTTTATACACAGTGACACAAAAATCTAATGGTTTTGTCGTACTTATTTATTAATATTTAGTTGTATGTGGTATAGTATATTATGTATATGCGTATGTACTAGGAGTAGGGATTATTAACGTTAGCCATGTACAGTAATATCAGAGAATACATAAACATCTATGGTAATATTATGTAGGTATACCTACTGTTAGAGGATAAATACAAGAAGGGATAAAGTAGTAGTAGTTTGTTACGTTAGTTTATTGGAAATAATACAATTATAATAATTATTAAAATTCTGTTTCGTTACGCAGGTCATATTTTTTTGAATATATTATAACTAGTCGGGAAAGTTTTAGGGTGACACAACCGATTTTTTATGAACTATAGAGAGAATACAAGAACTCCCGACTGGTAGTTATTATAAAATTATAAGATACCCTTGGTGGGGGTTTAAATAGCGTTTAAAATTTCACCAGTTAGGTAGTTGGAACCTATATACAGGGTTATTCACGCCATACGACACGGAATACTGTGGTTAAACTATTTAATTTCCTTAATGTTTTATTCATGGGTTCGATAAAAATGATTTATGGCTACATTTTAAAAATATTGTGAGTCTATACAGGGTGTCCCAAATATGAGAAATTAACCATATTTGTGTTTTTTTAAATGTATATGAACAAATTTCCCGTTCAAAATAAACCTAAATTTCATTAAAGCACATCTCACCTAAACCTGACAGTTTTTTAAATATTTATGTTTTAATAAAAATATAGACATAATTTGAATGAAAAAATTCACACATATTTGTTTGTTCTTTTTAAGCCAGTCTAGGCTGATGAATATCTCATCACTTGTTACGCCAAATATAAAAATCCCCAATACTAAATACAGGGTGTCCAATAATATAACTTATGTGAACGTAAAGTTTAATTCTAAATAACTTGTTTATTTCAAATGGAACACTCGGCATATGAGGTAAAATTAGATGCACAAAGTAATTCTCTGTCAAATATTATAATACTTTCCTATGGATAACTCTTGACGTTTTCGTGGAAAATGCACATATTCATAATATTATGCGAATTTTTAATTGAACCTGTTAATTTCATGTAGACCACCCTATATTTGATGGTGATGAAATTAATTATCTATTAATCACTATGAGGTTTTCTTATAGATATGTATATTTTTTTAATGTATGGAAAAAGCACATATTGGTAGTAATAGGAAGAATTTTTCAAAATTATATTCGTCAAGTCAGCCATGAGAATTTGATAAACCATAATTTAAACAATAACATAATAAATAAATACATTTTTAACTTAAATTAAATAACAAGATATACCTACATAAAAACTGATAAATTTTATAATAAATGTTCAAAATGATTGGACTCTAGGCACATTTGAATCCTTTTCTTAATCCTTCAACAACTTTAATCTGGTGTAACGCTTCTAAACGCTTCATTTATTTGCTCCTTCATCTCCTCTATTAAAAAAGTTTCATTTGCGATGATTTACAAAATTCAACACGATTTAAAATCAATATTGAAAAGTTCTTGATGCAGTTGCACTGTATTTGGGTGGTATCTTTCGTTAAACTGCCTTAACAGCTCGAATACCGCTTTTTTGGGGTGATTTTGCACCAGGAACCTTTGAGCGTAAACTCGCGATTCCAGTAAAGCGTTTTTGGACCATTCTCCCAGAATAAAAATCATGTGTATTCTTTCATTTTTGGAATAGGTTCGCATTTTTGAAGTGAAGTGAATTAAATCAAATGTCACAGATAAAAAACTGTTTTATGAAAAATTCTCAACTCTTAGGTAAGAATTTTCAACAGACTATTTGACAGTAAATATCAAATTCTCATGGCTGACTTGATAAATATTATAATTTTGAAAATTCTTCCTCTTATTGCCAATATGTGTGCCTCTTCCATGCAAAATTAAAGATAAGTATACATATCTATAAGAAAACTTTAATTTTTGCATCATTAAATACAGGGTGGTCTACATGAAACTAAGAGATTCAATTTCAAATTCGCCTAATATCATGAATATGTGCATTTTCCACAAAAACGTCAAAAGTTATTCATAGGAAAGTATTATAATATTTGACAGATAATTAATTTATGCATCTAATTTTGACCTCTTATACTGGGTGTTCCATTTGAAATAAACAAGTTATTTAGAATTAAACTTTACGTTCATATAAGTTATATTATTGGACACCCTGTATTTAGTATTGGGGGCTTTTTATATTTAGCGTAACAAGTGATGAGTGGGTATATTTATCAGCCCAGACTGGCTTAAAAAGAACAAACAAATAGGTGTGAATTTTTTCATTCATATTATGTCTATATTTTTATAAAAATTTAAATATTTAAAAAACTGTCAGGTTTAGGTGAGATGTACTTTAATGAAAGTTAGTTTTATTTTGAACGGGGAATCTAAAAATATATTCATATACAGGGCATTCCATTTAAAAAAACACAACTATGATTCATTTCTTATATTTGGGACACCCTGTAAATACTCACAATACCTAATACCCTACTTAATTTTTTAAATTTTTACTGTTAAAATAAGTAATGTACCAATCGTAAATCAAATAGATAGGTACTATGTTAAACCGCATATTAAACTAAAACTTAATTTTTCTCGAAAATGCAGCATTCTATCATCTTGAGATAAGAATACCGCATTTTTCCTAAGAATGATGTCAGAATTCTCGAAAAGTTAGTGAAAAAGAAGTTTTTATTAGAAATGTCCGTTGATACCCGTTTGGACGCCTATGTTCGCAATTTAATTCAGCAGTGTATGGCTAACAAATGCTTCTATATAGGGAAATATCTTTGTCACCTTTCACTCCAATGGCTAAAGGCGCTTTCGCTTTCTTTTAAAAACTATAACTGCTTTCGGAAGCAATTTCGCATTAGAAGTTTGCCATGAAATCTGCTCTACAATTTGTGGCTTTCGCTTGGTCCATTAGTTTCTGGACACATTGTATACTATTAGGAAAGACACTCTTTGATGCATGAAATAAACGCCTCATGGTTTTGAAACTGACAAACTAAAACAACAGGGTTAACCTAATACATTTTGAAAAACACTGCAAGCATACAGGGCGGTCCAAAGAATAGATAAGTATGTATTATCATAGTTAGGAAAGACACTCTTTGATGCATGAAAAAAACATCTCATGGTTTTGAAACTGACAAACTAAAACAACAGGGCTAACCTAATACATTTTGAAAAACACTGCAAGCATACAGGTCGGTCCAAAGAAGAGATAAGCATGTATTATCATAGTTCTGGTTTTTTAAATAGAACACCCTGTGTTGGAGTATTTAATAGTCCCTCAATAATAACTGGGATTCGTTTTAAGGTGTCATATACCTATGTTTTACGGTTTTCACACAAATCATCAATTTGTGAAAATTTAGAGGCTTGGCAAAAAAATAATATGTTGAAAATTTTTAAAAATCTTCACTATTTATCGCAAATAAAACCAGTTTTTTACATTCATCCTTTTTATGTATAATAGTACATAACTATAACTAGTCTAAGCGAAGATAAGCATCAAACATAAGAACTGCTAGCACAAAAAAGAATGTGAAAATAATTTACGCAAAATAGAAATATGAGATTTTAGTGTCACTATGTATTAGTTTTTGGCGACACCTATTGAGGAGAAGAATGTATTAAAATATTCTATAAAATTACTCTAAGTTAAGAAATGAATAACGTGGAATGAAAAGAGATTCACTAGCGCCACCATCGGACATTTTTGTAAGTAACCATTTCGGATTCCCCTCTTAACAATTGGAAGTAAAAGAAGCGCCATCTATTGATGTGTCGCATACTCATAAATTAGTTTTGGCGGGAAATTTAAAATAATATTAGTGAGGAATATTTCAAATAAATTTAAATAGTAACATATTATGGTGCAACTATTATTTGTAGTTTTTCAAAAAATTATTCAAACGAGATATTGTTCAAAATATTTTTGAAAAACTACAAAAAATGTTGCACCATTATATGTTACACGACAAAACATTAATGGGATCGAAAAAAAAAACAATTATTATTATAAAACATTTATTATTAAAATAGAAACGCACAATTAGCAATATTAGTTTACATTTTAATTTAGTCAAAAAGTAGATATTAGGTACACAATAAAGTTTATAATTTAAAAACATAAATAAAATAACAGGCAGCTTGGACTAGTTACGTTCTTGGAATATTCTTTCGATGTGCTAGGGCTAGGCATGTCATCGATGACCATGGGGTAACTTATACTAGGGTCACCGACGGATTCCTTTGATGTGGTAGGTCCAGTACTTATGTCTATGTCACAAGTAGAGGGTTCCAATTTTCTTCGTTATGGACCAGGTGCCTCCTCTATAAATTCAATTATTTCATAAAAACATGTACCACTTTTAGTAGAGGTGCGTGGTTTTCTTACCTGGATTAAGATGTAATATTGGTGTTGCATTCCATTTAAGGTCTCTTCGACACCCACACTGTAAATCATCCGGAACAAAATGTTTCGCACACACTAGATAACTTTTAAGTAGTTTATCAAAGGGAATGTTAAATAAACAAGGGGTTGTTTATATTTGCCAACCACTTTATTAGCATTTCTGGTTCTTTATTAGGGTTCGGAAATCGGAAAAAACTACCATTCTTAGTCTCACAGTTGGGAACACAACATTTTTTTTTGCCGGCCGAACTTCTCGAACATAAAGAGCCATAATAATTAAAATAGCACACACTGAACGCAATTTTTATGCACAATTTACAACTAAACAAACTTTTAAACAAGACTCGCACTCTTTTTTCAAACTCTTAACGTAAAAAATCATATTAAGACTTGAAATTATGCCACACCCTTTTGTGGGAAATACGACTATAACATATGTTTTGTGGGTAATACCAACATTTTTTAAACATAAAATAGGGGGATGTTTAAAAAAAATAAAATTTTTTTGGCGGCACCTAGCGATAGGAAGTCAAACTAAGCGTAGTAGAACAGACAGTTTTCTTCACTTTTCGTTTGCAGCGCCTCTCGTGACTGGTCGCATAGTTAAAAACAGTGTTCCAGTCTCTGCCATTTAAGTTAATCTTCTAAGGGGGTATAGATGTTGTTAATAAGAGCTGTGAGAAACACGTTTCTTGTGTGTGATAACGAATAATAAATGATTTTGGGTGTGGTTTTGTGAGTTTTATTAAATAATTTAATAATAAGAAAGAATAATTTTTACATAGATATGCTATATGTATATGATTTGTTATATATAATAAATAATAAATTCAAAATTATCTCATTGTTACTTTTTTGGTCAATGGTACATGAACTTGTTATGCCTTGGGTTACCTTGTAAGTTTTAACAGAAATTCAAATTTGCTCATCATAGCGATCGTCGCCACCTTAATAGGATTGATAGGTGGTGTGTAATAAGTGTAGTAAATTCTATTATCATCTGTAATGATTTATTGTGTTTTGTGTTTACGCTTTATGGAATTATAATTATTGTGTATTTAAATAAAAACATATTGAAAAGCAAAACTATGAGTGATTTTGTATAGAAAAAATAAGTAGCAAATTAATTTTACTTGTACCTACTTACTTATATTTATATGGATATATAGTGGCTACTTACTTAAACTCATATAAAATTATCGGTATTTAGTTTCATTGAAGGTTTTTGATATACCTAAGATATGTATGTGTACCTAATATACTTCTTTAACAAAAACATACTTATATTCGGCACATTGTAATAAAATGTAAAAGTACATCCAATAGGTAGCGGATTAGACTTTTATTACATCCAGTAGGTACTTTTTTTAATGTAAGAACGGATTCGGTATCAAAATATTAAAAGTAAATGTAGGTATTTTAGTTTAATTTGGTAGTGGATGGAATTTGTAAATTAAACATTTTTTTTTTGTAAATTGTAACAGAAACACATCCGACGTTATCCAATAAATATATTCTACAACTCAGTTCAGCTGAGCTAATGTGGCATGTTACCACGTACCTCCCATCAATTTTCCGTAAATTGTAGCAAAAACAAATGTGACGTTATCCAATATATTGTGATATTATTCTACTTCTCAGTTCAGTTTTTATAAAAGGAACATAAAATGTAAACTATTGCTCACCTAAGGTTGGATCAATTTGGAAAAGGAACGTGTTGCCTATATTTTCATAAGATATATACTTTTTCAATGCAATTTACATATGTCTAAGTTATTTTTTGCTACAATTGTGACTACAAAATTTGCGAAATTGCTTCTGGCATATGTTGTGCTAGTAATATAGTCATGAAAATTGTTTTCAAAAAACTATCGACACATTTCATACATAGGTAACACCTCTAGTGCGAAGTCATAATTTGATAATATTATTTCTAGTGTTGGTTAATTTCTTTGACAATTCCTTGTCAAAAAGTGATTTACTATACTATGTACATTTTGTTTGTTACCAATAAGAGTGGAGTGGTTTTTCTCATTATTTTAATGTTTAAGATTAATTTCTAGCAACATATTGTATGTTGTAGTGTTGTAAAAGGGTTATTCCATATAGTTATAGTAATCTTAGAAGGTCTCATTATGTATTTGATGAAATTTTAGTGGAAAAGTGTTAACCCCTTGGGGGTCATGAAAGCCGTCAGACTGAGCTTTGTACCGGGTTTTCAACATTTTCCAACATTTCTAGTTCATAATGGAAAACCTAATAAAGGGTTCCATTTAAATAAGAGTTTGTGCAAATGTTGCAATCTATACAGATTCTATTATTATTTTCATGAACTAATTTTCTTAATTGGCAGTTCTTTTTGGAACGGTTTTTATGTGCTTCTGCCTTGTAACTGTTGACGACTTGGACCAGTTGACATATTAATAATAGAGGCAGAGGACGTAAAGACAGAAATTGTGGAGGCAAAAGACATGTCAAGATCGGTGTCTTGAGGGATGTCTGTATTGTCATATGGGTCACGTATTGATACAAAAAAAAACAAACATATTGGATTTATTAAAAATTATGAGTTGCAAAAAAAGTTATTTTCTTATTATAAATTTTTATGAAACTCTTTAAAACAATTTCTATATCCTGTTAAACATAGAAACTCTTCATATGTATAACACAAAATTTTTGTCGTTTTCGTGCAACTTTGGTTTTTATACCTGAGTATTTTAAATGAGACGCTATTTCTGGAAAATGATTTCTTTTTCGTTTACCACATACATTTGGCAATTCAACTGATAATATTCCTTTAGGGTTTGCCCTTGTTGCTGAAATTCGAGGGGTTTCTACGTCGATATCTTCGCTTGATTGAAGAAAACTTGCAATATCAAGTTTAAATTCAAGGAACTGCGGTATTTTACGCGGATTTACTTGAAATTGTTTTTTGTCTCGACGAAAAAGTATCCATGAGTTTGCAATTGAGAGGTCAAACCGTAGTCTGTAGTAACTAATTACCCTGTCAATTAGGTATATTCCGTTCATATACGTGTTGTACTGCTCGACGAAATTGGGCCTTGGAACCTGGACATATTTCGAGTCTTTCTTGGACCACCTTTTACATTCGCCAAGAGGTTGGGAGTCTAGACCTGTCGGCGCTAACAGAACAGGCTTCATATCGTACCACTTGACTACAACAATCTTCTTATCCTGTTTCATGCGACAGACTCCTGTAAACGGGATCATTTGTTCGTCCACCGCTACGTTTTTTCTCTAGGTAACTGAAGGCATTCCCTTTTTCCTCTATCCATGAACGGGCGTATTTTCCAAAACTTATCAGATCGTATTTACTCTTCAGAAACTTCACCATCGACTACAACTTTAAGTGTACTTCTAATAGCAAAGACTCTGTCACGAGTCATGACCTTAGCAATAGACTCCAGTTTCTGATTCGAGGATATTTGAGGCAACACATTAAAGTTACTATCCCATAGAATTGCTTAGTTTCACGTAAGGTCAAGTTAAGAGATACACCTTTTAATTCGACGTTTCTAGAATTTGTACAGTCGCATATTCTTTGAAAGTCATCGTCATCAATGTACACTGAAAGATAATTTGCAACGGTCCAGTTGGCACGTTCTTGATGATTACGTTCATCCGATGGACTTTCAAAATTTGGAGGAGTAAATGCTTTTCTATTCCAACGTGTCCGTTTAGAGGTATTTGCTTTAAGATTATCACTAACAACCGTCAACGGCCGCAGATCTTCTTCGTCATACTCGCTCTCATCTGAGGCGGGCTCCTGCGAATCATTTTGGGTATTAACATTTTCAAAAAGTTCATCACCAATGTCATCATCTGATATCTCGATATCTGAATTATCGTCTAGCAGCAACTGTAGTAGTAGTAGTTTGTCATCATCTTCACCTCGCCTAAGCAACTTTTTGTTTACAAATATTGCTGCAAAATAAAAGTAACATGTCTATTAGTAACGATAACGACCCGATATCCAAATAAATTGACATAGTAGGGTTATGAAATAAACAGTAGATTGTAGGAATTAAGACCTACTTACAAAAAGAAAACAATATTTTATGCACTTACAATTACTTAAAAGTGTAGTATAAAGCCTAAAGTTGAAATACTAACAAAAAAACAATTGGAGAACATAAAATTAAGCAGTACTCCCCGTCCACCGTCATAAGTGGCTTTGCCAAAAGACGACATAGTAACGAATATTCACAGCTGATACTAATTGATAAAGATTGTGGCATTAAATCAGGAAGATATAGAAAAGGTTTTGACTCATTCATTTACTTATAAATCCAATAGTATTTTGAAATACTACAGTAGTTAACAAACCACCATGAATAGAAGAATCGCTTAAGAACTAATTGTGAAAAATTCCAAACTCTGAAATCCGATGTAGATAGAATACAGGCTGAACATACAAACCAATTTCCCAAACTTTACAACAACTAATATCTAAGATTGAAGAAACGGATTATAAACCAGAGCCGCGAATTAAAGCCACTCGCTAAGTATTTTATAGAACCACCTATAGACGAAACACCCAAACGAAGAACAGGAAAAACTCCGATTTTACCAACTGAAGTTCCGTTTTTAGAGACTGATGTTATTTCTGAAAATAGAATAAGCGATGAAGATGATACTTTAGAAGAGCACAATTTGTCTGATATATTGGAACAAACTAAACAGAGTGTCCAACCATCTTATCAAGATTATTAAAATGATTTTCATAAGTTGCCTCGGAGGTATATTAATGAAAGCATTAAAGACACCGAAAACACTTTTGATCACCATGGATATTTTGAATAGAACAAATGCGTATCGAAAACACAATGACCCTAATGAACAAATAATTGGAAATAATTCAACAAAGTATGTAACAATAATAGGACCATACTTACAAAAGGTTGGAATTACAAAAACATTTGGCTTGGTGGGAATTTCTTATTGAAAAAAAAAAAGAAGAAAATACAGATTTTGTGTTTTGGAACCATATCAATGAACTTGTGGATCGTTTGCGGTTATTGATAGAGTCTCAAGTTGCTGGTCACATACCAATGAAATTATATCCATAATTGAGGAGCTGCGAGAAGCAAAAATAATTAAATAAATTTAAAGAGTATTAGCAAAACAACTCAGATGTGCTCAATATGCCAATAAACAAACTAGGAAAGCATTTTCTAGTTACAGACCGTTATTACGATATTATTTCAATTTAGGGTAGTAAAAGCAACAATTGTAATCAAGTAGGTATATCAATTAAACCATGAAAACAACCCCAATTATTTGTATCCATTAAAAACCGGTGTGATTAAAAACATATACATTTACCCAGACGACTCGTTTATTGTGATTAAAACATCTGTGAATAAAAACGATCTGATTGGATACACATTAAAAGGAACGATCAAATTTCTATTGGAAGTACAATTGGATCAACAAATTTAAAGTGTTTTTTACAAATAGTTATACAATGCAAAATAGAAGAATGAGTAATGCAAAAGAAGTAGTTGTTAACGAGCTTCATAAACCAGCTAGAAAAAATGATTCCATATGCTAAAATTAATAAAGGTTAAAAATATATTTTGACTGTAATAAACATATTTTCAAAATTTGCTTGGGCGAGACCTCTAAAAAATAAAACTGGTGAAGATGTAGTAACGACAGCAATGAAAAACATCAAAAAATCTTCAGATTGATATGGGTAAAGAGTTCAATCTCTTAGGAAAGAATTTCACATGTATCATTATTATTCAACATTCTCAAACATAAAAAGTAGTGTGGTTGAACGTTTCAATAGAACTCTTAAAAACCTAATGTGGAAGCAATTTTCTTTTCAAGGAAATTATAAGTGGTTAGATATATTACCTGATATAATTTTAAAATATAATAATAGTAATCATAGAACTATCAGAATGAAGCCTAGTCAGATTAAAAAGAAAATCGGTTGTGTCGCACCAAAACTTTCCCGACATGATATAGCTAATATAATCAAAAATATATTACCTGTATAACGGAACAGAATTTTAATAATTATTATTATTATATTTGTATGATTTTCATTAATTCCAATAAATTAACGTAACAAATTAACTACTTTACCCAAAAATTGAAAAAAAATGCGATTCAAACCGATATCCTTCCGCATGCGAAGCAAATTCAAATTTTTCAACAAGTGTTATTCATAGTCACATAATACATCACAGACACTTAACTATATACATAAATATATAAACAATATGGTACAATGATAATATCTGTCACTTACTTATTAGAAGATCAAAACAAAGAATTGATAAAAGGTGGATTTTATTAAGAGTTACAAAAAGTAAAGTACTCTGACGTATATTTGAAAAAATTTTACGTAAAAAAGGCAATCAACTATATGTAAAATGGCTTGGAATGAATCAAAATTCTTGGATTAAAAAAAAACAAATAACCTAATGATTTGATTAAATATATTCAAATACAAGCACCAACACTAAATTTTGATAATATTGTTAATAGTTTGATGGTTATATCAATCTCAGGTAATGGGGAATTATGTATTCGAGAATGTTTGTATTATTATAAACAGAAAATGATATGTGATTATAATATTTTGTAATGAATTATTTTGGAAATTAAATTCGTTTTATTTTATATATGGTGAAAAAAAAAATCAAAAATATTAAATATGATATGAACTAGGAATATATGAATATAAAAATTACTTATTATAAAAATACTTATATATTTATAAAACTATGTGTATACAATTGGCTAAATCTAGAAAAGTATTATAGTAATTTTATAATGTCCCAAAGCTAGCGTGTCATGTGAGTCAGTTAGTAAATGTCTTTTATTGTCAAATGGACTTTTGCTGCTCTATACTAAAAATTTGATTTGTAAATGAAGTAATATTTCTTTGTGTCTCACATTTCTCCTTTTTCTCATTTCGACAAGATAAACAATCCTCAAATGTGATTTTGTTTCTTACAACATTTTTTTAACACCCTTGGATTTTTTATTGCAAATTAACTCATAATTCTGGAGAACCAAGAAAGAATTCATTTTAGCTCTTAATCCAACAAACTCAATCATAATTTGATCATTGTTTTCATCTTTCATCAATCCTATTATCTTTTTGTTAACTAGTAGAATATTATAAGCGTTTGATGACGGATAGTCACTAGTGTCAAATTTTTGTATCTAATGTAAAATTACTTGATTTTAAGCATCATCACATGTTACTTCATAAACTAAACTATCAGTGTATAACAATTTACATTCAAAAAAATCACATTTTTCTAACATATATAAATAATGAAAATCATATACGCATATTTTAGAGACTACTAAGATTTCATACCAACATATAAAGGTTTATTGAATTCCAGCTGTGTTTTTAGCATTTCAGATTATCATTGAATATGGCGCAACTATGAAAATTTGGAGCTGCAATGTAATTTCCCGTCTTTCCATTTTGTGAGTGAACGTTTCTATGCTTCCTAATATTCTCCATGGTCTTGCCGAAGATGCTGTTGACGAAATACTTGAATAGCGTTTTAGCGAAAGCTGTTGTGGCCTCAGTACGCAGCTTTGTATTTATTTCAATATAACTTCAACCAAGCTGCTTGTTGAAATTCTAACAATCTATGTATGTTTTTCAATACTAAACCGTTAGCCATAGCTTGTTTTAGATTCCTATAGTGAATTACATATCGTATTAGGTAATTTTGATTCTGGTGGTACTAGATATTCAGCACAGAACGGAAAATCTTGGTGTTTATCGTGTAGTCCTTCTGGATACTCGAGGTTAACCTCTAACATATATCCAGTAGAAGAATTATCAGAAATTGCAGTAACATCAATATTTGTGTATACCCATTTAAATTCACCATATGGCAGGTATTGTGACATAGCCATCCATATAAATTATTAACATCAAAGTATATATGGATAATGTACTTTGATGGATTATAGTCAGTCATATATTTGTTATTCGCTTTTGAATAGCGATTGCAACATTGGCTTTTTCAATAAACAAAAGCATATTTACATACGTTAGGAGTTCTAACATACAATTAGTGCATGAAGTTCCAACTTATAATGTAGCACAATACATTAGAAATTTCTGTGCTAGCTAGGTTTATTATGCTGGTAGGTATATTATCGATTCCACATGAATGTTTATTATTCATACATGAGGCCAAGTTCTCAATCATACCGTCGAAGGGCTAAGGAACATAGATTTGTTATTTATTGGAAATTTAGGCGAATAAGTCTATGCCGTAACGTATTAACAAAAAGGATGAAAATATGGGCTACACATTTTATTTTTGTTTGTTAAAAATAAAATAAAACTTCTATATTAATTCTAAAGATGCCTAACGCTAACTACATTAGTTTGTTACAACCTCTCAAAAGTGCACATTGATTAAAAAATATATATAGGTCTATAAGTTGGTGAGTAATGAAAATGTATATTTTTGCGTCATTTGAATATTGACCTAAAATATGAGCTACCCCCCAAAAAGTGATGCATTTGTGATAAATAGTCTTCCTCCTCGCTTCTAGAACGGGAAGCCTTCTTTCCCTTCTTTGTGGCTTTTGGAACCTGCTTGCGTTTTTCTTTTACTACTCCTATTCCTTTTTTTCTTTGCATTTTCCTGTCCATTTTTGCTTATCTTTGACCTTGTTAAGAGACTGGATCAAATCGTTTTTGTAAGGTGAAGAGGTTATCACCAAACACATACTTGGCTTACGCCCACGATTGGAGGTTTTATCCTTTAAAGAAGGCACAGGAGAAAGATCGCATGGTGTTAGAAAAGATGTTCGTGGAGACCCAGAAGTGGAAGGAGTTGATGGATGGTACTTTTCAAATAAGTTTCTTTTTACCTCTTAAAGGCGTGGCAGACGTTTTATAAACGCATGTTGTAAGAATAGCAGCAAGCTGTGTATTAGACACAGATAGAGAAGAGGGAGAATCATATGATGAATTGTTGTGCTTTGAGTGACACTCAGGTATCAGAATGCTGTAATTTGTAGGTTCATTCGAATTCACTGCAGCGTTTGAAGCCACGAGCATTTCACCCTCTTCATCACTAGCGTCATTATGTGCAGCTGTCTTTTCTTTTTCAATTTCAGCAGCAATGAAACCGGCATATGTGAATATGTTTTTATTCAAGGGATAAATACCTGTAGCGCGGAAACCACTCGGAACAGCAATCTCTCCGGTTTGGCATTTCAAATAAGCTCTTCCCAAGAGCTCTGACACATCAAATGCACTTAGTGGGCGATTATTGTGGCGTAACGAGACCCTGATCTCTTCGCTGTAGTAAACCTTAAGAACTGCCATGAATGTTTTGTCCAATGGCTGGAGTTTGTGTGTACAATGGGGAGGTAAGACAATTATCGTGACATTATTATCTCTAGCTAAATATATAATGTCTATATTACGAGTATGGCTGTAATGGTCATACAAAATAAGTAGGACTGGTGATTTCTCTGTGGGTTTCACTGTGTCTACAAAATGTTGGAACCATCTGGTAAAAATATTTCTTACGTGTCCATCCACTGGGGTGTACCGCCATAATGGCACCTGGAGGAGCTCCCCTCATAAGTTGCTGATTAATATTTTTGGGGGAAAATCAGAATTGGTGGGATAAATTGACCAGCGGCGCTCATTGATGCTACGAAAGTTATCAGAGAACCCCTTTCAGCAGAAGTTGATGATGCAATTTGTCGTTTCCCTTTTCCGCCTACAACCAGAGAAATCTTGTTTTGTACAACCGTTAGACCTGTCTCATCAACATTGAAGGTGCGTTCAGGAGGGTAGTGCGTCTTTCCATATTCTTTTTCCAACATTAAAGAAAGATGCTACATTTTCCTTGTTAAAGCCTCTTGCGCGAGAATACTAAAGTACTGATAGCTCTTTATGGCGTTGCAGGAAAGATATAAATTTACAAGCAATTTACGAAATCGAAATACGCAGCTGGCTATTTCGCTATCCTCAGTCCACGTGAAGAAGTATGATTTCTCTCCATCATGAGTGATGTGAATGTATGCCGAAATTGGAAAACCACATTTGACGCAGATAAAATGCTTTGGACGTGGACAGTTTGGGTAGTGGCATAGTTTGCTGTAAATCCATAGTAATATAACAAGTTGGTTTATCTGAAAGTGGCTTTTGACATCCAAAAGCAAAAGTATAATTTTCTTTGTGTTCAGCAGTATTTCCACCGGCATCACATACACAAATTAAATTTGGTCTCAAACAGATGACGATACATAGACTCTTTAACAAAATAGTTCTCTTCAAGATGTTTTTCTTTACAATCACCTATATACATTTGGTGCATTTTCGTTATATTTAATAATGGGGACAAAAATTTTTTCGTCTCATTTTTGGGTCTAGAGTAATGAGAACTTTCTGTTGGAAACCTACTAATAAGCTTTAGAACATTGGCAATTACTTCCTCCATAATTGTGTGGGGTCTTATTTTATGCCTTTCTTGTTTAGTTCGCGTTGGAGCGGACTCTCCATTTTTTAGTTGTTTTTGTAGATTTTCTATCTTCTTTCTTCCAACTTGGTAAAGTGAGCAAAAAGCATCCTTACAGTCCAGCATATTTATTTTTTGAAAAGTTATCAAATATTTGAACGAATGTAACTTTTGTCGTTTAACATGAACTTTGTGTCTGGATGTATTTTTATGCTATTAAATATTATGCAATTTTTGGCGTTAGTATTCAAATTATAATATTTTCTTAAAAGTGATTCCCTTGCTTCTAGAGTAAATTTGGATCCATACTGTAATCGGCATTTTTCCTTGCATAATTTAGCTCTTGTATTTACTACCTTTTTTGGCATGACATATTCTAAGCCCTTTTCTCTACACATTGCAGATTTATTTCGCTTCCACTCATCAGGGTTTCGTTGTCTTTTTCGGGTAATTTTTGATTTAATTTTTTTCTTTATTTGCTTCTTTGTTTCGACGGTAACACTTTCTGCACCTTCTGCAGTAACTAGTATAGTTTTGTTTCTAATATTTTCGTTTTCTTCTAGTGAATTTTCACACTCTAATTTACTTTGCCTATCTGTTACTTCAGCTATACTTTTAGTATTAACATCTTGCAAAAATACATTTTTCTTAACAATTTCTCTTTTCTTAAAAAAATCTTACATTTGTTTTTTTATTGCAAATTTCTGCTTCACTGTTAATGTCTGTGTCTGCCTCTGAACTGGATGGGACATATTCGGCACTAGATCAAACAGTTTCCTCATTGTCGCTTTCTGATCCATTTAAAAAATATGTTCAAAAGTTTAAAAAATCAGGGGCAGTAAACAATGACAAAAACTTTAAAAAACATTGTAAAACTTACTTATACAACGGCCGGCGCCAGACGTTGAAGGTTCCTGTATGCTGTCTTGCAGAAGTTCTAAGCTTTTTATAGGGGGTACATAAGCATCACCTTCCAACTTATCACTTTCTACTGCATCTAAAAATCATAAAGTATGTTTTTCCAAAACTAACAGTAAAAACGATGCGAATGTGAAAAATACATATCTATACATAATAAAACTCACCCGTAACACCGTGGAAAGTTGATGGATTTTGCAATGGTATGCTGAGAATACTCATTATCTGTTGAAGGTTGTTGGTTCTCGACAGGAAATAGGCGGCATGATTTACCTGCAAACCACTCATATTGATGAAAAAAATAGTGAACATATAAGGCCATTGGTATAAACTCAGTTTAAACTACAAGCAATAAGTTTATATCCCAAAACTTTTTTTTGTAATAGATAAAATAATACAGTTTTACTAATAGAGTCAAGTTTGCTTTTTGAAATGTATTCATGTTTCGAAAATTCATGTATACGGCTACCCCTACTGATATATAAAAATTTAGTGGTTGTGTGCACCCGTATTACAAGGCTTAAGCGATTTCAACCAAAATCTAATGGCTTCATCCTAGGACTGCCCCAAATTCATATGATAAAATTTAGCTCAATTGGTTAAAGCGTTCGGCCGCTATCGTGGTAGAACAGATACAGACTTCCATCTGGAAATGGTCTTAATCGTCTCAGGGAACTTAAAAATGGTTATATCCGTCTTTATCTCAAATTTTGTTTTTAGCGCGTTCACAATATTAGTAAAATGAGACAGAGGCCATTTCGAGTATAGTATACTATACAGTCAACCCTGCCAAGTGCCACTTAGAACGACGTTTTAATAAATCATTTGTAATGTGAACGCGCTAAAAAAAATTTTGAGATAAAAACGGATAAAACCATTTTGAAGTTCCCTGAGACGATTATGACCATTTCCAGATGTAAGTATGTCTGTCTATGTGTGTGTGTCTGTGTGTATTCATACACGATAGCGCCCAAACGCTTTAACCAATTCAGCTAAATTTTGGTATATGAGTTTGGGGGAGTCCTAGGATGAACCCATTAGTTTTTGGTTGAAATCGCTTGAGCCCTGTGATAGGGGTGGAAAGAACCGCTAAATTTTCACGATAGGTAACTTTTGATATTTGCCCTCATAATTCTCGAGAAAATTTCACCAGTTAGGTAGGTAGTTAAAACATATTACAATTAGAATACAATTTTCAAAGAGGGTGCTGTGGCGTCTTCATAGAGCGTTCGCTTCGCATGCTGAAGTTTCTGGGTTCGAATGCTCTGGCAATATATTTTTTTCTAATTTTTGAATAAAGTAGTTAGTTTTTTACATTAGTTTATTGGAAAAAATGAAAATAATACAATTATAATAATTATGATTATTAAAATTCTGTTTCGTTACGCGGGTCATATATAATTGATTATACGTATCGTATTATATCTTGTCGGGAGAGTTTTGGGGCGACAAAACCGACTTTTTACTTTCCCGCGCAGGTAAAGTATTGTGAATGTTATGTTTGTTATTCTTTATTTAATGTTATTATTATTAAATAAAACTACAGTCATTAGTAGACAACATTTATTATTAGGTTTGGATGTTAACATTATCAAGCGTGGCGAATAGAATGATAATAATAATAATAATGGACTCGTCTATCTGACGTAGGGTTTGTACATATGTCTATATACGGCACAACTCCAACGTTGCCAAGATCTATTTATAACATGCCCCCTTTTAACAAACTCAAAATGTTGATTACAATTTATTTTAAATCTAATATGTATACAATATAACAAATTTAACTTATTCTCTATACCTAACAGGCTTGTTTATGATTCGACCCGATTTAGTTACATAGTTCGATCTACTAGATGTTTCTAGAGGTTGTTCACTAACTACTTTTTGATTCTCAAGAGAGGTAGGCTCAACTGGATTAGAGGAAGACTGTTGAGGTTCAATCGGGTGTGGAGATGGTCTTATAAAAGATGAATTCCTACGCAAAATTCTACCCACATTATCTCTAACCAGATATGAACGCGGTGTTTCAGATTTTCCAATAATTTCTGCTGGAATCCAATACTTTTCATTTTCTTTTCTAACCATAACACTATCCCCTTCTTTAAAATTAAAACGTGATTTACAGTGTTGATCGTAATATTTTTTAGCATTATTTCTTTGCTCTTCAACTTTACTTATATTTATGTTAAGATTCTGATTTAAAATAGAATTAGAAACAGGTAACGTTGTTCTTAACAACCGATTGTTTAGAAGTTCTGATGGAGAGACATTTAGACCCGCAAGCGGTGTTGTTCTATACTCAAGAAGTGCTTTAAAAATATCTGTGTTAGTTTCTGTACACTTCCTTAAAATGTTTTTACAAATACCGACCGCTTTTTCTGATAGGCCATTGGATTTAGGATACCTAGGACTAGATGTAATTAAAGTAAATTCCCAAGATTTTGTAAATTCTTTGAATTCTACGCTATTGAAAGGGTTGTTGTCAGATATTAATGTAACAGGGATTCCGAATGTTGAAAATATTTTCTTCAACTTATTAATTATTTCCTGAGCAGATTTACTTTGAAGGCTAACCAACTCAATCCAGTTTGAGAAATAATCAACGACAACAAGGTAGTCTTTACCAGCGAAAGTTAAAATATCTGCACCTACTTTATTGAACGGAATTCTTGGTCTTTCATGTTGCCATAACGGTTCTTTAATTGGCAAACGAGAATATTTTAAACAAGCTTTGCATTTGGAAATATATTCCTGAATGTCTCTAGACATACCAGGCCAATAGAAAATTTTCCTAGCTCTAGATTTAGTTTTTTCCACACCAATATGCGCTACGTGTAATTTTTTGAGCATACTTCTTCTAATAGAAGCAGGAACTACTAACTTGTTATTATAAAATAATAAATTATTTTTGACAAAAAGTTCGTGTTGAAGTTTGAAATATATAAATGTCTGTGGATCTAACTTTTTCTTTTTCTGGGGCCACCCTGATAAACAATATTCTTTCACTTTATTCAGAGTAACATCCTTATTCATCGCAACCTGCAATTCAGTCATACACTTTTTAGATATAGGTAGTTCAATGTCAACAGAATGAACCGTATGGTTCATTTCGGGATCATCCTTTCCTGGTCTTAATATGAAAGAACGCGAAAGAAAATCTGCGATATACATTTGTTTTCCCGGTAAATAGCTAACTTCAATGTTATACTGTAAAAGTTTCAGCTTTAATCTCTGTAACCGACTACTAACACGATAAAAATCTTTTCTACAAATGGAAATTAGCGGTTTATGATCTGTTTTAACATGTACTTTGCGACCATAAACAAAGTTATTAAATTTATTTAAAGTGAAACAAATACTTAAGAGTTCTTTATCAATCTGTGGATATCTACTCTCTGTTTCTGTCAAACTACGAGAACAGAAAGCAACTGGCTGTCCTTCCTGTAAAAGACACCCACCAATACCAAATTGACTTGCATCACATTGTAATTCAATTGGTTTGGACGAATCAAAGATTTTAAGATTAGGTATTTTTGAAATCACATTTTTAATATTTTGAAACGCTAAGGCGTGATCTACAGTCCAAGACCATGTTGTATTATTTTTGACTAGCTCTCTTAATGGCGCTAGTAAACTTGAAAGTTTAGGAATATATTTAGTTAGATAATTTACCATACCTATGAACGTCATTATCTGTTTCTTATTTTCAGGTTCTTTGAGTTTTTGTATAGCTTCAACATAATTCGGGTCTGGCTTCATACCCAAACTAGAAAATATATGTCCTAAGTATTTTACTTCCTTTACTTTATATTGTATTTTATTAATATTGAATTTTACATTAAACTTTTTTGCTCTCTTAATAACTCGGTTTAGAATCTTATCATGTTCTTCTTCCGAATCAGCAGCAATTATAAAGTCGTCAAAATATATTCCTACACCTATGTCTCCAAATATTTTTTCATTATATTTTTGAAATACTTCTGGGCTTATATTTAATCCAAATGGAAGTCTTTTAAAGCAATACTTCCCAAAAGGCGTGATAAAACATGTATACTTCATACTATTCGGTTCTAGTGGTACATGATAGAATCCTTCTTTAAGATCTAATACCGTAAAAATTGACTTATCTTTGAGTTTAAGAGACAACTCCTCTAGAGTTGGAATGGGAAATTGATCATCACAAGTGTGCTTATTTAAGTGTACAGGATCTAAACAAATTCGAATTTTCCCATTAGGTTTTTCTACAATTACAATATTGTTGACCCATTCGGTCGGTTCATTTATTTCTGTTATTATATCTCGCGAACATAAATCGTTAAGAGTTTTCTTTAATACTGGTTTTATTGAATCAGGTACCCGTCTACAACTACTAACAAAAGGTTCAACATTGTGTTTTAATATTATTTTGTACTCAAATGGTATTTTACCAGTTCCACTAAAAAGTTCTTTATTATTATTAATAAAATCATCTTTATTTTTATAAGACCATTCCAAAGATTCAACCAATTTTAATAAATTCATTTTAGTACATGCATTTAGGCCTAAAATTGGCATACTACTAACGTTTACTATTAAGAATTTGACGTTGTACTGAACCCCTTTTATTATACATTTCAGAATGCAAGTTCCTAAAGTATTAATTTTATTATTTCCATAAGTTATAATTGCTAAATTTTCCTTATCCACTAAACTTTCATTTAAATCAAGTTTCTTAAAAATATATAAAGGCATACAATTGCAACTAGCCCCCGTATCTAGCTTCAAAGTGACAGCTTGACTATTTATTTCTGCATCAACTGACCAAAACTTAGAATTAGAGTTCAAATTGACATTATCTATTGTTAATTGATCGATGTAAAAATTGTCTTCTGTTTCAGAATCACTATCTCTATTGTCTTTTACTTCATGCACACGTTTAGAGTTACTGCGTTTATTAAAACTAGCATAACTTTTAGACTTATTACTTTTACACCCTACTGCAAAATGATTTGGTTTATTACAAATATTACATTTCTTACCGAATGCTGGACAACTCATTTTAGAGTGTTTATAACCACACTTTAAACAATCATATTTAGCATTTAAACACTTACTTTTGTTGTCTTCATACCTCAACCCTGATGGTTTCGTTGACCCAGCCTTGTGATTGATTTGCTCAACTTCTTTATCATTTCTTAGATCCTTTACTTGGTACCTGCTGGCCTCCGATGTACGACAAATTGCCGTAGCGCGTTCCTCTGTTAACTGTACGTGTTGCAGCAACCTTTCTTGAATGCCCAAATCCCTTATACCACTGACGATCTTATCACGAATTAGGGAACTCTCGAGTCCGCCAAAATTACAATTTGATGCTAACATTTTTATGTCTGTTAAATAATGATCAAAATCTTCACCTTCTTGTTGTGTACGCGTAAAAAACTTATACCTGTCGTAAGTTTCGTTTTTCATTGGTTTACAATAGTTTTTAAATGTGTCAACCACTTTATCAAAGTCTTTCTTTTCATTATCAGTTAAGTTGAAAGTTTGAAATTTTACTTGGGCTTCTTCACCTGCGTGATTCAAAAGTATCGCTACCTTTGTTTCACTATCTTTACTGTCTAGTCCTGTTGCTTTTAAATAAATATTTAGACTTCTTAGGAAGTTTTCCAAGTTGATATTAATATCTTTATTAAACACTCAGCTCTTAGGTGGCTTAAACGACTCCATTTTGTCTTCACTTTATTAGTCTTATCTTATATATTAATATAAATGTTGTCTACTAATGACTGTAGTTTTATTTAATAATAATAACATTAAATAAAGAATAACAAACATAACATGGTGTCAGGTTGATGCTGTTAAGAGGAAGAATAATAATAATTAAATATTAATTTAAACACACTTTTCTTATTATTATTCTTCCTCTTAACAGCATCAACCTGACACCATGTTATGTTTGTTATTCTTTATTTAATGTTATTATTATTAAATAAAACTACAGTCATTAGTAGACAACATTTATTATTAGGTTTGGATGTTAACATTATCAAGCGTGGCGAATAGAATGATAATAATAATAATAATGGACTCGTCTATCTGACGTAGGGTTTGTACATATGTCTATATACGGCACAACTCCAACGTTGCCAAGATCTATTTATAACAGTGAACGCGCTAAAAAATTGAGATAAAGGCGGATATAAGCATTTTGAAGTTCCCTGAGACGATTAAGACCATTTCCAGATGGAAGTCTGTCTGTCTGCGTGTGTTATAACCAATGCTTAGCCTTAATGATATTGAGTAGATATATAAAAATAATAAGCAGTAATAAGCGATAGGGCGCGGCACTCAGTTGGTAGTTTGCAGAGATAGGTCGTGAATTACTTAAACAGTTCAGGTTTACACTCTTGGTTTATTACTCCAGGTAAGATATTAAAACAGAGGGCGCCACTTGACGTTGAAATCTAATGTTAAACAAACTAGTCCCGTCAAGAAGACCAGTTTTTATTTACTAGTTGTTTTATTAGTAAGATTGTGATCCGTTTGGAATTGGTAAACACAATACACTCAAAATCAAATCAAAATGATAATACATATAACCATTAAATATTTAAAATTTTGTCTGAAATTGATAATATAGTGATGGGTTAAACAAATATGTTACATTATAGATGAGAGAAATCGAATACAGAAATTTAATGAATCAAAGTGAGACAAAAATACCAATTTAAGAAATATACCACTGGTAGCAAAGTGAATGCTACAATGTGTGTGTGTGTGTGATGGTGTGTGTGTGTCTGTATGTATTCTACCACGATAGCGCCCAAACGCTTTACCCAATTGAGCTAAATTTTGGTATATGAGTTTGGGGCTGTCCTAGGATGAATCCATTAGTTTTTGGTTGAAATCGCTTAAGCCCTGTGATAGGGAGGGAAACAACCGCTAAATTTTTAAATAGCAGTAGGGGTCGAGTGATACATCATTTTAAAGCATTTTTTATCTGCTTTACAGCGATAGGTCACTTTTGATATTTGTCCCCATAACTCTCGAGAAAATATCGTTTTAAATTTCAACAGTTATGTAGTTGGAATCTATATTGAATATATATGTACTTACTTGAGTACTTTAACACATTGATAGAGCGTTCGCCTCGCATGATTATATACGGGTGACCGGAAAAAGGAGGTCAATCCGTTAACCACATACTCCTTGTGCAAAAATAATATGAGTTTTAATATTTAATTTTTCATTTTATCCCTCCATGTGCGATATACAGGGCATCAAAGTTGAACATTTAAAACCAATATTTTTAAATACTTCTAGTATTTATTGAGATATTCGATTGAAATTTAGTGTGTTGCTCCAGCATAAAGAGCTACTTCTTTCCAAAAAACAACACAAAAAACAATTTCTTAATAGCCAAAATACGGGATGTTCACTACCCATTGACCCCCCCAAGTTTTTATTCCGTACGCCAATGACTTTTAAACTAAATTTTTATAGGTTATTATGTATTTTTGATTATTTTTTAACTCTTATAAAATTTCGATCAAATCATTTGTTTTTGAGATATTTTGAAAAGTATTGGCTCTTGTTTGATGCTTCGGCGGCTCTGGCTAATCTTATAATGTTGAAATATCAAGCTACTCTGGTGTTACCTTGGATACCTACTTAAGCAGTGTTTTATTGTTGTTAAATTAGTTGTCACAATTTGACAGTAGTTTAACGTTTAAAAGTTAATATTTTTAAATATCAGTAATTTTATAAGTAAACACAACGAAAATGGATCGTAGACGAAACCCTTTTATATGTTTTTCGGAAATGACGGATATGATTTTAATCATGGGTAAGATTTAAAGACATTTGATTGATTATAATCAGTAAAATTGTATTTTGTTTATTTAATAGGAAAATGTAACTCTAACGCTAGTGTACGCAGAAAAGTTCCTTAATCGAATTCATCCAAAACGAAAGTATTTTTCAAATTTGGTTAAGCGACTAAGGCGCAGTGGAAGTTTTAGGGAAGACCGTAGAGGGAACTGCGGTCGACCCCGTATAATTCAACCCGAAAAAGAGGAGAGTATTTTAACAAGCATCGAGGAGACACCAAATATTAGTACCAGAGTTCTTGTCCGACAGGTTGAAAACATTGGGAAATCTGAAGTACACCAAATTTTAAAAAGACAGCAGCTTTACCCCTACCACATTCTGTAACGGTAAAATTCCGTCCCGTTACAATTTTAGACACTTGAGCCGCTTCCGCGCGTTACAACCTAAGTACTTACCAGGTTTAACTGCCTACCTCACTTTTCAACTAAATAAAACACATTTTTCTGGGTACTACTTTTCCATATTTATTCACCTTGGTTAGTATTTATAGTTCACTCATTATATAGATTACCATCATAGTACCAATGCTTCCCTCCTCAAACCTTGTTTATAAGTTCCTGAAAACGTGCCAAGTTACTTTTAGTTATTTTGTAAATATTTCAAGTGTGCATACCTGTGGAGAATGTGTCCTCGGTGATCTTCGGGTTGGTTTTCATCCTTATAGATATTGGTTATTGGGTATTTGATAGAGTTCATGCGGATTTAATGTTGAATTCTATACCGGGTGGGATCTTTTGAATGGTATCTTATCTAGGAATGATGTTACCATAGGTTACAGCCTAACATCGGATCTGTAACAATATTGCTAACGTTAGAAATTGATTACCTGAACATCTTGGTAGGCGTTATGCATTTTAAGTCACTGTGACTTACCTTTTTCTTTGTGTTTGTTGTCATACTTCCGTTTTAGTTCGTTTTGTTTAGTTGGTAGTCTGCTAGCCTTGTTCATTCTCCCCTTTTTGAACGGCTTGCGGCTCGATGGGTGCCACAGGGTTTTTGACAGCTGCTTTGAATGGCGAGATTCTTCGGAAGGGTGGTTGACGGGGGGCAGTGCTTGGCGAGTCGTTGAGGGAGTGGTTCCAGTTTATTGGACCGGACGATGACGCTGGGGGCTGCTACTGCGATTCACCTGAGCTCCGCTGAATCGTTGGCAAGGAGATCTGTGGCGGTATCATTCGCAGGAACAACCGCTACTTGTTTTTGTTTCGGAACAAGCGACTAGAGGCTCCATATCTTCGTTTTCTTTCCTATCTTGTGTCGTGTGTTTTGGTTTCATTATTCTTCAGTTCTCTTGTTCGTTGGAACGGTGCTACCGTGGGGAAATGTGTGGTTTCGGATTGGGGTTGTCCCTGTGAAGGTCTTCCTGGGGCACTATAACTGGAGGGTATGTGAACGAGGCCTCCCGCTGCTGAAACCGGGTCGCGCAACGCATACCTGTCTTTTTACATCCTCTTATACAAGACCGTTACCTGGTTATAGGCCTCTGAGTGGCTGAAAGTCGAGTTCGGCACTCTTGGGGAAGTTCCGAATCATACATCTCCATTCTGGGAGCATACGACGGCGGTGGTATCGTTGTAACGAAACTTTATGTTAGGTTAAGGTTTAAGTTTGGCATATGCTATAATTATGCTGGGTTTCTCTTCGTGTTGGATCCCAGGACTTTGTTCCTAAAAACCACACAATTGTATAGGTTACCTATACGTTATTTAACTCCCGGCTATGACACAAAACGGTGGCACTGTAGTTAGTGTTGCTGTTTCCTTACCCGATTTAGACAAATATATTCAGTGTTTAGTTTTCGTTTGCTATTATTTAGTAGTAGAGTTCGTGAAGGCCTAATTTCGGCGTTATTATTGTTTACCGTGACGTGTAGGTTATGTATTTTCATTTTGGACTTATTTGAACTAATTTACGACAGACAGCTGATTTCTGTCACCTTGAATATTTCATATAACAACTTGAGTATTCCATATCACTTGCTGGATAGTCCGTTCCTTTTACAGGTAGCTCACTGTTGCTATTTATTGGTGTTCGTACTGCAGTCTGTTCTCGCAGTGGACATAATGCTTCGGTGGCCCGGCTTTGTTGCTGTTTACTTATGCCGTGCATGTGATAGCTATTTCGATCTGACAGCGCAGTGTAATTACTGTGGAGATGTTCTTCTACCTACTCGCAGGCTGTGTTGAGTGACAGTTTGTTTGGCATTGTCAACTTACCGCCTGTTTGATGAGATTTTATTGGATGGAAATGACTTTTGGCGGTAAGAATAGTGAAGATCGCACGTTATTGGTGATTTAAGACTTTTGCGAATTTAGTTGTTGAAAATTAGTCCTACTGTGTGCATCTGCCATTGGCGATTGAAATTATAATTGAAAAATAGAAAAGTTGTTTTCTAACCATTATGTTTATGGGATCATAATTGTAATTTCGATAGACGCGGATTGTGTTGGTGAATGTGTGGAGAGATTTTACGGTGCTGATGTTGGAGTTTCATTAGCTTCCGTGGTTTTTTTATCAATCCGCAACTACTTCATGTAGGATTATACGCCATTTTGGTTCGCTGTACGACTGGGGCTAGGTAAGCGATGATTGAACCTGAATATCCTGATTTTGACTGGTATTTTGTTGATTTCTAGTCTTCAATACCTCAAGAGAATCGTTGCACAATAGCAGTTATGTTTGGATTGTGTGGTGTAACGATTGTGTTGTATATAGTATGTTGCTGAGGCCACGCCTCATTGAAGAATTGAAGTTACCCTTCTAGAAGGTATGTTGATGTATATTTGATAAATTTTTAAGTGGGTTTTTTTTTGGTGTACTATCATTTCTTTGTTAGGATACTTATTATTCTTATTATTAACTATGGGATTTATTTTCTCCTGTAGGGTTTTTTTTGGTACGGGTTAAGAAAAATTGAGTATTAAGGAGAATGGACAGACTTGTGTGAGTTGATTTGGGTACATATGTGAACGGAGTTAACTTACGAATTTCACCTACAGAAGTCGGACGAATTCCTGAACTGCCCCTGGATTTTCCAGCTAAGTGGAACATTACATTTAATAATTTTCTTCTATAAATTACGATTTATTTATGAATATTTCTAATTTAATTCCACATATAATATTGATATATTTCTAATTTAATTCCACGTATAATATTGATATATTTCTAATTTAATTCCACATATAATATTGATATATTTCTAATTTAATTCCACATATAATATTGATATATTTCTAATTTAATTCCACGTATAATATTGATATATTTCTAATTTAATTCCACGTATAATATTGCTATATTTTAAAGTTTTTCGCTTACAATATAATGTGTCGATATAGTTACTGAGATGTAAACTCAGTGGTACCACAGAGGTGACTCAGGTTTTTGAACGGTAGGTAGATAATTCATACAGAATATGTTTGCGAATTAATGTTAACGAACCGAAATTTCTAGTCGTCATTTCTGTCTGTGAGACATAGAATTGTTATCCGTTCCTTTGTATTTATATTCATATATTTTTTTTTTTAATTGTCATTCCCAATAGAGGACACCAATGATTTTATGAACCTAAGTGTTTTATTCTCAAAGTCGATCCCCGAATTATTTACTATTAAATAGGTTCTTGCTTTTCCGGAATTCGACCGATGCCCGCGGTGAAGATTAAGCAAGTGGCGCCAGGCAAAAGAACGTTATTTAGGTTGGATTAAAGGTAATCGTACATCGACCCCCCCTTTTTCCTCCACTGTTTCAAAGCTAGTCCGAAGGCCACCGCCGCATCAGACAAATTATTTAATAATTCGAGCGATCCTTTTGAATTGAAAATTTATACGTCACAGTTTTTGGCGCACCCAACGTGGGGCCCGATTTTTGAAACTTTATATTCACCGAATTTAGTTCAATGGTTTGTCCGATAATAGGGTATATTCAAGGTTATTTTAAGCTTTGTGTTTGAGGTCTGTAAAATTTATTTCCCCCCAATTTAAAAACGTTAAGGTCATGGATAACGCATAGTAGTAATTTGAATTGCAGTTCATGCTGGTAGTGAGATATAGTTGTTAGTTTAGCAGAACGTTGTTCGCTTAGTGAGATTCCAAATGTTTAGGATATTGTTTGATACGGTTTCTTACTGAACTAAGTGAATGTGTAGACTAGTGAATTTCAATTCAATTGTTGGTATTTTGGGGTATGTAAATAGCATTGTTATAGGTATTATTGATTAACATTGTATTTAACGAGCCATAAAGGTTTAAGGCCCACCTTTATTGGTTTTGTATATTATATTTGATTTATTAGAGTCTGGTTAATACGAGCAATATGTCGAGGAAGTTGCTTGTTAATCGTCTAGCTCAGGACGAGCTGCAGTACGAACTTAAGTATAGAGGCATCGCTGTAGGAACGGTTGAGGAGATGCGCAGTAGATTGTCGTCGGCTTTACACTTAGAAAAGGGCGGCGATTCCATTAAATACCCCCCTTACCCCTTTAGTTTTGAAGAGGATGTGGCAGCACTTGAAACTAAACTTACAGAGTTGGAACAGGTTGTCCCCTCCGTGTCTGCCGATAAAAGGAGTGGGGAGTATCTGAAATGCATGACGAAGATGCATCACCTTCTCAACCGCCTCGACAATATGGAACCTGAGGATGACTCCGAGCGTGAAAAGAAAGAGTCCTTATTAGCCCGAGTTTTGTCGCTGATGGATACCTTGACGAGGAAGTCTGAAGAAGCCGAGACCTTGACTCGCCAAGTTCCCCCTGGTTTAAGTCTTTTGGGACAGCCGAACGCGAATAGTAGTTTCGTGGCGGCGTCCGTTCCTGTGGCAACCCCTGGCCCTAGCGGTGGATTATCGGGACCCTTCGTGAAGTCTGTACCACCCAGTAAATGGAATTTATTATTTTCGGGAGACAAACGTGGATTATCTCTGAATGCTTTTCTTGAGCGTTGTACCGAACTTAGCATCGCAAGACACATTCCGAAAGAGGTCTTATTAGAGTCAGGGATCGACCTATTCTCCGGCCGTGCCTACCAATTTTACCTGGCGAACCGTGACGAAGTGAGTTCCTGGGATGAGTTTGTGGCTCTTTTGCGGGAGGAATTCCAACCAGACAATTATAACGAAAAGCTATTCGAAGAAATTAAGCGCAGGACTCAAGGCCCAGATGAATCCATCGGAATTTACATAGCCGTCATGCAGGGTTATTTTAAGCGCCTGACTTGTGGAATTTCCGAGGAGACAAAGTTAAGGATTCTGATGCGGAACTTAACCCCTTTTTACCAAAACCACCTGGCCCTCGTCGATGTCCCCTCTATTGCCGACCTTCGTAAATTGTGTAAGCGTTTGGAGGAACGACGCGATGCCGTAGAAAATTATGCTGTGCCCTCTAGGCGAACCCAAGTCCTTGAGCCCGACCTGGCATATGTTGATGTTGACGCGGGTGTTGAAACCTTGAGCGTGTCCAACCCGAGTCCTGGTCCTTCCACGGACAATAGGAAACCGATAATTTGCTTCCGTTGTCAGCAGCCTGGCCATCGTGCTATCGGTTGTGCCTTGCCTAAGAAACGAATGTGCTTTAGGTGTAAGCGTGAAGGTTTTACGATCGCAACCTGTCCAAATTGTTCTCATTCGGGAAACGCCGGAAGGCACTCCTAGGCAAAAACCTTGAGAGCGCTCAAATATCAAATATCAAACCCCATACCCCCTGCAATTAAGTCTGTGCTCGACTTCGTTCTCGAGAATGCTGGTGATGACGAGCGTCCATATTTGCGTGTTGGTGTTTTCGGGAAAGAGTTTCTTGGTCTTTTGGATTCTGGTGCTTCGCGCACAATTGTCGGTGCCCCTGGTTGGAATTTATTGAAGCAGTTGCGACTGAAGTTGGATACGAGGGAGTCCGTTTCATGTACTGTAGCGAATGGTCAACGCTGTGTGGCCGCAGGTGTCTGTGAGGTGCCTTTTTCGTTAAGGGAACGCGTGTGTATTTTAAAAGTCATAGTAGTTTTGGAGTTACCCCACTTACTGATTTTAGGTGCAGATTTTTGGAGATCCATGGGAATCGTCCCCGATCTTAGACACAATGAGTGGCATTTTTCCAAGGTCCCTGATATTGACTCAGTCGATGTTGGTGAGAGTATCCTTACTGATGGTCAGCAGAAAGAATTGCATGAATTGATAGATCGAAATAAAATATTTATGTCTGGAAGTCTTGGTTGTACGAACCGTGTTGAACATGTTATTGTAACACAGTCTAGTCCCATAAAGCAACGATACTACCGTGTTTCTCCGGTGATCCAGAAACATATAGATGAGGAGCTAGATGAGATGCTGCGTATGGGAGTAGTGGAACCTTCCAAAAGCCCATGGGCGTCCCCTATACTACTGGTCCGTAAGAAAGATGGCGGATACCGATTCTGTGTCGATTATAGGAAGTTGAATTCCGTTACAGAGCGGGACAGCTACCCTCTACCACTTGTGGCTGACACCCTGGACAAGCTGAAGCAAGCGCAGTATCTTTCCAGTATGGACATAAAATCGGCTTATTGGCAAGTCCCTGTCGCCGACAGTTCCCGGCCTTACACCGCATTTACAGTTCCCAACCGCGGTCTTTTTCAATTCCGTCGAATGCCCTTTGGACTCCATAACGCCCCGGCTACCTGGCAGCGACTCATTGATAGTGTTCTCGATGGTCTCGAACCGTATGTGTTCGTCTATTTGGACGATGTTGTAGTGGCGACACAGACGTTTGAAAAGCACATTGAGATTTTGGAGGAAGTATTTAGAAGACTGCGAGAGGCCCAGTTAACAGTTAGTTTCGAGAAGTGCCAATTTTGTCGCCCGCAGATGCGCTACCTTGGTTATGTTGTGGATCGCTTCGGTTTACATGTGGATCCAGAAAAGGTTAGAGCCATGTTGGAGCTCCCTACTCCGAAAAGCGTTTCCGAGGTCAGGAGAGTTGTCGGAACCTTTTCTTGGTATCGGCGTTTTGTCAAAGATTTTTCCACCATTATTGCCCCTATTACCAATCTCCTTAGAAAGAGCAGAAAGTTCGTGTGGACACGGGAGTGTGAGGAGGCCTTTTTGTCTATTAAACAGAGCTTGGTGAAAGCCCCAGTGTTGAGTTGCCCTGACTACGATTTGCCATTTGTTGTCCAAACAGACGCCAGTGGTTATGGATTGGGAGCGGTTTTAACTCAGCCTCACCCGGATGGTGATCGCGTGTTTTCTGTCGAGATCTCTAAGCAAGCAAGAACGTAACTTTTCCACAACTGAGCGTGAGTGTCTTGCTGTGCTCTGGGCCGTATTGAAACTTCGACCTTACATCGAGGGAGTCCCCTTCACCGTCATTACCGATCACTATAGTCTGGTGTGGTTGCAGAACCTGAAAGATCCCACCGGTCGTCTCGCGCGATGGGCCGTACAACTCCAGCAGTTCAATTTTTCCATAGTTCATCGGAAAGGCAAGGACCATATAGTCCCCGATATGTTGTCACGATCCGTGCCGGTTGTGGATTCCGTTAACGTCATTGATGAGGATGATTCCCCTGAAGTTAAAGACAATTGGTGTAAGAAAATGATTGCCAGAGTACAGGAGAAGCCTTCTAAGTTGGGTAACTGGCGCATATGTGGCGGTAGACTATATAAATATGTGAAGTCCCATGACTATCCGGGTCTTGCGCAGGATAGCGATTACTGGAAGGAAGTAATTCCTAAAGAACGACGTGTAGAAATAATTCGTGCTGCTCACGAACCAGCTCTTGCCGGCCATTTTGGCATCTATAAAACCTACCATCGTTTATGTGAAAAGTACTTTTGGCCTAAAATGTTAGCCGACGTTGCTCGATTCATCAGGCGTTGTACCGTTTGTATAAAGCATAAACCTTCGAATAGATTAGCAGTTGATAGGATGGTATCCAATGAGGTACCCAAGTTGCCTTGGGAGATAATTGGGATGGATTTAATGGGGCCGCTTCCCCGTTCGACCCATGGCAATTGTTTCATTTTAGTTGTAACCGATTTATTGTCAAAATTTTCTTTAATTTTCCCTCTGAGAAAATCCACGTCTAGCATCCTGATTAGACAAATAGAAAAGCAGGTGTTCCTCCTATTTGGTGTTCCCCGGGTGATACTATGCGATAATGGACCTCAATTTACAAGCGGTGCGTTCCTTAAGTTTGCTCAATCTTACAAATGTAGGATTCGCTATAATGCTCACTATCATCCACGTGCTAACCCTACGGAACGGGTTAACCGTACGCTGAAAACGATGCTGGCAATGTATGTCAGTGAAAACCATACAAAGTGGGATGAGCAGATTGACAAACTGGCGTGCGCTTTGCGAACAGCGAGGCATGAGGTTACTCAGCATTCGCCGTACTTTGTAAACTTCGGGCGATACATAGCTCTTTCAGGAGAGGATTATGAGTCTAATCGGAGGTTTGCTGATTCTCAGGTGGAGAGGTCAGTTTTTGAAGACGCGGAAACTCGTAACGAGGCGTTTTCAGTTTTGTTTAGGGAGGTCCGGAGGAGACTGGTAGAAGCGGGAAGAAAAGCGTGCGAGCGGTATAACTTACGCAGACGTCACGCCGAGTATTTGCCGAACCAGGTTGTATATAGGAGAAACTTTGTTCTTTCGGATGCCTCCAAATTCTATAGTAAGAAATTAGCTCCTAAGTTTTTAGGTCCATTTTATGTCAAGAAGCGATTGTCTCCTTGGACATATTTGTTAAGGGATGAGTTGGGTAGTGAAAAGGGTGTTTGGCATGTGAAGGATTTAAGGGAAGCTCCCGATTGCGAAGATTAACCCTTGTGGGTTAATCTCCTGAGGAAAGAGGGGGAATTGTAACGGTAAAATTCCGTCCCGTTACAATTTTAGACACTTGAGCCGCTTCCGCGCGTTACAACCTAAGTACTTACCAGGTTTAACTGCCTACCTCACTTTTCAACTAAATAAAACACATTTTTCTGGGTACTACTTTTCCATATTTATTCACCTTGGTTAGTATTTATAGTTCACTCATTATATAGATTACCATCATAGTACCAAGCTTCCCTCCTCAAACCTTGTTTATAAGTTCCTGAAAACGTGCCAAGTTACTTTTAGTTATTTTGTAAATATTTCAAGTGTGCATACCTGTGGAGAATGTGTCCTCGGTGATCTTCGGGTTGGTTTTCATCCTTATAGATATTGGTTATTGGGTATTTGATAGAGTTCATGCGGATTTAATGTTGAATTCTATACCGGGTGGGATCTTTTGAATGGTATCTTATCTAGGAATGATGTTACCATAGGTTACAGCCTAACATCGGATCTGTAACAATATTGCTAACGTTAGAAATTGATTACCTGAACATCTTGGTAGGCGTTATGCATTTTAAGTCACTGTGACTTACCTTTTTCTTTGTGTTTGTTGTCATACTTCCGTTTTAGTTCGTTTTGTTTAGTTGGTAGTCTGCTAGCCTTGTTCATTCTCCCCTTTTTGAACGGCTTGCGGCTCGATGGGTGCCACAGGGTTTTTGACAGCTGCTTTGAATGGCGAGATTCTTCGGAAGGGTGGTTGACGGGGGGCAGTGCTTGGCGAGTCGTTGAGGGAGTGGTTCCAGTTTATTGGACCGGACGATGACGCTGGGGGCTGCTACTGCGATTCACCTGAGCTCCGCTGAATCGTTGGCAAGGAGATCTGTGGCGGTATCATTCGCAGGAACAACCGCTACTTGTTTTTGTTTCGGAACAAGCGACTAGAGGCTCCATATCTTCGTTTTCTTTCCTATCTTGTGTCGTGTGTTTTGGTTTCATTATTCTTCAGTTCTCTTGTTCGTTGGAACGGTGCTACCGTGGGGAAATGTGTGGTTTCGGATTGGGGTTGTCCCTGTGAAGGTCTTCCTGGGGCACTATAACTGGAGGGTATGTGAACGAGGCCTCCCGCTGCTGAACCCGGGTCGCGCAACGCATACCTGTCTTTTTACATCCTCTTATACAAGACCGTTACCTGGTTATAGGCCTCTGAGTGGCTGAAAGTCGAGTTCGGCACTCTTGGGGAAGTTCCGAATCATACATCTCCATTCTGGGAGCATACGACGGCGGTGGTATCGTTGTAACGAAACTTTATGTTAGGTTAAGGTTTAAGTTTGGCATATGCTATAATTATGCTGGGTTTCTCTTCGTGTTGGATCCCAGGACTTTGTTTCTAAAAACCACACAATTGTATAGGTTACCTATACGTTATTTAACTCCCGGCTATGACACAAAACGGTGGCACTGTAGTTAGTGCCTAATTTCGGCGTTATTATTGTTTACCGTGACGTGTAGGTTATGTATTTTCATTTTGGACTTATTTGAACTAATTTACGACAGACAGCTGATTTCTGTCACCTTGAATATTTCATATAACAACTTGAGTATTCCATATCACTGGCTGGATAGTCCGTTCCTTTTACAGGTAGCTCACTGTTGCTATATATTGGTGTTCGTACTGCAGTCTGTTCTCGCAGTGGACATAATGCTTCGGTGGCTCGGCTTTGTTGCTGTTTACTTATGCCGTGCATGTGATAGCTATTTCGATCTGACAGCGCAGTGTAATTACTGTGGAGATGTTCTTCTACCTACTCGCAGGCTGTGTTGAGTGACAGTTTGTTTGGCATTGTCAACTTACCGCCTGTTTGATGAGATTTTATTGGATGGAAATGACTTTTGGCGGTAAGAATAGTGAAGATCGCACGTTATTGGTGATTTAAGACTTTTGCGAATTTAGTTGTTGAAAATTAGTCCTACTGTGTGCATCTGCCATTGGCGATTGAAATTATAATTGAAAAATAGAAAAGTTGTTTTCTAACCATTATGTTTATGGGATCATAATTGTAATTTCGATAGACGCGGATTGTGTTGGTGAATGTGTGGAGAGATTTTACGGTGCTGATGTTGGAGTTTCATTAGCTTCCGTGGTTTTTTTATCAATCCGCAACTACTTCATGTAGGATTATACGCCATTTTGGTTCGCTGTACGACTGGGGCTAGGTAAGCGATGATTGAACCTGAATATCCTGATTTTGACTGGTATTTTGTTGATTTCTAGTCTTCAATACCTCAAGAGAATCGTTGCACAATAGCAGTTATGTTTGGATTGTGTGGTGTAACGATTGTGTTGTATATAGTATGTTGCTGAGGCCACGCCTCATTGAAGAATTGAAGTTACCCTTCTAGAAGGTATGTTGATGTATATTTGATAAATTTTTAAGTGGGTTTTTTTTTGGTGTACTATCATTTCTTTGTTAGGATACTTATTATTCTTATTATTAACTATGGGATTTATTTTCTCCTGTAGGGTTTTTTTTGGTACGGGTTAAGAAAAATTGAGTATTAAGGAGAATGGACAGACTTGTGTGAGTTGATTTGGGTACATATGTGAACGGAGTTAACTTACGAATTTCACCTACAGAAGTCGGACGAATTCCTGAACTGCCCCTGGATTTTCCAGCTAAGTGGAACATTACATTTAATAATTTTCTTCTATAAATTACGATTTATTTATGAATATTTCTAATTTAATTCCACATATAATATTGATATATTTCTAATTTAATTCCACGTATAATATTGATATATTTCTAATTTAATTCCACATATAATATTGATATATTTCTAATTTAATTCCACATATAATATTGATATATTTCTAATTTAATTCCACGTATAATATTGATATATTTCTAATTTAATTCCACGTATAATATTGCTATATTTTAAAGTTTTTCGCTTACAATATAATGTGTCGATATAGTTACTGAGATGTAAACTCAGTGGTACCACAGAGGTGACTCAGGTTTTTGAACGGTAGGTAGATAATTCATACAGAATATGTTTGCGAATTAATGTTAACGAACCGAAATTTCTAGTCGTCATTTCTGTCTGTGAGACATAGAATTGTTATCCGTTCCTTTGTATTTATATTCATATATTTTTTTTTTTAATTGTCATTCCCAATAGAGGACACCAATGATTTTATGAACCTAAGTGTTTTATTCTCAAAGTCGATCCCCGAATTATTTACTATTAAATAGGTTCTTGCTTTTCCGGAATTCGACCGATGCCCGCGGTGAAGATTAAGCAAGTGGCGCCAGGCAAAAGAACGTTATTTAGGTTGGATTAAAGGTAATCGTACATCGACCCCCCCTTTTTCCTCCACTGTTTCAAAGCTAGTCCGAAGGCCACCGCCGCATCAGACAAATTATTTAATAATTCGAGCGATCCTTTTGAATTGAAAATTTATACGTCACAATTCAAGAAGTACAATCTCTGCTGCCTCAAGACTTTGAGCTGAGATCTAAACTATGTAGGTGGATATGCGAAATGCATGACATAGATATACACTTCATCAAAAATATTTTGTTTACGGACCAAGCTACCTTTACTAGAAACGGGGTCACAAAGATTCATAATACACAGAAGAAAATCCTCATGCCGTAGTAGAGACACATCATCAAGTATAAACTTTAAAGTCAACGTGTGTATTTGTGTCATGGATAATTTCTTTTTAGGCCCTGTAATTTTCCCAGGGAATTTGACTGGTGTAACGAAAATTCTAACAAATTTTCGCTACACTTATTTTAAATAAAACAAGTTGAGTTACGATATGTATATCGATAATTTATGTCAACTGTACTACATGTACTTACATGATAAAATAACATTTCGTACTGATGTGCATAATCTGAATGTGAGATCCCAGGTTTGATAACTCCGCCCATACACAGAACATCGATGTTTGAGAGAGGATTTAAATATAAAATTTATAAACTGTATAACGCTATTCCGAATGAGTATCGCACCTTAAGGGGGAAGGGATTTAAGGATTGCGTGTATGAGCTTCTGTACCGGAACCAAAACTTATGAGTTGCTTTTTTTTTTTATTTATTTGTTTTCTTTTTTTTTTTGTTAATTTAGTTTATAGTACCTAAGTATATATAATATTAGTGTGAATACTTTTTATCTGCACCTGTGTGTTGAGTGAATCTTGTATCAGGGTTAAGTGGTAGAGCACCGTAAGGTGTACTTCCCCTGGTTTTCCATACTTTTATACCTACTATATATCTAGTATACCTATAACTGTATTTTTTCCTGTATCCGTTTGTATAAGCAGTATTGAAAATAAAGTCATATATTATTATTATTATTATTACTACTGCACTACACTGTATAAATCAACAGGTAGCGAAGTATATTTATACGCGTGTAATATGATAGCGCGGCCTCTTTGTTATTCTTGCTGCGGAGTAATAAGGCCACCAAAATGTTGGTTTAAAACTACCGTTTAAATTCTAGATAATATGTTTAAATAAACTAAAAATGACTACATAATAATATGCAGTGTTAAAATCCAACCATGTAGACATAATTTGGAAGAACAGATAGACGAAGTTCAAATATATAAATGAAGATTTAACAACAATATTTTCAACGACAACAACAGTAATGGCGTCTTTCGTATAACATGAATGTATCGATAAATAAATAACAGGGGTATGTATTATTGTTATTTAAATATTAATCTACAATTGTATTAATAAAATTTAATTTGCCTAAAATCAATTCCTACACATATGTATATGTACAAATTCAATTTAAATTAATTTCTAAGGCTATTTGCCATTTCAATTTCTCTTATCGTCCATTTTTATACCGTCATCACTGATAGTGATTTTCTCCAAACTTTAACAGGTGGTTGTATCTGACGCACGTTGGATTGACAAGACAATGGTCTATTTTGGAATTTATTCCACAGAGTTCTTCGTTATCTAGTTCTGTGTTTATGAAGTTATTAAACATTTCAGCTTAACATCTATTAAGTGTGATATTTTTACCATTGTTTTGATCCGTTCTACGTCGTACAGATGCAATCAATTTGTTTTCTTATTATCTTATATTATCTCAGACCAAGGCAGGTCATGATTGTGTAATGTTGTTGAATAATATTACATAATATCTCAGCAACAACCCTGTCAATCTCTTCGGAGATTGATCCCTTTCCGGTCTCGTCTAGTCACTCGACTTACGAGATTTATTTATCGTCTCCACGAGAACGAGATATTCGTTATCGTGGCTGCCTTTTTCGCCCCCCTCTAGTATACGAAAGTTTACTAAAGGTTTCTGCAGGTGTAAACGTGAGTTGAAACCTGTGGTTGCTTTTTGAGCATTCTTTTTAATTGATTTAGGTTAATTAAAAAGGTATTGTGCTGTGTAAGATCTAGCGAACACAATAGTGTTTATCTTTATTGGGTGTGAAATGATTTTTCTTGTTTCTATTATAGATTTGGTTTGTTTATAAACAAACAACGTGTAATAATATCGTAGATATAATTGTATTATATAATTATCGAATTTGTATATAAATTTATTATATTTCATTGTGAATATAGCTAGTATATTGAAAGCATATACAGGGTGGTTTAGTGACCGACTATATACTGTATGCTGAGATATACAGGGTGCATAGTGCACTGGTTTATGACATCCGAAACTAACACTACGATGTAACTGATGTGTTAATGGCTTCAAAACTAACTTTTATTCAGTACCTTTACTGTAATAGTCTCGTATCGACGTACATGAAACCATTACCGTTCCGTTTCGTATGTACTACTGTGTTTATACTGTAGTGCAACAATTATCGTTTATCTTATCGTATCGTTTTAAATTACTGTGATTACGTAATGTAATTATTACCGTACCTTTTCGTTTACCGGATGTCTAGAGACATAGTGTAATAATTATCTTTATCTTACCGTAATTAATACATTATCATTCTGATGTAATGTATTGATTCTAATATCGTATCGCTTATGCAATTGTCTTGAGACATTGTGTAAGAATTATCTTGTGTAAATATTTATTTCCGTACCGCTTACATTGCTTAGTAGAGTGATGTAATATAATTATCTTTCTTTATTAATATATTATCTTTATCGTACCTTGTACATTGTTGTCAGATTGACACATTATATATATTATAGTGACATGTTGTCATATTTTGTCGTATGTACAGTAAATAGTTAATCTTTTTGAGAATCATTTCACACAACCATTTTAGTATTGCTAGATTTTACAACGCTTGACAACTTATGTCATTTATCTTGTTATTTTAAATATCTGTATTTTTTATTCCCGGACTTGACGAATGATAGTGTATTGAATAAATACACTATCATATAATTACCTACTTAAGCTGATTAGCGAGTAGAGATAGGCATCATTAGTGCCAATAACATTGCAAACCCTATTTTAAATTAAACTTTAGACTGCAATGTTATTTATTGAATAGATTTTTGATTGGCGAGGAGAATCAAAATTTAAAACTTACGGTTTCGGCGTACCTGAGGACAACCAAACTAGCTGTACTCCATTGAGTTACAGATGTGTACGGATACAGCAGTAGTTGAGCCTCCTGTTTAGTTTGGAAATGGTCTCGACCTGCTGATCATTTCTTTTCGCAAACTAAACACTTCAATGTTTAATTAAATTTAAAATATTAAGCATTTAAAATCCCATAACAGACTGAACTAGGAGTTCAATCTTCATATTAATTGAAACGAACTTTCCATCAAGTGTTAGAGTGAAACACTTTGTTTTTTTTTTTGTTAAAATTTAATTCAAATTTTTCTTTTTGTTTGACACAGTGACATAGTTCACTTAAATTTAACTTTTAATGTTTTTAAACCAGGATTAATTGGGAAATCTCCTTCAGAGATATAAAATTTAATTTTGTGATTCAAATCTTGACTTTGACTACGATTTATTGATATACCAAAACCTTAGAGAACTCGAGTGATTATCCTAAGCCGAAGTGAATTTTTTCTTATTTCGATTGGTGTTTCCTACTCGGTACATGCATCCTCCTACCTGATGACATGCCAATAAATACTGAGGCTTGAAGAAATCTAAAACTGCCAGACTAAACCAGTTGTAGTGGTACATCCACTACATGAATGTATTATTAAATACAAGATTTTATTATTGTTAAAATATTTTTAGTTACTATAGATATAAAATAATAGTTGATATATTAATTTTTATAAAATATATCAGTTGTAATCATTGAAGTAAAATATACAACAAATTTAATATGATCCTAAACATAATTTTATCTTGAAGTAGTTATTTAGAAAAACTTTAGACGACAACTAAATTGGTGACCCCGACGAAGAACAGAATATAAAGATAAAAAAAGAATTTGAATCTGAAATTTAAATATTGACAATGTCAAAGTGATTAAAAAATTCAAGAACACATAAGTACCAGCAATTCATATTTGATAAAAAAGAAATTAGAAGAAATTAGAAGAAAGATATACGATACAGAAGATTAAGCAGAAGAATTCAAGTTTAAGATCTAATAATTTGGTTTGAAAATTATAAGCAGTACCTATTCCATCTCACACGTGAGTGTAAGAATTTCAACAATCTGGTCAAAACAATCAACAATTAGATCATCATCATTAATTTTATTTAAAAAAAAAAGCAAGTTATATCTCTCAACAAAATTATTTCATTTACTTTATTACTTAATTACAAGAAATCCTTTTGGGGTTTCCCAGTCGTTTTGTGGTAGTCTTATCTATGATAAAAGTAATTGAGGGTTATAAAAAAAATCGTATTTTTTTTTTATTTTTTTGAATTTTTCTTTTCATTTTTTTTTTGTATTTTTTTTTTATTAATTTTTATTATTTTTTTTATTTGTTTTTTTTATTAATTTTTTTTAATTTTTGAATTTGAATTAAACCAATAAAAAAAAAAAGTATTGCCACAGCTGGGATTCGAACCCCTAACCTTTCCAATGCGAAGCGAACGCCCTACCAATGACGCCACAGAATAATAATAATATAGGTTCTAACTACCTAACTGATGAAATTTTAAATGGGAACAATACACATACACCCTGTATAATTTTTACTCAAAATATTACTTTTTTGAAAGGTCAAAAAAGTAATATTTTGAGTAATGTTTTGATTTTTTTAGATTTCAATTCCAAATTTCTTTGAAGTGAAACTATAAGCTTCTAAAGGTTATCTACGGGTAACTTAAAAATGTTTTGTTTAGGTTTTTAGAATGGTTTATGAAATTATTGCAAAGGGTGGCTCAAAAATGTTTCAAAAAAATTTTAGTTTGAAGATTTTTATATATTTTTTTAAGTTTCACAGTATTTTCAGTTAGAATGGGATCATAACATTTTTATACAGGGTGTATGTGTATTGTTCCCATTTTCAATAATTACAACCAATCAATGACCTTTAACTGATTAGTTTTAATATGTTATACTTATGCAACCTCAAACACATCATTATGGTATTTACGGTTGCATAACTTCTTCTATGGAATAAGACACTTTTCGATGCTCTTTAATTTTGTCTAAAGTAAAAAATTTGATTTTTTTGATGAGTTTCAGTTTATACAGGGGTGTTTTTTTAGGTGGTGTAGTTATACACAAAGTGATCCCAGTTCATTTTTGAATGTATTATTGATTGTGCACATTTAACTTTTTTTTCAGATTGCAATTGAAAAACTTTTAAATCTTTAGAAATTTTTAGCATACACTTTAAATTTAAATACGGAGTCAAAAATGTATTTGTTTATTTTTTTAAGGTGTATAACTACACCACCTAAAAAAACACCCCTGTATAAACTGAAACTCATCAAAAAAATCAAATTTTTTACTTTAGACAAAATTAAAGAGCATCGAAAAGTGTCTTATTCCATAGAAGAAGTTATGCAACCGTAAATACCATAATGATGTGTTTGAGGTTGCATAAGTATAACATATTAAAACTAATCAGTTAAAGGTCATTGATTGGTTGTAATTATTGAAATTGTAGCCCGTCTGCATATATTCCAAGATGTTAATATCTCTCCCACCTCAATGATATCTCTGCACATATAACGGGGTCATTGAACTTTTTTGTATTATTATTGAAATTGTAACCTTTCTGGTGGGAATCAATTTTCTAATGACAAAAAATGTGTCAACTTATGCACACTACTCTGCCAGATTTAGTTCATGTGAATAGCAGTAAAATAAAAATAAGTATAAATTAGTAGTTTTTTTAGATAAAATAATGTTTTAATATTTGTTATATTATTGTGGGAGTTGCGTAAATTAAATTTGTTGGAAAATCAAGTATCTAATCATATTCCATGTGTAAATATATTGCGTAATGTGTGGATTTGTTGACGAAACTATGATGGATTATGTTTATGATGAAAGTGTTCAAATAAAGTGTGGCAACCGCGATTTTCGCAATTTTTCTAGGTTGTTGTCACATTTTGGAAGAATTGAATGGAATGACATATAAATAATATAGATTTTTTTCCACAACGAAATTATTTTAGCAAAGGTAAAATAGAATAAACTTGGGGAAATTAAGATTATATTTAACTAACCATCTTGAGGTGTGTCGGGTCTCAATACGTTTCAGTTTAATTAAGCTATTGCGCGAATAATAAGTACGAGGTGTAGGATAGAGATAATTTGAAAGACATTCTGGCAGCAAAGCATTGTAGGATGTTTTTTTCTAACGCGTCAGACAAATTGCTTGTGTCAAATAGTTTATTATTTTCTTTGTTTACATTCATAGTCTAAAAGTTTTCGGCATTATTTTCATGTTTAAGATCAATTTCTATCAACATGTTGTATATTGTAGTGTTATAAAAAGGTTATTCGATATAGTTGTAGTAAATTTAGAAGTTGTCATTGTGTATTTAAAGTAATTTTAGTGAAAAAGTGATAATAACCTTAATAATCTAAAGTGACAGTGTCATGAAAGCCGTCAGATGGATGGATGTGATCAAATGTTTGTGAATAGCTCAAGAAAAATAGTTGATATCTCCCTCTGCGTCACACACTTAAATGAACTGTGTAGATATAATTAAATTAATTGATTAAATAGTGAAACCGCATTAAATCACAGTTGAAAAGTGCCTAGTTCCCGTGAGAAAAAAATAAATTTTCCATTTGTATTATGGTGCGATCCATCCTGGCAGCAGATTCGCAGATCGCTTACCCGAACTTTTGCCAATTTTGCAGCTTTTCGACGACAAAGACAGCGCTATCAGAATTTATAATTATTAAAAGAAATCACTGCGGGATTTCCCAGTCGTTTTGTGGTAGTTTTATCTATGACAAAAATCATTGAGGGTTATAAAAAAAAAATTCAAAAATCTATATATCTCCTAAAAATATTGAAGATAAATATAAACATTTTTGAGTTACCCCGTAGATCACCTCTACGAGCTTATAGTTACACGCTAAAGAAATCATGAATTCAAATCTATATCAAAACATTATTCAAAATATTACTTTTTTGACCTTAAAAAAAATAAACAAATACATTTTTGACTCACCCCGTATATAAATTTAAAGTGTATCCTAAATATTTCTAAACATTTAAAATTTATTCGATTGCAATCTAGAAAATTTGTTAAATGTCGGCTAATTAATGTTTTTTTGCATCACCCTGTACATGCTGCTTATTAATTAATGTTATAATCTGATAAATACTTAGTTTAAATAATAAATCCACTTGCCATATTCAATAACTCTATAAAATTTTATACTAAATACCTACTATAAATATATTAGATAGGTAAAAATGGCTGCCTATAATATGATTGTCATCATAGGTGACGTTATTTTTTAGAACTACCACATCTCTCTATTTCAAAATCGTTGGTGTTAAATTAACGTTAACGTTAATAGCGGCGGACGTTATTTTTCAGGATACCATATCTCTCTATTATGGTTTGTTGGTTTGTCATAATTTGGTTGTATTTTTTTCTAACGTTGGTGTCACTTATTTTAGTTTAGTTGACACTTCTACTTCACGTCATAGTTTGGTTTTGGTAAGATGTTTTTTCTAACGACAGACAAATTGCTTGTGTCAAATAGTTTATTATTATTTTCTTTGTTTACAATAATAGCCTAAGAGTTTTCGGCATTATTTTCATGTTTAAGATCAATTTCGATCAACCTGTTGTATATTGTAGTGTTATAAAATGGTTATTCCATATAGTTGTATTCAATTTAGAAGTTGTCATTGTGTATTTGAAGTAATATTACTGAAAAAGTGATAATAACCTAAAGTGACAGTGTCATGAGAGCCGTCAGATGGATGGATGTGATCATATATTTTTCAATAACCTAAGTCTGATGGATGGGAATTAGTTGATATCTCCCTCCGCGTCGCACACAAAATGAACTTTTGCAGATGTAATTAAATTAATTAATAAAATAGTTTGGCCGCATTAAATCCCCTTGAAAAGTACCCGTTGGGATGCATCAAAAAACAAATTTTCCATATAGACACACCTGCCGCTGCACCTTTGGTGCAGCTGTAAGTTAAGTCACATAGATAGCTGTCATTTTTTTGCAGATTTTCGACGACAAAGACAGCACGATCAGAAATTATAAGGATTAATTTGTATAATATCCTCACTTTCAGTAACATTAGGTATAATATATTTTTCGTTTTGACAAGTCTGTCAATATGACAGATACAGGTGAATGTGACAATATTTTGATGGAAAATGCTGGTATTAACATTAAACTTCCACAATTCTGGACACATTGCCCAGAGGCATGGTTTTTGCAAGCTGAAGTCCAATTTAATCTCAAAGGTATTTCTAGAGACATTACTAAATATGGACATGTAATCGCAGCTCTTCCTCAAGAGGTAATTTTAACAGTTTGGGATAAAATTAAAGATTCAAATAATCAAAATTATACGCAATTAAAGGATACATTAATTAAACGTCACACAATTAGTGAAGAAAAAAGACTTGAAGAACTTTTATCTAACACTAGTTTAGGTGATAAAAAACCATCGTATCTATATAGATCTATGGAAATTTTAACTGGAACTTCTAGTACTGTAGGAAAACAACTACTAAAACAACTTTGGTTAAAAAAGTTACCAGTTTTTATTAATATTGCACTTGTAACGTCTGATAAAAAAGACATACAAGAATTAATAGATATAGCGGATAAGATATGGGACATTTCACAGCCTCAAATTAACGCTATTAACAAAATTAATATTCCGAACAATGACAATTCTCAAGAATTGTATCAACTTTTTAATAATATGACAATACAATATAACGAAATTAAAAATGAAATTTCAGCACTTAAAAATAATTTAAACAATACTCAAAAATTTCATCATTCTCGTTCAAGTTCTCGCTCACAATCACCTTCATGTTCTAATTGTCATTCATATAATTCACAGAGTAGAAATAGAAGTTCTTCAAGCAATAAAAATAATATTTTTAATAACAAAGGTCCTTATTGTTGGTACCACTTCAAGTTTGGGAAGAGAGCCAATAAATGTATCGAACCTTGTCAATATAAAACAAAAATAATGAATACAAATCAGGAACAAAAAAACTAATTAATTCCAAAATTTCCGCGGCAAATTTTGTGAATAATTTTCAATCTCGCCGTCTATTTATATATGATAAAAATAACAATTTAAGGTTTTTAATTGATACTGGTGCTGATGTTTCAGTTATACCAAACTCAAAATTTAATATTTACAAAAAAGATCCGAGTTTCACATTGTCAGCTGTAAATGGTTCCACTATTAATACATTCGGTACAAAGCTATTAAAAATTGATTTAGGTTTGCGAAGAGATTTTCCATATCCTTTCATTTTAGCGGACATATCCAAACCTATTATAGGTGCAGATTTTTATCTAAATTTAATTTAGCTGTTGATTTAAAAAATAGGCGCCTTATAGACATACGTACATCTCTTTCAATTTATACACCCTTAATTAATTCAAACTCTGAAACCATTAAAATATTTACAATTGATAACCAATACACCCAAATTTTAAAACAATTTCCATCGTTAACTTCTCCTCCAGATTATTCATTACCAATACAACACAATACTAAACATTACATACAAACAAAAGGTAGCTTGCCATTTAGTAGACCCCGACGCTTAAATCCATTAAAATATAAAATAGCCAAAACCGAATTTGAACACATGTTACAACTTGGAATTTGTAGACCATCATCTTCAAACGTTTCTTCTGCATTAAACATGGTTCCAAAGAAAGATTGTGATGATTGGAGACCATGTGGAGATTACAGACAACTCAATAATATTACAATTCCAGACAGATATCCTTTACCTCACATACAAAATTTTAACATACAATTAAATGGTTGCACAGTATTTTCAAAAATAGATTTAGTCAGAGCATATCATTTCATTCCAATGGCAGAAGAAGATATTCATAAAACGGCAATAACTACACCTTTTGGATTATTTGAATTTACACGTATGCCCTTCGGTTTAAGAAATGCAGCACAAACATTTCAAAGATTCATTAATAAAGTTCTATTTGGCTTGGATTTTGTTTTCTCTTATCTAGACGACATTTTAGTTGCAAGTAAAACTGAAAATGAACATTTAGAACATTTAACCATTCTATTTGAACGTCTACAAAAATTCGGATTAAATGTTAAACCTTCTAAATGTGAATTCGGTAAACATTCAATAAATTTCTTAAGTCATGAAATTAGTAGAGATGGAATTCTACCTTCAAGTGAAAGAATAAAAGTAATTTCAGACTTTCCTAAACCAAACTCAATTAAAAAATTACAAAGATTCATTGGCATGGTTAATTATTATTTTCGATTTATTCCCAATTTAGCTGCAACCTTAAGGCCATTGTACAATCATCTTACTTTATTACAAAATAATAAACGAAGAAATCCAGAATTTTGTTGGCCTAAAGAGTGTGATGAAGCATTTAAAAATGTCAAACATGATCTGACATCAGCAACATTGTTGGTGCATCCTAAAGACAATGCTAAATATAGTATTACAACAGATGCATCTTTATTAGCTATTGGATCGGTTTTAGAGCAATTTAATGACTCAAGAGATACTTGGGAACCAATAGCATTTTTTTCAAGAAAATTAACTGATTCAGAAACACGTTATTCTGCATTTGACAACACTTTCGTTATTTCGTTGAAGGTAGAGATTTCATTATATTTACAGATCACAAACCTTTAACTACAGCACTATTTACAAAAACAGAAAGAAGTCCTCGGCAAGGAAGGCATTTAGAATATATTTCCCAATTTACATCAGATATTCGTCATATTAAAGGAAAACGGAACGTGGTTGCAGAGACCTTGTCACGTTTAAGCGACCTCGATATATCGCAAATAGATTCTAACTCAATAAATTTACAAAACATTAAAATTCAACAGGAAAATGATACAGAGCTTAAAAATTTATTAAATAATAATTTGATAAACAAAACAAAACTTAATCTTCAATTTGTAGAAGTTCCTTTTTGTGATACAAAAATATGGTGTGAAACTTCTAACAACAATAATAGACCTTACATTCCAGAACAATTACGACACACAATTTTCCAAAAACTACATAATATTTCGAATCCGGTAATACGTACTGCAAGAAAACTAATAAGTTCAAAATACTTTTGGCCACGTATGAATTCAAATATAACTACTTGGTCAAAATCTTGTATTAGTTGTCAAAAATCTAAAGTTCATTATCATAATAAATCAAAACTAGGTCAGTTCGACATTCCAAAAAGTCGCTTTGAACATGTTCACATGGACATAGTAGGCCCATTGCCTCCTTCTAATGGATATACACACATTTTAACTATTGTTGATCGTTATACTCGATGGCCTGAAGCTTATCCTATCAGAAACATTTCCGCACAAACAGTAGCAAAAACATTTTTCTTAGAATATGTTTCTCGTTTTGGTGTACCTTTACGGATTACTACGGACCAAGGAACACAATTTGAATCAAGAGTTTTTTCGGAACTGACAAAGCTACTTGGTGCTCATAGAATACGTACAAATACTTATCATCCACAAAGTAACGGGATGGTAGAGCGTTTTCACCGTCAACTTAAATCAGCTTTAATGACAAGAGAAAATTGTAAACATTGGAGCGAAGAAATTCTAATGATTTTATTAGGTTTTAGAGTCTCAGTTAAAGAGAATCTTAATTGTTCTTCAGCAGAATTAGTCTATGGTCAGACAATTAGAATACCTGGAGAAATATTAGTTCCTAATAATAATAATAACATGGATCCTTTCGATTTTATTACTAAACTTCGAGAAAATTTTAAATGTATTCAACCTCAAGAGACAAGACAAAATACATCATCTAAATTTTTCGAACATAAAAATTTAAAAGACTGTGATTACGTATTCATACAAATACCTTCAAAAAAACAAAGCTTGCAACAACCATATGAGGGTCCATATAAGATTACAAAGAAAAATGATAAGACATTTTATGTTATTAAAAATAATACAGAAATTCCGGTTTCAATAGATAGAGTGAAACCAGCATTTATTGATAACACACATTCATCTATATCTGACTCAATAAACAAATTTAGAAAAAAAGTTACTTTTAATATTAACGCTATTGCTGAAAGGGGGGTTATGTAGTGGTACATCCACTACATGAATGTATTATTAAATACAAGATTTTATTATTGTTAAAATATTTTTAGTTACTATAGATATAAAATAATAGTTGATATATTAATTTTTATAAAATATACCAGTTGTAATCATTGAAGTAAAATATACAACAAATTTAATATGATCCTAAACATAATTTTATCTTGAAGTAGTTATTTAGAAAAACTTTAGACAACGACAACTAAACCAGTCTAATCAACCTAGCAGAAGCCGATTAAGTTGGTGTCTACAATAGTTGGTGTTGGAGTTACAACGATGGGATTCATTACAAGATTATAGATAAGAAAAATTTAATCTTTAACTAATTATACTTTGAACTGGATACTTACTTCAGAGAGTAATCAAATATTTACATAATGTAAAATACCAAAAGAAAGAACCGATCTAGTGAAGATTTTAATTTGATATATTTTTACTTTAAATTGTATCAACAATTTCATATGATGTTGAATAAAACTGCGTCTACTCCACAAAAAGATCTTTATATACACGTTACAATTCGTGCAGGCTGCCAGACATGTTTCGGACTATATGTCCATCATCAGTGGCTAAGAACCTTGTACAATGTCGTTACATGTAGGAATTATACTTCATATGGACTTAATATAGAAATTGAAGAGTTACAGGATTAAAACGTCTATACAATATCACCCTGTGGAAAAGTGTTTACATTAAAGATTAAAATCTATGAACTGACTTGACTTAAATTATTATTATATAATGTTGAACAATATTATTCGAAAAACATTTCATTTCTTTTTCTCTCCATTTAATTTTCATTTTTGGAGAATTTTTTTTTTTTTTTTTTTTTTTTTTTTATTTTAGGTAATATCTAACTACTGTGTTGTAGTGTGGATGACAAATCAGAAAGACAGCCTGCAGCCTGCACGAATTGTAACGTGTATATAAAGATCTTTTTGTGGAGTAGACGCAGTTTTATTCAACATTATCATTCACTCCTCGATAAATGGATTACTTCAGAAAAAAAAAAAAAAAAAAAAATTTCATATGAATTTTTATTAATTTAATTTTTTTATTATAAGTATTGATTTCACTTATTGTAGTTTGATATCATCATACACAGCTTAACGAGTGATCTAATCTAATAGTGTTTGGATTTCTAACTTGTGTAGGGAGCACGGCATCATTTTTTTAGTTATCTTTATCTTTATTCAGTACAACTATCTTTAACATTACGAGAAAAGTTTTTGTATATTTTTGTACTCAAAAATATTCTGGCGTCCTTTGCTGATCCCTGATCATTTTGGAATTCCATTCGCTGGAGTCTGTCAGGAACTGGGTCGAACCCTACTGACTTTGTTAGCCTGGTATATGTGATAGCGGACTAACAGATTCTGTTCTCTTCTGATATAAACTTAAACTCATCACGACTGAAACTTTTACCGCTACACTGGTGATTCATTTATGCATTTCTTCAAAACATACTGCCCGATTTACTTGACGATTTGCCTCTCTTAATCAGACAAAACATTTGGTTTCAACTTGATGGTGCACCAGCACATTTTGCTAGGAATGTAAGGAGATACTTACATGGAAACTTTCCCCAACGCTGGATTAGGCGAGGCCAAGATGCTCCTGTTAAATCGCCACCCCGATCCCCAGATCTTAATCCCTTGGACTATTCAGTCTGGTGTTGTATGAAAGATTTTGCTTATAAGGTTCCGATTTTGAGTTAAAATCATTTAATAGAGAGAATCTTACAAGCTGGGGAAGACTTTAGGTTGAAGCCTCATATTTTTTCAAAGACTAAGATTTTCTTTACTAAAAAGAGCTCGCATATACATTGAAAAAAATGGGGGTCATATCGAGCAATTTCTTTAGACTGGTAGTTTTCCTAATGTTTAATTAGTTACTTTTTCAAGTTTTTAAAATAATATGTTTAAATAATTAATATTTGACTATGATGCTTCAAATTAAGTTAAAAATAATAAACAATTTCGTGTTCGTAGTGTTTAGTTGTATTACCTTTTTGAAAACTGTACTTAATTTGATGCGCGGTAATGATAATTTGAGTTAAATATGCTTGATTTAGTAGTGAAAATACCGCGTAGACAACAAGGGTCAATACTTTCCAAAATATCTCAAAAGAAATGATTTGATCGAAATTTTATAGGAGTTAAAAAATAATCAAAAATACATAGTAACCTATAAAAACTTAGTTTAAAAGTCATTGGCGTACGTAATAAAAACTTGGGGGGGTCAATGGGTACTGAACATCCCGTATTTTGGCTATTAAGAAATTGTTTTTTGTATTGTTTTTTGGAAAGAAGTAGCTCTTTATGCTGAAGCAACACACGAAATTTGAATCCAATATCTCAATAAATACTATAATTATTTAAAAATATTGGTTTTAAATTTTCAACTTTGACGACCTGTATATCGAACATGGAGGGCTAAAATGAAAAATGACATCTTAAAACTCATATTATTTTTGCTCAAGGAATCTGTGGTTAACGGATTGACCTCCTTTTTCCGGACACCCTGTATATTATCAATGTACCATATTGTTTATATATGTATACAGCGTACGCCAAACTCTATGGCCTATTAGTTTGTGGAGAACGGAAAAAGATATCGATCTGAAATTTTGTTTGCGATAATATAATATTATCTCTCTTTTTGTGATAAATTTTAAGGACGCCGAACATTATTATTTTAAATTTGTATTATTTTCATCATTGTTTATATAGCTACTTGCCTGTTATATTATGACATTTGAAGACCCTGGCGTGAAAAGACTGTAAGCCGCATGTACACTTTAGAGAAATTAATTTTTCAAAATCATATGAAGTCCATAAAATCCAATTTAAGTTCATGTTATTTGATTTTAAGTACAAAAGATAAAATTGCGCATTTAGTATTTTGCCAGTAAAAAAAATTGAAAAAAAACAAAACCAATTTTGTTTTTTAAATGTTCTACTTCGATTGTTGGTTCCTCAATTTCTTGACGAACAAAATTTTTGGGACCAATTTCCAAATAAAATTGGTGGTTCACTTCGGGTATATAAGGTAACAAAAGCGATAAGTTACTAAATTTTTTCGGATTTAGTTTTATAGGCTCTCTATATTTTTGCTTAAGGGAGTCTGCTAAACATTGTTTTCTGAAACCCCTTTTTCCAACATTAACTTTCTTAAAACTTTCATTTAGGAGATGTTTTATTTTCATTATATTTGGGCTTTCATTGTCGAACCTAAAAACACAGACTTTGCTGAAGGAAACATTTTCTTTTCCAGCAGTAAACTTTTTTCCGTTATGGTTTCATCCAAAATTTTAAATGAAAAGAAGTATTCTCTTTTCATTGTTGTTACCTCAAAAGGATTGGTCCTTTTACACTTTCTTACTGCATCATACCAATCTGCTGGTTCATAGACGGCCTTCATTTTCTATTTATACTTCTCGATCATAGCAAAGTCTCTGTCGGACGGTAGATGAGTATGCCCAACTACTAAGAATCTATGCTCTACAGAATCAACAATACCCTCTGCTACCAATTGCTTCCACAAGCGAACCAAAACCCAGTTTTTGTTCTGGTCTCCACAATTATCCGTATAAATGATGAGGTTCTTAGGTAGTTGGTCTCGTTCTTTGGAATGTTTTAAGAGAATACTGGCAATTTCATCACTACCTCTCTTACGAGTATTCTCAGACCACATCTGTATATGTAGCCCTTGTCATTTACGCAATCATGTATTCCAAGGTTATATACCCATGCCTTATTCAGGTAAAAAGCCGGACCAGTTGTTAGGGAGGGCACAGGAAGTGCTTGCTGAAGGTCAAATGACAATATGTATATATTTAACTGCTTCAAAGAATCTTCAAATCCTTTAGAGTTTTAAATCAAATTCATCGCAGATTTTGCAGGAGTCGCTCCTAGGTAGCTTAAATCTAACGTTAAATTCTAAACAAAATATCCTTCTGTATTTATCTTGACTTATGGGTATTATATTTTTTCAGCTTATAATAGTCGTGATATAAAGAAGATACATTGAGATCATGATCTGTTGGGATTTCAACATTTAAGAGTTGTTTCTTCGATGAAATTTGTGCCAATGCTGCGTTCTTTGGATTGTAGTGAATAAATCACCTTGTTGAATACAAAACTTATATTTATTTCACTAATATTAACAAACACACATTTACGGGGTCCAATAATTATTTACAATAGTTTAAATCTAATAATAACAACTAAAGGTTACAAAACATTTAAGTAATTCTATATTATTGAATATTATAAGTTTGAGCGCACGAACGGGCTATTTTAATGTTAATAGAATAAGTAATAAAAGACTACTGAAAAATACAGCCGCGTACCGCGTACCCTTTGTGGCCTCTTCCGACGCCGCCGATAGGGGTGCGCAGAACGCTATTACGTAGATTGCGCCGCTTCGGCATTATTGCAAAGAAAGTGCATTATGTGATTGCAGCAGTGGCGGGTTGAAATGAAATTTCAACATACTCCCCCCCTTTGAAGCATTTGCTTCAAAAGACGGTGGATTGAGAAAAACGAGTCGAAGGACGATCACTCAACAACAACAAACCTTTGCAATTGAGCGAGTGAACTCGGAGTCTTTTGTTTTTAACTTGACAATACGAACTTTATTGTCCGAGCTCGGAATGATTTCCGTTACTCGGGCTCGAGGCCATTTTAAGGGAGGAACATTGTCCTCTTTGATGAGCACGAGGTCGTTTATCTTTATGTTATCCTTTGGAATTAGCCATTTTGGTTTGTTTTGGAGCTGATTTAGATATTCAACCGACCACCTTTTCCAGAAAAGCTGTTGAATTTTCGTCATATTTTTCCACATAGAAAGTCTATTTGAGTTTGTATTTTGCACAGATTTCTCTGGAAAAGCTGTCATGCTCGAGCCGATGAGGAAGTGACCTGGGGTCAGGACGTCCAGATCTAATGGATCGGTTGAGAGGGCGCAAAGCGGCCTGGAATTAAGAATTGCCTCAATTTGAGACAGAATAGTACTTCAAAAGTGAAGTGTGAGTCACCAATCACTCTTTTTAAGTGGTATTTTGTGCTCTTGACTGAGCTCTCCCACAGGCCGCCCCAATGTGGTGAGCGGGGAGGTATGAATACCCATTGAATTTCTCTAAGAGAAAGGTATTCTTTGATGTTTTTATTGTTTGTGTCATTTTTAAAGAAGTTGTAAAGTTCTTTGATTTCATTTCTTGATCCCTGGAAATTTGTGGCGTTGTCAGTGAAAATCACAGATGGATTGCCTCTTCGGGATATGAAACGTTTAAGCGTGCAAATGAACGCATCCGTTGTAAGATCTGAAACTGCTTCAATATGCGTAGCCTTCGTAACCATGCACACAAACACAGCGAAGTAGCATTTTACAAGCTTAGCTTGCCTTAATGAGGAAGATTTGACAAGCATCGGGCCACCAAAGTCGACGACGATCTTTGTAAATGGTTTTGAGAAATTTACTCGGAATTTTGGCAGGTCTGCCATTATTTGTTGAGCAGTTTGTGCCCGTAAGCGAAAACAAATAATACATTTCCTTGTAAGCTTTTTAATTGCACGTAGGCCATTAAGCGGCCAGTAGCGGAGCCTAGTGTGTGACAGGGCGGTTTGTGGACCTGCATGATATAGGTCCAGATGCTGTTTTCTAAGGATCAAGTTTACTACGTGATCCTTGGCGGGTAGCAAAATAGGAAATTTTTGTTCAAATGGTATGACTGCCTTTGATAGACGACCACCAACTCTCAGAATGCATTCTTGATCCAAAAAAGGGCTCAGAAACAAAATTGTTTTGTTAGAAGTAAGTTTGTTGGCCTTTAAGCAGTGTATTTCCTTGGAGAAATATTTTTCCCGAATAATTTTTATGATGAAATTGTGGGAATCGTATAGCTCTTCAACAGTTAAAGGGCCTTCGCGAATAACTTTGTCGAGACTTGGTTTTGAATTATTTATGAACCTAAGGATAAAGGCGAAAGATCTCTGCAGGCGATTAAAACTGGAGAATTTCAGAAAGATCGAGTGCCAATACTCATTTGTTGTGGAAACGTGCAAAGAAATTCCTTTTAACCTGCGTTCTTCTTTGAATGCCTCACTTTTTTGTGAGATTTTGGAAATGACTTTACGGGGGTCAAAGTCAGGATCTTGTAAGAATCCTGGTCGTTTCTACCATAGTTCGTCACGGATCAAACATTTCTGCAATGATTGACAATACCTCACGCTTTGTAAAGTGTTTTCGTCTTTCTACGGGAGGCACAGAAACACGAAATTGATCTTGGGAGGAATCCCATTTTAAACCGAGAACCTTATTGGACACTTGGTCCATTTTAATGTCAAGCGTCTGAGGGGTTAGTTGAGAATTGGATTTGAGAAACCTTTCCGTAAATTCCTTTGAATTTGAAGCGAACTTATGAAGCTTAAACCCAGCTGAGTTTAACAGAGTATTTAATTCGACGTAGAGTTTTTGGAGATCGTTCAGTGAATCTTGAGACGCTAGAATGTCGTCAACGTACGTTTGTGTTAGCAAAGCTTCCGAAGCTAACGGGAGGTTTGTCTTGTTAGACTCAGCAAGTTCATTTACGCAGCGAGTAGCCAAATAACTTGAGCTATTTAATCCATATGTTACGGAAGTGAGTTCTATGCATTTGAGATCTTCTGAGGGATGATTTCTCCACAAAATGTTTTGGAGAAACGTTTGATTTGGATTAACTTGAATGTTTCGATACATTTTCTGAATGTCAGCTATGAGGACATATTTGTGCACTCTAAATCTGAGCAAAATATCAAACAAATCAGGTTGCACGGGGAAACCTTTAAGAGTTATGTTATTTAGAGAGACACCTGATGATGACGCCATAGAACCGTCAAAAACGACTCTTAATTTTGTTGAAGAACTCTCTGGCTTTAAAACTGGATGATGTGGAAGGAAGAATTTGTTTTCGTTGTGTTCGTTTCTTATAATAAGAGGAACTATTTTCGCGTGATTTAATGCTATGTATTCGTCAATGAATGACTTGTATTGAATAAACAAATCAGGATTTCTTTCAAACCTTTTTTCAAGGAGAATGAATCTCTTTTTAGCTTGAGTGAAACTGTCACCAAGCTTCAAATGTTCATTTGGACTCTTGAGTGGAAGATTTACTTGATATTGACCATTGGGAAGCCTTATGGTCGTATCCATGAATATTTGTGCGCAAGGTTGGTTCTCTGGAGTGAGATTAGATGTTTGATTTCTTCAAGAGACCAAAATTTTTCTAGAATGTCGCTAGTTTGAGAAGTTTTTGAAAACATGCAAATATTGTTAGAAATGGCTGAAATGAACGACAATGTCTGCGTGTGGTCTTGAATAAGACCAATTTTGCCTCCGACTATGTATCCTAAGTGAGTATTAAATAATATTGGCTTGTTCTTGCCCAAGTGTATCATACCTGGCAATAGAAGATTGTAATAAATATCTGCTCCACAGAGCATATCAACTTTTGAACTTTGATAGAATTGAGGGTCTGCTAAAACGATGTCCTCGGGAATGTTGAAGTCTTTAGTGTTGAGTGTAATTTGTGGGAGGTTGACAGTGATTTTGTTTAAGATTGCACATGTTACCTTAAATTGTTCGACAGAATCTGAGTTAGAGTGAATATTTAAGTTAATCATTTGTGTGGAGCTGATCGAGCTATCAGACACTCCAGAGATTTGCAAAGATTTGGAGAAGACCTTCAGACCAAGTTTTTCAACTAATTCTTGGGTGCAGAATGATGTTTGAGAACCATTGTCCAAGAGACACCGCACTTTGATGGGCTCTCCGTTATGGTTGTAAATTGTGACAACAGCTGTCGATAAAAGAACGTGAAGTTGTTGGCTTGAACATGCAGAAAGACTTGTTGCATTTCCAACTCTTTCTATTATTCGATGCGCCCGGGACAGAAATTTGACTTGGGCGATTAGGCTGATCACGAGAATTGTCGCTACGATGTTGTGATCTGTTCGAGTTGTTGTATTGAGTATCGCAATCATTCCGAGAATTGTTGGACATGCGAGTGTTTTCATTGTTCGAACGAGAACTCGAATTATTGGTCGCGTTATAATTCGAATTTGAGGCTTGCTGATTTGAATGTGGAGAAGTAGAGGATATGTGACAATCATGTAGCATGGTGTCGTGTGAAGCCCCGCACACAATGCACCGATTTTTTGATTGACAGTTGTTGGTACTGTGTCTGTTCAAACAATTTTGACACAGATTATTGTTTAGTACAAACTGCACTTTGTTATTGTTTGAAGTGCCTTTAAATTTTAGACACTTATATATGTTGTGATTTTCCAGTTTACAGTAGGAACATTATGCAGTCGTGTACGCTACTGGCTTATTGCTGTCAGAAACACTTGACAAACTTGAGTGATACGAAAATTTTTTGACTGGTTTTGGGCTTAATTTTGAATTAGAAATGGTTGAAGTTAAGTCCTCTAAAACGCGGCAATGTTTCTCTAGGAAGGATAGAAAATCTTCTAAGGTTGGCAGGGTTTTAATATCGCGATGTAATCTATAAGCTTTTCACTAATATTAAATCGCTTTGTTCAATAGGAACGCCAAAATTTTTTAAAGCGCTAATATTTTGTTTTATAGTGGTCAGAAAATCACGTAAATTATTCTTATCTACTTTAGTCAGATTCGGTAAATTTTCAAATAAATTTGTTAGGTGAGATTCAATGATAGTATACTTGTCTTCGTATCGTTCTCTCAATGGGTTAAGAGCGATGTCGAAATTTGTTTCAACCAGCTGTAGCTTGTCTACGAGTTTGAAAGCTTCGTCTCTTAAATAACTTTTTAGATAAATGAGTTTTTGCAGGTTATCAAGTTGACAATTGTTGATAACTGTCTTTTCGAATATGTCGTAAAACGACTGCCATTCTGAGGATAATCCACTAAAGGGTTTTATTGATATGTCGGGAAGTTTGACATTGATCTGTGGTAGTAAAATGTTTTTAGGTGTATTATGAGTTGAGTCTTGCAACTGTAAAGCTTTGAGGTTAGTATTAATAAGAGATATAGCGTCTAAAATCAACCCTTCTACATCCTCGTCCTCAGGGACTTGCAAATGCATGTCTTCAGGATCGAGTACCGCGATTTCTTCGGTGATTGCATTGACACTTTGTGGTTTTACGAAGTTCGAGGTTTTCAGCATCGTCTAAATTTTCATTAATTTTTAGCCAATTTGTAATTTTTGTAATGCAATGCCCTCTTTTTCTTATGAGTGCTTCCATGTTTGTTATTATGCACACTCTGTATATTGTAAGACTGTTTTTAGAAAATAAAGAAGTTTTCTTAAATTATTATAATACATGTACTTAAGTATAATAATAATAATAATAATAATAATAAAGGACTTTATTAAGGGCGAGTTTCAGTTCAGTGTCAGATGCCACTGTCTGTTCAGCTAACCCACAAATATTTAATAATACATTAGCATGACAAAAACAAAAAAAAAAAACAACAAACAGAAAATACAATATATTTGCCTTAACTAACCTTAATTAAGTACAACAATATATAATATAATATATCAATTTTGCAAATGCATTAATCTCTTTTTATACATTTTTTTAAAGCTAGACTTAGGCAATCCTCTCAATTCGTTTGGCAGTTCGTTTATGCATTTAACAATATTATATGTATAGGATCTTCTGAACATTTCAGTAGAGTGGATAGGCGGGGTAAGTGCATGTTTATGACGAATATTTATATTATGCACATCCGTCCGATATTTTATCTTTTCATGTAGATATGGCGGAGTCACATCACGCACGATTCCGTAGAACCTGCAAGCAGAATGACAAAGCCTCCTATTTTCCATATTTAACCAACCAATCAGAGTGAGTGTTTGAGAGATTCTTTGATATTTCCTGATCCCATAGATCAAGCGCAGACAAGAGTTTTGCAATTTCTGTATTCGAAGCCTCACCTTCTGTGTCAAGCAGGGTGTCACAATAGTTTAGCATTGAAAGTACTAATGCATTACAAAGCTTGACCCTAAGCTCAACACTAAGCACGGAACGGTTCTGTAATATTAATTTTAAATTCACATATCTCAATTGAATACGACGCGAGATATACTCAGTGTAACGAAAATCCTGATCAATCAGAAGCCCGAGGTTCTTAACCACCGGTTTGAATGGTGTACAACGTCCCTCCAAAACCAAAGACTCATTATAAGTCTGTTCAAAAAGATTTCTGTCATTTCGCCGACCAAACACTATTGCAACAGTTTTGTCCGGATTTAACTTAAGGCAATGCGCCTTAGCAAACTCACCCAATTTAAGCAAATCAGCATTGATACCAGCAACCGCTCGCAGAGCATCAGAAGGGCTAAAGGACAAATATAATTGGGTATCATCCGCATAGTAATGCTGTTCACATGATCTAAAGACTGACGGAAAGTTAAACGTGTATACAGTATAGATCCCTGTGGTACCCCTGTAGAAATGGGCGAGTATGTTGATTTTATGCTTTCATAAGTGACTGCCTGCAGTCTACAATTGAGATAAGAAGACAGCAGCTGCACCGAGGAGTCTGATAGTCCAACATGCCTCAAAATTGACACCATTAGACGGTGATCCAAAGTATCAAACGCCTTGGAGAAATCCAAAAGCACAAGCACAGTGAGTTTTGACCTATCAGTAGCAGTCAGTATGTCATCTGTTATTTTGAGTAAAGCAGACTGCATTGCTGGAATGGCATTCTTGCTATGCAAGTACAGGCGCAGTTGCCTCTCCATTATCCTCTCCAGAACCTTTGAAAAAGTTGGAAGAAGACTAATAGGTCTTAGGTCTTTGAAACTATTTGGTTTAGAAGTTTTTGGTAATGGTATAACCAATGCCCGCTTCCACAAATCCGGAAATACAGAATGCCGGAGACAAAAGTTTATTATATGTGTGACATAAGGCAAGAGAAATGGTAAGCACAAGTGGATAGTATTAATATTTATACCGTCACATCCCACACCCTTCGTTTTAATGCTTTTAATTGCATTCAACACATCCACCTCATCAACAACACCAAAAGAAAAGACCGAATTATCTGGGTTTTGAGATCTCTTACCATAGTAAGACAGTATCTCGTCACTAGGTTTCAAATCTGGTATGGAGTTTATAAAGAAATTATTTATATTCTCGGGATTGCTCAGCGCGGCAGGCAAAACAGTAGAAGGCTTATTTGTAATATTTAGCAACTTTAGGGCATTCCAAGTATTTTTTTGGTTAACAGTGTTTAGCCTCAGGGAGTAATACATTTTCTTTTCCCGTCGTACAGCAGCGGTGAACATGTTCCTCAAGACCCTATAGCCCTGTCTATCTGCCTCAAGTCTTGTTCTCTTATACGTAGTTAATGCTTTGTCCCTATCTCTTTTCAAAGCCCGTAGACTCGACGTTAACCAGGGCGCGTAGGGCTTAGTCATTCTAAAGGTTCTATAGGGCGCATGAACATTGAGTAGTGCAGTTATTGACGATGTTAGAAACTCCACCTTATCATTGACATCATCCATACAATAAACATTGCGCCAAGGTATAGATTTCAAGTCAGACAAAAAATTTCTGTACACTAAATTCCGAAAATCCCTCACTGTCTTCCATATTATAGGACGCTTAGAAGCAGCCACGCGCAGACTGCAATAAACCATTTCGTGATCGCTGATATTAGGTACAGGCTCCACGCCCGAATCTAAAACGATATTCGGATCTGAAACAATAACATAGTCAATAAGGGAACCCGCGACACCAGTGAGTCTTGTTGGGATGTCGATCATTTCCCTCAAGTCAAGACTATCCAAGGTTTCAAGCATTAAAGATGTCATGGGATCGTCAGTATTCAACAAGTTGACATTAAAGTCGTCCATACACAAAATATGATCAAATGTCCCAATGAATGACGATACTGTACTCTCAAACACATCCAAAAACTGGGCAAGGCTACATCGTGGGGGTCTGTAAATTACTCCTACAGCCATCTTAATATTTTTAAGGGTTACTTGTATCCACAGCTGTTCGATGTCCCGACTAAAGTTCAACAACGAATAACGTATGCCAGATCTTATATAAACCCCGACACCCCCGCCCCTACCATTTCGATCCACTCTGACAAAGTCAAACCCCGTCACACTTACTACACTGTCTGCTATACTTGAATCAAGCCAAGTCTCCGTTATTGCCATCAAATCAAAACGGTCATCATTGAGGAGATTGCCAAATGTTTGGAAATGTGCCAGCAGTGATGTAACATTTAATTGTGCACAACTAAAACATTGTCGTTGTACATACTCGTATTTAACAACAAAAAGATGAGAAAAACGAATACAGAAAAAAAACATACATGAAAATACAGCTATAATTAAGATATTTATATTATACTTAATTATTTTAACAACAATTAGCAAATGAATAAGTAATTCACACAATAAAGTTTAAGTTAACACAATAAACGACAAAAGGAACAAGAGTAGGTATGGCGGCACCTGAGAGACCTCCCTCCACTCGCACCAGTTTCGGCAGCGGTCGATTTATTTATTTATTTTGAATATCAAAAAAGATTGTTTTATACCAGGGAGTCGAACTCGGGTTCTTGGTGTATGAGTTAAACAATTTCAATCAATTTCACAAAACATTTATTTCATTTGTCATACACATACAATACAGTTACAAAACATATTTATATACAAAATATTTACAAATAGGCCAGGACACATATCAGTTTAGCTTAGATAGCTCAACAGGATGCGTCCACTGATTTCCCTTAAGGGCAGGCATCGTTGTTCAGCCCCTTTTTTCAACCAACCGCATTGCCCATGGATACTCATAGGGTCAGGCCAGCTCCGGTAGTCCTTCTCCAGCCATTAGTCCAGGTAATCGCAGCGAATCGCACATGAAAATTGGAAAAATCAACATATTTAGCCGCAGCATGTTGTTACCAAAGTCGATGCGGGAAAAATGCGCTAAAAAAAACCCGCTCAAAAAGAAAACCGAAAGGCGTCAAATGACGCCGGCTTGATGAGTTAGCGTCGAGTCAGTGGTGTCCGTCAGTATTTTACATGAGTCTTGTGTTTATTATGTGGTTTTGTCCCTGTCCTTGTCTATTGATGGTATTTGTTAGGGTGGTTCCTCAAAGTAAATAGGCAAATGTTGGTGGATGAGCCTATGTTTGTAGTGTATACCATCTCTATGTCTTTGTTGTCCAATGTTTTGAGTCAGTGGTGAGTTCCGGATGAAAGTCTTGAAGAATGTCTGTGAAATTTCTTCGACATAATCTTTCATCATTTGAACGCCACTGATTCTATGTAAGTCAGTAATTCGGATATAGCGGTCACTGTTTGTCGCATGTCGAAGTATTTTATTTTGCATGACTTGTAAACGCTTCATCTGAGTGTTGGAACAACAACCCCAGATGGGCGCAGCGTATGTCAAGATAGGTCGCAACACTGCTTTAAAGAGATGTAACTTATTAGGAATCGTAAGGACACTACGGCGATTGATGAGCGGGTATATTTTGCTCATCGCGGCGTAGGTCTTTTGAATCGCCCTTGAAATGTGGGGGCCGAAATACAGGGTGCGATCGAGTTTGACTCCCAAATAGTCCACAGCGCTTCTCTGCGGCGTTATTATCCGTCCGTCGATTTGTAGTCTTTCGTATATTGTCGTATATCTTGTGAGTTTTTGTGTCAGGACTATTTGTTGTGTCTTGTCAGCATTGATCTTGATTTTCCACACGCGGAAGTATTCCTCTAGCTTGGGGATATGCATACGAAGTTGCCGATTTGCAGCATTTGCCGCAAATGACACGGCCCTAACCGAGGTATCATCCGCGTATAATCTAAGTTTTGTATTAACATTGGTTGGAATATCTGAAGTGTATAGCGAATATAGTTTTGGAGCTAATACAGTTCCTTGCGGGACACCCGCGTTAAGGCGCCTAGGCCTAGAAAGAGCTCCACCAATTCGCACACGAAAAATTCGATCTGCTAGGTAAGATCGTATTAACGTTACCATGTTAAGTGGAAGATCCATGCCAACAAGTTTCACAACCAGTCCAGTATGCCACACCCTAACAAAGGCTTTCTCCACGTCCAGCGATAGTAGCACTGTACACTGCTGGCGGTTGAACGCCAGTCTGGCATCATTCACGATGTCAGCTACCAGCAGTGTGGTGCTGTGGCCAGGTCTAAAACCAAACTGAAAGTCTGGCGTCAGTCCTTTCTTTTTGTCTGTGTGTTCGAGCCTGGTTAGGATGATACGTTCGGCGACTTTAGACAAGGTGTTTAACAAATTAATCGGACGATAACTACCAGGGTCGTCAGGCGGCTTTCCGGGCTTAGGGATCATAATCACGATTGACTCTTTCCATTTGTGCGGAAAGTATTGCAACTTAAGGATGGCATTTATAATGTATGCAAGCTGCACAATTGCTTTTTGGCTCAAATGCTTGAGCAAAATGTTCTCGATCTCATCCGGTCCCGGTGCCTTATTGTATGGTAATCTGCCGAGAACCCTCCTTACTTCAGCCGGCGAAGTTAGCATCTTGGAAAGCCTCCGGTTTGGAATCGGGATATGTAGCGGGATTTGTTCGAAAATCTCGTCAATCTCGGTATGTTCAGGTAGGGAATTAGGTAGGGGCGTATATACTCGAAACAGGTGGTTTGCGAGTGTCTCAGATTTTTGTTTGTCAGTCATGCTAATGTTGTCGTTAACTTTTAGGGTAGGTATTTGTACTGGAGTCCGTTTCAAGGCTTTTGTCATTATCCAGAGTGTATTGTCACGGTGAGACAGGTTTCTCAACCGATCAGCCCATACTTCGTTTTTGTGATTACTAATCTCGGTCCTAATCTGTCTCTGTAGTTGATTCATGTAATCACGATGGACTGGGTTTCTGTGCCGCTGCCACAGTTTGCGGATTCTGTTCTTGTTGGATATTAAATCCAAGATCCGCTGTGGCAGCCGGTCTACCTCAGGTCGTTGGAGAACCCTCCTGGCGGTTGCATTACGCGCTAAAATGATTGCTCTAGAGAATGATGCAACCTGTTCGTCAACGTCATGTCTGTTAGTCAACCTATTATTGATCGTAATGTAATTATCTAGTATTCGTCTAAAGCTAGTCCAGTTCACATCCTTATACACGTATCGCGTAGGGTTATTTTCGTTTAATGTCTGGTTTCCTAAAGTAAATATGATAGGGTTGTGGTCACTGTTAAGAGCGTGCGGTGACCACAAGTTAATATTCCTACCATAATTTTTATTTAGTAGTATGTCTATGTAGGTCGGTGTAGAACCGTTACTTGGAATATGCGTGGGGATTGCAGAGTGCACAACTTGTATATTGTTGTCCATTGCATATTCCAGTACAGTGCGTCCATTTCTGTTATTAATGTGGTTTAACCAGACAGTATGGCGGGCGTTCAAATCGCCATAAATAAGGACCTTGTCACCTACGCCGAATAGCTCGTCCAATTCTAAATTCGTCATGTCCCTGTTTGGGGAATTATACGAGGGTACAAGGATTAATCCGGAGGCTAGTTTTATGATTATATGTTCAATACCAACATTTCGACTCTCGAGTCTCATATGTGGTACCGAATTTTTTACAAAGAGAACCAGGCCCTTTTTGTTCATTAGTCTGTCACTGTCCTGTCGATAAATACAATAATTTCTGAGACGCAGTCGGAAGTCGCCGGAAATGCGAGTCTCGGCTACACCCATGATATCAATATTTTCGGTGATAATAAAGTTGATTAACTCAGAGGTTCTGGAGCGCAAGGAGCTCGCGTTCCACGCAGCCACCCTAATCGACATTGATTAAATATCGAATTTGGGCAACTCGCTCTGAGCAAACTCCTGTAGCACAAGAACCTTAGCCAGCACGTCATGGACACCCTCCAGCATTGAGTCAAGCTTTTGCATCGCCCTTACTGCTTCGCGGATGTTTACTTTTCGAGCAAGACTCTGCGATACTCGTCCCAACAGCTGGAAGTCGGCCAACAAGTTCGTGTTACTAGGATTAGTAGTGTTTTGAGCTGGACTTACCATTGCCCCCTGAGTTCCATCAACAGTGCGGTCGGTCTGGCTTTGTGGATCTGATGATCTGGCTGCCTGTCGAGCTTCCCAAGCATTAACCTTCGGTGGAGGAGCTGGAGCTAGTTTCGTCTGTTTGGTCAGTCCTAATCGATTTTCGGCCATCTGCACTTTCTGCTCGTATATCGGACACTTCGAGTAGTTAGCAGGGTGTCCGCCCGAACAGTTAGCACAAGTCGCCGGTGTATCCCGTGTCTTGGTACAGTCCTTCGTCCAATGTGATTCGGAACATTTAAGGCACCGAGGTTGTCGTGCGCAATTCGTCGTTGCATGTCCCCAGCTTTGACAACGTCGGCACTGAGTCAGCTTACGTTCATTTCTTCTCAGTTCCCAGCTTACTTTGGTATACAGGACAACGGTGACCTCTTGATTTAATTTTTTGAGGTTACAATTACTTTTTGTTATTACGAGATAAAGTGGCCTATATGCCGTTTTCATCCTGTATACTTTTTCGACTGAGATTCCGTACGATTCCTTAAGGTCCGTCTCGATGTCAGTTTCAAGAATGTTTCCGTCAAGTCCTCGTAGTACAAACGCGTGAGTCTTTTCCGTATCCAAAGTATAAGTGTGAAATTCCACAGCTCCGTCGTCAGTGAGAAGTTTCTTGTAGTGATTGTAGTCGTTTAGGTCAGTCAAGTATAACATCGTCGTTCCAGCAGCGTATTTAATAAAAAACTTTGCAGTTACGTGTTGTTCAACTTCCGCTACTAGTTCTTTGTGGTTTTTGGCTACACCTCGTAAAACAAGTGGCGGAATTTTCGGTTTACGTTTAGTCCTGTCGGTTGTGTTGTTTTGGTTTGTTCTGTTCGTTTTCTGTTGTGTGTCGTTGTTTGTTCCAGACTCCTCCCGGGAATCCTTCCTAGGCCTCTTCCGCTGCTGTTGGGCCGGTGGTGAAGATGCCAAGCTGTTCCTTGCCGCGCTTTCAATCGCCATGGAACTTTGTGGTTCTTCGTTCTGCAGCGCTTCAAAACGGTTTCTGGTAAGAGTTAGCTGTTGAGGCGATTTCCTGCTTAGCAGCCGTGCCAGACCAATTGTCTTCTTCGCCGGTGGTGTTACAAATATTTGCGGTGGTGGTTGATCTTGCTGTTGTCCTAGTCCCTGCGTTAGTTCTGCTGTGGTTATGTCCATGGCAGCAGCTTGTGTGAGGCTCTCTATGTGTTTGGACAGTAAGAGCTCCGCAGAAGGCTCCAGATCGTCATCCAAATCGTAGCCACTTTGGTACGATTCTGTTATTGATCTGGCCGGGCTCCTCGACAGTTTTCTACCTGTGTCTATTTTCGGACGGATCTTTGCTAAGGATCGTCCCATTGTCGTGTGGAAATCCTGCTTATGTTTATCCCAAGTTGTTTTAATGTGGTCACGTTCCACACCATCCTTGGCACCCCCAAGCAATGATCCGAGCTCCGTGCAAGTTATGCAAGGCTTGTTGTTAGAGCCTTTACTTTTAATCTTCGGAATCGTACCGGTACTATTGTGTGTCTGGTCATTTAAGTCCTCCGCTGACATTTCTGCGTGCCCCTGTACCCTACTCAATCCGGGCACAGGGCGAACACGAATATTATTTTTTATTAATTTAACTATTTGAATATTTCCACTAGAAATTATTTGTATGTATTTAATAGTTTTATATATTTATCAATGTAGGTGGTACCTACTATAATAACCTACTATAGATATCACACTTTGTACTACAAGCAAGCAGCCCCCAGCCTTGGTGTACAAGTTTTAGTGTATGCCTCACTCAAGAGAGACTCAAATTGCTCAACCTAACCTTACTTATCCTTAGGTATATGGGTACCAGGGGGAGAGATCTTTAGCGTATATTTTCTAAAGTAATCCATATTCATTTTCATCGTATCAATAATTCACCTTAGGGTCTCGACGCTAACCGGACGACGACCATTTTGATTTTAACAATTAAAGAAAAAGATTGTAGTGGTTGAACTGGAGAGACAATAGCATAGTACATGTTCACGTGACTGTGACGATACCTGCTGCACAGAGTCTATTATAAACCACATATAGAAAAGAGAGCAGCCCCCAGCCTTGGTGTACAAGTTTTAGTGTATGCCTCACTCAAGAGAGACTCAAATTGCTCAACCTAACCTTACTTATCCTTAGGTATATGGGTACCAGGGGGAGAGATCTTTAGCGTATATTTTCTAAAGTAATCCATATTCATTTTCATTGTATCAATTCACCTTAGGGTCTCGACGCTAACCGGGCGACGTGGTTGAACTGGAGAGACAATGGCATAGTACATGTTCACGTGACTGTGACGTGTACAAAGAATGTTAAAATTGATATGGTTATTTTGGTATGCACACAGCAAGCTAATCTAATATTTATTTGACCTCTTTGGCCCCGGGGTGGTGATAACACACATAGTCCAATTTTAAAGTTATATACAGTTAGACACAAAACAGACAAACGGACACATCTAAATTAATAAATATTAGATTAGTTTGGCACTACACTCACCAATTGTGTATGAAATAAAACAGACACACACACATACACACCAAATATTGTAAAGACTTTTTAAATCAGAGAGAGAGAGAGAGAGAGTTTAACCTGACCTAACCCAGCCTCCCCTAACCCAATTGGTTTGAACTGGTCTGAACAGCTTTTCAACCGCTTTGAACAGCTTTATCAACTGGTCTGAACAGCTTTTTCAACTGCTTTCAACAGCTTTTCAACCGCTTTCAACTGGTCCGAACAGCTTTTTCAACTGCTTTCAACAGCTTTTCAACTGCTTTCAACTGGTCCGAACAGCTTTTCAACTGCTTTCAACTGGTCTGAACAGCTTTTCAACTCCAGACAGAGGACATGATACGACAACATAACACACATAGTCCAAAGTGAATTTTAAAGTTATATACAGTTAGACACAAACAGAGCGGGGTTCTGACGCAAAGTATTATGTTGGAGATTAATACTCATATCTTATGGAAAATCATCACAAGGGAAGGTCTCAAAAAAAAAAATGAATTTCTTATGGAAAATAACAAAGTGGCGAGGGTAAACAAACATCTAGCAGCAGTAGGACGCCACCAATACACAGGGTGGTACTAAACATACTTTTATGGGAAAATAAAAGTGGTGGGGGTAAATAAATAGGACGCTATACACGGTGGGTCTAAACATGCGAGGTTCTGACGACATATCAATATACAAGGTATTAAGTTGGAGATTAATGCTCATATCTTATGGAAAATTATCACAAGGGAAGGTCGCAAAAAACGAATTTCTTATGGGAAATAACAAAGTGATGAGGGTAAACAAACATCTAGCAGCAGTAGGATGCTATACCAATATCTATGGTACTAAACATACTTTTATGGGAAAATAAAGGGGGTAAATAAACAGGACGCTATACATGGTGGGTCTAAACATGCGAGGTTCTGACGACATATCAATATACAAGGTATTAAGTTGGATATTAATGCTCATATCTTATGGAAAATCATCACAAGGGAAGGCCTCAAAAAAAAAAAGAAAGTGGAGGGGGTATTAAGTTGGAGATGAATGCTCATATCTTATGGAAAATTATCACAAGGGAAGGTCTCAAAAAACGAATTTCTTATGGGAAATAACAAAGTGATGAGGGTAAACAAACATCTAGCAGCAGTAGGATGCCATACCAATATACAGGGTGGTGCTAGACATACTTTTATGGGAAAATAAAGGGGGTAAATAAACAGGACGCTATACATGGTGGGTCTAAACCAGTAGGATGCCATACCAATATACAGGGTGGTACTAAACATACGTTTATGGGAGGCGAGGGTAAACATAAAAGTGGTGGGGGTAAATAAACAGGACGCTATACATGGTGGGTCTAAACATGCGAGGTTCTGACGACATATTAATATACAAGGTATTAAGTTGGAGATGAATGCTCATATCTTATGGAAAATTATCACAAGGGAAGGTCTCAAAAAACGAATTTCTTATGGGAAATAACAAAGTGATGAGGGTAAACAGCTAGCAGCAGTAGGATGCCATACCAATATACAGGGTGGTACTAGACATACTTTTATGGGAAAATAAAGGGGGTAAATAAACAGGACGCTATACATGGTGGGTCTAAACCAGTAGGATGCCATACCAATATACAGGGTGGTACTAAACATACTTTTATGGGAGGCGAGGGTAAACATAAAAGTGGTGGGGGTAAATAAACAGGACGCCCGACATTAGATTTTAATATCGGGCTCCTTGAGCGTACTTTTGAGGGGCCCCTTTGCTATATTTAATGTTAAGACATGGTAGCGTTGAACTAATGTATAGAACAAGCGGAAGCGGTCGTTCTAAAAGATGACCCTATTATACTTCAAACAACGTATTTTAAAGTGGAAGAGGGTACCGTAGTCTTAAATTGTTATACGAAGTCTCAGACTCATTGGTAGGATATATAGCAAGAAAAAATAAGGGGTCACGTACCAATATATATTATAAGTTGGAGAGTAATACCCATTTCTTATGTCATCTACAGGGACCCGTACCAATATATACATTAAGTTGGAGAATAATACCCATTTCTGATGGAAAATAACAAAGTGGTGGTATAACTATTTACACCACATACGAATTAAAATATTATGTGGTAGGTTTTATATCAAGAAAAATAATATTGGTAGGCTTTATAGCACGAAAAATAAAACACAGTATTATAAATAATATATATATAATAATAAAATAATAATAAAATAATTTGACTGTCGGCTGTGGTGATGGTGGACCCCTGGGCTGACAATAGCAGCAGCACCAGCCGTGACACTATCTGAAACTGAAGCGCAAAATTAAAGTATGTACACGCAACCTCAGTTACCTTATAACCAACCATTTTCAATAAAGAAAACGCCAAGTTATAAAGTAAAGAAATATACAAGTTCTTTCGCCAAAGGGCATCGCCTTTCTTGAAAGCGCAGAAACACAAACAACCTTTTGAAAATGCAAGATCTTTCGCCAAAGGGCATCCCCTTTCTTGAAAGCGCAGAAACACAAACAACCTTTTGAAAATGCAAGATCTTTCGCCAAAGGGCATCCCCTTTCTTGAAAGCGCAGAAACACAAACAACCAAAGGGCATATAGAGGTGTATACTAAAATGGACTGTGTAATATAACAACTCTAATGTCAATAATAAGGGTATATAGCATTGTTCAAGAAAACGACAGAGATTAGTGTTAAGGAGTTAGAATCTATGGTAAACGTTTTGACTTAATAGTAAAACGGTCTAATAATAGTCAAATAATAATATTGAGAAAACGTTATTCAACGATCTTAGTGTTAAGGAGTTAGAAGTTATTGTAGAGTTAGAAGTTTTTATTTAAGCAGGGTATACACATTATACAACGATTGGTAACTAAGTTAGAGATTAGTGTTAAGGAGTTAGAAGCTTTTATGTAAGCAGGGTATAATAAACATTATTCAACGATCGGTAACTAAGTTAAAGATTAGTGTTAGAATACCCCCGAACGACACCATCTGAATCAACAATTCAACGAATTTTGGAATTTTTCTAAAATTTGACGATAATGAATTTATACCCCGTTTCTCAAAAATTAGATTCAATTCTCGAAATCAATTAACAAAACTCATTCTACCCAAATGATACCACTCACATTTTTCACATAGACAACAACAGAAGACACTATACTCGTATGTAACTCACAACTAACAATTCAACGAATTTTGGAATTTTTCTAAAATTTGACGATAATGAATTTATACCCCGTTTCTCAAAATTAGATCCCATTCTCGAAATCAACACATAAATAGTAGTTACACATTATATATTAGTTTACCTTTTGGTTGTTGGTGGTAATGGTGGTGAAAAGACAACAACAGAAGACACTATATGTAACTCACAACTCACAAATAACAATTCAACGAATTTTGGAATTTTTCTAAAATTTGACGATAATGAATTTATACCCCGTTTCTAATGTCAATAATAAGGGTATATAGCATTGTTCAAGAAAACGACAGAGATTAGTGTTAAGGAGTTAGAATCAATTGTAAACGTTTTGACTTAATAGTAAAACGGTCTAATAATAGAGCTTTTATGTAAGCAGGGTATAAACGTTATTCAACGATCGGTAACTAAGTTAGAGATTAGTGTTAGGATACCCCCGAACGACACCATCTGAATCAACAATTCAACGAATTTTGGAATTTTTCTAAAATTTGACGATAATGAATTTATACCCCGTTTCTCAAAAATTAGATCCAATTCTCGAAATCAATTAACAAAACTCATTCTATTTAAGAAGTCAATATGGTGAGGTGATAAAGAAGAAGAAGATCAGCAATGATATATATATTATAGTTCCACATAAATTTATTGAAAATGTACATACCTGTTGTTTCTGCTATTGCCACAACCACCACCTCCGACATATTTTTGGTGTAAATGGGTCTGCTGGTGTGCTGAAAATAAACAACTGTTGTAAAAGAAACGATATATTATTGCTACTTTAATAGTGTGCTGCAGACAACTCCCTAGATGACGCCACCTACGACTGGTATGAATATATAAATACTAGCCATAAACAAAAAAAACGCATTATCAGTTCAACTATTGTCAGTGAATTAATAAAGTAAGCAAAATTAAGAGAGATCTATCTCATACTGCAAATATAAATCTGTTGTGAATAGTTATTCAAAGAGGTAATTTATCAGTTTAGCCCCTGTAAATTATATATATCTGTTTTTTTTTGATAGTTTAAAGCGGTAATTATTATAATTGTGTCATATTTTTAGAATGGAGAAATACTTGGTTATAAAGGATACTACAAAGTATGTGAAGAAATTTAAATTACGAGGGCGTGTGATGGAGTTTAAATTGAAGGATATACCCAACAACACAGAGCCTATAGCCTGGCTACAAGACGGGATTAATCAGATAGTTGGGAAGGCTACAGAGGGTTTAGTACCTACCGATATGGTTGGAATCAATTTCGGATGTCGTGATTTCAAAAGCGGCGACGGGTGGGTAGCTTTTCAACCACTAAGTTCTGTAAGTTCCAAAGATGTGTGGAGTATTATTTATTCAATATACCAATCAAACGCTACAGCTGTGAACACGGACACATTTTGCCTTGGTGTTACAAGTGTTAGAATGCCTGCGGGAACCGGAAAGGCTAGACAGTATGACACGTTTGAAGAGGAGTGTGCAGCTAGAGGTGGTATAATTACTATCAAGAACAAGGATAATCTATGTTTACCACGGGCGCTTGTTGTGGCTAAGGCATTTGTTGACAACGATCCTGACTACGGAAAAGTACGACTCGATATAAACAAAATACAACAACAAAGAGCTATTGCTCTAATGAATGCGGCCCTAGTAGAAATTACTGAAGAGGGTGGGGGGATACCAGAACTCACCAGGTTCCAAGAACATTTACAGGGGTATAGAATTGTTGTTTATACATATGGTACTAAGGGTCGTGACACTATTTTTAAAGGTGTTGGAGAGGGTAAGGCGTTAAACCTCTTGTATCACAACAGGCATTATAACGTCATCACATCACTAACATCAGCGTTTGTATGTACATATTATTGCGAGAAGTGTAATATTCCTTACGATCATAAGACTAAACACAAATGCGATGGCACGTGCCCCGCCTGTCAGCAGTCACCGACGTGTGTTTCTGACACAAAGGTCAAATGCTTCGAGTGTAATAGAAGTTTTCGCAGCCATCAGTGTTTTGACAACCACAAGACTACTGGGTTATGCGATACAGTAAAATCCTGCCCTCTATGTTTTAAAACATGCAAAAATGATAGAATACACACATGTGGTGAGATTTTCTGCAAGATATGTAGAAAACACCAGCCCTCGCCCCATTTTTGCTACATGCAGCTTAATAAACAGACCCCAAAAGACGACTTCATATTTATATTTTACGATCTGGAGACGCGTCAAGAGAAACGATTGGCCGACGGTTCATACATTCACGAGCCCAATCTATGTGTTTTTAGACAGGTGTGCCATAGCTGTTTAAATTCAGATGCCTTTATTTGTAAGAAATGTGGTGTACGATTACAAATTTTAAAATCGAATAAATGTGTTGAGGGGTTCATGCTTCATATACTAGCAATGAGAAAACAATTTAAACACGTCGTTGTTTTAGCCCACTATGGCGGTGGTTACGATAACCAATTTATTTTAAGTCATATTCTCACTAAAACAGACCTGAAACCTGAACTTATTATGAATGGTACCAAATTAATTATTATGCAGTTAGATAATATTAGATTTATAGATTCGTTAAATTATTTTCCTATGGCTTTGGCGAAACTACCTAAAGCTTTTGGTCTTAAGACCTTAAAGAAGGGCTACTTTCCCCACCTATTCAATACGCTTGAAAACCAAAATTATGTTGGGCCTCTACCAGCTTTAGAGTTTTATAATCCCAACAATCTAAAAGCCGAAGAACGTGATGAATTAATAAAATGGTACAATGAGCATAAGAACGACACGTTTGATTTTCAGAAAGAATTTATTGGCTATTGTGTCTCAGACGTAGAGATTCTGACTGCTGCTTGTGTAAAATTTCGGCAGCTTATTCTAAACAAAAGCAATGTGTGCCCTTTTCTCGAGGCTTCAACTCTCCCATCGACATGTAACCTGGTGTTTCGTCGTAATTACCTTAAGCCCAATACGATTGGAATCATACCAAAGGGTGGTTACAGATGTACTGATAACCAATCAAAAATAGCGCTGCAATGGTTATTATGGCAAGAAATAGAACACGGTATTAATATTCAACACGCTGGAAACGGCAAAGAAGCCGTCCTGGGTGGCTTAAAAGTTGATGGTTATTGCAAAGCGACTAATCAGGTCTTTGAATTCCAAGGGTGCTATTTCCATGGCTGTCCCTCGTGTTTTAAGTATAACAGGGACATCAAACTGCCCGATGGTTCAACACCAAATAGCCGCTATGAAAACACAACGGAGAAAATCTCTCGCCTTAAAAGTATGGGTTACAATGTTGTCGAGTTGTGGGGTTGTCAGTTTGACCGGACCCCGGAAATTATCGAGCGTACAGCACCATTGCTGGGGCCTTTACCTTTAGACCCACGAGACGCATTTTATGGGGGTAGAACAGGAAACTGTGTTAGCTATTATAAATGTAAAGAGGGTGAAAAAATAAAATATGTTGACGTTTGTTCGCTGTATCCATGGGTCAACAAATATGGAAAGTATCCAGTCGGTCATCCGCGCGTGTATGTTGGCAAAGAGTGTAACGAGGTTGATATATTAAAGGTAGAAGGACTAATCAAATGCAAAATTCTACCCCCGACTAACTTGTGTCATCCCGTATTACCATTAAAGATGAACGGAAAGCTAATGTTTGTCTTATGTCGTACATGTGGTAAAACTAACAATTATGACGAGTGTTTACATACAGAGGAAGAAAGGGCACTATTTGGAACATGGGTTAGCGATGAAATTACAAAAGCTCTTGAAAAAGGATACCGCATGCTGGAAATTTACGAAATTTGGAAATATGAAATTGAGCAGTACGACCCTGTTACGAAATCCGGGGGTTTATTTACTACCTATATTAACGATTTTCTACAAATTAAACAGCAAGCTTCTGGCTGGCCCCAGCATTGTCAAACTAAAGAGGAAAAAGATCTGTACCTGGAGGCGTATTTTCAGCAGGAAGGTGTTAGTTTATCGGCTGCAGAAATCGAAAGTAACCCTGCACTCAGGCAGTTGGGAAAATCTGTAATTACTAGTTTCTGGGGCAAATTAGGACAACGCGAAAATCAAAGTAAGACATCTATTGTACATAACTCTGGAGAATTGTTTTCAATGCTGTATAATCCAACCATTATTGTAAATACCGTCCTACCTGTCAATGAATATACGGTGCTGGTCAATTGGGAGCTAAAAGAAGAGGTATATGACCCACTACCCACAGTTAATGTCTGCTTAGCAGCGTACACCACAGCACAGGCTAGGCTCAAACTCTATAGTTATTTGGAGAAGTTGGAAAATAGGGTGTTGTACTACGATACAGACTCTGTGATTTATGTATCACAACCCGAGCAATACGAGGTGCCGCTGGGCGAATTTTTGGGTGAAATGACTGACGAGTTGGGTGGTTTGTATATTACAGAATTTGTTAGTGGTGGTCCCAAGAATTATGCATATAAAGTAGGGTGTAACGACGACGACTGTAAAATTGTGTGTAAAGTTAAGGGTATCTCTTTAACATACGACACTGGTAAACTAATCAATTTTGATACCATCAAAAACATGGTTTTGGAACCTGATTGTGAGTCGGTATACGTACAATCAAACCAGATCCGTCGTACAAAGAAACACGAGGTGGTTACCGTCCCGATACAAAAGAGATATAAACCACTATCTCTAAAGCGCCGATTTTTGGATAATCATACTTCTGTGCCGTATGGGTATAAGCAGCAGAAATTAGATTTGGCTTAATAGTATTTGGCAAAAACCAGGTTTTCGTTGTATATAAAAATACATAATATTTAAATAATTAGTTGTCATGTGTCTATATAAATGTATAATATCAAGAAATATAAATTGTGTAAGCCCTTACTCACTCTAATCTTCAACGAAAACGAGTAAAAGTTCATACGTATCTCCTCAGAAGAAAAACAATTGTAAAATATGTCATGTGTTTTAACATACAGTTAAATATTGAGAATAGGCATTAGGCTACCTTTGGTGAGGTTGCTTTGAAGGGAAACATTTTTAAAATAGTTCCCAAATCGTCACATTTTTCATTAAAGTAAAGTCAGTAGAAAAGAAAACAGATTTGTGTGTTATTCTTATGGAATCTACTCGATTAAACAACATACCAACTTACAATGCTTTGCTGCCAGAATGTCTTTCAAATTATCTCTATCCTACACCTCGTACTTATTATTTCTGCAATAGCGTAATTAAACCGAAATCTGTTTACAACCGAAACACGTGAATATGCTAATTTAAACATAAACTCAATTTCCCCAAGTTTATTTTATTTTAATTTTGTTAAAATAATTTCTTTGTCGAAAAAAATCAATATTAATGAAATTTCATTCAATTCAATTTATTCAAAATCTGGCAACATCTAAGGAAAATTACGAAAAGCGCCGTTGCCACACTTTATTTGAAAAATTCAATCCAATAATTGTTTCCGCAATAGCGTAATCAATCCGAATTCAATTTATACACTCAAAACAACTTCAAATACCTATTTAACCACAAACTTAAATTATCCAAATTTTATTTTCAAATTTCTTTCACAAAAACTTTACTTTCAATTCACTTTCACGAAAATATTCTTCCCGATAAATATTATTACATATTTTATATACTAGGTCAAAATCAATCTGACAACAAAGCAACAATATAGATGAACTATTATTGCAGTGACAATTATGACAAGTGGCATTTTGAAATTAAAAAATAAATTATACCTAATTAATTAAAAAATGTGTATTAAAATATAAACATTTACTTAAAATCATTCCAACATTAGTAATTGTACAATAACTATATTCTTTTAATACCTAATACATATTACCTATTTCTACCTACCGAACATCTTAGTTTATATTGTAAACATCTATTAGTGGTTGCTGCCTACACACCTACATAAATTAAGCATTACCAGATCAAATGTAAGTATTTTTATCATAGAAGCAGCATAATATAAAATATTTTATACTAACTAATCAATTAGGTACGTACACGAAATAGAAACATGGGTACAACTAATAATGTTTCCAAAAGAAAATGAATATTATGTAATCGGAAGCAAGCGACTTGAAATGGTAAACAAGGTTTAAGATAGCTTTCGAATCAATAAAGGTTTCTGAAGTTATATTCTGCTAGAGTTGAAAAGGTGATAATTGTCTAACATATTTATTTAACATAAGTAGTCTAAAAATTCATTTGTCCTGTTTTAGATCAAAGAAGAATAACCCAAAATAGCAGAAATTGTTTTGAAATCAAGCACATAATGTACTGGATGGTATTAACGTGGTATTCCAAGTATTCAGTCAATGAGAGAAACCCATTTATAATTTTGCATTTATATATTTTTTTTTATAAGTAGTGGTAGTAGTAGTGTTTATTTCACCCAATATTAATGTATACAATAATAAGTAATAATAAGTCGTAACATAAAAGTTATTACAGTTTGTTGTTTTTCAAATAAATATTCACTTAACGATCAGCTGGGCAGCTATTCTTGAAAACCAGGGAGTAGAACAATAGTGAGGCGAGGCAAAGTCTATTAAATTAGCACAGCTTTGCCTCACTTCTATGTTCACTTGAACTGATGTGATAAGGGTAATTGCCACTCATTTTCAACATAACTTTTTCAGTTAATTGTCAACGAAGCAAAATGCTTGATAGATAACAAAAGTCAATGTTACCAACATACAAAAAATAAAAACATGTGAACTAGAGGTGTAAGGTAATAAAACTGTCGATAGTGTTTTTGATTCTTTAAATAATCAGCTGTAGCAAAAACGTTAAGTCATGGTAAATATTAAATATACTGTGGTTAAGTGTAGAATAAATTAAAAAAACCATATACAGGGTCATACAGAAAAATATATTAGTTTTACAACGCTTAAATTTTTTAGAGCGAAACAAAAAAGTTAGAAAACTTTTGATTTTTTGTAGTATGTTAGAATGGTTTCATACATTTTTTTATACAGGGTGAAATCATTTTTAGGAAAAATTATTTATTATTATGACAGAGAAAATTCAAATTTTACTGTCAAATTTACTATATGAGATCAGTTTATAAACAAATATATTATAAACATAAAATAATAACTAGAATTACAGGGTGTCCCAAATTTTTTGCCTTAGTGTTAAGAGCACGTTTTTTTAGCAATTCTTTAGAGTGAAACGTACAAATATTAAGAACTTTTACATTTCCAGAATAACCGCCTACAATTTAGATAAAGGGATACTCAAAAATGTTTATATTTATTTTCAAGATTTTCAGGCAAGGTAGAACGTAATAGACAGAAAAACTTTTTAATTTTTTAGTTTTTTAGAATGGTTTCATGAAATTATTGCACAGAATGGCTCAAAAATGTTTCATAAGAATTTTTTTATATATTTTTTCACAGTATTTTTAGTTAGAATGGGGTCATACATTTTTATACAGGGTGTATGTATACAATACTGTTTCCATTTATTTGATCAGGTTTTTAAACCATATTTTCAGCAACAGGTTACTTTTTTTTTATTAATTTATTTAACTTTTGAGTTTTCTTAGTTTGTTAGAGCGGTGTCATAAAATTTATTTATATACAGGGTGTCTCAAATGTAATTTTGTTTATGTGATTAGGTTTTCAACCCATATTTTCAGTTTTTTTTTTATAACCCTCGATGACTTTTGTCATAGACAAGACTACCACAAAACGACTGGGAAATCCCAAAGGGATTTCTTGTATATATCGAGGGTGTAATGCCAAAACCCGGTAAGTGACCAAAATCTCGAAAAACAGATTATTGAAGTAACCTAAGTTATTTTTTCCACTCTATATGATGCAAAATTATTTAAGTCACTCCTGGTGGTAGTTTCATTAAATCTGAATTGATAAAAAGCCAGTAAATACTAATATTCAAAATTTCTATAGAGGCAAATGCATTTATATATACTTACCAATAATTTCTGGCAAACTGGTAAAACTAAAACCCTATAATTTAATTTGTCGGATTGTCTAATGAAAATTTACAATTAATATAGGTTTATCACAACACTATAACTGTTGTTAAAGAGTTTTGACATTATACTATATATCATAAGATCTAGTTAAAATTTGGTAAATCATTTTATTTGCTTTTCCTGTATATTCCATCTGTTTTAAAACTACTAAAAAGTCCTGCGAAAAGCCGCTAAATGGAGTTACAGCTTTCTGGTTTTATATTTCATAGGCGCTTTTAGGAAAAATCGTCTTATACAAAACCCGATAAGTTGCATATAACGTATTTTGCCTGCGTTTTGCATAGTAACTATATGAAATGTGCGTGATAGCCAAAACTAGGTAAATGCGTTTCCTCATACATATTCTCCCAATTAAAAGAACTGGGCAGTGATACATACTATATTATTATAATTATTGATAAAGTATTATATTATATCGTTGGTGTAATTTAAATTTTTTACTATATATGTCTGAACGTACAAGAAGACTTATAAGCTTGGCTTTGAAATGTGTACATGATAGTTCAGGTAAGTTTGTTAGATATTTAGAGTAATTATATGTTTAACCTAAAATAACATAAGTTTGTTTTAAAGTTCTTTGATTTTGATTTGATTTTGATTTGGCAGAATCAGCAATGGTAGATTTGTGTGGAATTTCATCAGAATTGAATGACGTCAATGCAAAATCATAGCTGAAATGGAAGATATAATGGGCAGCAGTTTCAATTTAGACGAACCCATTTCCTTTGCAGGTTTGTTTTTCGAAAGCAAACCTAACTTTAAAATGATAATTATTTTAAAATATTTAACAGCTGATAGATCCATTTTATGGAGAGTATTCTGATGAATCCCACATATCAACCTAGTGATTAAGAAGTATATTTGATAACCGCACGAAACAGATTAATGGCGAAAAGATTTCGTGGATGAAAATTAAAAGAATAAAGTACGTTAAAGGAGAGAAAGATAAAATTTATTTTAATTATGACTTATCAGACAACTTTTTGACCCTAGACATTTCCCAAAATACGAAAGCTGTACCTTTAAGAACTCCTTTAACACGATCAAATTGAAAATATAATTACGAAGAACCAAATGAGTCTATAGTCTCCAAATGTGTGTAATTTCCTAAAACCTTGGCACAGCTTTATGATAGTTCCTTAACCATAAGTATTGCGAAAAAGAAAGATCTGTTGCAATTATGCAAGAAGGACATCATACCTGCAGAATTTCATGGTTGGATAAGCAGCCTTAAAACGTCTGAGGACATTAAAGAACGTATACCAGATCTTGGTATCCATGACGAAACCGATGATGAGTTTGAATGAAAGAGGAGAAGAAGAAGTTCAAATGTTTTATTTTGTTCAATTTGTTATCTTATGATTTATGTGTCCATTACTCTATTAGTTTTTTATACAATAAATTCATCTAACTGTTTTATATTTATCTGTAGTTTTCATTTAAAAGCCATAATTGAAACGGACCTACGTATAAACTTTGGGGATTGATTGGTGATCAATGGACAAATATAATAATACACGATATTGTAATGCGTTATAGTGAGTCCAGCATGGTCCGGATATCCTACAATATGTACCTACCTGAGTTAACATTTTTATATTCCCACAAAATCTTAAGCATACCTATAAGTGCTAAAGAAAAAGCTGAGTGAGATAATGACTGAACCTATACCTAAAATTTTTAAATATCTCTCATGCCAAAACCCTATAAGTGAAGTACAATTATTAATTCTTTTTGATTTAAAAACATAATCTTAACCTTTTTAATAATCGAAAAACCTTAGTTGGAACAAAAAATAAATTACTATTATGTGTAGAAAATTTTAAAAAAATCGATACAACCAGTTTCTAGTTATGATGTTGCAAATGTCTAAAAAAACTTTAAACCCGATTTTCTCTAAAAGTTAATTTTTGTCGTTATCGGGTTTTGGCTTTACACCCTCGATATATAGAATAAGTGTAGACTTAGTAGTCTATTACTAATCAATTTTGGTGTATATTTCTTAATAAATTTTACATAAATACCTAAAGAATGTTATAATCTGTTTCATTTATTAATCCATTTTAATTTCAAACGAACTCAAAATAATAATGGAAATCCTGCATAAAATAAATTAATATCTTTAAAACAGATGTTATAGTAGGGAAATTTATTCCTCTATATCATGGGGAATTAATTTTGTTATATACAAACATATAAAGGTTGAAATTTTCAACTTGAAATATAATGATGAAACGTATAAATATTAGTAAAATGTACTTACCACTGTAACAACGGGAACACTTTGAGAAACGGAGTATAAATTCATTGTCGTCAAATTTTAGAAAATTCGTTGTAGTTAGCGATCATTGAATAACGTTTTCTATACCCTGATTGTCACGTTCCGTAGTATTTATCATGAAAATACTTGTAAAAATCACAGGATATTGATAACTGGTATGTGTTTTTAATCTACGTAATATTTTAATTAATTGTTATTATACATATTTTGAACCACAACGTTAGATACAGGTTGTCCTCTACCGCTAGTTTTGCGCCCATACCTCGCAATGTTGTATGTGGTCTAACTAGTTACACCATCATATTGTTATTTTCCATAAGAAATATTCTCCAACTTATTGTATATATATTGGTACGGTGGCCCCTGTACGTTTAGGGTAACCTGTATAGCGCCCTGTTGATTTACCCCACCAATTTTTATTTTCCATATTGAAAATGGTTGGTTATGAGGTAACTGAGGTTGCGTGTTAATTTTACGCTTCAGTTTCAGATAGTGCCACGGCTGCTGCTGCTGCTGTTGCCAGCCCCTATACATTAAAGGTGTCAATGACCTTATGTTCAACGCTACCATGTCTTAACATTAAATATATTCTTCCGCTTGTTAAGATGTCAGTTAGAAAATATTTAATATAAGTATGCTAAAGGAGTCTGAGACTTCGCTGTTATTAAAAATCTAACATCAGAGTCTACAGTAGAATAAATTCGTATGTGGTGTAACTAGTTATACCACCACTTTGTTATTTTTCCATCAGACATTGTTACTAAAAAAAATCTAACATCAGAGTCTGCAGTAGATGCAGTATAATAGGGTCATGCCTGTTTTAGAACGCCCTCTTCCGCTTGTTAAGATGTCAGTTAGAAAATATTTAATATAAGTATGCTAAAGGAGCCCAATATTAAAAATCTAACATCAGAGTCTACAGTAGAATAAATTCGTTCGTATATGGTGTAAATAGTTATACCACCACTTTGTTATTTTCCATCAGAAATGGGTATTATTCTCCAACTTAATGTATATATTGGTACGGGTCCCTGTAGAGAGAGAGAGAGAGCTGTTGAAAGCTGTTCAGACCAGTTGATGACATAAGAAATGGGTATTACTCTCCAACTTATAATATATATTGGTACGTGACCCCTTATTTTTTCTTGCTATAAATCCTACCAATGAGTCTGAGACTTCGTATAACAATTTAAGACTACGGTACCCTCTTCCACTATACAATAGCAAAACATCAGTTTTTAAATACAACTCAGAATATTGTTTCAAGTTTTTTTTGAAGTATAATAGGGTCATCTTTTAGATCGACCTCTTCCGCTTGTTCTATACATTAGTTCAACGCTACCATGTCTTAACATTAAATATCAGAGCCTACAGTAGAATAATTTCACCTTATAGTTCCACTCTACTATATCTCCACATATACCTGTTAGAAAATATTTAATATAAGTATGCTAAAGGAGCCTGAGACGTCACTGTTATTAAAAATCTAACATCAGAGTCTGCAGTAGATGCTTATAATATATATTGGTACGTGACCCCTTATTTTTTCTTGCTATAAATCCTACCAATGAGTCTGAGACTTCGTATAACAATTTAAGACTACGGTACCCTCTTCCACTTTACAATACGCTGTTTGAAGTATAATAGGGTCATCTTTTAGATCGACCTCTTCCGCTTGTTCTATACATTAGTTCAACGCTACCATGTCTTAACATTAAATATCAGAGCCTACAGTAGAACCTGTTAGAAAATATTTAATATAAGTATGCTAAAGGAGCCTGAGACGTCGCTGTTATTAAAAAATCTAACATCAGAGTCTGCAGTAGAATAGGGTCATGCCTGTTTTAGAACGCCCTCTTCCGCTTGTTAAGATGTCAGTTAGAAAATATTTAATATAAGTATGCTAAAGGAGCCTGAGACTTCGCTGTTATTAAAAATCTAACATCAGAGTCTACAGTAGAATAAAGAAGTCAGAGCCTTCGCTGTATAACAATTTTAGGACTACGGTACCCTCTTCCACTTTTTCAATACATTGTTTGAAGTATACATATGTCAATGACCTTATGTTCAACGCTATCATGTCTTAACATTAAATATAGCAAAGGGGGGGCCCTCAAAAGTACGCTCAAGGAGCCCGATATTAAAAAAATCTAACATCAGAGCCTGCAGTAGACTGTTAGCGTGTACATACTTTAATTTTACGCAGAAAATATTTAATATAAGTATGCTAAAGGAGTCAGAGCCTTCGCTGTATAACAATTTTAGGACTACGGTACCCTCTTCCACTTTTTCAATACATTGTTTGAAGTATATTTAATATAAGTATGCTAAAGGAGTCTGAGACTTCGCTGTTATTAAAAATCTAACATCAGAGGCTACAGTAGAATAAAGAAGTCAGAGCCTTCGCTGTATAACAATTTTAGGACTACGGTATCCTCTTCCACTTTTTCAATACATTGTTTGAAGTATACGTCTTTTAGAACGACCTCTTCCGCTTGTTCTATACATTAAAGGTGTCAATGACCTAACACTAATGGGTACCCTGTACGCTCAAGGAGCCCAATATTAAAAATCTAACATCAGAGCCTGCAGTAGAATAATTTCTACCTTATAGTTACACTCTACTATATCTGTTAGAAAATATTTAATAAAAGTATGTTATTTTCCAGAAGAAATAAGTATTATTCTCCAACTTAATACCCCCTCCACTTTCTTTTTGAGGCCTTCCCTTGTGATGATTTTCCATAAGATATGAGCATTAATCTCCAACATAATACCTTGCGTCAGAACCCCGCTCTGTTTTGTGTCTAACTGTATATAACTTTAAAATTTCACTTTGGACTATGTGTGTTATGTTGTCGTATCATGTCCTCTGTCTGGAGTTGAAAAGCTGTTCAGACCAGTTGAAAGCAGTTGAAAAGCTGTTCGGACCTAAAAATCTAACATCAGAGTCTGATATGTCGTCAGAACCCCGCATGTTTAGACCCACTATGTATAGCGTCCTATTTATTTACCCCCTTTATTTTCCCATAAAAGTATGTCTAGTACCACCCTGTATATTGGTATGGCATCCTACTGCTGCTAGATGTTTGTTTACCCTCATCACTTTGTTATTTCCCATAAGAAATTCGTTTTTTGAGACCTTCCCTTGTGATAATTTTCCATAAGATATGAGCATTCATCTCCAACTTAATACCTTGTATATTGATATGTCGTCAGAACCTCGCATGTTTAGACCCACCATGTATAGCGTCCTGTTTATCTACCCCCACCACTTTTATGTTTACCCTCGCCTCCCATAAAAGTATGTTTAGTACCACCCTGTATATTGGTATGGCATCCTACTGGTTTAGACCCACCATGTATAGCGTCCTGTTTATTTACCCCCTTTATTTTCCCATAAAAGTATGTCTAGTACCACCCTGTATATTGGTATGGCATCCTACTGCTGCTAGCTGTTTGTTTACCCTCATCACTTTGTTATTTCCCATAAGAAATTCGTTTTTTGAGACCTTCCCTTGTGATAATTTTCCATAAGATATGAGCATTCATCTCCAACTTAATACCTTGTATATTAATATGTCGTCAGAACCTCGCATGTTTAGACCCACCATGTATAGCGTCCTGTTTATTTACCCCCACCACTTTTATGTTTACCCTCGCCTCCCATAAACGTATGTTTAGTACCACCCTGTATATTGGTATGGCAGCCTACTGGTTTAGACCCACCATGTATAGCGTCCTGTTTATTTACCCCCTTTATTTTCCCATAAAAGTATGTCTAACACCACCCTGTATATTGGTATGGCATCCTACTGCTGCTAGATGTTTGTTTACCCTCATCACTTTGTTATTTCCCATAAGAAATTCGTTTTTTGAGACCTTCCCTTGTGATAATTTTCCATAAGATATGAGCATTCATCTCCAACTTAATACCCCCTCCACTTTCTTTTTTTTTTTTGAGGCCTTCCCTTGTGATGATTTTCCATAAGATATGAGCATTAATATCCAACTTAATACCTTGTATATTGATATGTCGTCAGAACCTCGCATGTTTAGACCCACCATGTATAGCGTCCTGTTTATTTACCCCCTTTATTTTCCCATAAAAGTATGTTTAGTACCATAGATATTGGTATAGCATCCTACTGCTGCTAGATGTTTGTTTACCCTCATCACTTTGTTATTTCCCATAAGAAATTCGTTTTTTGAGACCTTCCCTTGTGATAATTTTCCATAAGATATGAGCATTAATCTCCAACTTAATACCTTGTATATTGATATGTCGTCAGAACCTCGCATGTTTAGACCCACCGTGTATAGCGTCCTGTTTATTTACCCCCACCACTTTTATTTTCCCATAAAAGTATGTTTAGTACCACCCTGTGTATTGGTGGCGTCCTACTGCTGCTAGATGTTTGTTTACCCTCGCCACTTTGTTATTTTCCATAAGAAATTCATTTTTTTTTGAGACCTTCCCTTGTGATGATTTTCCATAAGATATGAGTATTAATCTCCAACATAATACTTTGCGTCAGAACCCCGCTCTGTTTGTGTCTAACTGTATATAACTTTAAAATTCACTTTGGACTATGTGTGTTATGTTGTCGTATCATGTCCTCTGTCTGGAGTTGAAAAGCTGTTCAGACCAGTTGAAAGCAGTTGAAAAGCTGTTCGGACCAGTTGAAAGCAGTTGAAAAGCTGTTGAAAGCAGTTGAAAAAGCTGTTCGGACCAGTTGAAAGCGGTTGAAAAGCTGTTGAAAGCAGTTGAAAAAGCTGTTCAGACCAGTTGATAAAGCTGTTCAAAGCGGTTGAAAAGCTGTTCAGACCAGTTCAAACCAATTGGGTTAGGGGAGGCTGGGTTAGGTCAGGTTAAACTCTCTCTCTCTCTCTCTGATTTAAAAAGTCTTTACAATATTTGGTGTGTATGTGTGTGTGTCTGTTTTATTTCATACACAATTGGTGAGTGTAGTGCCAAACTAATCTAATATTTATTAATTTAGATGTGTCCGTTTGTCTGTTTTGTGTCTAACTGTATATAACTTTAAAATTGGACTATGTGTGTTATCACCACCCCGGGGCCAAAGAGGTCAAATAAATATTAGATTAGCTTGCTGTGTGCATACCAAAATAACCATATCAATTTTAACATTCTTTGTACACGTCACAGTTACGTGAACATGTACTATGCCATTGTCTCTCCAGTTCAACCACGTCGCCCGGTTAGCGTCGAGACCCTAAGGTGAATTGATACAATGAAAATGAATATGGATTACTTTAGAAAATATACGCTAAAGATCTCTCCCCCTGGTACCCATATACCTAAGGATAAGTAAGGTTAGGTTGAGCAATTTGAGTCTCTCTTGAGTGAGGCATACACTAAAACTTGTACACCAAGGCTGGGGGCTGCTCTCTTTTCTATATGTGGTTTATAATAGACTCTGTGCAGCAGGTATCGTCACAGTCACGTGAACATGTACTATGCTATTGTCTCTCCAGTTCAACCACTACAATCTTTTTCTTTAATTGTTAAAATCAAAATGGTCGTCGTCCGGTTAGCGTCGAGACCCTAAGGTGAATTATTGATACGATGAAAATGAATATGGATTACTTTAGAAAATATACGCTAAAGATCTCTCCCCCTGGTACCCATATACCTAAGGATAAGTAAGGTTAGGTTGAGCAATTTGAGTCTCTCTTGAGTGAGGCATACACTAAAACTTGTACACCAAGGCTGGGGGCTGCTCTCTGTTCTATATATGGTTTATAATAGACTCTGTGCAGCAGGTATATGGTTGATAAAATACGCTAAAGCTTCCGCCAGGAGCAAATTTGAGACCCTATATACGCTAAAATCTAACTACCGCTGACGGTGCTTTCTTTTTCTATATATGGTTGATAATATTACGGTTTGTACAGCTCTCTTTTTCTATGGTTTCGTACGTTCAAGCTTCCTGGGGCCTAAGCCAGCCACGCCTGAGCAAGACTGCCACCGGCTTTTAAAGAATATTTATCACGAAGCGCCTATGCTGTAGTCGTTTAGGCGTTTAACTTATACACCAAGAGCCCAGGTTCGACTCCCGGTTAGATATCTTTTAATATTCCAAAAAGAGACCCACATATTTATACGGCTTTTAAAGAATATTTATCACGAAGCGCCTATGCTGTAGTGGTTTAGGCGTTTAACTCATACACCAAGAACCCGAGTTCGACTCCCTGGTATAATAAAACAATCTTTTTTGATATTCAAAATAAATAAATAAATCGACCGCTGCCGAAACTGGTGGGAGTGGAGGGAGGTCTCTCAGGTGCCGCCATACCTACTAACAAGACACAAATCAGTTCTTGAATTGTCCTAATGCGTACCAATTGAGAACGGTGTGTAGGTAGCGCTATTTTTCTAATACTAATTGTGAAGAAAACGTATAACGTATAAAGTTTGTCTTTAAAGTTTTGTTGATGTAGAAATGTAGTAGGTATTCGTATTGTCACGAACAAACTTTATCATGTAAATTTTAAAGTGTAGTTGGCATTTTCTCACCAAGTTTTTTTAAGCTGTACGAAGTTTCTTGATGTGAAATGTTGTGGTTCAAATCCGGGTCGAAGCTGACCAATTTAAATGTTGGGATTTCAACATTTAAGAGTTGTTTCTTCGATGAAATTTGGACCAATGCTGCATTCTTTGGATTGTAGTGAATAAATCAACTTGTTGAACACAAAACTTATATTTATTTCACTAATATTAACAAACACACATTTACGGGGTCCAATAATTATTTACAATAGTTTAAATCTAATAATAACAACTAAAGGTTACAAAACATTTAAGTAATTCTATATTATTGAATATTACAAGAAATCCCTTTGGGATTTCCCAGTCGTTTTGTGGTAGTTTTATCTATGAAAAAAGTCATTGAGGGTTGCAAAAAAAAAGTAAGTTTTTCCTAAAAATAATGGTTAGTTAAGTCGTTGCGGCATGTCAACAAATAATTTATCAAAGTTTACGGTGATAACCCTATTTTATATGATTGTACACTTATCTTCCGGTATATATTCTTTTTCAAGTTCCATTCTGTCTTTTACAGTAATATTTTTGCACATTTTTGGAAATTATTGTATTTATACGTTGTTTTACTATAGACAGTATACCTAGTACATGTTAATTATTATGACAGATGGATTTATGTTATAACTTGACACTATGGAAAACCTCTACTTCTTTGGTGGTGGAGTTCAGTGTATTTGCATTATTTTTTAGATAAGTAAGCATCAGTTTTGACTGGAAATTTTCATATAAGGTTTGTTAGCTAGGTACTTCCAATACAAACAATTATTTATTGATATCGAAATATTTTTGTGTGGAGTAGCTGTCACAATTTATATGATATTTGGAATAGTGATATTTATAAAAGGAACGTAGTATGTGTGACGTGAGTCATATTTTTAAAGATTAATAGAATTTATGAATTTGTACGTCATTCTTTACACGATTGCGACTAAAAATATACGAAATTGCTTCTCCCATATGTTTTTATAAGAATATAGTCATGAAAATGGTTTTCAAAGAAAAATCGACAAATTCCAATATAGTTGCGCCTCTAGTTTCACGTCATAATTTGCTAATATTTCTAACGTTGGTGTCACTTATTTTAGTTTCATTGACACTTCTAGTTTCACGTCATAATTTGGTTTTGGTCAGAATGTTTTTTCTAACGCTTGTGTCAAATAGTTTATTATTTCCTTTGTTTACATTCATAATCTAAAAGTTTTCGGCATTATTTTCATGTTTAAGATCAATTTCTATCAACATGTTGTATATTGTAGTGTTATAAAAAGGTTATTCGAAATAGTTGTAGTAAATTTAGAAGTTGTCATTGTGTATTTAAAGTAATTTTAGTGAAAAAGTGATAATAACCTAAATAATCTAAAGTGACAGTGCCATGAAAGCCGTCAGATGGATGGATGTGATCAAATGTTTGTGATAGCTCAAGACGAATAGTTGATATCTCCCTCTGCGTCACACACTTAAATGAACTATGTAGATATAATTAAATTAATTGATTAAATAGTGAAACCGCATTAAATCACAGTTGAAAAGTGCCTAGTTCCCGTGAGAAAAAAATAAATTTTCCATTTGTATTGTGGTGCGATCCATCCTGGCAGCGGATTCGCAGATCGCTTACCCTAACTTTTGCCAATTTTGCAGCTTTTCGACGACAAAGACAGCGCTACAGAATTTATAATTATTAACAAGAAATCCCTTCGGGATTTCCCAGTCGTTGTGTGGTAGTTTTATCTATAAAAAAAGTCATTGAGGGTGGCAAAAAAAATCAAAAAAAAAAAATTTCAAGGAAAAAAATGTTTCTATTATTAAAAAAAAATTAAAAAAAAAAAATTTAAAAAAAAAAATTTCAAAAAAAAAATTTTAAAAAAAAAAATTAAAAAAAAAAAATTTCAAAAAAAAATAATTCAAAAATTAATTAAAAAAAAGTATTGCCAGAGCTGAAAATCTGAAAATGTTTCTATCTATTATTGAAAATAAATAGAAACATTTTTAAAATAAAATAAAATAAAGAAATACATTTTTGATTCACCCTGTATATAAATTTGAGCTTATAGTTTAACTTTTAAAAAAATCTTGATTTGAAATCTAAAGAAATCAAAAAATTATTCAAAATATTTCACCTTAACAAAATAAAGAAATACATTTTTGGTTCACCCTGTATATAAATTTGAGCTTATAGTTTAACTTTTAAAAAAATCTTGATTTGAAATCTAAAGAAATCAAAAAATTATTCAAAATATTTCACTTTAACAAAATAAAGAAATACATTTTTGATTCACCCTGTATATAAATTTGAGTTTATAGTTTAACTTTCAAAAAATCTTGATTTGAAATCTAAAGAAATCAAAAAGTTATTCAAAATATTTCACCTTAACAAAATAAAGAAATACATTTTTGATTCACCCTGTATATAAATTTGAGCTTATAGTTTAACTTTTAAAAAATCTTGATTTGAAATCTAAAGAAATCAAAAAGTTATTCAAAATATTTCACCTTAACAAAATAAAGAAATACATTTTTGATTCACCCTGTATATAAATTTGAGCTTATAGTTTAACTTTCAAAAAATCTTGATTTGAAATCTAAAGAAATCAAAAAGTTATTCAAAATATTTCACCTTAACAAAATAAAGAAATACATTTTTGATTCACCCTGTATATAAATTTGAGCTTATAGTTTAACTTTCAAAAAATCTTGATTTGAAATCTAAAGAAATCAAAAAATTATTCAAAATATTTCACCTTAACAAAATAAAGAAATACATTTTTGATTCACCCTGTATATAAATTTGAGCTTATAGTTTAACTTTCAAAAAATCTTGATTTGAAATCTAAAGAAATCAAAAAGTTATTCAAAATATTTCACCTTAACAAAATAAAGAAATACATTTTTGATTCACCCTGTATATAAATTTGAGCTTATAGTTTAACTTTCAAAAAATCTTGATTTGTAATCTAAAGAAATCAAAAAGTTATTCAAAACAATACTATTTCACCTTAACAAAATAAAGAAATACATTTTTGATTCACCCTGTATATAAATTTGAGCTTATAGTTTAACTTTCAAAAAATCTTGATTTGAAATCTAAAGAAATCAAAAAGTTATTCAAAATATTTCACCTTAACAAAATAAAGAAATACATTTTTGATTCACCCTGTATATAAATTTGAGCTTATAGTTTAACTTTTAAAAAAATCTTGATTTGAAATCTAAAGAAATCAAAAAGTTATTCAAAACAATACTATTTCACCTTAACAAAATAAAGAAATACATTTTTGATTCACTCTGTATATAAATTTGAGCTTATAGTTTAACTTTCAAAAAATCTTGATTTGAAATCTAAAGAAATCAAAAAGTTATTCAAAATATTTCACCTTAACAAAATAAAGAAATACATTTTTGATTCACCCTGTATATAAATTTGAGCTTATAGTTTAACTTTCAAAAAATCTTGATTTGAAATCTAAAGAAATCAAAAAGTTATTCAAAATATTTCACCTTAACAAAATAAAGAAATACATTTTTGATTCACCCTGTATATAAATTTGAGCTTATAGTTTAACTTTCAAAAAATCTTGATTTGAAATCTAAAGAAATCAAAAAGTTATTCAAAACAATACTATTTCACCTTAACAAAATAAAGAAATACATTTTTGATTCACCCTGTATATAAATTTGAGCTTATAGTTTAACTTTCAAAAAATCTTGATTTGAAATCTAAAGATATCAAAAAATTATTCCAAATATTACTATTTCGCCTTAACAAAATAAAGAAATACATTTTTGATTCACCCTGTATATAAATTTGAGCTTATAGTTTAACTTTCAAAAAATCTTGATTTGAAATCTAAAGAAATCAAAAAGTTATTCAAAACAATACTATTTCACCTTAACAAAATAAAGAAATACATTTTTGATTCACCCTGTATATAAATTTGAGCTTATAGTTTAACTTTCAAAAAATCTTGATTTGAAATCTAAAGAAATCAAAAAGTTATTCAAAACAATACTATTTCACCTTAACAAAATAAAGAAATACATTTTTGATTCACCCTGTATATAAATTTGAGCTTATAGTTTAACTTTCAAAAAATCTTGATTTGAAATCTAAAGAAATCAAAAAGTTATTCAAAACAATACTATTTCACCTTAACAAAATAAAGAGATACATTTTTGATTCACCCTGTATATAAATTTAAAGTGTACGTTAAAAATTTCTAAAGATTTAAAAGTTTTTCGATTGCAATCTACTTTAGACAAAATTAAAGAGCATCGAAAAGTGTCTTATTCCATAGATGAGGTTATGCAACCGTAAATACCATAATGATGTGTTGGAGGTTGCATAAGCATAAGATATTAAATAAAGGTCATTGATTGGTTTGGGTTGTAGCCTGTCTGCACATACTCAACTCCTCCCACTTCACGGGTCATTGAACTTTTTTGCATTATTAATTGAAATTGTAACCTTTCTGGTGGGAATAAATTTTACTACTCTGCCAGATTTAGTTCATGTGAATAGCAGTAAAATAAAAATAAGTATAAATTATTAGTTTTTTTACATAAAATAATGTTTTAATATTTGTTATATTATTGTGGGAGTTGCGTAAATTAAATTTGTTGGAAAATTGAGTATCTAATCATATTCCATGTGTAAATATATTGCGTGAAACTATGAGGAATATGTTTATGATGAAAGTGTTCAAATAAAGTGTGGCAACCGCGATTTTCGCAATTTTTCTAGGTTATTGATGTACAAAGTGTCGAAGAATTTCCAACATTTTTAGTTTACAATTAAAAATGTAATAAAGGGCCGTATCATACCGTAAAAGTGCACTCCTGTGTTTAGAACAGTGCCTAGTATAAATCAAAATGCTTTCATTGTATGTGTGGATGCTGCAAAAAGGTAAATTTATTGATTTAGTAGTAGCATTTTTTGCAGTTTTGTACTGTTGTTTTCTTGAATTTCCTCGTAGAAAAAGTTATTCACCTCCTTCTCACACTTTAATTACGTTTGTGCAGAGGTAAATAAATGATTAAAATACATAATTTTAATGCATTGAATCAGCTTTGATATATAGCCTATCGGGTGATGCAAAAAATAAAGTTGCCATATAGGAAACACTGTTGGAACGCCTCCGGCGTTCCTTTGCGTTTATTCGCACACAACTTTGTGCTTTTTTTCCTCATTTTAGAAAGAAACGCGAAGATCACTCGTTATTATATATTAACAAGAAATCCCTTCGGGATTTCCCAGTCGTTGTGTGGTAGTTTTATCTATAAAAAAAGTCATTGAGGGTGGCAAAAAAAATGAAAAAAAAATCAAAAAAAAAAAATTTCAAGGAAAAAAATGTTTCTATTATTAAAAAAAAATTAAAAAAAAAATTTTTAAAAAAAAATAATTCAAAAATTAATTAAAAAAAGTATTGCCAGAGCTGAAAATCTGAAAATGTTTCTATCTATTATTGAAAATAAATAGAAACATTTTTGAGTTACCCCGTAGAAAACCTCTAGGAGCATATAGTTTAACTTTCAAAGAAATCTTGAATTGAAATCCAAAGAAATCAAAAAATTATTCAAAATATTACTATTTCGCCTTAACAAACTAAAGAAATACATTTTTGATTCACCCTGTATATAAATTTGAGCTTATAGTTTAACTTTTAAAAAAATCTTGATTTGAAATCTAAAGAAATCAAAAAATTATTCAAAATATTTCACCTTAACAAAATAAAGAAATACATTTTTGATTCACCCTGTATATAAATTTGAGCTTATAGTTTAACTTTTAAAAAAATCTTGATTTGAAATCTAAAGATATCAAAAAATTATTCCAAATATTACTATTTCGCCTTAACAAAATAAAGAAATACATTTTTGATTCACCCTGTATATAAATTTGAGCTTATAGTTTAACTTTTAAAAAAATCTTGATTTGAAATCTAAAGAAATCAAAAAGTTATTCAAAACAATACTTTTTCACCGTAAAAAAATAAAGAAATACATTTTTGATTCACCCTGTATATAAATTTGAGCTTATAGTTTAACTTTCAAAAAATCTTGATTTGAAATCTAAAGAAATCAAAAAGTTATTCAAAACAATACTTTTTCACCGTAAAAAAAAAAAGAAATACATTTTTGATTCACCCTGTATATAAATTTGAGCTTATAGTTTAACTTTCAAAAAATCTTGATTTGAAATCTAAAGAAATCAAAAAGTTATTCAAAACAATACTATTTCACCGTAAAAAAATAAAGAAATACATTTTTGATTCACCCTGTATATAAATTTGAGCTTATAGTTTAACTTTTAAAAAAATCTTGATTTGAAATCTAAAGAAATCAAAAAGTTATTCAAAACAATACTTTTTCACCGTAAAAAAATAAAGAAATACATTTTTGATTCACCCTGTATATAAATTTGAGCTTATAGTTTAACTTTCAAAAAATCTTGATTTGAAATCTAAAGAAATCAAAAAGTTATTCAAAACAATACTTTTTCACCGTAAAAAAATAAAGAAATACATTTTTGATTCACCCTGTATATAAATTTGAGCTTATAGTTTAACTTTCAAAAAATCTTGATTTGAAATCTAAAGAAATCAAAAAGTTATTCAAAACAATACTATTTCACCGTAAAAAAATAAAGAAATACATTTTTGATTCACCCTGTATATAAATTTGAGCTTATAGTTTAACTGTCAAAAAATCTTGATTTGAAATCTAAAGAAATCAAAAAGTTATTCAAAATATTTCACCTTAACAAAATAAAGAAATACATTTTTGATTCACCCTGTATATAAATTTGAGCTTATAGTTTAACTTTCAGAAAATCTTGATTTGAAATCTAAAGAAATCAAAAAGTTATTCAAAACAATACTATTTCACCTTAACAAAATAAAGAAATACATTTTTGATTCACCCCGTATATAAATTTAAAACCTATGCTAAAAATTTCTCTTTTAAAGAAAATAAAGTCACCTATCGTGTTAAAAAAAATGGTAAAAAAATAGAGAAATACATTTTTGATTCACCCTGTATATAAATTTAAAGCCTATGCTAAAAATTTCTCTTGTAAAGAAAATAAAGTCACCTATCGTGTTAAAAAAAATGGTAAAAAAATAGAGAAATACATTTTTGATTCACCCCGTATATAAATTTAAAACCTATGCTAAAAATTTCTCTTTTAAAGAAAATAAAGTCACCTATCGTGTTAAAAAAAATGGTAAATACCTACTATAAATATATTAGTTTGGTATTTTAAATCTGCTAGCCTAAAAATGGCTGCCGATCATCATTTTATAAACCTACCACATCTGTCTATTTGAAAATCGTTGGTGTTCAATTAACGTTAACGTTAATAGCGGCGGACGTTGATTTTAGGACTATCTGTCTATCTATTTTGGCTTCGTTGGTTTGTCATAATTTGGCAGAATTTTGTTCTGACGTTGGTGTCCCTTATTTTTGTTTGGTTGACACTTCTAGTTTCACGTCATAAATAAATAGGTTATATTATGGGGCTTGGAGGTTAAAAGTAAACAGTAGTAGTATGCATTGTAACTATATTTGATAAAAATAAACTGTGCTGGCTGTATCCTACTGTGAAAGGGCAAGAGGCCAATAATAGTTAGTACTCGCTTAGGCGGTAACTTAAAAAAAAAAACGAAATAACTTGAAGCATTCAAAATATGGACCTACAGGCAAGAGACAGAAATCAATTTGGAAATGGAAATTTGGTCGTCAGCATCCGCTAATAATAATAATACGTGGTGTATAAAATAAAAAGTGTAGTTAATTCTATATTGATTTGTTGTGTTTACGGTTTATAATTTTTGTATAAAAACATGATAAGTACTATTTACACAGAATATTATTTATTCTGTGCTATTTATATGAATATATATAATGGCTATACTTACTTTAAGACTTAAACTTAACAAAATTACGTACCTATTTTGTTTCATTGAATGTTTTTGATCTAGGTCATCATCTGTAATTAGTTTTTGGACAAAAACAGGTAGGTAGGTAGGTAATGAGACTTGTATTTTATCCAGTTATTTGTAACGTAAGAATAAATTCGGTATCAGGAAATTAAAACTAAATGTAGGCATTTTAATTTAATTTAGTAGTGGAATTTGTAAATTAAAAAAGAAACCCTAATTTTTTGGTAAATAAATCGTAAGATAAACAATATGACGTCATCCAAAACATATGATCAAATTCTCTCGGTCTTAGCTTAAATACGTACGTCGTACGTATGACGTCATTTTAAATAATAGCATTGTTCCACAGATGACAATAAGTCCACTTATATCAAGCTGCGAATATTTGTGATTAAGTGAAGCAAAATTTGTCACGCAATGAGATAAACAAAGACAAATAATACTGCTTTAATTCACATGCAGCCAGCGTAAGTATGCACCTACAGATATTGTGAAATCCGTTTATATAACAGATAACGTAGGCAACACTGTCCTAATGTACGTAGTTGGTTATGCTACCCTTCACCACCTGATCTATTATAGGAATGTAGTAACGACGTACGTATGAATATCTACTTTCTTGACGAATGGAGAACCTTTGTATAAAATTAGCCAGCTAAGTACCGTACGTCGTTAGTTATTTGGAAACTATCCTGACCCTGACCGGATGAAATTGACCTAGTAACCTTTATTTTAGCTGTCCTAAAATAGTACAACATTTATTTTATTAATATAATATACTAAATTTAATTAATTAATTAAACAGGTAAAGTTAGGTATAATACGAAAATTGTAAATCTATAATAAAATTAGTCAGCTAAGTACGTACGTCATTAGTTATTTGGAAACAACCCTGACCGAGATCAATAAGATGAAATTGACCTAGTAACCTTTAGTTTAGTTTCAAACAAATCTAAATAATAATAATAATGTACCTACCTTCCTTTTTATAAACTTCATTAATAAGTACAACATATACGACATACCTACCTAGGTATCTCAAACAAATTCTTCCTGATAAATGGATTATAAAAACTGTAAATTGTAATTGTTGGTATTTTCTGATCGAGAATAAGTTTCAGTAAATAGTAGATACTTAGTTTTACAAAGTACTCACGTTGTTAAAAGCATATTTATGTAGCTGGATGCAAAAAATGTTGTCTGTATTGTGGCCTTTTTATAGACTTCATTAATAAAAAAAATAACTCTACTTGTAATTGTTTGTTGCCAGTGATAGATCTCGGGTAAAAGTAGGTACTTCCTTACTTGCATTGTTTTTGTATATTTCTGTATCTATCACTTTGGAATTACATATAATAACGAGCGTACAGTCCGTTTCTTTCTAAAATGGGGAAAAAAAGCACAAAGTTGTGTGCGAATAAACGCAAAGGAACGCCGGAGGCGTTCCAACAGTGTTTCCTATATGGCAACTTTATTTTTTGCATCACCCGATAGGCTATATATCAAAGCTGATTCAATGCATTAAAATTATGTATTTTAATCATTTATTTACCTGTGCAGAAACGATATTTTAGCGTGACAAGGAGGTAAATACGATTTTCTACGAGGAAATTCAAGAAAAAAGCATTATAAAGTACTGCTATTACTTTGAAATAAATACCTGTTTTGGTGCTGTGTTTAGGTACAAAAACAATTTTAAAGTTACGTACAAGCATATTTGGTACGCCACTGTGCCTTTTCCATATCCTATATTTTCAATTATTGCGTTTTTCGTTCATTTTTATTAATCTATCAAACCTTAAATGCGACTGGTATATTCCTTAAAATTGACAAATCTAATTTAGTTCAGCTGTCACACATAACGTTCTTTTACATTTTTCCAAATAAATATACAATGACACTCTTTAAAAACACATGTTAAATATAAAGAACAAAATTTAAAAGACACTGATATACGCAGCATTTGCAATATTACTTACAAAATGTGCGAAAAACCACATAAAATCATACCGATGACACCCATTTTTGCCTTCAATATAGAGGCGACACTAACGACCACCACACAGGAAATGAACATTATGTTTCATTTGGCTATGATGCCTATCCTTTTCACAAACAAACACATTCAAATTCTTTCATCCATTGCAATTGAAAATAATACATACATACATAACCTATAAAATACTGCCATGAACAGTGAAGGCTTATCTAATTTTTTAACAACTGCTTTAATTCCAAATCTAATTATCCCAGAGAGTGATTTTGCAGAATGTGGCCCAATATGGCAACAATGGCGCACATCGTTTTCGATTCGACTTATTTCGTGATCAGTCACTCCAATTTTGCAAATGGCCACTCATCATAAACTTCCGCAAAGAACAACAACAATAAACACAAATTATCGAAATTAATAAACATTAGTAAATATAGCATACACACTTGCACAGTAAGTAGTTTAATACAAATACATAATAGGTATTCAATATTTCAGGCAAACATTTGTTGTTGTTAGCTACCTACTAGGTATATTATGATCAAAACAAACAGGCTAATATTTTTAAAATTAAAACATTATACCTACCACATCACAACCGTAAGTAACAAATACAAACAACATAATATTGTTATTCCAAAGTGATAGATACAGAAATATACAAAAACAATGCAAGTAAGGAAGTACCTACTTTTACCCGAGATCTATCACTGGCAACAAACAATTACAAGTAGAGTTATTTTTTTATTAATGAAGTCTATAAAAAGGTCACAATACAGACAACATTTTTTGCATCCAGCTACATAAATATGCTTTTAACAACGTGAGTACTTTGTAAAACTAAGTATCTACTATTTACTGAAACTTATTCTCGATCAGAAAATACCAACAATTACAATTTACAGTTTTTATAATCCATTTATCAGGAAGAATTTGAGATACCTAGGTAGGTATGTCGTATATGTTGTACTTATTAATGAAGTTTATAAAAAGGAAGGTAGGTACATTATTATTATTATTTAGATTTGTTTGAAACTAAACTAAAGGTTACTAGGTCAATTTCATCTTATTGATCTCGGTCAGGGTTGTTTCCAAATAACTAATGACGTACGTACTTAGCTGACTAATTTTATTATAGATTTACAATTTTCGTATTATACCTAACTTTACCTGTTTAATTAATTAATTAAATTTAGTATATTATATTAATAAAATAAATGTTGTACTATTTTAAGACAGCTAAAATAAAGGTTACTAGGTCAATTTCATCCGGTCAGGGTCAGGATAGTTTCCAAATAACTAACGACGTACGGTACTTAGCTGGCTAATTTTATACCAAAGACCTTACTAACACAGTATTATTATGATGTATGTATGTATTATTAAGGTCTTTGTTTTATACAAAGGTTCTCCATTCGTCAAGAAAGTAGATATTCATACGTACGTCGTTACTACATTCCTATAATAGATCAGGTGGTGAAGAGTAGCATAACCAACTACGTACATTAGGACAGTGTTGCCTACGTTATCTGTTATATAAACGGATTTCACAATATCTGTAGGTGCATACTTACGTTGGCTGCATGTGAATTAAAGCAGTATTATTTGTCTTTGTTTATCTCATTGCGTGACAAATTTTGCTTCACTTTATCACAAATATTCGCAGCTTGATATAAGTGGACTTATTGTCATCTGTGGAACAATGCTATTATTTAAAATGACGTCATACGTACGACGTACGTATCTAAGCTAAGACCGAGAGAATTTGATCATATGTTTTGGATGACGACATATTGTTTATCTTACGATTTATTTACCAAAAAATTAGGGTTTCTTTTTTAATTTACAAATTCCACTACTAAATTAAATTAAAATGCCTACATTTAGTTTTAATTTCCTGATACCGAATTTATTCTTACGTTACAAATAACTGGATAAAATACAAGTCTCATTACCTACCTACCTACCTGTTTTTGTCCAAAAACTAATTACAGATGATAACCTAGATCAAAAACATTCAATGAAACAAAATAGGTACGTAATTTTGTTAAGTTTAAGTCTTAAAGTAAGTATAGCCATTATATATATTCATATAAATAGCACAGAATAAATAATATTCTGTGTAAATAGTACTTATCATGTTTTTATACAAAAATTATAAACCGTAAACACAACAAATCAATATAGAATTAACTACACTTTTTATTTTATACACCACGTATTATTATTATTAGCGGATGCTGACGACCAAATTTCCATTTCCAAATTGATTTCTGTCTCTTGCCTGTAGGTCCATATTTTGAATGCTTCAAGTTATTTCGTTTTTTTTTTAAGTTACCGCCTAAGCGAGTACTAACTATTATTGGCCTCTTGCCCTTTCACAGTAGGATACAGCCAGCACAGTTTATTTTTATCAAATATAGTTACAATGCATACTACTACTGTTTACTTTTAACCTCCAAGCCCCATAATATAACCTATTTATTTATGACGTGAAATAGAAGTGTCAACCAAACAAAAATAAGGGACACCAACGTCAGAACAAAATTCTGCCAAATTATGACAAACCAACGAAGCCAAAATAGATAGACAGATAGTCCTAAAATCAACGTCCGCCGCTATTAACGTTAACGTTAATTGAACACCAACGATTTTCAAATAGAAAGATGTGGTAGGTTTATAAAATGATGATCGGCAGCCATTTTTAGGCTAGCAGATTTAAAATACCAAACTAATATATTTATAGTAGGTATTTACCATTTTTTTTAACACGATAGGTGACTTTATTTTCTTTAAAAGAGAAATTTTTAGCATAGGTTTTAAATTTATATACGGGGTGAATCAAAAATGTATTTCTCTATTTTTTTACCATTTTTTTTAACACGATAGGTGACTTTATTTTCTTTACAAGAGAAATTTTTAGCATAGGCTTTAAATTTATATACAGGGTGAATCAAAAATGTATTTCTCTATTTTTTTACCATTTTTTTTAACACGATAGGTGACTTTATTTTCTTTAAAAGAGAAATTTTTAGCATAGGTTTTAAATTTATATACGGGGTGAATCAAAAATGTATTTCTCTATTTTTTTACCATTTTTTTTAACACGATAGGTGACTTTATTTTCTTTAAAAGAGAAATTTTTAGCATAGGTTTTAAATTTATATACGGGGTGAATCAAAAATGTATTTCTCTATTTTTTTACAATTTTTTTTAACACGATAGGTGACTTTATTTTCTTTAAAAGAGAAATTTTTAGCATAGGTTTTAAATTTATATACGGGGTGAATCAAAAATGTATTTCTCTATTTTTTTACCATTTTTTTTAACACGATAGGTGACTTTATTTTCTTTAAAAGAGAAATTTTTAGCATAGGTTTTAAATTTATATACGGGGTGAATCAAAAATGTATTTCTCTATTTTTTTACCATTTTTTTTAACACGATAGGTGACTTTATTTTCTTTAAAAGAGAAATTTTTAGCATAGGTTTTAAATTTATATACGGGGTGAATCAAAAATGTATTTCTCTATTTTTTTACCATTTTTTTTAACACGATAGGTGACTTTATTTTCTTTAAAAGAGAAATTTTTAGCATAGGTTTTAAATTTATATACAGGGTGAATCAAAAATGTATTTCTTTATTTTGTTAAGGTGAAATAGTATTGTTTTGAATAACTTTTTGATTTCTTTAGATTTCAAATCAAGATTTTTTTAAAAGTTAAACTATAAGCTCAAATTTATATACAGGGTGAATCAAAAATGTATTTCTTTATTTTGTTAAGGTGAAATAGTATTGTTTTGAATAACTTTTTGATTTCTTTAGATTTCAAATCAAGATTTTTTTAAAAGTTAAACTATAAGCTCAAATTTATATACAGGGTGAATCAAAAATGTATTTCTTTATTTTGTTAATGTGAAATATTTTGAATAATTTTTTGATTTCTTTAGATTTCAAATCAAGATTTTTTGAAAGTTAAACTATAAGCTCAAATTTATATACAGGGTGAATCAAAAATGTATTTCTTTATTTTGTTAAGGTGAAATAGTATTGTTTTGAATAACTTTTTGATTTCTTTAGATTTCAAATCAAGATTTTTTGAAAGTTAAACTATAAGCTCAAATTTATATACAGGGTGAATCAAAAATGTATTTCTTTATTTTGTTAAGCTGAAATAGTATTGTTTTGAATAACTTTTTGATTTCTTTAGATTTCAAATCAAGATTTTTTTAAAAGTTAAACTATAAGCTCAAATTTATATACAGGGTGAATCAAAAATGTATTTCTTTATTTTGTTAAGGCGAAATAGTAATACTTGGAATAATTTTTTGATATCTTTAGATTTCAAGTCAAGATTTTTTGAAAGTTAAACTATAAGCTCAAATTTATATACAGGGTGAATCAAAAATGTATTTCTTTATTTTGTTAAGGTGAAATATTTTGAATAACTTTTTGATTTCTTTAGATTTCAAATCAAGATTTTTTGAAAGTTAAACTATAAGCTCAAATTTATATACAGGGTGAATCAAAAATGTATTTCTTTATTTTGTTAAGGTGAAATAGTATTGTTTTGAATAACTTTTTGATTTCTTTAGATTTCAAATCAAGATTTTTTTAAAAGTTAAACTATAAGCTCAAATTTATATACAGGGTGAATCAAAAATGTATTTCTTTATTTTGTTTAGATGAAATAGTAATATTTTGAATAACTTTTTGATTTCTTTAGATTTCAAATCAAGATTTTTTTAAAAGTTAAACTATAAGCTCAAATTTATATACAGGGTGAATCAAAAATGTATTTCTTTATTTTGTTAAGGTGAAATAGTAATATTTTGAATAATTTTTTGATTTCTTTGGGTTTCAATTCAAGATTTCTTTGAAAGTTAAACTATATGCTCCTAGAGGTTTTCTACGGGGTAACTCAAAAATGTTTCTATTTATTTTCAATAATAGATAGAAACATTTTCAGATTTTCAGCTCTGGCAATACTTTTTTTTAATTAATTTTTGAATTATTTTTTTTTTAAATTTTTTTTTTTTAATTTTTTTTTTTTTTTAAATTTTTTTTTTTGAAATTTTTTTTTTTAAATTTTTTTTTTTAATTTTTTTTTAATAATAGAAACATTTTTTTCCTTGAAATTTTTTTTTTTTTATTTTTTTTTTCATTTTTTTTGCCACCCTCAATGACTTTTTTCATAGATAAAACTACCACAAACCAACTGGGAAATCCCGCAAGGGATTTCTTGTTACATATAATAACGAGCGTACAGTCCGTCTTTGTCGAAAATGAGGAAAAAAAGCACAAAGTTGTGTGCGAATAAACGCAAAGGAACGCCGGAGGCGTTCCAACAGTGTTTCCTATATGGCAACTTTATTTTTTGCATCACCCGATAGGCTATATATCAAAGCTGATTCAATGCATTAAAATTATGTATTTTAATCATTTATTTACCTCTGCAGAAACGATATTTTAGCGTGACAAGGAGGTGAATACGATTTTCTACGAGGAAATTCAAGAAAACCACAGCACAAAACTGCAAAAAATGCTACTACTAAATCAATAAATTTACCTTATTGTAACATCCACAAATACAATAAAAGCATTTTGATTTATACTAGGCACTGTTCTAAATACGGGAGTGCACTTTTACGGTATGATACGGCCCTTTATTACATTTTTAATTGTAAACTAAAAATGTTGGAAAATCTTCCGAGACTTTGTACATCAATAACCTAGAAAAATTGCAAAAATCGCGGTTGCCACACTTTATTTGAACACTTTCATCATACACATATTCCTCATAGTTTCACGCAATATATTTACACATGGAATATGATTAGATACTTAATTTTACAACAAATTTAATTTACGCAACTCCCACAATAATATAACAAATATTAAAACATTATTTTATGTAAAAAAACTAATAATTTATACTTATTTTTATTTTACTGCTATTCACATGAACTAAATCTGGCAGAGTAGTAAAATTTATTCCCACCAGAAAGGTTACAATTTCAATTAATAATGCAAAAAAGTTCAATGACCCGTGAAGTGGGAGGAGTTGAGTATGTGCAGACGGGCTACTAATTACAACCAATCAATGACCTTTATTTAATATCTTATGCTTATGCAACCTCCAACACATCATTATGGTATTTACGGTTGCATAACCTCAGCGATAGGTGACTTTATTTTCTTTAAAAGAGAAATTTTTAGCATAGGTTTTAAATTTATATAAAGGGTGAATCAAAAATTTATTTCCTATCGTCAAAAAAGCAATATTTTGAATAATTGTTTGATTTCTATAGATTTCAAATCAAGATTTTTTTAAAAGTTAAACTATAAGCTCAAATTTATATACAGGGTGAATCAAAAATGTATTTCTTTATTTTGTTAAGCTGAAATAGTATTGTTTTGAATAACTTTTTGATTTCTTTAGATTTCAAATCAAGATTTTTTTAAAAGTTAAACTATAAGCTCAAATTTATATACAGGGTGAATCAAAAATGTATTTCTTTATTTTGTTAAGGTGAAATATTTTGAATAACTTTTTGATTTCTTTAGATTTCAAATCAAGATTTTTTGAAAGTTAAACTATAAGCTCAAATTTATATACAGGGTGAATCAAAAATATATTTCTTTATTTTGTTAAGGTGAAATAGTATTGTTTTGAATAACTTTTTGATTTCTTTAGATTTCAAATCAAGATTTCTTTGAAAGTTAAACTATAAGCTCAAATTTATATACAGGGTGAATCAAAAATGTATTTCTTTATTTTGTTAAGGTGAAATATTTTGAATAACTTTTTGATTTCTTTAGATTTCAAATCAAGATTTTTTGAAAGTTAAACTATAAGCTCAAATTTATATACAGGGTGAATCAAAAATGTATTTCTTTATTTTGTTAAGGTGAAATATTTTGAATAACTTTTTGATTTCTTTAGATTTCAAATCAAGATTTTTTGAAAGTTAAACTATAAGCTCAAATTTATATACAGGGTGAATCAAAAATGTATTTCTTTATTTTGTTAAGGTGAAATAGTGTTGTTTTGAATAACTTTTTGATTTCTTTAGATTTCAAATCAAGATTTCTTTGAAAGTTAAACTATAAGCTCAAATTTATATACAGGGTGAATCAAAAATGTATTTCTTTATTTTGTTAAGGTGAAATAGTAATATTTTGAATAATTTTTTGATTTCTTTGGGTTTCAATTCAAGATTTCTTTGAAAGTTAAACTATATGCTCCTAGAGGTTTTCTACGGGGTAACTCAAAAATGTTTCTATTTATTTTCAATAATAGATAGAAACATTTTCAGATTTTCAGCTCTGGCAATACTTTTTTTTAAATTATTTTTGAATTATTTTTTTTTTAAATTTTTTTTTTTTAATTTTTTTTTTTTTAAATTTTTTTTTTTGAAATTTTTTTTTAAAATTTTTTTTTTTTTAATTTTTTTTTAATAATAGAAACATTTTTTTCCTTGAAAATTTTTTTTTTTGATTTTTTTTTTGATTTTTTTTGCCACCCTCAATGACTTTTTTTATAGATAAAACTACCACACAACGACTGGGAAATCCCGAAGGGATTTCTTGTTAATATATACTAACGAGTGATCTTCGCGTTTCTTTCTAAAATGAGGAAAAAAAGCACAAAGTTGTGTGCGAATAAACGCAAAGGAACGCCGGAGGCGTTCCAACAATGTTTCCTATATGGCAACTTTATTTTTTGCATCACCCGATAGGCTATATATCAAAGCTGATTCAATGCATTAAAATTATGTATTTTAATCATTTATTTACCTCTGCACAAACGTAATTAAAGTGTGAGAAGGAGGTGAATAACTTTTTCTACGAGGAAATTCAAGAAAACAACAGTACAAAACTGCAAAAAATGCTACTACTAAATCAATAAATTTACCTTTTTTCAACATCCACACATACAATGAAAGCATTTTGATTTATACTAGGCACTGTTCTAAACACGGGAGTGCACTTTTACGGTATGATACGGCCCTTTATTACATTTTTAATTGTAAACTAAAAATGTTGGAAATTCTTCCGACACTTTGTACATCAATAACCTAGAAAAATTGCGAAAATCGCGGTTGCCACACTTTATTTGAACACTTTCATCATAAACATATTCCTCATAGTTTCACGCAATATATTTACACATGGAATATGATTAGATACTTAATTTTCCAACAAATTTAATTTACGCAACTCCCACAATAATATAACAAATATTAAAACATTATTTTATGTAAAAAAACTAATAATTTATACTTATTTTTATTTTACTGCTATTCACATGAACTAAATCTGGCAGAGTAGTAAAATTTATTCCCACCAGAAAGGTTACAATTTCAATTAATAATGCAAAAAAGTTCAATGACCCGTGAAGTGGGAGGAGTTGAGTATGTGCAGACAGGCTACAACCCAAACCAATCAATGACCTTTATTTAATATCTTATGCTTATGCAACCTCCAACACATCATTATGGTATTTACGGTTGCATAACCTCATCTATGGAATAAGACACTTTTCGATGCTCTTTAATTTTGTCTAAAGTAGATTGCAATCGAAAAACTTTTAAATCTTTAGAAATTTTTAACGTACACTTTAAATTTATATACAGGGTGAATCAAAAATGTATCTCTTTATTTTGTTAAGGTGAAATAGTATTGTTTTGAATAACTTTTTGATTTCTTTAGATTTCAAATCAAGATTTTTTGAAAGTTAAACTATAAGCTCAAATTTATATACAGGGTGAATCAAAAATGTATTTCTTTATTTTGTTAAGGTGAAATAGTATTGTTTTGAATAACTTTTTGATTTCTTTAGATTTCAAATCAAGATTTTTTGAAAGTTAAACTATAAGCTCAAATTTATATACAGGGTGAATCAAAAATGTATTTCTTTATTTTGTTAAGGTGAAATAGTATTGTTTTGAATAACTTTTTGATTTCTTTAGATTTCAAATCAAGATTTTTTGAAAGTTAAACTATAAGCTCAAATTTATATACAGGGTGAATCAAAAATGTATTTCTTTATTTTGTTAAGGCGAAATAGTAATATTTGGAATAATTTTTTGATATCTTTAGATTTCAAATCAAGATTTTTTGAAAGTTAAACTATAAGCTCAAATTTATATACAGGGTGAATCAAAAATGTATTTCTTTATTTTGTTAAGGTGAAATAGTATTGTTTTGAATAACTTTTTGATTTCTTTAGATTTCAAATCAAGATTTTTTGAAAGTTAAACTATAAGCTCAAATTTATATACAGGGTGAATCAAAAATGTATTTCTTTATTTTGTTAAGGTGAAATATTTTGAATAACTTTTTGATTTCTTTAGATTTCAAATCAAGATTTTTTGAAAGTTAAACTATAAGCTCAAATTTATATACAGGGTGAATCAAAAATGTATTTCTTTATTTTGTTAAGGTGAAATATTTTGAATAACTTTTTGATTTCTTTAGATTTCAAATCAAGATTTTTTGAAAGTTAAACTATAAGCTCAAATTTATATACAGAGTGAATCAAAAATGTATTTCTTTATTTTGTTAAGGTGAAATAGTATTGTTTTGAATAACTTTTTGATTTCTTTAGATTTCAAATCAAGATTTTTTTAAAAGTTAAACTATAAGCTCAAATTTATATACAGGGTGAATCAAAAATGTATTTCTTTATTTTGTTAAGGTGAAATATTTTGAATAACTTTTTGATTTCTTTAGATTTCAAATCAAGATTTTTTGAAAGTTAAACTATAAGCTCAAATTTATATACAGGGTGAATCAAAAATGTATTTCTTTATTTTGTTAAGGTGAAATAGTATTGTTTTGAATAACTTTTTGATTTCTTTAGATTTCAAATCAAGATTTTTTGAAAGTTAAACTATAAGCTCAAATTTATATACAGGGTGAATCAAAAATGTATTTCTTTATTTTGTTAAGGTGAAATATTTTGAATAACTTTTTGATTTCTTTAGATTTCAAATCAAGATTTTTTGAAAGTTAAACTATAAGCTCAAATTTATATACAGGGTGAATCAAAAATGTATTTCTTTATTTTGTTAAGGTGAAATATTTTGAATAATTTTTTGATTTCTTTAGATTTCAAATCAAGATTTTTTGAAAGTTAAACTATAAGCTCAAATTTATATACAGGGTGAATCAAAAATGTATTTCTTTATTTTGTTAAGGTGAAATATTTTGAATAACTTTTTGATTTCTTTAGATTTCAAATCAAGATTTTTTGAAAGTTAAACTATAAGCTCAAATTTATATACAGGGTGAATCAAAAATGTATTTCTTTATTTTGTTAAGGTGAAATATTTTGAATAACTTTTTGATTTCTTTAGATTTCAAATCAAGATTTTTTGAAAGTTAAACTATAAGCTCAAATTTATATACAGGGTGAATCAAAAATGTATTTCTTTATTTTGTTAAGGTGAAATATTTTGAATAACTTTTTGATTTCTTTAGATTTCAAATCAAGATTTTTTGAAAGTTAAACTATAAGCTCAAATTTATATACAGGGTGAATCAAAAATGTATTTCTTTATTTTGTTAAGGTGAAATATTTTGAATAACTTTTTGATTTCTTTAGATTTCAAATCAAGATTTTTTGAAAGTTAAACTATAAACTCAAATTTATATACAGGGTGAATCAAAAATGTATTTCTTTATTTTGTTAAGGTGAAATAGTATTGTTTTGAATAACTTTTTGATTTCTTTGGGTTTCAATTCAAGATTTCTTTGAAAGTTAAACTATATGCTCCTAGAGGTTTTCTACGGGGTAACTCAAAAATGTTTCTATTTATTTTAAATAATAGATAGAAACATTTTCAGATTTTCAGCTCTGGCAATACTTTTTTTTAATTAATTTTTGAATTATTTTTTTTTGAAACTTTTTTTTTTTAATTTTTTTTTTTTTAAATTTTTTTTTTGAAATTTTTTTTTTTTAATTTTTTTTTTTTAATTTTTTTTTTTTATTTTTTTTTTATAATTGTAAAATTTTTTTCCTTGAAATTTTTTTTTTTTGATTTTTTTTTTTGATTTTTTTTGCCACCCTCAATGACTTTTTTTATAGATAAAACTACCACACAACGACTGGGAAATCCCGAAGGGATTTCTTGTTAATATATACTAACGAGCGTACAGTCCGTTTCTTTCTAAAATGGGGAAAAAAAGACCAAAAGTGTGTGCGAATAAACGCAAAGGAACGCCGGAGGCGTTCCAACAGTGTTTCCTATATGGCAACTTTATTTTTTGCATCACCCGATAGGCTATATATCAAAGCTGATTCAATGCATTAAAATTATGTATTTTATTCATTTATTTACCTGTGCAGAAACGATATTTTAGCGTGACAAGGAGGTGAATACGATTTTCTACGAGGAAATTCAAGAAAAAAGCATTATAAAGTACTGCTATTACTTTGAAATAAATACCTGTTTTGGTGCTGTGTTTAGGTACAAAAACAATTTTAAAGTTACGTACAAGCATATTTGGTACGCCACTGTGCCTTTTCCATATCCTATATTTTCAATTATTGCGTTTTTCGTTCATTTTTATTAATCTATCAAACCTTAAATGCGACTGGTATATTCCTTAAAATTGACAAATCTAATTTAGTTCAGCTGTCACACATAACGTTCTTTTACATTTTTCCAAATAAATATACAATGACACTCTTTAAAAACACATGTTAAATATAAAGAACAAAATTTAAAAGACACTGATATACGCAGCATTTGCAATATTACTTACAAAATGTGCGAAAAACCACATAAAATCATACCGATGACACCCATTTTTGCCTTCAATATAGAGGCGACACTAACGACCACCACACAGGAAATGAACATTATGTTTCATTTGGCTATGATGCCTATCCTTTTCACAAACAAACACATTCAAATTCTTTCATCCATTGCAATTGAAAATAATACATACATACATAACCTATAAAATACTGCCATGAACAGTGAAGGCTTATCTAATTTTTTAACAACTGCTTTAATTCCAAATCTAATTATCCCAGAGAGTGATTTTGCAGAATGTGGCCCAATATGGCAACAATGGCGCACATCGTTTTCGATTCGACTTATTTCGTGATCAGTCACTCCAATTTTGCAAATGGCCACTCATCATAAACTTCCGCAAAGAACAACAACAATAAACACAAATTATCGAAATGAGTAAACAACAGTAGTAAATATAGCAAAAAACACTTGCACAGTAAGTAATTTAATACAAATACATAATATTCCATATTTCAGACAAATAGGTATATCATGCCGTCTATACCTAAAATGTAGTACCTACATTCGTTGTTGTTAGCTACCTACTAGGTATATTATGATCAAAACAAACAGGCTAACATTCTTAAAATTAAAACATTATACCTACCACATCACAACCGTAAGTAACAAATACAAACAACATATTATTGTTATTCCAAAGTGATAGATACAGAAATATACAAAAACAATGCAAGTAAGTAAGTACCTACTTACTTATTCTCTATCTGAAAATACCAACAATTACAATTAAGGTTCGCCATTTATCAGGAAGAATTTGTTTGAGATACCTTATTATGTCGTTTATATTGTACTTATTAATGAAGTTTATAAAAAGGAAGGTAGGTACATTATTATTATTATTTAGATTTGTTTGAAACTAAACTAAAGGTTACTAGGTCAATTTCATCTTATTGATCTCGGTCAGGGTTGTTTCCAAATAACTAATGACGTACGTACTTAGCTGACTAATTTTATTATAGATTTACAATTTTCGTTTTAAACCTAACTTTATCTGTTTAATTAACTAAATTTCGTATTTTATATTAATAATAGGTACTTATTTTTCTGGTAATTATCTATTTCTTATAATCTTGATCATATATACATTAGTAGTTTTTATAACAGGTTCTCCATTCGTCAAGAAAGTAGATATTCATACGTACGTCGCTACTAGACTCCTATAATACATCAGGTGTTGAAGGGCAGCAACCAACTACGTACATTAGGACAGTGTTGCCTACGTTATCTGTTATAAAAAGGGCAAAGCAATAAATTTCAGAGTTTTTTAGATTAGTTGATGAAATTATTGCATAGGGTGATGTACGGGGTAACTCAAAAATGTTTCTATTTATTTTCAATATTTTTAGGTATGGTAAAACGTAATAGAAAAATTTTCCTGGCTATGCGCTAAGTATTTATCAGATTTTAACGACATTAATTAATAAGCACCATGTACAGGGTGATACAAAAACAACATTAATTATCCCACATTTACGAAATTTTAAATGTATAGAAATTTATATACGGGGTGAATCAAAAATGTATTTCTCTATTTTTTTACCATTTTTTTTTAACACGATAGGTGACTTTATTTTCTTTAAAAGAGAAATTTTTAGCATAGGTTTTAAATTTATATACGGGGTGAATCAAAAATGTATTTCTCTATTTTTTTAAGACTTTTAGACATGCTGCATAACATTATCAGCGATAAGTGACTTTTTATTTTCTTTAAAAGAGAAATTTTTAGCATAGGTTTTAAATTTATATACAGGGTGAATCAAAAATGTATTTCTTTATTTTGTTATGGTCAAAAAAGTTATATTTTGAATAATATTTTGATTTCTTTAGATTTCAAATTAAGTTTTCTGTGAAAGTTAAACTATAAGGTAGAATATATATACAGGGTGAATCAAAAATGTATTTCTTTATTTTGTTATGGTCAAAAAAGTTATATTTTGAATAATTGTTTGATTTCTTTAGATTTCAAATTAAGTTTTCTGTGAAAGTTAAACTATAAGGTAGAATATATATACAGGGTGAATCACAAATGTATTTCTTTATTTTGTTATGGTCAAAAAAGTTATATTTTGAATAATTTTTTGATTTCTTTAGATTTCAAATTAAGTTTTCTGTGAAAGTTAAACTATAGGGTCAAATATATATACAGGGTGAATCAAAAATGTATTTCTTTATTTTGTTATGGTCAAAAAAGTTATATTTTGAATAATTTTTTGATTTCTTTAGATTTCAAATTAAGTTTTCTGTGAAAGTTAAACTATAGGGTCAAATATATATACAGGGTGAATCACAAATGTATTTCTTTATTTTGTTATGGTCAAAAAAGTTATATTTTGAATAATTTTTTGATTTCTTTAGATTTCAAATTAAGTTTTCTGTGAAAGTTAAACTATAGGGTCAAATATATATACAGGGTGAATCACAAATGTATTTCTTTATTTTGTTATGGTCAAAAAAGTTATATTTTGAATAATTTTTTGATTTCTTTAGATTTCAAATTAAGTTTTCTGTGAAAGTTAAACTATAGGGTCAAATATATATACAGGGTGAATCAAAAATGTATTTCTTTATTTTGTTATGGTCAAAAAAGTTATATTTTGAATAATTTTTTGATTTCTTTAGATTTCAAATTAAGTTTTCTGTGAAAGTTAAACTATAGGGTCAAATATATATACAGGGTGAATCAAAAATGTATTTCTTTATTTTGTTATGGTCAAAAAAGTTATATTTTGAATAATTTTTTGATTTCTTTAGATTTCAAATTAAGTTTTCTGTGAAAGTTAAACTATAGGGTCAAATATATATACAGGGTGAATCACAAATGTATTTCTTTATTTTGTTATGGTCAAAAAAGTTATATTTTGAATAATTTTTTGATTTCTTTAGATTTCAAATTAAGTTTTCTGTGAAAGTTAAACTATAGGGTCAAATATATATACAGGGTGAATCAAAAATGTATTTCTTTATTTTGTTATGATCAAAAAAGTTATATTTTGAATAATTTTTTGATTTCTTTAGATTTCAAATTAAGTTTTCTGTGAAAGTTAAACTATAGGGTCAAATATATATACAGGGTGAATCACAAATGTATTTCTTTATTTTGTTATGGTCAAAAAAGTTATATTTTGAATAATTTTTTGATTTCTTTAGATTTCAAATTAAGTTTTCTGTGAAAGTTAAACTATAGGGTCAAATATATATACAGGGTGAATCAAAAATGTATTTCTTTATTTTGTTATGGTCAAAAAAGTAATATTTTGAATAATATTTTGATTTCTTTAGATTTGAAATTAAGTTTTCTGTGAAAGTTAAACTATAAGCTCAAATTTATATACGGGGTGAACCAAAAATGTATTTCTTTAATTTGTTACGGTCAAAAAAGTAATATTTTGCATAATATTTTGATTTCTTTAGATTTCAAATTAAGTTTTCTGTGAAAGTTAAACTATAGGATCAAATATATATACAGGGTGAATCACAAATGTATTTCTTTATTTTGTTATGGTCAAAAAAGTAATATTTTGAATAATATTTTGATTTCTTTAGATTTGAAATTAAGTTTTCTGTGAAAGTTAAACTATAAGCTCAAATTTATATACGGGGTGAACCAAAAATGTATTTCTTTATTTTGTTATGGTCAAAAAAGTTATATTTTGAATAATTGTTTGATTTCTTTAGATTTCAAATTAAGTTTTCTGTGAAAGTTAAACTATAAGGTAGAATATATATACAGGGTGAATCAAAAATGTATTTCTTTATTTTGTTATGGTCAAAAAAGTTATATTTTGAATAATTTTTTGATTTCTTTAGATTTCAAATTAAGTTTTCTGTGAAAGTTAAACTATAAGCTCAAATTTATATACGGGGTGAACCAAAAATGTATTTCTTTAATTTGTTACGGTCAAAAAAGTAATATTTTGCATAATATTTTGATTTCTTTAGATTTGAAATTAAGTTTTCTGTGAAAGTTAAACTATAAGGTCAAATATATATACAGGGTGAATCAAAAATGTATTTCTTTATTTTCTTATGGTCAAAAAAGTAATATTTTGAATAATTTTTTGATTTCTTTGGGTTTCAATTGAAGATTTCTTTGAAAGTTAAACTATATGCTCCTAGAGGTTATCTACGAGGTGACTCAAAAATGTTTCTATTTATTTTCAATAACATTTTCAGATTTTCAGCTCTGGCAATACTTTTTTTTAATTATTTTTTTTGTAATTTTTTTTTTTGAAAAATTTTTTTTTCGAAATTTTTTTTTTTTAATTTTTTTTTTTTAATTTTTTTTTTTGAAAATTTTTTTTTGACTTTTTTTTTTTAATAGAAACATTTTTTTCCTTGAAATTTTTTTTTTTTATTTTTTTTTTTCATTTTTTTTATAACCCTCAATGACTTTTTTTATAGATAAAACTACCACAAACCAACTGGGAAATCCCGCAAGGGATTTCTTGTAACAATATTATGTTGTTTGTATTTGTTACTTACGGTTGTGATGTGGTAGGTATAATGTTTTAATTTTAAAAATATTAGCCTGTTTGTTTTGATCATAATATACCTAGTAGGTAGCTAACAACAACAAATGTTTGCCTGAAATATTGAATACCTATTATGTATTTGTATTAAACTACTTACTGTGCAAGTGTGTATGCTATATTTACTAATGTTTATTAATTTCGATAATTTGTGTTTATTGTTGTTGTTCTTTGCGGAAGTTTATGATGAGTGGCCATTTGCAAAATTGGAGTGACTGATCACGAAATAAGTCGAATCGAAAACGATGTGCGCCATTGTTGCCATATTGGGCCACATTCTGCAAAATCACTCTCTGGGATAATTAGATTTGGAATTAAAGCAGTTGTTAAAAAATTAGATAAGCCTTCACTGTTCATGGCAGTATTTTATAGGTTATGTATGTATGTATTATTTTCAATTGCAATGGATGAAAGAATTTGAATGTGTTTGTTTGTGAAAAGGATAGGCATCATAGCCAAATGAAACATAATGTTCATTTCCTGTGTGGTGGTCGTTAGTGTCGCCTCTATATTGAAGGCAAAAATGGGTGTCATCGGTATGATTTTATGTGGTTTTTCGCACATTTTGTAAGTAATATTGCAAATGCTGCGTATATCAGTGTCTTTTAAATTTTGTTCTTTATATTTAACATGTGTTTTTAAAGAGTGTCATTGTATATTTATTTGGAAAAATGTAAAAGAACGTTATGTGTGACAGCTGAACTAAATTAGATTTGTCAATTTTAAGGAATATACCAGTCGCATTTAAGGTTTGATAGATTAATAAAAATGAACGAAAAACGCAATAATTGAAAATATAGGATATGGAAAAGGCACAGTGGCGTACCAAATATGCTTGTACGTAACTTTAAAATTGTTTTTGTACCTAAACACAGCACCAAAACAGGTATTTATTTCAAAGTAATAGCAGTACTTTATAATGCTTTTTTCTTGAATTTCCTCGTAGAAAATCGTATTCACCTCCTTGTCACGCTAAAATATCGTTTCTGCACAGGTAAATAAATGAATAAAATACATAATTTTAATGCATTGAATCAGCTTTGATATATAGCCTATCGGGTGATGCAAAAAATAAAGTTGCCATATAGGAAACACTGTTGGAACGCCTCCGGCGTTCCTTTGCGTTTATTCGCACACAACTTTGTGCTTTTTTTCCTCATTTTCGACAAAGACGGACTGTACGCTCGTTATTATATGTAATAAGTTTGAGCGCACGAACGGGCTATTTTAATGTTAATAGAATGAGTAATAAAAAACTACTGAAAAATACAGCCGCGTACCCTTTGTGGCCTCTTCCGACGCCGCCGATAGGGGTGCGCAGAACGCTATTACGTAGATTGCGCCGCTTCGGCATTATTGCAAAGAAAGTGCATTATGTGATTGCAGCAGGGGCGGGTTGAAATGAAATTTCAACATGATCAATGTATACTTTGTTAGGATTTTTATTTCTACTATAATGGCTTGTGTATTTAGGTATGCTGTTAATATGGTCCCGAGCTGACTGGGAAGCTTCTTCCGATATTTTGTTATGACGATTCAAGTACTTTCCTCGTTGATCTGGTTTAGGAGTTCTCAACCCTTCATGCATTTGTTTCTGCAGTAGTAAACTTTTTTGAGAATAAGGCCATGGATAGAAATGGTTTTTTCTTGCATATTTTCACAAAGTAGTTGAAACTGGAATTCCGGGAGGAAACATTTCTTTTGGTTTTCTTGGCATATACCCGTTTTTTTGGAAGCTGCTTCATGTTATGGTATAAATAAGCATTCTGTTTGTTATAGTCAATATTCCAAAATTCGTCAAAAATCTTGTTTTCCGTTCCTTGCAGCAATATCCTACAGTTTTTCGTGTATCCACAGGCGGGGCCTAAATTTCTTGCTTCAATATTTTTACCCGTTTTACTTATATACGGTGAACCAAGATTTCTACGTGTTTTTCTTAATACATATTTATCTATATTTTTCTTTCGCCACCTACTTTTTGATTTTTTTTTCAGGGGTTGGAGGACGAACACGGCATTTTTTGGTGGTTTCCTGTAAATAAAAAAATCCCGATGGCAGCCAGTCGGAAAAGTAGATTTTTGATTTATGTATTTTTTATTTATACTTAGTCTACCACTGACACCCACTATTAATAAACAAATAATGGAATATTCTGACAGTCGCCAAATATAACCAAAGTGTCTTATTGACAGTTATTTTAACTGAAATACCCATTATACTATGGCCCGGTTGTACAAACGATAGTTTACCATTAGTTCCCGTGAACTGCTGGTCACTATGAGTTCACTCTTGAACTGAGTTCAGTGTCTCGAGCGTTGTACCAATACAAGTTTACTTGAACCAGCATTTAACTAGTCTATAAATGTAGAAGAAGAAAAAAATTAACAATCTAACCTATAAAATAGATATTGTATAATATGTAATATGTTTCCGTTTTTTTTAAATTTATATTTTTGTGCTAAAATATGTACGATATAAAATCGGTAGATTTAAACTAAATTATAATATGTAATAATGGAAAAGAATGTCAGAGCAATTAATTTCTCTGCTAGAGAGGAACATATTTTAATAAATTTAGTTAAAAAATACAGAAATAACATTGAGTGCAAAAAATCCGATACGGATACAAACAAAATGAAATTCGAGGCTTGGCAAAAAGTGTACAATGAATTTAACAGCATTCTTGGTGACCCTCACAGAACTGCAAAAATGCTGAAAAATAAATACGATAACATAAAAAAACGCGCCAAGCAAAAATTTGCAGACAACAAAAAATATGTAACTGGAACTGGAGGAGGACCATACAAAGATTTAGATATTACAGACACTGAAAGTGACCTCCATGATATTCTGGGCACACAGTTAACAGGGCTTAAGTCCAAGTTTGATTGTGATGCCACTGTAGGTTGATGGGTATTTTGAACCGTTTTCTTTTTTTTTATTACAATTTTTTTAGAGTCTATTATAATTGAGATTGAAGGCAATATCGATGGTAATTCGAACCATCAAGAAGAACCCCCAAAAAAAGTCATGAAAACTGATGTTTCTAACTCAGAAATATCAAATATTGATATTTGTTCAACTATGGGTAAGTATAAAGTAAATACTTACATCTTTTTAAAGCAATGATTAGAATTGTTGTTAATTATGTTATGGTTCAGAGTACTAGGTACCTCATGATTTAAATATATAAGTATGTATTTAATTAGGTATGTATAAACATTTGTTTTACTAAAGAGTATAATAGAGTCACTTTTAATTTTATGGCTATTTTTTGCCTATCATTTTTGGGCGGGAGTATATACTTGGAAATTAAATCTGCCTGAACAGTAATTTATCAGAACAAAGCTAGTTGCTGTTATGTAAATTGAGCTATTCAACATAAATTTTAAAATCGGAAACTTAAATCAAAATGTTATATTGTAAAGTGCCCGAAAGTACCAAAACTTTTAACTATTATGGTATATTTCATATGAATATATCTTTTGCAGAATGTTCACGGGAAGAAACAGAACAGAGTTGCAAAATCAGAGATCAAGCTAGATGCCTTACTCCTGAAAAGTGTAGATACATTTTGTACAATACTAGAGACATCTTTTGTTAAAACAAATTTGTAATGTTAAAGGTTTTTCTACAAACGAATGGGCAAAGGGTACGCCGGCATTGTTGAAAACGCCATTGTCTGCCTCTTTACAAAGCTCTCGAAATAAAGGTAAGTTCTATTAATGGTGATTCTGGAGAGGGCAATCCAAACATAATTTTATATTTCAGATATAACCCCAATAAAACATCGGTCCCTTAATGCTAAACTAGGAGACTGGGCCAAGAGCAAATCCATATTAGCAGACCATCAAACACAAGCTTTTCTAGAAAAACATACTTTAGTAATGAGACAATTAGAAGAAAAGCATCAGCTAGAGATGGCGAGTCTAAAAGAAGAATCTTTCACAAAAATAAAATTTCTTAAAGAAGAGCATAATATAAAAATGAAAATTTTAGAAAAAGAATATGCCTCAAAATAATTTGTATTTTTGTAATACAAAAAAAATTATAAACATTTCGTATTTGTTGTTAAGAATTTGTTTCCATTACTAATGTTTTAATAATTATTTATTATATTTTGCATTGAGTATTCTTTGATTTTACAATGAAATAATGCACAGGGTAATTTTTGTTTTAAATAAAATTTATTTAGCTAAATTCTATAATAAATTGTGAAAGTAAGTATTTATTAGTGTATAACGCACACAATTGTTTATTCCCCCCTGGACATGTGGAGTCATAATATCAATGTTGTTCGTCAGTTCTATGGCAGGTGCAATTTCTTCGTTGACTTCTGGGGGTTCTGTATCTCCCATAGACAATGCAATATTGTGAAGCACAACGGCAGCAATAATAATGGCTTCCACCTTTTCTTGTTTTAATCGAATTCCCAAAGAAAGTATAGGAAATCTTCTTTTTAAAATACCAAATGCCCTTTCTATGGGATTTCTTGTCCTTATTTGCGACTCATTAAACAAATGTTCAGCTTGGAGTCGAGGATTTAGAAGGGGTGTTATGATATATGACTTTATTCCATAACCACTATCTGCCACAAGGAAGTTTTCCCCATATACTCCATTTTCAAAATCATGTCGGACTCTGCTATTTCTAAATATATTAGAGTCGTGCGCAGAACCTGGCCATCGACACACAACATCCTGAAATTTAAGATCAGCACTGCAAATAGGTAGCCTGAACATTATATGAAAAAAATCCTTTGCGGTTTCTGTAATTTTCAGCATCAGGCCCTCCAGGAGATTGTATTTTTACATGTGTACAATCCAAAGCTCCGATGCACCGTGGTAATCTAGCAATGTCAAAAAATCGTTGTCTTACAATGTTCATTTCATTCTCGGTTCTTGGCATTTGTATAAATTCATTTCCTAATTGAGCAATTGATTCTAAAACTAAATAAATTTTTCGGCTTGCAGTTGATTTATCAACACATCCATTTTTGTAGGTTATTAAATTTTGAAAAAAACAAATAAAACATTCAAGAGTGAGGTTAAAACACGTTGAACTCGGCTTGAACGACCAAATTCGGGCGTTCAAGTTCACCGATACCACTGTTGCTTATTTTGTTGTTTTGTACTTAAATTTTGTGACACTATGTATTAATACAAATTACTGAATTTCTTGCGCGAGTTAATATAAGTGTTGCATATCAAAAAAATCCAGAAAATTTTCTTGAACATAGTGATACAACTTGGCGTGAGTGATTTATCTAATTAACTTGGTAATATTGAATAAAGCTAAAATATGCCGGCCAAACAAAGATAAATAAATAGATAAAAATAAATAAATATTATCAGTTTTTTCTCTCTTAATTTTTGTCTGGTTTGCTAGTACCTATAGGCCGACAGATACAATTAGGTACTTAAATTTGGTCACTAGATAGGTGAAGTTAAAATTATTATTGATACCTACAATTCAGGAAACAGATCCGTACTCTGAATTTACCAGAATGGAGAGGTTCAAATGTTGCAGGAAGGATGAAGTGCAGGTTCTGTATTGCTTATCGTGTGGAAAATTCTTCCATAAAAGTTGTTCTACCAAATGGAAAGAGGCAACGTTTTTAAATAAGAACAGAATTTACTGTTCAAAACTATGTGCCAAAACAGACAAAGTCCTAAAGCTGGAAACTGAAACTGAACAACAGAGAAATACTATTTTAGAACTACAGCAAGAACTTAGGCTTAAGGATGAATATATCCAAAGAATTCGACGCCAATCCAATATTTTCCAATCTGATGCAACGGAGGCGGAGGAGAGTTATACTCAAGAGATCGCTAATCAAAAATTAAGAATACAGGAACTGGAACTGGAAAATAGCTTGTTGCAGAAGTCTGCTGCGGTGAAGTCACCTATGAATGACACATCTACACAAACAATCATTAAGAGATCTGATTGTGCAGTGCAGGTTTCTAAGAAATTAACAGAAATTCAAACGCAAACAGAGCCATATATGAATTGCGAAACTAGTAATACTTCAAGTAATATTGATATCAATAACATAATGGTTTCGTCGGCCTCCGACAATAGTAATAATCAATCTGTTGAAAACATGTCTAGAAGGAAAATGCTGATACTTGGAGATAGTACGGTGGTTGATATTGCTGCTCTACTCCGAAGATTATGTGGTGATAAGTACGAAGTAATCTCTTTTGTGAAACACAACGCTAGACTGAATATGATAGTGAGTGATTTGGTGAAATTGTCTACTGATTTTGGTTCCAACGATTTTGTCATCGTGTCTGGCGGACTCATGGATGTTCTCCGCGGTCATCAGGCTCTTAGTATGATATATAGTACAATTATCAGTGTTTCTTTAAGAACCAATATTTTGTTTTTCTCCGTTCCATTGTGGAGAGACAGACCAGTATTTTGTAACCTTACAGATGCCTTTAACATTCAAAACTATAATAAACTAGTATCTGAAAATACTGTAAGTTCACTTAAATATATTAATATTAATTCAGTTGTAAGCTCAAAACATTTTTTTATCTCTCAAAATAGAAGCCTCTCTTTAAACAGGGGTGGCAAATATAAAATTGCTGACTATATCTTTAAAACCTTAAATAATTTTTTTCGTCCCTGTCCCGAAGTTTGAGCAGGGATTCAGTGAACATGATTTAACGAGCATTCTGCATATTAATGTGCTGAGCCTGTTAAATAAAATTAGCATATTTGAGTTATATTTAAATAGCAATAGTGTCGATGTTTTGTGTTTGACTGAGCATTGGTTGTCTAAAGATAGGATTAAATCCACATACATAGAAAATTATGAGCTAGTGTCGAGTTTTTGTAGAGGCCAGCATATTCATGGTGGTTCTGCTGTTTATATTAAAAAGGATATTATTAAGTTTTTTAAACCTGTTCAATTTTTAAATGAGTATGCTATAGAAATAGATTTCGAGTGCGCTGCTGTTGCGTATAATAAGCGCCTCTGCATTGTGTCAATTTATAGATCCCCTTCAGGGGTTTTTGATCATTTCCTTAACCAACTGTCTAACCTAATAATAAAGGCATCAGAATCTTTTCGGGAGGTGATGATCTGTGGAGACCTTAATGTTGATTGGGGTGATGGATCAATTAAAGATAAATCCCTTCGTGATTTATTGACCTCGTTTGAGCTTTCGTCATTGGTAGCAAGCCCAACAAGAACGGTTATAATGCTCAATGGTGTCATGGCTTCGTCCACGATTGACTATGTGATTACTAACTGTCCCCATTTGGTGGAGACGAGAAATGTTAATCTGGGATTTTCCGATCACCTGGGGCAGCTGTCTCACCTAAAACTGCTGCCTCTGGTCCCTGCGAACCATATAACGGAGTGTTTCAATTTCCGAAAATTTGACGACGCTTCGTGTCAGGAGTTTGCCTTTCATTTTCATTTTAATAACTCCATGCCGATTATATCGGACGCTGTTGACTTAGCGTTTGAATGCTTCTGGTCCCGTCTGAGATGGTGTTTCGAGGTGGCATTTCCCTTAAGGAAAGCCAAGATTGATCGTGGCAAGGTTTATGGCAGGAGGATTGAGTTCTCTGCGGAATTGAGACATATGTATGAAGAACTGCAGAATCTCAATTGGCTTAGGCAGAATATTAATGCGCCTGCATTGCATATGACTCACAAGAATCTAAGAAGAGAAGTTCGGAATAGGATTTCGCAAGAACGAATCAATGAATTTAATTCAAATTTAAATAACTCCTCTAATAAAGCAAGGTTTTTGTGGTCCGAGTACAGAAAAATTGCGGGTGGTGAAAGGAGAGGGTTCTATGTGGAATGTGTTAAACTTGGGGAAAGGAATATTGTGGAACCATCGGAGATAGCATCAGCGTTCTGTAATTTTTATGCTTCTAATGTATCTAACAAATTGCAAACACATTTTTCACGTCAACTCTCGGTGGATTGTACCGTTGGCCTTGTTAACCCGTCTAGTTTTTATTTCATACCTTTACACGAACAAAAAAAAGTCAATAATTATGGACCTTAAAAATAAAAATTCTGCAGGGTTTGACGGGATTCCAGTGCGATTGGTGAAGCATTGTTCTGGAATGTTTTCTGCCCAACTGTGTCACCTTATTAATGAATCGGTCATGACTGGCATCTTCCCGGCTGTACTTAAGCAGGCGATTATAGTTCCGGTCTACAAGAAGGGTGAGCAGTCGAATGTGGAGAACTACAGACCCATATCTTTGCTAAGCGTCATTTCTAAAATTTTTGAGAAGGCTGTCGCACAGAGAATGGAGCAGTTCTTAGCGTCTTCGAGAATGATCACTGAGTGTCAGCATGGTTGTCGACGGGGGTTATCTACTGAAACGTGTACTGCGGAGATGGTGCAGCTCATCCACGAATTGAGTGATCAGGGTCAGTTTGTTAATTATTAATTAGTAAACTCGAGGCTTTAGGCTTCCGGTACCCGATCGACAGATGGCTATATTCATACCTCAGTGACCGTAAAATATCTGTGAAATTGAATCATTGTATTTCGGGCCAGAGTGCCCTGAATATTGGGACTCCGCAGGGTAGTGTTCTGGGGCCCCTGCTGTTCTTGTTGTACATCAACGATCTGCCCTTATATGTGACCTTTGGTAAATTGTTCATGTATGTGGATGATACGTCTATTGTTGTTTCGGCCAGCGATGAGAGCGAACTACGGTTGAGGATAGACGTGGTATTGGAGCAGTTTGATCAGTGGTGCTTTAAGAATCGGCTAATGATAAATCACAGTAAAACCGTCGTCATGCAGTTCCCTATTTACAGGCCGGTCCTGCGCTTTGCTATTAACTTCAAGAACATTGAGTTGCCCTGGGCGGATAGCTCTAGAGTTTTGGGATTGGTTTTGGATTCTCGACTGCGGTGGTCGAATCAGGTGGATGCGGTTTGTGGCCGACTAAACCAGAGTTTCTTTCTGATATGCTCTTTAAAAGCGAGGCTTGATCTTTCTTCTCTGGTCAGCATCTACTATGGTCTTGTGTACTCTGCATTATCATATGATATTGTGGCTTGGGGAAGATCATGTGACATATCAAGGGTGTTCATTTTTCAGAAGCGAATTATACGGATAATTTTTGACTTACCGTATAATTTCTCATGTAGAAGTACCTTTAAAGATCAAGGCATGATGACAATAACAAGTATTTATCTTTATAAACTGTTAGTCTACATATTCAAAAATATACAGAATCTCCAGACCAACGGGATGTTACACGCATATAATACTCGAGGGGCTAACAGATTATACCTCCCACGGGCCAACCATGAATTTTTTAAAAAAAGCCCGGCATACTCGAGTAAGTATTATTTTAATTTGTTACCACCAACAATTAAAAATTCATCAACACTATCTTCTTTCAAAGCCCGACTGAAATGTTTTCTAATTGATGGTGTTTTTTATACGCTTCAGGAGTTTTGTGAAAATTGTGAAACTCGAGGCTAGTCCGACATATGAAATATGTACCTTAATTGTATAAGTTTTAAGTGATTTACTTATGTACCTGGCCAGAATTTGTATGTACTCGTATATTAAAGTGTTTTAAGTGTGTTCTTATTATCATGTAAACAATATCTACAATGACTTACCTATGTACTACAATGTACTTATAAAGGTCAATAAATACAATACAATACAATACCGAGAGTTTACTATCAAAAACAACAATGTACAACGCATTTTCTCGGCTGAACCGATGATCAAGGTGAACTTCGGGTGAACGCTCATTGTACAACCGGGCCTATAACATATACGTAAGTACGGTATTATTGTTATGTCACAGGTGTTTATTTGTCAAAATAATTACAGGTGTAGCGGGTGATGATATTTTTTTTATTTTTTGTTACTTTATATTGACTTACATTTACTTTAATACGCCAGCGATGAAAAAACTCTCCAAATAAACATTGTAGAGATTTAAGTGCTCTATCATTTGATATGTAACATTGGTATTTTCTATTAATAATGAAAAAAATATAATTTTTTTAAAATTTTGACAGGCCGCCATTTCGAAATTAACTCGCCGATGTCAATCGCCAACGAACTCACGCGATTCCATGACCTAGCCGATTTTTTGTTTTGTTTTGATTGGTCAAAAAATGCGGCCTAGACAGTGACGCAAAGTTTTCTATATCCCATATATATATATATATATCCTGCTATCAATGCTACGTCCGTATTACGCCCTTTTACGGTTAATATTGCATCCGAAGAATTGCGGCGTCCGTATATAGGACGCACTAAAGTCACGGCCTTATATCTTCGCTGTGTGAGCAGATACGACTATGATTTTTAGATGGACTCGTCGGATTGCTACTCAGCTTGAATATATTTGATATTACATTTTCCGGTAGATCTCCAGAAGACTGTAAAATCGGAACAAAAAGGGACGCAGCATCATACAAAAATTCCTATGAAGGTTCAGCGTGTTGCCGTAGAGGGCTCTGATGTTATATACATTTAAAGAATTATATATGGGAAAGTATACATTAGTGCGTCCCTGATGTGGCAACATTGTTTGCTTATTTTCTTTTCACACTCTCGCATTTTAACATTTATTTCATTCGAACAAGTTTGATATGATAGGTATTTACATTATTTACTAGTTTTTTTTGGGGGAATCGTGTTAGACAGACAAAAAAAAAATTTAATATTGATTAGGAAGGATTAATTAAATATAAATGTTTTACAAAATATAAAACCCAATCAAGATATCTGTTCATTTAAAAAACTAAACAAAAATATTTTATAAACAAATATAAAAAACATAAACTGGCACGACATTCTTTCACATAACAATATTAACACCAAAACTGAAATGTTTATACCAACCAAAAATGACAACATAAACCGAGCTACTTCAGAAATTAAAATAAAACGAAAACCTTGGATTACATCTGAAATTATTGAATTAATAGGAAAGCAGTGATAAATATTCTTTCGTGTCCTTTTTGAGATTAAGACAGACTAGTCTTTTCGATTACTCACTGAACCAAACAACCCTTAAATGACTAAATTAGATATGGGAGTTATGCTTGATAATGGTTTGATTTTTGTATTCCACATATAACTTCAATAGTCAAGGTTGCTGGCATTAGACGCTGGTCACGGGGGTTTATGCATGTTAATTCTCTGAACCTTCTTTACACAAGTTTGGTCAGACCATGCCTTGAGTATGCCTCAGCGTTTGATCCCCACATTATGCTGTACACCTAGTGAAAATTGAGCGTGTGCAGCACAAATTTCTCAGATACCTTGCCTACAAACTGCATATTGACTTGGTGGTATTTGATGATCGTTTTGAATTATATGCTGACTTAAAGTCCTATCTTGGCATTGACACGCTGAGTGGTCAACGCCATTATTTGATTTAATTCTACCATCTTATCAATGGAAGGTTGACATGTCCTGATCTTTTAAGCAAAATTAAAATTCGTGTTTTACATCGTTCAACACTTGCGAGCCCTGGTGTCATCAAACACATTCCAGAAAAAATATGGTTGCAATTCGTTCTTGGCGCGCTCGGTTCGTCTTGCCAATGACAGTGAGGTGACGCTTTTTTTAATTTTGTTGTCCCGAGAAGAACGTTTTTGGGCTCAGTAAGGCACCTATTTGATAGGTACCTAATTGATGTATAGTCTTATATTGCTTTGTAATAGTGTAGAATGTTATTATATTGTTATCCAATTTATGCGTAATTAATTTGTATGTTGATTGTGTACTTCTTTTGAATTATTTTAAACTCAAGTAACTTGGCGGTTTTTAGGGACAACACGTCTCCAGCTTGCACGATTTCATGCCCCAAGTATTTCTTGTGTTGGCTTCTGAAAGCGGTGTATTCTGGTACTAGGTGATCAAAAGTTTCTTCAGCCTCCCTACAGAATCTGTAGTCATCGATCTCTTCAAGGCCTAACTTTGCCATATGTTTCCTAAGGCGACAATGTCCTGTAAGAATACGTAGCCTGATATCCAAACAGATCTTCGATCTTTCTTGGTTGAAGTTTCCAAGGAATTTCTTAGAGTATCTCAATCCAGGTAGATTTTGCCTGAGTATTACTCTGTCTGTTCCTTCTTAATTCTGAACTTCTCCTTGAAGGTGTGTTTCCATAAGTCGCAGAACGGTTCAGACCTAACAAAAGGGATTGACACACCCTGTTTTCCTAACTTATTGGCGGCATCGTTTCCCCTGATACTAGAATTTCCGGTATCCAAACAAGGGAAACTCTGTTATTCTTGCTAAGTTAGAAGACCTCTTAAGCATTCCCATTTTTGAGCTAATGACATGTGAACTCAGCGATAATGTTGTCGGTTGTGTGGATCACAATGTCGCACCGTAAAGGTTAATTTGTACGCATCTACCGATTGCATGAATTTCCGCTTGGAAAACGCTGGAGTATATACCCATTGATTCTGAGTATTTGGTGCCAGGCCCGAATACTTTGCTTTTGTCCCTTTAATGGTTTTGGAGCCGTCTGTAAACCATTTGATAGTGTTTTCTGTAAGTTTTCCGGTGTGTAAGTTCCTTTCCCAGTCCCTCTGGTGACTTAACGTTGTAGTGAAGTTCTTCTGAAAGTTATATTTTTTCTTAGTTTCGTCACTAGCGAGGTTTAGAGACGTGATTTGTTTGATCAGATATGTCCATTTATTTACTGATCTTTCTATCACCAAAAAAGTGTGAAATTCGTAATAATCTCTAGTTGGACACGTTTATCATCGCCCCACTAATGCATATGCCTCCTAGTCTTTGTACCCTATCAAGTGCCAGACTATTGGCCCATATGTTATGATAGGTACCACAATCATGACGTACATCCACCGCAGTATTTTGAGATAACAGCCCAAGTCTCCCAGATTTCTGAACACCATCAGAGCTTTTGTTGCTTTATACTAACCGCTATTTCAACGTGCTTATTACAAAGAAGTTTAATATCAAGGGTGATTCCTAGATATTTTACTTCAGACTTCTGTTCAATGACCTCATTTCAGGCTAATTCGTCTGATATTTAGAGTTTCCTCGTTCTAGTGAATGTTATAATTGCGGTTTTTGCTGAATTTATGCTCAACCCCACAGATGTACACCGTTACTCAGTTATCCGGAGACACTTTTGTATTATGTTACCCACCCAAAGTGCTTTCAATTTGCCCCTGGCTACTATGACAATGTCGTCAGCATATTCTATACATTCTATGCCTTGATCTGTCAGTTTATACAGTAGTTCGTGTACCACCAGGCTCCACATAAAATGGGAGGTTACTACTCCTTCAGGACACTGGGAGTTGCTCTGATGGTAGTGTTTTGGTCTCCCAGTTTTGTCTCAGCTCTTCTTGTAGTAAGCATCTCTTGCATCCTAGTGATGGTTTTGTTCACAGACGCATGTGGTGTGTTATCGAACGCTCCATAGATGTTCAAAAAGGCACAGATTGCTGCTTCTTTGTTATCCAAAGACCTTCGGACGATGTCTGTGAGCTGATACAGAATAGTCTCTGTAAATCTGCATGCTCTATACGCATGCTGGCAGCCCTGCCCTGCAAGGGAGCGTGCTGCAGAGTATCCGTTCTGATATTGTTATCTAATACTTCTTCTATTGTTTTTAGAAAACACGATGTGAGAGATCTCGAGGACGAAAAGACTTGATGTCAGTCCAGTATTATTTTCCTATTTTTGGTATAAAAGTGACTTTTGCCCTGCGCGTCAACTTCCCGGTATGTATCCCAAAGCCAAACTGTTTTTTGTTACATTAGGTGTGGCAGGATTTGCTCTATTCCTCTTTGTAAGAGAACAGGGCAAATCTCATCAACTCCTGGCGCATTTGATGGTTGTAAAGTGTTCATGGCCCAATCCAGTCGTGGGCTCGTAAAGATTTTCTTAACAATGTCTCAGTCTTCCTTGTGAGGATTTCTGATGGATTCCGCTTCTAATTCATTTGAGGGGTTTGATCTACTACCCGAGTCTCAAGGAGTAGGATGGCGGCTCCCCCCTCCCCCCTTCCGTATTGATCCCATCTGGTTTCTTAAGTACCACCGTTGGGTTTCTTCGCCCCTGTAGAAATGGAAGCGATATTTTCAAAAAAGGTTTGAAAGGCAGTCTTTTGACCATCCTGATTTTTTACTTGCTTTAACAGCTGCAGTGCGAGTGGGCAATTGGAGTCAAAAGCTTCCATTATTGCTTCACTGACTTGGTTTACTCTCCACTCAAGATCGTGGTTAGCTAAACCTAACCTAAACATTTTTAATTGGACGCAAGAGTGTATGGAGGTGGAACATGCTAAATGCACACTAAACTCAAATTTAAAAGTATAGTAGCGATTGTTAAAAAAACTATTCTATTAGAACGGATGCAGTATCATATGTAGAATATTTTATGTTGGTTATAGTATACAATATATCTAACAAATGGATGCAACAAAGTATGCAAATAATTAAATAACTCTAACCCAAGCTAAACCGAACCTAAGAATTTTTATTTGGACGCAAGAATGTATGCAGGTGGAACATGTTAAATGCAGACTAATCGCAAATTTAAAAGTATGGTAGGGATTGTTGCAGTTTAGTAAGAAAAAACTTGATAAAAAACTATTCTATTTTTAGAATGGATGCAGTATTATATGTAGAATATGTTATGTTGATTATAGTATACACTATATATAACAAATGGATGCAACAAAGTATGCAAATAATTTAATAACTCTAACCCAAGCTAAACCCAACCTAAGATTTTTAAACGGACGCAAGAGTGTATGCTGTCGGAACATGTTAAATGCAGAGTAATCGAAAATTTAAAAGTATGGTAGGGATTGCTGCAGTTTAATAAGAAAAAACTTGTTGAAAAAACTATTCTATTTTTAGAACGTATGCAGTATTATATGTAGAATATGTTATGTTGGTTATAGTATACACTATATATAACAAATGGATGCAGCAAAGTATGCATATAATTAAATAACTCTAACCCAAGCTAAACCTAACCTAAGAATTTTTAATTGGACGCAAGAGTGTATGGAGGTGGAACATGCTAAATGCACACTAAACTCAAATTTAAAAGTATAGTAGGGATTGTTGCAGTTTAATAAGAAAAAACTTGATAAAAACTACTAATCTATTTTTAGAACGGATGCAGTATTATATGTAGAATATGTTATGTTGGTTATAGTATGCACTATATATAACAAATGGATGCAACAAAGTAAGCAAATAATTAAATAACTCTAACCCAAGCTAAACCCAACCTAAGATTTTTAATCGGACGCAAGAGTGTATGCAGTCGGAACATGTTAAATGTAGAGTAATCGAAAATTTAAAAGTATGGTAGGGATTGCTGCAGTTTAATAAGAAAAAACTTGTTGAAAAAACTATTCTATTTTTAGAACGGATGCAGAATTATATGTAGAATATGTTATGTTGGTTATAGTATACACTATATATAACAAATGGATGCAGCAAAGTATGCATATAATTAAATAACTCTAACCCAAGCTAAACCTAACCTAAGAATTTTTAATTGGACGCAAGAGTGTATGGAGGTGGAACATGCTAAATGCACACTAAACTCAAATTTAAAAGTATAGTAGAGATTGTTGCAGTTTAGTAAGAAAAAAACTCGATAAAAAAACTATTCTATTTTTAGAGTTGATGCAGTATTATATGTAGAATATGTTATGTTGGTTATAGTATACAATATATATATCAAATGGATGCAACAAAGTATGCAAATAATTAAATAACTCTAACCCAACCTAAACCCAACCTAAGAATTTTTAATTGGACGCAAGAGTGTATGCAGGTGGAACATGTTAAATACAGACTAATCGCAAATTTAAAAGTATGGTAGGGATTGTTGCAGTTTAGTAAGAAAAAACTTAATAAAAAACTATTCTATTTTTAGAACGGATGCAGCATCATATGTAGAATATTTTATGTTGGTTATAGTATACAATATATCTAACAAATGGATGCAACGAAGTATGCAAATAATTAAATAACTCTAATCCAAGCTAAACCTAACCTAAGAATTTTTAATTGGACGCAAGAGTGTATGGAGGTGGAACATATTAAATGCACACTAAACTCAAATTTAAAAGTATAGTAGGGATTGTTGCAGTTTAATAAGAAAAAACTTGAAAAAAAACTAATCTATTTTTAGAACGGATGCAGTATTATATCTAGAATATGTTATGTTGGTTATAGTATGCACTATATATATCAAATGGATGCAACAAAGTATGCAAATAATTAAATAACTCTAACTCAAGCTTAACCTAACCTAAGAATTTTTAATTGCTGCAGTTTATTAACAAAAAAAAATGTTATAAAAACTATTCTATTTTTAGAACGGATGCAGTATTACATGTAGAATATGATATTTTGGTTATAGTATACAATATATCTAAGAAAAAGACGCAGCAAAGTATGCAAATAATTAAATAACTTTAACCCATGCTAAACCTAATCTATCAATTTTTATTTGGACGCAAGAGTGTATGTGGCTGGAACATGCTAAATACAACTAATATCAAATTTAAAAGTATAGTAGGGATTGTTGCAGTTTAATAAAAAAAAAAAAACCCTTATAAAAACTATTCTATTTTTAGAACGGATGTAGTATTATATGTAGAATATGTTATGTTGGTTATAATATATAATATATTTAACAATTTGATGCAGCAAAGTATGTAAGTAAATAATTGAATGAGGCTAACCTAGACTAAACATAACCTCAATTTAAATATATATTTTTGGGGCGCCGTAACATATCAGCAAAAAATAATTTAGAAAAAACGTTGTTTATTGACATATCGAAACATGAACGGATGCAATATTGTATGGGTGTTATGTATGTTTTCATTATATATAATATATTTTCTTGAGGGACGCAGTATTATATACAATCGTGTTAATTTATAGGTCTACTAATTTAAAATCCCTCGAAAAAGAGAGAAAATAACGATGCGGCAGCACTGTCGGACGCTGCAACATCCGTAAAAACGAGGAAAAAATATATTTTGGAGTTGATAATGATAGCAAGATGAAAGGAGCTAGTAATGATAGCACGACCTAAAAATTTGTATATTAAAAGTTGCTCCAATCAATACGAAAATCCGTTTCCCCCGATAAAAAAATTCGCTGATTAATATACTTGAATCAGATTTGCTCTAACTATAGCCCTTCCAGGGGACGCCATAAGGTTGGAATATGTAAAGACGCAGTAAAGTCTCAAGATGTATATATATATATATATATATATATATATAATATAAAATATGTTCAATATATTGGGGTATAGGCTAATGTGGTGTAGTGTAAAAAAACTCTTTTTTACTATGCCAAGCTTTCGAAATTTTTTAATTTCTTCTTCAGGGCTGCAAATTACAAGAACAACGGTTTATGTTTTATATAAAAAGTACAATTCGCAAGTAATATCACCTTTGGTATGTAAAGGTGAGTTACATTAATGTCAAAACTGACATATTTTTTTATTGTATATAGTTGTATATAATTGTAGGAAAACAACCAAAATAATGTTTAAAATGTGAGAATTAATAATATTATTAAGCAGAAAACGTGGTGCCTATTCCAAGATCTAATCTACAATTTGATCAAGAGAACGATTTGCAAAAACTTATAGTGATAGGTATCAAATATAAAAAGTATAAACGGCGAGCGTTTCATTTATTTCTTAGATGGTAACATGGGCGGACCTATAAATAGTTCTCGCTAATTTTGAAGGAAAAGCTGTCACTCTTTTCCCCGAATAACCGCGAGATCAATGAGGTGGATATATTAAAATATAATATATTGTGTATTTCTTTGTTCGGCAATCCTAATGTTCCATCAATCCTTTCTCTGATTTATATAATTAGTCTCACTAAAATAAGATTTCCTTTTTGTGAGCAGACTCCAAAACGGCGTTGGGAACTGTCACTTCCCCCACCATCCCGAAGCCCCCACTTCTAAACAACGTGAACGGAGACTAATTTGTTTTTTCGTAATGAGAAAACAGGCTGTCACCACTGTTTTCAGTTGTCCTGATAAGTGCAAAGCAGGCTGCCACTACTGCGTTACAAAAACATTGTATTAATGGATTGATATCTATGAGCCTTCTGACAAAATTTGACTAATCAACGTCCATGTAGACGTTAATCCATCAACTGTCGTCAAACAAATCGGGAAACAGGCTCTCACCACTGCTAACGAACTGTGTTAAAACAGAAAACAGGCTCTCACCACTGCTTTCCTATTTAATTGGTACTGACAAGGGCTAAATTGATCCTTGTGAGTCATCCGGCTCAGAATTGCGTGAATCACCCAATTGGCAAATATATGTGTACATCGCGCTAGTCGTGTCAATATCTCTTCGTTTGTTTAAACAGTTTTCGTCTCTATTAGTCTCAAACATCTCCAAGAACAGTCTCTTTGTTAAGTTAGGTTCAATGTGTAAGGCTTTTGTGTTTTCGTAACTTGGAAGGTGTCCAGTGTCCAGATGATGTTCTGACAGGGCACATGATCTCTTATTGAGACGACAATCACTTTTATGTGATGTTAACCTGTCTCTTAACACTCGAGACGTCTGTCCAATATAAGTTAGATTACAGGACTTGTAATCTAACTTATATTGGACAGACGCACAGTGGTACAAAATCCCGAAAAGCTTCAAAAATGGTGAATTTAAAAAAAAAAACAAAATGGCGGACTTAAATGGCTGGAGACTTTTAGAAAACTTGCTTAAATAACTTAAATTTAATTACCAACAAAAATCATTTCAAAACTGAAAAATAATAATAGATCGGCAGAGGAAAGTTTTTTCGTATAAAAGTCAAACACAAATAATAAGGAAGCTAAAATATACAGGGTGATTTATGGTTGATGTTAGGTTCGACGATTATTAAGAGACATATTTACGCTTATCCTACAAATTTGGTTAGTTATATACAGTCAATATAGTATATTACACAACATTTTTTATATTTTTGTCTAGTTACAGGGTAATCGCAATTGACCTTAGTGTGAACTACTTGAACAAATAAAAGCCTCTTTATTATCACATATTCTAAACAGCAATTAAAGTCTTTTTCAAATGATATATCATGCTCCTATAGGTAAATAGTCATACCTAATATCTACCACGAATCACCCTGTATAATTATATATACAGTGTGTTAGTAAATAAGTGCGACAAACTTCAGGAGGTACTTCTGCATGACAAAATAATGACAGTTTGCTATATAAACACATGTCCGCAAATGTTTCGTTTTCTGCTGAGATACAGCTAAAGTTTTTCTTAAAAACTGAAGATTTATTGATTGCTCTGAAACCGGTGGAGATATGCAAATGAAATTTAGTGGTTTTTAAGAGGTAGTTATTGCGCATTTTTTGACATACAATTAAGAATTTTATGTTCATAAGTGGCGCGCGTACGGGTAATGATCTCAATTTTTTTTATCGTCATTGATCACAATAGTCATTTCGTTTAGCCAGTTTTGAAATTTGCCTAAAAACTTATTCTCGGTTCGGTGCACTTCCTGCCACTTCATTTTTATTTTTTGTACGGTATTACGTACATTAGTTTTATCACTTTCAGTTAATTCAAAATCGCACTTATATTTTCTATTAATTTCGTTTTGCACAATGTCACATATGTCCATGATATTTTGATTCAAGTGGCCCTTTATTAAAAACAAGAGGTCTTTTCTCGAGAGACCAGGAACGTTATCTAAGTCTGAAAAAAAAAAGAAAACTCAAATTAAATAATGAAGCGGAAATCTGATATTTCGTGCATTTAGGTTTTAAAAAAAATTCCAAAGCCAGGGTGGCAGCTAGTGGCAGACAAATGTCACTTTTCTTGAATAAGTAGACAATAATAATCAATATCCAACAAGATTTGTTGCGGAATTCCGTGGAATTTTTTTTGTATCTCTACCAAAATAGATAATATGTTCTTGAAAGGTTTAACTTTTTCTGGTATTTTCTACTTAAATTATTAATTAGTAATAAATAATTAATTATTATTACTAGCATATTCGAATACTACGTACCTTTGCCTACTTCAGCCATTTTGTTTTATTAAAAATGAATTAAATCTACACTTTTTTACGCACTCACAAACTAAAGCCTATTTTTAAGCGCGTGCGTGTTTAACGATCCCACTTGTTCGAGTCACTTTCGTACTGCGTATCGCGGCAGTTCGTTGACCTTGAGATGTATGTTTAACGCTACGCGATACTCTACTATGTTGCCGAACTTATTTAATTGTAAAAATCCGCATTTTTAGAAAAACTTTTTTAATAGTTTTGGCCAGCTATTTAGACTTCTGTACCACTGTGAGACGTCTCGAGTGTTAAGAGACAGGTTAACATCACATAAAAGTGATTGTCGTCTCAATAAGAGATCATGTGCCCTGTCAGAACATCATCTGGACACTGGACACCTTCCAAGTTACGAAAACACAAAAGCCTTACACATTGAACCTAACTTAACAAAGAGACTGTTCTTGGAGATGTTTGAGACTAATAGAGACGAAAACTGTTTAAACAAACGAAGAGATATTGACACGACTAGCGCGATGTACACATATATTTGCCAATTGGGTGATTCACGCAATTCTGAGCCGGATGACTCACAAGGATCAATTTAGCCCTTGTCAGTACCAATTAAATAGGAAAGCAGTGGTGAGAGCCTGTTTTCTGTTTTAACACAGTTCGTTAGCAGTGGTGAGAGCCTGTTTCCCGATTTGTTTGACGACAGTTGATGGATTAACGTCTACATGGACGTTGATTAGTCAAATTTTGTCAGAAGGCTCATAGATATCAATCCATTAATACAATGTTTTTGACGATCTGGTTGTTTGATTCTAGGGAGTTGCCCAGAGATTGAACCAAGGGTTGCCACATTCCCAGATCCAACCCCACAAGGAGACCCACCAAAACCACATTCTTTCATATTATACCACGCTCCCCCATTGCCATTCAAAGGTGGAAGTTGAAATTAATTAATATTGTTAAAGTTGTAAAGATTTGCCATTATAACCAATTAAATGATGCTTGATTGCTCGCTTAAGAGATTGGAGTATATGATGTTAATATCTTCAATGTCTTTTCTTTTATTCATGGCCTTTTTATTTGTGTTGGTTTCTACCATTTCCAGAAAGAGTCTTCTGCGTAAGTTCCTCTCCATAAAAACTATTTCCGAATCTTCGTAGTTTGGTGTGTGACCTGTGTCCAAATAATGTTCAGACAACGCACACGACCGTTTATGGAGTCTGCAGTCACTTCTGTGTGCGGTTATTCTGTCTTTTAGGACTCTAGAAGTTTGTCCTATGTATACTTGTTCACAAGAAGAGCAGGGGATTGAATATACTACCTCCGATGATTTTGAAGGTAGATCTCTATCTTTAGTTTTAGAGAATAGGTTGCCAATTGTTTTTACACTTTTTTGAGCTATTCGTATTGATGGTTCATTTTTCAAAATTTTTATAATTTTTTGTGTAACCCCATCAATTGCCGGCAAGGAATAATAAGTGAAGTTGTTAATTGTAGGAGGGTCATTGATATCTCTGTTGATTTGATTAGTGATATGCGGGCGATCTGAGGAGGTGTTAAAGATTAATTTGTTGAGAAGGTGTTTTGGATATGAATTTTCTAACAAGATATTGAAAAGCTTTCTTTTATTAATTTGAATGAGGCTAGAGTGACAGATTCTTTCGATTCTGGTTTTTAGACCCTGTACTAAATTGATTTTGATCTTTTCAGAGTGATGGGACATATAGTTTAAATACCTACCAGAATTCGTAGGTTTTAAATACCAGTCCAAAATTATTTTGTTTTCACTAGTTCTTATTAGTTTTGTGTCTAGAAATGGCACTGAGCCATTGTGTTCTTCTTCTATTGTAAATTTAATGTGATCATTATAGTTATTGAATATTGTAAGGATTTCGTTGCTTTTATCGAATGGAACTGAGCAAATGATGTCGTCAACGTATTTTTTTAAGAAGGGTAATTGAAAGGAAAGCCTGGGGATACAGTCCTCGAGTAAATCGTCCATCACTATTAGGGCAACGATTGGTGAAATGGTTGCTCCCATCGGAGTTCCTAATACCTGTTTATAATATTTGTTATTAAATTTGAAATATGTATTGTTGAAAATAAAACCTATTATTTCGAGAAATTCTTTTTTTGGTATTTTAGTGTTGTTCGCAATAACAGACCATCTTTTATTTATACTGTTTAAAACTAGTTCTAGGGGTATGTTGCTATATAGAGACACTACATCTAAACTGATCAGTACGTAGTGTTGAGGTAACTGTCTGTTATTTGTTATATTCGCGAATTCAAAAGAGTCGTTAATGCAGAAGTCGTTGTTTTTTGAGTATGTTGCTGTGAGAATATCAGTAATTAATGTGGATAACTTACTCGTAGGTGCGTTTAAGGAGGAGATTATTGGACGCAAGGAGAGGGTAGGTTTGTGAATTTTGGGGAGGCCATAGAATTTAGGGGAGGTTTGGTTGTAAATAGTTAAGGACTTCGCTATGTTGTCTTCTATATACTTTTTGTTTTTTAATAGAGCTACAAATTTATTCGCTTTTTGCTGTATGGTGGACGTGGGATCATCTCTAAGAATTTTGTAACATAGAAAATATCATTTTCGGTGTAAATGAACAAAGAAAAAATCAGTACAGAGCAAAAATAACAAATGTTCTCACTAATTATTACAAAAATCCTATAACATCCACATTTTTTCGCGAACTCTTCCTAAAAACAAAAAAGTTCATTAATGCACACAAAGATTTGATTATAACACAAGCAGATAAGGGCAATGTCACTGTTATCTTAACGAGAAATTTATATCTCGAAAAATGTAATGACATTTTATCTGACACCAATTATTACAAAATTCTTAGAGATGATCCCACGTCCACCATACAGCAAAAAGCGAATAAATTTGTAGCTCTATTTCTGTACCATCCCCGAAGACCGGCTTCTCCATTACTTCTCCGAAACACACGCTGAAAGGCGGGTCGACCGTCCACCGCATGATGTACAGCTGCCCAACGCCGTGGATGCCACCAGTGCACTTCCTTTCACCCCTCAGGAGGTCAAGGGTCGCCTCCAAAAAACCAAAAACACTGCTCCGGGCAGGGACGGGGTGCGATATCACCAAATTCGAAAACTGGACCCTGGCTGCAAGACTATGACAACCATGTTTAATAAAGTGCTACAGCTGGGCCAAGTACCGTCTGCATGGAAGGAGGGCACAATGGTACTAATATATAAAAAAGGTGACAGAATGGACCCTAGCAACTGGCGACCCATTTCATTATGCAGCTGCTTGTATAAACTCTTTGCCTCTTGTCTCGCTGCTCGAATATCGTCATGGGCCAACAGCAATGGGCTATTGTCAGCGTGTCAGAAGGGTTTTGGGCGTCACGAGGGCTGCTTTGAGCACAATTTCCTCATACAGAGTGTTCTGGAGAATGTTCGGAGGGCCAGAAAAGAGTGTGCTATTGCCTGGCTTGACTTGGCAAATGCATTTGGTTCGGTGCCGCACGACCACCTGTTGCGGTCACTGTCTGCCATGGGTTTGGACGCTTCAACGGTCGGGATTATCCGCAACATTTACAGTGAATGTTCAGCCACCATTCGAACAACAATGGGCGAGTCTGCGAACTTCCCAATACGGGCAGGTGTTCGACAGGGCTGCCCACTGAGCCCTGTTATCTTCAACCTTGCCTTGGAGCCTGTGCTGCGATCTGTTCTTAGGACAAACCGGGGTTACGCCCTCCATGGACGGATTATCTCAGTGCTGGCTTACGCGGATGATTTGGTGATGGTTGCGGAGTCTCCTGTGGACCTTCACGGTGTTCTTGATGAGTGCGGTCGTGCTGCGACGAGTTGTGGTCTCACATTCAAACCAGCCAAGTGTGCCTCCCTGCATTTAGATTGTAGGGTTCGCAACACCTGTCTCCCGACGGCCTTCACTGTTCAAGGTAGTGAGTTTTCTGCAATGGCTGAGGGAGAGGCTTACCAACATCTGGGGGTCCCGACTGGCTACCATGTTGACCAGACGCCTGAAGAGACCATCAACAGAATGTCACTTGCCGTCGATCGTCTGGACTCGTCACTGCTTGCGCCCTGGCAGAAGATCGATGCTGTCAACACGTTTGTTGTGCCCCAGATCAGCTTCACTTTGCGAGGCTGTGTGGTCAAAAAGATGGCTGTAAGGTGCCTTGATCGTAAGATTAGATCGGTCGTGAAGAAGTGGCTCAATCTTCCCCAACGGGCGAGTGCCGAGGTTGTGTTTCTCCCAAACAAGAAGGGTGGTGCTGGAGTGCTGCCGCTCACCGACCTTGTGGACTTGTCTACTGTGGTCCACGCATTCCGTATGCTGACGTGCCCTGAGGATGTAACCAGGGCTGTAGCGGGGGACCAGCTGTGTGATGTGGTCCAGCGTCGTATTGGTCGCCGACCGTACCTTGAGGATATGACCCAGTACCTCAGTGGCGACCTGCGTGGTGAATTTGGTGTTGATCGGGGGGATGTTGGGTCGCTTTGGTCAAGAACAAGAAACGCTACAAGACGCCTGGCCGCACGCACGCCGATATCATGGCTGGTGGGTGATAACAGCTTCGCCGTTCGTCTTGGCTTTCCTCGGCCGACTGACACGAACGTGGTCCTACCCTCCCAGCGTAACGGTGTGGAATCGAGGCTTAGAACGCTACTATCAGACATGTACGCAGCCTCGCTGGCCCGCAAACCGGACCAGGGCAAGGTGTTCAGGGTATCATCAAGAAGTGCGGCCAGTAACCACTTTGTGCGCAGCGGTTTCTCGACCAGATTTTGTGACTGGCGCTTCATTCATCGCGCCAGGCTGGACTGCGTCCCCCTCAATGCGACCAGACGTTTTGGGGGTGGCGATAGAAGATGCCGTCGATGCGGTACCCAGGCCGAGACACTGCCCCATGTCCTTAACCATTGCCGCATGCACTCCGCGGCGTGGCAAAGACGTCATAACGCAATCCAGGATAGATTGGTTCGTGCGATGCCTGCCAGAGCTGGCACCGTCACTGTCAACCGAACGGTGCCTGAGACTGGCTCCAACCTTCGCCCAGACATGGTGGTGCGGTCGGGAGACGCTCTACACATAGTCGATATATCCATCCCTTTCGAAAATGGTCAGGAGGCTTTTGAATTGGCTCGCAACCATAAAATCAATAAATATGAACCCTTGGCTGATGAATTGCGTGCGCAGGGATTGGATGTGACGGTTGATGCGTTCCTGATTGGTGCCTTGGGTTCCTGGGACCAGACGAACGAGCGTGTGCTACAGCGACTTGGAATATCCCAGTATTATGCCCGTCTGATGAGGAAGCTGATGTGCAGCGACGTTGTGAGATGGTCGCGCGACATTTACGTGGAACATGTGACTGGGGTGCGACAGTATGCCGATGCCGAGTTGTGATAGTGTGATATGTACATTGTTTAGTAACTTTTTCTTTTAGTATGTAGTTATTGTGTAATTTGTTGTTTTTACGCTTTTTGTCCGGGGAGAATTGTAATTGTTTTATCTATATTATTGTTTTTATATTTTAAGAACATAATTCTATTTATATTTATTTATTGATTATGCAAAAATTCATGTACATATATTTCAGTCGTGCGGTTGGTACGCCCCCTTATATTTGTAAAGATAATATTTAACATTTTTTATATTGACTAATATTTTAAAACTTCTGAATATTTTATTTTAAGATGAGTTGGTCCTAAACCAACTTCACTTTGTATCTAGATAAGAAATTTATGTTTTTGTGAAATTTAAAATTATTTGTATAAAAACTCTTTATTACTCTGCCAAGCTTTCGAATCTTAATTAATTCTTCCTCAGGGCTACAATACAAAGACACAGTAAATCACGATCGATTTTTACGGCAGATATTGTTCGTACTAGTTTATCATCATGCTTGCTGAAGAAGCGAAAATAGAAAATAAAACATCAGAGAATACTGGTGGAGGAAAGAAAGGTGGAAAACCATCCGCACAAAGAAGGTTCGATGCATTCAGAAAGAAGAAGAATGCTGACACGGACAACGCCATTATGGCAGGAATCTTTGCACGGTTGAAAATCACTGATCCAACCTCTGTCCCATCGTTGCCGCTTGCTCGCGACCTGCATCCAGTTACTGTGCCAGTGACATTTTCGAAGACTCCGGTTTTCGTTGATAGAGTCTGGGACACTATGGAGGCAATTGGAACGCGTCCATTCGCGCAATTAAACACATCAGAAAACAAAGCCATCTTTAAGAAAGGAGCGCTGATCCTGAGTGAAGCAAAACTGTGCTATGCACAGAGGGCTCATCTTGACAAACCAGATGAAGAGCTGCCTTCCAAAAAGCTATACAACTTGGAGGAATTACAAGACCTCAACAATATGGCATCAACACTTCCATATCCATTAGCTATTAATTTGGAATGTATTGGTAACACTGTTATCAACAGGCAGATTGTCACCCCTCTCCTTGCTGAACACGAGGATGAACCAGCCCTGTCGGGCGCTATAACTTACGCACCACGACAACTCCTTCCTTTGCTACGTTTACTGAGAGATGGAGTTCCTGAATATGCTGAGGTGCATAACATCGCAGTCGGCTTAGCTGACTTACCTGGCATATCTTGGGAGCAATATGTTGGACCGGCAATCCCGCCGGCCGCTGAAGGACCACGAATGGTCAGACTGACACCTGCATGCGCAGACTTTTGGCTTGATAGAGATCGCATCAAGTGGACTGACCGAGAGTATCAAATATTCGTGAAGATAATACAATCAATGTCTTCGAAGAAGGGTTTCAATATCGCAACTGACCTTTCTCACGGATATGGTTCGACCGCCCAGACAGTTCAAACACTGGACTGGGAAGTAGGTCAATCTTGTCAATGGTACACCATGGACGATGTTGACGAATACAACCAAAAGTTAGGAGTAGCTTTCGGGTTTGGAGCAACCAACCCGCACCCTATACAAGAAAGCCGTTTTGTCGGTAGTTATAAGACCGCATACTGGAGGGGAGAGCTTACACCCAGACGCGTAATGCACGCAATTGTCGCTGGCCAAGAATAGGTTTCAGCCTGAAGTCCGAGGTATAGAAAATAGACTATAAATGCACATTCTTATAGATCACATTATATCATCAACTTCAAAATTAATAAAACTCTTTATTACTCTGCCAAGCTTTCGAATCTTATTTAATTCTTCCTCAGGGCTACAATACAAAGACACAGTAAATCACCATATAAAAGTTATTACACTTAATGTTTGTACATATTGTTGTTTTGTTTTGAGCAAAAGTATCCGCATCCATAGACAACAATTTCATCTGCGTTCGCTGGTTATAGAGATAGCTATAAAATTAACAATATTTACTAATAATATAAATAAAATAAACGAAGACTTGCAACTGCGTTAACCTAACTTTTAATGTAAATAAACGATATCCAAATTAAAACAAAAAACAAATGTCTTGCTATTAATTTCTTTCACTGGTAGCAACGTATTCTTGCTTCTAGAGATGCTAAGAAATAATTTAGAATGTTAAACTTAATTACCACCTAGGTAAGAATAAAAACAACAATATGTACAAACATTAAGTGTAATAACTTTTATATGGTGATTTACTGTGTCTTTGTATTGTAGCCCTGAGGAAGAATTAAATAAGATTCGAAAGCTTGGCAGAGTAATAAAGAGTTTTTATACTACATTACCCACCTGGCCATTCATCCCAAAAATTTTACATCAGTATATATATATATATATATATCCTGCTATGCTATGTTAATATTGCATCCGAAGAATTGCTGCGTCCGTATTTAGGACGCACTAAAGTCACGGCCTTATATCTTCGCTCTGTGACCAGATACGACTACGATTTTTAGATGGACTCGTCGGATTGCTACTCAGCTTGAATATATTTGATATTACATTTTCCGGTAGATCTCCAGAAGACTGTAAAATTGGAACAAAAAGGGACGCAGCATCATACAAAAATTCCTATGAAGGTTCAGCGTGTTGCCGTAGAGGGCTCTGATGTTATATACATTTAAAGAATTATATATGGGAAAGTATACATTAGTGCGTCCCTGATGTGGCAATATTGTTTGCTTATTTTCTTTTCACCCTCTCGCATTTTAACATTTATTTCATTCGAACAAGTTTGATATGATAGGTATTTACATTATTTACTAGTGTTAGATATAAATTTGGAATAGTTAGTTTTGTTGAGTTTAACATTTTTTTTGGGTTGTTATAAAAAGAGATTTATTAGTATTATCAGTTTCAAATACTTATTTACATTATAAAAATATATTTGTTTTGGATTATTCAAAAAAGTATTATAAATGCGATAGAAAAATGAATCACGGGAAGTGGCCGCTTTCGGTCGTGCATAGGCAGTTTTAATTTACACTTTACACGCTCGATTTCGTTGCTGCCGGAGTTTATTATTTCGTGTATATTTTGTGAAATCTAACACTAGTATTTTTTGGGAGAAAACGAAAACCTTGGATTACATGTGAAATTATTGCATTAATAGGAAAGCGGTGATAAATATTCTTTCGTGTCCTTTTTGAGATCAAGACAGACTAGTCTTTTCGATTACTCACTGAACCAAACAACCCTTAAATGACTAAATTAGATATGGGAGTTATGCTTGATAATGGTTTGATTTTTGTATTCCACATGTAACTTCAATAGTCAAGGTTGCTGGTATTACACGCTGGTCACGGGGGTTTATGCATGTTAATTCTCTGAACCTTCTTTACACAAGTTTGGTCAGACCATGCTTTGAGTATGCCTCTGCGTTTGATCTCCATATTATGCTGTACACCTAGTGAAAATTGAGCGTGTGCAGCACAAATTTCTCAGATACCTTGCCTACAAACTGCATACTGACTTGGTGGTATTTGATGATCGTTTTGAATTATATGCTGACTTAAAGTCCTATCTTGGCATTGACACGGTGAGTGGTCAACGCCATTATTTGATTTAATTCTACCATCTTATCAATGGAAGGTTGACATGTCCTGATCTTTTAAGCAAAATTGAAATTCGTGTTTTATATCGTTCAACACTTGCGAGCCCTGGTGTCATCAAACACATTCCAGAAAAAATTATGGTTGCAATTCGTTCTTGGCGCGCTCGGTTCGTCTTGCCAATGACAGTGAGGTGACGCTTTTTTTAATTTTGTTGTCCCGAGAAGAACGTTTTTGGGCTCTGTAAGGCACCTATTTGATAGGTACCTAATTGATGTATTGTCTTATGTTGCTTTGTTAATAGTGTAGAATGTTATGATATTGTTATCCAATTTATGCGTAATTAATTTGTATGTTGATTGTGTACTTCTTTTGAATTATTTTGAACTCAAGTAACTTGGCGGTTTTTAGGGACAACACGTCTCCAGCTTGCACGATTTCATGCCCCAAGTATTTCTTGTGTTGGCTTCTGAAAGCGGTGTATTCTGGTACTAGGTGATCAAAAGGTTCTTCAGCCTCCCTACAGAATCTGTAGTCATCGATCTCTTCAAGGCCATATGTTTTCTAAGGCTACAATGTCCTGTAAGAATACGTAGCCTGATATCCACACAGATCTTCGATCTTTCTTGGTTGAAGTTTCCAAGGAATTTCTTGGAGTGTATCAATCCAGGTAGATTTTGCCTGAGTATTACTCTGTCTGTTCCTTCTTAATTCTGAACTTCTCCTTGAAGGTGTGTTTCCATAAGTCGCAGAACGGTTCAGACCTAACAAAAGGGATTGACACACCTTGTTTTGCTAACTTATTGGCGGCATCGTTTCCCCTGATACTAGAATTTCCCGTATCCAAACAAGGGAAACTCTGTTATTCTTGCTAAGTTAGAAGACCTCTTAAGGATTCCCATTTTTGAGCTAATGACATATGAACCCAGCGATAATGTTGTCGGTTGTGTGGATCACAATGTCGCACCGTAAAGGTTAATTTGTACGCATCTACCGATTGCATGAATTTCCGCTTGGAAAACGCTGGAGTATATTCCCATTGATTCTGAGTATTTGGTGCCAGGCCCGAATACTTTGCTTTTGTCCCTTTAATGGTTTTGGAGCCGTCTGTAAACCATTTGATAGTGTTTTCTCTTTTCCGGTGTGTAAGTTCCTTTCCCAGTCCCTCTGGTGACTTAACGTCGTAGTGAAGTTCTTCTGAAAGTTATATTTTTCTTAGTTTCGTCACTAGCGAGGTTTAGAGACGTGATTTGTTTGATCAGATATGTCCATTCATTTATTTACTGATCTTTCTATCACCAAGTGCAAAAGTGTGAAATTCGTAATAATCTCTAGTTGGACACGTTTATCATCGCCCGACTAATGCATATGCCTCCTAGTCTTTGTACCGTATCAAGTGCCAGACAATTGCCCCATATGTTATGATAGGTATCACAATCATGACGTACATCCACCGCAGTATTTTGGGATAACAGCCCAAGTCTCCCAGATTTCTGAACACCATCAGAGCTTTTGTTGCTTTATACTAACCGCTATTTCAACATGCTTATTACAAATAAGTTTAATATCAAGGGTGATTCCTAGATATTTTACTTCAGACTTCTGTTCAATGACCTCATAATTCAGGCTAATTCGTCTGATATTTAGAGTTTCCTCGTTCTAGTGAATGTTATAATTGCGGTTTTTGCTGAATTTATGCTCAACCCCCAGATCTACACCGTTACTCAGTTATCCGGAGACACTTTTGTATTATGTTACCCACCCAAAGTGCTTTCAATTTGCCCCTGGCTACTATGACAATATCGTCTGCATATTCTATACATTCTATGCCTTGATCTGTCAGTTTATAAAGTAGTTCGTGTACTACCAGGCTCCACATAAAATGGGAGGTTACTACTCCTTCAGGACACTGGGAGTTGCTCTGATGGTAGTGTTATGGTTTTCCACTTTTGTCTCAGCTCTTCTTGTAGTAAGCATCTCTTGCATCCTAGTGATGGTTTTGTTCACCCCTCTTCCCTCCACAGACGCATGTGGTGTGTTATCGAACGCTCCATAGATGTTCAAAAAGGTGCAGATTGCTGCTTCTTTGTTATCCAAAGACCTTCGGACGATGTCTGTGAGCTGATACAGAATAGTCTCTGTAAATCTGCATGCTCTACACGCATGCTGGCTGCCCTGCCCTGCAAGGGAGCGTGCTGCAGAGGATCCGTTCTGATATTGTTATCTAATACTTCTTCTATTGTTTTTAGAAAACACGATGTGAGAGATCTCGAGGTCGAAAAGACTTGGTGTCCGTCCAGTATTATTTCCCTATTTTTGGTATGAAAGTGACTTTTGCCCTTCGCGTCAACTTCCCGGTATGTATCCCAAAGCCAAACTGTTTTTTGTTATATTAGGTGTGGCAGGATTTGCTCTATTCCTGTTTGTAAGAGGCAAATCTCATCAACTCCTGGCGCATTTTATGGTTGTAAAGTGTTCATGGCCCACTCCAGTCGTGTGTTCGTAAAGATTTTCTTAGCAATGTCTCAGTCTTCCTTGTGAGGATTTCTGGAGGATTCCGCTTCTAATTCATTTAAGGGGTTTGATCTACTACCCGAGTCTCAAGGAGTAGGATGGCTCGCTTCTCCCCCCTTCCGTATTGATCTCATCTGGTTTCTTAAGTACCACCGTTGGGTTTCTTCGCCCCTGTAGAAATGGAAGCGATATTTTCAAAAAAGGTTTGAAAGGCAGTCTTTTGACCATCCTGATTTTTTTTATTATTCGAAGTTAATCCGTTAGTGTACCTGTCAATTTCCGTCACGTTTGGCTTTATTAAAAAGTCAACGGACCTCAAGCCTGAGTTTTGACAGTTTGTCATTCGACCAAGGAGCGTCCTTACTTGCTTTAACAGCTGCAGTGCGAGTGGGCAATTGGAGTCAAAAGCTTCCATTATTGCTTCACTGACTTGGTTTACTCTCCACTCAAGATCGTGGTTAGCTAAACCTAACCTAAACATTTTTAATTGGACGCAAGAGTGTATGGAGGTGGAACATGCTAAATGCACACTAAACTCAAATTTAAAAGTATAGTAGCGATTGTTAAAAAAACTATTCTATTAGAACGGATGCAGTATCATATGTAGAATATTTTATATTGGTTATAGTATACAATATATCTAACAAATGGATGCAACAAAGTATGCAAATAATTAAATAACGCTAACCCAAGCTAAACCCAACCTAAGAATTTTTATTTGGACGCAAGAATGTATGCAGGTGGAACATGTTAAATGCAGACTAATCGCAAATTTAAAAGTATGGTAGGGATTGTTGCAGTTTAGTAAAAAAAAACTTGATAAAAAAACTATTCTATTTTTAGAATGGATGCAGTATTATATGTAGAATATGTTATGTTGGTTATAGTATACACTATATATAACAAATGGATGCAACAAAGTATGCAAATAATTTAATAACTCTAACCCAAGCTAAACCCAACCTAAGATTTTTAAACGGACGCAAGAGTGTATGCAGTCGGAACATGTTAAATGCAGGGTAATCGAAAATTTAAAAGTATGGTAGGGATTGCAGCAGTTCAATAAGAAAAAACTTGTTGAAAAAACTATTCTATTTTTAGAACGGATGCAGTATTATATGTAGAATATGTTATGTTGGTTATAGTATACAATATATATAACAAATGGATGCAGCAAAGTATGCATATAATTAAATAACTCTAACCCAAGCTAAACCTAATCTAAGAATTTTTAATTGTACGCAAGAGTGTATGGAGGTGGAACATGCTTAAAACACACTAAACTCAAATTTAAAAGTATAGTAGGGATTGTTGCAGTTTAATAAGAAAAAACTTGATAAAAAACTAATCTATTTTTAGAACGGATGCAGTATTATATCTAGAATATGTTATGTTGGTTATAGTATGCACTATATATAACAAATGGATGCAACAAAGTAAGCAAATAATTAAATAACTCTAACCCAAGCTAAACACAACCTAAGAATTTTTAATCGGACGCAAGAGTGTATGCAGTCGGAACATGTTAAATGCCGAGTAATCGCAAATTTATATTATTATCATATATATATATATATATATATATATATATATAATATTTATATATATATATATATATATCTTTGTTTCTTTGTTTATTTATATTTATTTGCGATGAGCAAAAGAGAAATAACATTGCATTATGGCAGTGTGTAGTCTATGTTGCCTTTGAATTAAAAGGTCGAGGCGTAGCACAGCACATAGGAAGCAAGGCATGTACGAATTAAAGAAGTTTCATTCATGTGCCACGATAGTTTAATTGGTTAAAACACCTGACCGGCAATTGGGAGATGTTGGTTCAAATCCAGCTTGTGTCACGAGATTTTTTTGATTCGTACAAGTTAGTTTATTTCATTTTTCATTGTATATCGGTGATATACTATACTCTGTCAACTTAGTTGAATATCTTTGTTTCTTTGTTTATTTATATATATATATATACGTGCACATCTATCTTAGTGGGCTCCATACGTGGATAAGGCGCCCTGGCCTCAACCAGAACCACGTTATTTACGCGTGTATACATTGCATATTTGAATTCCCCGGAAAAAAATAAACAAGGGCAACTTGAGAGGGGAAGAGATTTCGTAAAAAAAATATATACGAAAAAAGTATAGACTCAAGATAGAAACCGGGCTCCGCATATGACATGACAAACTCTCCTCCGGTGCATATAATTGGATATGTTATCTCGACCTAATGGTCACCGACGATGTTGCCATATCGAGGCATATTGTATATCTAAACAATATATGTAAATGTATCTTTATGGCCTCTACTTTGACTAGCCTCCGCTGTGTATATCATTTATATAAACGCAGGCACGTTTTAATCGCCTCCGTCTTTTTATAACTAAATTCCACTTCGTTATTGAACTTGTTTTGTTGAGGAGTTGTATATCAATTACTTACATTCATCTTATTGGGCTCCATTTTTTATAATGAACTTCGCGGTCGTTTTCTGACCTAAATTCCTCTTGATTGGTTTTCTGGTTTTGCAGACGGGTTGTATATAAATAATGATATGTGCATATATAACTGATATAACTGATATAACTGATCAGCCTCTATTTTACATACAAAGAAAGTATTGTCTCCTTCGTTACTGGTAGACAAAAAATTATTAAAACCAAGCAAATTGAGAAAATTTATATTTGGAATTTCAACTTACAACTTACTCAATTAGTACAAGTATGAAACATTGAAATAACACGATAACTAGTGAGATTCTTTTGCTGAATATTTTGTTCTTATAAGGTAGGTACTATATTATAAGGAATCCTTATTTATTCCTTCACCAGAGGCAGCCAACTTCAGAAGATCAGCGGAAACAGTGTTCATTTCTTTCGATTGAATTGTAAAAATTCAAATGTTTGCCTCTAGACATTTTTCGACCTTCATGTATTCTTACCACATATCTACGTTGTGTTTACTTTTGGTACTTTTTTATTTTATTTATGCCTTCTGGTTTTAAAGCCACATTTATGGTTAATATTAGTACATCTAACAAAATTGCTCCGAGGCTAGGCTTATGAGAGTCTTTATTAATACAAATTAATTTAAGTTAAAATGCCAGATATTAACCCTCCAGTAAATTTGAACTTATTTATGAAGTTTTTATCTAGTTAGGTATATTGATTAAAAAAAAACAGTATTTTTGTAATGAACCAAAACCCAAAGAAAGATAAATAAATAAGAACATTGTATGCAAGAACAGAACGAAATGAATGGATTAAAAAAATGTATCGTGTAATTTTAAAAATTATTTTGAAAGAAATATAAAATATACTCTATACTATAAACAATAAAATAACGTTAAATAAAATAAATAACAAATTCAAGTTATAGATAAATAATAGCTACTTAAAAGAATAAAATAAGACATAATACAGTAGGTATAATATATCCATGAAATGACTGTAAAACGCTTAACTACAAATTCCTCAACTAAAAATAAGCCGATCTAGCCGTTTTGCCTACAGGGCGCTAAAGTTCTTAAATTAATATCGTTTTTCAGAATAATTATTTTCTAAACGCCTTTATCAATTTTCACTAATTTTGAAACTAACCGATTTTTTGTTAATGCCTAGAAATTTTAAAATGGTGCGTGATTCCTAAAGAAAAGTTTCTGTTCTGTTTCTGTAAAATTGGCGCTAGACATACAGTTTATCTACAAAAAGATTATTTACAATACCTTGAAATTGATCATTGCCTATTTATTCGACACGAAAAAATATATGTCGAAAGTTTTAATTGTGAACAATGTTTAAAATAATTGTTATGTTTGTTTACTAGGCAACAATAAAATAAATAATCTGACAGAACGATAGTTTTTATTTCTTTTACGTAAATAATTATTGGTTCTTTAAAATGGACCATTATTGTATCGCTGAGAAGGTCGACATGCTTCTGGTATATGGATTATGTGAGAGAAATGGACGTATGAGTGTCAGAATCTATCGTGAAAAATATCCAGAATTCCTATCGATCAAACTTTCACGAATATTAAGAAGTAAGTAACATAGAGAAAGGGGTAGTTTTCATGGAAATAATGTTAAGCCAGGACGCCAACTTACAATTAGGACTGCTGAGTTTGAAGAGGTAGTTTTAAACAGAATTGAAGATGATCCCAAGTTAAGTCGTATACGCTAGGGGTTCGGATTGGAGATTTCCAGAAGTACAATTAATAACATTCTACGAGAGCAGTTACTCCATCCGTATCATGTCTAACAGGTGCGAAATGTTTTACCAAAGGGCCCTGAAAGTCGGCTGACGTTTTGCCATCTCTTCAAGCCAATGAGAATACCACACATTCGTGCTAAAATGTGTTTGTGCACGACGGAGCGCCATCCTTCTTTAGTACCAGCGTTCGCAGATTTTCAAATGAAACATATCCTAATAGATGGATCGGAAATCGGCCAGCAAGGTCACCCAACTTAACGCCTCTGGACTTTGGATATTTCGTATATTCGCCTAGATATTTTTAGTTGAGAAATTTGTGGTTAAGCGTTGTACAGTAATTTCATGGACACCCTGTATAATAGAGAACTAAAGAAACAAACTAACAAATACTGTTTAAGTTACTCAAATTCGTTGGGTTTGTTAAAATGTTTCAAGTGGTAGGTAATACTTTAACTGAAATTGAAGTGTGACGGGTGCGATTAATGATGATACTACATTATTCCTTAGGCTTAAAATCTTTGTAGATCTTTGTTTAAATAATTGAATCAATACTTATGGATAAGTCGTGCGTCAAATTTACACTAGCTGTAAATCAAAACAATATATGTGCATCTATATTATAGGCCTCCATTTCCGGAACACGTGTTCTATATATATAAACTATTTATGTACATCTATCTTAGTGGCATCTACTTTTTGTTAATAGCAAAATTTACATTTAGTGTATACAATCAGAACATATACACAACAAACTTACTAGCCTCCGCTGTGTATATTATTTATACACACAGACGTTTTAATCGCCACCGCTGTCATATTTTTATAACTAAATACGACTCCATTATTGCAATTGTTTTGTCGACGAGTTGTATATCAATGAATTATTTACATTCATCTTATTGGTCTCCATTTTTTACAATCTCTCGCTTTTTTTTATACTGAAATTCTTCTTCATTGATTTTATTATTCGCAGGCGCTTTGTATATAGATAATTTATGTGCATTTAACTTATTGGCCTTTATTTTTACATAAAAAATAAAGTATTGGTTTCTTAGTTATTAGTAATTAAAAAATTATTGAAAACAAGCAAATTTTAAATTTGGAATTTCAACACAATATAAAATTAATATTCATATTCATATTACTCAATTAGTACAAATATTAAACATTGAAATAACACGGTAACTACTCGTATATTTTCCTCGGTGATAATTTTATTTGACAATAATCTATTGTAAGGTAGGTACTCTATTATAAGGAATCCTTGTTTACTAGAGTCAACCAACATCGTGACAGAAGACATTTTTCTAACTTCATGTATTCTTTCTTACCATATGTTACATTTACGTGTTTACGTTGTTTTTAACTTTGTTATTTTTTTATTTATTCATGCCTTCTGGTTTTAAACCCATATAGTTACGGTTAACATTAGTACATCTTACAAAATTGACCCGAGACTTACTAAGTCCATTTCAGCTGCTTATGAGAGCTTTTATTAATATAACTTAATTTAAGTTAAAATGCCAGATATGTCAAAGTAACATAATATATTAAATCCTGCACACCTTTTAACGCAATTGCTCTTTCCTTAAAATTATTTTCAGAAGTTGTAGGTAGTAGTTTTAAACCGAAACAATATACTCAAAATTTTTGTATTACAGGAGTGATCAATTTGAAGTTATTTATTTAGTTATAATAGATGTGGCATTGATTTAAAAAAAAAAGTATTTTTCGTAATGAACTCAAACCCAAAGAAATATAAATAAACAAGAACAATATATGTAAGAACAGGATGAAATGAATGGATTAAAAATGTGCGAAAGAAACTATATTTGTTCGACTAAAATATGGCTATAAAGTTGTTGTCCCGGAAAAAATTGTGAGTCAAAGGATCCGAGAAAAGTACCAATTAAGAATTATCTATGATTATGGGAAATTATATTTCAAGACATAAAAGAAATTCGAAGTCAGTCCCATAAAAAGAGAAATATATTATAAAATTTGGTTTACGAACAAAGTACCATTTTCGACCTTGGTAATTAGCTACTGTTAAGTAACAAATAGATTCTCGCGCCAAGCAAATTTTAAAATAAAACTGAAAAATCTATGTGTTTATTATTGGCCAACTAGTACGTGGAGCCCAGTGCAACTAGCGGACAAGTACGTGTGTTGCTATGACAGGTTGAGAAATCAAATATACTTTACAATACCTAAAATAAATAATTCTACCGACGAAATATACACATGAAGGTTTACGATATATGTTAGCTGGTATCATTAGCCACCAGTAACGTTGCCAAATTTAGGAGGCCAATATGTGTACTTACACGTGGAGCCCAGTGCAACTAGCGCACAAGTAAGTGTGTATATCTGTGTATGTCTAACGCGCCACGTGGTGGAATTTTTTCAAACCCGGTTGTATATCTGTATGTGTGTATACTACCCAGTGGGCTCCACCCTAAAATTTGCCAGATGGGTGGGTATACCCTGTAGACCTGAAAAAACACTATATACACGGGGGTACGTAGTGGCCTCCGAAAAAACGCAGTCGCCTCCGTTTTGGAGCCCAGTGCGCTTAGCGTATATATATTTTGGAGGCCACTTTAACGTTTTGCATATATATATATATATATATATATATATATATATAATAATAGGTTTTTTAATGTGTAAAAGTGTAATGTTCTAATGTTTCCAGTAATATTTTTTGAGATACAACTCACTTTGCATATCGAGGTGAGTTTATAGTTTATATAAATTTGTTTATGTAGAAATAAGTAAGGAGAAAACATAGAGAAAGAAATTTAAATTGTAGCTAAGTACTTAAGACCTACTGATTACTGTTGTTTTTCTAGCCCTGAGGAAGAAAATAAAATGATATAAGCAAAAAAGAGTTTCTCTGTCAATATCACAACAGCCTATACCTCAAATATTTTGTTTCGAAGTATATATATATATATATATATATATATATATAGATATATAAACTTTTGAACTGAGGTCATTTTTAGGATCCAGGGGTCATAAAATGAACGACTGCATAAAAATTTTTGAAAATTTCGGTTGTGTCGATCTCCTGAATAGTTAGATTTTTTTTAAAAATCTACTAAAAAACGTAAAGACTTTTACGCGTCAGAAGTGAAACTTTTTTATTTGTTAACCCAATCTAATTTTATTCAAAACTAAGCAAGCAAAAATCATTGAAGAGGATCGCTAAAACTTTGGAAAAAGGATATATGCGACAGAATACGCAACATGACTTGCAAAATTACATCGTCAAAATTATCAGTAAAAGGATGTATGTAACTAACATAACCATAAACGCATACCTGTTGCTTTTCACATAATGAACTCTCCTCATTTGCACTCTCAATATAGTGCCTGTCCTTTACACTATCATCTGACTCAAACACATAGCATTTTTTTCACTTAAATCACAAGAAAACTCATCTAAATCGCGAAAACACCCAGCAGGTGCGTCACTCATTATGATGGCTTCTAACCTTATTATGGAAATTTTCGCCGTCGAACAGAAATTGTGAAAACGTTATTTTAACGCACCAGCACCATCTTTTGGAGAATCACTAAACTAACTTGTATGTGGCTTGCACCCTTTTCACGCCAAGATCTTCATTTTATTTACGTATTTTAACATCTGTTATGAATATTGTAACACTAATTCGAGTGAGGTAATTATTTTTGCCTTTCTTATGATTATATCTTTAACTTATATGTTACCATGGTTCTGAATTGTATAATGAAAAATGCTCCGTTTCATTTTAGCCTGAAGAAGTGAAAATAAATTCACGAAACGTCGCAAGCTATAATTTAGTGTTTCACTAATCACCGCTGCTCTCATGCCCACGAATTACAATATATATTCAAAGATTAAGAGATTAATACCCACCATTTTCTATAAACGATTGTGTATTGTTTTAACGACTTTTCCGACACAGATGAAATTAAAACGGGAATAGCTGCTTCTGAGATTTTTCTTAACTTTAGTAATTCACTATCCGGAGAGAAAATCGTTGGTTCTTCCAACAAAAATTCAGTAAAGGTCGGGTACCACGACTGTCTCGGCCAAAAAGGAACTACAAGAATACCAATTGCCTAGTCAGCCTGAATTTTCTGTAAAATGCATAAAAGTAGTGGCCTCGCCAATCTATTGTAAAAACATCAACCGCCCAACAGTTCGGGTTGAGATACCACGAGACATAGACTCGGCATTTTGTATTTCTACTAGATGCAAAAAGGTCAATAGTAGGAATCCCATATCTAGATATAATTGTTTGAAACGCATCGGAATTCAGTTAAAACTCAGTGTTTTGCCCTTGACAAATGGTTAGCCGGTCCATTAAGAGAGGTATTTATGTATGAAGCAGACACATAAATATTTCTGATTTCACACCAACACCAAATCTTCCTACTTATTTTATTTAGTTCTCTGTGCTTAACACTGCCCATCTTATTTAATACATGCTACTGCAGTCACATTGTCAATACGAAGAAGTATACCGCAGTCCGTTCTATCTTTTGCCAAAGACTCTAAGCCATTAAGAGTTGGAAGTAACTCTAAATAATTTATGTGTGCTTCTCTCTTTTATATTCCAAAAACCTCTTGTTTCTGTATCTTCTGTATGAGCACCCGATCCCGTTTTTGAGGAGTCTGAATAAATCTCTAGTGAATAAGCCTCTCTAATGAAATTCTTTCCCGATTTTGATATCTTTTTGATCCACCACGCGAAATCGTCGCTCAAAAATGAAGCAATTTGCATCTTTTTAATGAAATTTAATTTTTGTAATCTAAGAGTCTGTTGCTTAACAGTTTCAAACCGCTTAGTATGAAAACAACCGTACATAAATGCCGGGGCAGTTGACACTAATTTTCCGACCAAGGATGCGAATTCCCTAATCCTACAAATCTTAGTATTTTGAAACTTTCTAACCAAGCGGCTCAACAAATTCACCTTCCTATCAGGCAGTTTAATAGACATCGATTCGAATTAAACAAAAAACCCAAAAATTCTATTTCCATGGAAGGTAAGAGAATACTCTTTTTATAACTGATAGTAAAACCTAGATACTTACGTAAATCTTCTGTTAATTTAAAAAATGTTAAGCATTCTTTATAGGTTTTACCTATAAGTAATATTTCATCTAGATAGATGACCCATCTTACGCCTAATTGTTTTAAATATTTAACGACAGGTTTCATTAATTTTGTAAAATCAAAATCTAACCAATTGCCGTTAAGCCCGCCTCCATCTGATCTTGTAATGAAGTCAAGAATCTATCATTCTTCAAAATTTGACATGGCACAATCGACTTGATCTCCTCATTCATCTACTGTTAAAAAAATAAATAAACTGTTGCCCTCGAGGCACGAATAGCTCTCCATATTTAAGTGTAAAAAAAAATAATTTTATGACCTTTTTGTCATTTATCTAAATTTAATAAATTTTTGTTTTGTTTTAGACATCAGCTATTTTTTTTAAGTATCGGGTTTTGTTAATTTTTCTTCTCTTTGGAGGCACTATTTATACGTACATATTTTATATTTCAGATCTTCTAGGCCAAGTTCTTGTACGCAAAATAATTGATTTTTTTTAGTTTTATTATAAAATTTATTTTGCCCCCTTTTCTACTATTTACAAACGCCTATGTAAACAAAATTGTTATGCTGCATGATGTAGGTTATCTAATATCAAAGCATAAGTAGCCAATTTTTCTGTTATATTTGGAAAAACATTTTTTTTTCGTTTTTGACCCTTTTTCGAACGCCTGTGTGAACCAGTTCATTTATGTAACATTTTTTAGGTTATATTCTATCACAACTATGAAAAATTATTGCGTATTCCGAATAAGTTTAGGAAGTATATATGTTTTTATTTTGACCCCTTTTACACTATTTACGACGCCTATGAAAACAAGTTATTTATAACACATTTTTTAGGTTATATTCTATCAAAGCTATAAATAACTAGTCAAGATTTATGCTATGTTTAAGAAATACGTTTTTTCTAACCTTTTTACCCCATTTTACACTTTTTTCGCATGTCAATGTGGTCTAATTGTTTAGGATAAATATTTTAGGTTATTTTTAATTAAACGCACAAAAAATTATTCAATATTTCGGATAAGTTTAAGAACTATGATTTTTTAAATTTTTGACCTCTCTTTTAAACCCCTTGCCTACGCTCAATGTTAATCACCACCTATAAATATCCTGTAGTATTTTCGTACCAAATGTGGTTAAAATCCGTTAAAAAGTGGTTTTTGAGTTATCACGGATACAAATTTTTTCTGACCTTTTTATAGAATTTTCACGGACGCCTATGGTACATTAATTTTTGTCGTGTATTTTTAACACCAACTCAACTAGTTAATTATAAAAAAAAAATTACATTTAATTTTTTTTTTATTTTACCCCTTTTTCTACTATTTACGAACGCCTATGTAAATAAAAATTTTATGCTGCATTTTTTAGGTTATCTTATATCAAAGCTATATATAATTAGCCAATTTTTCTGGTATATTTGGGAAACATTTTTTTTTCGTTTTTGACCCTTTTTTTAGACTATTTTCGAACGCCTGTGTGAACCAATTCTTTTATGTAACATTTTTTCGGTTATATTCTATCACAACTATGAAGAATTATTCAATATTTCGGATAAGTTTAAGAACTATGGTTTTTTAAATTTTTGAACCCTCTTTTAAACCCCTGGCGTACGCTCAATGTTAATCACCACCTATAAATATCTTGTAGTATTTTCGTACCAAATGTGGTTAAAATCCGTTTAGTGGTTTTTGAGTTAACACGGATTCAAATTTTTTCTGACCCTTTTATAGAATTTTCACGGACGCCTATGGTACATTAATTTTTGTCGTGTATTTTTAACACCAATTCAACTAATTAAATATAAAAAATTTTACATTTTAATTTTTTTTTTATTTTACCCCTTTTTCTACTATTTACGAACGCCTATGTAAATAAAAATTTTATGCTGCATTTTTTAGGTTATCTTATATCAAAGCTATATATAATTAGCCAATTTTTCTGGTATATTTGGAAAACATTTTTTTTTCGTTTTTGACCCTTTTTTTAAACTATTTTCGAACGCCTGTGTAAACCACTTCTTTTATGTAACATTTTTTAGGTTATATTCTGTCACAACTATAAAAAATTATTCCATATTTCGAATAAGTTTAGGAAATATATATTTTTTATGTTTTGACCCCTTTTCCACTATTTACGAACGCATATGAAAGTAAGTTATTTATGACACACTTTATAGGTTACATTCTATTAAAGCTATAAATAATTAGTTAATATTTCTTCTATGTTTAAGAAGTACGTTTTTTTAAAATATTTTTTACCCCATTTTACACTATTTTCGAACGCCAATGTGGTCTAATATTTTTTGTTCAATATTTTCGGTTATATTTAATTAAATGCGTAAAAAATTATGCAGTATTTCGGATAAGTTTAGGAACTATGAATTTTTTTAATTTTTGAACCCTCTTTTAAACCCCTTGCCTACGCTCAATGTTTCCCAAAATCTAATCAGCTCCTTGCCATGTCCAATAGTATTTTTGTACCAAATTTGGTTAAAATCTGTTAAGCGGTTTTTGCGTTTTCGTGCATACAGACAGACAGACTGACAGACAGACAGACAGACATTTTTTTAAAACTACTTATTTATGTATAAAATGACCAAAAACAAGTATTTCCGGTGAAATTAAAAAAAAATTTTTTTTCATGAAACTAATAGTCTCCATATATTACATATATGATATGGAGAGCTAAAAATTAAAGGGCGCTAATATTTTCATTAATGAAGACCTGATAAAAGAATATATTGAGCAACGAAAAATATTCAATACAGCATTCAAAAAAGCTAGATCGACAAATAACTCCGTGATATTTAGACGTAACAAGCTATTTATTAGTGGTGAAGATATTACATATGCAAGAGCTTTGGAATATGTACGCAAGGAGATAACATTCGGCGAGAGTCAAACTGGTGATAGTGTTGATGACGAGACGAAGAGAAAACCCGTTGAGAGTCCTGAGTGTTCGATCCAAAGTAAAAAAATCAAAGACTCGACGAAATTGGTTAGACAATCAAGTCATACTCGTAATTTGTCTAATAACTGATTTTGAGTCAGAATGTGTGCGGTTAGTGTTGTTTATGCATTTATATAGTTTATATTGTTGTAGTTAAGGAACATACAAACTGAGTAGTTAGTTTATTATATTAGAAATTACAGTACCCGCTTTATATATATTATCTCGTAAGGATGTTTGAATAATAATATTGGAATGGGTAAATAGTGAATTCTGCGCAATATTATAAAGTGTTAATGGGTTATTTGTTTATATGAATATTTTAGAATATAAGTGGGTCCTCTTATTATCGCATTGGGTTCCGGTAATTTCAGATAGCGGTATCGATAAAAAAAAACAACTGATGTATGAATAATTAATTTAAAATTTTGGAATATTTAAATATGTGTAATTATCTAAGAAATTTTGATTTACATGAAAGGGGGAAAGCAAAAAAAAATGAGGAACTTGAATCTGTTTATACAAAAAAAAACAATAAAATAAATGGATGAAATAGAACTGCCTGCTATTGGCATAATAGATTATGGATACTTTAGTCAACACAACTAAATTACCCTTCCATTAAGGTTTTTAATGTAAAACATAAACCATGTAATATAATACAGACAACAATCTGTGGGTTCTTGTAGTCAATACAACTATAACCTTATAACGTGGCTTAGACTTATACAGACAATAATCTGTATATGTCTCTAAAAACATATCAGTATCTTTCCTGGAACATTGTATTAGGTATGTATGTATTGCATATCAGTCACACTAACCTTCAGATTCGGATTGACTGCTGCTTTCCGTGGAAGAAGTAACACATAAAACCTTTTCCAATTTAGCCATTTTCTTCTTTAGATGCATCAATTTATTATACGCCTTCCTTTTCTCCATAATTCATAGTGTCAGATCATGAATCCTTCTACCTGACGCAAGTAACAGGATTAAAACCAAGCGGCGTGACACTTGAAATAAACTAGTATCATCTATAGTTTATTTTAACATCCATTCTACCAGCTTATTGACGTCTCAGATATGCTTTTTGCATTGCGGTGGTTTAGAAAGCTCAATTTGTTTATTGTATATGTTATATATTATTATATTATTTAGTTTATTGTAGTGTAAACGTATTTGTATATAGGTTAATCATCAGAAAATTAAATTTATTTATATTATAAGAAATGTATTTTAATTTTATATAAAAGGGGAGATGTGGCAACATTGCTTATAATATAATGTGAACCGCGCATGAGCCACAGGTGATTGTTGTACAGTTAAATAAACGGCAGTTGCCATTTAGACGTTGTCGATATTGTTTCATTTAAGATAATAAAATACCAAATATCATCAATAGGTAAAATGCAACAAAATATTGTGAAACTGTACCAAGACCAACCAATCAGCGTCGTATCTTGTCTATTGCCTTCCACTAATCACATTATAGCATATGCTGAAAGTATCTAAAATATTGTGAACCAGCACAATTTTGTGAAACTACCTGTACCCTCTGTACCAAAACTATTTACTTGAACAAAAAAAAAAACATATAAATAGTGGTACTCGTGTAAAATTCCTTCATCACAGTGAGTTGTAGAGTGCAGATGTGTATACTGAGTGCGATATAACGTTTAGTGATTTTGTTTAATATCTATATGCTTTTTAGTTTATAGGTATAGCAGTGTGTGCTGTGCATTTTTTGTTTAAGTGCTTCTAAGTGCATAGGCTTAAAGTGTGTGTTTTGTTTATGTGCGTAGTGCACCCCCCCGATCATCATCAGGGACTCTAAGAAGTGGGTGCAAATAAATGGAAGGTTTATGGCCTTGAAATTATCTCATAATGGCGCACGCGTCATTAAGGATGGCATCAGGGTGCAACGATCCACCCCAGACTCGTTTAGAGGAATGGTCAAATTCCTCAACGAAGAGAAGCTGGAGTATTATACACATCAGCTGCCAGAGGAGAGGTCCCTACACGTGGTCATACGCGGAGTAGAGCGGACAATAAAGGAAGAAGAAGTCAGGGTGGAACTGCAGGAGCAGGGATTCCATCCCATTCGCGTCGCGCGATTAACGAAAGGAAGAGAAAGGATCGCCCTCCCGATGGTAGCCGTGGTGGTGCCTCGGGAAGAGAAAGAAATATATAACCTCAACCGGTTCATTGGATTGGTTGTGAAGGTAGTAGCTAAGAGCAAGCCAGAGAGAGCTTCCGCTGTCAACAGTACGGACATGCGCAGAGTAGGTGTACTCTCGCAAATGTCTGCGTTAAGTGCAGTGGCAACCATTGGTCGCGAGAATGCGACATGGCTGATGACGCCCCTGTGCAGTGCGCAAACTGCAAGGGGCCACACGTAGCTAGCTACGGGGGCTGCCCAAAAGCGCGACAGCCCAGGCCTCAAAAAGAGAGGTTATCACGGCCGTAACAAAAGCCAGGAGCTTCAGCAGCGTCCTGAAACAAAAAGCCCCTGTACAAACTGCCAGCCGCCCACAGCCAGCCGTCAGCAGCCCACAACCGGACGTGGAACTGTTGGACCCGGCTAAAGCAAGGGAATTTATGGAGTTTATGAAAAAATTCCAACAGATGTACGCGAGTATGTCAGTTATGATGAAATCCTGCCCCAGCACCAATTAATGAATAACGTCCCTCTAAGAATCCCAAGCACCCTGTCCCTGTTGGCCGTCACGAAGCGGGCGAAAATCCACGGATACCACCTCTACAGGACCGACAGGGACAGATATGGGGGCGGAACGGCTATAGCCATCAAAAGGAATATACAGCATCATGCGCTTGTAGTATTGGATAGGGATGTTAATTAAAACTCGTGTTGTTAACACTTTAACCACATTTTATTGAATGAATTCCCAATCAAAAAGTATTACAATAATTGGTGTATTTTGCAAGTTAGTGATTTATTATAATCACCTGATTTACCTATGTTATATTAGTCGACATTAATTTGTCATGAGTATTCAAAATGTAATGTAATTATTAATATCCGGAAGTTAAGTAACACCTAAGCAATTATTACCTTCCTTTACAGGGTGTTCTAAGTTAGGTTCTACACCTTCCCTTTCCGAGAAAATGTCCTTCACTATGGCCACTTGTGAAGGGCATTTCAACAGAATCAAAAGAATAATAATTGCCAACTGATACTACTGCAAATTCTAAACAAAATACAAATAATTTAGAAACCATAAATTGCTGATCAAGTAGTACTATTATATTTGAAATGTAGGCACATGTTTAGTAAAGTGTTATGATTTTATATTTTATTTGACCCCTTATAACTAGACTTAAACTCGAAATATAATATACCGATTAATTAATACCATAAGTAACTACCTATAACTAGACCAAAGATTAATCTACACAATAGATAGTCAGCCCAATGCATTAAAATGAGAACATCTCTAAGTATGCCAGCCACTACGTGGCGTAGACTAGCGTGTAAAGCATAGAGCAGTATTGTCACAGCCAGAAACCGTTTTGTAGTTTATTAATATCAGAAACAAAACGCAACGTATAACAATTATTTACATCATTTGCAACAGTTATGCACCGACAATGCTGTATTGTCAGAGAGAGAGATTGATGAAATTCTGTATTAATCTGGAGGGGATACGTAGGGAGGGTAGAAAAAAAAACAAGCGAATGTGGTGTGTGTCGTGCTGTTGCCGATTCGTCGGTAAAAGAAACACACAGGGTGATTTATTACAAGTACAGTATTGAAATAAAAGCCTTATCTCTATGAATTAAATTTAATATAATAATATTTAATCCATGTCATACATGTTTCAAGACTAGACCAGTCCCATGATCAGTGGCGAACAATCATTAAATGAAAAGCTTTTAGATAGAAACATACTTCTGGCTCCATTGTAATAATTTGTTGATGTATATAAAAAAATCTAAATATCTAAAAGCTAAAAGCTTTTGATTTAATTATTGCTCGCCACTGTTTATGGGACTGGTCTAGTCTTGAAACATGTTGTATGGCATGGATTAATGATTATTAGGTATATTAAATTTATTTCGTGGATATTAGACTTTTATACCAATACCGAAATTAAGTAGGTATTAATGTACATTATTCTTTGTCAAAATCATAACTCCACTTAAGAATTGACTAGATACTTTTTCAATTTATTACATATATTTTAAATATTTCACGTAGACAATGTGGCAAAGATGTAACAAGATTGTTGTAGATCTTATAATACCTATAATAAAAAAATTATCAGTGCTACCTATATTATATTAGGTATACATATTATGGTTGTTTTCATACCTACTGATTTTGTTTTGAAGAGAATTACCTAATATATTAAATTAAATTTAATCTTTGGCTGCGTAGTTATTTTTTTTGTGAATATTTTTTAACTTATTTTGTGTTTTTCTAATTTTAGACTAATTATATTATTTTGTGTTGTGTTTTTTTTTTATTTGAGAAACTTCCTAGTTAGTGACTAAATAATTTTTGTGTTTTGTGAAAATGGAAAGAAACAATTCGAAATTAAGTCGTAACCAATGTGCTTTTCGAAATTGTAACAACAGTTACAGAAACAATCGAGAGGTACATTTCTTTCGATTTCCTAAAGAAGAAGATCGATGCAGAAAATGGGTTATAAATTCAGGTATAAGTTCCACTTTATAGGTTTAGGTACTTAAATTTTACTTCTTTTTAATGTTTCTTCGGGTAAATAATAAGTTCGGTAGGAATAGGGCTTTGGGTATCAAACAAAAAAGATAGAAAATAGAAATTTGACATAGGGGTAGTTCTAAGCATTTACAAGTTTGTGACGTGTAGCGATTTTCGATGCCGCCCCCGGAGGTATACATGAGGGCGGCGCAATGCCGTTTTAAATATCTCGTTTCGCTTTCTTGGAAAATAAAAAATTATAACTGATAACTGACACTTAGTACTTAACCCATTAATCCCCAACGTTGCGTAAACGAAACATTTTTTAAATTTTTTTTCCAATGTGCCAGTAAAAAAAATACTTTTTTGTTGCTACAATTTTTTCAAAATACAACAAAGACTTTACGTTTTAAGAAATATGTCGACAGAGTTAAGATATTTATTTTGTGCGAATTTATGAACTCGCAACATTTTGAGATTTATCATTTCATATATTCGTCAATCTATTTGTCTGACACAGAAACGGATGAGATATTTCAAATTATGGATTTAGATTCCCATGATCTTTAGTAAAAAGGGCGTTATATGATATTTTACAAAACATGTATAGTTTTTGCATATCGGATCATTTTTCCTAATGTTGCGTATACGCAACGTTGGGAATTCCGGTAAGAAGGCGCCATAATGTCGCGCCCTTCGCTGACCCACAATTAGGTAGCATTTATTTTGTTTCTTATATAATTTGTGTGTGATTCTTCTTAGTGAGTGTCAACAAAGATACTAAGTTATAATTATTGTGATTTAAAATTATATTATATATAAAATATAAAGTGAAGCTCTGGAAAATATTGACTTGAAGTAAGTGATAATTATGGTTCTGTTTGTTAATTTTTTTTTAAATAATTTGTTTGGTTATAATGATGTCTTGGAAAAACAGAATGCCTTAGTTATCTGCTGAGCTTTTAGCTATATTGGAGGAGGATGAGGATTTACTGCAGACTGATACCGTGGATGCAGTATATATTCCGCCACCCGTAGATGCACTTACAGACGAAGAGGAGCTTGACGAAAATATATGTGAAAACGTTGAAGATTTATCAGATGTTGCGGGGACCTACGAAATACACGCAAATTTGCCTGATACTTCTGAAGCCTTAGATGATGAATCTTTACCGTCAAATTCAAAAAAAGCAAAACTATGTGCAAAAAATATAAAAATGAAGTCGAAGAAAACTCTACCGAAGTGGAGAAAAGAGACCCCAATATATACAACAGGACCACATAATGAAGAAAATAATATCTTGGAACAAATTGAAAACAGAGTTTGTGGAAAAAGCCCTTTTGAAGTTTTTTCCTTGTACTTCAGTGACGAAGTTTGGGAAAAAATAATATATTATACTCGTAGAAGAAAATATGCTCACGACAATAATAGGCATTCATTTGATATTGATAAAACAAGCCTAAAGCGATTTTTCGGCATACTCATTTTTTCGGGATACCATACGGTTACCAGCTACAAAACTCTATTGGTCAAAAGACAACAAAGCAAGAAGAAGATGCTGACAGTGTAAAAACAACACAATATACATGTGTGCTAAATTTAAGGTGCATCTTCACACAAACTGTTTTGAAATATTTCACACTAAGTAGTAGTAGTATTTGTTTACCGTAAATCCCAATGTTGCGTATACGCAACATTTTTTTGTAAGAAAACTAAAAACTTGTATTTTTTTTTAACCTGATAAACAGTTATTTGGACATAGGTTTAATAATAAAATAAACTAAAATCACCGAAATTGTTTGATTTTCCAAGCTTGGGAATTAATGGGTTAATACGTGGGCGTAAGAGGTAAGCTCACTTCACAGAAAAACTGACTTTTTGGACAAATTAGACATGGAACATCATATCATAACCATATTTTGTGTAACACATGTAGTTTTCGATATACAAGATCGATTTAAACACTTTTTGGACCCCTCTCGAAAAATTATTTTTTTTTGTTTCTGTAGTTAGTCAACGCCTTAAATTTATGTCAAAATTAACCCTTATTTACAAATATTTCAAAAACTACTGCACCTAGGCAACCCGTATGTCATTTTTCTTGTCCTTTAGAGCGGCATTTATATATGTTAAAATATACAGAGTGTCGCATCAAGAAAAAGCAGGTTTCGTCCGCTGCGCGTTTGTGAACTACCCTATGTAATTAAAAACATTTTTGGTTGTAGATCTCTTCAGGTCCTAAAATTTTGTAAAGGATTTTTTTGTCTATCGCTTATAGATTGAGCTAGCTATCTTCCGCCCACACACTAATGGGCCACCCTGTATATTATATAACGCTTAATAGCTGTATATCTAGAAATATCAAATATCGAGAGCGTTATAGAAAGATTTAATGTAATGAGGTTAGTTTTTAAAATGATATAAATCTAAGTATATAGGTTAAAAAAAAATTTCATAGGTTTACACATTGTTTGTTTTGTTTATTAAGGCATCAAAACGGAAATTTTAATTGAATCTACTTAGAAGTTTGGTATATTAAAGACTAATAACATAATCGCGTAAGTTAACCCTATACCAAAATTACAGGGTGTGCAAAAATCCCCATAACAATAAATTTTTTAATAACGCTCTCGATCTTTGATATTTCTAAAAATAAAACTTTGTAAAAAGATGTACTAGTTTTATCAGAATACTATCTTAAACTTACTAAGTACTTATGTAAATAATATATTATTTTTTTTTCATTAATTGGTCGTGTTGATTTATACATAGGTGAAAGCATTAAGCTATGAAATATGCTAATGTGTTCTTTTGTTATTTAGGAGACGCGGAGCTTCTACATTTATCGCCTGAAAAACTATACGAAAGAAAACGCGTGTGCAGTGTACATTTTGTCGAAAACGATTTTGTAAATCCGCAAAAAAGAAATAGACTTAATTACTTCGCGGTTCCGCAAAACTATAAAGAGACACTAGACTTGACTGAATCTTTAGTAGTTGTCCCACCATTGAAGACATATAGTAATTCAAAAATAAATAATTCGCCACGTGATTCTTCAATGGTAGCTGTTGAGCTAAGTAGTTCAAACCAAACAACACACATGTCGCCACAACGGAACACATACTTGGAAGCCATTTCAGATATGCCTACACCATCTCCAAGAACTAAAATGTTACGACGACGACGTGTTCTTTTTCCGAAAATTTCGACAAATTCCTCTGTATCACAATTTAAAAATCTTCTTTCCATACAAAAACGTCAATTGCGTAAGAAAAATTTGACGATTGCAAAACTGAGGCAACAGTTACGCATGCAAAGCAAAATGCGTGAAAGAAAAACAAGTGTTGATATGTTTAGTCTCAAATCAAAATATGCCGAAGCACTTGTTAATATGCAGATACACCACAAACCTGGTCGTCCCTGGACAGAAACTGAAAAGGACTTGAGTCTTTTGTCCTATTATAAATCCCCAAGCGGCTATAAATATTGGCGAAACAATTTAAAAATCTCTATGCCCAGTGTGTCCACTATTCGAGCCTGGATTAGTGACATTCCGTGCCTAGCTGGTTTTAATGAGGGTATTATTGAAGAACTTAAACGAAAAGTATCTACCATGGAAGAAAATGAAAAATATTGCACTCTAATTTTTGACGAAATTTCTATAAAAAAATACCTTCAATATTCGGCAAAATATGATAAAATCGAAGGTTTTCATGACCACGGTGGGAACACAAGGAAAAACATGTTTGGTAGTCAAACAATGCTTTTTTTGTTACGAGGAATATACAAAAATTGGAAACATCCGCTAGCATATTTTGTTTCTGCAACGGCAATGTCGGGCAAAGATCTTAGGCCTAATTTAGAAAATGCGTTAACAATTCTTTTAGATATTGGCCTAAAAGTTGTAGCCGTCGTTTGCGATCAAGGCAAAAACAACCAATCCGCAATGAAAGCTCTAGGGGTGACCAGAGATAAGCCGTTTTTTTATATTGGCCAATCAAAAATATTTTCAATATACGATGCTTTACATTTGATAAAAAATTTTAGAAATAATTTTCTGCATAACAGGTATTTGTTTAAAAACAATTTAGTAAATTTTGATGACATAAGAAACGCATATAGGATTGACCAAAATAGTACTTCAAGCAGAAGTATGATTAAAATTAGTGAAGCCCATCTTAACCCAGATAATTTCCAAAAAATGAGTTGTAAATTGGCTACTCAAGTATTTAGCAATTCTGTCGCCGCAGCTATAAGAACTGCAGTTAGTACTAATGAATTAGTGTCGCCGACTGCATTGCATACCGCAGATTTTATTCAATTTGTTAATAATTTATTTGACACGTTAAATAGTAAAGAGCTCTTCGCGAAGAACCCATATGCTTCTGCCCTTTATAATGAAAGACCCATAATACAAGAAACTATGGAAGGCGCTATTGAAGTAGTGCTGACGTTAGCAAAAGAAGGCAAAGTTGGAGTGTATAGTAGACCTGATTGCTTCGATGGGATGATACAATCTTTAAAAGCAGTTCTTGGGATTTATGAAGAAAATAAAAAATTTGGGTTTCACTACTTATTGACCAATAGATTAAACCAAGATCCAATAGAAAATAAATTCTCTTCATTTAGGCAACGTGGTGGTTATAATCCTAATCCCACAGTAAGAACGTTTCGAACTACATTTCGTTTATCGCTTAAGGTAAATCTTTTAAAACCTACAAATATTTCATCGAATTGTGAAGACGATGAAGAAAGTACTACTCGTATATGTCCGTCATCTGATGTGATGGCTCCGTTTCAGCTTGCACAAGTTGAAGTCCGTACTATGCCAGATACATCATCACCGGCACCTTCTAGTATTTCAGTGAGTTGTGGCTCTGAAGTACCAAAAAGAACAAAAGTTACTTTACAGGATTGTTCTGACACTTACTTTGCAGGCTATTTAATCAATAAAACATTAAATAAATTTAATAATTGCACAAATTGTGCAACTCACCTAATTGATGCGTCAAACATACTTGGGGATAAAAATCAATTATTAATTTTAAACAAGACATATCGTAATGTGTCAACTGGCTTGAAAAAACCAGTCCCTCGGTTAGTAGTTTTTGTGAAAAAATGTTTAGTTTACATATACATAAAGTTTTAAATAATAGTCCACACAGAAATAATCTTTCTCAATATATAAAAGAAAAAATTTTAAGAAATTTTATTGCGATATTTCCCCCAGCATGTGAACATCATACCGCATATTTTATTGATTTAATGATTCGGACAAAAATATATAAGGAATGTATATGGAGAACATCTTTTTCAAAAAAAACTATTAGAAGAAAACGAAAGGTAGATATTCTACAAAATTTGTAATATTTCTGCATTTTGTTTTTAAATTCATTTTTTGTCTTTAACGATCAATACATCTTTTAATGACATTTAGCATTCTCTAAATATTTACAAACGAGTCTTTGTGTTTTTTTCAATTTAGAGTAATATGTATTTTGAACTTTCCGATGGAAATTATTGGTTACTTCCCGGACCCAGGGAAAGTATTTCTAAAATATATGACCCGCGTAACGAAACAGAAATTTAATTTATTCCAATAAACTAACCTAACAAACTAACTACTTTATTCAAAAATTAGAAATTAAAAAAATAGGTCTAGGCAAGTGTCAAAACAAAACACTCCAAAATGTATGGGGAATCTAAAAATATAATAATATAGATAAAATTGGTATCAACTTCCGGTATTACCGGACGTCGCACAATTATAACAATATTTTATAGACTGATAATTAGATGACTAACTAACATTTTGAAAACAATTTTTTCCAAAACTTCTAATGTACCAACGACCAGTAATCACCCTATCTGTCCTATGTAAAATAAAAATTTGTCGTTTATTATTTAAACTATCTGTGTTATCCAATAAATTATTCTTACTGAAAAATTTTTCTTATAATATTTTGGCTATACTTATAGCCTGCAAAATAATTGTCAGCACGCAGTCTTACAAAGTAATCTTAAAAGAATGAGGTTGAATCTCTAAATGTTTCGCACTAAAACTACTACTGCAGTAGGAGTTGAATTTGAGGTTGCAATAATTGATCTGAGTGTTATGAGGTCATTGCTGCTTCACAATTGGAAGATGATAGTGGTTTTAAAAGATTTGCTACTCTTCAAGATATTCGAAATGGTGATCTGAAATGTATAGCAGTTGGATTACCATTGTATCCATCTCTAATATATATAATATATGTAAACTTATTTTCGATTGGATATTGGTTAAGTCATTAAAATTTGTAGCCCAATTTTTCTTAATCCTCATACAAACACAAAATTGATTCCATCTTCCATTTTTTTTAGTAGATTTTCGAAGTAATTGCACAAGTGCATCAAAATTACCGATAATTTTACATGACAGCGTTTGAATGTAGTTTTTCCAAGACAACACGCTCGAATGCAAAATTATCTGGTTATTTTGATGCACGAGTGTAATTCGGGGGAATATTTCCCGAATACTGTCGCCACACGTATTGTCTGTTGTGTTTGGTGTTCTTTGGTTCGCTTTCCATCACTTTATTTTCTATAATTCCCAATGAATCACATCCGAATCGAGACATTTTTAAAAATATTTTTTGACTTTACTTGTCAAACTGATTTTATTATTAATTATCATGGATTCACAATGAGATTACCGTGGATACGTAAACAATGCAATCAAAGATTAATCTTTGATGCAATTATCGCAGTGCTCTTTCGGTTTCTACAGTGCAGTTACCGCTGTAATCAATCGATAATTGCACTGCTCTCATAGGATTTTTTACACATGAGGGAAATATTCAAAAAAATCAGTTGTGTCGCCCCAAAACTTTCTCGACAAGATATAATGTAATCAAAAATATAGGCATGACCTGCGTAACGAAACAGAATTTTAATAATTATTATTATTATAATTGTATTATATTAATTATTTCCAATAAACTAATGTAACAAACTAACTACTTTATTAAAAAATTAGAAAACAAAATATTGGCAGAACTGGGACTCGAACCCATGACGGTGCCTAATAATAATAATAATAATAATAAGGTACACACAGCTTAAAGTAGGAACCGTTACTTGCCGAGTTTTATTTAGAGGCAACTTTCTGCAAAAGTGTTCACTTTAGACCCATAAAATGATATTACTTTTATAAGGAAAAAATTTACAGGGAATAGAACATACGAAAGGATTTTTGCTATATAATTCTTTACTATTTAGGGTATCAAATAAATTATTGATAAATTCCACGTAATTTGCTGTGTCTGATGCAGTTTCCGATTCGAACTCGGAGTATAAAGTGTGGAAACCCCTGTATATCCGAAAATAATCGTTATTTTGAAAAAATGTTTAAAGAAAAGTTATTGGGTATAATTTCTGGCACAACCTCCTGATGTTCAATTTTTTATAGCGTTAACAGCTTTGTTGCTATGGCAACCAACTTTGTTTTTTTAAATGACATGGTATATTTTTCTTTTCATTTTTAGGTAGACAATTTATTTCTGGATACGACGATCTTAAATTTTTATAGGGTTACATTGGAAAATAATTGAGGAAAACTGTTTTATAAAACAATCATGTTCTTCGTTTACAGTTCATTAAAACTAAATTTTTATAAGACTTGCCATGGAAAACATTGTAGCTGTCAATTGAAAATACTTGTAAAATAAAATACGAACAAATAAAAATTTAATTCAAAAAACCATTAGAAAGAAAATGGAATCCAACAACCTAATATTAAAAACTAGTCCAACATATGTTGAAAATGTTGTCCGTTGATATTTGCGCACAATTGGAGTCTCCTTTCAAATGAATTTCTTACTTTTACTGACATGACAGGTAATATTCTTCTAGATTCTCCAATAACTTTATACCTATTCTGTTTTTAATAATTTCACCACAGATCTTTGAGAAATATCGAAATTATTATCGGAGTCAAAAAAATTTATTAACAAAATTTATATGTTTTTTATGTTATTCGGTAATGAAAAATATATGTTTCCATTAAGAAAAAAACGAGTTGACCTTGAGATAACCTTGAAACGGTTGACAAACTCGCCAATGGGTGCCACCATTGTTTTTCCCCCACAATAGCAAACATCTTTTATTTGAACTTGTATAATATGTAATTTAAATCCATTGATATGCTCTTTGTACAATATATTTTTGAAGAGTTAACATGAAAACATGGCTTTTCCACTGATACACCCAAGTTTTTAAGGCTGATTGGTTTTTCATTGATCGCATATAATAGCAACCATTTTTAATCCGCATTCTATAAGAATTTTTATAGCCGCCTCTAAAATATACTTTAAATAAACATGATTAATAGTAATGAATTGCTTGCTACATAATGTAACAAGACAATAAGTTATGTTGGAAATTTGTTTCACACTACCATGCTTTCACCAGACGGGCAGTTTCGTTGATTCACAATTCATCAGTGGTGATCGGCAGGCAGTGTGACCCAAATATTCAACATTTACGAAGAGCTTATACTAGCATGAGAGATGAATGACATATCATAATTACAGGTAGTGTAAGCTCTTTGTAAATGTTGGAAATTTCGGTCACACTGGGTTGTGGATCAACGAAACTGCCCGCCTGATGAAAGTGTGGTAGTGTGAAACAAATTTCCAACATAACTTAAAAAGTCATGTATGTATGTAACAAGCCATTCATTAATAAAGCTTCCCGTCAGGGAATATCTTGTGTTGGCAATAGGATATAATCAGTTGTTACTTCTCGTCCGGCCATCGTCTATCAACTTTCTCTCACCGGGCATATTGCCTGCTCACACTAGATGTCTGCGTAAAATTAAATGTATCCGTTTGGTGGGTAGTTTTGATTACAATAAGTCGGTGCCAAGCCCAAGCTCGAAACAAAATAAATCTATATTTACCTACTACCTATTTGGCTTGGTACCGACTATTATGTGCATTGTTGTCTTTTGAATGATATTTGTATTTTGTTATTTTTCGTATTTTTTATTAGTTCTTTTGACAGCTCTGGTGTCATCAATACACCTGTATCCCGAATTGCACCAAATTGCGATGCTATTGAACAAGCATATAATCCTAAATATAATATTATTTTTGAACTTTGAATGTACATATGAAATTTGTATCTTAAAATTAGTCAAAGAATCACCCTTTAAAGTTTGTACAAGTACTTATGCAACACCCTGTATACATAGATACTTTGATTTGCAATTTGCAAATCTGTTAAACTAGGTAATGCTGTTTTTTTTTATTTACTTTCAAATATGGTGTTATGTAATTGTATTCAAATTAAATGTTTGGGGATGATATTTACGAGTTTTATTTTTTTATATAGAGAAACTGTTATTCAGTTTTTAAGGATCAATCTGAAGCAGACGATTGTACTTGTTAAAACATGAAAAAAGTTATTGTCGTGATACTTTTAACACCCTGTTGGTGGGTTTTTAAAGCTTTTTACGAAACGTGTTAACAATACAATCTACATAAATCGTTATTTTTTTAAAGTTTTATGATCATTGCACAAAAACCAATATTAGGGAGACTGTAAGTTTTTTTTCAATTCGGCGTTGCAGAATTTGAACCTAATTGTGATAATTGTGTTATTTTACTAGTATAGATATTTTTGAGTAAATTAATTCGGTTATAATCGATGAGTAGAATCTTTGGAGTAAAATACATTTCACAAAAACCCTGAACCATGTTTCTCAATAGATTTAAATTTTCATTAAAAACAGATTAAAAATTCTAATTTTTTACATCCTGCATTTCGAAACCGTATTTTTTTAAATAATTATTGTCATGCTGGAAATTTCAAACCTTATTTACTTCAGCAACTTGTAAAAAGCATAGCCTTTTTAATATTAACATTTCTTAAAATCGATAATACGCGATAACGATGACTTTCTATCAATATCACAGAAGGATACATTTATTACGTATATAATTTGTTAGATTTTACATCTCCGAATTGAAACACACGCAAAAAATGTGCATAAAAAAGTTAGGGTAGCATTTCACGCCTGTATGAGTCTGAGATTTATTTTTTCATAATGTTAACAAGTTGAATCTGCTGTTTGAGTTTGATCCTTAAAACTGAATCAGATAATAAGCGGAAGTCCTATCTATAACGCCAAATTTCGTTAATTTAAATATAACTTTTTGATGCATCCTTATATCCGAAATTTAAAATTAAATGACTAAAATAATATTATTTTAGTCATTTAAAATTATTGTCTAAAACATTTAATGAACCAGCCCTGTATATTTATACTATTATAGTAATTTCTTTTATTTTCGTCCATACACATTAATCTTTGCGTAGATAGGTGTACGTATACCATATAATTTTATATTAACCGACAAAAAACACTGCTGCACAGTAGTACATATATGATACCTATAATATAAAAACAAACTCCCACCTCGTAGGGGAAAGTATACTCGTCCTTGTCTAACATTGCCCATATGATTATTTTATTTCAACACAATACATATAACACCATCTACAATTTCCATAATTTCCATGGTTACATGTTTTTCTAATAGATGTAGCTCGTGTCGAGACAGTTTCAATTTTTGTTTTCTTTCCCATATACGCTGACTATCTATTGTGTAGATTAATCTTTGACTAGACTAACAATAAATTCTTCACTTTGCATGCATGCATATTTTTTGTAATAGGAGACGTCTCTATATTATAATTTTACCTAAACATAATTAACGATATAGTAGCAATATTACAAATTCTAAATTCTCACTAAATTAAATAAAAACATTGTTTATTTCATAAAATATACACTGTGTCCACTTTCACCACCTTACCTAAAAAAAATTTTACAACGGTTTTTATGAATTGTATACTGTTTCCCCTTGTTGTCTTTAATAGTACAATTCGGGTTTTCTACTGACACAACCTCAAATGGTCCGTCGAACCAAGAGTCTAGTTTATGCCGATCTTCGTTAGACAACAAAACTAGATCGCCTGGTTTTAACGACAACTCTTTTGCATTTGCATCAAGTAGAATTTTACGTTTTCTCTTGGCATCGTCTAAGTATTCTTTAGCTCGCTTTTGTGCAAGCTGCAACCTATACCGTGTTTCCTCATAGTAAGCGTCTATATTGTATAATGGATCTACGCGTGTTCCATCAAATAATTCTGGTAAACAGGCTTTCTTGGCGAAGACTAACTCGAAAGGAGTATAGTTGTGATATGTACTAGGTGTAGTATTGTAACAGAATGCAAAATATCTGCTCCAAATATCCCAATCTGTATGTGAAGCATTGATATATGTTCGAAGATACTCATTAAGTGGTCTGTGACTGCGTTCACAACCACCGATAGACTGACTGTGATAAGGAGTAGACATTTTGTGTTCCATTTTCAGAATTTTTGTAATATTGTATTCGGTGCCCATATCGGTCCTAATTTCTCTCACGGGTCCGTATACCAGAATGAAATTTTCCACAATAGCTTTAGCCAATGTAGATGCTTCTTTGTTTGGTATAGGTATAATGATAACATATTTTGTTAGCTCACACTGTAAAGTTGCAGCGTACACATTACCGTGGTCAGATTTTGTAAAAGGTCCGATGGTATCGATGCTGACTATATCAAATGCCCTTTGAGGAGTTGGCGTTATTTTTAAAGGCTCAGTATGGCTTATTTGAGCTTTATTAACTTGACATTTTTCACATTTTTTGATATAGTTAGCTACGTCCTTGGACATATTTTTCCACCTAAAATTTGATTTTAATTTTTTAAAAGTACGCTTTTGACCACTATGGCCTCCTAGTAATGGATCGTTATGATATTTTTCAATTAATGCAAGCTTTTCTTTACGATCTACTATTAGTTTGGGAGACTGGCAAAGTATTATATTTAACTTTCTAAAAAGTTTTTGACCCACATGTTTAAATTCATTTACGGTGCACCTCGTAAATATTCTATCTTCAACATTTAATCGCATGGAGTAGATTTTCTTATCCCCGGCTATCTTTTCAAGCTCTGATAATAATTTCACTAATGAAATATTATTGTTAGTGATAGAGAATCTACTCTGCGCGCATATTTTCCTTTTATTATAAATATATACCACAATAACATTAGGCCTAAGTTCAAATCTTAATAGTGGGATTTTTAATACTTCGTAATTATTCATGCTTTCAAATACTTTAGGTTTAACTACAGAAGAATCATTACTTATTAATGTAGGAGCTTTAGTTACTTTTTTATATTGTGATCTGGTAATTGCTAAAATTTGGTCACAATTATTTTCGATTTGTTTCAAGTTTTTTATATTTATCCTAGATAAGGCATCCGGTCCTACATTATCCTTACCTTTTATAAATTCAATGTCAAAGTCATACTCTTCTAAGTCAAGTCGCATTCTCGTTAGTTTTGATGAAGGATCTTTCATGGAAAAAAGGTAAACTAGAGGTCTGTGATCAGTTTTCACTAAGAATTTCTGACCGTAGAGATAACATCTAAAATATTTTATGGCCCAATGAATAGCCGAAAGCTCTTTTAAAATTATAGGCTTATGCGACTCACCTTTAGTAAAGGTTCTCGATGCATAAGCTATAGGCAGTTCCTGTCCGTCAAATTCTTGTGACAGAACTGCACCACATGCGTCGTTAGATGCATCTGTCGAAAGTACAAACTGTTTTGTAAAATCTGGGTATTTTAAAATAGTTGGAGATTTTAGGGCATGTTTTAATATTTCAAAAGAATGTTGGCATTCACTAGACCACTCAAATTTAACATTTTTCCTGACTAGTCTATTTAATGGTTGAGTGACCGCTGCAAAATGCGGTATAAACCTGCGATAATAGTTACAAAATGCTACGAATCGTTTAACCTCGTCAGCTGTCTGTGGTGTCGGGTAATTGTTTATAGTGTCATATTTACTATCGTCTGGTAGAATTCCTTTTTCGGTGATTTTGTGACCTAGATATGTGACGTCTTTTCTAATGAAATTGCATTTTTGTGGATTCAGTTTTAAACAATATTTTCTGCATGTATTAAAAACTTTACGTAAATTTCCAAGATGATGCTTTTCCGAGCATCCAATCACAATAAGATCGTCCATATATAGGAAAGCTTTTTCTGGAGTGAGGCCCGCGAAAGCCATGGACATCATCCGTTGGAAGCTGTTAGGACTCACGGATAGTCCAAATGGTAACCTTGTAAATCTAAAGGAACCTCCGTCGACGCTAAACGATGTGTAGTCTCGAGACCCTTCATCCAAAGCTATTTGGTGAAAACCAGAGAATAAATCAATTACAGAAAACCACTTAGCTCTTCCTAACTGATCTAAAATATCATCGATTCGTGGCAAGGGAAATTTATCTGCTAATAAATTTTTATTCAGTTTTCTAAAATCAACTACCAATCTCCAATTTTTCTCCCCATTAATAGATTTTTTAGGGACTAATAATACTGGACTATTATATTCGGACCTAGAGGGTTCAATAATACCATTATTTAAAAGATTTTCAACTTGCCGATTTATTTCCTGCTTTTGCATATGAGGTGTTCTGTAATTTTTTATATAAACTGGTTTTCTGTCCCCTAATTTTAGTTTTTGTGTATAAAAATTATTTACTGTTAGTTTGTCTGTTTTTAGGGCAAATATGTCAGAGAATTCTGTACATAAGTCTATAACGTCTTTTTTTAAATATTCAGGTATGTCTTTATGATTAAATTGACTTAGTAATTGTGCGTTTCTATTTTTATTTTCGTTTTCTATTGTAAAAATATTAAACAAATCGAGTCTATAGGTTTCTAATTTCGGGATGCTGACACAAGCACTTTCGAAAGTTGTATTTATTATTTTAACTACTGGATTTTCTTTGGATATTACTGTCCTGGCAACGAAAATACCTGGCGATATTTCTTGACTATTTACAACAGAATCATGATCAATCTTTCTCAGAGATTTTATTTCCCTAAAAACTTCACATCTGGGAGGAAGATATATTGTGTCGTCGTCTGGACCGCTAAACATTGGGACCCTTACGCTACTGTAGTCGACCTTGAGAGTCAACGTCCACTTAGCGTAATCTAAATTTGCATTGTATTTTACCAAGAAATCCCTTCCAAGGATTCCATCAGTCGGTATTGGAAAATCATCTTCGACAATGTGCAAGGTATGTTTGAAAGAAAAATGTTCGACACATAGCCGTGTTTGTGTAATGCCTATTGTTTTTACTAGATGGTTTGAGATGCCTTTAATTTTGCTGTTTTGTGCAGTGTCAATAATTTCATCTAATCTTAATGATTTTCTTTTTAATATAGATATATCAGCTCCGGTGTCGACTAGTAAGGTGTTTTCTATGCCAGATAATTCAGACTCCATAACTACAAAGTTCGAAAGTGTTAAACTCATCCTGTAAATATTTACATTGTTTGATCTGGTTCCCCCAATCGTGACCGATGGGGGCCCTGTGCGTTTCCCGACTGATTTCCGAGATAATTTTCAGACTCATAATATCTCACTGAGCGAGGATACCTTGCACGAGGAGTACCTGAAAATCCGCGCCTGTAATTGCCTCTAACGTGTGCGCGATATTCCCTACCATAATTATTATTGTTATAACTATTATTATTAGAATGAAACCTACTTCTACCTCTATTATAATGCTGCCTACCTAAATTATTACAATTTCTACCCCTATTATTAACATATAAAATACTATTAGACTCAGTTGACGATGAACTTGTAGTTACATATTTGGTCAGAACTTCCTGAATTGTTGAAAAATTGCCCGCTTCTATTATAACACGAGCCCTATCGTTGTTCGAATTTTGACAGAGCGCCTTAACTGTAGTTTCAACGGAGTACGTTTCGGCTACGTCGTAAGGCACCCCTTCAGATATGTATGATCTTTGTAACTTAACCGCTAGATCTTCCACTTCAGCCGCAAATGTAGTAGGATCTTTAGTATGTTGTCGACAGTTTGTTAATTTTGCTGTTAGAAGTCGTGAACTTTCTCCTTTTATGCTGGTTTTTAACTTGTTTATTATAGCCTCTATAGTATTTTCGACCGTAATTAAGTCACGTGCTTTTCCTGTTAATTTAGTTTTAATATAAGCAACAGCATTTGCTTCATTATTAGCAGCGTGGTTCCTCAACAATTCTAGGGAGTCTAAAAATGATCTGAGATTTTCATGATTACCGTCAAACTGGTTTTGCACTAACTTACTAGCTAAATTAAAAAATTCTATTGTTGGATTAGCCATTTCTTCTATGGGTTCGTAATTTTCGCGTAAATCGTCTTCTAAAATTTCGGGATCTATTTTACCTAAACATGAAACAGGTACCCTATAGTTAACTTCTAAAGTTTCGAAAGCTCTAATTGTCTTGTCTCTACAAATAGTAAATTGTTGCTTGCAAATTGTTTTATCATAATTATCTAACGAATTCCAAACTGAAGCTAAAGTTTGAGTAAACTGATTAAATAATCGAACTATATTATCACGAATTTCTTCTCTAACAGTCTCTGACTTAGGTACGTTCTTTTTCAACGCTCTTTTCGTTTGACTAAATAAATCTGATTTAATTTGTAGCAAGCTTAAATTCACAATTTCGTTCGAAGTTTGCATCAGAAAAGATAACAAAGGGATACTTTCATCATTACTCTAACTATTAACCTATACATAATTACCAAATTTGAGTAAACGACAATATTTACATCATAATATTTATTCTTAAAAACTACTTACGTCCGCGTTCTGCCGTCCCGTCGGCATATTCGACCGAATCGCACTACTCACTTCACCGACACTAAGGGATAGTTTAAGCTCCGCCGGAATACCTTCAAAACTTCAAGAAATGTTAGTTTTTGTTTTTTTTTTTTTCAAACTGCACTATCCCGAACACTAGCTAATGAGTCCGTAAAATTACGTCGCCACTGCTTTTTCATATTACGTCTATGGACTTTGAAAAGTTTAATAATTAAGTTTAGTAACATGATCGCCACAATAATGTATAAAAGTATTTTTACTTCCATAACATTTACACTATCTTCGTTCACTATAAAATTAGAAATTACTGAACCGTTTTCAGTTAAATCTTGGGTTTTAGATTGACTTTTCCCCATGGCGCATAATATTGTTTAAATACCTGGTAATATTAGTGTAATTATTTATTCATATTTATTTATATTTATACGCATTTTTAAAATTTTATCTATCGTTTTTGGCAGGATCGCCATGTAGTATTGGATAGGGATGTTAATTAAAACTCGTGTTGTTAACACTTTAACCACATTTTATTGAATGAATTCCCAATCAAAAAGTATTACAATAATTGGTGTATTTTGCAAGTTAGTGATTTATTATAATCACCTGATTTACCTATGTTATATTAGTCGACATTAATTTGTCATGAGTATTCAAAATGTAATGTAATTATTAATATCCGGAAGTTAAGTAACACCTAAGCAATTATTACCTTCCTTTACAGGGTGTTCTAAGTTAGGTTCTACACGCTGCCGAACCTGGATATGCAGAGCATCGAATCAACAGCTATTGCAGTGCAGACAACTCGCGGACTTGTTAGATTCATATCCGCCTACAGATCACCTAGGAATCCCCTGCTTGAAGAGGACGTGGAAACACTAATCGGAGGCAGGGCATCCACGGTGGTGTTGGGGGATCTGAATTGCAAGTCACCGGAGTGGAACAGCAGGATATTCAACCCAGCCGGCAGGAATCTCAGTTCCTGGACCGAACAAAGGGACGCTGTAGTGATAGGGCCGGTCACTCCGACGCACATCGACAGTCGTGGCTCACGCCCTGACGTCCTGGACGTCGCAGTGCTCAAGAATATCACTGCACCGTACGAAATAATATCGCTAAATGAAGGATCCTCTGACCATAGCCCGGTGTTACTGCAACTCGGAGACGGAACACTGGACGAAGACACCTACATGGAACACAGGACCAACTGGAAGCGGTTTCCGGAACAGTTCTGCAGAACATATGGCAACGTTCCAAGGATTACAATACCAGAGGAGCTGGACAGCGCGGTTTTGCAACTTGAACGCAGCATTCAAGGAGCAGTCAACTACAACGTAGAAGACGGTGCCAGGCGGTACCGGAGACCGAGGAGTCAACTCTGACGAAGGAATCCACAGGATTAGGACACCAATTAATATTGTTTCTTTCAGGTCAGGTATACTAATCTAAAGGTATGTTTCAGAGTGTTCTAGGCACCAACAACAGAGGACAACAGCAACAGAGGACAATCAACATCAGAAGACAACAGCAACAGAGGACAATCAAGCGAGGACATGGAAAAGGGAGGGTTCCCAAGCCATACTACAAAGATAAGGCAGAGTTTTAGTTTGGGTTAGAGTCCCACACTACCTAGGGAAGTGGTAAGGAACCCCCTAGGTGTCATGATGATTTCTCTGCCTTGGCCGATATCAAAAAAAAAAAAAAAAATTCCTTCATTTCAGTTTTACACTTTGACTTTGAATAGCAAGCAAAAATTATTCCTATATCGACAAAAATGGACGACGTTGTTATCTATAATGGTAGAGTGTACACTCAAGAAGAGATTTGGGAGATGGAAACCATCAATGTAGAGGAGGAAGCCCGAAAGAGACGTCGTCGTCGGGCTTTCAGAAAAAGCAAACTATTCAAGTTCCTGAAGCGTTACTTCAAAGTAACGTGGAAGGCTAAGCGTCTGCTTAGGAATGAGTCGGTGTGTCTCCGAAAGCCACTACGGATTTAATAACCTAGCCAAATTGAAATGGATTGTGCATAAACAAAATAAATCGGTTCCTTTCAGAACCAAAACATTTTTCAAAATGAAAAAAAGAATTCGATTCGAAGTAGTTTATAGTAATAAATCACCTACTTGTATTAATGCAAAGTATTAAATAAATAGATACCAGAATATGTATATGAGTTTTATTTTTATGAAAAATTCCACTTCAACGACAAAATCCTATTGCTCGTCAGGGGGCGAGCCAAATGATGATTAAACTAAGTGCTATACTATATTATACGATACTAGTAGCAAAGTCATATTAACTTTCGTTATGTCCACTTAAGAAATCAAACAATTTTTAAGTTTTAATACCTACTATTTGCAATTTATTAATATAATAGGTATTTTAAGTCATGGTTGGCCAACACCGTGACTTTGTCGAAACATCTGTTCCAGTTGCCATTTAGACGTTGTCGATATTGTTTCATTTAAGATAATAAAATACCATATATCATCAATTGGTAAAACATATAAATAGTGGTACTCATGTAAAATTCCTTCAAATTCCTTCATACGTCGCAGTGCTCAAGAATATCACTGCACCGTACGAAATAGTAACGCTAAATGAAGGATCCTCTGACCATAGCCCGGTGTTACTGCAACTCGGAGACGGAACACTGGACGAAGACACCTACATGGAACACAGGACCAACTGGAAGCGGTTTCCGGAACAGTTCTGTAGAACATATGGCAACGTTCCAAGGATTACAACGCCTGAGGAGCTGGACAGCGCGGTTTTGCAACTTGAACGCAGCATTCAAGGAGCTCTACGAGACTGCACCTCCTCCAAAAGGAGGAAAAGAGACTTTCTGCAATTCGCGAAAGACATCCCTGCCGCAACCAGAGCGAAGATTCAGGAGAAGAATCGAGCCCGAAGAAGATACAGGATGACCTTAGCCCCTGAAGACAGAGCAAATCTCAACAGACTCAACGCCGAAGTGAAGCTGAGATTACGGGAACATCGTGGGAACCAATGGCAAAGGAAGCTAGAAGAGCTAAACACTAAGGACGGTAGCGCATGGAAAATGATGAAAGCCCTGCGGGCCACGAATCCTCAGGTACCCCCCATTCATGGGGAAAGAGGAAGGATCGTCTACACGGACCAAGAAAAGGCTGAGGCATTTCCTGACTGCCTTGAGAGGGAGTGTAGGGAGAATATACATCCTGACGACGACGAGGAGCTAGAGGACGAGGCCCACAGGTTTGTTAGACAGGTCCGGCGGCGGGACATGGAAGGAGAGCCACTAAGACCAGCAACCACTGAAGAAATACGGAGCATAATCCACCACCTGAAGATAAAGAAGGCACCAGGCCCCGACGGAATTAGCAACAAGGCGCTAAAACTGTTGCCGAGGAAGGGCATTGCAGGAATTGCGACCATTATCAATGGCATCTTACGACTGGGACACTTTCCTGCGAAGTGGAAAGAGGCTATAGTAGTGATGCTACGCTCGTTAATAACATTTCCTCTCGTACTATACATGTGACTTACATTATACTCTGAAAATTTGTCTTTATGCTTAAAATTGAATATTAAACATTCATATATGTACAATGCAGGTATAGTTAGAAAATGTTTGACTCTAAATTTACCTCTACAGGATTCTCGAAAATTCATACTATTTACAATCCTAAATATTTGTTCTTGCAGCAGACATATCTTTTGGCAATCTGAAGAGGCACCCCAACAAAGGAATCCATATTTTGCTCTGCTGATAAAGCATGCGTAATATATTGTGCGTAATGTAATGTATGATACATATTTCTTTATAATACGGATACTATAGGTGACGCTATTTAACTTTTTGCATAGGTCATAAATATGATGTGACAAATTTAGTTTGGAGTCAAGCTTGACGCCAAGGAAATCAATCTCTTCAGACAGATCAAAGTCCTCTTGAAAACAATCAATTTTTAAATTTCTGTAATCAGAATCATTACTGATACTACTACTAATAACATAAACTGCGTTTTCTTTTGATTTAGTATCATATTATTATTCTCCAACCAGTTCTTAATAATGCTTAATACACCGTTGGCTTCTGTGACAAGTTCCTCATAACACGTTGCGATGATCAATAGTGAGGTGTCATCAGCGTAATTCACCATTATATGTTCGCTATTGTCCAACATTGTACACAAATCATTTATGAAAATGTTGAACAGAAGCGGACCCATTATACTTCCTTGAGGAACACCTCTTTTAATGGCTCTGGGCGTTGAATATACAGTTTTTTCTTTAGATTCTAATTTTACTATTTGTTTTTTGTCACTCAAGTATGACTTAAACCATTGTAATGCCGATTCTTGTAATCCGTACTTTTCAAGTTTGTTAATAAGGATGTCATGATCGATACAGTCATAGGCTTTTGAAAGATCTAAAAATATTCCTAAAGGGGTCTACGTTTTTCCAGTGTCTGTAAAGCATTACTGACATAATCAAAAAGTGCAGTATCTATTCCACGGTTTTTAATGAAGCCATTTTGATTTCGACTAAGTAATTGATTATTGGATAGATAATTCGTCACCTTATCTTGGACGACTTTTTCAAATATTTTTGAGAAACAAGGTAAAAGGCTTATAGGCCTGTAATTTTCCAACATCTGTGTATCTTCCTTTTTATATATAGGAATAACAACAGCTGTCTTTAACTGGTTAGGAAATATACCAAATTTTAGAGAATTATTGATAATATAATGTACCGGTATGCTTATTTCTTGAAAACATATTTTAATTATCGTCGATGACACCTCATCACACCCAGAACTGTGTTTGTTCGTGAGTCTTTTAACGATGTTTATAATCTCATCATGTGTAGTCAACTCAAAAGTAAAAGTAGTTTAGGGGGTGCTATTATTTGAGATTTCATTATTACTCTTAATATTACGGGTTGCACTAGAGGCAATATTCACAAAAAATTGATTGAATTCATCTGAGAGACTTGTTAGGTCAGGATCAATACTAATACCAGAATCCTTTCTTGGTTTTGTTAAGTTACCAGAAACACTTTCTACTACCGCCCAAATCGTTTTTGAGATATTGTCCGAATTATTTATTGTTTGATCAAACTGTTTCTTTTTAGCATCTATTAATAATACACTCAAGCGCTGCTTTTCTCTATTATACTCGCTCAAGCACTGTACATTGAATTGCATAAGCATAGATAATGTACTAAGATTCTTCCTACATTTTTCAATTTCCGGTGTATTTATATGATTATTCTTTTTATTTGTTTTACAAGCTTTTAATGGGAAAGATTCATTAAAAATATATAAAAAAGTATTTAGGAAGAAATTCCATTGTTCATTCACACTCTCAGATGGTATTTCATATAGATTTACCCAATTTATTCGTTTAAGTTCCTGTATAAAAATATTAACATTTTTATCACTAAAGTTTCTGACTTCAGCAGCGTATCTATTAATATTATTTATTCGAAATTCAATTGTTTGACCCATGTGATCGGATAAATGTAAATTAATTATTTTCATTTTATATTCATATATATTACAATTTGTTAGGATATTGTCTATGCACGTCTTTGATACAGATGTGACACGAGTGTACTCGTTTACTAAAGTAAAAATGTTGAATGACTGTAATAGAGAAAGCATAACACTAGTATTATTACACTTTAAATTTTTAAAATCGACATTGAAATCTCCAGCAATAAAAAATATTTCATTCAGCTCAAACAATTCTTCATTTCAGTTCATACATTTTTTCATAAAATCTATTTATATCGGAATCGGGTGACCTATATATCACGGCAATATTACATTTAAAATTTAGTTTCTGTACCTTTATAGCTTGGTATTCAAAATTATAATTTTCACTTAGTTTGTTAATATTTTCAAGTTTATTGACACGTATATCATTTTGACAGTATATCGCGACACCACAATGAACACCACTGGATCTACAATGATCTGCCACTATCCTGAAACCGCGCATCTTATATGCTGGTATTTGTTCAGAGGATTTTCAATGTTCTGTAATAGTAACTACATCACACGGGTTATTTGATAGAAAATGTGCCAATTTGTCTATGCTGTTTCCAATTGATTGTACATTTTGGTTCATCACTTTAAATAGTATTGAGGGACTGCTGTTTGGGAGGGTGGTTGTATTGTTTAGCAGAAGGTCACTTATGCTAAAAAATTATTTCCGCTATTTGTCGGTTTATCCTTGGTCCCATCTGGCTTAACTGCTCTAAAATTGTATCTTCTGATTTCTACTCCATCTGGCCAAAACGCAGGATCATTTAGTTTTTCTTTAAATTTTAATGGTGCTGCTATTCTGAAACAAGGGTATATAGTTTTGGATATATTCAATTTATCGCATAGTATCTCCGCCACTGGCAGCTGATATTTAATATATTCGAGTATATCCTTTTCATCTGTATGTTGTCCTGCTTTACAAAAAAGCCATACTTTTTTATTCAGTCCGGTAAATTTGCTGTTTTCTGTATGTTGTTGACCAACGACAGGTGGTTTCTTTGCAGAAAACTTTTTTTTTGCGAAATACCGTCTTAAATCCGTCGTTATCTTTTTCAGTATGTAGTACAGTGTTCTGTTCATCATATTGTTGGAAAGAAGGTACCTGTAAATTCTGATTTTGTTCAGTTCTATTTGTTGACACTTTGTTAGATTCCTGTATATCTACACGGATTTCTGATTTGTTTACATTTATTTCAGAATTTTTAGGTAGTTGATTTTTATTTTTCACATTTTCTTGTTTAAGGTTTCTTACCTCTTGCGTTAACTGTTTAATATTACCATTTTGGTCTTCGATTATCCTATTTTGTGCCACTATTTGGTTTTGGCAACTCAAAAGGGCATTTTTTATTGATAGTAGCAATTCACTTATACTTAACCCTACTATTTTACATTCGTCACAAAACCATGCAAAATTTGTGTTTTCAAGGGCTTTTACTTCGTTCTTCTTCAATGGGGCGCATTCCAAGTGACACACAAAGTTGCACACACCACAACATTTTAAATACTTCACTTCTTCAATGATTTCTTTACAAATAAAGCAGAGCGTTAAACTAACATCCGCCATTTTTAAACGTATATATAGTATACATTAGGGTGGGCCGAAAAATAATGTTTTTTTTTTCATTTTTGGAATTTGGTTTTGAAACAGGGCACAAAAGATGCCTTTTGTTGTTCCCAAAAATATTTTTATTAACAGTTTTTTTATTGTAATCTGTCTTCTGTCCCCTACCATCCCTTAAAGATAAGCTTGTAATGTTCTTTTTGGTTTATTTTTCCTGATGATATACTTTAGTATTTGAAAAAAAAACTCATAACTACTTTTATAGAAATTTAAAAACTTCATAATATGTATTATAAACAGCTAGCCTTAATACGATTAATAGCAGCGGATCGTGGTATCGACGGCTGCTCATAAGCAAGTGATTATTGTATTTTTATTCAGTTTTCAGTTGTTAGATGAGATGTTTTTCTTTGAAGTATAATAGAGTTATGAGTTTTTCAAAAACTTGTTACCCAAGACGAAGCACCGAGTGTCCGTTAGTGGGATCACCTTCAGATTTAAAAGATAATACTATTCCTACCCAAGAAGATTTGTTAAAGTGCTTTTTATGGATAAGTCAGTCTATAACCACCGCACTGTGGAAAAGAGGCAATAGTTTCCCAAATTTCTAATATCGTCGGCTTAATCGGCATTGTGCGTAACTCGAATTTTCCAAAATTTTCAGGAAACACAAAAAACTGTTTTCTTTATAAAGTGTACCTAATATAACACAAGTAGTGAGTTTATTTTACAGTAAATATCATTATTTACTGGAAACCTATCTCCTAACTCACCCTTTGACGAAAAATTATAGTTTATTTGAAAAAATTGGAGATGCGCAGTTTTACTTTTTCATTTTCCATATCAAAAACTGGAAATACGCATTTTTCTTAATGAAACACAACCATGTCAGAAAAGAACATTTTTTTATTAAATGTAAAAAATATAATTTTTTTATCAAAAAACATAAATTAACAATAATTTGTTTTCTTATAATTAAATAAACGATTATTATTATTCATGGGGAAGATGATTGTAGAAGTCGTGATAGTCTGATTCAATGCTTGCTTTCAGTTGTTGAAGGTGTCTATATTTTTCGGATTTAATTTTAATTCTATTTTTGTGGAGTTGCTTTAAATTTTCAACATGCGTCGTTTGAATAGTATTCATGTGCAGTCTGACTGGCAAGGATTGCCACTCTTCTGCGGAATGACGGAGTATAAATTGAACTCCTTCATTTGAATACTTCAATGCTTTTAAGTCATTTACCATTGGTCCACCAGCCATTTTTGCAGGTCTAATCGATTTAAAATATTTAAGTTCATCAAATTTTTTAAAGAAATCATGATTTAAATATTTTACTTTATATGGTGCCTTTTGGCATGCTGTTTTGCAAATATATACGTAGTCGGCTGGAATATTGATTTTCAATTTCGAATCTTTCTTTGAATAACCGAATGCATGCTATCGACCTCCATCTGCGTATGACCTTTGTGCAGCAAATGTTCGCTTAAAAAGTGGACTATAATAGTTGTAAACTCGTTACTTGGTAACCCACCCTCAGACTCATTCCAAATATAACAGTAGCCTTGCTTGCGTTTGATGTCGTAGAGGGTAAAAGAACAGATTGCAGATCCATGGTAAAGACTTCATTTACCGACTCTTTATCTTTATTCTTTTCATTTCGTGCTTCATCTTTTAATATAATGTGTGCATTATAATTGTCTTCAGATAAATTGCCCGTCTCAAATGCAACACAAGTGTCACAAAGATCTTTCTTCGGCCTATAAAGCGATAGTCGCTTTTTATCAAATTCTTTGTAAAATTTTGCAATGGAAAGTGGTTTCTCATTAAGTGTTTTGCAGTAGTCATTCTTATAAAATTTATATAAATGGGTTTTGGAACACCAAACAGGTTCTAAATATAATTTCGATGTCGAAGCTCTGCAATAATGTGATTCTAACTTTGGTAGAGAATCGAAAAATGCATGTAGTGTGTCAGTTTGTTGACTATTTACAACAGGGACTGTTTTTGTATCTAAACTTTTCTCCTGATTTATTTCACCAGATTTTAAAATATCAATTTTAGCCCATTTCTTAATTACCCATTCTTGTGCACATATTGTGTTAAGAAACATGGTTTTACACACTCTAAGCCTTGTTTTTCCCAAGTAAAACTGATTTGAGAATGTCCTTCTGGAAACGAATTCCTCTTTTTCTAATAGTGGGTTGTACAGACACATGGTCCTTGACAAACAACTTATTTTCCTTCCATGAATATTGCCAGAAATCTTTAAAAATAGATTCTTTCTCCGCCTGGCCCAACTGCCTACATTTCAAAGCAGAGTTTTTACTTGCACTTAGCTTACAGAGGCCAGGTTGCTTTATTGTTTTAAGCTCTTTTACAACATCGTACCTCCACTTACCGTTTTCTTTTCTTTTGCCAACATATGATTTTCCCTTTTCTCTGTTTAGTCTATTAATATTTTCATGCCATTTGTTTTTGTTTACATTATATTTGTGAGACCGTTTTCGTATACGATTGTCATCTTTTGGTGAAATTTCAGGTTCGTCGGTAAGTTGTATATCTCGGCAGAAGATGTCACAATCTTCTGAGATTGTATGAAGTCCAGGAATGATATTTATTTTTGGATCCGTATTGATGCTTTCGACATTATTATGACTATCTCCAGAACAGCAAGGTATATCAGCAACATTGATACGATGGTGATTAACTTCCACACCATTAAACTCGTCAGGTATATGGTGAAAATTAATCGTTTTAAGTGAAACCACACTTTTTTCTAAACATATAAATAATAATAAATAAGATATCATATTGAAATATTATTATTTGTACCATCATTGTTCGAAAAGAGACCTTGGACTTCATCACCATGATCTTGAAGAGGTTTATTCACATCAAACCCAGACATAATTTCGTAGCCTCTTTGATCATTAGACTGATTAACAGATTCGATACTAATTTGTGTTACTTCTGGACCCATATTGTTGCAACCTACGGAATCTAAAAATTCATACAAGTACACTTTATTATATTATGTATTATAAAGTAACTAAACACTTACCCACATCATTTAAAAATATTATTTCAGCTTCCTGAATAGCGTCCGCTAGATCAGTGCTAATGATATCGCTGACTTGCTCTGTGATGACTGGATTTATATTTGCTATATTATTACCTCGCAAATTGCTATTGACGATTTCTAACTCTTGAAATATTCGATCTATTCGTCTGGCCATGTTCTAGTTAAAAACGACAAACTAAGTAAAACGATGCAGAACAATACGTAACTCCTATACAAACAGGTAACTTATCAATTTCAAAACTTTAGAGAACTGCGTAACTCTTCTAAAGACAAAATACTGTTTTTGCAACTTATTATAATAAACATTGCGTTTATTTAAATAATGCGCCTAATAAATACAAATTATCCTTACCGTTTTATATATTTTTGAACAAATAATAATACTATTATCACAATCTTTTAACATTAAAAATTCACAGTCCACGTGCTCGCATGTATGATTATAACAAACTAATGGACTTACGCATTTTGCCTGACAAATTGGCGGGAAAGGAGATACGAGGTAATCGATTTTTAAAATAGTAAATAAACGATTTTAAATTTGGAGATATGGATAATTCCAGTCGATAGAGTGTATTTTTTACAATCAGATAACACTAAAAAGTGATTTTCAGCAAAACGTGGAGTTACGCATTTTGCCGGTTAAGCCGACGAATATACTAGCTGACAAGATTCTAAGTTTGTAGGAGAAAGCGGCAATTCCTACAGTAACCCGGAAACGTGTTTTGCAAGTGATCAAAACACACACACGATAGATATTTAAAGCTTTTGTAACGACGTACGATTTTTGTTATTTTACTTTAAAATGTTATTTGTCCATCGTACGGTTGTCCTTACAGGTGCCGTTAAAAGAACGTTACTTTCTCCAAGAGCAGAGAAGTTCAAGAAACATATTTTAGGGGGTATTGCTCCAAAAAAGCAAACCAAAAAATACAAACAACGCTAGAAAATTTGAAAAAATGCAAGGGAGGAAAGAATCATTTACGAGTTTATAGTCACGCAAAACCACAAAATATTTGTTCGAAGACGAACACTATCAACAGTAAAACGTTAGCTTCTAATTTTCTAAACTACCTACTCCCGCTTAAATGTTAGACAGATATGGTTTGTCAGACAGATCTGGTGCAGCACTTGCATCGCCTAGTTTACAAAAAAGAGATGAAACATTGTCTTTTGAAATAATAGATGGCAGGCTTCAGAGAAGAACATTCGTGGAAGAACATGTTTCTTTGGTGCAAGAGCCAGGATCTGTGTTTCTGGGTCACACAATGCCTTCTTCTGGATCAGCAAAAGATATCTGTCGAAGTATAGTTGAATTCGTACAGGAAAGAGAATATGACTTACTAGTTGTGGCTTGTGATGGCACAGTAGGCAACACCGGATCAAAAAATGGAGTCATAGCTCAACTTGAATCAAAGTGAGGACATCCTTTAAAACGAGTCATCTGTCAGCTTCATGGCAATGAGCTTTAAGACGCATTTTTCACCATATTGATGTTTGTCCAACGGGTCCTAAGGCGATTTCAGTTCGACTGGGAAACCTTACAGCCCACTGTGAAAATTTACCAGTTATAAAATATGAAATTATTGACTGCAAATTACCAGAAGTAAAATTTTACGACATAAGTACTGATCAGAGATACCTTTTAGATTTTAACTGTGTATGTGAACGAAATTTGTGTTGATTTTATATATTAATTCGTTGTCATGTTTTCTGTTGACGTTTTTGGTTGGTGTAATTAACTCTGATGTAAATTTGTTTTTTTTTCTTTTTTAAATGTATGTGTTTAATTGAAGAATACTTTGTAGCTTTGCCTCCTGATGAAGTCACTGATAGATAACGAAATATAGAGGATTTTTGGATAAATGAGTTTTCATTTTAATAATATTTACATACCGCTATTCCTGATAATACAAATTCACGATAGTATAGTACGGTCGATATAGATTATAATATATATACAAGAAATCCCTTTGGGATTTCCCAGTCGTTGTGTGGTAGTTTTGTCTATGAAAAAAGTCATTGAGGGTTATAAAAAAAAAGGAAAAAAAAATCAAGAAAAAAAATTTCAAGGAAAAAAATTCTTCAAAATATTACTTTTTTGTCCAAAATAATGAAATACATTTTTGACTCACCCCGTATATAAATTTAAAGCCTATGCTAAAAGTTTCTCTTTCAAAGAAAATAAAAAGTCACCTATCGCTGATAAAGTTCTCTAAAAGTCTTAAATAATAAATTACATTCATAAACATTTTTGAGTGACCCCGTAGATAACCTCTAGGAGGCTATAGTTTAGCTTTCAAAAAAATCTTGATTTGAAATCTAAAGAAATATAAAAATTATTCAAAATATTACTTTTTTGTCCTTAACAAAGTGATGAAATACATTTTTGACTCACCTCGTATATAAATTTAAGTGTATGCTAAAAATTTCTAAACATTTAAAATTTATTTGATTACAATCTGGAAAATTTGTAAAATGTTGGCTAATTAATGTTTTTTTTTTTTGCATCACCCTGTACATGCGCTTATTAATTAATTTTGTTATAATCTGATACATACCTAATTTAAATAATAAATCCACTTTTTTATACTAAATACCTACTATAAATATATTAGTTAGGTATTTTAAATCTGCTAGCCTAAAAATGGCTGCCTATAATATGATTATCATCATTTTATAAACCTACCACATCTGTCTATTTGAAAATCGTTGGTGTTAAATTAACGTTAACGTTAATAGCGGCGGACGTTAATTTTGGGACTATCTGTCTATCTATTTTGGCTTCGTTGGTTTGTCATAATTTGGCAGAATTTTTTTCTGACGTTGGTGTCACTTATTTTTGTTTGGTTGACACTTCTAGTTCACGTCATAATTTGCTTTTATTTGTGTACATTGACAGCCTAACAGTTTTCGGCATTATTTTCATATTTAAGATCAAATTGTTGTTAAATTGTATTGTTATAAAATGGTTATTAAAAGTATTTGTAGTAAATTTTAGTGAGAAATTGTTAATACCTAACCCAAACTGACACTATCAACAAAATAGGCGTTCAAAATGTGGACATACAGCCGTTTGTTTAAAATTTTGTCGACTATAAAGTGATCAACAACGAAGCTCTGCTCAGGCGACATAAACTAAATCATGATTTGGTGTTAGAAATTATGAAATTTCGTTCGGTTTATTATAATATTTTCAGTGTGTGTAGGTTATACCTATTAATATACCAATGTTTTTAAAATGTGTGTGATAAAGTCGCCCGTAGCCCAAATTTAGTTTATTAATATAGTTAAATTACCTATACACCTAACACAAAACTCTAAAGTTTATTGTTTGTATTTGTAGTTTAAGGAATTTTAATTATTGTGTATTTTGAAATAAAAACATTGAGTAAGTAAGCGTAGTTATAGGTACGTGATTTTCTAGGTATAAGATAAATAAGTAGTAGTTTTTTATTCCTTACTTCTATTTATAATGCATACCTATTATAGGTATATGGCTACTTGTTTAATTTCGGTACAAAATCACATATCTATATTTAGTTTCATTGAAAGTTTTTAATATACCTACTACTTGGAATTTTTGTAACAATTACAGTAATGAAAGAACTGAATCGGTACCAAAAGACGTCATCCTATCCATAGGTTACAACTCAGGCACATATTGTTCGACACTTTTTTGTTCTGTAAAAGGAACGTGCGTTTAAAATAGGTGAGTGAAAATTGTTACTCATCGTTGTTGTGAAATGAGATTTAAAGATTAATACTTGTTCAATGCAATTTACGTTATTCTTTTTATAGGATTGTTACTAAAAATATACGAAATTGCATGTCCCATATGCTTTTCTAAGAATATAGTCATGAAAATGGCTTTCAAAATAAATCGACAAATTCCAATATAGTTGACACCTCTAGTTTCACGTCATAATTTGGTTTTGGTCAAAATGTTTTTTCTAACGCTTGTGTCAAATAGGTTATTATTATTTTCTTTGTTTACATTCATAGCTTAAGAGTTTTCGGCATTATTTTTATGTTTAAGATCAATTTCTATCAACATGTGGTATATTGTGTTAGAAAATGCTTATTCCATATAGTTGTAGTTAATTTAGAAGTTGTAATTGTGTATTTGAAGTAATATTACTGAAAAAGTGATAATAACCTAAAGTGACAGTGTCATGAGAGCCGTCAGATGGGTGGATGTGATCATATTTTTCAATAACTACTGGATGATATTTCCCTCTGCGTCGCACATTTAAATTAACTGTGTAGATGTAATTAAATGAATTAATTAAAATAGTGTGGCCGCATTAAATCCCCTTGAAAAGTGCCCGTTGGGATGCTGCAAAAAACAAATTTTCTATATAGACAGACCTGCGGCTGCACCTTCGGTGCAGCTTTAAGTTAAGTCACATAAGTCACATAGATAGCGGTCCTTTTTTGCAGGTTTTCGACGACAAAGACAGCACTATCAGAAATTATTATTAATATATATATATATATATATATATATATATATATATAAGCTAAGGGAAAATATTCATTTGGCTTTTCTATATATATATATATATATATATATATATATATATAACAAACAAACAACAAACACCTGACCGGCAATTGGGAGATGTTGGTTCAAATCCAGCTTGTGTCACGAGATTTTTTTGATTCGTACAAGTTAGTTTATTTCATTTTTCTTTGTATATCGGTGATATACTATACTCTGTCAACTTAGTTGAATATCTTTGTTTGTTTATATATATATATACAACTGATTGAATGTTATTGGGATGTGTGACCAGGGCTAGTTGAAATTAAACTCTTGTTTACAACGCCAAGCTTTCGAATTACTTTTAATTCTTCCTCAGGGCTAGAAAGTACAAAACAGACATCGATAAGCTACAATCACAATACCAATGAAAGATCTTAACCAACAACATCAACAATATCTCACCTTTCGGGTAAGTGAGTCTAAAATTCGTATGTAGTAGAACATCTCATATAAGCACAGATGAAACACCAAACACAGAAACAATACATTCACATAAGTTGGATAATTACATTTAAAATAGTAACATTTAAATTTTGTTATAATTACTGTACAATTTGTTTCTCCAATTAAAAGTGAATTTTTTTATAAAAATCATTGTTTATGTTTTTCATTTTATTTTTGTTTGTTGACAGATGCAAATCTTCTGCGTTATCGTTGGTATTTCACAGCAAACATCTGACAGCCCACCAATGTTGTTCGGTGGGTACTTTTATATCTGAGTCATGATAATTAAAAATTAGATTGTAGTGGTAGTGACAGAAACGTTTCACTATCAAAGATAATAGTATCCTGCCTGATTCTAAACAATGTACGATTATATTGATCCACATTTGCCACTAATGTTTCACAATGATATTCTGTGATAGGGAAAAAAAATAAATAAAAATCTTTTTTAATTTGACGCTCCAATTCCGAAACAGAACACTGTCACTGATATCCCGAACACCGGCACGTGCAGACAGGACAGAAAACTCCTAACCCCACTTAGAGTTGTTCAACAATTGCCACTATTGTCTTACAACGTTCTTGTTCAAACAATTTCGTTGTAAACAAGACCCCTCCCTCGTAAACCCGCAACTCATGAGAACACCGGAAGTTAAAATATCTAGATTTTCGGGTGATATTAAATTTTTTAACTCGTTCATTCAAATATTTAATGCTATTGTTCATAACAATGACGTTTACTCGAATGTGGAAAAATTTAGTATTTTACTGTCCGTCTTAGATGGTGCACCTAAATTACTTCTACAAAGATACAAACTCTCAGAGGAAAATTATTTAACCGCTTATGATGTCTTAGTGAAAGAATACTCGAAGTCGCGCGCCCTCGCTTGTGCGTACTGGAATGAAGTTGAAGAAAATCCTAAACAACTTGCACAGTTGATCGAAACTTATGAGAATAACTTAGCGGCACTTGCCAATTTGAAATATCCTGTCCAGCAATGGGAATTTAGTATAGTCAATATGATATTAAAACGTCTGGACTCTGACACAATTTCCCGCTTTGAGTTTGTAGCGGTCAAGATTAATTGTGGTTGCCTATCGTGTAGCAAACCAAATTATACCTCTTGTATAGCAGTAATGTATTAAAGTAGGTAACAATTTTAATTTAAGGAAGTTGCTAGGCCGCTATCACTTCTTTACCAGGCTAGCAAAGTCAGTTAGGTTCGACCCGTTCTCTAGCAACTCCAGCAAGTCCAACTCCAAACCATTCAGGAACCAATAGCGGGCGCCAGAATATTTTTAAAGAAAAAATATACAAAAATATTGTGTGTAACAAGATATAGATAATAAAATTGGATTCCTAAAAGGATTCAGAATTCAACGTGCTATCCGAATAGTTAGATCACTCTATCTGATTTTGAACGATGAAATAAAACAACAGACTTTTTCTAAAATCAATTAATCTAATGATAAAACCCCTAACACTAATATCACAATTTTCTATCTATTCTGACCACCTCAACAATACTGACTAGTAAAAATAATGTCTAATGAACAGTATATAATACCGTGGTTACTACTTCCGTATGCAGCTCAAATTGGTATTCTTTAAGTTTATCCTTCCTCCGTCCGTCCTTTTTCTCCTCACATCTGCACCAGTCTCACTTCAACCTTCCAGTGAGTATTGGCCTTGAAAAGTTCTTCAGATACGGTAATTGTTGTTGATGACTTCTGCTGACTCAATGGTTGAATATTTCAAACAATAATTGAATAGATAATGTTCCTAAAACATGTAAAATTTTAAACAGCATAACTATTCTTACACTTGACAAATGTCAGCGACATTCGTCATTAAAACTTGTGTCAATACACCAAGGAAATATAGATATAATTTCACTCTGAACAAATATGAGAAAAAGAAAGAAAGATAAACTATATGAAATATAAGAAAATATTCAACGAACTGCTGAATATTTGTGAATAGGTACATAAGGCAATTGAAAATTGATACAAAATCCAAAATTAAATCGATAACATATCGATATAGAAGTTCCGAAGAAAGAAGACAAAAAGTGAATGCTATGTGTATCTTTTATGAAAAATGTTTGATAACTTAGTATCGAGAAATTAGATTACACAAAGCTTATGTGCTCACCAACACATACATATTAAGATAAACAGAAATTATAATAAAGCGGATCTGAATATAGAAGGAACGCTACTCTTATGGATTTTACGCGTTACACAGCATTTCAGTCCGTTATAGATATATAAATATTTAATGAATGTTATTAAACAATTAACAAGCATTAAATATTGAAGTATTTGATTTGTACAAGTTAAGATCAGTTCAAACCTGACTGATAACAAACCAAATAGAGAACATAACGATAGTATAATATGTGAACCTAAGTTCAAACGTTCACGACAAATTCGGGAAACATTTACTTGTAACAAATTACAAACAGGCACGGTAAGTGACAGGATGAACTGTCAGACAATTCAGTATTTGACGAACGCTCAACACTCACAATTAAACTTGAGAGCGTCCAGACACCTTTAGCTAATTTCAAGTTAAGACACCCAAATTAAATATATTACTATACACATGCAAAGATGCACTCAAAGTAACTTTGGTACAATATAGTATCCAAGAACAAAGTTGATTAACGAATCTATATAATCTTGGACACCCTATGTGTAATTCATATATCTAAATTTGTCCTTCAGAGGTAAATATGAGATAACGATAATTTAATTCAAATAAAGATAATGACAATTAAAATAGACTTTCGGAAACGATAATTTAAATTAGATAATTGAATCAAGATAACGATAATTAGATAATCAAAGAAATTACTGAATAAAGATACGATAATTAGATAATCAAACAAATTACTGAATTAAGATACGATAATTACATAATCAAGGAAATTATTTAACAAAGATAACGATAATTACACAATCAATGAAACTATTGAATAGAGATAACGATAATGTATTATATACTTCTAGTATATAATACTGTTCAATCGGTATAATCTTTAAAAGATACGACCAAACAATAATTTCCCCACAATCTGGGAAAATTCGATAAGGTATTCCTCCTCAAAGGAATCGATAATTTCTCTCTAAAAATCCTGTTTTTAGAAGAGACGGTAAGATACAATTTTCTTTCTTTTATTAAAGAAAATGTAACGATACGATAGCGATATCCATGCCTCCACCGCGATCACTCATGTAAGGTACCTACAACAAAGTGGCAAACAAGGCGTGTTGAACCTCAGTATCCTTACAGTAACCCAGTACTAACACTGATACTCGCGCATTATGAAGTACCCTGTACTTCACAGTATTATATATCTCTTCAATGCTTCAATGATGCTTACTTAGTCAGAAATACGATATATTTTAAATTAAAAGAAAAGATATAGAAAAAAAATTAGCTAATTATGCTTTCATTCAGCCAAATCTGACTGCCTACATGTGAGTCGTAACTACTCTAGTCACACTCACAGTATGCGTACGACACACACACTAAAAAAGATAACTGGTAGTCGAAAATGTCACAAATGATAGAAGACTACATGTGTCCACTCGTGAAGACAAAGCAACAGCGACAAAAAGAAACGTTATGACCTTTGTTCAAGTCATAGGTTTATAACATACGCGATAAGGTAAGGTAAGCTTATGAAATCTGTATATGCTGTGTCATTCACCAATGTTCACAAATCCTCACAAAGAGTTCATTTGTCAAAAATCAGATGGAATAAATTCCTGAATGTATTGTGATCTATATTGATTATCACAGTCAATTTGTAACATCGATTATAATTTGAAAATTAGTGGATCTTAATAAGGGAGATGTATGTAAATTATAATACAATAAAAAACATTACCTTTATAAAAGAATCAACAAGATGGCGATGCACGTGCTACCACGTAGCGAAATTTGATCTTTCTCCATTCATACAAACATTCCCATTATCATACTCATGTTCGTCAACACGTTTCTTTAATGGTTATCCAATTACGTTAGTACTCACTTACATCATCCTTCAACTTTACTTTTGATTTTCAGAAATTCATCCTCTGTATGTATCCTTTTTGATGTTCAGGACTTACGAAAAGATGTTATTTCTTCGACATACCAATGCAGAGAGAGCGATAATCCTCTTCTAGATTTTATTGTTTTTAGTACCTTGAAAAATATGCGTCACCACGTGACCCATTCCGCCAATGAGAGCAATGTCTCCAAAATCCAGAGTGCCGCAACCTTAATTACAATTTGTAAATACAGTGTGTGACTTTTGTAACACACTATGTAACATTAAAAAAAATATCAAAATATTATTCCATTTCAATTAGTTAAACCTTATTTTATTTATAAAATAAGTGTAGCAGAAAATCGTGAGAATTTTCGCTACAAGTTACAGTATGGACGCAGTGAACTCCCGTCATATCGAACATTAATGGATTTTTTACATAAACAGAAAAACGCCTATGCTACTATAGCTATGATATCGCCAATTAATAAAAAGATAAAATCTCCCAATTTCTAGGCCCATAAACCCGCTTACGGTAATCAAAATTCACGCTTTCGTACTTCGTCATTATTAGGAGCTGGAAATGCTACTAACGACAATGCTAATCTACGCTGTTCTTTTTGTAACGGTGAGCATAGTTTATACAAATGTAATAACTTTATTGCTAAAACTCCTCAAGAACGCTATACCTTAGTGAAGCAAAATAAATGGTGCACTAACTGTCTCAGTAGAGTACACATTTTGAAATTTTGTAATCGCAATCTACGTGTCGCTCATGCGGCTCAAAACACCATTCGCTGTTACATTTTACTAATGTAAACTCTGAACAACAATTGTCTACAACGCCTTCGACCACTGCCGGTATGCAACAGTCTACGGTGTTACCACAAGGTGCATCGGGTTCAAATCAAAGTAACCCCGCCTTGTGTGACGCCACTGGTGCGCTTAGTTTAAATGTTCAATATTCGAACACTAGTGGTAAAGAAAATTCGCAAGTTCTATTATCGACGGTTCTCTTAGATATACGTGATGTTCGAGGTAATTATCAACGTATTCGCGCTATTTTGGGCTGTGAAACAAGGCGATCCATTGTCTCGATATTTGTTCAATATGGTCGTCGATGAGACACTTAGAGGCCTCGGTGGTGGTCTGGAAATGGGGAACACAAGAATTACCGCATTGGCGTATGCGGATGATTTGGTAATATTGGCCGAATCGAGAGCGGATATGCAGCAGCTAGTACGGACGACGGAAAGGCACCTTGCTCGAAGGGGTATGAGTCTAAACGCAGGGAAGAGTACCAACCTTACGGTTAATCTACTCCCACATCGCAGTAAACTCTATGTGTCCACTAATGCCAGGATTCTCGCCGGGGATGGATTCCTTAAACCTATTGGTGTAGCTGACCAATTCAAATATCTCGGGTACAGCTATGACTTCACAGGTGCTAAGAAGGCTTCGCTCCATGAACTTCCTATCCAGCTCGATCGAATTCACAGAGCCCCTCTAAAACCACAGCAGAAGCTAAGCCTCGTTAAATATTACCTAATACCGAGGTATATTTACATCCTTCAAAATCCCGACATCTCCCTTAAAGCCCTCGATAATGCCGAGAAACTCTCACCAACGCCTTGGTGACCGCACCCAGGATACTCAAATACTTTCCGCATTGGGATCGGTTGCCATCCAACATCTTCGCGAACGTCTGGAGTTGTGGTGTCGAGATGCCGGCACTACAAATAATTCGGTGGCTTCTTTCTGGGCCTCGAGACTAGAAGCTTCGGTCTCGGGGAATGGCTTATGGCAGGTAGCACACAACGAGGCCAGCTCGGCATGGCTCGACTCGCCACCCCCTTACTGGAGTGGAGGCGAATACATCAAGGCCGCCCGCCTACGATTTAACATGTTGCCTACCGTAGGAGGAGGACACAACAGGAGTGGCAATGTTCGGTGTCGGGGAGGCTGCAATAGGAGGGAAACTCTGTGCCACGTCCTCCAGGGTTGTCCAGTGACCCACTATGAACGTGTTCGTCGGCACGACAGAATAGTGGTTTCTCTTGTAAAATATGCAAGGGAAAAATCCATCAACGTGGAGATTGAGCCAAGGATCAGGGATGAAAATGGAGCGCTACACAAGCCGGACTTGTGTTACAAGTCCAAAAAGTCACTTACCTTAGAAATTCATATGCTTTATTAATCTTTGGTAATAATGTATATAATAAACAATGTTTTACAATTTACCACACATATGGATACTATACACAGTATGATCCAATGATAATTGTCTCTTTCTCCCATTCTCGTAACTCAATACTCTTGTTTTTAATGTCGGTATTCACTGACTAGGGCTTCGATGATTGTTTTGGTTTTTCCTTTGTTTACCTAAAAATGTAAATAAAGTTTTAGGTTAATTTGTAAGTCATTGTAATCTTACAAACCTATCGTCGATGGCTTCTTCTCGCTGGGGACTCCTTTTGCATATTGTTGCTAAGAATTATCCTACTATTATTGTTTATATTCATCTACGACGTCAATTTTAATAACATGCCATTTCGTCACAATTATTGACCAATCACAAAATTGGAATAGGGTTTGACCTCTAATTTCCCGGCTATTTGTCTTTGTTAAAGACAAGAATTAAGTGGTTCGGCCATTTTATTGATTTCTGTGGAAACAGTAGCGAGTGTTCCGATAAAAGCTTGATTTGGTTTGGTAAAACTATTGTGGAGGCACTTGTAGTAAATTTAATTGGTGCTCCACGTAATTGATTTGGTGGTTTTGTATTCGAGAACTACTCGCTGTAAAGTCGAACGGTAATTCACCAACTGAAAGGCCATCCAACAACTAAGGTAGGATACCATATTCAATAAAGTACTTTATGCTTAAGTAGGTTGTGCTGTATGCTGACCCCATTCTCTGCTTTTAGGCCTTTTCTCTTTTTGCGTTTTGTTCTGTATCATTTTCCTTTGTATCGCTTTGTGGCTGCTGGCTGCATTGTGAGTAAAGTACCCGTTCACGATCTGATGGTCTTGGTACAGCTGCTTCCTGAAATGGTAGTGGAATTTTGATTTGTCATATGGGACAGGACTGAGCCCACGCTAGATCCGGGCTCCGCAGATAAGTGATACCCATCCACTTCAATTTACAGAAATATAAAAACTATATACGTGGTATTACTTATAAATGTTGTGCATATTCGCATTAGTGTTTCCTGTTTATGTATGCTAATTGTTTTGGACTGTTTTATACACATATTTGTTAGTTAAGTCTTTAAGAGAATTACCTGTGAGATTGTTAGCGTTTCATGACGTCATGATAGCGTGATGGCCACGACATAATTGTATGTAGTACCTATTAGAAATTATCACCAAACTATTTAATAGCTGATTCTAACCTGCTCCATCTATATATATATATATATATATATACTTACTCTCTTACACGTTTAATATTATCAGAGGTCGTTGGTGCCTCTCTTATTGTCATAAGGCTTTCCTTTTTTTTCGTAGTTGCGTAAACGTGTATTACAATTATAATCATTTGAATAAGTGTATAGTTGTCAGTCGACAACAGCTGTGCTCTTCCTCTTCTGTGATATTTTAAGTATATAGGTTAGTTCAGCGCCTGCTGCACCACCCTCCCCCTGTATCTGTTTATTTATATCAACAACAATATTTAGCTATAATTAATATTCAATATTTATATATATATTTCTTTTTAATAATAAATCTATATTTACCTTTTGCTTTTAAAGGTATAGTTGTTCACTGTTTAACCCTTATAGGCTATTTTCCTAATCTTTGTTCTAATATTCATTTACCACTAGTATACGAAAGGGGCATAAGATTAGGTGGCGCTACCGGCAATAATATCCATAATCTATTTGACTCACGACCCTCTCCGAGCAATAACATCAAGCTAGCTGAGCTTTAGCCCGATGTATTAGTGGTGTGCCTAACTTCCGGTGAACCAACTGGTCCTTTAATATTGGCCACCTCCCAATTTTTAAAGCTTTGTCCACACCCTATCGATATCCCATTGTATATCGACGGGATCGTGGCAATTTGGCAGCCCAACGTGTATGGTAATTAATTTGGCTATTTTTTTTCACGGTCCTTAGTAATTTTCTTGGTCCCGTGGTTCTTTTCAGCTGGTTGTCCTTTTCTTTTTTTTCTCAACTTGGGGTGGGGAAAACATTCTGTTTTACTGCCATTTATTTACTGCTTGTCCCTATCTTAATATTCCAGGATACTTGGATATAGGGTAGATATTTTTTTTTCAGCTCTCTTGGCTCTCGGGAAATAGTGGATGTAGATTGATATTTGTCATTTGTTTTTTTTTAATCTATTTTTTTTTATTATTTACTTCAATTAGCGGTTAGCTTACATTTTTCTTAAAAATACATTTGAATATTTATTGCTGTTGAGCATGGATGTGCACAGGCTAAAGAGTGACGAGTTGGCGTACGAGTTGTATATTCGCGGCTTGCCGTGTGGTAGCACTGTTGATGAGAGACGTACAGCGTTGCGTGGTGCGTTGAGAGATGAAAGGAAGGGTGGTGTGCGACCTGCGTACTCCTTTGATTTAGACGCCGAACAGGAGGTACATACATGCCATAATAAACTTTCGGAACTTGCAATGGATATTCGGAATTTCGATGTGAATAATCGGGAAAATGAATATCGTAAAATAAATTCGAGATTGATTCACGTTTTGTCGAGGGTTCGTCGAATTGTGGCCGATAATTTACAGGAGGATCTAGCTGAACTTAGAGCTAAAGGGATAAAATTAATGGAAGCTGTAACGACTAAATACGAGCAGGTACCTGAACAACCAGTTACTAGCGGATCTATTGTACAACCTCTGCCCTCAACTTCCAGAATCAACATAAATAACATTCCACAACAGACTCGTACAGTATACCCTGATCCTAGACGTAATCGATCTTTACCGGAACCTTTAGTACCCCGTGAATATATCCCGGTTACTCATGACTTGGTCGACTTGACCGATGATCAGGATAAACGCACCAGTATTTTGGATGAACCCATACCTGAAAACCCGGTTCCACAACGTTCGGTCCCTGTTGTTCATAACAGTGAACCTCCCAATAACAATCGGAATTGTGGACCGATACCAAACACTGACTTGAGGAGAAGTGCAGCGGATGTCGATGGGCTCGCGTCTATTTACCCACCTTATATGAGGGATACTGAACACCATTTTGAAACTCCTTATGGTTATGCTTGGCAAAGATTTTTTGAGCGTGGTGCAGAGGCTCTATACCATTCTTCTCCTATCAGAGACTTTTCCCGCTTGGCCACTGCTGGTTCTCTACCTTGTTCTGACCATGAAATATTGGACACTATAGCGGATGCAGTTAGGAACTTACAGACCGCCGCTACAAATGTCAACCGCCCGATACAGCCTGAGCAACCGTACAGTCATGCCGGAGATGTCCGACATATAAACATCAGATTTGATGGCAAAACCAGTGTCACCTCTTTCTTGGAACGGATTGAGGAGGTGAGGTCGTCTCGTGGCATATCGAAAGAACGACTTTTTAGAGCAGCACCTGAACTATTGGAGGGCGATGCTTTGAATTTTTGGCGAGTGAGAACGTTTGCATCTTGGGATGATCTGGTCGACAAATTACGTCGGAGGTTTTTGCCTTTTGATTATGAGGACTCACTGCTGGAGGAGATTAATGCTCGAACTCAGGGAGCTGGTGAGGATGTCTGCAGCTACGTGGACTGTATGGAAAATCTATACAATAAACTCTCTATTAAACCCGCAGAGGAGACCCGACTTAGGACTATCAGGCGAAATCTCTTACCTTCCGTGAAGTCACGACTGGCTTTATACGAAGTGAACTCCCTGGATGAATTGATTCGATTGGGTCGACGATTGGAGGAGGTCGACAGCCAGAACCAACGTTATCAACCTCCCCCTACAAATCATAGACGGTTATTAGAACCACAATTGGGTTATAGATCGCAGAGAGATGCTCGCAGATTTGGTCCCCCAATATCTGCCCCTATTAATGCGGTTGCCGCTGTAGATAATGAGTCTACTACTCCTTGGTCGTCTGTTCCACGTTCGGATAGAGTTTCCCCTGGCGGTGCTGCCTCTGGCCCGATTGTAAATAAATGTTGGAACTGTCAGAGTCCCAACCATACCTTTAGAAGATGTGATCGTCCATTACAGCGTTTTTGTTTTAAGTGTGGCCGCCTAAATGTTACCTCTGCTACTTGTCGAGACTGTCCAAAAAACGCTCGACCGAGGCACCCGTAGTGAGTCGTACTGATGCCTCCAGTCCATCAAACCCGGCTCAGAATTGTGAGGAGATCTACAACAATACCTTGCAATATGTGTTCGCACGAGCGACGGGAGACCGACGTCCACACCTCCAGGTGACAATATTCGGCAAGGAATTTGTAGCCTTGCTGGATTCTGGTGCATCTAGGATTTTCCTTGGTGGCCCCGGATGGGAAGTCTTACGATCGTTCTGTGTGCTTGATAAAAATGAGTCAACTGTGTGCTCTGTTGCCAATGGTCAAACTTGCCAAAGCTTGGGTACCGTTTCCGTGCCTATTCAGCTGCAGGACCGCGTTAAAGTCTTTGATGTTTTGGTTGTCCCTGAGCTTCCACACCTGCTAATCCTCGGAACCGATTTTTGGGTTCGTATGGGAATTGTGCCTGATTTGTGTGCAGGTGAATGGAGCTTTCGGGAATCCTTGTCCATACCGGCGATTTCAGCGATCCAGGCATATGACGACTTGGCTCCAGCACAGCGTAGTCTTCTTGATGGTCTGATGGATAAAGTCTTTCAAGGGTCTGATGGTCAACTAGGGTGTACCTCTCTGGTGCACCATAAAATTAAACTAAAGCCTGATGTGGAAGCAGTGAAGCAACGCTATTATCCTCTCTCTCCTGCCCTGTTAAAGTATGTACATGAGGAAGTTGATGAAATGCTAAAGTCCGATATTATTGAGCCTTCTAGTTCACCATGGTCATCACCTATTGTGCTGGTTAAAAAGAAGAACTCTGAGAAATATAGATTTTGTGTTGATTTTCGTGTTGTAAATAAGCTTAGTGAACCCGATGCGTATCCGATACCGTATATCAGTGAGACCCTGGATAAACTTCGCGATGCCAGATACCTGTCTACCCTAGATATTAAGAGTGCCTATTTTCAAGTACCTCTATCCGAGGAGTCAAAACCGTTGACCGCTTTTACCGTTCCAAGACGCGGTTTATTTCAATTCAAACGTATGCCGTTTGGCCTGCATTCGGCGCCTGCTACCTGGCAACGTTTGATTGAACGTGTAATTGGTGTTGACCTCGATCCTTATGTGTTCGTCTACCTTGACGATATGATAATATGCACCCCTACCTTCGAAAAGCACTTCGAGGTGCTGAGTGAAGTTCTGACTCGGTTAACTAAAGCTGGTTTAACCTTGAGTCGAGAGAAGTGTGTAATATGTAAGCCTGAGCTACGTTATCTGGGCTACATTGTCAGCTCTTCGGGTCTACTTGTGGATCCGGGGAAGGTAGAAGCAATCTTGAACATTCCGACCCCCAAAAATGTAAAGGAGGTTCGCAGAATTATTGGTCTTGCTGGGTGGTATCGCCGATTTGTCCCAAATTTCTCCACCGTAGTATCTCCACTCACTAATCTACTTCGTAAGAACAAACCATTCAACTGGGATGATTCTTGTGACCGAGCATTGAAGGAGATTAAAGAATTTCTGGTGACTGCCCCGGTGTTGTCATGTCCAAATTTTCAGTTACCGTTTACCGTTCAGACCGATGCATCAGATTATGGTCTGAAAAGGTCCGAAAAGGTCATTAGTTATTTGAGTAGGTCCCTCACTAAGAATGAGAGGAAATTCAGTACGACGGAGAAGGAGTGTTTAGCGGTACTGTACGCGATTGAGAAGTTTCGACCATATGTTGAAGGAACCAAGTTTACTGTTGTAACGGATCACTACAGCCTTAAATGGCTAAGTTCGATTAAAGATCCAATAGGCAGAATTGCCAGATGGCATGTTAGATTACAGCAGTATAACTTTGATGTAGTCCATCGTAAAGGTAGCGACCATGTCGTTCCGGACGCACTTTCCCGTGCTGTACCTTTTCTGGATATGATCGATGATGCATCTGTGAGGCCCGAGCCGCCCACTGACAAATGGTTCATTAAAATGTTGGATAAAGTTTCGAGATTTCCTCAGAAGTTCCCGCTGTGGAGGGTCGAAGGCGATAAATTATTTAAATTTGTTAAAACTCCTTATTCAGATCTCTCCACGCCCTCGTCCGATTGGAGACTTGTAATCCCTCGTGAAAAGCGACTGAACGTCATTAGAGAAAATCATGATCCCCCTACTTGCGGCCATATGGGTGTGGCCAAGACGATGGCGCGTGTTTCAGCTAAATATTACTGGCCCAAACTTAAGTTCGATATAGCAAACTATATTCGACGCTGTAGAGTTTGTCTTCAAACCAAGCCTGAACAAAGACGTCCAGCTGGACAAATGTTGAGTGCGGTCCCCAGTGCTTCGCGTCCTTGGGAGTTAATTAGTATTGATCTGGTAGGCCCTTTACCCCGATCAAGCTCGGGATACTCATATATTTTGTCTGTTGTGGATTGTTTTTCAAAGTTTGTAAAATTCTTCCCTTTACGTAGCGCAAAAGCCGATAAAATCGTGTATTGGTTAGAGGACCATGTATTTCTTATATGTGGTGCCCCCAAACAACTTATTGTGGATAATGGTTCACAATTTACTGGTCGTATATTTAAGGAGCTGATGAAAACCTATAACATCGAAACTAGGTATGTGGCTAGGTACCACCCTCAAGCTAACCCAGTCGAACGGGTACATAGAGTTCTTAAGAGCATGCTTACCGCGTACGTCCAGGACAATCAACGAGCTTGGGACAGATATCTGGTTAAGGCAGCCTACGCGATTAACTCGTCAAAACATGATGTGACCGGCCTAACCCCGAACTTCATAACCTTCGGTCGAGAAACATCTTTAAACGAACTCGATAACGACAATGTTGACGTAGTCCCGCTTAACCCTGAAACTCGTGCTAGGGCTCTACATCGCGTTTTCTCCGATGTCAAGAAAAGAATTACCGCTGCTTATAACAGAAGCAAACACTCTTACAACCTTAGGCATAGAGACGAAAGATTTTCGATAGGACAACGCGTTTGGAAACGCAACTTTGTCGCCTCTGATGCTGCCGCTATGTTCACGTCAAAACTGGCCCCAAAATTTGTAGGCCCTTATAAAATTGGAAAAGTCGTCTCCCCGTGGACATATCAACTTACGGATGCAAATAATGTGAGTATAGGAATATGGCATGCAAAAGACCTCAAGGCTCATCCTCCTGAAGATGATGCCCAGCCCGTTGACTAACTCCATGAATCGTCTTGTGTGTTGGCCATTAGTGTCAATGCTTAGACATCCGACCTCGGCCTTTTATGGATTGCTAAGCTTAGAAAAGTGGATTCCTGTGCTGGAAAAAAAAAAAGGTTGAAACTTTTTTTTTTTTTTGGGTAACGTGGGATGGTGTGTTACAAGTCCAAAAAGTCACTTACCTTAGAAATTCATATGCTTTATTAATCTTTGGTAATAATGTATATAATAAACAATGTTTTACAATTTACCACACATATGGATACTATACACAGTATGATCCAATGATAATTGTCTCTTTCTCCCATTCTCGTAACTCAATACTCTTGTTTTTAATGTCGGTATTCACTGACTAGGGCTTCGATGATTGTTTTGGTTTTTCCTTTGTTTACCTAAAAATGTAAATAAAGTTTTAGGTTAATTTGTAAGTCATTGTAATCTTACAAACCTATCGTCGATGGCTTCTTCTCGCTGGGGACTCCTTTTGCATATTGTTGCTAAGAATTATCCTACTATTATTGTTTATATTCATCTACGACGTCAATTTTAATAACATGCCATTTCGTCACAATTAATGACCAATCACAAAATTGGAATAGGGTTTGACCTCTAATTTCCCGGCTATTTGTCTTTGTTAAAGACAAGAATTAAGTGGTTCGGCCATTTTATTGATTTCTGTGGAAACAGTAGCGAGTGTTCCGATAAAAGCTTGATTTGGTTTGGTAAAACTATTGTGGAGGCACTTGTAGTAAATTTAATTGGTGCTCCACGTAATTGATTTGGTGGTTTTGTATTCGAGAACTACTCGCTGTAAAGTCGAACGGTAATTCACCAACTGAAAGGCCATCCAACAACTAAGGTAGGATACCATATTCAATAAAGTACTTTATGCTTAAGTAGGTTGTGCTGTATGCTGACCCCATTCTCTGCTTTTAGGCCTTTTCTCTTTTTCCGTTTTGTTCTGTATCATTTTCCTTTGTATCGCTTTGTGGCTGCTGGCTGCATTGTGAGTAAAGTACCCGTTCACGATCTGATGGTTTTGGTACAGCTGCTTCCTGAAATGGTAGTGGAATTTTGATTTGTCATATGGGACAGGACTGAGCCCACGCTAGATCCGGGCTCCGCAGGCTATAGGCTATTTTCCTAATCTTTGTTCTAATATTCATTTACCACTAGTATACGAAAGGGGCATAAGATTAGGTGGCGCTACCGGCAATAATATCCATAATCTATTTGACTCACGACCCTCTCCGAGCAATAACATCAAGCTAGCTGAGCTTTAGCCCGATGTATTAGTGGTGTGCCTAACTTCCGGTGAACCAACTGTTCCTTTAATATTGGCCACCTCCCAATTTTTAAAGCTTTGTCCACACCCTATCGATATCCCATTGTATATCGACGGGATCGTGGCACTTGATATTGTCCAAACAAGGAGATCGTGGTACTCTATTGACTCCCCAGAGAAACAACATCGCCCATTATTCCGCGCCACCAGTCTTACGAGCTTTGGAACGTCGCTACCCCTCTTCATCATAATAACTTATTTTACTACCGGTGCGAGAGGCGGATGGTGTCCGGTGAACGACTCGTTGGTCGAGTTTTTGGGTCTTTCGAGGATGTCTGTCCGTACGATCGTATCCGATGTATTGAAGGGCAGTTGGATCGCCCATTCTACCCATTCTAGGCTTGTCTGGGACGGGGGCCCGTAACAGGTCCGGGACTAATAATTCGTTGCTCTTTAATTCTTATTGATGTAGTGACTAGAAGGTTCTTCCGCAAGTGTGTTGTTTGTTTGTCCATTAATTCCGTTAACTGTCCCGGGGGTGTGGCTGGCCCACGCTTCCTTCTGTCTGGTGATGTGTCCTTATACATTCTTTGTGATTTGATTGATTTTAGGTTTTGTTCTTGAATTCCTTAGGAACGATTTTGTATTTTGGTTCATATATATATATATTAATATTCTTAAAAAATTGAAAGGACAAAATGAATGGTTTAGAAAATTCCAACAAATTTCAATTGATAGCAAACATTTAAGAAAACTTCACTGAAGGTGAATTATAAATTATTATCAAGTAATATGGTTCTCACTGAAGGTGTTTATAATTTTTTTTAACGCAGAAATCATATATTAAAGAACTTTAAATTAAAAAAAAACTTGTAGCTTAAATTTAGCACTTAGCTGTGGTTACGGTTATACTGCGGTTCCATATCTTGAACTCCACGGTAATCAGATAATTCAGCAGAAGAATTCGTCCAAAGACAAAACTAGTCCATAGAAAAACTTGACCATAAAAGAAAATCCAGTCCCCAAAAAATTAACAATAAAAAAAACCCATACAAAAAAAAACCCTGTGAGAAAAAGAAAGAAAACTCAATTACTCACACAGTACTATTAGAGAAATTCCAAAATTACTATAACAATTTCGATAAAATTAAGTTCCTACCTCGCTACACTGAGAGTTTTTTTCTCCCAATTACAACTGCGTAGTTTCAATCCACAGTAAAAGTCAAAATACCTTTACTACGGTCAAACTATAATCTATAATTGGATGTGAATTCCATAGTTGTCCCAGTGAATACAGTCGGCTATGAATCATAATTCAGCCGGTCAAAATCAGAAAATATAACTCAACAAAAGTTTCTTACCAAGTCGAGAGTGTCCCACTACAAGATGGCGTCTAGATCCTTCAAAACTGAAGTCGTATCTCAGCCTTTACATACCAAAGCTATCAAACCATCAATCATACGATGCCCAATAACAAAAAAAAAAACCAGCTTTAGTTACATAAACGTGGTGTATATCCCTTTAACTAAGGTAGGTATAAATGACCAACTAGAATTCGATTCTCTCTTTTTTCAACTCTTTGAATTTTAATTAATCATATAATACTCCTAACAACATCCATTAGTTAACTACTTACTTTTTCAATCTTAAATGTTTCCTTATGAGCTACCTACATTTCCAACGCCAAATATAAGTATAGCTCACCTTTTTAACCACGCCTACTACCAACTTTAATTGTCATATTTTGCCATCTTCACCATATCTATCTTAAAATGATTCTAACAGCATCTGTGACAATAATATATTACGTTCCAACTACCTTAATTCTCTCAATTCTCTAAACTTCATAAACATTTTGTATATTAACAACCTTAAATCACTTGACCACTTTTTATTTCCAATTCCAACAATTATCCATATAAAAGTTCACTATCAAGCACATTAATGGCAGACACTTCACAATTTATTAACCACGCCCACTACTTACTCTTCTTCTATATGTTTCTCAATGTTTTACCATATCTCTCTCAAATTATTTTATGTTTGGGATCAGCTTAACCTTACTTATATTTTATTTTTAGTTATTCTCTTGTAAATTATCAACATTTCAATTTTTTCAAAATATTCTTTCTCAATGTTAATAGTATAAATTACATTATGTCAAAATCAAAACCTCTCATTATCACTCTAATAATCTAAAAATTCATTATTTCTCTGTTCCATTTATTCTCAACTCAATTATAACCTAATGTCAATTGTCACTCTAATTTAATTTACTTTATTTCACCAAGCACATGTTACAGCCAAAATTTTTTTCGGAAAGTATCTAAAATCTTCATTTCTATGCAATCATGAGAAAAAGAAGAAAGAAAAACCATAATTCAATTTCTCACATAATGATGTGATTTTTATTTACCTGTTTAAGTTAAAATTTAATGTAGAAAAGAAAAATTTTTGTTTAGTTTTTTTCCACAATGTGGGAAGTTAGAACCTACTAACAACATTTCTATATTGTATCCTAATATTTATATATTTATATTTCAGACTTATATAATTAAAACTTAACTTCGATTTATTTTCACAACTGTAAAACGTTTCTGAATACTGATTATATGCCACTGATGATGAGATCGTTAGGATCTTGAAACATGTATGGTAATGTTTATTGTATAATTTAATTATACGAAAATCGTATTGTGGAGTAGACGTCTTTCATTATATAGATTTTTTTATATAGAACATTTTTGTCGAATTTGTTGAGGATACAGATATCTAAATTTTTCTTTTCCAAATTTACATATTGGCCTGGGCGTATGCATTAGAATATATTTTGTTATACTTTATTTCTTAAATAATGTATAGTTAATTTTTTTGTCCCTCGAGTTATATTTAGATATTGTTCGGCTTGCAACTTACTCTGAGTTGTGTGTATTTTATAAATCTTATTAGATAATTCGGATAGATTTTTCCCCTAAACATATTATTATAATATACGTACTTAAAGCGTTGGATTTTTTAGTAGATTTTTAAAAAAAATCTAACTATTCAGGAGATCGACACAACCGAAATTTTGAAAAATTTTTATGCAGTCCCTAAAAATGACCTCAGTTCAAAAGTTTATATATCTATATATATATATATATAAGTTGAGTGGTAGTCTTTGCTGACTAGTTAATAGATAACTTTGTGTCTTGGGTTGATCAGCAAATCTTTTTGAATAAAACTATTTTACGTTATGCCAAGCTTTCGATATATTTTTATATCTTCCTCGGGGCTACAAATATACAAAAAGATTTGCTGATCAACCCAAGACACAAAGTTATCTATATATATATATGGGATATAGAAAACTTTGCGTCACGGTCTAGGCCGCATTTTTTGACCAATCGAAACAAAATTTGGTTAAAAAATCGGCTAGGTCATGGAATCGCGTGAGTTCGTTGGCGATTGAAATCGGCGAGCTAATTTCGAAATGGCGGCCTGTCAAAGTTTTAAAAAAATCATATTTTTTTCATTGTTAATAGAAAATACCAATGTTACATATCAAATGATAGAGCACTTAAATCTCTACAATGTTTATTTGGAGAGTTTTTTCATCGCTGGCATATTTAAGTAAATGTAAGTCAATATAAAGTAACAAAAAATAAAAAAAAAATATCATCACCCGCTACACCTGTAATTATTTTGACAAATAAACACCTGTAACATAACAATAAGACCGTACTTACGTATGTGTTATAGTATAATGGGTATTTCAGTTAAAATAACTGTCAATATGACACTTTGGTTATATTTGGCGACTGTTAGAATATTCCATTATTTGTTTATTAATAGTGGGTGTCAGTGGTAGACGAAGTATAAATAAAAAATACATAAATCAAAAATCTACTTTTCCGACTGGCTGCCATCGGGATTTTTTTTTAATTATCGAGAATTTGGTAAGCATTTATATTATTGATAGTTAACTCTAAATATATTTCTTTCAATATAAGATAAGTGTTTGTGTTTTCAAGGAGAGTTGAACACATTTTTTTTGCAACTAACAGTGATAAGCCTGTTTATTGTTTATCTATAGTAGTTTCTATAGGTATTAATTGATTATTGATTTGGATTTATTTTGTACTTGAATAGATTAAAGGTTTAAAAATCTAGAGAACCAATTTATTCTATATCTCTCTTCGTTTTATTGAATACTGTTGCAGATACGAGGTTACACCATAAAGTATTGAATTTTGTTTAACTATTAAAGTTTCTTTAATTTTTTAATTAGATTGATTTGCATTAATTCTGGTTCTTATTTTGACTCATGTTCGACTCCTTTGGATATACAGGGTGTAACGGATATAGGTAAATACAAATTTAGGTTTGTTTTTGTTGACTGTTGAGTCAACTTCGTAGTTCTTGTCCGAATTCCTATACTTAAGAGTTGTACCGAACTTTGGTTCACGGGAAGGAAAGATGAATGTGGATTACTTACATTCCGACGAACTTAGTTTCGAGCATTTAATACGCGGTTCTACACCAGAGAAAACTGTTGCGGAGAAGCGGAAGCAATTGCGTACCGCCCTGCGTATGGAAAGAGATTCGTCTATTCCTTTTGCTGCGCATGCCGATTTCGACCCTGCGGAGGAGATTAGAGTCTGCGAGATTAAACTGACGGACTTGGATGCAGAAAAATATCAGTTTGATCATGGTAGAGCCCTGGTGGAATCGAAACCTATGAGCTTGATTACGGTTGCGGAATTTTCAGAGCCTAAAAGTCAACTTCTGGGGCGCTGCTAAGGTTACCCATCGGAGCGATGGTGAAGCGAATCATAATGCATCTAATGTTGATGTCTCTATTTTGAATCTCCTGGTCAACAGGCGGAGGTTTTGCATCAGTCTGCTGCGACTCCGGCTGGGGTGATCGAGCTGCCCTGATAAGAGGTAACCTATTGCCATATTTACAGCAGGCCCTAATTTCATTTCCGGAGTTGTCAACCATAAGGGAGTTGACTGATGCCGTTCAGAGGATTGAGAGCAATGTATCGCATATAGAGATGTTTAGGCCGCCCCCGACCAACTCTAATTTGGTCGCGGAGCCGGACTTGTTATATCAGCCTCAGAGACATCGTTCCGGAAATGTGAGTTTGATTGATAGCAGTGATCGAGCCATCATTGGCGGTGGTGCTTCAGTATCATCCAATCTTGTCCCTCCCCAAATGTCAAATGTTGGAATTGTCAACACATCGGTCACGTGCGTAGAAATTGTGATCGACCCCTATCTCGGCATTGTTTTAAGTGCGGTAAAGCGGATGTCACCGTCAGGTCGTGTCCGAATTGTAAGTCAAAAAACCGGCCAAGCCCACCTAGGTCGTGTGGAGAGAGATGCCGACTCACGTAAATCAACCCTTGATCCGAAATTAATGTATAGTCTCGATTATGTATTAGCTAATGTTACGGGGGATGACCGTCCGTATTTAAAAGTTACAGTTTTTGGGGAAGAGTTCTTGGGTTTTCTAGATAGTGGTGCTTCCCGAACTATTTTGGGCGGTGTAGGTTATCAAAAATTCGAAAAGTTTAATATTAGATTATTGTGTAGTAATGTTTAGACTTGTAGTATTGCAGATGGTTCTCATGCTCCTGTTATTGGCAGTTTTGATATACCAGTCTGCGTGGATTAGTTGGATGGAGTGATTAATGATATTTTTTTTTCTAGAATGCCTGAAAGTATTGGTTGTACACACTTAGTTCAGCATAAGATAAGAGCTCATCCGCGTACCGAGCCAATAAAACAACGGTTTTACACCATCTCCCCTACACTACAAAAATGCGTGAATCGGGAATTGGATGAGATGCTTAAAAATAAAATTGTTGAGCCTTCCTGTTCTCCTTGGGCATCTCCGATCGTGATGGTGAAGAAAGGAGATAAGTATCGTTTTTGCGTGGACTGTCGTAAACTCAACAAAGTTACAGAACGCGACGCTTACCCACTACCTTTTGTCACTAACACGTTAGATAAGCTTCGTAATGCTAGGTTTTTATCATCGTTAGACATTAAGAGTGCTTACTATGCAATGGTTTTCTTTATAATTTTAAAATGCAGATTCTTGGTTTATAGGAGCTTTAATTACTATATGCTTCCCATCTAGGGCTCCTATTGTATTTGGAATGTTTTCAAAGTCCCTTGCTATTACTTACCACTCTGCTGTAGTATTAGGTACCTACAAATAAGTTATTGCAAGAACTTACATTATACTTTAAAGTCTCATACAGTACTGCTTTTAAAAACTAACAGGGTGGTCTAGATTAACCCTGATAAATTATTGTTTACCTTTAAATAATCACATTTTAATTCTTCATAAATTGCTCTGCATACAACGGGAATAAACAAGGAAATAGAACTAACAGATATTCGTTAATTAAACATTAGACTTCTAAAGCTTTCTCCAATTGCTAGATATCTTAATGTTATCATCAATTTGTGTTTGGCTAAAATACATGCTCGAGTGTTGGGAATAGAAACGCCCAGTATTCATATTTTAATTATTTTACTTATATTGCCACCATATTTTTGTTTAACACTTTTAATTGTGTTTTTGATTGTTAATGTCATTAGAATTGAATTTAATAAAAACGTCAGTCAGTCGCAATGTATTTTTCTTCATAAAAAATAGAGACAAGACATAACAATTGGCATCCCTTAATTAAATATGTCGAATCTTGAAGGATTAAAGAAGATCCGCAGTCAAACAAGACGATTTTTTACAAACAAGGCCAAAGAAGTCGATGCTGCAACCCAAATTAGAGAGGTGGATAAAATCTCACTTCAAACGCTAATGGTGCAACTTGAAGACAAATTTAAAAGCCTATGTGAATTAGACGAAAAAATCGTAAATTTGATGGTATCTTCTGAAACTACATCTGACGACGATTTAAGTTCAGAGATGGAAACTGCAGAGGAGTATAAGAATGATTTTCTGCTATATCAAGTAAAAATTCAAAATCTTATAAATCCGATTTCTGTGACAGTTCAACCATCAACTTCACAAGACAGGGTGGAGTATATTACGATTCAACAAAGACAAGAAACAAATAAAAGGCGATTTTACCTACCAAAGTTAGAACTGAAGAAATTCAACGGCGACGTCAAAAATTGGATTGGTTTTTGGAGCCAGTTCAAGAAGATTCATGATGATCAAGAAATGGATACTGATGACAAGTCCATTATTTAATCCAATGTATGGACGACGATTCGCCAGCGAAAGAATTGGTTGAAAGTTTTCCACCATGTGGAGAAAATTATGAAAAGGCCATACATCAGTTGAAAAAAAGGTTTGCCAGGGATGAATTCCTAGTCGAGGTATATGTTCGCGAATTATTAAATTTAGTACTACAACAAGCAACTCACAACACAGGTATGTCTTTATCAAATTTATACGATAAACTCGAAACTCAGTTGAGAGCTTTGGAAACCTTAGGAGTTACAAGCGAAAAATATGCAGCAATGCTTTGCCCGTTAGTAGAGTCTTCTTTGCCAGAAAATATTTTAAGAACATGGCAAAGACATCGTACAAGCTATAAAAATATGAGTTCTGCATCAACTGTTGATAATTTAGCTAATAACTATCTTAAACTTTTGATAGAGTTCGTGAAAACCGAGGTCGAAAACGAAGAAAGAATAGCCTTAGTTAAGAGAAGTTTTAGACAGGACAAATATCAAGAAGACATCACACCGACAGCTGCAACAATCTTGTCTACAGGTCAGCAAACGAAGTGGTCAGGTAAACCAAAAAACAAAAGTGAGTTCCACAAGAATTTTGAAAAATCTATTTCATGTTGTTTTTGTAATAAAAGCAATCATTCAAGTCAGGATTGTTTTAAAGCTCAATCTATGTCCTTGGAAGACAAACGCAAATGCCTTACCAACAAAAAATACTGTCATAATTGTTTGAAACCAAATCATGTAAGCAAAACTTGTAGAACTGCAGTTAAATGTGTTGTATGTGATAAAAGACACTACGCTGTCATGTGTCCTGATTTGAACGATAGGAAACAGAAGAGTTTTGATGTTACATCTGAGAACACTCTGATTAAAAAACAGAGACCTTATTGCAAACTTTATTCGTCAAAATCGTAAATGGTGATAAAATTGAAACAATACGAGCATTATTGGATAATGCGTCACAGAAGTCATATATCTTGAGTAGCTGTGCAAAGAAGCTAGGTCTGAAGTCGTGTGGTAGTGAAACATTAATTCAGTGTAGTTTTGGTGGAATAGAAACTACTCCATGTATTCACGCCAAATACAAAATTTTCATTCAAAGCCTAGACGGATCGTATAGCAATCAAATTCAAGTTTCTGACCAAAATAAGATTTCTAACCCTATTCCCAAAATTTCAGACAAAAATCTTATCGAAAAATTAAGAGCTAAAAATATTGTACTAAGTGATAGTTTATCAGATGCCACTGAGATTTCTCTGCTCATAGGATCAGATTTTCTAGGCATGTTCTGTACTGATTCGGTAGAAAGGATTTCTGATAAAGTTCTAGCTGTTAAGACACATCTTGGCTGGACATTGTTTGGACCACAAAATGTCACATCAGTCAATTCTTGCAGTGCTATATCACTATTAACTTCTTCTGCATCTCTCTCTGATCTTTGGAGTCTTGATACACTCGGTATAAAAGATCCGATTAAAGTAAAGTCTAACGAATGTCTCGACGCTGATACGCTAAACTTCTTCCGTAACACGGTTGTATTAAATGACGACGGCAGGTATGAAATCAACTTTCCCTGGGTAGATGGTCATCCTAAGTTAGAGCAAAATTTCAAATTAGCCGAAAAAAGACTTGGAAGTACCACAAAAAGACTGATTTCATGACAAAAATTGCAAGAATACAATGCTGTTTTTGAAGAGTGGTTGAACTTAAAAATCATTGAACCTGTAGCAGAAATTGAAAGGGGTAATATCTGTCATTATTTGCCACATCATGCTGTGTTAAAAGAATCTGAAATTACAAATATCACAACCAAAATTCGACCTGTTTTCGATGCTTCTGTGAAAGATATTCATGGTAATTCACTCAATGATTGCTTAGAAAAAGGGCCTAATCTAATCGAACTGATTCCAAATCTTTTACTGAATTTTCGTATTAACCAATATGGTGTAATTGCTGATATCAAAAAGGCATTTTTACAAATCAGTCTCACACCTAAAAATCGTGATTTTGTAAGGTTTTTGTGGTATGATGATCTAGAAAATCAAAATTTACAAATTTTTCGACATTGTAGAGTGGTGTTTGGAGTTTCATCAAGTCCCTTCCTACTTTCTGCCACAATCAATTATCACCTAGAGAACACTTCCAAAGAATTTCCAGAAACCAGTTCTATTTTAAAGAGATCTTTCTATGTAGATAATTATGTATGTAGTATTGATAGTGAAGATGAATTAAGGAAATTTATCAATGAAGCGAAATATTTAATGAATCTAGGAAAATTTGAGTTGAGAGGTTGGGTTTCGAATGGAGTCATGAATGATGTTCTTTATGACCTTCCTGAAAGTAATTTTGTTTCCGTTTTGGGACTTCTATGGAATTTTAAATCAGATAATTTTTGTGTTGATTTAGAATTTCTAAAGAAATTATCTGAGATACCCTTAACAAAACGCGGTTTATTATCTGTCGCCCAACGCATCTTTGACCCAATTGGTTTCACTACCCCAGTTACGCTCATTCCTAAAACTCTACTACAAGAAACGTGGAAATTAAAAATTCCTTGGGATTGCAAACTGCCAGAAAATATTGAGAAGAAATTTGTTAAATGGATGAATGAATTACAAATATTAAGGTTTTGTACTGTTCCAAGACATCTATCAAAATTTCCTATTAACATTAAAACAGCCACCATTCACGTCTTTTGTGATGCTAGTAAAATATCATTCGCTGCTTGTTTATTTCTAAGAGTTACATATGAGAATCAAGTAACAGTACAGTTATTAGGAGCCAAGTCCCGAATTTCTCCTTTAAAGGAAACTACATTACCGAGATTAGAATTACTAGCTGCTGTAATAGGAACAAGACTATACAATACCGTTAGAGAACTAGAAATATTCAAAGATTTGAAAACATATTTTTGGAGTGATTCAATGATTGTTTTAGCGTGGATAAAAACAAAAGCTTCGTGGAGTACATTTGTTGGGAATAGAGTGAAAGAAATTTGCACTGTAAGTAAACCAGAAAACTGGAATCATGTACCTGGAACAATGAATGCAGCTGATCTTCCCTCAAGAGGTTGTAGCGCAAAAGTTCTTTTGGAATCCAAATGGTGGTATGGGCCAAACTGGTTAAGAGAAACAGAAGAAAACTGGCCGAAAAGAGAAATCGTTTGTTCGAAGAATGAGTTGGAAATGGAAATAAAAAAAACCGTGAATACTCTAATAATACAAGAAAAAATTAGTGAAGGTTTTAATAAATTAGATAAATATTCTCATATTATTTCAATGATCGGTTGGATATACAGGTTTGTTGAGAACTCGAAACGAAAGCATCATAAAGAAAAACTAAGCAAATTAAAGTATCTAACATGCGAAGAAATTGAAAATGCAGAATATAAATTAATACGGTTGATTCAGACAGAAACACTGAAAGAAAACAAAAAGTTTTTGAAGAATATGACCGTTTATAAAGACAAAGAAGGCATTTATAGAGTTAAGACAAAAATTTTATTTGCAGAAGAAGATTTTAACTTTAAATATCCGATAGTTTTACCATCAAACCATAGTATAGTAAACAAACTGATTTTAGAACAGCATCAAAATTCATCCCATGCTGGAGTTCAGATTTTATTACGACTTTTAAGAGAAAAATATTGGATAACAAAAGGAAGAAAAACTGTACGACGAGTTTTAGAAAATTGTGTTATTTGTAAAAGACACCGAAGTAAACCATTAGAAACCGATTTTGCTCCTTTACCAGAAAGTCGTGTTTGTTTAGGAAAAGTTTTCGAAACTAGTGGAGTAGATCTAGCAGGGCCACTAATATTGAAATCAAAAGAAAAGGCATGGATTGTTGTATTTACATGTGCTGTCTATAAAGCGATTCACCTAGAACTTGTAAGAAGCATTTCAACACAATCATTTATAGAAGCTTTGCGAAGGTTTATATCAAGAAGAGGCCGAATTTTAAGATTTTATTCAGACAATGGAAGATGTTTTGTTGGTTTACATAATGACCTGAAAAATTTAAACTGGAATGAAATTATGATATTTTCTTCAGTACAAAGAATTCAATGGATATTCAATCCTCCTGCTTCGCCGTGGTGGGGAGGATGGTGGGAGCGAATTATAAGACTAATAAAAGAACTCTTACGACGTGTACTGGGTAAAGCATCCTTGTTTTATGAAGAGCTGCTCACTATACTTTGCGATTGCGAATCTGTAATAAACTCAAGACCATTGACTTATTTATCTGAAGATCCAGATGATCTTATTCCCCTAACACCGGCTATGTTTATCCAGGATATAACAACCAGCGATGTTCCAGATATAGATGAAATCGACAGAAAATCATTAATAATGAGATACAAATATTTACAAAAGTTAAAGGATGGTTTGAGAACTCGATTTAGGAAGGAATACATGGCAACACTTGTTCATTATGGCAAACGAAACCCTAACAAACTTCAACCTGGAGACATAGTTCTGGTTGAAGTACAAAATTGCAAAAGAATAAATTGGCCTATGGCTCGAGTATTAGAAGTATTTCCTGGACGAGATAACATTGCGCGTGTTGCAAAGATTCGAGTTAATGGAAAAGATATAGTGCGACCATTTCAACAACTATATCCACTCGAAGTTAATGCAACAAATCCATTAGTTCAAAAGGAAGGTTAAGTTGTTCCAATTCGGCAAATTGTAACGGGGGGAGAATGTTGGGAATAGAAACGCCCAGTATTCATATTTTAATTATTTTACTTATATTGCCACCATATTTTTGTTTAACACTTTTAATTGTGTTTTTGATTGTTAATGTCATTAGAATTGAATTTAATAAAAACGTCAGTCAGTCGCAATGTATTTTTCTTCATAAAAAAATAGAGACAAGACATAACACTCGAGTAAGGGCCGTCTTGGTTATTCTGTGTTGAATTTCGTGTAATAATTTGTCAAATGTATCTTTGTACATTCGTAAAAAATCGGACAAAGACCTGTGGTCGTCACATCCCATAAATTCATCGATAATGTCAATATTTCCTTTTCTATTCATCCAAGGTGTTACCCACCATCTTCGTTTTGGATATATCATCATTCACAAGTAGTGCACAGGAAGCTATGATAATTGCTATACATCCTGCACTTATTTTAGCTTCTCTGCGATTACTATTATTATGAATATTATTACTCATTTCTAAATCAATAAGTTGGATGCTTCACTTTCACTCAAATTCATAGGTTAAGAATGTACGAAAAAAAAAGACATGAAATTGGTAGCACTGATAAAATTTTGATTTATGAAATAAAAATTGCCGAGTCTAACCACGCTGCGTTTGCAATAAAACTTGCTTGCAATAAATATTTCACGCAATTTAAGTTGCCGACTGTAAACGGGCCTTTATGGCAAAGGAAGAACAATAAATAAAAAAAAATAAAAATACTCGTATTTATGTGTTCTGTGGTCAGTGCATCTTTCCATTTTAAAATTTTCGACACAGAAAAACCGTTGTTTGAGCCCTGAGGATTGTAATAAACATTACCGAAACGTCGGCATGAAATAAATTGGTTTTTCTTACCATTGTCTAAAACCCATTAACCACACAATCAAAATTTCACCAATAGACAATCAAAATACACTTCAATACATACAGGGTGGTCCAACGAAAAGTTTGCACCTAGCTTTTCTCTTTTTTTTGTAGTCGAATGCGAAAATGCTCGGACACGTCGATTTTGCTTTTGAGGGGGACACATTTTAAACATATTTTTCGATCTGCGCCTTTAACCCCCTAGCGGGGGTGAGTAACAACCCTAAAATTTTAAATGGAAAGAGGGGTCTAATGACATATCATTTGAAAGGACACAAAATTGTCTTTCTAATGATACCCTATTTGTCGAATTTTACTAAAACAGTTAATACGAAAACGACTTTAAAGACATTAAGCCGATAATTTTGGTATTAATGAGAAATACAAATAAGTTTTAATTATTGCGAGTGAAAACACCTGCAATCGTTAGTACATTCCAATGTTTGTTAGTTTTAACATTGCTTTGTAAAAAAAGTAAACAAGCTGTTAAATTGATTTATTAAAACGTTACATTAACAAATGTTGAAAATGTGACCCATTTGATTCCATACAATAATACAGATTTTGTTCAAATCTATTTCTAACATTTTGTAGCATATCAGGTGTTATGTTTCTGCACTCTTCTGTAATGCGTTGGCGAAGATCTTCTATGGACTCGGGCTTCGTGGCAAAACATTTATTTTTTAAGTGCCCCCAAAGAAAAAAGTCTAAAGGCGATAAGTCCGGTGACCTGGCAGGCCATTCAATTGGGCCCCTCCTTCCAGGGAACCGGTCATCTAAGAACTGTCTTACAGGAGCCACATAGTGCGGAGGTGCTCCATCTTGCTGGAAATAAAGCCGATCAGCAGTATGATTTTGGTCATCTTCTATTATTTGTGTTATTAAAGGATCAATTGTGTCTTCAAGCATGTTTAGGTACACTTCACCAGTTAAATTTCCAGGAATAAAAAGTGGTCCTATAATATGATTTCCTAATATGCCACACCAGACGTTTATTTTTTGAGGATACTGGGTATGAACCTCACGGAATAAATGTGGGTTACTGTCATCCCAGTAACGGCAATTGTGCCTATTTACAGCTCCATTCAAATAAAATGTGCATTCGTCGGAAAAACAAATGTTAAATAATAATTGCGGATCTTCAATTAAACGCTGGCTCATTGCTTCACAAAATTGCAGCCTTCTATCAGGATCATCCTCATTTAGTTCCTGTACTAATTTGATTTTGTACGGATGAAATTTGTACGCTTTTAAAATTCGTATTATGGACGAACGGGAGACACCTGAGGCTTCAGCTAGTTGACGGGTACTTTGACTATGATCCATTTCAACATGCCCTAAAACAGCGACTTCCACAGCTTCATTTCTGATCGGTTTCTGCGGCTGGTGTTTTACATTACAGACAGATCCGGTATCTACAAACTTTTTAACTAACTTGCCAACGTACACATCATTCACATTTTTATCGGGATGTCTCTCATTAAATAAGCGAGCCGTAAGTCTAGCACTACTATTATTTTGAAAATAAAGTTTAACAATTTCAACTCGTTCTAGAATGGAATAAATCATTTTGTACGGTAAAAGTAAAATAACTTGAGAAGCAACCAAACTGAATCAATGAAAAGACTAAAATAAACGGTGTAAATTCTTTTCCTACACGTATCTGCAGTTTTTATTTCAACAAAAAACGCAAACGATTAGTGAGGAATTTAGTTCTGATAAATAAGATAGTGTTTTTGAAATCCCGTTTTTCTTCAAAGTAAATAATTTAGAAATGATTGTAGTTGTTTTCAGTCGTAATAATTAAAACTTATTTGTATTTCTCATTAATACCAAAATTATCGGCTTAATGTCTTTAAAGTCGTTTTCGTATTAACTGTTTTAGTAAAATTCGACAAATAGGGTATCATTAGAAAGACAATTTTGTGTCCTTTCAAATGATATGTCATTAGACCCCTCTTTCCATTTAAAATTTTAGGGTTGTTACTCACCCCCGCTAGGGGGTTAAAGGCGCAGATCGAAAAATATGTTTAAAATGTGTCCCCCTCAAAAGCAAAATCGACGTGTCCGAGCATTTTCGCATTCGACTACAAAAAAAAGAGAAAAGCTAGGTGCAAACTTTTCGTTGGACCACCCTGTATAACGCCATACACAATATCCAGGGTTGTATGTATTTCTAATAGATGTAGCTAGTATTAAGGCTGTACTAAAATCAGTTTTATTTGCCATCTACGCTGATTATTGTGTACAATAATCTTTGGTGATAGTTTGTTTGTACACGTGCAGAAGTTAGGTATATATGCCGTTTTCTTACCATTTTATATTTAAGGTAAGTTGAATATTTTTTATAGCCTTTTTAATATAGTTTTATAGCGATTAATTAACAGTTGAGTGTTGCTTTTAATGTGTTTTTATACGAATAACCTCCAAAGTTAATTAAACGCGTTGTGGCCAATGGCTGTCAGATAAAATTGCTTAGATCTGTCGGTAGCTTGAATTTGTATTTTTTTAAGGTTTAGCATTTTTTTAATTAAAAATATGTTATGAAAAGAAACGATAAGTTTTTCCAGAAACGCCTGTAGACACTAGTTGTCCATAGGCCAGTAACTATCTCTATTGTAGACTTATTTTTTTTAATTTAATTTATTTTTTTAATTAGCCGCTATAAAACTAAATTTAAAAAGAACATTGCATAAATATTAAGAAAGTTTTAAAGGTTTAGTAATGGATATTCAAAAACAGATATATTTTGAGCAAGTCTTTTTTCAGGTTCGGTAAAATTATGCCAAGAACACAAGAACAGTCACTGATAAACTGGATTATTGAAAACTCAAAAAGAGGATATCGCAAACGTAAAGAGGATTTACAGTTATCTGTGAAATCCATTTTGGATAAAGTACCAAGAAAAAAGCCACACAGAATTTTAAATGCCGACGAAACTTGTTTCAACACCTGCCCAAAAAAACACTACTGTATTGGCTTACAGCGGCACAAAAACATCTACGAAATCGAACATGCTTCGTCAAAACAAACAATTACCGCTCTTTTCACTTTTTCGGCAGATGGTGGAGTGACACCACAAATGATCAAATTTCCCGATAAGAGATTAAAAGCTGATTTATATGAATCTGTTCCAGAGAGCTGGGACAGTCGGATAGCGGGTGGATGAAATCGGAATTATTCAATGACTATATATCGAAAGTTCTTCACCCCTATCTTAAAGCAAACGATGTTCCAGGGCAATCCAAGAGTATTGCAATGTCAATCAATTAAATGCTTCAGTAATTTACGTTACTAAACTGAAAAGAGGTGGTTTGCAGGTCAAGCCAAGCAGATTCTAGGGCGAGCTGCAGACGATTTTCAAATGCTTCATTATCCTTTCGTACCGCAATTTAGATTTTTCCGTCAGAATATCATTAGTTCTTTTTTATTAACTGCCTCTAAAAATTCTTCTTTTAGTTTCTTCTTTAAAATCCAAAAGCATATTTAAATGTTTGAAAACTCCTATTTGAATAAACAACTTATGTAAACTGTATCCACGCATACAAAAATAGGATTCATGGATCGAGAGGTTCTCAACCGAAACGGCATACGGACACTAATGCCCGTACCTTTAGTCGTAACATAAGGCGGACTTGGGCTTGAGCACTACTTGAGACGAGAAATGCTTACTATCGACAAGTCTTGGCCCAGACACTTGAGACCTTGAGCAAGGCTTGGAACATGGCAGCTGTTAGTTTTTTTTGCGTGTTGTCATTATTTACTATTATTGTTGCTTTTTGGTCATTTATATATTATTAATTTGATTACAGTAGTTTCAAAATCGACATGGAAAATATTGATTGGAATGCAATTTATAATTTAGCTAACGTTAATGACATGGTAGATTTCTTTTATTATAATGTAAATTTTCTTTTTGATCTACATGCTCCTTTTAAAACGAGTAGGTTGAGTAAGCCTCCAGCGCCCTGGTTGACTGAGAATGTCAAATTTTTGATGAAGCTTAGGAAAAAAGCATTACTTAAATACAAGAAAACAAGTTCACAGCAGGATTGGGATGACTATAAAAGATTACGTAACCTTGTTACCAGCGCAGTGAGAAATGAAAAAAAAGCTTACTTAACCTGTAAGTTCAAAGCAGATCCTAAAGCTTTTTGGAAAACTCTAAAATATTTGAATATTAACTCCTTACCTAAAATTAATTACTCTGATAATGCTGATGGTTTTCACTCTTTTTTCATTGATAGCGTGCCGGACCTGAGGTTGACTGAAACTCCAGTATTTGTGTCTCAACATTATATTAATAAAAGGTTTAATAACACACAGCCTACATTTGTTTTCACTGAGGTCAGTCAACTACAAGTGCAAAAAATTTTATGTAAAATTAAAACGAATGCTGAAGGCCCTGATAATGTTGGTATTAAAATGTTAATGCTGCTTTCCCCATTTATTCTACCTTATCTTACATTTGTTATAAATAAATGTTTGATTACTTCTACTTTTCCAGATAAATGGAAACTTGCAAATATTTTACCAGTTCCTAAAATAGCAAATCCGACAAAACTGGCTGATTTTCGACCTATCAGTATTTTACCGACAATGTCTAAAATTTTAGAAAGAGTTGCTTCTAGTCAGTTAGCGGCGTATTTGGAGGGTCAGCACATATTGCCTAGTACACAGTCCGGGTTTCGAAAATTCCACAGTACTACAACAGCTTTATTAAAGGTGACGGATGATATAACTGGCGCATGTGACAAAGGCTTAAATACATCACTGGTGTTGCTTGACTATAGTAAAGCTTTCGATACTATTCAGCACTCAACACTATTGCACAAATTACATTATTTTGGCTTATCACAAAATTCTATTTCTTTCTTTAAAAATTACTTGAGTGGTAGGAGCCAGAGGGTTGTGGTGCACTCGGATTTCTCGGCGTTTGGGGCTGTTCTCAAAGGAGTACCTCAGGGTAGTGTCCTGGGACCTTTATTGTTTTCTGTATACACGGCGGATTTCAGTAGCTTTTTGCAATTCTGCAGTACACACCGGTATGCTGATGATTTTCAGCTTTATTGTTCTTATAAAATTGAGGATGCTTATTATGCTGCCAGAGCCATTAATAATGATCTGGAAACCATTTCTCAACTCTCTGAGTGTCACGGCCTGGTTTTAAATCCTAATAAAACGCAACTTGTTCATTTTGGTAAAAATGCTGATGAGATAATGAATTCTAATTTGTTTAATGTAGAACTAAATAATACCGTCCTGCGAGGTACAAGCAGTTGCAAGAATTTAGGAATCGCCCTTGACTCGAAACTTAGATTTGATACTTTAGTAGCAAATTTGTTAAAAAAAAGTTATTTTAAGTTAAAGATGCTATATTTGTCAAAACATCTGCTGACGACAGAGATAAAATTGAAATTATGCGATGCCTTGATTCTATCTGGGTTATCTTATTGTGATGCTCTGTACTGGTCGTACTTAACTGAGTTAAATAAGAATAGTCTCCAGAAGTTCCAAAATAGTTGTTTAAGATTCTCTTATAATTTGAGGAAATTTGATCATGTGTCGGAGTATTACAATGCTTCTAAGTGGCTGCGCCTGGATGAAAGATACTTCTTACATCTTTCGACATTGGTTTTTAAAATCAATAAGTTTAACAGACCTGAGTATTTACATGAAAAATTGCAGAGAAGCCATGATATTCATGGTCGTGAAACTAGAAATAGAAATCTTTTCAATATACCACAGCACTCCACTGCCTTATTTCAGCGATCATTTTCCTACAACGCCGTTAAAATTTTTAACTCCCTGCCGCAGCGTATTAAGAACTGTTCCACTGCGGTAACTTTTAGGAATAAAGTTAAACAATTTTTGTACAATAAAAGGAACTAGATGTTTGATATATATTATTATGTTTTTTTAATATCAGATGATGAGAGATGATTAGGGGACAGTGTATATTGTATTGTATTTTTGTGTTCTACATATATTATTTTTGTACTCTCTTTACGTAAGTTTATGGTGGTTAGATAGAATAGCTACAGCTAGATCTCGCCACCGTTATAAGTTATAAGTATTAATTTATGTGTAAGATAATTTTTTTCGTGAACAATAAAGACGCTTATTATTATTATTATCAATGCTAATAATCGTAAATCTAGAATACCCGGTGTCATGGGATTTAATAACAGCAAATTTGAAAGTCCACAATATATCATTGATTCAGTATTTTGAAAGTGTATTTGTAACATCCCGCGAAGACAATTCTGACATCAGCTCTCTTGCGGGGTTTTGTGGTAGTATTGTCTGCTTTGATAACATTCCTGATATAGAGATAATAAAAGCCTCGCGTAAATTAAAGAACAAGTTCACTTCTGACCCTGATAACATTCCTTCGTTTCTGGTGAAAGACACAATTGGAGTCCTTAGTGGTCCTCTGTCTATCATTTTTAATTTAATAGCTAAAAGCAATCACTTCCCCTCGGTTTGGAAGACTGCTAAGGTTTGTCCGGTGTTCAAGTGTGGCAATAAATCACAGATAGAGAACTAGAGGCCGATCTCTATTCTTTCCAATTTCTCAAAGTTGCTGGAGGTGGTTTTGTATAATCTAATTTATACAGGTGTTGGAGCACATATGATGGTATCTATGGATTCGTAACGGGAAGATCGACTGTTACAAATCTAACCGTTTTCACGCAGTATGTCTCCGAACCGTTGGATTCTCGAGGTCAGGTTGACGTCATGTATTTTGTAATTTATAACTATTATATTTAAATAACATGAGCAGTGGTGTTCTTCAACTTCTTTATATTTTATTTTATTTTTAACTGACATCTATATTTTTACTAACAATCATACCTCTATATTTTATAATAATGATATATATTGTATAGGGTCATACATATCCGTCCCTCATAACACGAACTGACGTAACTGACATTTTTGGCAAATTAGGGTTACGCCGATTTTCTCCTTTTAGAGGCTGCTTTATCACACCACTGCATACCCTTTAGTTGTGGAGGTATTGCAATCCTAACCGACAACGTATCTGAAAAAAATCACTAAATGAAATCACGAGCTGACGTATCTAAACAGATACATCCGTTCGTGTTTTAGTTATTTGCGCTTGCCGAGGGGATTCTATGTTAGCGTATGGACCGACGGCTACTGTACAAGCGCGCTGGAAACAAAGTATTGTTATTGTTTGCACGTGTGGTGTTTTTTTTTCATTTCGTGTGTGTACGCTATTTTTATGTTAATATCAATCGAAAATAATTCATAGTACGTAGCAGAAACAATTTAAAAGTTGATACGGTGTTGTACATTTAGTAACACGTTATTGTTATCAGTGAGGTAAGGAAACAATACTTATTTAAATTAAAAGCCATCTATCACAACTTACAGAAACATTTTTAAGTCAAAAAAACTCTCTTTCTATCATCCCAAAAAAGACCTGTGTTCGTTGTGTACAACATTCAAAGAAGGAGATGAAACAGTCAAGGATGAACTAAAAGGACGCTATGAAAAACATTGTAAAGAAAAAACCCTAGTTCGACAAAGAAAACTAAAGGACGAATCTTTAGCCGATAAAACAGCTTTGTGTGGAACATTCGACCTGCAGCAAGTCATTTGCGTTCTTCTCAGCAACGAAAGTGCCCTGTTCTATAAAAGTCGCTTGGCCAATTTTAATTTTACCGTATATGACTTAGCTAATAAAGACTGCTTTTGCTTCGTATGGCATGAAGCAACAAGAGGTTCATCTGAAATTGCAACATGCATGTTTAAAGTTTTGCAGGAGTACCATAACAAAGGTATAAAGAAGGTATCGTTATTCTATGACGGTTGCTACGGCGAAAATAAAAACACGATCGTTGTTGCAATGATTTTATATTCATTACAAGCCTGTCCTAACCTGACCGAGATTTCCCTAAGGTTTTTCGACACCAACCATGGGCAGAATGAAGGCGATTCTGCTCATAGTACAATTTCACATACTATCTCGAAAGCTGGAGATATTTCAGAACCTACTCCCAGTTATCAGATTAGCAAGACGAAAGTATCCTTACAATGTGTACCCACTAAGATTCCAAGCCTTTTTGGATTTTAAACGATTGTCTAAAAGGTTGCGAATTTTATCTATTCGCAAAACTAGCTCGGGAAGTAATATAAATTGGCCCGAAGTAATGGAAGTCAAAGTTGAAGCTTCACAGAAAAACAAAATTTGTTTTAAGAGAAGCCACGAAGATCAAAGTTACGACTTTATCAAGTTAAAAAGGGGTGTAACGCAAAATAGCTTGCAAGTTGATCCACTGTATACTTCTCCAATCTAGATACCATTCCGAAAATATAAAGATTTACCTTGCACCGGTCAGACTTCCGTAATTCGGTTACCAGAAGCCAAACTTTTTTACGAAAGTCTACCTCATGAAGATGAGAAGTAAGCCTTTGTCTATTTTTTTTTATAAAATTTACATAAAAATATGTTATAATATCCTTCTTTAATAAACAACTTTGCTACTTAGCATGCTAGTTTCTTTTACAGTATGCACTGTAAGGAAAAATTTTGAATTCACGAAGTGACGTATCTGACTTTTAACCACTTTTTTTCAAAATAGGCTTAATAAATTAATATTTTCTTATGTCCCAATATTATGCACAAATGTCAGAATTTCTTGTAGCCAAAAATAGTATTAACTTTGTTTATGGTAAATGAAACACAATCAAAGATACAGTCATCAATTTCGTTTTTTGGTTCTCCTGAACAATTATAAAATGACAGTTACGTCAGTTCGTGTTTTAAGGGACAATATATTTCCTACAGTCCCTCTCAATTTTTCTACATTAAAAAATTGTAAACCCTGGTTTATTAAGGAACCATTCATGTTTGTTTTTCTGTAATGGTTTGGTCAGCAAATCTGCGACGTTTTCTGCAGTGGACACATATTTTACAACAGTTCCATTCGATACTTCATCTTTTATGAAATGGTCTTTTATATCGATGTGCTTACTTCTTTTACTATTTTCGTAACTTTCCATCATCTTGATTGCACCCTGGTTATCAACGTATAAAATTATTTTTGGTCCATTATAAAAATTTTCTGCAATACCTTTGACGTGTAGAAGTTCGGTTGTTGTTGATGCTGCTGCAACATATTCTGCTTCTGCTGTTGACAATGCTACATCTGTTGTTTTCTGGAAAACCATGAGACCAAGTTTCCAAAATAAAAAATAGTGGTCCCAGTAAAACTCTTTCTATCTACTTTATTGCTTCCCCATTCTGAATCTAAATGTTGCAAATGTTTCATTTAGGTATCGTAAAATTCTTTTTGCGGCTGTCCATAATTGGTTTGTAGGTTTCTCCATAAACTGACTTAAAAATGACGTACAAAATGATATATCCGGTCTGGTAGCTGTACAAAGGTACATTAAACTTCCTATAAGTTCTCGGTATGGTATACTTTGATTTACTGGTTCTTCAATTATTTGAAAATTGGGTTCCATAGGTGTTTTTATTCCCTTGCATTCAGACATACTGAATTTGTCCAAAATTTTTAATATCATTTTCTTCTGGTCAATATATAATGTATTATATTTTCTTGTAATTTCCATTCCGAGGAAATTTTTGATTTCTCCCAGGTCTTTCGCATTAAATTCTCTGATCAATATTTTAACGAAATCTTCAATATCTTTATCCTCCCCAGTTAACAAAATATCATCCACATATACAATTAACCAAACTTTCTCACTATAATATAAACAAAAATCATTTCCAGATCTCCTCAAACTATGTTTTTTCATAACACTGTCAAATTTTTCATTCCAACATTTTGGTGATTCTTTTAGTCCATACAAAGTTCTGACTAATTTCAATACTCTCCCTTCTTCTGCATTTAAGCTCTCCGGTACTTTCATATATACATCTGATTTTAGTATTCCATAGTTTGCAAAAGCTAAAAGCATTCTCACAGTTGATAATTTTGCTACTGGTGAATATACATTCGAATATCATTGTTCTTGAAAACCCTTAGCAACCAATCTGGCTTTCTTTAATTAATTTTCTTTTGTTTTAAAAATCCATTTAGTATCAATAGCCTTGTTATCTTTTGGTAAATCTGCAGGTATCCATGTTCCTAACATTTTATATGCATTTAATTCTTTATGTATTGCTTCTTTCCATTATTGGCTTCCATTTGCTTCTGCAAAAGAATTTGGATCTTTTATAGCCGTTAGTAAACAATATGTCATATATAATAATAATAATAATAATAAAGACTTTATTGCAGAAAAGTATACAATAGGCGAAGTCGAGACTTAAGCCTCCTCACTTAACCTCAAACACAGATAACGACATACACAAATTAGCAATACAATACAAAAATGTAATAAAACCACATGACGTGAAGAAAAATCAAAATTCCCTGGAAATTGCAGATATCTTCAATAAGTGATTTTGAATACAACAAAAAAAAAACAATAAATATTACTAAATAATAAAATCCTTACGCTACTTATACTAAATTTTTCAAAACATGTCTGACAGACCGCTTAAATCTATAGCCCGTCAACAATTTCTCATCACCCGGTAATCTGTTGTAATATTTAGCAATAGTATAAGAAAAAGACCGCTCAAACATCGCAGTAGAATGGAATGGTGGCGCAATTGACGATTTATATCTAATATTGACAGAATGAGCATGACCCCTAAACATTATTCTTTCATACAAATATTCGGGTTCCTTACTGTTTATGATTTTATTAAATAGTACGAGAGAGTGCAAAATTCGCCTTTCCCACATCATAGGCCACCCCTCATCCAGTTTAGCACTTATTCCCCTTTGGCCCCTGCGAATACCGCTAATCAATCGTACACACGAATTCTGCATCATTTGAATTCTGTTTTCATCTGATCTCGTTAAGCATGGTCCATACACAACATCAGCATAGTTAAATTGGGAGAGAACTAACTAACTAATTCGTAATCTTCAAATTTTTGTGGAATTCTGACTTCTCTTCGGGAACTTCTAGTTTCATTACTTTCATTTTCTTTATCTTCATTAACCATTTCGTCATTTTCGTTATATACTTCTTTATTTATATTTTCTTGATTTTAACTGTTTGTTTCTTCATTTATTACTTCTTGAAAATCATTATTAATTTCTTCATCATCACTTACTAGTTTCAATGCATCATTTTTTTTAAATATTTCTTCAACCTTTTTTTCTTTAAAAAATACATCAGTTTCGTCAAATTCTACATCCCTTGAACATTCTACTTTGTTAGTTTCTGGATTCCATAATCTGTAAGAATTTTTACCATATCCCACAAATCTTTTTCTGTTGCTCTTGGTTCTAATTTTCATTTTCTTGGTAAATTGTATACCCTAACCTTAGATCGAAATATTTTTAACTTTGTTAACTCTAAAAAACCAAATTTTTCTTGCGCTGGTATTTTATTGAATATCGCTTTTGATGGTGACCTATTTAATTGATATGCAGCATATCTGATTGCTTCTCCCCATAAAGTTTTTGGTAAATTCGATTCAAATAGCATAGTTCTTGCTTTATCTAATAACGTTCGATTCAAGCGTTCAGCTACTACATTTTGTTGGGGACTGTATGGTCTGGTGTATTCAATATTAATTCCTTTGTTCCAACAAATTTTTTTGAAATTATTGGAACTGTATGCTCCACCATTGTCACATTATCGCAGTTTTAATATATTGACTATTTAAATTTCTGATATAATTCATGATGTACTCCTGTCCTGTCTCATTTTTATTTTTAAATAAATAAACTTCTGTGAAGTGTGAAAAATCGTCGATAATCGTTAAAAAATATTTTTCTCCAGTTATTGTGAGTGGTGTAAATGGCCCACATATATCCATATGAATTAATTCTCCAATTCGATTTGATCTTTTGTGCATAACAGGTTTAAACGGTTCTCTAGTTGCTTTTCCTTTCATACAGGAATCACATTTGTTCAACCTAAAAGGTAAATTTTTAAAATTTTCAAACTATTTCTATTTAAGTGGCCAAGTCTATTATGCCAAATATCATTTTCTGCTAACATGCAAGTAACTTTTTGAATTAAAAATGTCATTAAATAAAGATTTCCATAATTTTTACATTTAAATATATGATTATTACTCATAATTTCAAGTCCATCTTTATTGAAATAAACATCTTTACCATTGTAATAGGAAATAAAACGTCAAACTCCAGCTGCAACAATTAATAGAATATACTACAAATACATGAATAAATTTATACATAAAAATCTAATAGACACCTTACCTAAAACATTACCCAAATTCCACCCAATTACATATATACACCCATTTTGTATACCACTTAAAAAGATTTTCGACCAGTATAATATAAACATATGCTTTCGCAAAAACAATACTATCAATCTCTCTCTTAATAATAGCAAAGACAAGTCCCACTGGTCTTCAAAATCAGGTGTGTATTCTCTCACATGTGGAGACCCTAATTGTGCAGCTGAGTACGTTGGTCAGTCAGGTCGAGCACTTAAAACTAGAATTGACGAACATCATAAAATAATCACTAAAGAAAAATCACTGAACAATACCAATATAGATACCAAATCATCATTCGCTAACCACATTGTAAATTCTAATCACAACTTCGACCCCACAAGCAAAGATTAATCTACACAATAGATAGTCAGCGTATATGGGAAATAAAACAAAAATTGAAACTGTCTCGACACGAGCTACATCTATTAGAAAAACATGCAACCATGGAAATTGTAGATGGCGTTATATGTATTGTGTTGAAATAAAATAATCATATGGGCAATGTTAGACAAGGACGAGTATACTTTCCCCTACGAGGTGGGAGTTTGTTTTTATATTATAGGTATCATATATGTACTACTGTGCAGCAGTGTTTTTTGTTTAAAATTATATGGTATACGTATACCTATCTACGCAAAGATTAATGTGTATGGACGTAAATAAAAGAAATTACTATAATAGTATAAATATACAGGGCTGGTTTATTAAATGTTTTAGACAATAATTTTAAATGACTAAAATAATATTATTTTAGTCATTTAATTTTAAATTTCGGATATAAGGATGCATCAAAAAGTTATATTTAAATTAACGAAATTTGGCGTTATAGATAGGACTTCCGCTTATTACCTGATTCAGTTTTAAGGATCAAACTCAAACAGCAGATTCAACTTGTCGTTAACATTATGAAAAAATAAATCTCAGAGGCGGGTAAATTAAAGGGGCATACAGGCGTGAAATGCTACCCTAACTTTTTTATGCACATTTTTTGCGTGTGTTTCAATTCGGAGATGTAAAATCTAACAAATTATATACGTAATAAATGTATCCTTCTGTGATATTGATAGAAAGTCATCGTTATCGCGTAATATCGATTTTAAGAAATGTTAATATTAAAAAGGCTGTGCTTTTTACAAGTTGCTGAAGTAAATAAGGTTTGAAATTTCCAGCATGACAATAATTATTTAAAAAAATACGGTTTCGAAATGCAGGATGTAAAAAATTAGAATTTTTAATCTGTTTTTAATGAAAATTTAAATCTATTGAGAAATATGGTTCAGGGTTTTTGTGAAATGTATTTTACTCCAAAGATTCTACTCATCGATTATAACCGAATTAATTTACTCAAAAATATCTATACTAGTAAAATAATACAATTATCACAATTAGGTTCAAATTCTGCAACGCCGAATTGAAAAAAAACTTACAGTCTCCCTAATATTGGTTTTTGTGCAATGATCATAAAACTTTAAAAAACTAACGATTTATGTAGATTGTATTGTTAACACGTTTCGTAAAAAGCTTTAAAAACCCACCAACAGGGTGTTAAAAGTATCACGACAATAACTTTTTTCATGTTTTAACAAGTACAATCGTCTGCTTCAGATTGATCCTTAAAAACTGAATAACAGTTTCTCTATATAAAAAAATAAAACTCGTAAATATCATCCCCAAACATTTAATTTGATTACAATTTACATAACACCATATTTGAAAGTAAATAAAAAAAAACAGCATTACCTAGTTTGACAGATTTGCAAATTGCAAATCAAAGTATCTATGTATACAGGGTGTTGCATAAGTACTTGTACAAACTTTAAAGGGTGATTCTTTGACTAATTTTAAGATACAAATTTCATATGTACATGGGTCCGCTACGGCTTGGTTTTCGAGATACATGTAGTTCAAAAAGAATATTATATTTAGGATTATATGCTTGTTCAATAGCATCGCAATTTGGTGCAATTCGGGATACAGGTGTATTGATGACACCAGAGCTGTCAAAAGAACTAATAAAAAATACGAAAAATAACAAAATACAAATATCATTCAAAAGACAACAATGCACATAATAGTCGGTACCAAGCCAAATAGGTAGTAGGTAAATATAGATTTATTTTGTTTCGGGCTTGGGCTTGGCACCGACTTATTGTAATCAAAACTACCCACCAAACGGATACATTTAATTTTACGCAGATGCTCAAAATGTTAACTTTCTTTCATTAATAGAGACCTGTGAAGTGAGCTTACCTCTTACGCCCACGTATTACGTACTAAGTTTCAGTTATCAGTTATAATTTTTTATTTTCCAAGAAAGCGAAACGAGATATTTAAAACGGCATTGCGCCGCCCTCATGTATACCTCCGGGGGCGGCATCGAAAATCGCTACACGTCACAAACTTGTAAATGCTTAGAACTACCCCTATATCAAATTTCTATTTTCTATCTTTTTTGTTTCATACCCAAAGCCCTATTCCTACCGAACTTATTATTTACCCGAAGAAACATTAAAAAGAAGTAAAATTTAAGTACCTAAACCGATAAAGTGGAACTTATACCTGATGAAGAGACAGACTATTATAATAGGTATACCTAATATAATATAGGTAGCACTGATAATTTTTTTATTATAGGTATTATAAGATCTACAACAATCTTGTTACATCTTTGCCACATTGTCTACGTGAAATATTTAGTCAAAAGTATGTTTCTATCTAAAAGCTTTTCATTTAACGATTGTTCGCCACTGATCATGGGACTGGTCTAGTCTTGAAACATGTATGACATGGATTAAATATTATTATATTAAATTTAATTCATAGAGATTAGGCTTTTATTTCAATACTGTACTTGTAATAAATCACCCTGTGTGTTTCTTTTACCGACGAATTGGCAACAGCACGACACACACCACATTCGCTTGTTTTTTTTTCTACCCTCCCTGCGTATCCCCTCCAGATTAATACAGAATTTCATCAATTTCTCTCTCTGACAATACAGCATTGCCGGTGCATATCTGTTCCAAATGATCTAAATAATTGTTATACGTTGCGTTTTGTTTTTGATATTAATAAACTACAAAACGGTTTCTGGCTGTGACAATACTGCTCTATGCTTTACACGCTAGTCTACGCCACGTAGTGGCAGGCATACTTAGAGATGTTCTGATTTTAATGCATTGGGCTGACTATCTATTGTGTAGATTAATCTTTGCCACAAGAAATGTTAAACTTTTACACATATGTAATAAAGGCCCGTTATTGAACACCCTTGAAATTATGGAGATAACTATAAAGAATAACACACCTCCAATTATTTGCCTTAACGAACAAACTGATTTTACATCTACTAAATTCTTTAAATATCTTTCTATCACGGATAATTAAACTTACGCACCTTCATCGAACCTCCATCACTCTAACATTAGCACAGCACGTAATATATAATAAACAATAAATAAGAATGTAGATTTAGCACACAATGATTAACACAGAAATGCACTTGCTTGTATATAACCATGGTTGATGCTAATTCTAAAGTTACAGTCCGTTATACCTTATTGGTTTTTTTGTGAAACTTTATTGAAAAATGAAATACAAAACATAAAATAGTTACATTAATTACATATAGATTAACAGTAAACTTAAATAATACAGAAGAGCAAATGAGAAAACATGAAACTTTAATAAATTTAAACTAAATGAATTAACAGTTTTAAATTAAAATAATCTAATTAAGATTAATATTGACTAATCCACTCGTTGCTGTATTTGCTATTGTTCAAACAATTATTTTGAAACCCTATTATGATTTATACAGCAACCGTGGATGAGCAAGTTAATAACACACTATAAAGTAAATAAGTATATCCTAGGTAGGAGTAGTCTGGTATAAGCAGGAACATGCGATGAGCATCTAGTGTTTTGCTGGTTTTGATGCCTGAAAGGGAAAGCAAATTTAGTTTAGATACACTGAAAACATGTGGTTTAGGTAGCAAGGAAAGGGTTCTGAAGGATTAAATATGTTAATATCAAACCTTCAGTGGATTACTCCTTCTTTGTTACTCTGGATACCTTTCTGCTTCTAGACTGTACCTCTTCTGTGGATTTTCTCTTTGAACCAGCAGTTTGTGATGAGCTTGAAGGAGTTGATGGTGATCGAGGAGTGGTTGTTGATCTCTGGAAAGGCTTTGTGACTTCTTCGTCTTTGTCTGATTCACGAGATTCCTCTTGATTGTACAGCGAAACGAACTCAGTTAGGGAAAGATAAGCTGCTTCTAACTCTGGTGAAAGTGAGTAATCTCCGGTGTCTGTACCATCTTCTTCTAGATCACTAATGAGCAAGTCTTTACTCAGAGAGTCAAGCGTGACGTGTTGTCTATGAGTGTAGAACGTGTTGTCTATGAGTGTAGAATGTATAAATAAGAATGTATAATTATAATAATATAACATCCTCCAAAAGATATATTATAGCGCAATGATGCTATTATAGTCACGTGGAGTTTAAACCATAATAACTGCCAACTTACGGATACTTGTTGGGTTGCATATCTTCATCTTTAGATAATTTAACATATTAACATCGTATGAATATATTAGTTGCCTAACTATAGTTAAAAACACCTATGAATGAATTTACAACACTAATTGTTTACTATTACTACTATAAGATAACTGTAAAAACACATACAAACTTGTAGTTCTCACGTTGATTATAGTTTTCTGTATAATACATAGCAATAAGACCCTTATTGTCAAGGTTGAAGTCTGCAAAATGAGGCGTCGCTCAAAGGAATAGATTCCTATAATTTAACCGTTAAATTTGGTTATACTTCTATCCACTAGAGGGAATAGTATACATATCACCAATTTCAAATATGTTATTAACAATCGGAAATATTGACCATTTTGTTTAACCAAATATTAGTTGCTGCGTAAAAAACCAACCACGTATAAAAATTTTTAATAATTAATGTTTAACATGATTACCAAAAAGAAAAACAACAAAATGTAGTAATATAGTTTAATTTCATTAGTATTAATAATTTAACAATAATTTTTCCTCGAAATGGTGAGTTAGTTAGTTACAACAATACAATCATATTATAAAAAAAGTGTATTTTTTCAGACTTCAACACATTACTCTTAATATACTCCTAATAATGTAATAATTTCAAAATACAATTTCTCTACAAATTTTGCCACTGATGATGAAGCTAGTGAGCTTCGAAAGATGTTTGGTAATTTAATCGACATTAAGTGTGGTGTATTAAATTGATTTCGTGGAGTTTGACGTTTTATTTCCTATTACAATACATTCACTCCACTTCAGAATGGACTACTTCTTTAAAATATCTTTACCATTGTTTGTTAATTTTGCTACAGACAATAAATTGTGTTAATTTTGGAACAATCAAAACATCAATATTCAGTTTTTGTCATAAATAAGTTATAATTTACCCTTCTTCCTAGCTTTCAGTTCTTTGCCATCTCCTACATGAATAACTACATTATTATCTAAATATCTTATTTCTGTTATATAATTTTCAAAAGTAGTTCCAACCATATGTTCTGTGGCACCGAAGTCAACTACAAATGTTATTGTTTCTTCATTTTCATCAATACCTAAATATGCTGATTCTACTGCTACAAAACTTGTATCTTCTTCTACATTAGTTTCGTTCATTTCTGTTTCTATTTGGTGTGCATTCTCATTTTTATATCCATAAGTTTTTCTTGAAAAATTTCCTTGTTACCTCTTACGTATTTTCCTCTAAAATTTGTTCCTCGTTCGTATTGTTGATTCTTTAATTTTTGGCAGTATTCCTTTTTGTGTCCTTTTTCTCCGCAACCATAACATTGGTATGGGAAATGAACTTGGAATGATGCTTCTGTATTAGATAAGTTTTCGTCCTGGGTTTTCAATTTTAATTCAGTGTCTAGAAGCCTAGATTTTACAAATTCTAAACTAATATCTGTAGACATTGTTTCTATTGCTGTAATAACTGTATTATATTCATCTGGCATTGTTAATAATAATTAATTAATTCTATCACTTTCTCCCATTTTATTTTGCCATTTGCTTCTATATCTCTAATTAAACTTTTAAATTTAACAAAATGTTCTTCCAAATCCACATTTCCATTAAATTTCATAGAGAGTAATTTACGTTTCCAATATATTTTTGAAATTGTACTTTTTCTCTCAAAAATACTTTCTAACGATTGCATCATTTCTTTGGCACATTTTGAATTTTTGACATATTCTAAATGTTTATCTGTCAAACATTGAATAATTATGGATTTTGCTTTTGAGTCCATTACCTTAGTTTCTTGGGTTAAATTTTCAGGTAAACCATCCTCTACAACATTCGTTACTCCTTTTTCTTCTAATAATATATAAACTCTAAATTTCCAATTTGAGAATTTCGTACTTGTCAATACAATAGTATTGACAAGTACGAAATTCTCAAATTGGAAATCTATAATTTATATATATATTTATATATTATCTCATTTCATTTTTCTTTCTGTATATATATTTTTTTAATATCTTCTTTAATTAGATTTCCATTAGTCTTCTTAATTATTACAATCAGTGCAGCCCATAACCTTTTGTATTTTATAACTATTATATTTAAATAACTTGAGCAGTGGTTCCGACAACTTCTTTTTATTTTATTTCAACTATTTTATAATAATGATACGTATATATTATATAGGGTCATACATATATTTCCTACAATATATACCGACTTCCGTAAAGCGTTCGATAGGATCGATCATTCGGTTTTGGTTAGGAAGCTTCCTGCGTTCGGGTTAAGCTACTGTGCTGTTCTTTTAATAAATTCTTACATTAGCGGGAGAGATCAGTTTGTTTATTATAACGGTTATAAATCAACATCAGGAGTACCTCAAGGTTCGAATCTGGGTCCACTACTGTTCAATTCTTTTATTAACGACCTGGGAAAGAATTTAAAATCTGAAAGATTGATTTTTGCTGATGATCTGAAGATTTACTCCACTGTGGACTCTGTTGACGACTGTCACGTTGTAACGTTTGGTCAGGCTGGGGTCATTACAAGCTGGCGTTTTCTGATTCTTCGGCGGTTTATTCCTCGGGCGCCAGTTTATTAACGTGGTATGCTCCACGGACACCGGGTAACTATAGGGGAGAGGGCCTAAGGGCTTAGTCCAGGTATCTACTAATAGAAGACGGTAAACAAACTTTAATAATTTATTTATTTTAATTTTTGTTTTTATTTTTATTTCTTTCAACAATTTTCTTACAATTAATCATATAAAATGATGAATTAATGAAATAAATATATTATTATTATTTATAACAAAATATATACCAGTCAAAACCTCTACTTAAAAGAAAATATATGTATAAAAAGGAAAATTAATACAAAGCAGAAAATAAAACGGCGCCCGGATAGCGAAATATGCGCAGCCGCGTGGTAGGATATTTTCGGGTGTGTTTCCCCACGTGGCAGTGTTACGGTATTTATGGAAACAATAAAAATGGGCCTCCTCTGAGATTACCACGGTCCCGCCGGTGAGTTTGCCCCGATTCGGGTCGGCGATCCTGCCAGAAGGCTACTGCCAACGGTCGGAGCTCAAGCTGCCACTTCACAGGACAAACTCTACTTAGCACAGTAGGGATGTCTGACGTGGCCCCAGAAAAGGTAGTAGGACTGCGCTGGGCTACGACCCCTCACGAATGTCGCCGTAGCTTTGACAAACGCAAGTGGTCCTCACACAGATTCGGGACGTTCAGACACCACAACCCCCAGTAATGACAATCTCAGAACCCTCGAACTTACTACTTACTCGTTTCCACTCGCTACGCTTATACACACTCACCCTTATCCTGTACCGGCTCGCATACAACACACTTACGTACTGCTACTCTTGTCGCTGGACGGTTGTTGGCTGGACTCACCACCACTGGTTACATGCTGGACGGTCGCTCTTACCACTTCACCACTGTTACTGCTGGTCGCTGCCGGTCGTCGACTGACTGTTTCTACGTGGGGATCTGGTATTTATGCACCACGGCGCTGTACCCACTGGCAAATACCATTGCAGGTAGAAAACGGTAACAAAAAAAATTCAACACCTAGTCTAGGACACTGTGTTTAACCGGCAGTCAATTCACTCTGTCTGTGATAACCATTGTTGTTTCATTTTTTCTACCCTCTGAGCTTTTGTCGGGTCTACCTATGTGCAGTTAATTCATTGTCACACTGTGTGATAGTATTACTGTATTCCACCCATTCCACATAGCGGCTAGGTATGCGTACGTTAGAATGAGTCTGTGGCCAATAGTACCTGAGCTGGCGCAGGTTTTACCTAGCGCAATTTTGGAAGATTAAATAATAAATAAAGATAATATATTTTGATATTGTCTTAATAAACTCAGACCAAGGCAAGGCATTTAGATATGTACCTATTTAACCTACCTTGGATTAAATAATAAGTATTTTGTATAGAGCCCAGCAGTAATAATCTATTAAATAGGTACTTACAATTGAACATAAACTATAACTTAAATAGATACTTCGGCAATATGTTGAGTACAGACTTGCTATTCGTCAATCTCTGTTAATCCAAAAGTATGTAAATACTTTCCTATCAATAGATGATATGGTATGTCAGTCTCCATTATTAAGTAGCAGTAGCCATCACGAATCTTCCTGTGAGTTATTAATGTTGGATGGTAGCAGTACCTATTGTAACGAAAATTCTCACAAATTTTCGCTACACTTATTTTAAATAAAATAAGTTGAGTTTACAGTATATTATATCGATAATTTATGTGAACTGTACCACTGCACTACACTGTCTAAATCAACAGGTAGCGAGGTGTAGCGAAAGTTCACGAAGCGTGATATCGCGAAAGTATTTATACGCGTGGAGGAGAATAACGTCTTCTCTTGAATTTCGTTGCTGAGATCAGGAGCGTAAAAACAATATTTCTTTTTTAATTGTTAGTAGAATGTTTAATTGAAATGAAAATTGATACGTAATACTATCCGGAGTGATGTTGTAAAACCATGGGTAATTTTTGAGAAATGTATTGACGAATATCTAGCAGAGGATGAGAATTTGAAACATCAATAACAACAAAAACATCATGATGGCGTCTTTCATTTAAGATATGTAGTAAAATGGATAATTAACATGGGTATGTATTGCATTTAATATTTCTTTGTAATTGCTATTAAATGATTTAATTTCCTGAAGTCAACTCTCATACATAATGAACAAAATCAATTTAAATTATTTACCAAGGCCATCAGCCATTTAACTATGAACATATCACAAATTTTTTTATGTCGTTTTCACTGATATTGATTTTAAAAACTTCAGCAAGTGGTTGTATCTGACCAACGTTGAACTGTCAAGGTTGTGTCTATTTTAGGACTCATTCCATAAAATTCTTCTTTATCTAATTTTGTATTTGCAAACATGTTGAACATTTTCGACTTAATAATTATTTAATATTATACTTTTATTATGGTTTGATCCATTCTGCGTTGTGCAGATGCAACCAATTTGATTTCTAATTATCGTATATTTTCTCGGACCAAGATAGGTCATGATTGTGTAATATTGTGAGTTAATATTACATAAAATCTCAGCAACAACCCCGTCAATCTTTTCGGAGATTGATCCCTTTCCGGTTTCGTTAAATCATCAGATTTACGAGGCTTAATTATCGTCACCACGATAGCGAGGTATTGGTATCGTGGCTGCCTTTTTGGCCCCCCTTTAGTGGACGAAAGTTTACTAGAGGTTACTGCAGGTGTAAACGTGAGTTGAAACCTGTGGCAGCTTTTTGAGCTTTCTTTTTAATTAATTTATGTTAATTAGAAAGATATCGTGCTGTGTAAAATCTAGCGAACACAATAGTGTTTATCTTTATTGTGTGTGAAATAATTTTCCTTATTTCTATTATAGATTTGGTTTGTTTATAAACAAACATCGTATAACAATATCGTAGATATAATTGTATTATATAATTATCGTATTTGTATATAAATTTATTATATTCATTGTGAATATAAATAATAGTATATTGATAGCATATACAGGGTGGTTTAGTGACCGACTATATACTGTATGCTGAAATATACAGGGTGCATAGTGCACTGGTTTATGACGTCCGAAAGTAACACTACGAGGTGACTGATGTGTTAATAGCTTCGAAGCTAACTTTTATTCAGTACCTTGACTGTAATAGTGTCGTATCGACGTACATGAAACCATTATCGTTTATCTTACCGTATCGTTTTACATTACTGTGATTGCGTAATGTAATTATTACCGTACCGTATCTTATGTACACTACTGTTGTTATACATAGTTTAATAATTAGCGATATCTTACCGTAATTAATACATTATCATAGTGAGTTAATGTATTAATTCTAATAACGTATCGCTTATGCAATTGTCTGGAGACATTGTGTAAGAATTATTTTGTGTAAATATTCTCGTACCGCTTACATTCCTTAGTAGAGTGATGTAATATAATTGTCTTTCTTTATTAGTATATTATCTTTATCGTACCTTGTACATTGTTGTCAGATTGACACATTATAGATATTATAGTGACATGTCATATTTTGTCGTATGTACAGTAAATATTTAATATTTTTGAGAATCATTTCACACAACCATTTTAGTATTGCTAGATTTTACAACGCTTGACAACTTGTGTCATTTATCTTGTTATTTTAAATAACTGTATTTTTTATTATTATTCCCGGACTTGACGAATGATCCTATAATTACCTACTTAAGCTGATTAGCGAGGAGAGATAGGCGTTATTAATGCCAATAACATTGCAAACCCTATTTTAAATTAAACCTAGACTGCAATGTTATTTATTGTATAGATTTTTGATTAGCGAGGAGAATCAAAATTTAAAACTAACGGTTTCGGCGTACCTGGGGACAACCAAACTAGCTGTACTCCATTGAGTTACAGATGTGTACGGATACAGTAGTGGTTGAGCCTCCTGTTTAGTTTGGAAATGGTCTGGACCTGCTGATCATTTCTTTTCACAAACTAAACACTTTAATCTTTAATTAAATTTGAAACATTAAGCATTTAAAATCCCATAACAGGCTGAACTAGGAGTTGGACGTGTAAAATCCTGAACGGAGTTGCGAACCTCCTAGCGTTTCAGTGCTGCGTTATTAACTACGAGTTAGTTAATTTATTATCGTCCCTTTCTTCCAAAGCATTGTGGAACTTAATGTCTTGATATTAATTATCTAATTTTTTCATAAGGGTTTCACATTGCGCTATTAATTTTGTCTCAAAATTAATGACTTGTTTGTTATATCTTTGAGTAAGATACTCAGGCCTAAAAAGGATTTAGACCTTTGGCATATTTTTCGTCCTTGTCAAAGTAATACCGATTGCTTTGAATTCCTTTGTACCTTGCGTACTTGCGTTTCTTCATTAGTATAGAGTTTCAATTTTAGAAAATCATTGTTATGATTTTCCAATAATATTTCCGTGAATATTATTGTGGGACAAATCAATATCGACATATTGATATTGTGTTTCGACAAATATCTTAAATGATGTTTGTCATGTAATGAATAGTTTTGCTGTTCATATTTATTAATGTTTTAGGAATACTTGATGTTGAATATATCGCCTAGCAACTGATCACAACAGGGAACCTTTGCAAGAAGTGAACAAACATTTGGACAAGACAAGAGTTGATTTCCGCCATGGAGCTTGATGTTTGACAGCACACTGGAAGGACATATTTAGGATGTATAGGTACGTTTAATTTGTTGATTGTTGAAAACAATACAAGTCACTATACCGAATCTGAATACATAATCGGATTATTTATCGTACTTATGCAACTATTATCTGGATGCTGAAACTCATCAGGTGAATTGAGTGGTCAATTCTGTCTTGATGCTTAAGATATTTATTGTTACCAGATTTAATTGGTAAATTATTGTAAAGTGATTTTCTTGCTCTACTGAAAGTAATACTATCGATCAATAAGTGATTTTGTGACTTGTAAGGTTTTGAGCAACCTGGTATATTATCAATCTTTCAAAATATTTTAATTCTTGAATTGAAACTTGGAAAGGATAATTTGCTGGAGATCTTTCTTAATTAAAGATTGTAACATCATAATTTGATAAGTTTGTATACAAGATCTCAGGGGTGTTTTTCTTTCTAAGTGGTTTATATATAGTCATTCGAGGTTCTGCTTTCCGTGGTAGCAAATTAATCATTATTCTCTATAAAAAGATCATAATATAATATTGTTCATTTTGAAAGGATTGACTTTCCTTTATTAATTTTTATATACATTGAAACATACTTTCCATCAAGTGTTGGAGTTAAATATTTTGTTTTTCATTGTTTGAATTCAATCTAATTTTTATTTGACACAGTGACATAGTTCACTTAAATTTAATTCTTAATGTTTCTTTTTTTGAACAGGATTAATTTGGGTATCTCCTTCAGAGATGGAATTTTAATTTTTGTGATTTAAATCTTGACTTTAACAACGATTTATTGTTAAACAAATACATTGAAGAACTCGAGTGATTATCCAAAGCCAAAGTGAATTTTTACTAATTTCTATTGGTGTTTCCTACTCGGTACATGCATCCTCACCTACCTGATGACATGCCAATAAATACTGAGGCTTGAAGAAATCTACAACTGTCAGATTAAGCCAGTCTAATCAACCTAGCAGAAGCCGATTAAGTTGGTGTGTACACTAGATGGTGTTGGAGAAAAAGTACAACGATAGGATTCATTACAAGAATACAGATAAGAAAAATTTAATCTTTAACTAATTATACTTTGAGCTGGATACTTGCTTCAGAGAGTTATAAAATATTTACATAATGTAAAATACCAAAAAAAAATACCAAATAATCTAGTCAAGATTTTAATTTAATTTGTATCAACAATTTTATATTGATTTTTAATATTTAAATTTTTTTATTATAAGTATTGATTTTACTTATCGTAGTTTGATTTCATCATACACAGCTTAACGAGTGATCTAATCTAGTAGTGTTTGGACTTCTGATTTGTTTAGGGAGCACGGCATCATTTTCTTTTAGTTACCCTATCTTTGTTCAGTACAATTGCCTTGAATATAACAAGGAAAGTTTTTGTATATTTTTGTACTCAAAAATATTCTGGCGCCCTTTGCTGATCCCTGATCACTTTGGAATTCCATTCGCTGGAGTCTGTTAGGAACTGGGTCGAACCCTACTGACGTTGTTAGCCTGGTATATGTGATAGCGGACTAACAGATTCTGTTCTCTTCTGATACAAATAAACTCACGACTGAAGCTTCTTTATTACCGCTACACTATCCGGAAAATAGCACACCTCAATGTAAAACTATTAATTTATGATACCTCTACATGTTCCGCTGAAAATACTGTACAGTTCGTTGTAATGTTTTAGTATATTTTAATAACCAATAAATTTTAATTTGGCCGTTTAAGACTCTTGAAAGAGCCACTGAAGATCGCAGAATAATTGACGTACAATATTTTATCAGCAAATTTGTTGAAATCAGTAAACACTGTTCTAAATTCGATAGACAATTTAAAATTACAAAAAGGGGAGAGGTTTTGTGTCAATTTTACATTTCCTTTGCGAAATGTGTAACGAAACATTCCATATTTCAACGTCAGATAAATCCCATGACAGCGTCAATAAATGTGCTGTTTTGGGAATAATGACTATTGGTTCAGGATTTTCTGATCTAGAATAATTTCCTGCTGTTTTGGATATTCCATATATATCTAAATATATGTACGACTCAGTGCATGATGATGACCTTTGGGGGGAGTCTTGTTTTAAGAGTATAAAAGAAGCAGCAGCAGATGAAAAGTCGTTAGGTATACTCAATAGTAATGTAAATAAAGACGGTACTCCTATGATAACCGTTGTTACAGATGAAAGTTGGGCAAAACGGTCCTACCTTATAATTTGCTAGGTCCGGCTGAAGCAATCGTTGGGTACCGTACAAAAAAAGTTACAGTCCGAAATAAAATCTGTACTATATGTCATATGGCACACAAGGAAGCAAAAGAGGCTAAGGACCACAAATGCTGCTCTTGTTCTAGTATGGAAGAAGTATGGACTTATTTAAATATAATTTCGAGAAATGTTGTGACTATTACTATCATATTTAAATGGGAGTCTTTGCACAGGGTCTTAAGAACACTATGTTATTTATTTTTAAGGGACTATCCAAAAACTCCTTAAATATAGGGTGTTCTATTTACAAAAAACAACTTTGATTTGCATGTCTTTTTTTGTACCGCCCGGTATACTTGCAGTGTTTGGCAAAATGTGGCCGTGGTATTTCTACATACAACCCCATTTAAAAGAAATAAAATTTGCTGCAGTCTTGATACAGTAAACCGACGCGTCTTTCTAAACTCACCTTGTATAAATCCGCAGTGAAATAGGTATAAGCTTATAAAGTTTATATAAAAAATAATTACAAGATCAAACGAACTTACCTTAGTGAAGTTCGATCTTGATTATATGAAGCCTCGTCGAAATAAATAATAATAACTGTAGTTCCCTATATCATGTACTGAATCACACGTTTATAGTAGCAAAAAATATGATACCTACATATACCTTTTATATTAGTAGGTATGTTCACCACTATACATATTTTATCAATCATTCTGTTTAAAGTAATAAAAAAAATCTGTACATCAGCCTCAGGGTTTTTATTTGGGAGGGTGGGATATTATTTATTTCGACGAGGCTTCATATAATCAAGATCGAACTTCACTAAGGTAAGTTCGTTTGATCTTGTAATTATATTTCAGCCTCGTCTCATAAATAATAATAACTGTAGATGTTTAGAGTTATGAACAGTTTTTTTTTTTTTTTATTTGACAAACTAGATGGTACTACATAAGTAATTATTAGGAAATAAAATGCTGTCGCATCCACTAAATTGTTTATTATTTCCTAACTATTGGACATCCACAGTATTATGGACTATTTCCTTAAAATTAAAAAAAAAAACATAAGTAATTACTGAACATATAAGTATAAATAAATTTTTATCTAAATTTACATGTACAGTTCTGTAATCCTCAAGTTTGAAATGATAGGTATCTATAAATTTATTTAAAGATTTGAGATTTAAGATTAATCTCTTGGAGCCATCCGGTTTAGGCGTTAAGAATATGTTTGATATAAACTGGGGTTTTTTAGGCTTCACCTCCAATATAGCGCCTGTACTTAATAAGTTATTTATAGAATTTTGAATTTCTAAAAACTCAGCTTGTGACCACTTAGGTTCATCAGGAACTTTGAGCTGGATAGGGTTCCGAGCAAATGTTACATTGACACCCTTTATCCAGGATAAAATCACTTTATCCTTGATATTCCGCCAATTATTAATAAATAGAGATAATCTTCCTGAAATTTTTCTCACCTGTGTCTGTTGTTCGATTATCTCCGAGAGTCGCCTCGCTTCGTGTAAGTTTTCGGTTTGTTTTGATACCGACCGGGCTGCTGTTTGCGAGTCGCTCTGTTTTGATTGTAATTGAGGGATGTTTGCTGACGATATCCGCCTTGACCAACCCTCGTTGCTGGTCGAGACGGGCCTTTCAAGTTTTTTGAATCCGTTTTTCTGATCACGCGGGTCTTTGAGTTTTTTAGTTGAAGGGAGGTACGCTCCATATCTTTGGTAGCCTTAACCCTTTCTTCAAAATCTGCACCAAATAACCACTCATCGACAGGGGCATCTATTAGGGTCCCTTTAAAATCTTTATTAAGATTGTATGCGGCTAGCTCTCTTCGTGAAACAGTTTCTGCGTGATGTATGTCAGCTAACAACCTACCAGCATCACTAAGTGTTTGAATGTATCCCCTAACTTTTTCGTTTCCACCCTCTTCTTTTAAAAGAGAGGAAAGGACACTACCAACCGCTGATAAACTAGCCCCTATTTGTGACTGTAGAAGTTGCAGTCTATTGTCCCGCCGAGTAACTGATTCCGATATAGCTGCCAATGCTAGATTTAACTTGGGGGCTTTTAGTAGTTGACAATTGTTTGGGGCTGGATATTTTTTCATAATAGCTGTTTTTTCCTCAGTAGATAAGCCTGATTTTAAAACGCTTAACCACCTTACAGCTAAATCTGTTTGTAATGGTGGACCAGCTTCTTCGGTTCTTGAGATATTATCCCCGAGTAGGGCTAATAAATCCTCGTTTAGTTCACAGGTGTGTAGTTCTTCAGGAACAGATGTCTCGTGAACCTCTGAAATGTTAAAGTTCATAAGTAAGTGTGTATGAATAACCAGATTTACTTAAGAATGTCTATTTTGCTCTCACAAGCAAAGTACTCGTATTCTATTTATTCATATTATAGCTAAGCCCTTTCACTGTTAAGTATTTCCGTATACATTCGCGAAAACCTTACTATCACAAGTAAAGTCGCAGAGTGTTATCACAAACACATATATTTATAATAATATAAATTTGTTGTAAGCCAACAAAGTTTCCGTGCGTTATCACAAACACACATAAACGTACCTAGTAGAGTTGGTATAAAAAATTGAAATATTTCTGTGGTATCAGAACTATTATGCTATCACAAGCAAACAGTAATAATATATTATATTCAATTGATTTTTGACTAATATTCTATAATTTCTCCTTCTTCCGATCCACATGAATAATCCCTTTGGAGTTGTCTTGATGTGGAAGGAATATCCCTCCAATCCATTTCACTATGGCCATCGCTATCACTTATTTCGTTATTACGTTGTACTTTGTTAAATTTAGGTTTTTTACATGAATAATATTCTAAATTATATAATTTTTGTTTTAATTTGCGTATTTTATTTGATATCATTGTATCGTTCTCACTATCACTATCACTTGAAATATTTTTAACTCTTTTATTTGCCTTTGGCATTTTTATTGATGTGTTTAATTCAGCACACAAATAAGGAATGATTGATAAAATATGTATAGTGGTGAACATACCTACTAATATAAAAGGTATATGTAGGTATCATATTTTTTGCTACTATAAACGTGTGATTCAGTACATGATATAGGGAACTACAGTTATTATTATTTATGAGACGAGGCTGAAATATAATCAAAACATATTCAAGTTGTAAACAGAATTCAGCCATAACATTGTATTATATAGATGGGAGAACACACACAACAAATTGAAATTTCCAGAATAATTCTTTACGAACTTAGATAATATATACATATATTAAAACTAATGTAATTCATTGAGCTGTGAGCCCTCCTGGAAGTAGGTACTTTGTAATAATAATGACAGATTTGGCCGATTACATTAAAATAATTCAATTTAAAAATAATAAATTTGATCTAGTATTAATCCTTATAATTTCTGATAGTGCTGTCTTTGTCGTCGAAAATCTGCAAAAAAATGACCGGTATCTATGTGACTTAACTTAAAGCTGCACCGAAGGTGCAGCCGCAGGTCTGTCTATATAGAAAATTTGTTTTTTGCTGCATCCCAACGGGTACTTTTCAAGAGGATTTAATGCGGCCACACTATTTTATTAATTCATTTAATTACATCTACAACAATTCATTTTGTGTGCGACGCAGAGGGAGATATCAACGATTTCCCATCCATCAGACTTAGGTTATTGAAAAATATATGATCACATCCATCCATCTGACTGGCACTTTAGGTTATTATCACTTTTTCAGTAATATTACTTCAAATACACAATGACAACTTCTAAATTTATTACAACTATATGGAATATCCATTTTATAACACTACAATATACAACATGTTGATAGAAATTGATCTTAAACATGAAAATAATGCCGAAAACTTTTAGACTATTAATGTAAACAAAGAAAATAATAATAAACTATTTGACACAAGCAATTTGTCTGTCGTTAGAAAAAACATCTTACCAAAACCAAATTATGAGGTGAACTAGAAGTGTCAACTAAACTAAAATAAGTGACACCAACGTTAGAAAAAAATACTACCAAATTATGACAAACCAACGAACCATAATAGAGAGATATGATATCCTAAAAAATAACGTCCGCCGCTATTAACGTTAATTTAACACCAACGATTTTCAAATAGAGAGATGTGGTAGTTCTAAAAAATAACGTCACCTATGATGATAATCATATTATACGCAGCCATTTTTAGACTAGCAGATTTAAAATACCTATATATTTATAGTAGGTATTTAGTATAAAATTTTATAAGGTTATTGAAGTTGACAAGTGGATTTATTATTTAAATATCTTGGAAATATGAAATCTCATGAAAATAATATTACTGTATGATTTAGAAGACAAAAGCAAAATGTTCTGAATACGTAAAATAAGTGTGCCACGCCTCTCTCACCGTTAATACAAAATCCATTTGGTGGTGCCACTTTACGGGTGTGATATATATGATTACAAGGGTCAACGTCTGAGCTATTTATTTGATTATTTCTACATATTTTTTGTATTTTTTACGATATTATAGACGAAGGACATCGACATGTTTGTATCGATTTAATTTTTCAAGTTTCGAAATTGTAACGGAATACAGTTCATTTGAAAAACAACTATTTTTAACATGAAATATTTTACACAATTTGACACATGTTGTTTAGTTTTGCTTATTATTTTGTTAATATTATTCTCAAATAACACCACCTGATTTCGCCTGTCTATAATGATAGTATTGTTATTACTGTTAGTATTGCTAGCAATTTATTATGTGCCAAGTCACGCGTTGCGCCGCTGAAGACTGTTACGCTACCGAGGCTTGAATTGTGTTGTGATAACCATATACATAAGGGGTGGTTAGGGTTAAGGTATTGATACAACCATTCGGTTTCGACTTAACATTTATTCTATTCTACAATTATGTACAATGAACTCTATATTTACTTAACCTACTTAAATTAATATGCTTACATGTCTAAATATTATTGCTTACTTAAAAATATAATAAAACAATATTAAACTTAAATCTACTATACAGTGTGTACCATTACACCTCCTATCGAAAATAAAAAAAAAAATAATAAAAAAAAATGTTTATTCATTATACTTTTTTACTCTATTTTTATGCACTTCAGTGTCCTTGTTATTAATTTTAATCACTAAATTAGGGTTACTATTTTTGACTACTATATAAGGTCCATTATAAATTGGTTCACTCTTATTGCTAGATTCGTTTTTTAACATAACCTTATCACCTACTCTATAATTTGTATATTTACATTTCTTGTCATATCTCTCTTTTCTTTTGGTTTTTGACGAAATCAAATTATTTCGCGCGTCTTGAGATGCATGTTGCAAGCGATATTTTAATTCAAAAGCATAATTAGTAAAATTATAGATTGGATCTACCTGGTCGTTAAGGTTTCTTGGAATAATACAGGGCCTACCAAAAACTAATTCATGTGGTGTATATTTAGTTTCTGTATGAACTGTATTATTGAAGCAAAAACACCAGTATTGTAACCAACTACTCCAATCGTTGGAATGGTCTTTACATTGAATTCTTAAATATGCATTGAGAGATTTATGTGTATTTTCCAAAGAACCTACAGTTTGATGTCTATAAGCTGTAGAATTTAATTTCTTTATATGTAGCAAATCACAGATTGAACTTAATGTTTCGTTTAAAAATTCTGTTCCCTGGTCTGTCACTATTTCCTTAGGGATACCATATCGTAAAATAAAATTGTCAACAGAACTTTTTGCAACTGTGTTTGCTTCTTTATTTGGAATAGGATACGCCTCAACAAATTTGCTTAATTCGCACTGTAATGTTAAAGCATACCTATTACAATTATTATCTATTTGGAGTGGTCCAACTAAATCTAAATAAATTTTTTCGAAAGCTGAGTTTGCTGTTGTAGTGATTATCATTGGTTCAATATTAGGCCTAGAATATTTATACCGTTGACAATCATCACATTTCTTAATAAAGTTTTCAACGTCTTTTTTCATTCCTATCCAAAAATAATATTTTTTAATATTATTATATAAACGGTTTACACCTGCATGACCTCCTGTCGGAAGTATGTGGAAATCGTTTATTATTATTTGTCTTGTTTCAACGTCATTAACTTTTTGGACGTCTCTGATTACAGAAATTTTAATGTTAGCATTTTTTATTTCATTATATTTATATTTTATATCATTTAAAAATTGTGTACACATGTTATTTTTTATTATGCATAATTCTAAGATGTTATATTTTCCGCAAATATTTTTCAGGTCTCTCAACAATGCGCTTAATGCCAATGTTGATCGAGTGTCCTGTTTTATATATATTATACTATGCATTTTTACAAAAATACAATTATTCACTTTGTAATCAAAGTTTTTGCTAACCTTTAATGCGTTGAAATCTTTATTATTGATGATTCGTAACTCGACAGATGACTCAGAACGTTTGAGAATTTCCACCACGCCAGGGTGATCAAGCCTATTGTGATCGTGAATATTTTCTTGATTCTTATCATTGTCTTCGTTTTTATCATCCATATTTTTTGATTGTGCTCTAGTAAGGACAAGTATTGTCTTATCTATATTAGTAGTAATTGATTTAAGTTCATCAATACTAATTTGAATTCGAGATAGAGCGTCTGCAGCCACGTTATCTTTTCCCCTAATGTATGTAACAGTAAAGTCGTACTCTTCCAGTAACAAACGAAATTTTGTCAGTCTGCTGGATATACTAAGGGTCTGTGATCCGTATAAATATTAAATTTACGTCCGTATAAGTAAGGTCTAAAGTGTTTAACTGAAAAAACAATAGCTAGTAACTCTTTCTCTATAGTTGAATATCTTTTCTCAGCTGTATTTAAAGAACGACTTGCGTAAGCCACTGGTTTATTGTTTCCATTTGATAGAGTTGCACCTATGGCATACCCTGATGCGTCAGTCCTCAAAATAAAATTATTTTCAGGTGAAAAATCGGGGTAATCTAGGACAGGTGGGCAAATTAATGCTTCCTTCAGCTCAAGAAAAGACTTTTGACAGTCATCGCTCCAACTAAATTCAACATTTTTCCTAGACAAATTATTTAAAGGTGCTGCAATGTGGGCAAAATTTTTAATATATTTACGATAATAATTTGCAAAAGCTACAAATCTTTTTGTTTCATTAGCATCTTTAGGTACTGGATAATTTTGAAGAGCTTTGATTTTAGCAGGATCAGGTGAAACACCTTCAGATGAAATAATATGTCCGAGATATAAAATTTCTTTTCGCAAAAAGTCACATTTACTAGGATTTAGTTTTAGATTCACTTCTCTAAGTCGTTGCAATACTTTCGTCAGATTTTTATTATGATTAGTTAAATTATTCCCAAAGACGATTAGATCATCTAAGTAAACAAAACACTTTTCATAATTTAATCCAGACATAGCAATTGTCATTGCCCTAGAGAATGAACTTGGACTAATTTTTAATCCCATTGGCAGTCTAGTCATTTGGTATTGTCCTCTGTCTGTTGTGAATGCAGTACATGTTCTGCTTGTTTCATTTAAGCCTATTTGATAATATGATTGAGATAGATCAAGGTGTGAAAAATACACCGCACCTGATAATGAATCAAGAATGTCAGTAATACAAGGCAAAGGAAATTTGTCGTCCTCAATATTTTTATTTAATTGTCGATAGTCAACAACAACCCGCCATTTTTTAATTCCATTACTATCTGTCTTTTTGGGTACAATTAATAATGGCGCTGACCATTCAGACCTGGTCTCTTCGATTATGCCATCCTTCAACATTTTATTAACTTGTTTATGTATTTCATCTTTTTGTGAATGTGGTAATCGATAAGGCTTAATATATACTGGACTTGTTCGTTTTTTTAATCTAATACTTTGCTGGTAAATATTAGTTGTTGTAAGAGGATCTTGTTCTAAATGAAAAACGTCGGCATATTTCGCACAAACTCTTTGTAGCGAAAAATTTTCTTCCTTATTTAAGTGATCCGTTTTCATCAACTTAAAAATTTTATCTATCCTATCAACTGATACATTAATTTTATCAAAATTGCAAATTTCATAATTATTCAATTTATTAGTTTTAGGTCTAAAATTTTTAAGTGTTATTTCTTCGTCTCTAACATTAAGAATTTTTACTGGTATTAAATTATTCTTTGGTTTTGCTATTATTGCGCCTACAAAAACACCTTCGCATAATTCTTCAGGTAAAACTACACATTCAGAATTATCGTGAACCTCGAAATATTTTATAACTTCACAACGTGCAGGTACTGTTGTGTAACATGTTTCTTTATATTGCATAGGTATAGAAATTTTATTGTTTTTAATAATAAGCGAAAAAATATATGTCTCATAATTAATATTTGCACAAAATTTATGTAAAAAATCAGAACCAAGAATACCATCAATTTCCTTGTCAAAAGAGTGTATAATTAAAAATTCATGTATTAAATGAGTATTGTTTATATTTAGTAGAATATTTGCCGATCCCTGCAAAATAATTGACCCATTAATACCATTAATTCGAACTTGTTTTGCATAATCGATTTCCTCATTTTTTGCGATACAAGTTTTAAATAAAACGCTGACAGATGCACCAGTGTCAATTAGAAGAGTTAGAATTTTGTTTTTATATTTCAATTTTATAAAATTTAGACCATTTAACTGTAATATTTTATTTTGAGTTTCTTTCCTATTGGTCTCGAAAAAATGTTAAGCTGTTGATTTCACTGTTTGGTTTATGTCTGTTATTGTCAGTGCTATTTTCACTATTAGTCATTAAATATATCCGACGTGACGAGTTTCCTCTATTTGTACCTCTACCAGAGCCCCTATTAGAACCTCTATTATGAAGAGATCTACTAGTGTTTTGTCTAGAAGAGCTAAAATTACGTGGAGTATTCTGACTAGTGCAGCTTCCACGGTTGCTGAAAGTTTTGTTACGATCATTATAATTTTGATAATTATGCCTATTCTGAAAATGATTGTAATTTCGTTTTCCGTGACCATGCATGCTAAAAACTTGTTGGTTTACGTTTTTTCCCGACACTTCCTCATCCTTGGCTCCACAAATTGCCTCGCTCAACGTTGAGTAATTCCTCGCCTTTATAATAGTGCGTAGATCAGAATTTTGAAGACCATTAGAGAATGAATTGATCGCAATTCTTTCATTAATTGGTCTCAAAACATCTAAAGCTTGGGAGTTTCCTTCAGCTTGAGTTATTGTCAAATTAACTAGCAATTCCTCTATGGATTTGCCATACTCCTCAACTGATTGAAATCCCTGTTTAGCGTTATTAAGTTGAGTTGAAAGAGTGGTAGCTGATCTTTTTATCAAAAAATGTAGTTTTAAATCATTAACTAATAGAGCGTTATTTTGATAAGTGGATTTTAGTCTGATTTTTGCATGTTCGGACAATCGAGTTTTTAGCACGTATGTAGTTAATAGTTTCTTACCGTTTTCGTCTGAAAGTGAGTCGTATAATTCGATTGCGTCAATAAGAGATTTCGTTACATTTTCAGAACCATTCATAATAGGCAGTAAGCTAGCCGCTGTCTTTAAATCAAATTTCTCTGCCATATTTATTTTGTTAACAATATCCAACCTATTATTAATTATTGTCCTAAGATTATCAATTATTTGGATTGTTTTTGTAACACTTATTTTAATTTCACTTACTACTTTTGGGTCTATTTTATTTATATTATTATTAACATTTTGCCTTAATTGAATAAAATTTATTTCTATCCTACCTATGTTCTCTAAATTACGATTTTGCTTAACGGCATTCCCTCTGATTTCACTATTTTCTTTATTAATATTACTCTGGATCCGGGTCAATTCATTTAAAAGTTCTGTAAAATTTCCAACATATTCCATACCATATTCAATATTTAGTCGAATTCATTATTTCCTAAAACAATATTCAAGATATCTTTTTAGCAAGTTACCGCAACAGTGAGTCAGCCATCTTGTGCCACGACAACTTCATTTTATTTTTCTTTGATAATTGTTATTATGAATATTTTCCATCTGCATTTTGCTGCCCATGACTTTATACCAACTTTATTTTAATTATCAAACCCATTAACCAACCAATCTTCCATGTTAGTTCTGTAGGCAGGATCGCCATGTGATAACCATATACATAAGGGGTGGTTAGGGTTAAGGTATTGATACAACCATTCGGTTTCGACTTAACATTTATTCTATTCTACAATTATGTACAATGAACTCTATATTTACTTAACCTACTTAAATTAATATGCTTACATGTCTAAATATTATTGCTTACTTAAAAATATAATAAAACAATATTAAACTTAAATCTACTATACAGTGTGTACCATTACAGTGTGGTGTATTGCTCTTGTCAAGGTTGGTTCACAGGGTAATCCCTTTAATGAACTTGGATGTCAACACAGTTTTTCTTTACACTGACTCTAAAATTGTTTTATGTTGGCTGCATGGCTCTCCTTCAAGGTGGACAACATTCGTAGCTAATAGGGTTTCTGAAGCGCAGGAACTTACATGTAATTTTGTTTGGTGTCACGTTAAATCGGATGAAAATCCGGCAGATATGCTTTCACGAGGGATCGTACCTAACTATTTGATTGATAACTCTCTTTGGTGGCATGGACCAGGATTTCTTTTAGATCCAAATTTTGATTTGTCAACCGTATCGGTAAATGTAAAACAGGATATTTTGAATACAATACCTGAACAAAAAAAGGTGACTCTTAGTCAGTCTTCTACGGTTTCTGAAGCAATCATTAATTGAACCGACTTTTCTAACTTCTCGCGATTGCAACGAGCCTTGGGTTACTGCATGAGATTTGTAGACAATTGTCGAAAAAAGTCTGAGAGAATGTACGGTTCACTCTCAGTTAGTGAACTAAATATGTCTAGGTTAAAAATTGTACAGTTAATTCAATATGAATCATTTTTTAAAGAAATTCAAGATTTAAGGACGCAAAGTAGAAGCAACAGTACAGTTCAAGTTTTTAAAGACAGTAAGATTCGTTGTCTAAACCCGTTTATTGATAACCAAGGATTGCTTAGGGTAAATGGCAGAATTTCAAAGGCAAACATCAATTATGATCAACGGTTTCCTTTATTATTACCCTCTAACCATCATGTTACAAAATTACTGATTAGATTGGAACACATAAGGCTTTGCCATGCTGGGGCACACTCAATTTTATCGTCATTACGGCTAAGATATTGGCCTTTCAATGGATGAAACCTTATTAAAAGTGTTTTAAAAAATTGCACGATTTGTTATAGGTTCAGGGCTAAAGCGTCAGAGCAACTGATGGGATCTTTACCTTTAGATAGAGTTTCGATCGCGCGTCCATTTTTAAAGGTAGGAGTAGATTTCGGTGGTCCGTTGATAATTAAGCAATCACGACTCAGAAAGTCCTTACGGACAAAGGCATATATAGCATTATTTGTGTGTATGGCTACGAAATCCATACATATTGAATTAGTTTCGAATCTCACAACAGAGGCGTTTCTTTTAGCATTAAAAAGGTTCATAGCTCGGCGTGGAAACCCAAGTATAATATACAGCGACAATGCTACGAATTTCAAAGGAGCCCGCAATCAGCTGAATGATTTGTATAAGTTTTTTAATTCTGAAATTAATAAAACGGAGATGGGAAACTTTTTGAGTTTGCGAGAAATCGAATGGCGATTTATTCCACCTATCAGCCCACATTGGGGTGGATGATGGGAAGCTGGGATAAAATCGGTCAAGTCGCACTTACGTAAGGTTATTGGCGATGCGTGCATGACCTTTGAGGAAACGAGCACACTTTTGGCACAAATAGAGGCTATTTTAAATTCTCGGCCACTGTGTCCAATATCTTCAGATCCTAGTGATCTAACATGTTTAACACCAGGTCATTTTATTATAGGTGAACCGTTAACTAGTTTTCCGGAAAAAGATGTATCTAATGTACCCGAAAATAGGCTGTCTTTATGGCAGAAGTGCTCAAGGATGCGTCAATTATTTTGGAAACGTTGGTCCACTGAATACCTTAATCGGTTACAGAATGGACCCAAGTGATTTAAGCATTCAAATAATATTGAAATTAATTCTATTGTTTTAGTACAATTCAGATCAACACTGTGAGTCGTAGAGTACAGACGTGTCCATCAGAAGTACTATACAACGTTAAGTGATCATTTTGTGAGTGAGTTTATTCATATGCTTTTAGTGTATGTGTAAACTAAAGTGAAGTGAATTCAGTGTATATAGTTTTTGCAGAATTGCAAACACTTTAAAAAAAAAACATAAAAGAATTCTGAGCAAATCAGAGCTTATTAGCTCTAAAAAGTGAAGCAAAGTGAACTCGCTCTATCCCATCTCGGAGGAGATGGATCTACAGGGCGAGATTGCACAGCTCCGGGCACAACTAGAAATGGTTGTGTCAGAGTTACATAAACGGGATGCAGAAATCAAGCATCTCAAAGACAATAATCAAAAAATGCAAACCAGGTTGGACCAGGTTATGCGTACTATACCGACCCCGGAAGGAAGTATGATTCTTTCCGAACACGAAGAGGACGAAGAAGGCTCCATGAGCGATTCGACGGAGAAGTCGGAAATATGGGTAAGTCAATCAACATCTCCTATAAAACATTTAATGGATTATCCATCATTAAATGAAATTAAGTATCGTGGAAAACAAACCAAACGGAAAACCACACCCCCAACAGCCCCGAAACCCACTAAACAAACACAATCACAACACAAAACAAATTCGAAGTGTTATCAACTTTAAAAGATAACACAAACGAAAACACACCCACACAAAATACAACAGAAATTAAAAAACCAAAAACACAACACAAAAATCAAAACACACAAAACACAACACAAAATAAAATCCCACCAGTAGTCGTCCGGGACAAAAAAGTTTGGCCCCAAGTAGACAAATTCCTGAACATTAATAAAATAAACACCACATTGAAAAGGAACACCAACGATGGTATAAAAATCCACCCAACTACTGTACACGACTACACAAAAATTACTAAGCACCTAGAAACTTCGAACATTCCGTACCATACCTATCAGTTCAAAGAAGAAAGAAAACTGCACGTAGTAATTAGGGGCATACCCGAAAACTACGAAACAGGAGAAATCGAGGAAGAATTAAAAAGCCAAAACTTTCACCCTACATCCATTTACCTGATGAAAAAGGGACCAGAAAAGACCCCCCTGCCGCTAGTTATTGTAGTAATTCCAAGAGAAGAAAATGCAATATATGAAGAAACGGAACTCTTCAACCTCAGAATAAAGATAGAGGCACTTAAGTCCAAGCCTCTATCAAACCAATGCCATCGCTGCCAGCAGTACGGTCACTCACAGACCAAATGCAGAGCCCCCCCCAAATGCGTGAAATGCGCAAAAAATCACCACACATCAGAGTGCGGGAAAAAACACGAAACTCCCCGGCGAAATGTGCGAACTGCCAAGGTCCACACCCCGCAAACTTTTCAGGATGCCCCGCTGCCCCCAAAAACAGGCAAACTAAAGCAAACCCCAAGATAGCTAACACTACCAGAAGTGGTATTAGCTACAAGGACATGGCTGCTGCAGGAACATCAAGTACGAAAGCGACAACAACCACAACAAGATCCGGAACCTCTCAACAAAAAAGAGAACCAACGCCGCAACAATCGGAGTTTCTGCGAGCCGCTGCAACTATCCAATCCCAATTTGGCCAATTCCAGGCGATATCTCTCCAGATGTCGCAAGCCTTCCAAGCCCTCCAACCTATCTTTGAAAACCTACTCACAATGAACCCTGAATTACAAAACCATAAATGAGTACTACACCTAAAGGAGTAAAGCTAATCACATGGAACGCCAGAGGAATCCGGCCAAAACGTGCAGAACTTTACCAGCTTCTGTCAGACACCAACATTGACATCGCATTTATACAGGAAACCCAACTAAAACCCCAACATAGATTCAGTGTACCACAATACACTACTTACAGATCAGATCGAAACGACCGTCAAGGAGGCGGAACGGCGATTCTTATCAAAAAACCCTCAGACTCAGACATAACACTCTAAACACACTTGACACAACCCACTTAGAAACAACTGGAATTGAAGTCGAAATCCACAACATAGGAACCATCAAGCTAATCTCAGCTTATCTACCCCCAAACAGACCTCTTTTACGTGAAGATGCAGACGAAATCTTCGCGGATCAAGATTCAACGACAATAGTAGCCGGCGATCTGAATGCCAAACACACGATATGGAACTGCAACACCAGAAACGCAAGAGGAACAAACCTACTGAGATACGCAGCAGACAAGGATCTAACAATCTCAGCACCAGACGAACCCACACATTACCACTACAATGGAACATCGGCGACAATAGACATAATTGTCAGCCAAAACTACAACCACCCTGTACACCCAGAAGTGCTTCACGAACTCTCGTCGGATCACAACCCTGTACAATTCATAATAGGAAATCTTGAGCCCCCGCCTAACGCAAACACAAACAAAACAACGTCCTGGCCACAGTTCATCAACGAACTCTCACATAACACACAAGCAATACCAACAATACACACAACACAAGATATCGATAATGCCGTTATCAAAGTCACGGCAGATATCCAATATGCCATAGACATTGCAACAATACACATTAGACCGCGTTCAAACTCCTATTTGAAACTACCCCAACACCTAAAAATGAAGATAAGAAACAGAAACAGGACAAGAAGACGAGCAAGGACTACGCTCGACCCCACAGCCAAAAGAACAGCAAACCGCCTCACTGAAGAAATCAGAACAGAAATTGCGGAACTTCAAGGAGAAAGATGGAACAGGAAACTGGAATCTCTAAGTTCAAATACCAACGATTACGTGAAAATCGTAAGGACACTGAAAACGGAACCAAACACCACAAACAAAATCCCCCCAATACGTACCAGAGATGGGACAACAATAAACACAACTCAAAGAAAGTTAGAAGTATTCGCCGACACCTTGGAGAACCAATTTTCCCCAAATAGAACCCCTCAAGACAACATCCAAAGAGAAGACAGGATACATCGCAACATAGGAAGATTCATGGAAACGGAACATGAGGATCCACCCCTACTACCCTGTACCCCTCACGAGGTGAAAACCATCATAAAACACCTCAAAAAACGAAAAGCGCCCGGCAAAGACCGCATACCCAATACAGCCCTAAAACACTTACCCCGGAAACAAGTGGCGGAACTCACAAACATATACAACGCCTGCCTCAGACTGTTGTATTTGCCTAAAGCCTGGAGAAGAGCGACAGTCACCCTACTCCCAAAACCCGGAAAAGACAAATCCGTCGCAGAAAACTACCGACCCATCAGCCTATTGTCAGGATTAGGAAAAATACTGGAGCGAATAATCCTCAGTCAACTCAAGGAAATCACGAACGAACTTGAAATAATCCCAGACGAGCAGTGCGGGTTCCGGGACAGCCACGGGACAGACCACCAGCTAAAGCGCATCACCGAAAACCTAATCGACGGTTTCAACCGCCGTCAACACAGCGGCATACTATTCTTCGACATAGAAAAGGCCTTCGACAAAGTCTGGCATGAAGGGATCATCTACAAAATGGCAAAATCCGGTTACCCTCCCAAAATGGTCAAACTAATTTGGTCATTTCTGCAAGAACGGGAATTTCAAGTTAAAATCGAGGACCAACTGTCATCAAACCGTCCAATCACTGCAGGAGTCCCGCAAGGTTCCCCACTTTCTCCAGTACTCTACAACATCTTTACATGGGACATACCGATCAGCTACTACACGACGACAGCACTGTTTGCGGACGATACAGCAATCATAGCGCAATCCCTAAACAAAACCCGTCTTACAAACAAACTAACCACACATGCCACTACCCTCTTTAAGTGGTTTCACAAATGGAAAATCAAAATCAACACGGAGAAAACACAAGCCATCTATATTTCAAAGCGCTACAGAACACCCACTGAAGAAATAATAAACAATAGAAGAATCCCCTGGAGCAACCCAGTCAAATACCTAGGATTGATATTTGACAAACGTCTCACATGGCGTCAGCACATAGAAACAAAAGCACAAAAAGTAAAGTATATCCAAAGCTTGCTCTACCCCCTACTCAACAAAAATAGTCGCCTACCCCTGCGAACCAAAGTACATCTATATAAATCCACCCTACGCCCGATATTAACATACGGCTGCACATCCTGGGGACTTGCAGCAAAAAGACACATAAATAAACTACAAGTAATACAAAACAAAATACTAAGAACCTGTGCAAATGCACCATGGTTCGTTAGAAACACAGCACTTCACAGAGACCTAGAAATCGAAAACATACAAACCCACATCGACACCCACAAAACAAACTTCTTCAACAAAACAACACACCACACCAACACACTTATACAGAATACATTCTCCTATGATCAAAATCCCCTACAACAATTCCCAAAACTCAAGAAAACCCGAACGTAACCCACGTAAAGTCCGCATTCAACTATAGGTTCCTGAACTTTTGTAAAACGTTCAACTCTCATATCAAAGACGGATTCTCACTCTCGAGAAGTTGAACTCAAAATACAATTAAAATTATCTCAGACTCCCTTGTTAACTAAAGGTTTAACTAGGGAAACAAATGGCTATTATGCCGCTAAACTTTTTTCTTCACCATTTCAAATTTATTAATAATTCCGTCATAGTAAAATGGTGAAAGGCTATGCCTAACCAAAAGAGGGGGAGGTTTAGTAGGTAGGAATCCTGCACTACCCAAACAGGTTCAGACCCATGCCACGCCCTCAGCCAGCATGGGACCTGTCGGGGTGTCTTGGGCCTTCAGGCTGCGAAGATTCCTCCTCCCGTAAAGAACACGAAAAAAAAAAATTGTTTTAGTAAAAGAGGATAATTTACCACCTCTGAAGTGGCAACAGGCCAGAGTTATAGAAATACTTCCAGGTTCGGATGGTAAAGTGCGGGTAGCGCGCATTAAAACGAAGGACGGAATCTTTGTACGTTCTATAACAAGGTTATGTCCGTTACCTTATGAAGTTAGAAACTTAGTTGAGGACGTTGTCTCAAGGGGGGGAGAATGTTTAGTTTTGCTTATTATTTTGTTAATATTATACTCAAATAACACCACCTGATTTCGCCTGTCTATAATGATAAAGTAAAAGCAATAGACAAAACATGTTTTTGTTTTATTTTCTATATAAGTCACCGCCGCCGTACACGTGTGGCGGAAAAGCTCTTTGTTTTGTACCGCCAAAAGCAAGCAGTGTAGTTATTGGTTTCATTTTATTATACCTATTTTTTATTTTATATATTCACTAAGACTTGAGCTTTTGCAAAGAACGCATGTCAAAGCAGAAAAAGTTACATTAACAATTTTTCTTAGTCTTTTAGTCATTTCACTTCAATTTAATCAATTTGTGTTTGTACCAATTAGAATTGTACAAACTTACCTATTGTGTGATTTGTAATTACATAATTAACGAATTTGTTTTAACCACAGAAGTTAATTTAAACTGTTAAGTTGTTTAATAAACCCATATTAAAATCAATTTGGTATAATTTATTGTTATGGTCCTTCGAGAGGTAAATCGGAATTTTTTACGGCGGATTGCCATTGGGAACTATCTTAATGTATAGTGTTGAAACTAGACACATGTCAAAAATTTATTGCGATAGAAACATGGTACCAAGCTTTGCCTATAAATTTGTGAATTTTTTTTTAAACATTCAATAGCAAAATTATAAACAGCTTCGAGCCAGACCGTTGTATTTTATACTCGGGAGAACAGCCTTAAAATGGAGAAGAGATCACCTTATTGGAACATTGAAGAAGGAACACGTTGCACCAATTTTGGAAACTGTAGTTAATGACTATGCTATCAAAAACTATACAAAATGGTTTTAAAGGTACTGGCCTATGTCTATTTGAGCCCAAAAATATAGATTTTTCTAAATGTTTGGGTGCAAGTGTGGGTAAACTTACCGAAGTAGGTGCTATGGAACAAAATCATCCATGAATGAATCTACAATATGATTTAGAACTTTTAAAACTATTGAGGAGATAAAACGATCAAGAGAATTACTAAAGAGAAGCCTAGTAAAACTTCTCAGAATTTTGTTATTTTTAAGCTATGGGAGAAGTTTTTTGAGAACAAAAAAAAAATAGAATCAAAGGAAATAAAATCAGTGACAAGTAATTATATTGATATGGTACCATCTTCAGCTAATAACATGATAACTGACAATGATATTTCACAAATTTTTGAACCTTTAGAGTTATATAGTTCTAGCAAGGCACACCCAATATTTGAAACCACTACTGATCAAAAATATATACAAATAGATTTAGAAAATATTCAATTAATTTTTCTGGATGAAGAGCATAACTTCAACCAAGATGTTATTGTAGAGGTGAGGTATTTTCAATCTAATAACGATACAATTACTATTGGTGAATACAGTATTGAAAATAGCTTAAAAGATATTTTGACCGTTCCTAAGACCCCTGAAAGAACTGGTAAAAAAACCTGCCAGAAAACTACGTTCGTCATTACGGGAACTGCATGGAGAGAACACAAAAAGAAAGAAGAAGAAACAAAAATGTTAAAAGAAATGGAAAAGGAAGAGCGTAAAAGGAAAGGATTACTAAAGTCGAAAGAAAAGGCCAGGGTTGCCAACACCTAGAAATCTACTATACGAGAAATATGAAATTTTTAAAACTACCAAAAAATCTACTGGGTGTTGCCATGTTCCCTTAATAGAAAGGAATATGTTATTAGTTTAAAATGAAACAGTTTATTTTATACTTCCTGCACTCAGAACAGGAATATATATATATATCTCTGACTTAGAACTATCAGTGCCTATGTCTGTGCTAATCACTGATGACATATGACAACAAGTATTGTTGGCTGCCTATCCAAAATCAATTAAATTACTTATAATGGCGAATGCAAATTTAAAAATAAAACGCTAGATTTAGGTATGTGCCTTTATTGCAACTCAGTATTTTACTTTGAAACAAGATATATTATATATAAAGGGTCAAACATAAAAAAATGTAAACAACCAACTAAATATTAATAAATTATTGAATATAAAAATAATAAATTCAAAATAGGAGTAAATAGCTTGAACTAAACAAAATGTACTCTATATATTTTTTTAAACAGAATTGAAAATATTGAAAGAGTTGCATCGTCGATAATATCATTATTCTCAATATCACTATTAATAACCGAGGGTTTGTAACTTTGTATATTTTTGATTTTTTCTACAATTGTTGGAGGGATTACATAGTCATAACAACATTTATTCATACGTTGCAACCCAGCTCTAATATTCAAAATTGCTGTCAACATTGGTAATTTCATGCGGTTGTGCAATTATTTTTTATTAAATTCATTTGGCTTAAAAGTCGTTCCACTTCTGCATTTGAATTCTGCAAAACTAAAAATGACAATGCTACTGTCGCTAACTCTCTAAATGGATGCTCTCCATTACTATCTTGTGCAGAATGAACTTCAGACCAAAAATCGGCAGAATTTCTGGTATTTTCCCAGTTCTTCAAAGTTATATTTCTCCACTGAGTATTGACTTTTTCAATAACTTGTGGTTCGTAATTAGAGTGCTCAAGAATTTGTATTAAATCAGGTTTAGTTACACGTAGTGTATTTTCGACTGAAAAAACTGATATTTGTTTTAAAATGGCAACATTATCAGGCATTCTTTGAATAATCTCTCTAATTAATTTTATGAGAAAATTAACACATCTATTTCGGAGATTTTTCTCATGCTCATTTGTTACACTGGCTTTCTTCATTTAATTTATTTTGTTTTCAAAAAGATAACCCAAATAATTATCGCGCATAACAAATGAGTCGATATCATCATGAAATAATCTAAACCGGCTATTCGGAGTTGTTACTTTTTTAATTAAACTATTTAACACCATCGTCACATCTTCCAAAAGTTTACACGAGTCTGCGGCTTTTGCTTCGAAGGCTTTGTTCAGTCTTTGAACCTCACTTAAAATTGGTATAATAAAACATATAAATGCATAATTTGTATCATCTTTATACATGTCGTGTAACATTTGGGCAGTATAACATTTGTCACTCTCATTGACAATTGAAAAATGAGTTTTGAGTTCAAGCCACTGATTGAAAATTCGCGTTACGGCGGACTCAATTGAAAGCCAACGTGTTGCTGAAATGCCGGTTATTTTTAAGGGATCATTACCATCATTTTTGTATTATATATTTGCCTATACATTATTTGTCTAGAAGAAGAATGTTGAAACCAATTGTAGGTTTTTCGAATTAGAAATTCTAGATTCCTCGGAAAACATTCTTTAGCAGCTGCTGAAACTGCCAACTGTAAAGAATGGCACACACAACGAATTAAAATTAGGTTTGGAACTCGTTGTTTTAGTTTTGCGTACACGCCATTGTTGATGCCTACCATGACGGACGCATTGTCAGTTCCAATACCCTTTAAATTTGCTATATTTAAATTAAATCTTGTTATGGTCTCTAAAATAGCATCAACAATCGCATTAGCATCACAATCTTCCAATCTCACTAAATCTAAAAACGAATTTACTATATTTTTCATCTTATAACTGAAATAAATAATGGTACAGCCTAAATATTTATCTATGGTAATGTCTGTTGACTCATCTCACAAAACACTAAAAGGAGAGTCACCAATATCCTCACATAGTTCCTTGACAAAATGTGGCGATAAAACATTTTTTATTATATTACTGCATTTGCAAATGTGTAGAGACAGAGCAGTTATTGAACGCTTTTTTACACGTATGCACCAAGTGATCAGAAATATTTACGGAGGTATGTTGAGCAATAAAAAGGGCTGCCACAAAACTTGCATTTGGCTTCTTTCCCCCAGAAGTTCTGTCAATGGCCAGCAACCATTCCTTGAAAATAGGGTCCTTCAACCACGCTTCTCTAAACTTCTGAGTATACGTTTTAGGCATGGCGCATGGATAGCTCTGTTATTTTAATTATATGTATTTTAAATCATATTTGATTATCGATGTACTTACCTCAGTATCAAACAAGTGCCGCCACTGGTAATATATTACACTCTGCTAGCTAAACCAGCTTAATAAACGAAAATAATAGTAAATACCAACATAATATGCACATACAATTTACAATACGCACTGATCCTGACGGTGATTCCCCCAGATTCTCTGGCAAAATCGAAAGAGACTGAAACGTGCCGCTATCTAGCAGCTCCACAATGAACTAAATTATATAGTGAATTATCGGTTATAGTTTGCTCGCTTCTAGAGTTACGAATGCACCAACAAAATAACAGAAGGTTGTAACGAAGTTACTTTTTTTTCTTAATTTCATTTACACCGTCATTGGTATTTTATTAGAGAAGTTCATTTTCATTTTATTCTGTCCTTTCATTCCGACCCCCCTTGTATATAGTTCAGGTTGTATTTTCCTTTTAAACATATTGACGTAATTCCGTCCACCCTGTATCCTATATTTTCCTGATGTAATTCTGTCCACCCTGAATTATACCCCACCGCTTCAACCGTGCATCGATCGACAACGACGTGGCTTGTGCTTAGCGTGAACATGATGCGCGCTGGCATCGTGGTAGGGAGAGAGAGAAGCCGGCCAGTGGGGACAGCGCCGTGGTGCATAAATACCAGGAGTGGCACTCTGTAACATGAATTTTAAGGATAGAGATAGAGAATAAGCAAGCGATAGGGATCGCTATTACTTACTTATCGGTACTCTATAAGCGAATCCTTATTGCCTCGGTAAGAGTTCGACAACTTTCGTGTTTTTCAATCGGACAGAGAAAATACTACTAAGCATCTCGAAAACATAAGACAAATTTGCTTTAAGCCATGAAAAAAATACGATAAAAGAAGATATTTGATTGACATTAACCTCACATTTCCTTTGTTTATTTTATTTCGTATTTTGGGCTTAATAGATTGATGGTGTTTAGTAATTCTTAATTAGGTTTTGCAAAAAGTGTTATATTATACGTGACGTGACTGTTGAAAATGTTGCCAGTGCAAAGATTTCTTGTTAACGAAATGGAGAATATTCAAAGAATTCAAGAAAATAGAGTTACAAAAAGGGTATTGCGGGATGAGAGTGATCCATTCAGTCTACATGATCGGCGTTTTATTGAACTTTTCCGTTTAAATAAAGACTTAGTGGCTTATTTATTTACTCAACTACTTCCTCACATGGATCATGAACAAAGAAATACAAGAATCCCTCGTCAAACACGAATTTTAACCGCATTACGGTTTTTCGCAATTGGTAATTATCAAAGAGGTAGGTGTATATTAAACTATTAAAGTAGGTTTTAGGCTGGTATAGTTAATATATTTGAGTTCAAAGAATTGGCAATATGTACATATTGTTTATTTTTAATCGATTTACATGATAAATACCTACTTAATTGTCTACCTACTTAACCATAAATTTTATTTGGTTTCAGGTGTTGGAGAAGAGTTTTTATTATCCGCGAGTCAACAAGTAGTGAGTCGTTGCATTCATGAGGTTTCTAACTGCATTGCTACCTATATGGGCCCTGTATGGATTAAATTTCCTTTTGATGAACAATCCAAAAATAGTATAAAAAGAGGGTTCATGGACAAAGCAGGGTTTCCTGGTATCATTGGTTGCATCGACTGCACATATATCGCAATATTGGGACCAACACAAGAAGAGCATAATTATGTCAATCGCAAGGGGTATCATTCTAAAAACGTGCAAATTGTTTGCAGTTATGATTTGCAAATCTTAAATATAAATGCACGGTATCCTGGGTCTCTAAATGATGCATTTATTTGGAGAGCTTCACAAGTGAAGCGCACTTTGAATGAAGATTATAACAGAGGTAAGTAACAAAATTATCTTGTTACAGTTCAACAGGTTTAAAAAAATTATTTTGTAGGGAAAAGAAATCAATGGTTACTTGGAGATTCAGGTTATCCCTTGGAACCTTGTTTACTAACTCCTTTTGAAAATCCTGAACCAAACACTCCTGAGGGACGATATAACCATGCACACAAAATCACCAGAAGCATAATTGAACGCTGCAATGGACGTCTGAAGATGGTTTTTAGGTGCCTTTTAGGAGAGAGAAAACTGAGATACAGTCCTGAAAAAGTTGGTGTAATTGTAAATGCTTGTGCTGTGTTATACAATTTACTAATTAGGGCAGGAATTGATTTTGACTTTGATTTTAATTTAATTAATGAAAACATAATTATTAATGACCACAATGTCAACAACCCAATATTAAATGAAGGTAGACAAACACGGCAGAATGTTGTAAATAGATACTTCTCCAATGTGTAATATAATAATCTTCGTAGAGAATGTAATCAGTATTTGGTGTCATATTTATATCTGTAAGATACCTAGAATTATTTTTAAGTAATGTAATTGTCTTGTAATTGGGTGTGTACAATAAAATAGCAAATAAATCATTGAAGTGCAATGAAAAGTATATAACTTATGTTATCAGATAAAATAATTTACGAAAGTTTTTAACATATTTAAAGTATTTTAGAGAAAAATAAAATACACTTTACTTACTCTTGGCTTGAAGTTTGTTATTTCAAAATATTTTTTTTGTCATTCATATAAACAATTTCCATAATTACAAAACAGGTAGGTAAATGAATGTATTAATTAAATAAAAAAATATATAAAAACTAGTTTCCACTTTTATTAACCACAACAATTTTTAAAATAATAACAAATATAACAAACTAAAATCTTCAGGTACAGAAAAGGAACATACATTTTGATATAAAGTTAATTTTTTAAAATAATAACAAATATAACAAACTAAAATATTCAGGTACAGAAAAGGTACATACATTTTGATATAAAGTTAATGCAAAAATAAATAATATATAATATAAATAATACAAATTTTTAAGTTGCTGAAGAGCATCGTGAACAGATATAATTTTTTTTGAGCGACGCTTCTTGCGCATCTGCTACTCTAGAAATATTGGCATTCATTTCTTTTAATATCACCATATTTTCTTGGTGCATACGTAACAGGGTCATCTCATCACCCTTTCTATTGCTTCTATTGCACACTCTTTTGAATTTATTCTCATTTCTTGGTATTAATCTTCGCTTATTTCCCTTGTCACGAGGAATTTCATGTTGATCAGTTTCTATAGCACTAGATGTTGAGGGAATGGCAGAAATGTCTGTAGTGATAGGAACTTTTTTAATGTCCTTCGACATCGTAGTTGGAGGTGTAACACAATTTGACATTTCTTCAGAAGTCTTCAAAAAAACAAGCTCAGGCATTTGTACCAGTTGAGAAGGAACAAGTACAGAGGAACTGTTCTGCTCGTGGACTGCAATGTTTCCCTAAACATGATTATATGTAAACTTATGCTGTTTAATTATTAAAATAGGTACTTACAAAACCCAATTCAGTAGTCATATCACCCTCTACTACAGTCCATCCAATTATTCCTATCAATTTTTCCTCAACTGGTGATAAAGCAGGTAACGGTCCACCACCACCAGTTCTGTTCATATTGAGACTGAGATTTTGAGCCTTTCGCTTGACTTTGCTTTGCCATTTGCTAAAAGCCTAAAAATACAGCAAAGAAGTGGGTAGAAACTAGAATACCTACAAAGATTGTTATAAAACTCACTTCTATCCATTTGTCGGTTGTTTTTGCGCCAAAACCCATACTATTTAATTGAGTTGCTGCATGCTGCCACAACTGTTTATAGTTTTGTTTTCCTTCCAATCCAACAAATGATTTTGTAACCATCTCTGGATGTTCCAATAAAAAGTCAACAAGTACTGCCCATTGGTTTTGATTTGTTTTTTGACTCCGTGACATGTTTCTATAATTTATTTTATGAATACACTAATATTCTTACAATGCTGTATGCAAATATAATTATCAGTCCCTAATTAATAATTTTACAGTTTAAAGTGCATTGTTTACTTTGCAAATTTTAATCCCAACCACAAATTATATTATTTAAAATGTCTAAAATGAAATGCTTACCTTTATTCCTTTGGCACTATAGATAAATAATGTTTATATTTTATATAATTATTATTCAAAGTTTTTTACATAAAAAATGTCACCTCAAATACAAACAACAACAACAAAGCATACCTAAGCTCTTCTCATTGACATCGAATGGAGAAAGATAAAAAAACTCATCCACGCATTGAATAGAATGAGACAGAACGATCATAGAAAGGCCTTTCAAGTTGTCTCTATCATTCGCTTCTCTATCGCCCCTTCGGTCATGTTCAGCTAGACACGGACAATACCGAACCTGGTTACAGAGTACGAAATAGCGAAGCGAAGAGAATCTCTATCGCTATTTTGTTACAGAGTGCCACTCCAGATCGCCACGCAGAAACAGTCAGTCGACGACCGCCAGCAACAGCAAGCAGCAGCAGCAGTAGTGGTGGTGAAGTGGTGAGTGGAGTCAGTAATCAACCGTCCAGCAGCAAGGGTAGCGTACGTAAGTGTGTTGTATGCGGGCCAGTACCGGATAAGGGTGAGTGTGTATAAGCGTGGCAAGTGGAAACGAGTAAGTAGTAAGTGTGAGGGTTTCTGAGATTGCCATTACTAGGGGGTTGTGGTGTCTGGACGTCCCGAATCTGCGTGCGGACCACCCGGGGGGTCTCTTGCGTTTGTCAAAGCTACGGCGACATTCGTGAGACGCCTTAGCCCGTTGCCCGTCCAACTACCGTTCCGGGGCCACGTCAGACATCCCTACTATACTAAGCCGAGTTTGTTCTGTGAAGTGGCGACCTGAGCCCGGACCATTAGCAGTAGCTAATTGGCAGGATCTAACGACCCGAATCAAGGCAAACTCACCGGCAACACCGTGGTAATCTCAGAGGGACACCCGTTTTAGTTATTTCAAGAAATACCGTAACACTGCCACGTGGAGAAACACACCCGGTAATATCCTACCTCTCGGCCGCGCACGTTTTGCAGTCCGAGCGCCGTGACATTCATTTTACCGTATTGTATGTATTGTTATGTATTTATTTTATTTAGGAACGGTTGAAATGTATATATTTTAATTAATAAATTGTTAATATTTGTTATCCAGTTTTGTCTTTAGTAAAACACCTGGACTAAGCCTTAGGCCCTCTTTTCGTCGAATTAAAAACTCGAGCCTGGAATTACTATCTCCACTAGAGTTACCTGGTGTCCGTGGAGCATACCACGTTAATAAACTGGCGCCCGAGGAATAAGCCGCCGAAAACCCGAACACGCCACCTAGTAACGACCGCCACTTGAAACAATCGTTATAAGGTCGTTTAATAATAATTCTGATTCTACTAGATTTTCTACTGCCCACTAAAACAGAAATTTGTCCACCAAATGAAGACCTGAATCTACCAGATTTAGTAGAAAATCTACCAAGTTGGCAACCCTGGAAAACGCTCGTCTAGAGGCGGAGAAAAAACCAAAGAAGGTTGAAAAATAAATCGTTAAAAAACGGAACTAAAAAAAACTTTAAAAGACAAACAAGACAATAAAATTATGGAAAAAACTGTGCCAAAAGATTTAAATGAGGCTGGAAATAACTATTGCTCTTAAATTATTATAATGGGCCTGAAAATTCAGCTTATCATCGACATATATACCCAGGTCCTTGACAACATTTAAACCCGTCAGCTCCGAACCATTGATTGTGTATACCAATGGGAATCTACTATCACCTCGTATGAAAATCATACTATGACATTTAGTAATAATTTATTCGGAAGGCACCAACGACACAGAACGTTCTGGTCATGCTGCAACCTCTGGCAATCTTCGATATTACCATTACTCCTGTATATTTTTAGATCATCCGCAAGCATTAAACATTTCGAAGTAATTTTGTCATGAATATCGTTAACAAAAATAATAGGTAAACAATATTGGTCCCAAATGTGAACCCTGAGGAAGACAGTTCCCGTGAAAAACACCTCTGACAAGCAACCCTCAACCCTAACACGCTGCGATCTACCGTGCAAATAGGACCCAACCCATTTAAGCATGTTCCCTCTTACACCATATCTCTGAAGCTTCTGCATACATTGTCGCTAACATGTAGCTTGCGTATGAAAACAAATTTGTGGTCGTCGACCTTCCCCCAGGAATCCATGTTGACTCCATGAAATGATGTTCTTAAACGAAGCACTGAAAAACGATACTAAGCACTTTTTAAAAAGCTTTGACTGAATACACACTGGTCGATAATTCACAACATTTATGCGCTCGCCAGACTTATAAACCGGCACAATAATGGATGGCCTTAACACCTTTTATCTCACGCATCATTACTTTTGCATTATCAGCAGCCAGTCCTATTAAATTCTCCAATTTAATAATAATAATAATTGGGCTTTATTGCATCATATCAAAAATACAATTGGCGAAATTGAGACTAGGTCTCCTAGCTGAACCTGACTATTATACAAAATTTATGTTAAGTAGCAAATGTGAAAAAAAAAAATACAATTCCAACCTAACCCTGCTGTAAATATATAATATATAGGAACGCAACATATATCATACAAATCAAGTACCAATTTAATCACACAAATTCCAATAGTTTTACGTTTAGAAACTTACTGAACATATATGGGCGTAACAATTTAGACTCGTCAGGTATTCTATTATACATGTGGGAAACCGTGTATGAGAATCACCGTTCAAACATTGCACTTCTATGTTGTGGCATAGTTATTAATAACACAGGCCAACACACATTTTGGTGCCTGCGATTTTTTAACTGTTCCTGAGTAATTTTTGGATGCAGAATGTAAAAAGGTTCTCAGATTTTGTCTATCAGATCTAGTTTTTGAGATTTTTTAAAAAATTGTGTATATAATTTACGTTATAACTGTTATAATATATAATATTACTATTGACAGTTAAAAAAAACAAAGACACATGGATTTAAGTATTTATTGCAAAAACTTAATTTACATAATTACATTAGTCACTAATCACATAAAAATTTTCTTTTATACGATTTTCTAGAATGGAGTTTACTAGGGCAGTCTCGCTGAAGGCTCCAGCAGTAGTCCGCCATCATGTGGCTATCCCATCGTCCTTGATAACGATCTTCCATAGTTTTAATATCCTGGTGGAATCTTTCCCCCTGTTCTTCACTACAATCACCTAAGTTTTCTGGAAAACGATCTAGGTGGCTGTGGAGGTAGTGAACTTTTATACTCATGTTACAGCCGAGAATATTAAAATTTGAAAGCATAGTTTCCACTAATTCTACGTAATTGTCTGCTTTATGATTGCCAAGAAAATTTTGTACTACTTGAACAAATGAACTCCAAGCGTTAGATTCAGTCTCGTTCATTGATGTGGTGAATTGTGGATCTTTAACAAGTTGCCTTATTTGAGGACCATCAAATATACCAGCTTTTAGTTTTTCCGTGCTAATGCCAGGAAATTTACGTGACAAATACCCAAAACAATTTCCATCTCGATTTAAGGCCTTCACAAATTGCTTCATTAGGCCTAGCTTGATATGCAAGGGCGGAAGTAAGATTTTTTCTCTTGAAACCAAAGGTTCGTTGATCACGTTTTGTATTCCTTGAATCATGACATCTCTTGAAGGCCAATTTTTGTTAACCCAGTGCTCATTTTTAGCTCTGCTGTCCCAAAGGCACAAAAAACAAGGATATTTTGTATAACCACTCTGCTGTCCAAGGAGGAAGTTAATCATTTTTAAATCAACACAAATTGACCACTGATGTTCTTCGTATTTAATTTTTCTCAAAACTAATGCTATTGTTTCATATTCTTCCTTCATGGTAGTAGAATGACCAATAGGAATTGAGCCATATTTGTTACCGTTATGTAAAAGAACACATTTTAAACTACGTTTTGAACTGTCAATAAAAAGGCGCCAATCATCTAGAGTGTATTCAGGCAAACCCATTTTTTCTAAGAGCCCTTTTATATTGTTACAGAATACCAAGTCATTTTCCTGAGTGAAAAAAGGCAGCAGATCCTTATCTCTTTTACGATAAAATGTAATATTAGTACCTCGACAAAGTAGATTTTTTTCTTTTAATCTGGATGCAAGTAATTCAGCGGATTCCTTTGAGAGATTCAGGTCTCTTATAAGATCGTTTAGTTCTTCTTGATTGAAACACTGCGGAGTTGCTAAATCTGCTTCAAAATCGCTGTCGTTTTCTGATTGAATTCTTTTAACTTCGTCAGACGTTGATGTTTCTGTATCATCTTCTGTCAGTTTGGGTAGACTGCTGAATGATGGAACGGGTATTTCTTCCGAATGCACTACAGGCCTTCTTGCAGAATCTAGATCAGGATATGTCCATTTGTGTCTATTGTTTCTATTTATGCCTTTAATATTAACGAGACAAAAATAGCAGTCGTCATGATGGTTCCGCGGTTCTCTCCAAACCATTGGTACACCAAACTTTAGGCACTTCCTCTTTCCAGTTGTCCACTGTCGCAAATGTTCAACACATGTTTTACATATGAAATGTGGGGCCCAAGATTTATCTTGATCTCCTAAATGAACGCCAAAATAGGCAAGATAAGCTCTTTTCACAAAGTCAGAAATCCTTTTTCTGCTCTCTTTCAAAGTGTATTCACCACACACATAACAAAAAACATCGGGATGATTTGCACAGGTACGTCTGCTTGTGGATGCCATTGTTTCAGTTTAGTGTCTTGATACTACAAAACGACCAAAATTTACACAAAATGATAGCACAACTTTACTTGGGAAAACTCAGTAATATACTAAATCAAGTACAGCCAAGCAGGTATAGAAGGATCGGGTCATAGGCAATTACAGGTATAAAAGTAAGTAAGAGCATTGTATTGAGTAGTTCCTAGTATAGGAACATTGGGTCAGGGACAATTCCAGGTATCCATTTGGCTAATTAGATTCTGGGAAATTCCTATTTTGACGATTAAGTACATATTTATCTCTTTATTTGTTGTCCTTTATCAGAAAAAAATATATCATTTAACCTGTAACGTGTATCTCAAAAACTAGAGCTGATAGAAAAAATCTGGTGGCATTTTTGGAATCAGCACATTAAAAACATCTAAAATCAGATGTTAGATTTCTGGCACCAAATTTTTTTTTTCATTTTGTTGGCCTGTGTAATTTATGCCTTAGATCTAGGTGGTGCTGATCATGACGAAATTTAATCTTTTGATATAGATATCTGGGCAATCTCAAGACTATGAACTTGTTAAATAAGACATACATTTGATATATTCTACGTTCCTTCATCGTGAACCATCTAATTTCACGCAACTTTGCAGATACTCCTCTTTCAAACCTACCAATTCCGCCTATTAACCGCACACAACAGTTCTGAATTTGCTGTCTAATTTGATTTTGTGATTGTGCAAATGTTCAATTATATATTTCTGCTGCTGTTCCATTTGCCATTTGAATAATTCCACAAAAATTGTCTTGAACTCTACCTATTGAGGCGTCAAAAAACCGTTCAACAAGTACCAGTGTTTTCTCAGTGCTAATATATTTGTTATTTCATCCATGATAATAGAATATGCAACAGAGTTGTTTATTTTGTATGATAAAGCACCTAAGGATTCAGCTGCTATACAGTATCTGGATATATGTGTTGCTTTTTTTCTTTCCAACTTTCAGTCCTTGGCTATTTGAGAGTCACGGCAAACAGTGCGTAAAAAATTAGCCAGATGATCTATAAGTAAAAATGTTCATGTAGGAACATTACAGTCCTCTTGTTCTGTGGATCTCAGTTGTAGCATATGTGACAATTTTCGAAGTATTCTCGGCGTTCTTAATATTTTGCAAATGTAACATTGTTTTTTCATGTCGTGCAATATGACTTGCCCCACGAACAATATCTTTATTACATATATCACACTTAAATATGCATTTTGTTTGGTTTTGGTATCACAAACCAAATCTTGTTTGCCAGTCTTGCCTAAAACTGTGTTAGTACCTCTTAACTTTTGTTAGCTGCTCCACTTCTCCTTCCGACTCAGAATCGGAACTTATGTTGTCACTCCTAGGTATATTATTGCAGACAATTGACTCAAATGACACAGTTTTTGTTGTAGTACTACTACTTGTGCTTATATTGCTTATGTTTTCTTTTTATAATTTTTTTAGCCATCTAAAATTAAAACAATTCATTTACATACGTACGTAATTTTTACTAAATATTATAGCTAATTGTATGCAACTTACGAAGCTTAGTATAAAATTTCGTTGTTTTTTGCTTACTATTAGGTAGGTATATATGACAAATCAGAAAGTGGTATAGGGTATATTATATATACTAAGCTGCGTTACATGAATTATATCAGCAATTTAACCACCCTATGTAATATAAAATGCAGACGTTCGAAGTTATCTATGAATTCTTGGATTTAGTGTAATTTTGCTTATTCAGGTTTTTTTTTCTTAACACGTTCATGACGTCCTCTGATTAGCTTGTTATTATAAGAAGACGTTTCACAAATAATTTTGTATAATGTTTTTTTCAGCTAATTTTGTGATAAATAAAGATTGTTTTAGTATAGTTTAATTTTATTTCTTTATTTTTTATACTTTTGAATATGACCCACCGGTGGGTCCCTTGATAATAATTTTGCTTTACTGACGTCGTGACCCACCGGTGGACACGTATAGAAATGTTACATATTAGTGTCAAAAGTTATAATTTAGGTTTTTGCTTCAGGTACTTAAGTGCAAACTAAATTGTTAAAATGTTCTAGGACCCGCAAAATAATACAATTAACAAAAAGTGAAGTGCAGGACTTAGCGTCCGAGACGTCAGTCTTTATCCTTAAATGAAAGTGAAGTGCGGGATCGAAGACCTACTCATCCAAGCACACCATTCACAACAGCTACACCAAGCACCTTTGTCCAGAATTTCCACCATAAATTAGACATCGCCATCACCATAACCATCAACATCAGGGATTCCACAGTCTAATTTTCATCGCCAGCAGAGAGTGAGTTATTTCTCGTCTTCAGACTCGGAACCGTTTCAGGATTCAGGCGATTCTTATAGACCTTCTGACTACGAAAGCGATGTTGATTTTCCTGCCAGAGAATCATCAGATGAGAATAATAGCGATTATTCAGATGTTTCACCCGTTGAGCTCCACGATGATGCCTTCCTAGTCAGTACTGCAAATTCGGATAAATGAAGAACCTGTACAAATTTACTTGTAAATAATTTTCCGTTTAGTGGAAAAGGGCGACTCCAGGTACATGATATGGATCTGTCTCAACCTTTTATTATTTATAAGCATTTTGTAACTGATGAAATATTAAATCTCCTAGTACAAGAAACAAACAGATATGCAACACAACTTATTGCGTCTAAGCCACATCGCCGCAGATCTTTACTGATGGATAGATACAACTAAGGAAGAGATGCAGAAGTTCTTAGCTATTTTACTCTTAATGGGAATAAACAAGTTGCCGCAAATGCCTCTTAATTGGTCTAACAAAGATATGTTCGGTAACGTGTTCATAAAAACATTAATGCCTCGAAGCAGATTTGAGGTTTTGCTAAGATGTTCGGTTTCAAATAATAACGACCCTGCAGCTCAAACCGACAGACTTTACAAAACAAAAAACCTTTTTGAATTATGTTGCAAGCAGTCTCAAAATATTTTAGAACCGCAAGAAGAAGTTGTTATCGACGAAACGATGATCCCTTGGCGGGGTAGCTTGGTCTTTAGGCAGTATATGCCCGCTAAATCACATAAGTATGGCGTCAAAATTTATAAAATATGTACTCCCGAAGGATACACATACGACCTAAGAGTCTACGCTGGCAAAAATGACGCCAATTTAGTAGGAGCAAAATAAACTAGACACACTTGCCAAGTTTGCATGGATCTGCTGGCTAACCTAAAGAATTTGTATATTGAAAATTTTTATACTAGTGTGGCACTTTGTAAAGACCTTCTAAAATGTAAAACGCATGTATGTGGTACTTTGAGGAATAACATGAAAGGTAACCCAGAAGGTGTGTCCATCAAAAAGTGAAAAAAAGGAGAGGTTTACGGCGAACAGACTGAAACTGGCATACGGGTAATAAAATGGGTAGATAAACGCCCAGTACTCATTCTCAGTTCTGTACCAGGTCATACTGATCGACTAATTCCGACTGAAAACATCGTAAGGGAGAAGACATTATGAAATCCCCTCCTATAATCGCTTATAATAAAGCAAAAAAGGGTGTGGATATCTCAGATCAGATGTCTTCTTATTACACCAGTATCAGAAAATCCTTGAAATGGTACAAAAAAGTCGCGATTGAAGTTTTATTAGGAACATGAGTAGTCAATGCATGGGTAATATATAATATATATGGTAATAACCCTAAAATGGATATGGTTCATTTTCGAGAAAAAATTATTGAAGGACTAATAAAAAGCACAGGCACCAGAAAGAAGGAAGCTGAAGTTGGTACGCCTGTCAATAGAAACGAGCAAGAAACAAAGAAAAGAAAGAGAGGTAAAAGTAGTCACAGAGTGGTATAAGTAACAAGTCATAACATTCTGCGAGGATTGCGAAAATCATCCGACAATGTGCTTACCATGTTTCAAAAATTTTCATAATTAGTTTAGTTTTTTTAATTATTATTACATAGCTAATCATATAATTTTTGTTTAGCTTAGCATCTAATATAAGAGTTTCTTAGCAATTTGTTATAGTTTATGCACTAATAAATATAGTTAAACTTTTTTCTTAATGTATGGCCTTAAAAATTCCCTGATTCCAGTACCATTCTTTCTACCAGTAAGTATACCTTCCAGATAGTCGTAACTCTAATATGAACGTCCTCAATATAGACATTAAGTTTTAAAATCCACTTAATATAACATGCAGCGTGACCCACCGGTTGGCACGAACGGGTTCGATTATTTAATTGCTACAGTCGGTAGGGTTTCCAGATCGATACGTATCGAACGATCGATTTTGTTTTAACAATTTAATGGAAACATGTTTGTGATTTTCGAAAATCTGAGGTGTTCTGTTTCGGAGTAGTTCTTCAAACATCAAGAAGCCCTTTCCATCGAGGAACTGAAGCCAGCCCTTGGACGGACAAATGACGGGAAATTGGGACGAAATCGCTCATTTCCGCAACGACGATTCGTATGGTGAAGACAGCATCGCAGATCCAGCAGACGTTCTTATAGAAAAAAATGCTGAATTTCACTCTTTTGATGTAAATACAATTCGCTCATTTTATGTCGGAAATTGATGAAATTTTAAACTCGTTACAACATTTAAATATTTCAAATATAAACCCTGCAGCTGACTCAAACCAAACATATCAATATAATTTAGTAGTAAGTAATAATACAAATATAAATATTTACTCCACAATTTAAAACTGAATATTTAAACTGTGTACCACAATTCGATGGTAATGCAAATTACTTAAACAGATATTTAAGCGTTTGTGATTATTTTATTGCAAATTTTTATAATAAAACAAATCTGAACGATTTTCATAATGTATACTTATTAAATTCAATTATGTCTAAGTTATCTGGAAATGCCAAATTGGTAGTTAACATACAAAATTAATCCACTTGGGAAGAATTGAAACAAACATTATTATCCAATTTTAGTGACCAGAGACATGAAGCTTTTTTAAATAGTGAGTTAGTAATGATGCGACAAAACCAAAACGAAATACCCCAAGCTTTCTACGAACGTATTTTAAATATTTTAAATCTGGTGTGTAGTTATGTAGATGCTCACGAAGATACCAGGGAAACTCAAAAAGTTAGGCGCGATCTATATAATAAGTTAGCTTTAAGAACATTTTTATCAGGACTAAAAGAACCCTTAGGAAATACTATTCGAAGTATGAAACCATCTAACGTAAGCGAAGCAATGTAGTTAGTAATTCAAGAAAACAATGTTCATTATTTAAAAATTTTACTTCCAAAAATAATATAAGAATTTCAAATCCTCAAATTTCCTATAGACCGCACCAACCAACCAACCTAGTGGACCACGAAATTTTGATTCCGAAGAACTTTTCAATACTGAAATATTAAATGAAAGTAATGATCAAGTAGAAAATGAATATGTAGAATATGAAAATCAAGTTAACAATGAAACTAACGAGACTAATGATACCTATAATGAATATGAAGTTTACGACGAAAACCAAATTAACAATTTTTAAAATCTCTGTACAACAACGACACATAAAACCGCAAGTTATACATCATGTTCGCATACCTCACACTGTATACCTCTATTATTCACCCTATACTATACCAACTAAATTTATTACCCGCGCGGCTTTTCTCAAAGCAAAAGCCGCACAACGCTTGCCGAAAAGCCGCCACTTTTGGATTTTTCGCTTCCCGTTATTCCACGCACTTCACTTGGCTTTTGTCGACCGAAGGTATAGGTACGCTCAAGCGAGTCGAAAAACTCTCTCACTCACTCTCTCTCATATAAAAAATAATATATTATACGTAATAATAAATAATAAAGCTCCCTTTATCACATGTAATAAATACTTATAATACATAGTTTTGATATTAGCAATAAGTTTAATATTATATTAAAATTAGTAAACAGTTTCGTAAATTTAAACAGTTTGTTCATTGTAAAGTCGTTAACTTTAAATCAATAATAATTGGTGTTTGTAAATAAAATTAAAATTGTTGTGTTAATAAAGCAGAAAATTATTTATTGTCTACAAACTATAATCACCTGCACCCCACCAGCAATAACATTCTCAAAAATCTCTTTTCCTATGTAAGGAGAACTAAACCCTTACATAAGTGGTCCTTCAAACCGGAGGTCGGGTGATTAGAAATATATAAAAGCAATAAATAATTGAAAAACTACCAGTACGGGTGTGTATAAAAAAGTTCACTCAAAAAACATTATCGGACAATATTCGTGCGGTAAACAGTCGATCAATAATAATAAAACAGATTTACAAGTACCGACGGCCCATATTTAAATGTATTATCTGGTTGATGGCAATCTGAATTAGTTCCTAAGTTCCCGAAAGTTTGGTTCACCAGAAAAAGCAAAACAAACGAGGTGAGATCGTTTTGATTTACTTTACTTCTTCCAATGCGCAAAATTGGAAAATCCCAGCAATCAGCAGCGTCGTCTAAAATTTTAAATTTAGTGTAGATATCTCAGACTTTCGTAAAATAAAAAAAAAACATATCTTAGTAAAGACAATTAAACGTAGGTTACTATTAAGTAGGTTAAGTACTTATATAGTTAAGCTTATTCAGGTATTTAGATTTAATTAACTTTATTAAACTCTAAAAAAGAAAAAAAAAATATGGCTACTGTCGACGCGGAGTTAAAGAAATTTATAACAAAAAGAACTAGCATTAAAGGTAGTTTAACGAGAATAGCTAAATGGTTAGACGAAAATTACGACGTAGCCACTAACACTGTAAATATATTTAAGACTAGGCAACAAGCACTCTTAAATTTGTATGATCAATATGGAAATGTGCAATCTCAAATTGAGGAACTCGATGAAACCCAAGAGTTAGACAGAGAGTTAATTGAAACAAACTATTACAATCTCGTTGGTAAATTTCAAGATAAAATTGATTCTTTCTCTACACCGAGCGCTACACTAACTTTAACAGAAGCAGCCCTCTCGTCTCACGGAAATTCACCATCTCTAGGTGCAAAAATACCGGAATTAAAGATTCCAAATTTCAACGGAGACTTTTCCAAGTGGACAAGTTTCTTTGACATTTTCTCCACTCTAATAATAAAAAACCCTAATTTGTCAAATGTACAACGCTTGATGCACCTGAAAGGAAGCTCTAACTTTGATATCGCTATTCAAACTCTCTCGGACAGATATAGTAATAATTTAATTACTATAAACTGTCATATAAAAACGCTCCTAGAACTTCCTTCTCTTGCAAAAGTTAATGCTCAAAATCTTAGAGATTATGTAACTTCAATAAAACAAAATGTTGAAGCCCTTAAGGGACTTAAAGTGCCCGTAGATCAATGGGATCTACTATTAATTTACATTTGCAGTCAAAAGTTGGACTACAACACACGCAGATCCTACGAGCTAGAACGTAACAGATCTGAATTGCCAACTCTCGAGGGATTTTTAAAATATCTCGAAAACCGGTGCATAGGCTTGGAATGTCTCAATTTCGAGAACCTCACAACCTCTAAAGAAAAACCGAAAATAAAAAGTTTTAAACCACACTCTCAATCACATCACATTACAGCTGAAAATGCTACAAAAAACAAATTTGAGAAAAAATGTCTCTTTTGCGATAAACCAAATCACACTCTCTATAGCTGCCTCAAATTTAAGGATCTCTCTCAGAAGGAACGAAGAAATTACGTTCAATCGAAAAAGCTTTGTTTCAATTGCTTAGGGTCAAAACACTCCTCAGAAAATTGCAAGTCTGAATATGCTTGTTTATTATGTAAAAAACGACATCACACGTTATTACACAATGGTGATAACTCTCACCACCCTCAAGGCAACCCCTCTCGGACAGATGCGAAAAACAGGCAAGGTTCTGGAGGCGATAGTGCACCCCCTAATAGCCTTCATGGTGAAGCCCAAGGTAGCGCTTATACCTCACAGACTGGGCACGTCACGTCTGTCTCTTATCACAGTACAAACAATGTACAAATCATTTTGGCTACAGCTGTAGTTACTCTCCAAGGTCGCAACGGCGACCCAATTTACGCAAAAGCTTTGCTCGACTCTGGTAGTCAGAGCTCTCTTATTACCGCGCAATTAGCACAAAACCTCGGTCACCGACCTTACACTAGCCCTGTTTATATTTCGGGAATATCAAACAGTAACACTCTTTCAAATAAAATGATTGATATATCTCTTACGTCGAAACACAATGCAAGTCAGCATTTCTCAGTGTCTTGTTCTATATTAGATAGAATTACATGTCCCTTGCCGCAATCGTTTATTGATATAAACAAATTAAATTTACCGCCGAATATAAATTTAGCAGACCCGGAGTTTTTTAAGCCATGTAACATAGATCTGCTATTAGGTGCAGATATATTTTTCGACTTGATGACTCATGGGAAAATTGAGTTGGGTACAGGGTGTAACAAAATATACATTTCTATTTCTAATAACTCAGTTTTGCAGTTTCTAATTTCCTCGTATACTAATAATAAATGATATTTTATCTGCTCGCTAGGTCGCACCACCTATATTAAGTGTGTTTAAAATATTAAATATCTGAATTTGGTATAAAACGTTTTTTGTTAGGGTCGCGATAGCAAATATGAATTATTTGTTTCTCATTTCTATTTGCACACGAATACTGGCAGCTCTTGGCTTGGTAAACTGAATTTACAATAATATATTGTCAACGTTGTTACGGCTTAGTGTCAGGTAATTAAATAAGAAAATTATCAAATAATATGAATTGTTAATTAGAACTTTTATTTTCAGTATTTGTAAAAACGTAACTAGAATAAAACCCCCCAACATATTGTCGAAAATTACGTTTCATTTGCGTACGAACAACCCCTAATAAAAACAAAATAGTCTTATTGTTTCATCTGGCGCTCAACGGGGTCGCAAAGAACGTAAAATGAACAGAAACGACACTCCTCAAACTGCTTACAATCTTCGCAGAAGAATCCAGTTGGAAAATAATCTTATACCACCACGCTTAAGGGTAACGAATAACGAGGTTTTAACTGGATTGCCTGAATTACATCAACAACTCAGACCGGATGTACCACCACCACCATCTACCCCTATAAGTGCTCAAGGTAGGCCAAATTATTTTAATTTTTCCGCACCAGCGGCGCCTTCTGCTCGGCATGAAAATCATTTGGGAGCCTCAAATGTTCCACATAGTGAACAAGTACGTTTTCCACCAGTACCACAACCGCTTATGTCGCTATACACTCCAGAAGCGATTAGTAATATAGTTAGTGAAGTAGTTCGACAAATGCAAAATTTAAACTGCAGCAATTTAAATAGTGTTCATCAGTCAAATACAAATAAAATATCGTATAATTGTAAAAGCCTACCAACATTTGACAATGAAGTAGTACACCCAGTGGATTTCTTAAATCAATTAGAGTACGGATTTGATGTTGCAAATATGAATTACCAACAATTTGTATTATTGATTAGCGATCTTTTTATAGGTGGGTCAAAAACCTGGGCAGACGCTTATTTATATACTTTTCAGTCTTATAGTGAATTCAAAATAGCGTTTTTAGAACAATATTGGAATTCCTATATTCAAACATCTATTAGATTGAAAATAGATGCTGCAAAATATGGGGAGAAAGAGCAAAGATCATTTGTTGAACATTTTAATTATTTTATTAGATTATCCAAGCATTTAAATCCACCCTATGCGCAAGTGGATTTAATTAGAATTATTGCTCGACACTACCCCCCGAGTGTTTCAGTTGTTTTAGTAGGAGCTACTACATTTCAGGATGCCCTTGAGAGATTACGGCAAGCAGATTATTATTTTAAAGACAGATCCCAACTTAATATTTCAACTAAATCAATGGGACCTACTCAGGCGCACCCTGGTAGTTTTCAACAAAAAAAAGACAATTTTAGGTCTGGTTACGAAAAAAATCGACACGTTTCACAGCTGGACTTGGAGGACAAGGCGTCGGGAAACGAACCAACTTTCCTGAATTAGGTCCAGTTGTGGAAAGTACGTTAAATCGGACCGATGTGTTAGTAACTAATCCAGATTTAGATAATGAATGTGGTTTCGAACACAGTCCTCCCGATGTTAGGTCCCCTGTGGTAGAGATAAACCTTTATGGTTTTTCTTTTCCAGCTTTGATTGATAGCGGTTCCCAAATTACTTGTTTCTCTGAGACGGTCTGGGGACAATTAGAACAGTTTTACAGTGAAATTCCTACACTTCCTTGTACCGGAGTACGTGTTGTGGGCGCATTCAAAGCCAAACAACGAAAAGTTCAAAAACAATGTTTAGTTAAGTTTAGTTTAAGTGATTACAAGTTCGAACATGAATTTTTATTAGTTCCGGATTTGATTTATCCTGTTATTTTGGGAATCGATTTTTTGCGTACTATTAACGCAAACATTGATTTAAAAAATGAAAAGATTTATTTCAGTTGTGGAAAGGATGTTTTTTTTATACCGGAGAGTTCTTTAACACATCAATATGCAGTACCTGATTCTCCACATATAAATATTGTTTCTTGCGATAAAAATAAATTGGTTGAATATTTCGATGAGAACGATTTATCAATAAGCCTCGAAAAGTCGATGCTATCGCGGGATCAACAAAGAAATTTTAGGGAGTTTTTGTCAAAAAATAATATGGTTTTTTCTAATATACCGGGTCTCACCAAAAAATATTTTCATACCATTGAATTGAAAGAAGAGAAGCATTTTTTTATTAAGCCTTATCCTATTAACATAGCCCATCGCGATGCAGTAGATAAAGCCATTGCAGACATGGAAAGATGGGGAGTTATAGAGCGTGCTGCTACCCCTTATATTTCTCCTATTAAAACTTGTGTGAAGCGTGATAATAGTGTTAGGGTTTGTTTAGATGCCAGATGTTTAAATAAATTAATGGTAAGTGATCATGAACTCCCGCAACCCATTGAGGAAATTCTTTTAACATTGGAACCCGCAAAATATATGTCAAACTTAGATTTGACTTGTGGTTATTGGCAAATACCTTTATCACCTGAGTCGAAAAAATATACAGGGTTTATGGTAGGTCGAAAAACTTATCAATTTAACGTGATGCCCTTTGGTATTTCCACGGCCGTCTCATCCTTCACTAGATGTATGGATTCCATCTTCGGGTCAGAATTTAAGAAATTTATGATTATTTATCTGGATGATATTCTCGTGTTCTCAGAAACTTTTGAACAGCACCTGGAGCATCTTAAGAAGATATTTGATCGTTTGAATGACGCAGGTCTTAAACTTAAGGTTAAAAAGTGTCGGTTTTTTAGAGCGGAAGTTGATTTCTTAGGTTATCTTTGTTCAAATGAGGGTATTAAACCACATCCAAATAGAGTTCAAGCCATTAGGGATTACAAAGTTCCTACTAATGTAAAGGAACTGCAAAAGTTTTTAGGTTTATGCAATTTCGATAGGATGTTCTGCCCAAAATTTTCGAACACTTGCGAACCCTTGACGAACCTGTTAAAAAAGAAAGTTCGATGGAGATGGACTTCAGTGGAGAATGAATCGTTTAATAATATTAAAAAATCTTTAATAGATTGTACGCTATTATTTCATCCAAGATTAGATTTACCTTGGCATGTTGAAGTCGATGCTAGCGATGTAGCCCTAGGGGCACAACTTTTTCAGTTAGTGAACGGTGAACGAAAGGTAGTAGCGTGGGCCAGCAGAGTTTTATTGCCGCGAGAAATCCGATATAGCAGCAACGAAAAAGAACTTTTGGCGGTGTTATTCGCCTTGGAACGTTGGCGTGTTTACTTATTGGGTCGGCGATTCACCCTGTACACAGATAATCGTGCTCTCACATATATTCAAACGTGTCGATTATTATCGCCCCGTATAACACGCTGGGCTTTAGCGATTCAAGAATATGATTTCGAAATTAAACATATACAGGGTGCTTCAAATGTCGTTGCTGATGCTTTATCGCGTTATTCCTTGGGTCGTTTGCCGACTCCTAAGGATAAATGTTTTAGGGTGTTAACAAGCTTAAAATTACCTTCAGTTCTAATAAATAAATTAAAGAACATACAGCAGTTCCAATTGGAGGATTGTAAGTTGAACAATATAATTCAGAACTTAGAAACAAATGAAAAACTCAAATTACGATTCGTATTGCACAATGATGTATTATATTATAGACAGGAACTTGATCAACCATTATTATTATGTGTCCCTCAGTCGTTGGTTGATGAATTTTGTCAGGCTTATCACGAAACGATTGGGCACTACGGAGTTTATAAAACCTGGGTTTCCTTAAAACATGAAGTTTGGTGGACTAATATGTATGCTAGCCTTAAGCGGAATATTCGCTCCTGTGACATCTGTCAACGAGCGAAGCATTCAATTCTGCCTAAACCTCCCCTATGGCCGATCGTTCCTAGGAAGAAGGGTGCGCTTGTGGCTGTGGATTTCTATGGCCCATTACCAAGAAGCAGGGGCGGGGTGAATTATATTTTTGTAGTACTGGACGTTTTCACTAAATATGTGGTATTATATGCGTTAAAAAAGGCCACTACTCGAGCTTCGCTGAATCGATTGCTTTTGGATTATTTCCCTAAATTCGGTAGGCCTGAAATCAGACTAGCGGATCATGGTACCCAATTTACCTCGAAATCCTGGAAGAATACGCTGACGTCATTAGACATTCAGGTAAGTCACAACTCGGTTCGTCATCCCCAATCTAACAGTTCAGAACGTGTTATGCGCGAAATAGGGCGTTTATGCCGTACCTATTGCAATTCTCAGCATTCCAAATGGGCTTTTGAGATAAACAAATTTACTCAGTTTCTAAATAATGTGGTTCACGAATCTACAGGGTTTAGTCCTGAAGAACTTCAATTTAACCGAGAGCGACCTCGCCTGTTACCTACCTTACTGCAACCTCCACCTTCATCTCATACATTACCCGAACGTCGGTTAATTTTAGCTAAAGAAACTTTAGAAGGGCGAGCTGCTAGGCGTGCTGTAGCTTATCCGAGCCGTCCTTACCCAGCGTTCCAACCCCAGGAATTAGTGTTACTAAGGGCTAACCCCACTTCTTCCAAATTAACTTCAGAAACAAAAAAATTTGTTTTGTTGTTTGAAGGACCATATGAGGTTAAGAAAAATATTACGTATGATACTTATCTTCTTGTTGATCCTGTAGATCGCTCTGAGCGGGGTATGTTTCATGCTTCTCATCTAAAACGGTACTATGGCAATGCAATAACTTAATTTTTTACCTCATCAAAAAGTTTTTTTTTTGAGTCGGCAAATGTTTGGGGGGCGAGTTGTAACAAAATATACATTTCTATTTCTAATAACTCAGTTTTGCAGTTTCTAATTTCCTCGTATACTAATAATAAATGATATTTTATCTGCTCGCTAGGTCGCACCACCTATATTAAGTGTGTTTAAAATATTAAATATCTGAATTTGGTATAAAACGTTTTTTGTTAGGTTCGCGATAGCAAATATGAATTATTTGTTTCTCATTTCTATTTGCACACGAATACTGGCAGCTCTTGGCTTGGTAAACTGAATTTACAATAATATATTGTCAACGTTGTTACGGCTTAGTGTCAGGTAATTAAATAAGAAAATTATCAAATAATATGAATTGTTAATTAGAACTTTTATTTTCAGTATTTGTAAAAACGTAACTAGAATAAAACCCCCCAACATATTGTCGAAAATTACGTTTCATTTGCGTACGAACAACCCCTAATAAAAACAAAATAGTCTTATTGTTTCAAGGGTTTCCCACACTATTTAATACACACTTAGGGTATGTTGTAGGTGGAAAGTTATTTCACAAAGTCGTTCGTTCAAACTTGAACATTCCCCGTAAAGTGTCTTGCCTTGCACAAACACTCCCAAATAACTTCCTAGAAAATATTGGACCTTTATTAGAAAAATTTTGGGAAATTGAGGATTGTGAGTATCCAAATTCCCTCTCACCATCTGAAGATCTAGCGGAAAAAATCTTTAGAAGAACAACAAAAAGACTAGAAAATGGACAATTTCAAGTTGATTGGCCATTAACAGAGCCTGAGGCTTTTCTTAAATTAGGAAACTCGTTTAGACAAGCCAGCAATCGCTTCTTTTCGCTCGAGAAGAAATTCATTAATGATAAAAATCTCTTTATGGACTACAAAAAATTTGTAGATGATTACCTGGAAAAGGGTTACGCCAAAATAGTTCCCCTTCAGCTAGAAAATTCGCTCGTCCAAAACAAATATTTTTTACCACATCATTGTGTGATCCGAGAAGGAAACAAGTCGACAAAGCTGCGAGTCGTTCTTGACGCTAGTATGGCAACCAGCACTGGTTATTCCCTGAATGATATTGTTTTAAAGGGTTTTCCGGTTCAACCGGAGCTTTTCGACATTTTGCTCAGATTTCGCTCTTTTATTTACGTCCTAACCACTGACATACAGAAAATGTTTTTGCAAATTAAAATAAACCCGGAACAAAGGTTCTTGCAAAATATGTTGTGGAGAGAAAGCCCTTCAGAAGAATTAAAATGTTTGGAACTTTCTACAGTATTTTTCGGAAATAAAAGCTCTCCTTTTCTTGCGACTCGCTGTTTAGTGAAGTTAGCAGAGCTCGAAAAAGATACTTACCCTCTCGCTTCAGAAGCCTTATTAAGGCAGTGCTTTATGGATGACGTACTCGCAGGCACAGACTCGGAGTCAGACTTATACGAGTTAAAGGATCAACTGACCTGTTTGTTAAAAAAAGCGGGATTCTCCCTCCATAAATGGTGTTCAAACCTTGGCTCGTTGCAAAACACTGATAACTCCGGTAGTAGCTATTCTCAGCCCGAAAAGTATGAAATTAACCTGGAAAATGTCTCTAGTAAGGTGTTAGGTTTGGCTTGGAAACCTACGGCTGATGTTTTCACAATTTCTCCTCCTACTCTTGATAGTGTCAGTCCCTTTACAAAGGTTCTGAGCATAATCGCCTCTCTTTACGACCCTATTGGCCTGGTTTCGCCCGTAATCGTTTTCGCGAAAATTATAATGCAGAAAATATGGATGTCCAATTTGAAATGGGATGATATCCTACCCAATGACATACTAAAGGAATCGACTAAATTCCTTAAAAATCTACCTTCCCTTAGTAATTTGGAAATCCCTAGGTACTTAATATTAAATAAAAGGATTTCAAGGCTTGAGTTACACGGTTGCAGTGACGCAAGCGCAAAAGCTTACGCGTGTTGTATATACTTTAGGGTCATCTATCAAGATGAGTCCGTCTCTTGTTCTTTAGTTTGTTTTAAAACTCGTGTTGCGCCCATTCAAAAGAAAATTTCCATAGCCAGGCTAGAGTTATGTGGATGTCTCTTACTCTCTAAACTTACGAATAGAGTTTTATCTATTTTTGAAAATCGAATCGCTATCTCTAGTGTGAATCTTTGGTGTGACTCACAAGTTTCTCTGTATTGGATAGATTCTTCCCCGTCTCGATGGACAATATTTGTGTCAAACAGAGTAACCCAAATACAATCTTTATGTTCGAATGCTCAGTGGCGTTACATACCCACAGGAAAAAATCCCGCAGACTTCGCAAGCCGCGGATTGCTACTGAATAAAATCGAAAGTTGTTCCACTTGGTGGAGTGGACCAGTCCTCTATAATTTAAGAACAAGATTTTGGCCTATAGGAGGTCTCCGCACAATCAAACAAATAGTGAAACATTGCATTGTTTGCTTTCGCTTAAATTCCAAATCAGCTCAACAAATAATGGGTGATCTCCCAAAGGAGAGAGTCACTCAAGCCAGAGCATTTTCAAGAGTAGCATGCGATTTTGGGGGACCCATCCAAATTCGTTCTTCACGCCTTAGAAAGGCACCCCTTCAGAAATGCTACATCGCAGTCTTTATCTGCATGGTGTCCAAGGCTACACACATTGAATTAGTGAGCAGTCTCTCAACGGAAGCTTTCATTTTAACATTGAAACGATTTGTAGCACGCAGAGGTTGCCCAGAAATTATTTTCACGGACAACGCCACCAATTTCGTAGGTTCTAACAATCTCTTACACGATTTATACACGTTCTTTAAAAACAAAAAGCATGTTTCTGATATTGAAGGCTTTTTATCCACGAAGCTGATTAAATGGAAATTCATACCCCCGCGCAGCCCGCACTGGGGTGGCCTGTGGGAGGCAGCTATAAAGAGCACCAAGCACCATATCTATCGTATAGTTGGTAATGCAAATCTGACGTTTGAAGAGCTAAGTACGGTCCTGGCCCAAATAGAGGCCATACTCAATTCACGACCCTTACTCCCATTAAGTGATGATCCCACGGATCTTAACTTCTTGACTCCCGGTCATTTTTTAATTGGCCAAAATATGACTGCTTTGCCAGAAAAAAATGTTTCTGATATACCCACAAATAGACTCTCGCTTTGGCAACATTGCACGAAGTTGCAACAAGACTTCTGGAATAAGTGGTCAGTAGATTATCTTAATAGGTTGCAGAATAGGCCTAAGTGGTTGCAACCTTCCGAAAACTTTAAAATAAATGATTTAGTTCTACTGAAGGAAGATAACTCACCTCCTCTAAACTGGAGACGAGGTAGAATCACAGAAGTGCTACCAGGATCGGACGGAAAGGTCCGGGTGGTTAAAATTTTAACCAAGGAAGGAAATTTCACCAGATCTATTTCAAAAATTTGTCCTTTTCCTAAACAAAATTTCTAACAATTTTTTTTTCTTCTCAATTTTGTTTTCGGTGGGGGGGAGTATGTTCGCATACCTCACACTGTATACCTCTATTATTCACCCTATACTATACCAACTAAATTTATTACCCGCGCGGCTTTTCTCAAAGCAAAAGCCGCACAACGCTTTTCTTTCTAAGTCCGACTTGCCGAAAAGCCGCCACTTTTGGATTTTTCGCTTCCCGTTATTCCACGCACTTCACTTGGCTTTTGTCGACCGAAGGTATAGGTACTCTCAAGCGAGTCGAAAAACTCTCTTTCTCACTCACTCTCTCTCATATAAAAAATAATATATTATACGTAATAATAAATAATAAAGCTCCCTTTATCACATGTAATAAATACTTATAATACATAGTTTTGATATTAGCAATAAGTTTAATATTATATTAAAATTAGTAAACAGTTTCGTAAATTTAAACAGTTTGTTCATTGTAAAGTCGTTAACTTTAAATCAATAATAATTGGTGTTTGTAAATTGTGTTTGTAAATAAAATTAAAATTGTTGTGTTAATAAAGCAGAAAATTATTTATTGTCTACAACCTATAATCACCTGCACCCCACCAGCAATAACATTCTCAAAAATCTCTTTTCCTATGTAAGGAGAACTAAACCCTTACACATCATAATAGAACAAACAGTGCTAGCGAATTATCATATATCATTTTCCGAGAATATAACAACACCAAAATTCTAATAGACTCAGCTTCATCAAAATCTTTTATAAATCCAGTAATTGCACAAAAATATTTTCCGAATTCATTAAAAAACAACCCATTTATAGTTTCAACAGTTTTTCAAAAATCAGCACATAAATTTAGTACAACTATATCGGCATCATATATTATTCTTTTTATTTAAATTTTATAATACTTTCGATTTTTAGGATTAGATAATTTGAAAGTTTTGCAGGCAAATCTAGACTTTAAAAATGGTAATGTAATAACTCCCTATACTAAAATAAAACTCTTGAGCACTTTGTCAGAACCAATCCCTGTAGAAAAATGTAATAGGAAAGAAATTCAACAGTTTGATTTTAATAGTTTTAATGATGTTGAACGAATAAAACTAGAAGAGTATCACTATAATTAATCCTTATAATTTCTGATAGTGCTGTCTTTGTCGTCGAAAAGCTGCAAAAAATGACCGCTATCTATGTGACTTAACTTAAAGCTGCACCCTCGGTGCAGCCGCAGGTCTGTCTATATAGAAATTTTTTTTTGCTGCATACCAACGGGTACTTTTCAAGGGGATTTCATACGGTCTTACTATTTTATTAATTAATTTAATTACATCTACACAGTTAATTTTGTGTGCGACGCAGAGGCAGATATCAACTATTTCTTGGGCTATTCACAAATGATCACATCCATCCATCTGACGGCTTTCATGACACTGTCACTTTAGGTTATGATCACTTTTTCAGTAAAATTACTTTAAATACACAATGACAACTTCTAAATTTACTACAACTATATGGAATAACCATTCTATAACACTACAATATACAACATGTTGATAGAAATTGATCTTAAACATGAAAATAATGCCGAAAACTTTTAGACTATTAATGTAAACAAAGAAAATAATAAACTATTTGACACAAGCAATTTGTCTGTCGTGTTAGAAAAAACATCTTACCAAAACCAAATTATGACGTGAAACTAGACGTGTCAACTATATTGGAATTTGTCGATTTTTATTTGAAAACCATTTTCATGACTACATCCTTAGAAAAACATATGGGACAAGCAATTTCGTATGTTTTTAGTCACAATCGTATCAAAAAATAACGTACCCATTCGTAATTTCTATTGAAAAATTATTAATCTTTCAAATGTCATATAAACTGTGACAGCTACCGCACACAAAAAAAAATACGATATCAATAAATAATTGTTTGTATTGGAAGCACCTAGGTGACAAACCTTATATGAAAATTTCCAGTCAAAACTGATGCTTACTTATCTAAAAAATAATGCAAATACACTGAACTCCACCACCAAAGAAGTAGAGGTTTTCCATAGTGTCAAATTATATAATCGGTAATAATAATTAACATGTACTATACTGTCTATAGTAAAACAACGTAAATACAATAATTTCCAAAAATGTGCAAAAATATTACTGTAAAAGACAGAATGGAAATTGAAAAAGAATATATACCGGAAGATAAGTGTACAATCATATAAAATAGGGTTATCACCGTACACTTTGATGAAATTATTTGTTGTGTAACGAAGTTACTTTTTTTTTTTAATTGTATCCACCCTGTATAGTATCCGTATTATATTTTCCTTTCAATATGTTGACGCAATTCCGTCCACCTGGTATTATACCCCACCGCTTCAACCGTGCATCGACCGACAGCGACGTGGTTTGTGCTTAGCGTGAACATGATGCGCGCTGGCCTCGTGGTACGGAGAGAGAGAAGCCGGCCAGTGGGGACAGCGCCGTGGTGTATAAATACCAGATCACCACACAGAAACAGTCAGTCGACGACCGGCAGCGACCAGCAGCAACAGCAAGGCGCAGTAGAAGTGGTGAAGTGGTGAGAGCAGTACAGAGAGGAGTGAACCGTACCGTACAAGTTGTAAGTATTTGATATTAAATGTATTTCCTACAAGGTTAGGTCAGTAGATGTTGCGTATGCGACCGCTGAAAGTTAGGCAGGTAACCGGTACATTGGTGCGTATGCGCCGGCCGTTTTATTAAGGTTAGGTCAGTAGATGTTGCGTATGCGACCGCTGAAAGTTAGGCAGGTAACCGGTACATTGGTGCGTATGCGCCGGCCGTTTTATTAAGGTTAGGTCAGTAGATGTTGCGTATGCGACCGCTGAAAGTTAGGCAGGTAACCGGTACATTGGTGCGTATGCGCCGGCCGTTTTATTAAGGTTAGGTCAGTAGATGTTGCGTATGCGACCGCTGAAAATTAGGCAGGTAACCGGTACATTGGTGCGTATGCGCCGGCCGTTTTATTAAAGTTAGGTCAGTAGATGTTGCGTAAGCGACCGCTGAAACATTAGGCAGGTACCCGGTACATTGGTGCGTATGCGCCGGCCGTTTTATTAAGGTTAGGTCAGTAGATGTTGCGTATGCGACCGCTGAAACATTAGGCAGGTAACCGGTACATTGGTGCGTATGCGCCGGCCGTTTTATTAAGGTTCTATTAGAATATAGAAGACAGAATTATTTTCTTTAGTTTTAGTTTACCCTTAGTTAGTTCTGAATAGATCCGATAGGCTTAACAAACCCTTTATTGTTTCCTATTGTACTAGTGTACATATTGATTTAGATCCGCTTGTTGACATGTACATATATGCCGTGTTGTTAAATGTAAGTATATTTTTATTATGAAATAAAATATAAAAACCAGTTGAGTTGTTTTATTTAATTACTAAAAACTGACCGTAAGTAAATTACCCAACCTTTTGCCGACGAAGCCCCTTTCAGCCTTACTGGATATTCTCGTGGAAGTTGATGACAAACGTGTTCCCTGGTTCAACCGATCTCCACTGCCGCTATCCTGGTAACCGTGTGCGACCATCACGATAAACTGGCTGGCGCCCGAGGTAAACCGACGTAAAGTTGTTCATTAAAGGTTGTTGGTTGGTTAGCGCACGAGCAAAACGCGTAATTCGTCAACCAACTAAGAAATCGCGTCACAGTTGACATGCCGCACCGACTTAACTAACCATTATTTGTAGGAAAAACTTATTTTTTTTTGCAACCCTCAATGACTTTTTTCATAGATAAAACTACCACAAAACGACTGGGAAATCCCAAAGGGATTTCTTGTAATTTCAATAAACTTATACATTAAAAAGTTAATCGGTGAATACCCACCCTCGAAACTACTCAAATTTAGTTTAACATAGGTATGACATTCTGTTGACTTTCACGGATATGTTACTTCTTCTTCTTGGTTAGCTCGTCGACCCCACCCCTTTCCAGACTATGTTCCCTTTTACTACTAAACATCACCTATGTCCCAACCTCTAGAAGATCTTTAGACAACAATTCCTCATTCTCTAGTTTTCCTATGATTGACATATTACCTTTATAATAAACAGAATATAATGTTCAACAAATGACAAACTCCGAAATTGTTAGTAGATCAAAGACAGCAATTGTCTGAGCTTCAGAATGAAAACAACGTAAATACAATAATTTCCAAAAATGCGCAAAAATATTACTGTAAAAGACAGAATGGAAATTGAAAAAGAATATATACCGGAAGGTAAGTGTACAATCATATAAAATAGGGTTATCACCGTACACTTTGATGAAATTATTTGTTGACATGCCGCAACGACTTAACTTATCATTATTTGTAGGAAAAACTCAAAATACGATACCAAGACAAAGAGGATACAGAAAATAAATTACATGGGTCATTTTCCACAGTAGTTTCACAACATATCTGCAAACATAGGGGTCAGAAAAGGAGAGGTTTTAGTTCATGTGTTACGAGTTACGAATAAAACTATGAATCTTTCACCTACATGGTAGGTAACATATTTACAACATATTATCACAATTAAATCTTACCATATCCACCTTTTCAGCATACGAAGGCACTCTTAAAACTACCAGATATACGTCTGAATCCCTAACCACCACTGAAAAGCATCTATACTCAATAAAAACTTTCCAAGAACCATAACAAGAATTTAATACCTATCGACTTTAAACAATTCTTACTCAATGGACATTAGATTTATTCCAATAACAATATCTAAGTGTTTTATTTCTTACTTTAGAGCAAACTTGAATTCATTTTTCAAGTTATACCTACTATACCGAGGAAAAGCTATCTAATTAAAATTTCTAGTATGAGGGCAACATCGGTAGGTAGGTACATTATTATTATTACCTATTATTATTATTTAGATTTGCTTGAAACTAAACTAAAGGTTACTTCAGGTGAACCTATTGGTTGTAGGTACTTTTACATATTACTAGGTGCCGAATACCTACTTATGTCTGTTTTTGTTCAAAAAGTAATTACAGATATCCTAGATGTATCAAAAACATTCAATGAAACAAAAAAGGTACGTAATTTTGTATAAGTTTAACTAAGTAAGTCTAGCAACTATGTATTCATATCAATAGTAAGTAGTTATCTACACTAAAATAAAGTTGCTATACTTATTGCTTCGATACAAAACTACCTTATCTATTCATAGTAAGTATCTCCAATAATTTTATTTAAATACACGTACGTAAATACAATAAATCAATAGATTGATAGAAATTAATCTTAAACATGAAAATAATGGCTCGACTATCAATGTAAACATTAAATATTTTGACAAAAGGAACTGGGAACTGTCAAGCAAACTATAAGAAAAATAAGTGACACCAACGTTAGAAAAATATTATCAAATTATGACAAACCAACGAACCATAATAGACAGATATGGTAGTCCAAAAAAATAACGTCCGCCGCGATTAACGTTAATTTAACACCAACGATTTTCAAATAGAGAGATATGGTAGTTCTAAAAAATAACGTCACCTATGATGATAATCATATTATAGGCAGCCATTTTTAGGCTAGCAGATTTAAAATACCTATCTAATATATTTATATAGGTATTTAGTATAAAATTTTATAAGGTTATTGAATTTGACAAGTGGATTTATTATTTAAATTAAGTATTTATCAGATTATAACAACATTAATTAATAAGCAGCATGTACAGGGTGATGCAAAAAAAAAACATTAATTAGCCGACATTTAACAAATTCTCCAGATTGCAATCAAATAAATTTTAAACGTTTAGAAATTTTTAGCATACACTTTAAATTTACATACGGGGTGAGTCAAAAATGTATTTGTTTATTTTTTTAAGGACAGAAAAGTAATATTTTCAGTATTTTTTTGATTTTTTTAGATTGCAATTCAATAATTTTTAGAGGTGAAACTATAAGCTCGTAGAGGTTATATACGAGGTAACTCAAATATGTTTGTATTTATGTCTCAAGACTTTTAGACACGGCAGGACCTGATAAATAGATTTTTTTTTATTTTTTTTAGTTTGTTATAATGGTCTCATACATTTTTAGCATAAGCACTTTAAATTTATATACGCGGTGAGTCAAAAATTTATTTATTTATTTTGTTAACGACAAAAAAGTAATATTTTCAGTAATTTTTTGATTTCAATTCAAGATTTCTTTAAAAGTTAAACTATAAACTCCTAGAGGTGATCTACGGGGTAACTCAAAAATGTTTCTATTTATTTTCAATATTTTTAGTTTTTTAATTTTTTTCTTTAATTTTTTTTACAACCCGCAATGACTTTTTTCATAGATAAAACTACCACAAAACGACTGGGAAATCCCAAAGGGATTTCTTGTATAATTTATAAAAAAGGAAAATTTAACACTAATGCAGATGCTCTTTCTCGTATCGAATTCCACACTAAAGATACAGACTTAGTTTCTGACGAAATTGAAAAACGTATTAGAATATTATCTAATGAAATTGTTCGACAACGAGACCCAATAATTAACGACATTTTTGGAAACAAAAATAAATGAATGATGACATTGATAACGTATCTATGCAAGTACAGCCGGATGACGAATCTATAAACGAAACTAACATACATGACGACAACGAAATACAAGAAAATGACAGTGACAACCATACAGTTCACTCTAATGCTGACCAACACCCTGCACTAGGAATGTCAATCACTGAGAGTTCTCTAAACTGTGGACAGAATCAAATAGTAATATCATCTGTATTAGATACACCAGCAAAGCCTAAACTTAAACTTCTATTCCAAAAGAAAAAACATATTCTAGCCCAAATATCAGAACAGAATTTTGAACAAGATGTCGGAAAATTTATTAAAGATTATATCTCACCTCATATTCAATATTACACATTGAAAACCCAGATATTTATGAACCATTCTCTGACATTCTCTAAAAATATTTTAGATGGCCCTCAATAAAACTAAAACGTTGCACTAAATAACGTTAATTGATGTAAGCAATAAAAATGATATGGAAGACTTAATAAAAAATTATCATGAAGGAAAATCGAATTATCGTGGTATCGATGAGACGTATAGTATATAGACTAATAAATATTATTGGGCAAATTTAAAATATTCAATTCAAACTATTAGCAATCAATGTGAAATCTGCCACCAAAGTAAATATGAACGTCACCCTGTAAAAATAAAAATGAATATACCTCCTACAGCAGCTACCTTTCGAAATAATTCACATGGACGTGTTTTCATTTTAAAAATTAAAATTTTTAACTATGATACATAGCTTTTCAAAATATGCGCAATTTTATTATTTAAATTCTATAAATGGTACTGAAATAGCTGATAATTTAATACAGTTTTTCTCGCATTATAGTATTCCAAAGCAAATAATAACAGACACCGGTACCGAGTTTAACAACTCTCTCATCATAGAACTCGCAATACATAAGATAAAAATACATGCCTATACAAATAATTTTGAATACTATCATTTATATCCTATTCCTGTTTTGGGTAAAAGTCAGTTTAAGGTGTTAATACCGCGGAATAAATATTTAATAAAAAACGAATTTTACTACACATTTATGAGCGAACCTCGGTTGAGCGTTTCGTATATGTCCAAAAACCGATCTTCAAGAAATTGGCAACAATAACTCTTGCGAGCTACAGTTAATGAATGCACATAACACCTCCAATTGTAAGATAATCACCGTGACAATATCAAAGCCGACGCCAAAGTGAAATTACTTTGCGAAAATCAGGAAGAAATAAGAAGCTTTCCAGCCGGATCCTATTTTTAAGGTACCTTATAGATGTCAAATTTCTACTAAAAAGGAAACCATCAACAACTACAAACGAACAGTAAATTCAGCTCAACCAGTGTTACTTCCGGATATCGATGTGTCTATCAAAACAATAGATACTCCCGAAATAAACGTTCATCTTGAGAATCACAACCTAGATGATCTTAGTTTGATTAAACGTGAAATAATTCCAAATGTGCCAAACATTAAATTTAAACAAATCTCACATTATCCGTGTTATTGGACAATAATCATTTACATCATATTGATTGGTGTCATCTCATACTTAGTATATAAGAAGTTCTACATGTGTTGCTCCAAGAAGACGACCAACGCCGAAGAAACAATCGTTCGATTGCCGCGTTAACCCTCAGAATCGAATCTTCAGGGGGAGGAGTTATATCAGCAGTTTAACCCTATATAATATAAAATGCAGACGTGTCAAGTTATCTATTAATTCTTAGATTTAGTGTAATTTTGCTTATTTCGTTCATGTTGTCTAGATTTTCTCTAAAAATGCTTATGCCGGATTTAGAGACTTTTGAAACCGGACGCCTCATTTATATAATAAACGCGTTTATTGAAAAGTTCCTGCAGTACTGATTCCAACTTTATCTAAACTAATATCACTATATCTGTATTGTACGAATGGTTTATGCTACAGAATTATACAACGATATTAGATCCGTGCAAGGTACATAATAAATCCATGCAGTTAGTTAATAAAGGTAACCAGTTCAAATAATCGTTAAAAAAATAAAGTTTTATTTATACAGGTATATTATGTTTCATTATTTTAAGATGTAAGTTACAAATATGAACAAAATATTAAAATAGCTCAATAAATATGGAACAACATTATTTTTTGAACGATATGAATCAGGCATTTGATTATACTGAATCTTAAAAATTAATTGAGTCTATAATAATTAAGTATTGCAATTTTTAGGTAATCAAATTGCAACACAAATTTCTTTAAATAATTATCTAATTCCTCCCACGGGGAAAGTTAAAGAAGAAAATAAGTGGTGGAAATTCTCTGCTCTTGAGAGTAAGTAGTATGGACATAATATATTAACATCACGTGGAGCGAATAAGAATTAAATGAGGCTTTTTCTTGAAAGTTTCATAAGTAAAAAATGTTTCAGACTTCTTGATAAAGACTTAATGTTAAAATACTTACATGTTAATTAAAAAGTAGCTTCATAGCTAAACTTCGCCTTTTGATTGAGAACAAGTTCATTGAGATATTTTAAATCTCAGTGCAGAAGATCTTTCCTTTTATGTATCATCTAAAGTTTGTACACACTGCTCAATCAATAAAGACTATTATTATTATTATGTTAGGTATATTCCGAAAATAAAAAAATATTTTATACAATTTTTAAGTAAGCTTTCGATTAATTTAATTCGCATCAGCCGGCTTTTATATTTACTCGTATTTTAAATTTTCTAAAATTAAAAATTAAGAAAAAAATGTTAACAGGTATTAATTAATATTTTTTGATCATTTTCGGATCCGGGCGGCATCAAGTTTGCAAAGACCAATAAAATTACAGAAAGTTTTGAAAAAAAGAGGACATTGCAACCATAGGGTTAGTTGTTGTTTCATCTATTACCCACATAAAATCCAGTTATGTAATCCTGGATAATCTGAAATTTCAATTTGAGACACCATTAAGGGCATTTGATACACTTTTTAAAATATTCCATGTCTTAGGGGCGGAATACCCGCTTCAGAGTAAGCATATCTATACAATAATAATAATAGTTTATTCGCAATCAAATTAAAATTACAAAAACATTATTCTTAATACTAAATTTAATGATATAAATGACTACGAAAAGGGTCAGAAGGCAGCGGTGCTGATATTAAATTCTGACCCATACCTAATCTAAACTAAAGTTGTTTTTCTTTTTCCTCTCTCTCTTCCCATTCTGCCATAACAAAAGATAAAAAATAAAAAAATACTCCTATTGAGTGAACATCATTCGAAAACACTTCCCTATATACCCCTAACGTGATATTCCATACAATTTGCTGATTTATAATTTATAATGTGAGGTCATTATCATACATTTTTCATAATGTCATACATTTATAGAAATATAGAAATAAACTAAAAAACACATTTAGAAAATAACGAAGATGATAATATAACAAATGCTTACATATTTTGTAACAGAAGGCTCCGATAGGTGTTCCTAAAACGCGCAGAACTGAGTTCCTTCAGACGTGCTGGTAGATTATTGTATACAACATAAATATTAAAAGAAAATGATCTAAGAAATAGAGCACTTTTATGAGGCGGGGGGGACAGAAGACCTTTAAAACGAAGATTAAGTGTATGCACATCTGATCTGAAACCAATTTTATTGTATAGGTACGGTGGATTTTTAAACATAATAATAGAATGAAATAAACATGCAGAATGAAGTCTCCTTCGATTCCCCATGTCCAACCACCGGCAAGTTTTGAGTTTATGTGAAACGTGCTCATACTTACGGATGCCATAGATATATCTCAAGCAGCACTTCTGTATCCGTTGTATCCGGTCCTTGTCATACTTGGTCAAACATGGTCCATACACTACATCGCAATAATTGAAAAAGCTTAAAACCAGCGCCTCAGTAAGCTTGATTTTTAAATATACCGGTAATGTGTGTCGGTGAGGATATAAGAGTTTTAGATTGGCATAGGCTTTATTCAGATTAGCAGAAATATGCTGACTAAATCTTAAGTTAGTATCTATTTCCAACCCTAAACTCTTTGCAGATTGTTTGGAAGGTATTACTTGATTGTCAATCTTCACTTTAAATAATTGCTTTGCAATGTCTTTATTCTTCCCAAAAAGTAACAATATTGATTTGGACGGATTGATAAGCATTTGGTGCTTTCTCGATGTTTCCACTAAGCTATATATATCCCTGTTAAATATTTCTAATGCCATATTTAGGTTATTGAAATCAAATGAATATTTTATTTGGCGATCATCGGCGTATTCATAATTTTGACAATTTACCAAACACTTATATATATTGGATGTGTATATACAAAACATCAATGGAGCCAAAACTGAGCCTTGGGGAACCCCGGACATGATATTACCCCACTCTGATGTACCTCTGTCTGTCTCTACGTATTGAGATCTATTATTCAAGTAGCTTTTCATTAATGCGCGTGCAGAGTCTGAGAATCCTGAGTAGTTCAGGATAGAAAACAGAAGTTCGTGGTTGATCTTATCAAACGCCTTAGAATAGTCCAGCAACAATAGTGCCGTTGTTTTTCCCGAGTCTATATCACGAATTATGTCATCAACCAAATCTAGAAGGGCAGTCATGCAGCTGTATCCTCTTCTAAAACCTGACTGTTTGTAAGGTATAATATCATAATTACAAACAAAATTATAGATTTGCTTGTACATTATTTTTTCTAAAATCTTTGACATAGGTGACAAAAGAGAAATCGGTCGAAGGTCATTGAGATCCGTTATTTGTACTTTCTTAGGTAAAGGAAACACTTTCGAGATTTTCCAGCAATCCGGAAAAACTTTATCCAAAATACATGAATTGATTATGTTAGTAATGTAGGGAAGTATAAAAGGACAACACATTTGAATCATATTTATGTTAATTTTATCAGGCCCTACAGCATTGGATTTGATGCTATTAATATGGCTGCTAATTTCTGACTCATCAACGAGTGTAAATTCAAAATGATGTTGAAAATTAGGAAATTTATTGATATTATAAAAATTGGTTAGTTCGATATCGGCAGGCATATATTGGGATGATGTAAGAAAATGTTTATTTATAGTATTTGGGATGTTTAAGTGATTTGGTATTGTTCTGTTGATATTATTTTTTCTGTATATATTTAGAAACTGTAATTGTTTCCACAGATTCCTTTGATCGCATTTGTTTGTTAATTGAAACTCTAAATAGGCTTTTTTTTCTCTACGAATAGCGTTTGTTAGTTCATTTTTCAAATCCTTGTAATAGTTCCAGTGCCCTGGTAATTTTGAGCGTTTAAATTTAAGAAAGGCCCTATCTTTTAAATTGATCAACTTCTTTATTGTTTCAGTAAACCAAGGGTTGAATTTTTTCCTTGTGGTAATTTCTTTAATGGGAGCTATGGTATCGAAGATACCTAAAATTAATTTATTAAACTCTATAACCTTCTCATTTACATTTTGAATATGTAGTATATTGTTAAATGGGGTAAAGAGGAGCAAATTGCCTAGTAGCTGTTGATCTATATTATTGAGTTTACGAGTTTTAAATGTTATTGCTTCTCTTTTCATGTTTTCGAATGTAATATTACAAAACACCAGAAAATGATCAGATACAGAGGCTACATCCATAACACCACACAAGAACGCCCGCGTCTGTTTAGAAATTAGTATTATGTCAATTAAAGTAGCTGAGTTAAGAGTAACGCGAGTAGGAGTTTCTATTATTTGCTTTAAATTTAAGGCAGTTGTGACATTAATAAAATCTTGATTGTATTTGTTTTCAAAGTCTAACAAATCTAAATTTATGTCACCACCACATATTAGTTCTTCAGTTGAGATTACGTACTGAGATACAAAACCTTCAAAAACTTCTAAAAAATCAACAAATGAACTTGACGGAGGACAATAGATAACTCCGATGGTATACAACGTCTTATTTAATTTAAATTTTAGCCATATGTGCTCTATTATGCCAGAAGAGAACTTACCTATTATTACGTAATCAATGTCAGACTTGATATAAAAACCCACTCCGCCTCCGCGTGTACCTCTATCTGATCTAACAAAATTATACCCATCTATCTTTATCACTTCATCTGGTATTTTATCAGTCAGCCACGTCTCGGAAACTCCAACAAAATCATAATTATTGACAGTTACATTTTCTCTAAAATCAGGAAAGCTATTTAGCAGTGACCTCACATTCCAGAAAGCGAATCTTAACAATTTATTTTTCATGGTTAAGCAGCAAGTATATATTGATTCATTGTACTACAAAAATGTTATAACGGAGCAAATATATAAGGAAAGTAAAAATTTTAAAAAAATATATACATGTATATGTATAATCCAATGTAACAATCCGATGCTCACCCTAAAAAAATGCAGCTATATAAATGAACAGAAAATAGAATCCAAAAGTTGGTTAATTATAAGAGAAATAAAAAATACAATATAATATCAATATATCACAACAATGTATAGAATAGGAGAGAATACAATTATATCTATTCCGCAAAAAAATGAGAGAAAAAAAATATATATATTTTCTTTTTGAGTTGAAAGCGTGGAAAAGCCCGTATTTTATGTATCAGGATTTTCGCAAGTTTTTATGTGAATCTTTTCATTATTACATTTGGCGTAAATTTTATTGTTGACAGTCCAGACATTTTTATTTCCATATTTCTTCTTCGCTCTTTGAAAAGTTCAGAGTTTGATCTTGTTAATTCTTCAACGATACTCATCCTGGTTCCTTTTAAGTTTCTTCTGTTATAAAACACTTCGTTTCGCTGACCATTTCGAACAAATTGCACTAGGACTGGCCGTGGTTTGCTTTGATTTTTTTGCCTTTTTCCTATTCGATAGTATGAGTCGAGCTGACAATTCCGAACCAATAGTTTATCAGCGAAAGTTTCGTTTAAAACATCTCCAAGATTTTCCTCATCACTCTCAGGAATTCCATATATTCTTAGCTTGTTTCGAACTGTACAATATTCAAAACGCTCTAATTTTGATGTTAACTCTACATTTTCGGCTTCCAAATAATTTACTTGAGTTTCTAATTCAGTGAGTTGTTGGGACAACTTTTCTAGACGGTCAGAAATAGCAGAAGCAATTTTATCTACCAGCGCGTTAACAAAAACTGTGTCTGATAAGCATTCCTTTATTAAATCTTTAATTTCAAATTTTTGATGTTTAGTGTACGGCATTTTGGTATAATACTATTTCACTGTATTTTTTGTATATGTGTTTATTTTTTGTTTAATTATTCTAGCACTTAAAATACCTGATTGTTAAATAATCGAATAGCTTTGAAATCGTACATAAACACTCGCGATTTACTGTAAATAATTAAATTGTTTCGGGAGCTATCCAACACACGTTCACTCACTATAGACCATCTAGACAATAATCCTAATACTCTCATAGAAAAAAGTGTTAATAATATTAATTTACCAGAGGACAAAATATATCCACATATATCCAATCCAACCTATACACTATATAAAAAGAAGAACTCCTAACACAGCTGTTGCTGTCTGACAGTTACACACTTAACCTTAAAATATGAACATTAACAATTTCAACATGTCACAAGAGATAAACTCTCTGACAATCAGAGAGGCACTCATGTGAGTAAACTTATAAGGGATTAAGTATAATATATATAGGCCTGCTGCACCTTACAGTAGGTTAGAATTATCTATTAAATAGTATACGATAATGTTTAATAGGTATGACAAGGGGGACAACATACAATTAACAGTAGTAGTTTCCCTACGGTCACTATGTCGTGGCCATCACGCTATCATGACGTCATGAAACGCTAACAATCTCACACGACAAGGTACTTCCTTTAAAGACACTTAAAACAACAAATATGTGTATAAAACAATTATAAACAAATAAGAATAAATAACGGGAAATACTGATGCGAATGTGTACAAAACTTATAAGTAACACCACGTATAAGTCTACATTTATGTAAATCAAAGTGAATGCATATCACTTATCTGCGAGCCCGGATATAGCGTGGGCTCAGTCCTATCCTATATGAGAATCAGGAACTTTCAGGTAGGTACCAATACCTCACACAGCCAGTCTATCATACCATTTAATATCTAATCCACTTATGTGGGGCACAAACTCTACATTCTACCACTATTGCTCAAAGCTACTACAGTTGCACCAAAACCGTAGCAGACCGTAAACCGGTACTTTACGCACAAAGCAGTTGTAGCCACAAAGCAAGAGAAAGAAAAAAGGCCTAAAAGCAGATATAAAGGATCCTATATAGCACAAGAGTTATACTGAAAGCGTCTACGATGTTCTATAATTATGACCTACCTTAGATGTTGGATGGCCTTATGTGAATTCTGGGAATACCAACACTTAATCGCAACGAGAAGTTACCAAACATAAAACCATATATCAAATATGTGTGGAGCACGATAAATACCCAATTTTGTAACTAAAGTGCCTCCACAATTACTGGTTTCACAAAATTCCTCGCTACTGTTTGGATCCACACCCGAAAATTGTAATGGAGAATGATCCTGTCAGAAGGTTGGGTTTAACCGCGAAATGAGACAGTATTGATACAGCCTCCTGTCGAATTCAGCGACATGACAGCCGATCAGCAAAGGCAAAACAATAACAATTTTTCTTAAAATCGTTTGTGGCCTTCTTCCGCATTCAGAAATGAGGTCTATATACGATTTAAGTCATGGTTTTTGCTTAAATTTCAACACCCGATGCATCTTCTTCAGAACTAAACCGTGTTTTAACGCCGGTTTGAGTGCGCATAATGTATCACATATTTCTTTTTATTATACAGAGTTGCCATCATTTTAGTTTGTTCCGAAGCACGATTGGGTGGCTCCATTGTCCGAGGGTTAATATGCAGCGGACAGATTGGTAGATCCTTATGCTTTTCGTGAAGATGCCGAGGATATTCCAAGTTCACGTCTAGGATATATCCCAAATCGTTATCATCAGACACCTCCGTTACATCAATATTCGGAGCAACCCATTCGAAGCCCCCATATGGGAGGTACTGAGACATTGCCCAGCCATACTATGGAAATTATTGGATCATAATAGATATAGAACCGATAGAAACACCACTGACCTGATTAATCACATCAAAATATGTGAGAAAGGAAAGAAAGTAATCCATTACAGACAGGAGTATCAAGTATTGCAGGAAAATAAAATATAGATCGATAGCTTGTCCATATGCATATGGCATGGGCAGCTAAAAAACCAGTGAACCAGACATGGAAAAAAAATCGGGTGTGTCACCACAAAACTTTCCCGACACGATATAATATAATCAAAAATATATGACCTGCGTAACGCAACAGAATTTTAATAATTATTATTAGTGTTAAAGTAATCCATTGCAGAGAGGAGTATCAAGTATAGTAGGAAAATAAAATCACGTCTACTCTACAAAAAGTTATATATATGTTCAAATCATAATCATAATGTCAAACATGTTTCGAGATTCATCTCATCGTCAGTGACAAAAACTCACAGAAGTCCTCATAAGAAGCTTAATTCAAACATCTATACATCAATTAGTGACACAATTTTTTGAAAGAAAACATTACATAACAAAAGTAACAATTAATTAAAATTTAGGCCATAAATTTTGAATTGCATTGAAGCAAAATTTCTTTTTATATATCATATTAAAATAATTATTAGAAGATTAAAGAACAAAAGCGAAATTAATTACTTGTCTACAACGTGGAAATTAGTTGACAAATGTACATATATTATAATTATTGTTGATATAGCTTGAGCATGGCGCTTCCCGTAGATGTTCGAGAGGCCCCCTCTTTCAATGAAAAGAAACATATCGATATCGGTTAGAAACTCCAGCTCTATACCATTATGCTTGAGCATCGCTTCCCAGATAAAGCCTGGCAGGGTGAAAGAATGAGCGGATCAATTTTATGGGATTCAAGACAACTCGCGCGGAATTTTTCAAATACGTCAGCCAGCAGCATGATATCAGTCTTCATGTAAAGATCAACATATTCACCCAAATTCTGGCAACCGAACTTTTCCAATACTTCCTGTGCACGCTGGTAAAAATGACGAGGGCAGGGATTGTTCTCTAAACGGTTAAAGAAAGCATCCTGAGGAGGCAGCGAAGGTTCTGAGAAACGCGCTGTAATGGCGCTTTACTTTCCTGAGGGACGGTTTCGGTCTTCTCGGGCGCCAGTCCTTTATTTTAAAGTGGAAAGGACAACACTGTATTGCTCCGGGCAGTATTACCATTCTTTCTTCTCTTCCGAACTAGATCGTGCAGAGCTTGTTATTAACGATGACTTGCATCGACTGATTGAATCAGCGTCTCAGCATCAACTAACGATCAACCCTGATAAGTGTTCTTTCCTTGTGTTCGGGAGGCACAGGGATAATATCGCGTCTGCCATCAGAGTTGTGGTTGGTGGCGGAGTTCTGAGACCGATTAAGTCTGCTAAAAACCTTGGGGTAACCCTAGTTTAGTTTAGTTTAGCGGCAGAATATCACCACCTCCTCATCGAACAGCCACTTTTCAGCGGTCATTTACTTATACGGTTTATGCGCTCTACAACGGAATTAGCGATTCGTTAAAAGAAATCCCTGTGTCCAGATTTAAGCAAGATTTTAAGAGGTATCTGCTATCGATGAACTGAGTTTCAGACTTGGTGAGTAGCTGATTTCGGATTTCATAATATATTCATTCTTTCAGTACAACATATATATTATTGTAAAAGGATGTGTTTGGCGACATCTAGTTTTTTCATATATATTATTGTTTTTTATGAAATTTTTGTGATTATTTTTTGATGTATTGCAATTATTATTATTATTGTGTTATGTTATGTTATTTTAGGATTGGAACTGTGATCTTTTTTAAATTGTTTTTCCAAATCCTTTTGTAGTGTTTTGTACTGCAATAAATTATTATTATTATTAAAAAAATATCATCTTTTAAGTGTACTGTTGTAAAAAACAATCCTTTAACACTAACTATAAGACCGTCATATAATCCTCCATTTTAAAATGGGGTGGATTAAGAAAATAATTTAACGTTTTTAAACTTAAGATAAATCGAAAGGTGCCATGTGGCTTAGGTCCAAGGAAAAATGAGGAAAGAAACTGATTCGACTGTGAAGTAGTTTCTGAGACAGTTCCAATTCGAATAAGTTTTTTAATAGTTTCCTTAACATGACTTCAATTGATTTGGTTAAAGTAGATAGCAGGTTTCTGCAGCTGTACTGGTTTCTTGATAAAAGGTATTTTGTACCCAGAAAGCCATGCCAAAATAGTATATTCTGTAACAAGAGGAATGTGGCATATTCTGAACGAGTGGAAATTTGTCACCTGAGCCGAGAGGCGAGGGTGACGGTCCACGAGTTCAGAATAGCTGATTCCTCACGTGTTACAGACTATACTTTTTCTACGACTGCAACTGAATTCCCTAATCTCAGGCGGGGTACAAATTAGCTCGTCTTCGCTAGACATTGTATTGAAAAAGTTCTATATCAATTTATATATTATTATTATTATTATTATTATGAATGGTTAGGCGGCACTGCCGTTAAAACCGTTACGTTCATTAAAAACAATTGTCCGTATTATTTGTTTAAAGCATCGTACTTGTTTTTAAAAGAGTTCTTTGACACTGCACAAACACATTCACTAGGAAGTGAGTTCCACATTCTTACTATCCTATTAGTTAAAAAGTAACGACGACACAATTTACGAAATCGTTCAGGACATAGTTTAAAATCATGACCACGAAGTCTCAAATTCGTACTGCGAACAAAAATGGACAGAGGTACACTGTAATCCCCGTGCAAAATCTTATAAGTTTCTATTAGGTCCCCACGAACTCTACGATCCCGCAGCGTAGATAGGTGCAACCTATCCAATCTCTCCTCGTACTCCATTTCACGGATTGCTGGACAGAGTTTAGTAATCCTCCTTTGAGTTTGCTCAAGAGCATGAATGTCCCTCGCGAAATATGGATTCCACACCGTGGACGCATATTCCAGATTCGGACGCACATAAGTTTTATATAGTTTTTCAAAAAGTTCTATGGATGGGTTTTTAAAAGCTTTACACATCATGTACGACACAGCATTAGTCTTCTTAATTATTTTTGCGATATGATTCGCCCACTTTAAGTCCTTGCTCACTAAAACACCTAGGTCTTCCTGTGTCTCTACCGCCCTTAGTGCGACACCACCAACACTATACTGACGTTCAGGATTGTTCGATCCAATATGCAACACAGAACATTTGCCAGCGTTTAGCTGTAGCAGCCAAGATCCTGCCCATTCTTCCACAATATACAGATCATTTTTTAATAAATTATGAGAACTCAACGGATTGTTAAATATTTTGATGTCATCTGCAAACAGAACCGACTTAGACTCCAGATAGGTAGGCAGATCCGAAATAAAAATGTTAAATAACAAAGGTCCCAACACAGATCCCTGAGGCACTCCACTGCTCACCGTATATTCATTTGAGAGTTCTCCCTCAACTCTAACTCTGCAAGATCTACCCGACAAGAAATCCCCGATCCAGTGAAGCAGATTGCCCCGAATGCCGCAATGATCAAGTTTATGCATGAGCCTTCCATGAGGTAGTCTGTCAAAGGCTTTACAGAAATCCAAGTACACAACATCAATCGGCTCTCGTCTATCTAAAGCTAGGGACCATGAGTTGACGCAGCTCAGTAAGTTAGATGTCGTCGATCTGCCAGGAAGAAATCCGTGCATATTGTCCGAGAATCTCCTCGTTCTTATAAGAAATTCTGTCATTTCCTGCGCTATTAATTTCTCCATTATTTTGCAAGGAATGGATGTTAAACTTACTTGCCGATAATTACTTGGAATTAATTTATTTCCCTTCTTGAATATAGGAATAACGAGAGAATTCTTCCATGAAGACGGAACTTGTCCCTCCAAAATCGAGCTCTTCAAAACAGCAGAGACTAGAGGAACGATGGTTGTAGCGTTTTTCAAAAACAGAGAATGTACTCCATCAGGGCCTGGTGAGCAGTCTTTCTTTAAGCTGACTATAGTCTCCAGAACTTTTTCTTCTGTTATATCAATTGAAGTCAAAGAATTGTCGTTACGAGGGAACCCGCGAATACACGGCAGGTCCGATGTGTCTTCTACTACATAACTCTTCTGAAATTCTTCAGCAAAAATGGTTGCAACAGTTTTTGGGTCCGAAACAAGCATTCCGTCCTGATCTCTGAGCATTGGGGTGCTGACCTTTGAACTAAGAGTATTCCTTATATATTTGTAAAAATACTTTTGGGATTTGCTCTCGACGAGATGATTCTCATACCGCTCCTTAGCAGACCTGATTTGGTTAGACACTTGATTACAATTATCTCTATATATTGCATAATCATGATCTGACCTAGATTGTCTATATATGTGCCAGAGTTTTCGTTTTCGATTGATCCGTTTCCTTAAAATATTAGTAATCCATGGTTTGGTCTTCGAAAACTCTGCCGTAACTTCGGGAACGAAGTTATTAGTACAATAATTTATTGTTGACATGAGTGAGTTCCACAAACCCTCAGTGCCACCTCCCTGTGATAGGTTAACCGATTGTAGATAAGAGTTTATTGCAGTATAATCAGCTCGAACGAAGTTTCTTTTCTTTACCGATTTATGGTCGACTCTGCCACAGATTATTTGTGATGTTGCAATAATGACTATATGGTCGCTTAATCCAACTGGAGGCTCATATGCAATCTCTGAAATTAAATTAGGGTCAGAGGTAAACACGAGATCAAGTATTGATGGCGCATTATTCTGTCGGTATCTAGTAGGCTGATTGACATGCTGCACTAAGTTAGTAGAAAGGTAAGTATTAATAAAAGCATCACATTGAGAGCCGCCCTCTGTGGGTCCAGGATCCGGCCACATTATGGCCGGAAAATTGAAATCCCCAAAAATATGCAAATTCTCCAAAGAGCCGGATGCTGCTGTCAAAGCTGCAAGCAAACGTTCGTCGTCGTCTCGATTTGTTCTTGGTGGCCTGTAAATACAGGCAACATTAAATGTATAATCCAAAATGGAAACTTCAAGCCAAGTTGAATCGATCCTTCTTAACTCGAACAATTCGACGACTTTCATACTTGTTTTTGTCCCAAGTAACTCTTTGATCACATAAATGCATGTTCCGCCTCCCCTTCCTTCTAACCGATCATTGCGTATCAAGGTATAGTTTTCTATATGTACTAACGAGTCGGAAATATCTCTGTGAAGCCATGTCTCAGAAACCAGTATTAGGACAGGATTATGTTTATAAACCACTGTTACAAATTCACTGAATTTAGCTGTCAAAGACGCAAGATTAGTGTATAAGAATTTTAGTTCATTAAAAATGTTATGATGCTTAATACTGACGTCATGCCTGCAGCTTGACTGATCCAAAATTAAAAATTTTTTGACGAATCGTAGTTGATGTACCCTCGCTGCCTCTCCAACCTGTTTTTATATACGGGGCAGTTAAAGTCTTTCGCTGAATGCTGACGATTCTGCAAATTAAGCTTCCTGCAATTGGGACAGTCGTAAGAATCACTACTACAGGTCTTTGCGCTGTGCTTCCCTCCACATTTAGAACAACATTCATCCTCTTGGCAATATTTCGCAACGTGCCCGAATTTGCAGCATCTAAAACAGAGTGCAACTGATGTGTATTCTTGAACGTATATTTTCGTCAAATCAAAGCTAAGCTTTTCATTCCGCATTATCCATTTAAATACCTCCGGACTAGTTTGAAAAATCCAGTTTTCCTTCCATTTATTGCGACATTCCCTTTTAGTTATATAAGAAATCATAGATTTGACATCCGGCCCGAATATGTCTACGATTTCAGGATTTTCCAAAATCAATTCATCTACAAAAGTGTCAGGGGAATGTCCCTTCAAAATTCCCGAAAACAGTATCATTGGATTTGATGGTGCAAGATTCTTAATAGTAAAGTCTGACTTACTTGATAAACAATTATTAAGTTTGTTCTGCTGAACTGTATCTTCACATTCCACCACAATACCACCATTTTGAAGCTGCCGAATGTTCCTGAACGTTCCACCAATTTTTTCCTTGCTAACTAAATGTTTAATTTCTTCAATAACCTTTTTTGAATCTTTTTCATTATTTAACCTAACGATTGAGTCAAATCTATTTTTGGAAGGCGGCGTAGTCCATGAAGGCCCCGGTACAGCCTGAGATGCCTGGGGTTTCGACGTTCTGCCTACTATTTCGCTGTATGTTTTTATTGGAACTTGTGCAGAAGATGACTGTTCGGCTGTTCTTTGGATAGGATTTTGCGCAACATCCGTGTACTTGTTCACCGATAATAGTTTGTTTTGCTCTAGTAGTTTTAAGTTATTGACTTCCAGTTGACCAAGTTTGTAAATCAACTTAGTAATATTACTTTGGAGACCAAAGAGAACATCTTTCACAATAATCTGATCCTCCAAAGAAAACTCCGGCTCTAATCCGTTTCTCTTAGACGTGAGAGAATATAAGTTTTCTATATCTCGTACAATGATGTCGCACGTTGTATTTTCTACAGTCGTGTTTTGTTCGTCCTGGTGAATTTCAATACTTATGGTTTCAATAACCTTCTCATTCACTTCGACCTCAGCACTGGATTGTCCACCATCTACGTCTTGGTCGTCAGAACAAATTCCATCATTCACGCATTGCTTTCTGATTTTACATACTTCCAAAGCACTAGGACTCGAATTAGACCTGTTCCTCTTTTTAGACACCGTACTGTGATCTGCAGCTATATCGCGGTTCGTGAGTTCACTAAACGATGGCGGCGTACGCTCAATTAATTTCTTAGGTTTAAAAATGTTTAATTCCTCGTTATTTGAATCCTCCTGTATATTTAACGATTTCTGACTAGTGCTACCTATTGGTGTACCTATAGCTTTTCGGTCTGTGCTTAGATTCGGCTTATCAATTGTTGATAATTTTTTGCTAGCACTATTTATATTTTTCTGTGAACCATCTACCAGTACCACGCTACATAATGATGGCTTTTTGGCACTTGTTTTTATAATCCTTGTTTCTGTATTTATATCACTTAAATCACCAATACTTTTATCACCCATTATGCAAAAACGCGACAAATAAAGACGCTCAAATACCACTAATATACGTAAATATTGCTACTCAACTTAAACCGCACGTATTCGCGTTGAATTGTCCCTACTACTCTATACTATACTATATAGGTAGGTACTTTTAAAACTTCAAAACCAAGATAATATAATTAATAACTTACCTCAATGTGTATAAGTAGATATCTGATAAATAATATAAATAATTACACATAAGAGACTTTCAAATAATGACATATATATCAAAAAAATTCCACAATTTGTCCTTCTGTCAAAACTTAAATGTAAACACTTAAAAAAAATTCAATAAGATGTTATATTGAAAAGTGAAACAGTTGTTATATAGATTTTAAATATATCTGACCCATTTCTCTCTATACGAATAATTATTAATTACGCTAAAACACCGCTGTGTAATTATAAATTCCGCTAAAGTTATAGGCAACCCTTAATACGTCATTCTGTAACACTATTACGGAATATTCAATATTCTGTAACAGTTATTGATATCAGAATACCTATATTCTAAAACAGTCGTCGAAAAAGAATTTTTCGTAACTGTTGACCATTAGTCTAAATAATGAAATAGACGTCCAGCATATTTATTTACCTGATTTAACGACGATCTTGGCGCCTTTGAGGTGGATACTTCCGTCTTACTTCCTGTTCCTTTTTGTATCGAGCTCTTGCTGTGGATCTGCCCGATGCTAAAAAAGTATTTTTATTCATAGCCTGAGAATTATAATGCGTAGCCGAAGACGACGATCCAGCTATCCCTAGTGACTGCGTAGCCACATTTTGTGCTGATCTTGCAAAGTTAGGTGCCTTCTTTTTAAGTGAAGCTCCTAACACATCTCGTGTTGACGGGTCCAGAGATGGAATAATTAAATATCTTCTGTGACACTAAATTGAATGAAAATCATCTGCCATTAATTTCACAGGGTCTCCAGCTTTTTTTTAAATTCTGTTGCTGTGCGAGGTTGGACTTCGAGAATTCATATATATCAATAAATTGCACCGCCAAAACAGTTGGCAGCTAACTGATTTTGAATTTTTATTAAAAAAGCATCTTGCCTAAGGACAGCTGAGTTCAGGCAGACTTTAATTTCAGCCTTCAAATCTTGAGGATTCAATGCATTGCGGTCTTTTAACAAAGGATATGAATCAATAGCCAATTTTCGGGATTTGTTATCTAAACCATTTGTTAGAAACACAAACAACAAATTTTGAATATCAATATGGACAGTCCATTATTTGAATATTTTCCTTCAAGGACGGCCGATAAAGTATTCGCAATGTTTTGTTCTGCTGCTAGATTGGCAAGAGGGATATTCATTTCTTCGTCTTCTACAACTGTGATGTCATCATTCTGCAAGGATTCAGAATGATGAGAATCACCTAAAAACAAATAATGAAAATTCTCATATAATCTGGTCCTGTTTTATACTCTGATGATACATCCACAATGAGTTGCCCAGCAAAAAAACTGCCGTGTCCGCAAAAAAAAACAGGAAATCTACATGCTTTTTATTCAAGTCAAGCAACAAATGTAAGTGATAGCGCACAAATCCGTATGAATAGAAATAAATCACATAAATGTGAAATAAATGCAGTTCTGTGGGAAATAAGTGTTGTATAAACTCTACTGGCTATCGATCCAATAATATTTGTTCGAACTTTCTCTGTTCTTGATCATTAGTGATTACTGATCCTTCTATTGGGATCACTTTTATAACTATTGTTTTCATTTCTTTTTTGAACATGAAAACTTCGGCGTTCGTACCTTCCCCAATTTTTTTTCCATTTCGTAGAATACTGTCAGAATAGCATTCGCTAAATTTCAAAGGCTCTGTCAAATTACATTTCTGTAAAACTACAGCCCTCACGGACACTGCTCCAGTTGCAGTTGTTGAAGACCCAGATGGCACACTAATTGTGGGTTCATCTTTTAATTCAAATTTGTTTGATCTGCGCACAGATAATCTCCTACCCCTAGCGGGTTGTAGTGTACGTTCGTTAACCAGGAATCCACTCAACGTGATGAAATTTAAAATCCCATTCATAATCCTCCTGGGCATATCGGAGCATTTAAATTGGGGGCGCTTGATATTTGTTGCTGCTGCTTTGGCTTTGCCCTTTTTTGTTGGTGCCATATGGAATGTCTGAAACGTGGTCTATCTAACAAAAACAAAAAACAAGTATCCAGTTATAAAACTCGATAGCCAGTAGGACAATGTCTTAGTTAATGGTCTGTAAATATTATATAAACATCGTTTCTGTAACTCTGTCATCAGCATTCACTCGCTAACGAGTATGAATTTCTCCAACTCAGGAATTTCTGTTGTAAACCCTAACAGACCTATCGTCGAGCCGCAAATTTTGTCACAAAATTGAGACACCCAATCACCACCATTTTCCGGCGGTTGTAGGTGGGCTGCCCTATCGATGCATTCTCTCTATTTTAGATTCTGCCTCTTCGCATCCTCATGTCGTTGACGCTGCTCTAGAAAAACTTGATGGCCCTCGTAAATGATACGCCTCCATCTCGGTCGTTCGCGATAAGGGAGGTGGTTCTTCACATTTAAGCCACACTTTTCCATGTTGATCTGAAGAAAATCCTTAAACATCCTCTTTTGCTGCCCTCCCGGACTGTTGCCGACCTTAAACTGTGAATAAAGCATTTTTTTCGAAGGTGTTCCGTTGCCATGCGGATTACGTGGCCATTCCATCGCAGTGTAGTGTCCCCGTATAAATTTTTAAGTTTTTGATTCATACTTGTTTAAGTAAATCGGAGCCGGATGGCGCAATACGAGAATTCAAGTACACGTCGTGGCCAATGGTGCGACTAAAGCGACTACCCTTCCCGACCCATGTCCTAGGAATTTGTAAGAGGCGGAAGTGGTAATATACATGGTTTTAACCGCGGAAACAGATCAAATGTAGGAGGTAGAGGTCGAGGCAATTCCAGAAATAATAATCCGAGAAGAGAGTTTAACGTACAACCAGCGAATATGCCTGCACCAAGCGAGATCCTCCTCCACCCGCACATTTTTCAAAAGGTTCATCACAACCTAAGAACGACCCATTTATAATGAAGACCTGATGCCTAAGCCAGGAGCAAAATCAAGACCTATCGCTAACACTCTGAACCCTACATTTAAAGGAATGACACCGATTTTGACAAAACTACACCAGACTTTTAAAAGCATGGACACTGGATACGCTAAGCGTCAATGCTCGCATACTACGTTGCATGTGTTACCTTAGCACGTAGTTTTAAGATTAAATCCAAGAATGGTATAGTATTAACAACTGATGAGAGAAATTTTATGTATAGTATTGATGCACAGAATTGTAAATTACCAATACTATTGTCGAACTACTTAGCTGTGATCTTAATTATTTTTCCATTTTTTTTTTGTTCTTTACCTTACCAACATCGCATTTTTGCATGGACTAATAGTTTGGTGTATCTACACCACTTTAGCAGGTATTTTTGTAGAATGAAATTTCTATTCATTAATGTGAACATACACATAGGTATCAGTTGGATTTTTTTACTATTTTTTATCCAAACACTACTACGTCGTTAACGAGGGTGTATTAGAAGTTTTTATATGCATAGTCATTTTATTTATTAAGTTTTGTAGCGTTTTAAAAATTTTATACATTTAGTTCTACTACATACCGCTACATTTATTTTTTTTTATTATCATTGTAGTGAATAAATTAAATTTGATTGCGAAACAATATTAATTATTAATTAATATTCAAATTTGATACCTGTCGCGACATCTATGTTGTAGAGGTCGTACTATTAAATAGATCAGGTGTGATCACTATTAGAATACCAGCAATATAATTATAACCTTGGTATATTTTTATAATAAGATACATACTAGCTACCACTGGTAGTGGTCTTGGTTGTTTCTGGTTGTGTGCTTATTTTTCATTGTTATGTTCCTGAACATAAAACACTTGTTTTATTGTTTGCCTACCCTGATTTCATGCAGGAGTAGTTTACTAAGTTCTGATTGGTCCTCAGGACATCAATTTGGTTCATCTTCCCGTTTTTCCTTACCAAGTGAAAAGATGGCAGACGTGCTTTAAAATTTGTCTTCAGATAATTTTATGTTGTTAATATACCTACGTGATTAGAGTTACATTAAAGTGTTTGATCAAGATTCGTGATATGAAAATATGTAATTAACGACAAATAGTGTCCCAGGTGTTTTGATTCTGATTGAATTATTTCATTATTATCCTGTCGACGAGGAATGCAGGGTGAGTTGCTCTAAAATTTTAAACCTCTTTAAGAATAGGTTTTGTACAGAATTATATGTACATAAGAGTGAAAATTTATGAATTATTTTAGGGTGTTTTCTACCCGGTGGACAAATTTTTCATTTTGGATGCTTTTGATGGCTTAATGACTTATTTCGGTATATATATGTATGGTACTGGAAACAAACATGGTGGTTTGTTCTTAAATGTTTTTCATCTCTTGGATGCGTCTAATAGTCTAGATGTATTTATGGATTATTCGTTGAACGTGAATGGAATCACGGACTTCTGTGGCGGTACTTATACTAGTTTTCCGACTAGTAACGTCATAGAATATCAAGAATTGGACAGTATTCTGTTGCTCCAAACAGTTATGCGTAGTTGTAGTAAAGTGGTGATGGGAGAGAACGATAGTTTTTAAGAAAATTAGATTAGTATGGTGTGGACAGAATGGTCCTGGTCTTGGTTGAATAAAGAAGTGTTTTCTCTAATTATAAATGTTAAATTAAATATTTTAAGTTGTTTTTGAACTTAGTAAATTATCAGTTAAGAATTATTTTCCAGTTTTTGTTTAAAGACTAAGTTCATTTCTTTTTATTCGGAAATTGTGATTTGTATAAAGTTCCGTAAGTTTTGATATACTTTTAATTGAAGGCCTTTTTGTTTAATCAGTTTTTGTTATGTAAAGTTTAAAGTTATTTCTTTAGTAATTGAAATAAATTCCGTTTTCACTAGTATGTTAAAGTCTCGTATAGGATTTAATATAATTATTCGAATTATATTAATTTTTTCCTATTTTTAAGTAGTACAAGTAATAACTACGATTTTCTTTTAAATTCTCATTATTGCTTAATTGTTTTATTCTTTCTCTTTCTTTTATTTATACATATTTATTTCTTTATTGTTATTAAATGTTATTAAATTTCTTTAATTAGTTTTAATTATTAAATTAGTTGTTTTTAGCCCAAAAATTATGTGTTTCATTTCTAATAAAGTTATCAATAAATTAGTGACAAAAAGGTCAACCAATTAAACATTACTCTTTAATTAAAGTCGGTGACCGATAGTGATAAATACTATATTGGTAAGTAAATTTTGCATTACTTCAATACAGATTAATAAAGCTTATTTTAGTTAGTTGTTTGTTCATATAATAATTTGATTCTGTTATTATTCAAGGTGATATTCTTTGGTTGTTCTTCTTTATTTTAAACCGCTCGTAAGATATTGAATCGAACCCGTAACCAATTGAATAGCATATCGGAGTTCATTTGGACGAAACTATAACATTAGTATTCTTCTGAATGTATATAACATCCGCTAATTACAATACGGTTACAATACATTATGATTTCATTCCACTTCATATAGGTACGCTCTGCTTTCTTGTTGGTTTCCATGTTTATTTGTACGAGTTTGTAGAGGCGGTGTTTCACTGGAACTCAGAGCTTCATCGTCGCTGCTGCTGTCATCATTATTGGTTTCGTCTATCTCAATTTCAACGTCTGGATCCTTGAGAGTATCGTCTACATCAGATAACTCCTCGAAATCATTTCGCTGGTCACTCCGATGTGGTAGTCCCCCATTTTCCGAATCAGATTCTACATCACTATCAGCACTTTTTGTTCGCCACTTATTAGACTAGAAAGATATTTTTGCTGGTGCTCGTAGGTGAGTCTACAATAAATAAAATAATAAATATAGGATTATTTATGACTCTATATTTTAAAAAGCTATATGGGAATATCAATTATTTCGTAACTACATAATGAAAGTCAATATCCACCCTACCTTTTAAACTCCAACTACCATAAATCCTTCATTGTTTTGAAAAGTTAATTTCACATTGAATTAAATCTTAGAATAAACTAATACACTTTTTCCACTAAACGTTGATATCAACAAATTGGCAAATAAATTTAAGAATACCAATTTATACATCCATACTCTCAAATATTTTGTGGGTTTTTACTTGTAGGTAAGTACCTAAAAGTGCACAAGAGGTATAAAAATTATGCGTGCACATAAGGGCTAAATCTTGAATAAGTTCTTTTTGGAAATATGGTGCCAAAATACTAACGAGTTGAGTTGCTTTCTTTCGTTTTATATACATTTCTTTGCATATTCCATCAATCAGGAAAATATTCTTTTCTAATGCAGGTACAGAGTCCATCAGTAAAAAGGGTGAATTTTGCACACATAAGAACGCAGCAATTTTTAGTTCTGCCCTTTTTATTAGTCTGGTTTTATTATCCTTTCTGTGCATAAAATTCTCTACAGACAATGTACGTTGTGCAGCTTCATATTTTTTTAAATGTATAGGGCGCATTTCGTGTCTTTTTTAAAAAAAAAATTCACTTACTTTTATGAGACATATTTTGCTGAATGGAAATTTCATTGTCATGTCCAACCAAGCAAAGTGGGTTAAGGTGTGGTTTCCAAAGTTTTCTTTTTTTTCTAACTACATCATTTTCCACAACTTCATTAGTATCTTCTGATAACTCAGCTGAATCATCTTGGTCTCCACCTCCACAATCAGTCTCATTCTCCATGGTACTCGTATTCAGACTACTACTGGGTTTGGATTCAATTTCTTGAGTGTTCGTCATTGAGGAGCTAGCTGTATAACCTATAAGTTCACTAGAAGTTTCATTAGAAGAAATACAAGAAGTAGGTTTATCTAACTTGAATATCCACCTGAAATAAAGATTGTCTCTCATGTAGGTAGAGCTTCACAAATTAACATTGTGAACCACTTACTTGTCCATTGCTACTTTGAAAAAAAAATTCTTGTGACTTTTTTCTTCCTTCCTTCCTTTCCCGGTCTACATTTTTTATGTTCTAAAATTATTGTTTAAATACAATTTATGTTTTTTACTTTCAAGTTTAAAGAGTTATTAAAGTATTCTTGGGATTACATCTTACATTACCTACATATATTTACATCATAGAATCATATTATGATTCACAATTTACATAATAATAATTTATGACATTTAAGACTGATGACAACGACAAAAAAAAATTGTGGCAATTATTCTTTCTTCTCCTTTTTAATATGATTTTCTGTCCAAAATCGACTTCCAATCATCCTTCTTTTATTATATGGACTTCTTCATCAGCTATGTTTACAATTTCAAAATTAATTTCACTAGTACACGGATCTATGATTAAATGCTCTTCAGAAGAGTAATAATTATGATCCTCAACTTCTTTGCTCTCCTGGGTTATTTTTTCAGTCAAATTAGTATCACAGTCATATGAATTTGGAAGCCCTGAAACTTGGATATCACCCATAATGTTTTTTATTGCTTCGTCTATTTCTGTAATTAGGGGTGGTACATACTGACCACCGCCAGTCTTATTGATCTCTACCTTCACTCTGGAAAACTTCTCTTTTGTTTTCTGTTTCAGGTTTCTAAACTTTTCTTTTAGGACTTTTTCTGATCTTCTTTATTTGAGGTGCATTGCGAATTAAATTCGTCAGCGACTTATTTCCAAGTTTTTTTTTCTTTCCATGTGTTCACATCGCTTTTTTTATTTTCAATAATGTTCTTGTGTTTATATTAATAAGAGATACCAACAAATGCTCCTCGTCTTTGGAAAAATTTACTGACCTTTTTTTAGATTTCGGGGTCGTCGCCGTATTCATCATTATTGAAAACACACCAAAACACACTGAGGAAATATTTATTATTTTTTCTTTGATAGGCAAATACCATAAATAATTATTTACATATGAGTGTGATGACTCAAAATACTGCTGTGCCAAAATCAAAATACCGGTCTGTTTTATAATGTGAAACGGGATATTTGGCAAACTCGTGGTTAACCTGTAACTATTGGTTTGCTAACCGGCACAGGTTACCACCAATTGTGAAACTGGCCTCTACTGATCAAATTCTAGGTACCGGTTAGTTTATTCAATTAACCTCTAAAAGGATTGAATATTGGGAGATAATAATTTCGAATTCTTGGTATCTATGATTTCGAATCAAACGAATAAAATGTAAAAGTTTAAATCATGGAACAAATAATTTTATTTGATTCACAAACCAATCAAAATTACGCTATTCAATTCAGCAGAAAAAATGCCGAGAGGTGTAGAATACGTCGGTAACACATTTTAACATACGTTCATGGCGAGATTTTAGTTTTAATTATAGATATGGAATTGGCAAATTAAACGCTACAAGAAGCAAATGAACATATTGAAAAGTATCTTTCTATTGGAATAAGGCTGACACCTTGCAACGTATTTTTAATTTTGATTAAAATAATGTTATGTTTTTTTTGGTAAATGCACATAAAGCGCGGCAGCTTTTCGTCTGGTAGCACGAGGTCGTGGGTTAAAGGGTTTATGTCGTTTAAAAAAAATGAAGGGTGGAATTTGTCAGGCGCCACTTATTTTTTTGAAAGTAAAAGGAAAAGTAAGAAACCTAAGGAAATGTTTTTTATGAAATAAAATGAATATTAATCACGTATAAAGAAAATTAATGTAGCTTGTCTAAAGAATAAAAAAAAATTCAAGTAACATATTAAATGGAGTTTATTCCAACTTAGGTTAACTATTACTGGTTAGAAATAATATTGGGTAACACTTTAATTAATATTTAATTAAAAAAAAAAATTTAATTCGAAGTTAGCTTAAAGTAATAATTATTAAATATTAATAAATATGAGCTTAATTAATAAGCTTAAAAAATTGAAGAAATTGTATACACCGTTACTAGGGGAATTTCATGAATTTCGCTAACAAATATATACAAATTTACGTAGGTAATCATTATACTGTAGATAATATAAAATATGTAAAAAACTGTAAATAATGTAATTATTTAAAAAAATCAAAACGTGATAGTGAAAACTTGAATAAGGTGTTAGCAAATTATTTCTAAACTGGCCTTTTAATCAGGGCGCTTCACTGAAGTAATCTTCACCAACGTTTTATCGCTTGCGTAACCAGAATGGCGAAGGCGTGGTGATGGATGAATTTCTGACCGTACCAAGAAACGATGTAGGTGAACAGCTTACGTGACCACAATTACGGAGGTGTGGATCAACATTATTATCTGACCCTATCAAAAAATAATGTGGACCATATGGCAATCGTATTAAAAACGATGTAGATACTATTTCGATAGTATCAAAAAAAAAACCCTAAATAGAAATATCTATTTTATATTGAAACATTACATAGAAAGAAAAAGTTTGAAGTTACCCCTGTAGGTAAATGTTTTTTTTTTTTATTCCAAATACGCCAAATAAGACAGCACTGGATAGATATTTTAGTTTTATAACTGCTGAACTTAATAAATGGTGAATACTCTATCCATTAACAACACTAATTTTGTAACAAAGCCCAAAAATTGGAATAAAACCATGTTAATTTTCTATAATAGAGTATATAACGAATCCACCAACAATGAAAGAATGAAGCTGTGTTTTAAAAATTGCTTTGTTCTTATCGAGAGGTCAGGGAGATGTAGAAAAATCTCAGCGCTGCTTAAGTGTAGGTATATGCGTCTAGGAAATAATTATTAGTTCCTTACCAAAACTATATTTTTATTTTTTAGGTTTAGGAGATCCAGAAGTCATATGGATTTATAATAGATTGTATAATGTCAAGAAGATGACTATCTAAAAACTATAATAGAAAAAGATTCAACTAAATCGTTTTATTTTTATTTTATACCATACAAACTGTAGAGAGAAAAAAATAAGCTACAACCTCTTATCTCTAATTTCTTTATATGAGAGTAATTTAGAAAATTTTAAAAATGCAAGGAGACGAAAATACGTATGGGACAATAAATCTTGGGAAGTTCAAAAATTTCAAAGCAGTAGTAAATGCGATATGGAATGGAGAAATTTAGTTAGCTCGTATAAGGCAGTGAAGGATAATAAAAAGAAAACCAACCGAGGAGCGGCAAAATTTGCATTTTACGACCGGATCAATGAATTACTAGGACACAATTTAGCACTTCTACTGATCAAGTATTAAATAATAAAGATACATCCAAAATATGCCAGACCGACAATAATAACGAAGAGTTCAGTGATGAAAGCCATAATATTTGCAACGAATCGAAAATATATAAAAATAGAAGAGGCGAAGAATTGCTCCAGTTAGAACTAAAATATTTAAGAAATTCTTGGAAAAAGTAAGAAGAATGCGGAAAGAGTAGAACACCAAAAAAGTTCCTTGAAATTGAAGAGCGGAAGGAAGATAAAATTCTTAATAAAGATCCTGGGGTCTAATCAACTATTTTTTTTGTACCTACGATTTCGTTTAATTTTTTTTTTTAGTGTTAGAATATTTATGTTTTCGTTAATTTGTGTTTATACTTTATAAGTGAATGTTAAGTTTTGTTTTTCTGTTATGATTTTTTAGTGTTTCAATAGTTTTCAATCCCAGTTTTCCGTTTATGCTAGGACCTACCTAGTTACACTTCAATAGACTTTTTTTAATAAAAAGTAATTTTATTTTACATATGAAATAAGTTTAGGAAGCAGCTATACTATACACTCATCGTACACCGTATGTTTGCTAAAAAAATTTTAACTGCAAAAAATATAGTATTAATAATACATTTTATCAAAAATTTTATTTCTAGTACAGATATCGATATTTTCTTCATCCTCCAAAAGTTCGATATTATCCAGAATCAATCCGTGGTGTGCTTCTTTAGAAAACTCCTCGGTCAAATCATCCCCCATTAGAGCAGCGGTTATGCATTCTACCACGAAATCGAATTTCTTGTTTTCGAAACTCTGAAGGCGTCTAAAGCAATACGCGTCCCCGAAATGAAAATCCACCTGCTGGTGCGTCAACCGGCCATTATCTTTAAAAGGCGGTACAATCAGGTTAACAGATGGTGGATATGCGCTCTCCGCCAAAATGAAATAAGGATATAGGCTATTTTCTTGAAATTGCTGGTATAGAGAGAGAGAGAGAGAGAGAGATAGACATATATGTCGATAAATAGTTTATTGTGATTTACGACTCCTTGAAACAATAAACTCTGAAAGCGTTGGCGGTTTGAGTAATCTTCTAGGTTAGCTTTTGGCTGAATGAAGATGTGTTTGGCAAATACCATAAATTTATGTGCACAGCTTTATCTTTTTTATTTTTTGCTGAATATTTAACAAATCTAACAATTCGGATGTATATATACCAGGCGGTCACGACATTCGCCTCGGTCTCTCATAGCCTAACAAAATTGAAATTGCAAATTTTGTTTGCGTGGGTGTATGTAGGTCTACTAGGTGTCCCAGAAAAGTGTGGCATATCAATGTTATATATTTTTTAAATGCAACACCCAGTATTTTTTGGATTTTTGAACACTTTGGATAAAATAAAGTAAAGTTACTGTTATGATCCCTATACCTAAAGCTACTCGTTTGTCCAGTTGTTGCGTTTTTTTGGTCATTTTGAAAAACATTCTGTGCGTTCATTTTTTTAACTAAACCGTTTAAAGTGGCAAGTGAATAGGACATACATTAGGTCGGTGTATAGTTCAATTGTAAATATTGTACAGGGTGGTCACAATTTTTTATTGTTCTTATCAATCATATTTATATAAATAACTTTCTTATTTTAAATAGCACACCCTATATTACATTATTAAATTACTATTGGCTCTTTGGTATTCGAATATTACAACAGTTTTTCCGTAGGAAAATTAGAACTTAAAAAACAACAAGGTTTCTCTACCATCAAGTGGGACCATATTAATCGTACTTAAAAACTGTTACACTACAATTTATTGGTTACCGAATTCTGACAAACTCTGAAAGTTAAACATTAACAATAATAGAATAGGAACAAATTTTTTACATTCTGAAACATATTCATAATTCTTAAAAATTAACAACAAAAAAAGACCTATATACCATACTACATATTTACTAGCTACAACAAATGCTCAAAATGTTGGCCGTTATTTTCAATACATAGTTGAATTCTTTTTTTAAATGAATGTCTGACATTTGCTAATAATTGTGCTGTAATTGTATCAAAAGCAGTTTTAATTCGCTGTTTCATATAATCCCGTGTTGTTGTTGGGGTGTCATAAACAATGTTTTTAATATATCCCTATAAGAAAAATCTGGTGGTGTTAAGCCTGGAGACCTTTGAGGTCAGTTTTATGGACCACCGCGGCCAATCCATTTCTCAGGAAATAAATGATCTAGAGTACGCCTTACTAGCCCATGAAAATGTCATCAAATCAATAAGACAAATAAGTTAAAATATTTTTTTCATTGGAAACGGTGACTGTTAGGTATAGGAAAGCCTAATACCATTGATTGAGATCATTAACTAACAGGTGCTATGAAATATAGGGTGTGCAATTTAATCTAAGAAAGTTATTTAAATAAATATTATTGATAAGAACAAAAAAAATGTGACCACCCTGTAAAGTATTTACAATTTGTAATGTATGTCCTATTCACTTGCCATTTTAAAATTTTAAACGGTTTACCTAAAAGAATTAATCCAAAAAATACTGGGTATTCCATTTAAAAAAATATAACTTTAATGATTTTCTAGTGGAATTTGGTCATGAGCTGTCATATTTTTAAATATATTTTTTTCAATAAAATATCTTAGAACTTTTAATGACAGAATTCTCTATTAATTTTTTTCTTACAATTTTGATCATTTCTTAAAAATGTTACTGCTTTTTCACAAATTAAAGTCACGTCTTGTAGATAACTCAAACCCCCTCTAGATTTTTGAACAATTAACGAATTCATGAAATTGTCCTTAACACCACATAACTGCGATATGCAATGTTCACATTGCAGTTTTCGTCCTAGTTTAAATGAAACGAAACCTGCAATGTAAGTTATTACTTCATTTTATAAGGGGATAAGGAACTAATTAAATAAATAATCGTGATCATGTAAAAATGTATTTGCAAGTACATCATCTGTGTCGTTTGTTGTACGCCAACTGGTTTATAATCGATTCGTTGATTATTTGTTCGGGAAGTTTGGTTTTCGAACTAACGCATAAAATATTGATATCCTCAAGTGGGATACAAGTCCGAGCGCCACCTTCTCTCAGTTCTAAATGAATTAAAAAAAAATTATACGCAACAACAAACTGTCTGCAGGTTGGGTTATTATTATATCCACCTTGAGCTCGAAAGGTCCCAAAAAATAACTCTATGTGATCTTGATTTAGTTTATGTAGGATAAACTTTAATTTTCCTGTAACTATGTAGTCATCGTAAATGCCTAACAAAGCTTTGAGGTCCATTAGCGAGCCACAAAACCCAGTCTTTCTTTGGGACTCCAAAACATCCGATTAGAAAATTAGAAAATTTTAAATTATTAATATAATAAGAAAATTCAGTGAAATTTTTTTTAGATATTCGATATTTTTAGAACACGCAGCTTGTTTGAACCCAGTCAGATATTTTGTGTGAATTTAAGATATCAAACGCCTTATTCATTATTAATATAAATTCTGCGGTTGGACCACAGTCTCTAAATCTAGGTAATTGTAGTTTATCTTTACAATAAAATAATGCATCCGATACAGAGCGGCGTAACAACTGGGTTGCCTGTTTAATGTTCATTTTCTGTTTGCAAAAATGTATGTGTTGTTTTCTAAGTTTATTTGCAAAATGAAGCCCCTCTTTTTCTTGTAAAATATTTAATTTGTCCAGATAATCAACATTAATTATACCTCCCTTTACCTCCCCAAACATTTCTTTTTTCACCAAAACAATTACGTATTAATTTTATCATACTCGTATGTAGAGGATCCGGCAATAAAAACTATTTCTCATTTTGAAATAAAAAATCAGCTTTTACATTCAATTTATTAAATTGACAATTTAATATAGCACACATGCTAAAATTAGCCGCGCACCCATCAAATGTCATATTACTGACAGTAACTCCTGGGTCTTTTAATAATATTAACCCTACACTGCGTGATTTTTTAAATTGCTTTAGAAAAAATATTTTTGGATAAGTAAAAGTGTTGGTAGTAACACAAAAATATAAAAAAAAAAATCATTTATTTTTATTTATTTAAAAAAATCGGTTGTAGCAAACTTGATGCATAGTGCAGCATTACCTTATTACAATGTAGTAAAACATATTTAAAAACTATTACTGATGGCAGGATATGAAACAATTATTATTGAATTGCTTGTTAGATAAAGTTACAAGACTTTCCGTTATGTTGTTTGTTTCACACTAGCATGCTTTCACCAGACGGGCCGTTTCGTTGATCCACAACTCATCACTGGTGATCGGCAGGCAGTGTGACACACATTTCCAACATTTACGAAGAGCTTATACTAGCACGAGAGATGACTGACAACAAGATTTGTTACTTCTTGTCCGGCCATCGTTTGCGAAATGTGTTTCACCGGGCATATTGCCTGTCACACTAGATGTCGGCAAAAATATATTGTTGTCAATTATTATGATTCTTATTTAAGCAAAGATGCACGCCACACGTGGAACAATAATTGAAATGAGAAAATGAAGAACACCATGGAAATTTTTCTTTGCCTGGTCTCATCGTAGAGTGGCCAGTGATTCGTTGCATCGCATCTGACATCTTTCGGTGGAATATAGAAGATTGTAGATGATTTTTTTGTCTTAAGATCTAGCAATATTTCGACGGGCTCATGTAAAGGGCGACCTCTCTTTTGCACACCACTTTCCAATATGCAAAGGCACTCCGCAATTTCCAGTCTGATATCGACTTGAGAAGGAGCCTTTCTCTAAATGATTTTTTGGGAGCAGTAAAGGTGTATCTAGGTCACTTATTGAAGTTGGAAGCGATGTACTTCCTGTAAACTCTAAAGCTTCATCGTTCGGAAGTAGGTTTCGTTTGCGCCATATTATTTTTGAATACATTTTCTTTAACTCAGATAGCTTTTGGTTTTGATTAGTAATTGATCGATTAGTGTTACATTTGTTTTGCTCCCCACCATCAATATCTTTTGACTCGACGTTGCTTTCACTTAGTCCTCTTCAGGAAATATAATTATACCAGCTTTAGGTTCCATTGGCAGTTTTTCAATATTCACATTCTCGAAATCGTCTTCAACGAAAGGACTATCTTTTTCTCGGGTTGTATTAGTCTCCAACTCATCGTCCCTGACTGGGTTTGTCTCAAAGTAGTCTCCACTTTCAGATAACTGAGCTAGAGCCATTTGTAACTCCTTCGCTGTGAGAAATGGTTTTGTCCATTGCTTTTTTGAACGATCAAACATAATATTTAGGTACACATAGGTATTGTATTTGTTATGCATAATAACGCTATGTATCAAATTTGATACCTGTTTATTTATTCTCCGAATTATATCGGTACACAACTGCAAATAAACTATTATTAAATTAATTTGTAATTACTTATCCTTTAGATCAATTTAAAATATTTTAAAGTAATATCATAAAAAAAAACACAAGACAAAATAATTAAAAATTAATGTTACTACACACTTGTATTGCTTAGTCAGGAGACAACCACTAAACTAAACTACTAAACGAACATATCAACTGTTTAGCAGAATTAAATATTTTGGTTTTTAAAAAATTAAAAGCCTCTGGTTTTGCATTTACTGAGGAATACCATTTCGCTAAAGTTTTTGGATGAGGTAAGCTATTATGACACAGCAGAATAGGGTTGTATCAAATACGAGACAGGGTGCGATTGGTAGAAAATTGAGGTATATATGAAATGTTGGTGTTTATTGGGTGTTGTATCTAATTTGACACTTTACGGAGTGTAGGGTTAAATCCTGTTTAACTAAGCTTTTTGCTGACTATTCATTCTTGAAATAAAGAAGTATCCTATGGGTAGTTTCCGTGATTCGTTAATAGATACTAACATGAATACCAGAGCCTCCGAAGCTAATTCCATGAAGTCCCTTTGTAATGAACTACCACAATTTACATACCCATAATATTAACTGCCAGTATACTCTAAATGTATTCTTAGCTACCTCATAAAAAACCAACGAACATATCAACTGTTTAGTCGAATTTAATATTTTGGTTGTTAAAAAATTAAAAGCCTCTGAAATAAAACCTGGCTTGGCATTTCCTGAGGAATACCATTTCGCTAAAGTTTTTGGATGAGGTAGGCTATTATGAAATTTTTGACGAACATAATTGTAAGCTTTGGGTGAATAAAAATGTAAAGTGACTGCAAAAACTCTTAGAGAATGTTCAAATGTTTTTCTCGCCCCTTTCCGTTGTGTTTTTTGGAAAAGTCTTTGAATAATGTCCTTATTTGTCCCAAAATGTTCTAACATGAGATCTTCATGTTCTTGTAATATTATTTGTATATTATGTAATATTTTTTTTTATTGAAATAAAAGACGTCTACTCCACAATATATACTTCGTATAATTGAATTGTCAAGTACCAATTGTCAAACCATACATGTTTCGGGATACTAGGATCCCATCATCAGTGCTAATATGGCACTTTAGAAAACAAGTTAAAATATATTTGTTCTTAAATGAACAATAGAAATTATCGAGTCTACAAATAAGTAAATTGTATTAGAATACAAATAAAAATTGATAAGAACTAACTCTTAACTTACCACATTGTGGAAAATAGTCGATTTTTTATATTTACAACAAAAATTGATAGAGGAAATGTACAAAACTATTAAAAAACATTACAAACATTGGGTAATGAGTTTTTCGCGTTTTTTACATGACGAGAACATAAAACACTGGTAGGTTTCGGTATAAATTGTAACGTTAAAGTTTGGGCAAACCGTTCACGAGTAAGTTATTCACCCAACAGATGAAAAATTTCATTGTATAAAAAATGCACCAATCCCAGTAAATATTACTGAACTAAAGTCATATTTGGGACTTCTTAACTATTATGGAAAATGTATATCAATTCTTTCTACCAAATTAAACCATTATATGGCCTTTGTCGATCAGAGGTATATTTCGAGAAAGATTGGTCAGTTGATTGCACTGAAGCATTCGAACTTAATAAACAACTAATAACGTCTGTAGTGTCTTGGTTCACTACAACCCGAAATTACTTCTTTATGTAACATGCGATAGTAGTGGCTATGGAGTAGGCGCGGTACTTAGCCATAAGGTGAATAACGAAGAGAGTCCAATAATGTTTGCGTCGAGTACTTTATCACCAACGGAAAAAATATACTCAAATATAGAAAGGGAAGGGTTAGCAATAATGTTCGGAGTAAAGAAATTTTATAAATATATCTACGGTCGAAAATTTGTGTTGATAACTGATCATGAGCCACTTAAATTCATTTTTGGTAGAAACAAAGGTATTCCTGTGTCAGCTGCTACTAGAATCACTAGATGGGCCATAACATTGTCGGGATATGATTATTATATTGAATAATAGGGTAAATTAATTTATAATGCAGAAGATCATTCAGATAACATATTTTTGTTTAGCCTAATAAATGAAATACCTTTAAATGCACAAGATATAGTTCAGGAAACCAAAAAAGATAAATTGTTGATATGTTGGATGTTACAAAATCTGGTTGTCGAAAATGAGTTAAAGCCATATTTTAGAAGAGGACAAGAGTTATCAGTGGAACAAAATTGTTTCTTTCTTTAGGGTAGTTATTCCGGAGAAATTGCGTCGAAAAGTTTTAGAACTTTTTCATGAGCAGCATCTTGGTATAGTAAGAACAAAAATGTTGATTAGGTCTTATTGTTGTCCACCATACACCACACCACCACAGTCAAAAAGACTTTAGAGAAGGACATATTTTCTCAAAATAAACAAGATATTTCAGATAGTCCAATTTACCTTAATACTCCTACTGTCACCGGCTTATCGCCTGCTGAATGTGTTCTGAAGATATAACCTAAAACCAGATTTGACCTTTTAAAACCAGATTACTATTCGAGATGTCAACCAAACCTAGATCGAACTAAAGGCTCTGAATTTTATAATGTTAATGAACATGTGTATGTTAAAGATACTCAAAAAAAGATCTGGATAAAAGCTAAAATTGTAAAAGTTCTTAGTCAATCGACATATTTGGTTATGAATGAGAATGAAGTTAGATTGGTTCACGCTGCTGCTGGTAGCATCCGTCATGCTTCTAGTGACGCAAGTCCAAGTGTGGGAACGGCTATGAACTTACCTGATGTAAGTATCCCTAAAACTGATTTAAATCCTGTTTGTGCTAATGTTGAAACAACAAAAAGCCAATGTTGCCAACAGACTTTATTAAGTGAAAGTGATAGTGTTAAAAGTAATGTAAACATCAGTTCTCCCATAGTGTCTACAAATATTCTACATGTAAGCCCAAAAAAACCCTCGATGTTAGTTCTCCTCTAAATAAATATTTGAAACCTGGACATTCGGTAACTAGATCATGTAGAATAAGTAAACCTCTGGAAAAATTAGACATTTAAAATTGTTTTAAATATGACCTGCTATAGCAACTTAGCCACAAAAGCGAGATCGGTAATTTTTATGGGCGCCACTTGACGAATATCAAAAGGTGAAACAGGCTTATCACGTCAAGATAATAAAACCAAAAGAAAGATAATATTTTATAGCTAAATGTGGATGTATTAATAATTCTAAAGATAAATAGGTATCCAAATGGTATTGGAACTGGCTGTTGGCGAATGGAATGAAAGTCCGAACTTCCCCAAACTAAAAATTTATTTCTATCTTTTGATGGAACAGACCTAACTTCAATCTACATAAATAGTCAACACTTTCGGCAATTTCTATATCAAAATTATCTTACATAAATTACATCAAATCTACAAACACAATATGGATAAGAAAATCAGTTGCTAAGTAAAAATTCTTACAGGAGAATCACTTAAGCATTTTTGTAGTTGGGTTAGTGCTGAAGTTAACTTGAGCTTACATATTTTAAAATCCCCAATTATTATTAATATTTACGTGTTTAAACACCTTAATATTCAAAACTTGAAATATATTGCTACTAAGAATTATTCTTATTTGAAATGTAACACAAGCGAAACCAAATTACTGGTTAAACCTTCCCAGTAACTAATTAAAATTTATTCAAAGTCATTAAGTAAGTGAAAAGTATTAAATAATAAAAAATACGTTAATTCGAACATCAACCAGATTGAAAAAAATACATATTTTACCACACAGCCAGCATCCTAATTCACCAGTAAACATCTACTTGTGATGTTTCGCACTTCCAATGTGACAAACTTGGGCAATCATTGTTGTCGTAATCACACGAGTACAAGTTGACCAGAAATACTTAAGGAAAGGTCGGTCAATATTGAACAAACCATCTGCTTCAAATTTCGGAAACATGAGAGTAATGTTGGTAATAGACTGGTCACTCCAAATCCAATGTACTAAACCATCCAGCATCCATAGCATAGCCCGGTTACGTTGCTTCACATAAATGGGCACCAGTTTAATAACGGGTAACGTAGCAGCCCTACACACATACAATAAATTGCATGAGAAAGAGGAAGGTTGTCAAAGATAAAAAAAATTAAATATGGACACATTTTACTCTCATAATAACTACAAATTATAGAAATACTTGCATAAATACCTTGTAATAAGGGCCAACAGGACGATGATGATGGAAGCCAATGGCATAATAGGCTTTCTGCGAAGGAGTTCTTCATTAGACATAACATCCAGCAGTAAAATCATTCGTAACCGCATAGGTTCCGACAATGACAATAACTCCGCAAACAGCTTTCGCTGAGGAAATTCAGCTACACCAAAAACTATCCACGTTAACAGGTGGCAAATAACTAGTGCCATTCAAATTGGTAATTATTTTGATTGATTATAACGACAATCACTTAAAAATTTAAGAAACGGTATTACATTGAAAAATCCGATGCCATGTTTTTCTTTTTCACCGTTCCAAATCCTGGAGCAAGATGATCAAGGTTGCCATATCTCTCTCGACAATTAATCGAATTATCGATCATAAGAATCAAACGAGCAAACATAGAGAAGTGAAATCGATCGATTAGGCAATAACAAAGGAAATGTCCATTGAATTAGTTTCCAAATATTGAAAACGATCCCTGAACCAGAAATAAGATATCTTCAAGTTTGAAATAAATTGGTCATCCGGCAACACCACACAATCACGTAAATAAATAATTGTAACAGCAGGCGACCAATCAAAATACAATCAGGTAGGCATACCAACTGAGAAACTTTACGAATTAGGACCAGTTGTATCAGCCGTATCTTCCTCATTACCTCACTTGTTAATAGTGTAAGAAATATCAGACAATTTCATGACCATGAATTATATTATTACATTACAAGCATAAATTCGCATTAGGCAACACAAAATCATTATCTTTCAATAAAACAATATCAATGAAACCCGAGAAATTAATTACATACTTTCAGAGTATGCAACACAAAATTCATGAGAATATTGTGTAAATTATAATATTCAAAATTTAAACACTATGCCCTATCACGGAAGAATGACAAATAAATATAGTAACTGCCACCGGTACATTTCTAAGCGTTGACGATTTATTCATGAAGCTACATATAAAAATAGCAAAGGTATGCAACCACAAATATACCCAACCACAACACACACAAGTGATCTGATTTAGTTATATAAACTCATTTTCAAGAAATGACAATACCATTAACAATTATTCAGGCCCGTACTCAAAATTTATTAAATAATAGAGGTTTTATGATAAATTAAAACAAAGCAAACAAACCGTCATCTCCACAAATTTATTCTCCAGAAATCACCCTAAGTTCGATGTTTCGAAAGCCGCTGCTTTCATCATCAGTCACAAATCTTATCAACAAAACAGTGTCAAGGACAAAACAAAACAATATAGCTGGCAAAACTCAGTGCACTAAGTGACAGTTAATAAAATCAGATGAAAATTTAAAAACCGAAACAATAAAAATAAAAAATGGTTGCATTAATTAGTCAAAAAATAATAATAATATATTTTTTTTTTTTTTTTTCGAAAAATAATCCATGGCGAGGAGTGAAAGTGTAATGGAATGAAAGACGTCTGCTCCACAATATAATCTTTTATAATTAAATCAATGTACCATACATGTTTCGAGAGTATATACTCTCATCATCAGTGGCAATAATAGGGTCGAAATTAGAAAGCTACTTAATGTGTTATTCAAGGATGAATTGATAACAATTACAAATCTGAAATTAAGTTTTACAAAGTAAGTGAACCAGTTCAAACGATCTTAAACTACACACAACTTACCACATTGTGGAAATAAAAAATTTTTTATGTTTAAAATATCGTTGTCAACACTTAAAAAAAAGGTCATTCTAGTGGCATTGCACGTTGTGATGCTCATTAAGCCATCTCTTCTGTATTGGATCCGTCATAACATATAAACAACATACGATTATTATCGTTGTGTGGGTTTTTATCCCTCTTATTTTTCCACACATAACTTTTCGAATGAAGAAATTACAGATTAAGATCGTAAGAATGTAAGAACACGTGTCTTAAAAGTATTGTGAAATTTCAATGACAAACAAATCAATAATATAATTCTTTGACAATTAGAATGACAAGTGAGAAGTTGACCATGAAAAATTGAAGGTGTTAAATGGAACATAAAAGTAATTTACATTATAATCATTGTTGCATCATTATTGAGGACATCAAAGAAATAACCACAAATTGCATGTATCAGAAAAACAATATTATCCAAAAACTATATTAAAATGTAATGGATGAGTTGAGTAAAGGTGAGGTCAAGCCGAACAATAATGAGATATCACATCAGTAAAAGACAGATAAAAACTTAGAGTAAATTGATATGTCAAAATGTGTGGATATGAAAAGGTATGGTAAAAGGTGTGCGTGTATGTGGAGGTTGGGGCGTGGTTTATTAGGATAACGAGTGGTATTTGAATGTCATATATGAGAAATTATATTTTATTAATGTTAAGGATTATGAGTGCTATTTAAAGGTAAGGTAATATATTTTAACTTATTAAAGGAGCCAGACATTATCAAATTGATCATGGCAAGTGGTTCGTAAAGAGGAACGTAATTAAGGAACTTAGATGTTGTTGTTATTAAAAGTCAACGAATCAAAAAATGCGAGACAGTCGAACTCAAGTTGGTCATTGAGGCAATTCAAATTGGGGTTAGTTTTAGCATTGTTGATTTCTAATGCTTCTAGGATGTTGAGTAGTGTACTTTTTGGACAGGAATGTAACATTTTGAAATTATCATTAGTTACGAATTGATAACAATTACAAATCTGAAATTAAGTTTTACAAAGTAAGTGAACCAGTTCAAACGATCTTAAACTACACACAACTTACCACATTGTGGAAATAAAAATTTTTTTTTTTTTTTTTTTTTTTTATTCCCACAATGTGGTAAGTTGTGTGTAGTTTAAGATCGTTTGAACTGGTTCACTTACTTTGTAAAACTTAATTTCAGATTTGTAATTGTTATCAATTCATCCTTGAATAACACATTAAGTAGCTTTCTAATTTCGACCCTATTATTGCCACTGATGATGAGAGTATATACTCTCGAAACATGTATGGTACATTGATTTAATTATAAAAGATTATATTGTGGAGCAGACGTCTTTCATTCCATTACACTTTCACTCCTCGCCATGGATTATTTTTCGAAAATTTCAAAAGCTAGTCGAGCTAATACAATCCACGAATTTAGAAAGCTTTCGCTAAAACGTAAACTTATCAAACTGGACATATATTTCAACATAGAATGCGAGCGGAATAATTTCATACCGAACTATATCAAAATTCGAGCCGGTTCAACATCTACTGCTGCAACCAAAGCCATCCAAACGGCGAAGAAATTGTGGTTGAAAAATGAAATCAGACATTTGCACGCCAAACTGAACATGATCGAAACAAAACTCAAGTATGTGTCTTCGCACCTCTCTTCAATGCTACATCCTCTCGAGTGGGACGCCATCATGGAGAATATCCTGAAGTTTATTACTCGTGAAGGTAAGGTTAAGCTGAGCAGATTAAACACTAAATTGAATAACTTATCTTTGAAACACACTCATTACATACCACCTTTTCCTTCCTATCCCAGCCCCTCCTCCAATAGTAATGTGGATAATCCTACAGATGATAATCATATCACAGACACTTCAACTAATTTCGACTTTTACAACGAAGATTTTATCCGTGAATTCCAATATTACAATACACATAATTCCTTTCAGTTCTTTCCCAGAACAATGAATATCACAAATGTTCCTTTCTCTGAAGACGAATTAAATTATTTAAATAAGAGTCTTAAATTCAATAACTTTACCTCCATAAACACTGCTTCTTTGAACAATACTGCCGCAGAATGTGAAGCAATTATTGAATTATCCAACGCACCTAATAAGAACTACCTAAGATCTAACATTGCACATTCACTAAATAACACTTTCAATCATTATAGTAAGTTTCCCCATACCAACAAAGAGTTTCGTACTATGTTACAAATTAAAGAGAAATTAAGAACCAATGATCTAGTACTTAGCAAGGCAGACAAAGGTAACTCCACTGTGATATGTCATAGACAATTCTATAACGATAAAGTTTTTTCTTTTCTCAACAACCCCGATTTTATTGAAATTTCCAATGACCCCACTAAAGCATATCAAAATAAACTAAAAAGAGAGTTAAATAATGCTTATCCTACATTATCCCTTCTAGGTACAAATAAATTTAAACTCTCCCATATGTCTACTTCCACCCCTATCCTAAGAGCTCAACTAAAAGTACATAAAGATTCAACACCTGCGAGACCCATTGTCTGTTATTCTGGATCACCAGCCTCTAAACTATCCCAATGGTTGAATATAATTATCAAACAACAGACAAAATTTTTCTTCACCACATACCATTAAAAATTCAGTTGATCTGGTTTCAAGTTTAAATGGACTTAACATCCCATCTACATCTAGACTCATATCATTCGATGTTTGTAATCTTTTTCCTAGCATTCCTAATGACGAATGCATCAGTTTAACACAAACCCTCCTCACTAACAATTCGAATTTGGACGTAGTTCACATAAATACTTTAATAAATCTACTTAAGTTATCCCTAGAACAAAATTTTTTCACATTCGACAATAAATACTTCCGCCAACGTGTCGGACTAGGAATGGGCAACCCAACATCTTCTATATTGGCCGAGATATTCATGTCGAAGATAGACGATAAGATTCTGAATGATAATGTTCAAAGTTCGAAGATCCTCTATTTTAAAAGATATGTTGATGATATTATAACAGTTTATAATGGTACAGATGAAGACCTGCAAAATACACTTGCATTCATGAATAATATCCATCCTCGCATTTCATTCACTTACGAAATCGAAAACAATGCCACTATCCCATATTTAGATTTATTGCTGCACCGATCTGACTCATCCATCTCCTTTTCAATATACCACAAACCAACAGCTACTGATTCAATCATTCCGTATAACTCTAACCATCCACCTTCCCATAAAATGGCTACCTTTCATTCCTTCTTCCACCGCCTTTTTAACGTTCCCATGTCTTCGGAGAACTTTCAGAGAGAACTATCTTGGATTTTCCATATATCCTCTTTGAATAATTACCCAAAAAACGTAATCAACAAAATTTATTACAAATATTTACTAAAACATAATTTCCAACCTCTAATTCCCACTCCAGAAATGACTTATACTAAATTTTACCCACTCACCTACACCGCACCATTCATTTTACAAATTAAGAAATTGTTCACGCAAAATAACATCAACATCTGTTTCCGCACTAAACATACAATCAATCATTACCTAAACAACAGTAAATCCCCTATACCCACAATGAAAAAAACAGGTGTCTACGCTCTGAACTGTGGTTCTTTAAATTGTTTTACCACCTACATCGGACAGACCGGTAGAAGTTTTGAAATTCGATTAAACGAACACTTAAAAATAATACAGAAAGCTAGAGAGGAGAACTCTGATGAAATAAATAGTAACTCGGCGTTTGCTAATCATATTGTCAACAACAATCACGAATTCGTAACTAATGATAATTTCAAAATGTTACATTCCTGTCCAAAAAGTACACTACTCAACATCCTAGAAGCATTAGAAATCAACAATGCTAAAACTAACCCCAATTTGAATTGCCTCAATGACCAACTTGAGTTCGACTGTCTCGCATTTTTTGATTCGTTGACTTTTAATAACAACAACATCTAAGTTCCTTAATTACGTTCCTCTTTACGAACCACTTGCCATGATCAATTTGATAATGTCTGGCTCCTTTAATAAGTTAAAATATATTACCTTACCTTTAAATAGCACTCATAATCCTTAACATTAATAAAATATAATTTCTCATATATGACATTCAAATACCACTCGTTATCCTAATAAACCACGCCCCAACCTCCACATACACGCACACCTTTTACCATACCTTTTCATATCCACACATTTTGACATATCAATTTACTCTAAGTTTTTATCTGTCTTTTACTGATGTGATATCTCATTATTGTTCGGCTTGACCTCACCTTTACTCAACTCATCCATTACATTTTAATATAGTTTTTGGATAATATTGTTTTTCTGATACATGCAATTTGTGGTTATTTCTTTGATGTCCTCAATAATGATGCAACAATGATTATAATGTAAATTACTTTTATGTTCCATTTAACACCTTCAATTTTTCATGGTCAACTTCTCACTTGTCATTCTAATTGTCAAAGAATTATATTATTGATTTGTTTGTCATTGAAATTTCACAATACTTTTAAGACACGTGTTCTTACATTCTTACGATCTTAATCTGTAATTTCTTCATTCGAAAAGTTATGTGTGGAAAAATAAGAGGGATAAAAACCCACACAACGATAATAATCGTATGTTGTTTATATGTTATGACGGATCCAATACAGAAGAGATGGCTTAATGAGCATCACAACGTGCAATGCCACTAGAATGACCTTTTTTTTAAGTGTTGACAACGATATTTTAAACATAAAAAATTTTTTATTTCCACAATGTGGTAAGTTGTGTGTAGTTTAAGATCGTTTGAACTGGTTCACTTACTTTGTAAAACTTAATTTCAGATTTGTAATTGTTATCAATTCATCCTTGAATAACACATTAAGTAGCTTTCTAATTTCGACCCTATTATTGCCACTGATGATGAGAGTATATACTCTCGAAACATGTATGGTACATTGATTTAATTATAAAAGATTATATTGTGGAGCAGACGTCTTTCATTCCATTATAATAATATATTTTCAGTGTTAAATAATTTTGAATAAAAAAGGCAAACCGCCGATGATTTTAAATCTTTGTACATTTGTTTATCAAATGCAAATGTGTATATGGGTCAGACATATAATAAAGTGCCCAAGCAGCTTATTCGAGACAATTCCAATATGATTTTATTGTTGTCTGACTGAGGGTAATCTACATCATGTATATGATGCACATGTATCACCGGATGTTTCATATGATGTATTTAAAGAAATGTGTTCAAAATGATGGACGGGACAATATGGTAGTTTATTAATATGTAAAGACTTTCCATTGAAGAATGGTCGATATCGTAAAGGATTTCACAAGTACATAAAAATTGATTAAGAATACAGAATGTTATTAGTCTGAAAGTACATACCATGAGAGTAACATCTAAAGAGATTAGTGAAACACGGCAAAAACCAAAATTAATGAAATCTCCAAAGCAATTCGCAAAAAGTATTTGGCATTGAAATTAGGTCAAAGTGAGCAAGATCGTACTCTTCATAAGCTTTTTAAACCCGGAACGGGGCCTCTAAATCAGCTGAATATAAAAAGGTAGAGACAAAAATCGGAAGCCAAAGAAGAACGTGAAGAAGAAGTCGATATCGTAAAGAATTTCACAAAAAGCAATGGGACAGTACAAGCGCTATTAAAAGTTTAAAAAGTATTGAAAATGTATACAAACAAATAAGCAAAAGCACCTAAACAAAACATAGAAGGAATATAACAATGACGATCAAACTCCAAGCCATGGGTGTAAACATATATAGATATTTATATCGTATTTTGATTGGCAATAGGTCTGGATTTTATAGGAAAGGTTATCAATGAACGGAATGGAAAAACACTTTTTGTTTTTGTTAAAATTTCCAGATAGATTAATTAAATTTTTATTTATGAATTTATTCATATGTTTAAAAAACATTTTGTTGATGGAAGAGGGAAAACCATTATTGGCAACTACCATCCTTATGTATGATAGTTAATGGTTAAAATCTGAAGGTGTGAGAGGAATATTGAAAAGACGATGAAAGAAGGAATTAAAGGCAGCAAATTTATGTGAATGTGGGTGGTAGGAATCGTAGGGGATTATGGAATCAGTGCTAGTAGGTTTATGGTATATGGCGAAGGATAGACTATTATAGTTTGTCCTTGATATAGTCAGGTCCAGGAAGTTGAGGCATCTATTGTTTTCTACTTCCATTGTGAATTCAATGGATGGATGAATAGAATTGAGAAACGTTAGAAAATCATCCAACTCTGACATTTCGCCAGTAAAAATAGCAAAAATGTCATCCACATACCTGCTGTAGTAAAGTATTTTACTGTAAAGAGGGTGTGATTCAATACTTTTCTCGATGTTAAACATAAATATCTCCGACAACAAAGGTGACAGATTGGAACCCATTGCCAATCCCGATTTCTGAACAAAGAACCTCTCGTTAAATTGGAAGAAATTTTGCTTAAGAACGATGTCAGTAAGTAAACAAATATTCAATATATGAAAAGTAGGTAAGCTAGTGTTCTCAAAAAGTAATTCTCTAAGGTATTTGAGAGAATCTTCAGGAGGTATACTGGGATAAAGATTATTGACGTCAAACGAGACTAGAATGGAGCTATGTGGGATAACCAAATGTTTGGTGTGTGAAACCAGGGAGAATGAGTTTTTTATTGCTAGGGGATTGCGAAAATCAGTGAGTGTCGGGATCACATCATTCAACCACTTAGCTAGTCGATGTGAAGGCGAACTTGTATAGCACACCACCGGCCTAATTGGAATATCCGGTTTGTGGATTTTTGGAAGTCCATATAAAAGAGGGGTTGCGGGGTTGATGACCATTAGCCTAGATTTGTTAGATTCAAGAAAAAGAACAGTGTCGTTGGTTGAAGAGAGAGCGCCCTTCAATAAAGTACAAAAACCAGCTGTAGGGTTGCTGGAAATCTCCGGAAATGACTCAGGTTCCAGAAAATCAGATACCTTACGTATATAATCTGACTTATTTAAGACAACCATACAATTACCCTTATCGGCCTTGGAGAAGATCAGGTCATCATTTCTCATCTTATCTCTAATGCTCTTGACCATTCTGTAATCATGAGTGGAATGAAACTTATTCTGATTTAAACGATAAAACTTATTAAAAAGGACAGAGAGGTCTGATCGTACCAGACCAAATTCACTAATATTGATACCCAACTCTAAAACCCTCTCAGTTTCAACTGCATTAAAATATCTCCCTAGAGAACATACAGTTATTCTTAATTTAACGTTAACGGATGTATCATGTAAATTGAATGCTTTGGGACAGGATTTAAATAAATTCTTAAGAGCATTAGATGATTGGAATCCTAATCATCGCGTACTATAATAAAAGGCTTAGATGATGTGTGGCAATCAGATTTGGCTCAAATGAGTCAATATGCTGCTGAAAATGATGGCTTTCAGTTTATTCTAGTTGTAGTTGATTGTTTTTCAAAATTTATATGGACTAGACCGTTAATGAATAAATCTGCTAAAGAGGTGTACAGCAAATTTGCAGACATTTTAGACAAAAATATCCGACGGCGACGGTAGTGGCGTAAACCGAAGAATTTACAAACAGATCTGGGCAACGAGTATTACAACAAAAGTTTTGATAAGCTGATGAAAGTCCATGGAATAAATCATTATAGTACATAAACTAAGGCCTGAATTGCTGAACGTGCGATCCGAACGCTAAAAGAGCGGCTATTTAAACAGTTTATTTTGATGGGGACATATTGTCACACCCGGTATATTGTAATAAAAATATTGAATCCGCTCGAACTATTTCTCGCCGATTAATAATTTATAAAAGTTCATCACTCTAACATCGGTATCTACGAAATAGTGGAAAAAAGTAAAGTTATAAATATTGGTGTAACAGGAAGTTACAAGGAGATTTTTATTCGCACTTCTGTGTAGTAAAGTTTGAAGAGAGCGGTTGGAGACTTGGCAGCTCGGAGCATGAAGTCTCCCTCGAGTTGGAGAATATGTCTCCAAAAGCTCCGTGTGGTTCTCTTACCACAAAACTCTCTTTTTTTTTAGGTCTTCTCTCCGACTTCGGAGAAGTAAACTCTGAGTTCTAGAAGCGACAAAAAGCACGAATCTCCCCGTTGAGTAGTGTCGTTTAAGCTTTACGGTTTATTGAACGCGTATACAGTATTAATTTTAATTATAAACTTTAAATATTTTCTGGAAGTGAAATTACCGAAAAGATAATAATAATTAAATAAATAATAGTAAAATATATTTGACTTTCCATTTTATTTTAAAATAGTTTTCTAAATCTAATAAAATAACTTGATTCAGTAGGAATTAGGGGGCTTGCGCACGACCTGATAAATAGTTATCTATCTAATAGGAAACATATTGTGGAAGCCAATGAGATAAGAAGTGGACCTAGAACCGTTACCTACGGGATACCCCAGGGGACGGTCTTGGGACCAATATTGTTTCTAATATACCTTAACGACTTGCTCAGTGTGGAAACATGTGGCAAAGTTATCTCGTTTGCCGAAGATACTGTCTTGTTCGTCGAGGGTAAGGACTGGGAGGAAGTGGGAGCAAATATAACCCAAGATATGAAAAAAATAATGAATTGGTTAGATATAAATTTGCTTCAACTTAATTTGGAAAAAACAAAATATGTACCATTTTCTAACTACAAAGATCGATTGCCTTTGGAAAATAATATCGGTATCAAACTATCAGATGATAGGTATCTCTGGGTCTTACATAGAACAATATAAAGTACTTGGGGATAATTGTGGACTGTAACTTGAGGTGGGATTTGCATGTCCTGTCTTTAGTTAAGAGAATAAGATCCTTAATATATTTATTTAGGCAATTTGGTAAGATACTTGACAGGGAAAATTTGCTCATTTCGTATTACGCTTTAGTACAATCATTAATATGTTACGGAATTGTAGGATGGGGTGGGGCATACCGCACTACTTTAAATCCTCTATCTGTCATCCAAAGAAGAGTTTTTAAAATAATCTTTGGACTGGACACAAGATATCCTTCAGATCAGATCTGCAGGGATTTTTCCATGCTAAGCGTTGAAAACTTGTTTTATAAAAGTTCTTTACTCCACATGTCAAAAACCAATATGCTAGACAGTAACATATCTCATAATTACAGTACTAGATATAAGGCTGGTGAAAATATTACATTACCTAGGCCGCATTTAACAATAGGCCAAAGAAGTTATATGTATATTGGCCAGAAATTATTTAATCTACTTCCTGTTGAATACAAACAACAGATCCGTACTAAAGGATTCAGAAAACATTTAAATGTGTGGCTAATAAACAATTATATAAGCTATCATTAATTGCAAAACACAACTGATAATGTACGGCTGTCTAATTCGAGGGTTTGATGCTGTTGTGAGTCGATTTTTGTATTGGTTTTGTTAATTCGTACTTTGACTGAGTATTGTTATTTGTTTCGTTTATTGAATGTTATTTATATTGTAATCAATATCAAATTATGTGCGAAACGAGAATGTACTATGATCGGAACGGATGATCTGGAATGCATTCGTGATTGATTTGAGATTACTGACAAGTTTTTAACTTAGTGATCTTTAATCGAATCTTGGTGTGTTACCATTTCTTAGAATTAATTACTTTTTAACATATTTATTAAGCTATTGTTTCGTCTATACTATGTAATGTATTTTCTTTCTTTCATGGCTTTAATAAATATTATTATTATTATATTATTATTGACTATTAAATGGGAGACACGGTTCAAATACAGACCGTCACTCGTTTAGGAGGGAGAACCATTAAGATCCTCTTTTTTAAGTGTGATGTACGTGGGCGATTCTCGAGTAGCTCTACAAGCCAAGCGAGTAAATTATTAAAACCAAAAAGAATATAATCAATAAATATCAACCCCTTTTCTATAGCCTATATTTATTTTAACATGGTGGAGTCCGCTTAACGTAATTTTCGAATACTCTACAAGCTAAGCGAGTAAATTATTGAAACCAAAAGAAATCAATCAATAAATATCAACCCCTTTTCTATATACTATATTTATTTTAACATGGTGGAGTCCGCATACCTTAATTTTCTAATACTATTTGTGACATATTGGAGCCTCACTCTATTTTTCATATAATATTTATTGTGACAATATCGTTGGATTTACCCTCTTCAAGATGTAGTAGACACATATAATAATACTGTGCATCGTACAATTAAAATTAAATGAAATACAGTTACAAAATCCAATTAAAATAGCATTTTATTGCAAAGTTATAATAATATTAATGTGAGCGGTAAACGTAAATTTAAGGTGGGTGATTTGGTTCAAATCCGCAAGGCTAAACATATATTCGAAAAAGGATATGTACCCAATTGGAGTACTGAATTATTTAAAATTGTTAAAATAGATATTAACACTTGCGTGGAAGATTTTACGAGTTGGAGCTACAAAAGACGAAACAACCCGATGTCTATATAGTGGAAAAGTGGTATGGAGAAGGAGTAATAAGGTTTTAGTTAAATGGCTTGGCTTGGTCGAGTCACACAGGAGTTAGATTTCTACAGCGAACAAATTACAACGCACAATGGCAGAAGAACATTTTCTAAATAAAATTAATAATTAGAAAATCTGATAGTGCTGTCTTTGTCGTGGAAAATCTGCAAAATTGGCAAAAATGAGGGTAAGCGATGTGCGAATCCGCTGCCAGGAGGGATCGCACCGCAATACAAATGGAAAATTTATTTTTTTCTCATGAGAATTAGGTACTTTTCAACTGTGATTTAATGCGGTCTCACTATTTTATTAATTAATTTAATTACATCTACAAAGTTAATTTTGTGTGCGACGCAGAGGGAGATATCAACTATTTCTTGGGCTATTCACAAACATATGATCACATCCATCCATTTGACCGCTTTCATGACGCTGTTACTTTAGGTTATTATCACTTTTTCAGTAAAATTACTTTAAATACACAATGACAACTTTTAAATTTATTACAACTATATGGAATAACCATTTTATAACACTACAATATACAACATGTTGATAGAAATTGAACATGAAAATAATGCCGAAAACTTTTAGACTATTAATGTAAACAAAGAAAATAATAAACTATTTGACACAAGCAATTTCTCTGTCGTGTTAGTTAAAACATCTTACCAAAACCAAATTATGACGTGAAACTAGAGGTGTCAACTATATTGGAATTTGTCGATTTTTATTTCAAAACCATTTTCATGACTATATTCTTAGAAAAACATAAGCAATTTTGTATATTTTTAGTCACAATCGTATCAAAGAATAACGTACCCATTCGTTATTTCAATTGGAAAAGTATTAATATTTAAAAATATGACTCACTTCACACATACTACGTTCCTTTTACAAATATCACTATTCGAAATGTCATATAAACTGTGACAGCTACCGCACACAAATAAATTTCGATATCAATAAATAATTGTTTGTATTGGAAGCACCTAGCTAACAAACCTTATATAAAAATTTCCAGTCAAAACGGATGCTTTCTTATCTATAAAATAATGGAAATACACTGAACTCCACCACCAAAGAAGTAGAGGTTTTCCATAGTGTCAAATTATAACATAAATCCATCTGTCATAATAATCAACATGTACTATACTGTCTATAGTAAAACAACGTAAATACTACCAGATAAATGTCTGAATCCCTAATCACCACTGAAATGCATCTATACCTACTCAATAAAAACTTCCCAAGAACCATAACAAGAATTTAATATCGACTTTGAACTATTCTTACTCAATGGACATTAGATTTATCCCAATAACAATATCTAAGTGTTTTATTTCTTACTTTAGAGCAAACTTGAATCCATTTTTCAAGGTATACCTACTGTACCGAGGAAAAGCTATCTAATTAAAATTTATATTACGAGGGCAACGTCGGTAGGTAGGTACATTATTATTATTACCTATTATTAATATTTAGATTTGCTTGAAACTAAACTAAAGGTTACTTCAGGTGAACCTATTGGTTGTAGGTACTTTTACATATTACTAGATGCCGAATACCTACTTATGTCTGTTTTGTTCAAAAAGTAATTACAGTTATACTAGATGTATCAAAAACATTCAATGAAACAAAATAGGTACGTAATGTTGTATAAGTTTAACTAAGTCAGTATAGCCGCTATATATTCTTATAAATAGTAAGTAGTTATCTACACTAAAATAAAGTTGCTATACTTATTGTTTCGCTACAAAACTACCTTACCTATTCGTAGTAAGTATCTCCAATAATTTTATTTAAATACGTAAATACAATAAATCAATATAGATGATAATAGAGTTAACTACACTTAATGATTTACAAACAACCTATTACTAAACTAGATTAGCCCACTTTTTTTTAAACATTGAATATTTCACATTGAAAACTTTACACAAACACAACAAATTACAAACATTGTTTGCAGAATCTGCTTTCACTGTTACACACTGCAAACACAGATCTTCTTTATTGTGATCAATAATTCTTTATATATGCATCATTTGCCTGTATGTCCACATTTTGAACCCCTCTATTTTGTTGATAGTGTCACTTTGGGTTATTAAAAATTTTTCACTAAAATTACTTCAAATGCACAATGGCACCATCTAAATTTACTACAACTATATGGAATAACCATTTTATAACACTACAATATACAACATCTTGATAGAAATTAATCTTAACTATGAAAATAATGGCTCGACTATTAATGTAAACATAAACTATTTTGACAAAAGGACCTGTCAAGCAAATTATGCAAAATAAGTGACACCAACGTTAGAAAAAAAAAACAAATTTTGACAAACCAACGTCCACTGCTATTAACGTCAATGTTAATTTAACACCAACGATTTTCAAATAGAGAGATATGGTAGTCCTAAAAAATAACGTCACCTATGATGACAATCATATTATAGGCAGCCATTTTTAGGCTAGCAGATTTAAAATACCTATCTAATATATTTATAGTAGGTATTTAGTATAAAATTTTATAAGGTTTTTGAATTTGACTCTTACGGCATTGTAGGTGAAACCTCGTTTAAAGATGGCCGTCCTATAAAGTGGTATTGTCAATTTCAGTGGATTTCGGATGTTTAGGGCGTGGACATTTTGGCGAAATATCAATTTATTGAAAAGGTAAGGAGGGGAACGATTTAAAACAACTCGAGATAGAAAAGTCAAAAAGTAGTTGATAGAACAAGACTTTCGCATAGGAATTTACGCATATTTTTTGTCAGAATACTCCTGTTAGCATACAATGATCGTAAAACATTGTAGCATTGTCCAGTCACGCGGGAAGCATGATTAACAAATCTCAGGTTCTCATCCATAAGCAAACCCAAATTACGAATAGTCCCAACAAATTCAATACTCTCCCTCAATGTTAAGCGACATATTTGCCTTGATGAAAGGTGTTTTAGTTTTAGAGGAAAATACGATTGCCTTTGATTTCGAAGGATTTAGCTTTAGATTGTGACCCTGGGCGTAACTGTAAATCTCTGAGAGCTGTCGATTAATTGTTATTGACGCTGATTCACACTCCTCGGATCTGAAGTGGTGTATGACCTGAGTTTCATCCGCGAAAAATTGCAGACGACACCCCGCCACTACACGAGGCAGATCAATAGTATATATGAGAAACAGAAGCGGGGCCAGAACAGAACTCTGTGGAACCCCAGAACAGACCCTCACTGGTAACGAACATTTACGCTCTAATACAACTCTTTGATGGCGATCATTTAAATAAGTTTTTAGATGGTCTAGGCAGGTGTTATCAAAACCTAGGTACTCACACTTCGCTACAAGAACCTTATGATTTAAGGTATCAAAGGTTTTGCTGAAGTCTAGCAGCACCAAAATTGTGGACAAACCCCGATCGTAGGCACGAACAACATTGTCAGTGAGATTCATCAACGAAGTGGTAGTACTATGACCCTTTCGAAATCCGGATTGATGCTCGGGTAGCAAATTGTTAGAACATAAGTATTCGTAAATCTGGTCATGAACCGTCTTTTCTAATGTCTTGGAGATCGTGGGAATAAGCTTATAGGGCGCAAGTCATTTTATTCCCGCGGATTAGGAACTTTCGGCAGAGGAACAACCAAAGCTTCCCTCCATGCAGTTGGGAAATATCCCTGCTCTATATAGCAATTTACTATGTGTGATATGAAGTCTGCTATAGCTGGAAGACATAATTTTATCATGTACAGGTTAATACCATCGATGCCGGAAGCGTTCGAGGAAATACTCCGCACTATCTTCAAAACATTCTCCGTATCCGTTAGATGCAATTTGAAGTTGTGATTTGGATTAAGCAAATTTGAGTTGTAGAAACTTATATTTTCAGCACATTTGGTGTCACTATTTTGAAAAACAGAAGCAAAAAAGTTGTTTATATGGGAAGGATCAGATAGATGAGATGGTATTGAAGGATTCACTTTGTTTGTTTGTTTGTATGTTTATGTTTTAAGAGCTTTATAGAATCCTGACGCATTATTTTGTTGATTTAGGTTGTTATGTCCCCCCGTTATTTCTTTTTTATTTTTTATTCTTTTTTTCTTAATTAAATTTAATGATTTGGAAGTAATTGTAATTTTATTTAATTTATTCTAACTCTCTTACTTTTTATATTCTCCTCGTATCTTCAATTGTTCTATGTTATATTCAATCCAAATCAATGCCTTTTTTGTTAATAAAATGTTATCGCGTATACACCTTTAACGATAGCTCTCCGTGCTGTGTGTGCGCGACTGACCAAGAGAGATTCGTCTTGACCGCTGTAGTGATAGTTTTACGCAAAAAATATATATTTTTCAACCGCTTTATTATTGTTCAATCGCAAATATATCAAATACCGCAACGTTCTAATCGAACTTTATGTGAGTGAGTGTCTTTAAAGCCACTGGAAGAAAGTGCTGGCCAGCTGAAGACCGGCAGGAGTCGTAGATCAGGGTAAGTCTTTAAAGGTGCCGTTTTAAGATCAATCCGTTTGCAGTCCATTCATAAATATCTCCTAAAGAGCCGCTGAATTCTTTACATGGTCCTTCGAGCCGGATTTAAACGGATTTGTATTGATTAGAACTTATTTTCTATTTTTTATTCTTTCTAATTTTCTTGGCCAACTTTCTATTGTCATTCTTTACTAATATATACATTTTCTTATTATTTTACAAAAATCTTATTATTAATTATTCATTTCTTATTCAAAATATTCCAAATTCAAATTACAATTATTATTACTTACATCTAAAATTAAATTTCAATTCTTAATAAATATATTATTATTATTTCCATAATAGTAATTTCATCTATTGAACATTTACTTCACTATAGCAGAAAAATACACAGTATTCAACTACGGGCTGCGTTTTCTCGGTTGTTAGTGAGTTTTTTGTGTGGTGGTTTACTATAGGTACCAATTTCGATATTATTGTTTCTGTACAATCAATTTTACTTTTAAATTTTGTTGTTTAGGACGATTAATTGAATTTTTGCTTTGCACGTTTCGAAGTTTGAATAAAAACTAAATTATCTTATAACTTCATTGTATTTTTTCCTATTTTTATATTTCCGTTGTTCATTGCAACTTAAAAAAAAAAAAAATGTCCGCAGATAAATTAAAAAGATACCGGGTTTCTCGCCAAGTTCATATAAATCGCATCCAAGAAGCTTATAACTTAGCTGTTCGAACAGAACAGGATCCAAATTTATTTTTTATTTTTGATAATAATGTTTCCGACCTGGATCAGATTAAAAAAGATTTTTATGAGCTACATAATGCGATTTTAGGCATAGCAGCTAGCGATGATGATGCCGCTTTTCAACAGGAAGACAGTCTCCGTCGAAATTTTGACATTAAATTTTACACCACTAAAGCTAAACATAATCAATTGGTGGAGCAGCGCAAAAGATCTCGCAATGATGAACAGTCTTTCTCGTCTATTCAAAGTAAAATCGCATTACCATCTATTGACATTCCAACCTTTAGTGGCGACGTTCTGCAATTCGAAGGATTTATTTCGCGGTTTGATTCAATTATTCACAATAATTGCGCTTTAGATAATGTATCAAAGTTTAATTATTTACTTTCTTCTCTTAAAGGTAATGCTTTCAATGTTATTTCTCGTATTCCGCTAACGTCTAACAACTACGACATTGCATATAAAAATTTAAATGATCGTTTTCATAATAAACGTGCTATAGCTGCTGGTCATTGGGCTGCAATAGACAATGCTCCAAAGCTTGTTGCAAATGATCCTAATAAATTACGTGAACTACTGGACGTTTTTTCTCAAAATTTGGATGCGCTAAAAATTTTAAATCTTCCTGTCGAACATTGGGATTTCATTTTATTCCAATTACTTCTCAAGAAAATTGACGATTCCACATCCGCTGAATTTGAACTTTTTCATCAATCTTTTGACATTTCAAAGTATGCTTCGCTTTATGATTATCTGAAGAAACGCTGTATTGCATTGGATACTCATGCCATTACTGCCAGATTACAGAGTCCTAAATCGACCAAGCCTAAACCAACACATTTTACCTCTTCGTCATTGTTCGTTCAGGGTACAACGTCAAATTCTAAGTGTGTTTACTGTAATTCTAACCACTCTATTTACAAATGTCCCGACTTTTCGCAACTCTCTCCTATCGATCGTTACAACTTCGCAAAAAATAAAAATCTGTGCATTAACTGTTTGAGCAGCTCTCATTCAACAAAGCGATGTCAAAGTTCTTCTACATGTAGGAAGTGTAGTCAAAAGCATCATACCTTCCTGCATTTTTCTTCTGCTTCTGGTTCCGCTTCCAGAAACCCTAGCACGGCGCAAAACTCTCCTCCGGCTGCTAATGTTCCGGCCACCCCAAGTACTTCTGCTGCTACAGTGAACGCTGTCTTTTTACATTCTCCTGCGAAGGTTCTTCTTGCAACTGCTATGGTAGATGTTATGGATTTTCGAGGTCAGTATCAAACCCTTCGCTGTTTGATTGACACTGGTAGCATGGTTTCCGCTATCTCTCGCAAAGGCGTTCAACGTCTAGGACTTAAACCCGAATCGTGCTCTATTCAATTAAAAGGTCTGGACTCAATGAGTTCTCAGAATCATACTGGGGGTGTAAGCTTATTAATTCGCTCTTCAAATACTCCTTCTTCAGTGCTATCTCGAGAAGCTGTGGTTGTGTCTAAAATTTGTGACGTCATACCATACGAAACTCTTCCCTATTCATCTTGGACTCATATTAGAGGACTCAAATTAGCTGATCCGAATTTCTTTAAACCTGGTTTTATCGACTTGCTCCTTGGTGTAGATGTTTTTCCAAAGATATTCCTTTCTCAAAAAATTCTTGGCGTGAGCGGTACTCCAACTGCTTTTAATACCATATTTGGATATGTCCTTATGGGTCAGTATAACTCCATTCCTCCACCGTCTTCAACTTCAGCTGTATCTCTATTTTGCACTTGCAATAACCTTTTGGAAGAAGATATTAAACGTCTTTGGGAGATTGAAGATGTCCCTAGGGTTTCGGCTCGGAGTCCTGATGAGATTTTATGTGAGAAAAGCTATGTTGATTCAATTTCTCAGCTTTCTACTGGTAGATTTGTAGTGGATCTCCCATTCAAAGATGCAAACCCAACATTTCCTCAAAGTCGCGACTTGGCTTTTCAACGTTTCATATCACTTGAGAAGCGCTTACTAAAACAGCCCTCACTTTATGAACTATACAAAGATTTTATGCGTGAATACTTGGACCTTCAACATATGTATGCCGTGCCAGTATCCGAATCTCTTCATACGTATTACATTCCTCATCACGCGATTCAACGCCCTGACAGTTTAACTACCAAATTGCGCGTAGTTTTTAATGCTTCCGCTAAGTGTCCGGGGGGTTCTTCACTCAATGATCATCTGCTTGTTGGACCCAAACTCCAGACAGACATTGTAGTTTTATTACTAAATTTTCGACTTTTCGATTATGTATTAACCGCAGATATTCGTATGATGTACCGCCAAATTCTAATTTCTTCCAAGCATCACTATTTTCAACGCATTTAGTGGCGTTTTTCTCCAGACGAACCGATTCAAGACTTTTGTCTTAATACCGTGACTTACGGTATTTCATCTGCACCGTTTCTCGCCTTGCGGACTCTTCAGTTTCTTGCTGATCAACATGCTGCTGATTTTCCTTTAGCAGCTGAAGCGCTTCGATCATTTACATACGTCGATGACATTATTGTGTCATGTTCTACGCAATCAGAGGCTTTGGCTTTAAGAAATGAACTCATTCATCTTCTTGAAAAAGGTCAGTTCGAATTGCGCAAATGGTCAAGTAATGACCCAAACCTTTTGCGCGATTTACCACCTTCACATGTTTGTGTAGACTCGTTAAACTTCGATAATCTTGATTCCACCTCCTTGAAGGTACTGGGACTTCGCTGGAATCCTTCTGGCGACAATTTCCAATTTCAAATTCAACCATTTGAGGCATCTTGCACTAAGAGAAATATTTTGTCGACCCTAGCTCGGATTTTCGATCCTTTGGGTATTTTGTCTCCGCTTACTTTTCTCTTGAAGCATCTGATTCAACAAATTTGGGCTTTGAAGTTAGGTTGGGATGCGGCTCCTCCTGAATTTATTGTTCGACTTTGGCAGCAATACCAGCATGAATTTTTGTGTTTAAGCGATTTTGCGATTCCTAGACAAATCGTTGTCGATAATTCATACACATGCGAACTGCATTGCTTTGGCGATGCCAGTGAAAAGGGTTACTGCGCCGTTATTTATTTTGTATTCCAAACTTCTGAAGGAAAATACTCTTCTCATTTTGTTTGTGCCAAATCGAAAGTAGTACCTTTAAAAAGAATTTCTATCCCAAAATTAGAATTATGTGCTTCTGTTCTATGTGCACGTCTTACTTCCTTTGTAACTCAAGGTTTGCAAAATAGGCTCACGTTTTCCAAGATTTGTTGTTGGTCAGATTCGCAGATTAGTTTGTACTGGATCAAAGGTGAACCACATCGCTGGAAAACCTTTGTATCTAACCGAGTTTCATATATCCAAGACCGCATAACGCCGAAAAATTGGTACTATGTTGCTTCTCATTACAACCCGGCCGACATTGGCTCTCGCGGTATTCTTCCCTCTGAACTTATTAAAAATAAGTTATGGTGGGAAGGCCCCACTTTTCTGATTGAGGATTCTCGTACATGGATGAATCAGTCTTTAGAAATCCCTGAATCTCCCGAAATCCTTCAAGAAGAACGCAAGCTAACTTTCGCTCTCATAGAGGTCGCTACCCCGATGCTGGATTCGCTTATTTTATATCATTCAGATCTAAGCACTTTAATTCGTATAGTCTCATTTATGCTTCGTTTTATCCATAACCTTCGCAATCCTTTGAACAAAACTTCTTCTCCGTTTGTGACTGCTTAAGAAAAATATAATGCGCTACTTGTTCTTGTTAAATTCGTTCAGACTACTTGTTTGACTGAAGAAATTTTATGCTTAAATAATCCTAAGACCCGCTCGCTGAATAAGAAATTTTTACATTTGAATCCATTCTTAGATGAAAAAGGAATGCTGCGTGTCGGTAGTCGTATTCGACACTCCGAGCTTCCTTATGACAGTAAATTTCCGATTCTTTTGCCAAGCAAACATCATTTAACCAATATCATTATTGATTTTTTCCATAAGAAATACCTCCACGCCGGTACCCAAACACTACAATTTTTGTTGGCTCAACAATTTTGGATAATATCATCCAAACGAACAATACGTCGTAGACTTTTCAAATGTATCACCTGCTGGCGTACCAAACCGAAGTCCTTGCAACCCCCAATGGGTGAACTACCATCTGTTCGTGTATGCAAATCAGTCAAATGTTTTTTGCATACAGGTTTAGATTTTGCTGGTCCTTTCAAGGTGACCGCCTCGAGACTTCGAGGTGCCAAAGCTACCAAGGCTTATGTCTGTTTGTTTGTGTGTCTCAACACAAAAGCTCTTCATTTGGAACTAGTTTCCAGTTTGTCTACTGACGGCTTTCTAGCCGCTTTCCGCCGTTTCCTCAGTCGACGTGGACGATGTTCACAGTTATACACTGCGGTACCAATTTCGTTGGAGCCAACAAAGAAATTCAACGTTACCTCTCTCAAGCCGCGTCACAGGAGTCGGTTTCATGGCATTTCAATCCACCTTCAGCTCCCCACTTCGGAGGACTCTGGGAGGCAGGAGTGAGATCTGTCAAAACGCATCTGTGTCGAGTTGTGGGAGAACAACGCATAACCTACGAAGAACTCAATACTGTCCTAATACAGGTTGAAGCCGTTCTCAACTCCCGCCCGCTTATTCCCGTCAGCAATGATCCGCTTGACTTCACCGCATTAACGCCGGGACACTTTCTAGTCTCTGAACCGCTCGTGATCTAATTCACCTGAACCTAATTTGGAGAGTATTCCTTTATCGCGCCTCGATCGATGGCAACTTCTTCAGAGGATGCATCAAAGTTTTTGGACTAGGTGGTCCAAAGAATATCTGCATACCTTGCACACTCGTAGCAAGTGGCACAAAACTTCACGGAATATCGAAATTGGAACTTTAGTCCTAATTAAAGATGACCAGCTTTCACCGTTGCTATGGATATTAGGTCGTATTCTCGAGGTTCACCCTGGTCCAGATCAAATTGTGCGTGTAGCCTCTGTTAAAACCGCTAAAGGTATTTTCAAACGGCCCGTGGTCAAGCTCTGCCCTTTGCCTCTCAATGAGGACGAGCTTACCCAGTTTTAAAAAATACTGCGTATTTTTGCTGGGCGGCATGTTATGTCCCCCCGTTATTTCTTTTTTATTTTTTATTCTTTTTTTCTTAATTAAATTTAATGATTTGGAAGTAATTGTAATTTTATTTAATTTATTCTAACTCTCTTACTTTTTATATTCTCCTCGTATCTTCAATTGTTCTATTTTATATTCAATCCAAATCAATGCCTTTTTTGTTAATAAAATGTTATCGCGTATACACCTTTAACGATAGCTCTCCGTGCTGTGTGTGCGCGACTGACCAAGAGAGATTCGTCTTGACCGCTGTAGTGATAGTTTTACGCAAAAAATATATATTTTTCAACCGCTTTATTATTGTTCAATCGCAAATATATCAAATACCGCAACGTTCTAATCGAACTTTATGTGAGTGAGTGTCTTTAAAGCCACTGGAAGAAAGTGCTGGCCAGCTGAAGACCGGCAGGAGTCGTAGATCAGGGTAAGTCTTTAAAGGTGCCGTTTTAAGATCAATCCGTTTGCAGTCCATTCATAAATCTCTCCTAAAGAGCCGCTGAATTCTTTACATAGGTATTTCAGATATGCGGTTTTTTCTCTTTTAACAGACGATTTTGCATAATTTCTGAGCTGACGATAGTCTTCCCAGTTATTTGGATTTTTTTGCAACTTATACTGAGTAAGTGCCTTATCTCGTTCTCCCAGGATGCGCTTAAGGTTAGGAGTTAGCCAAGGGGCCCGTGGTTTGCTGATGCGTATATTACGAAGAGGCGCATGCTTTTCAAATAGATTCAGTATATTAATTTGAGAGAAATCTAACTTTTTCATTTATAGTCGGAATATAAACAATATCCATCCAACTAATTGAGATCAAATCGTGATAAAAGTCATCATAAATGAAATTTCTGTAATCTCGATAATTCACAATACGGGGATCAGGCTTTTTAAAGAAGCATAAAAGTTCGCACAACACGAGTTGGTGATCAGCAATAATGTCCGCGTTGATCGTACCAGTAGCTATAATATTTGATGACTGAGATTGAAAAATTGGATCTAACAATGTTTCGGAGTGATTGGTGATCCTTGTGGGGTGGATTTATAACCTGGATGAATCCATAAGAAAATAGACATTCGCTAATTTTATTATTAATATGAAAACAATTTACATTAACATCACCGAGAATGATAATATCTCTATAAACAGGGACAACAACCGATAAAATATTATCAAGGAGCTCGACAGCACTATCTACATTCCCGCTAGGGGGCCTATATAAAATTCCAAGAACGTAGCACCTACGGCCAACGTGTAATTTTAGCCAAAGATGCTCAATGTTAGCGGTCTGAACACTTATATCAAGATTCTGTACAACACTCAGACGATCACAATGAAAACAATCACGAACATATGCGCCAACACCGCCGCCGCGCCCTTCCCGATCTTCTCGAAAGAAATTATAGCCAGGAATGCTCACCGACGCAGACGACAAATCATTGCTTAGCCAGGTCTCACTAATACCTGCTATTTGAAAATTCTCGTTTACGATAATATTTGACAACTCAGCCAAGCTTGGTAAAAGTGATATTACATTTATTTGACAAATCTTCAATCAGTTGAGTGAGCTCACATCAGAATTAGCCATAGTTAATTCTTTGCTTTAGATGGTTTACATACTTTTGATACATCAGGCAATCCGAGCTCTTAGCGTCGTCATCAACTGGGATTTGTTTCTTCAGTGCACATCAGAGTTGCAATCCTTCTGCAAATGTCCAAACTGGCAACACCTGAAACAGTTTATAATTCGCAAGTAGTCCGAAACTTCAGACTTTTTCCAACATACAAACAAGCATCCATCACGCAACAACAATTTCTGGTGACACCTCAACAACAAGATTAATTGCATTATGATAACGCGATTTAGTAACAATTTTGAAGCTACAGTTTTCAGGTACATTTATATTATTCAAAGTAATAATATTTTCAATAATATCTCCATCAGTTTCATTGGCGCTGAGTCGAACGTGTTTTATTACCAACCTTGTGTTGAGTTTTTTTGCTTCACTAACTGTATATTTCAAACCCAAACTGCCCTGGATACCCTTCTTCAAGTTCGCCAATGACTCTTCCGTTGCACACTGCACTGCGACACCCCCTCGTATCTTCATGTTATCAATATGGGCGTTAATACTTTTCAGATTAACTGAACGTGGAATAACATCATCTGTAGTTACCGATTTATTATCTGTTTTTATAAGTAGAACAGACGATTTTGCATTTGCAGTACTTTTTACTATATCAGCATAGAGATTGTTCGTTTTTTTGAATGTTGATAAGATATGTACATTTGTTGCAGTTTTGTCGGGCTGCCGGCAATAGATGAACGTTTATGTGCTTCCTAATATTCATCATGGTATATACTGTTGAGATATAACTTGAACAATGTTGTAGCAAAAGGCGTTGTGGCCTCAGTACGCAGCTTTGAATTTATTTCAATATAAGGCCTCAAACAAGCTGCCTGTTTGAATTCTAACACCCTATGTATTTTTGTTAATAAAATACCACTAGCTAAAGCTTGTTTCAAGTTTCTGTAATGGATAATATATTTGGACATGTCATGTAATGTTGTCATTTGGGTTTTAGAGTGGAGTGGAGTTTAGATCCTGGTGTTGCGGACATAAGGGGAAATCTTTGTGTCTATCATGCAAGTTTCCTGGGTATTTGAGGTCCACCTCTAAAATGTATCCCTTTGGATAATTATCCGGTATTAACGTCACATCGATATTTGTCTCAACCCATTTAAACCCACCCTATGGAAGAAATAGGCTGTGTCCAACCGTGTAAATTATTCACATAAAAATACGCAAAATATTTTGATGGAATAGATGGATCGTAATCATCCATATATTTGTTATTCCCTTTGGAATAACGGTTGCAACATTGCAATTGCAATTCCTCCACGTATTCCGTGTTCTATAAACAATAACATATTAACGTCTGTTAATAGTTGTAAATTGTATTTTGTATATTTTAACATACAATTCAAACTGTAGCCTGGAACCGTATAGTACCAGGCAGGATCTAATCCATAGTCCTAATATACGAAATCTTTCAAATAACAGCTAGTAGTAAAATGTCATTTTAGTAATGTGTTTTTTTTGAATCTTGTTACAGTTTTTTTATTCTTTTCTTTACTTGGGATTTAAGATTCTTATAAGCGACAAAACAAAAAATCCACTAAAAGTGGTATACAACAAAAAATTCCACAGAATCATGTGATGTTGGTAAGAAAGGAGATGTACCTGAGGAAGGCGAATAAGCCGAAACGTTGTACCTTGACATGAAATAAACATATTTCAAAAGGAAAAAAAAATCGCTTATAAGAACCTTAAATCCCAAGAAAAGAATAAGTAAAATGTCAGTTTTTAAATATGAGTTTGAGTATGCTTCTAAATTTTCGATATTAAATTCCCGCCAAACAATGTGCGCCTGTTTATATTTCTCGTCGCTAATATTACAATCATTTAATGTATTATAAAATTTACAGATTGATGGTAATGATGTTTCTTTAAGTCTATCCATATAGCCATAGGTAAATACCCCTTTAGTAGTTAGTAAATTAAATGGTTGTTATGACAAGTCTGAAAATTTATTTTTTAAATTTGTAAATTCCTCCTCATGAAGAGTTGCAGCAAGTTCGTCTAGTGATGCTGCTAGGAATCTGAACGAGTCTATAAATCTAAATTTTATGTCATTATCTTTACTAAAATCGGTAAACGAAACAAACCTCTCTTGTGGTAGAAAATTGGAACTACAAATTGTTTTTTTATAATTTAAATTGCATGATTGGTTTGCATATCCGCGAAACTCTCCTGTAAAATGATCGTGATTGCGAACAACTATATATTTATTATTGAAATTAATTTTGCAAATGTGACATATCTCTATTATGTCAAAATGCTCAATCATCAATATTTTTACTTTTTGAATTAGTAAATCCCGACATTATTTCTAATTCGTTGACAAACCACTCTATACAATCCTCCCCAGTATACGACTTGTATGCGATAATTTTTCATCAAATGTGCATTTTAAATAAAAAGCTATGCTATATGCCGTATGTGTCTGATAACGTTGCGTCCTTGCTTGTAAATGTGTATTGTTATAAGGTTTTAAAATAGATTCAATGTGACTGTAAAAGAAAAAAGGTGCTTTTTGTTTAAACATATGATTCTTAAATTTAACAATTGGATTGGGAAATAAAATTTAACACTGATTTAATTTTTCACAATCTGATCGTGAAAGTAACAAAGACACCGATCGCAAATAAACTTTTTACATTTGCCTTTTATTTAGTTGTGCAGATACAAGACGCAATAAATCTTTTATCCAGACATAATGATATTTAATAGTCCCGTCACCATCATTGTCATCACATACCTCAAAATTTTTTTCTTTTGAAAAATATTTATTTTGAACAATCTTTAAATTAGCATGCCTGTCTAATTTAGCTTTTGTTAAATAAATAGGTACTGTGTTAAACGAACCACGGTCTGACATTTCTAAAGCATAATCTAAAATATTAGAAGGAAATAACGCGGACATCACTGCCCAAGCGAAGCACGCCTCATCATTATTTTTTACATTCACGCACGCATTTTTGTTTGCAGCAGAATTAGGCAGTCTAATGAAGGAAGAGAAACCTGGTCTTATAGCAAGATTATTAATGTTTACTTCGAGAAATATGATTGTGTTTAAAGCCCAACCACTATCCTTTTCTTGGAATTTCTCACTTTTCTAATTCGGCGATTAAAAGCTGTTTGAACCTCTTCCCATCTAACCCTATCGCTTCTTTTTTCCCTAAGGAGGTGCTTATTTGTTAATAGTACTATAAACCGTTTAAAATGCTGAGTACAATTTTGTAACTTATTACCTAAACTAATATTAAATTCAGTCTTCTTCATCTCCCGCAGCTGCTTCGATGAGAATTTTTGAACAATTGGGCCTGCTTTACTTCCCTTAATTTCGGCAAAATATCATCAACCATTTTTTGTTTGCTAATGCATCAAAATTGCTTCCATATCGAATTGTTGCTGCTGGTATTGGTTATCATTTAAATTTAGTATGAAGAAATATAAATAATTTAAAATTAATTGTTTACCTTATTGTATTATTACAAATGCTGGTGATGATGCACAATGTGTCCAAATTTGTTGCTGTGATGAACTACTACTAATAATTATTTTCAATAGACGGTCGCTTAAATAGCAACTAGCACAACCTAAACTCCTTCGTCACATCCAATTAATCTGCAATATAGCAGAAAAATAGGCGACAGCCTGGCACCAGCTACATCCTGTTTTTCAAATATCATTTGCAGCAAACCACGGAAATATGTATATTTTTTTAATTACCATAACAATACATTATATTTTAAGTCTCTAATCAAACATATACCGGAAAATATCAAGGTATGGTGCCGGCGACATCCTGCTTTTCAAATAACACCTGCAGCCAGCAAATGACGTATTCACATCCAATTAATTTGCACACAACAGAAATATGTAATTCTATATTTAGCCAAGGTCTCATGCCAACCATGAGAACGATAACAATAATGTTAATATTTAAAACAAATTATATTTTCTATAGGTATATTTCTAAAACTATTATAAATGTATGTGTCTTAGAAATGGGCTTGTTTAACAAAACAAGACTTAATTCCGAGAGTTTGTCTGTCAACCACTATACTTTCACCAGACGGCCGTTTCATCGATCCAGAACTCATCAGTGGTGATCGGTCAGTAGTTGACAGCCAAACTCTCGTAAATAATGTGGTATATACCCTACACGGTGTAGAGATGTAAAATAATGTGTTTGGCGACATCTAGTTTTTGTTGGTAGTACGCCGAGCGAACAACAATTCACCATATCGACTGCTTAGGAGCTCACTGACCCCATAAAGCACAACTACCAACACATAGATGCGCCGATACTCCCTTTAGAGGGACACCTATATTAGAAATGGGCTTGTTTAACAAAACAAGACTTAATTCCGAGAGTTTGTCAACCACTATACTTTCACCTTACTTTACTTCAGAGATGATATAAAACCCAAGACCAGAGAGTTTTCATCCGAATCTGAATGACTTTCTTCTTCGACGGCATTCACTGTACCAGAACTGCGACAAGTCCTGCTTGTATGATCAGTTTTATTACATTTAAGACATTCCCAACTTTTCTGGATCATGTTTACGTACAGCGAAACCATGGTTTCCATACTTTCTACTTTGACTGGAAGACGAAGAGGGTTCATTATTTTTCCAACAAGAGTTTTTAACTGACTTACTTTGGGACTTTAATTTATCTAGACTTTCAGCCATGCTGGATAAATCATATCATATACGACGTTATTTCGGTAACTTTTGGATTAAATTGTTCTACAGCCGATTAGCGACATTTTTGCTAAAGTGATACGTACTTTCTAGAACAAAAAATAACACGAACTAATTGGAATAGAACTACTACACACAACTTTTGCACTTTAAATGGGTTCTTTATCACTGCCGAAGCGTCACCAATTTATGTTGTGTGTTGAGATACACATATAAAATAATAAGACGACTATATAAATATTAAGTATTTATTAAAACTAATAAATAAATATAATAATTTAATTTATAAATACTTTCAGACAATGCTGAATAAATCATTCTCAACGGCCATCGACTTCATTTCACCCTCTGCTAATTCCATTGATAAAGCCTTTTCAAAAGTTAGCCCATCTTCAGATAATAACTCTTTCTTTATGGCATGTGACCCGACTCCACACACCAGGCAATCTCTAAGACAATCTGACAAGAACGTATCAAAACTACAATATTGCGAGTAGCTTTTGAAGTTGGTCACAAACGTTCTTATATCTTCATTTGACTCTTGAACAGTGTTATAAAATCTATACCGTTCGGCTATGACAAGGCGTTTGGGACTGTAATGAATTATAAGTACGTCTTTTAATTCATTGAACGTCTTTGTACTTGGTAGACCTGGTGATAAGTGAGAAGACATCTTTTAGTACATTGTACGCTTCACCCCCGATCAATGTTAGAAGCAACGGCACCTTTTGTCATTAGCGACTGAATTACACAAAAACTGCTCTAAGCGCTCAATATACGACGTTATTTCGATAACTTTTGGATTAAATTGTTCTACAGCCGATTAGCGACATTTTTGCTTAAGAGATACGTACTTTCTAGAACAAGAAATAACACGAACTAATTGAAAAAAACTCACGTTGTTTACAAAATTCCATGTCATAACTGCAAAGCTTCATATGTTGTTCAAACTAAACAGCACCTTGATAAACGCTTAAATTCACATCAAAATCCCAATACAGGAAAAACTGCTTTAAAAAAACATATGGAGATATATAACCACATTTTCAATTTTGACAACACAAAGGTATTAACAGAACATAACACCAAAAAAAGAGAAATGCTTGAAATGATTCACATAAAAAAGACCGCTGATAGAGTAAACGACCGAACTGAAATCCAATATCTAAGCCATATCTACAACATCATTTAGTAATGTACTATCAAAATTCTACTTTCTGGACATACCCTGTAACATCAATTTCAATAAGAAAAAACAATAATCGCTAGATAAGAAGAAAAAAGCAAACTAAACGCGTATCATATTCCAACTTAATTAATGTATATCATAGATAAAACAAACTCGACGATGTGATGGGTACCAATAATAATTTTTAAAATGTCTTGTATTGTCTTCAAAAACATGGTAATTTTTATTTATGTTTTTGTTGTGACTGTTAAATAATTTTAAAAAGTAATAACTTTAAAATATTGATATAGGAAAAAAAAGTGAACGAAGTACCTATTTTTATAATATGTACATTAATACGTAACTTTTAATTTTAGTTCCTGAAGACGACAGCATAGCCTATCGAAACGTTGAAAAAAAAAACAAAAATTAACATGAAATTATAAAATTTCAATTTAAGTATATATGTTTAAATGGAACCTCAATCCCAAGAAAAAAGTAAAAACAATAATTAAAAAGAAGGTTCAAGAAATCAAAAAAGAATAACTGAAATAGTTAATAACTACTACACACAACTTTTGCACTTTAAATGGGTTCTTTAGCACTACCTAAGCGTCACCAATTTATGTTGTGTGTTGAGATACACATATTAAATAATAAGACGACTATATAAATATTAAGTATTTATTAAAATTATAGAATGATTAAAACAATTGAAATAGGTATTTTTATTAAATAATCTTATGGACATTAGTCAGACAGTGACTTCAATTCCGTCATCTTAAGAACCTTAATCCGACATCTGAATAAAAACCAAGTCGGTACTAATACCTATACGTATTAAGTAAATACTTAAAAATCTGTAGATTTACATACAAGTAAAACTAATAATAAATTATTGTGTTATTCGTATAAATTAAAATATAAAACGAACAAAAACATATATACACAAACACTATAAACAAATAAAACATATTGTAGGTAGATGACTTATGTCAGTAAGTAATTGGTTTAAATTAAAACTATCTTCAAAATAATTACTTTGTTAAATTATAAATCTCTTCAAAAAAATAAGAGCCTCTTTGATTGACTTCCCGGGGGGTTTTATTTTTTGAATTATTTCGTCGTAATCATATTCAATTTCGTCTCTAGTTTTTGGCCATTTTGAGTTATCTCTTCCCGATTTAGTCATTGCATTAACTACAATTTTGTCGGCTCTCTTATTAGTAATGGTTCCTGGATTCAGTCTCAAATTGAACAATCACATAGTCATTAATATTGTTAATCGAGTTTGTATTAGCATTATTAATACTTTCATCATCTTCCGGCTCCTGGTTATTTGTATCACTTTGTATTGTATCACTTTGAGCAACTTTAGTTTTTTTCCTACGTAATTTTTCAGCTTGTTCATTTTGACTAAATCTTTGTTTTCTTCTCTCTTTCTTTTTCTGTCTTTTATCCTCTCTTCCACTCTTTTTTGTCGTTCTTCTTTATTAGTAATATATTCGCTCCAAGCCTCTGATGTTCCTACAGACGGCACTTTTATTTGTGTTTTAAGTGTATTTCTGCTTGTCGACGGTTGTGGCCAACATAGAGCTTTTTTTTAAAAGGCGTAGGAATAGATACACCAGGAAGAATATTGGAAAAACTGGTATCAGTTTCTCTTGATCCATTTGGTTCATTTATTAAGTTTTCTTTGTTAGCTTCGATTTCTTTGTTTTTTTTTTTCTGGTGTCACTTCGTTTTCGTTGTTTTTTCTGGCGTCGCGTCACTTCGTTTTCATATGGAATTTCTGATGTTTTATTTCATTTGGAACTGATCTTTGAGACTTGGTGATAAGTTTGTCGGTGCTTCGTTTTGATTTTCGTTTACCCGGTGCCGCTGCCATTTTCTTTCCTTATGTTTGTAATTTCAGTCTCTATAATTATGGCTTTTTGGTTATATTGCGTTATCATCTCTTCACAGATTGGGGCTAAACCTCGATCTAGGCTGTTTATTACAGCAATTTGATAATTCGCTTTCCAAATCTAAACATTCTTCTAATTAACTGTTTCTAACATTTGTGTTCATTATATCTAAAAATGTTATTTCGCTATCTAAATTTTTCAGGAATTAAATAAACTTGAATTTGCGCCACCCAGAAATAATGCATATATATATTTTTTGGCGGTTGGTTTTTTTTATTGTATGCTTAATATTAGTTTTTTAGGCTCTTAAATGTTGAACTTTCCTAGGTATATATTACTCCTTAGTATATATTATATAGTTTGTCATTGAGTTGGTGTTCAGTTGTCAGTTGAGATGTTTGAAAATACTGTTTGTGTTATATTTTGAGGTTAAGTGTAAGAGTAGCAATTGCTAAACTTCGCCTCTTAATATAATGCTTTTCTTTTTCTACGTGTTTCATACTTGTACTATTTAATATCTTGATAATAAAGACGATTATTATTATTATCATTTATATATAATCCATTGTTCCAGTAAATCTTCTTCATCTGAGGTTAAAACTGTCGAGGCCCCACTTCTGCATTCCTCAGGATAAATGCCCTTAATTTTCCCGATTAAAGTTGCTCTTGGTACTTTGAAATCCTTAGACGCAGTTGAACAAGGAACTCATGTTTTACAGAGTCTAATGCACGTTGTAGGTCTTATTTGGAATACTTGCAATATTTCTTGGTAGACATGGTAAAACAATCAAATAAAAATCCATTATCATAATATTTTGGATGCTTTAAAAGTAATTAAAAATAATTAAAACAAAATCTTAACTAAACTTGTTCTTATTAAAAAATTTTAATCCAACTGAGTTCCACTGAACCTAATTTAGACACGTTATGTATGTGCATAAATCAGACACCCTTGTCGAATTTAGTACAGGAGATTCAAATTAAATTTTTAAAAGCAAATAGTGATAGAACAACATTAATGATAAAAAAGAAAAAGATTTATTATAAATCAAATATCTAAGGTCTACCAAAAGCAAAATTTTCACCAATATTTAACTTAAACAATTAATAGAATTGCTCAAATAAATCATACTAAATTTGACTTACCTTATAAGAAATTAAAGATTATGTCTTAGTGTCACTATTGTAGGTAAAAAAGAAAACTTTATGTAAATCAGCCAGCATTATTGAGGCTAGAAAACTTGTATTGCTTTGATATGGATTATTTTGTAAAAAAACTAATATCTCTAGACGTGAATTCGTCAAATGTCAATCATTGCACCAACTCTACATTTACGCTACCATTTTGAATATGTGCAAATATAACTGAAATTACGCCACAAGATTTATTAAACAATCTTACACCATCTTTAGACAACAAAATATATGCTGTTGTGGCTGTAGAGACCTGTTTCGAATTTAGATTAGAAATTAATTTCTTTATATTATATTTAATCCTATAATCATATTTATGTATTTTGTTTCTTTTAGATATCATTTATCTAGTGTGTGATATCATATTATGATTCATTTATAACGTTAGTTATTTGCAGCAAGTTACTATTATTTATTATTTAGGTAGTCGAATAAGTTAGTTAGCTAAACATACATTGTGGTTATTGAGTGTTTTTATATAATAAAGTGTTTATTACATACCGGTGTTATTATTGTTAAGTATTAGAAGATATAATACGAACAGTCTAATTAATAAATGATTGATCTATATGTGATTCAAATAAAAATGCTAAAGTAAGTGCACACCTTAGGGTAAAGATGCATTGTGGTTATTGAGTGTTGTTATATAATAAAGTGTTTATTATTATTGTGAAGTAGTAGAAGATATAATAGGAACTGTCTAATTAATAAACGATTGATCTATTTGTGATTCAATTATAAATTCTAAAGTAAATGTGCACCCTAGGGTACCACAAGTGGCGACGGGGATTCTAAACCCAACGATAAATTTACTGACTGTGTCTGTGAACCAATAATACAGGTTTGTGAACCAATAACAAAGGTCTGTCAACCTATAAGAACGGTCTGTTTTCTGTGAGGGTCTGTGAACCAATTATAAGAACCTGTAGTCAGCAACGCTTGTACAATGAGTGAAACTGGGATAAAACCATTTTTATATGATTGTATTGCTAAATCGATACATATATATTAATGGGAAACCTGGCGCCGCTTTTTAGAACGTTATTTAGCGTCTGAAGATATCATAGATTCGGCGAAGAAAATAAATTGTTGCATTTAGGAGGTCCACAACTTCAAGAAGCCGCATACAACCTGCCAGGTGCTATAGAAACATATGATAACATTCTACTTTTGAGAGACACATCTTTAGATCATTAAAACCGGAAGAAGGTGAAAATTTTAACTAGTGTATACTTAAAGTAAGGTAACAAGCAAGTGTACTTTCAGAAGCAGTGCATTGCAAGCGACCGAAATTAATTTATATTAAGGATAAACTTATTGACAACTGGGCGTCATTAGAGTTAAAACGATAACTACTGGAAAAAGAAAGGTCATTAGAGGAAATCATTAATATGTGTCAGGTTCACTAACAAATTCGAAATCAGTCCAAGGAGATAGTGGCCTCAACTAGTGAGCTACAAAATCCTGAGTCAAGTAATATATTTAAAATTTATTTTCAAAATAAAAAACCGGGAAATAAATCATGTACCCGGTGTGGCCGCTTGGGTCATCAACATTTCGCTAAAGACTGTCCTGCTCTACTCTAGGTGTTTAATTTGCAATTATAAAGGTCATTTTGCAAAGTTTTATTAAAGTACAACAAATATAGATATAATCTATATAGAATTATAATAATGCAAATAAACGTCAAAGATCAGAGGCATCTATTAACTAACGATGAACTTGACTCTCCTAAACAGCAAACAGAATATTTTAACTCAAAAATAAATCTGACAACCAAGCAAAAAAAAAAGGCTGAAATATTGCACTTGACAATTATTACAAGTGACATTTTGAAAATAAAAAATAAATTTTAATTAAAAAATTTGTATAAAAATAGAAAAAACGTAGGTACTTAAATTCATTCTGCAGAAGAGTAATATTGGAATTGTACACGGTAACTATAATCTATTAATACCTAGTATTTATTTCTAGCCAAAATTCGATTTGATGTATAATAGCTTATACAACTTACACGTACGTAAACAGACACTAGCATTTATCTTATAGAAAAGGCTACATAAGGTTTTAACGTAAGTACTTTGAACTATAGTACTGAAAGTTTTTGTTTATTTAAAGTAATTCCAGCTACAATTGTTTATGTTCCTAGGTAGGTACCTACATATACCACCTATTAGGTACCAAGGCATCTCCTAATTTCCACAGTGATAAACAAAAACGACTTAACATCATAATAGAGCACAGAATAATACCTTCTTTATTCTGTGGAAATAAGCTATAAATTATATATTGAAACAAGTACATAAAAGCTAGAACAAGAAATTCAATCCATATAGTGTAGATGTCCCGAAAGCATCCGATAGAAAGGTACCTACTTCTTATACCAAAACTCAAATAATTAAAACTTTGCTTTAAGGCCGAGCAAAATTCATCATAGACAAGGTTAGGATTTGTTAACAATAATACGTATTTAATCATCATCAAAATTTATAATCATTATCATATTACGGAATAAATTAATTTAGAGAAAATGGAAATATTAACAGAATAAATTAACCAGTATGTTAATCGTTATATATTATTTATTTTTATATTATTCATTTCCGATATATTGTCACACAAAAATAAAAAACTTTTAAGAATAAAAAAAATCAATTTAATGGAAAAAGAATAAGTATTAAAAACTATTAATAATTATAATAATTAAAAATTAACTCGCTTGGCATGTTTAGCTACTCGGGAATCGCCCACTTACATCACGCTCACGAAAGAGGATCTTATTGATTCTCCCTCGTAAACGAGTGACGGTCTGTATTAGAGCGGCGTCTCTCAGTTAATAGTTACTTAATTTGATATAGAAAACTATATTAAAACAAAAAGGAAAGTCAAATATATTTTACTATTATTTATTAAATCAACTATTTAAAATATAAGAAAATCAATTCAATGGAAAAAGAACAAATAAATTCAGCAATTACAATATATAAAAATTGGTACTTACATTTCAAACATCATCCTCGACACAGCTGATCTTTTTTTTAGTTTAAAAAGAAACGTTCAGAATTATTAATATTAATATTAAATTATAACTTCGCGTTGATAAACCGTAAAACTTAAATGACACTACCCAAGAACCCCAAAAAAGAGAGTTTTGTGGTTAGAGAACCTGGCGGAGCATTCGAACACATATGTGCTCCAACGCGGGGAGACTTCATGGTCCGAGACGCCAAGTCTCCAACCACTCTCTTCAATCTTTACTACACCGAAGTGGAAATCAAAATCCCCTGTAACTTCCTGTTACAACAATATTTATAACTTTACTTTGTTGACTTTGCAATTTGTCTATTAGATACAATACCGATGCTAAAGTCATGACTTGTATAAACTTTGATGAACTTTTATAAATTATTAAATCAGCGTAAAATAGCTAGTTTGACCGGATGCAATATTTTTATTACAATATACCGGGTGTGACATCCCCGGACGCACGAAAAAATGGCCCCCATTTTTGCCTTTGCTGGGACGCTAATGTTGTCGAAGTTAAAAAAAAAATAATAAAAAATGTATTCGTAAAGATCAACTGTGCCGCATACAATAGTATATCTTATATATATATATAAATTAAAATATCTTTCAAAAGTGTATAAAGTTGTAAAAAGAGAAAAAAAAAAAATATATTAGTTAAAATAAATTATTACTGTTTTTGCATGTCTTTACAAAAATTGTTAAATATAAAATACAATGTTTGCCCTGGAGTTGGTTGTCCTTGAACCATCTTATGCTTTTTGTCCGTTGTAGCTAGAAATTCTACCATCATATCACTGGCACTTGCGGGGAGGGAGTTTGCCATCGTTGGGTTGGAAGTTGCTGACATCTCCAATTTTTGTAAGGCGCCAACTTGGATGGTTCTGCTTACTCGTTTTGCTTGACCATAGGCGTCCTCTTTATTGCATATCATAGGTTGATAAATTTGTATCGAATCGTTTAGATGTGTAGTGTGTACACCTAATCGTTCGATTTTCACTTGCATCTATTCAGGTCGACTGAAGGAGGAACATCATTATACGAGATTTTCGTTCCTCGTGGTTGTTGTCTGGTTGCAATTTGAGTGTTCTGGAGATGTGGAATTGTCTCATCGTTGCTTGAGCAAACTTTTTCGCATCAATCGTCATGACTTTTGTTCTCATTTCGTAACTCCCGTCTCCGCTTTCCTCAGTGATTTAGTGATGGTTGCTGGTTTGCTTACGGCTCGTGTCGTAATGGGCGTTTGATACAGTAGATCATGCAAAAAAGAAAAAGAAAAGTATCAATATATGCTCTTATTTAAATATCTGATTAAAAATAAAAAAAAAAAAAAACAAATTAAAAACTGTTAAAATTAAATGATTTTCATTTTCATATTAAATTAATTATTTGTAGAACTCCCGCGTGCCCATTTTTGGCACGTATATGTACTAGTATGTTATGAGTATAACAATGTAAAGAAAAATAAGACTTAATTCTTATCTTAATGGTATTAAGTATTAAATTTCGCTTTAGCGTTTGGCCAGTTCCCACGTTTGTTATTATACTTTTTGCTACAATTTTCTTTGGAAAATTATCGGGATTCCTCAGCATTCTTGGTTTGTCTTCTAGAATTAACGATTTTTCTTGTTTTGTTGCATTTGCAGTTTTATGAATTTAACGGTTTTTGGAACTAAAACCTCAGTTTTTGTCGGTCTGTCGGATAATGAATATCTTAAGGAATAAGACGTTAGTTTCAATTGACATTTTGAATCTTGGATTTAACTTTGGTCCTGATAATTCGGTATTCCCTCTCAACATTATGTTGACGAGGGTTTTGTGAAAAATAAAAGTTATTAGTTGTTTAAAAAAAATGGTGTGGAATTATTAAGTCTTGAAGTTGTAGTTTAGCGTGGAAATTGTGAAGTGTGAAAGCCATTTTAGGATATAGCTGAGATCAGGATTCCCTTTTTTAAAGGTAAGTTTTGAAATATTATATTTTTAAATTGTTTTGAAAATGCTGTCCGAAAAGTCGTTTTCTTGGTCGACAGCATATTATTTGAAGTTCATATTCTTGCATGTATTATCAATGGTAGTATGTTACTCAACTCCAGAGTTGCAAAATTAAAGTTTGTTAAATTAAAATTTGTTTTAAGTTAAAAGTAAATAAATAAATATAGACTATACGAGTATATGTTTCATTATAATATTATAATATATTATTCTGGAACTGAGCAACTCTTTTATTGATAATACATTTTGTTTTTTAAAATTATATTTTCTCATAATTCCTAGTAAAAAGAAAAAAATATTAATAACGTTGTACTCTGCTAAAATTATCAAAGTAATTTTTCTGATATTCATCTGTTTTATTCTTCCATAGTTAAATCTGTAACTATCCCTCGTATTCAAATTATTTTTATAAAAATGTCTTAAATATTAACTTAATTCGTACTGTACACTTAAAATTAATTCCCGATTTAACTATTATATTATAATTATAATCTACCATTTTACTTTAAAAATTAACAATCTAATCATTTTGGATATTTTTTCCACACATATTTCCTATTATCAGTGTTATTATTCGTAAATTACTAAGTGTTCACCTCTGTAAGTAAACAGTTCACGCGTCTTCTATCTTGAAGATTTATAATGTCCTCTTCATTATCTATTACTAGAACATCCTCTAAATATTCTGTGTTGAGTAAATAAATTTTATAATTTTAATTCATCTAAGCCTAGATTCCAAATATATCAAAAGAGAAAAAAAAAACAAAAATAAAACTTTTAGCAAAAATAGTACTATTGATATCACTGTCTTCCAAATGATTAATATCGAGTCGCTGTGGAAGCCATAGGCGTCCCCATAACTTGCAAACGACGGGATATTATCAACTGCCTTTAAAATTTCCTCAATGGTATCCTGCTAATAAAGTATGTGTAAACTGCTTTGTTCTAAAAGTTCGAAAATTATGTATCGGAATAATAGTATTTTTCTATACTAACTTATCTTAGCTACTAAGTATCACTATATAAATACGCTGTACTCGACTCTATATATCTCTCTATACAAGGTAATTCAATATTAATTTTACATAAATTTTTAAAAATCATTAAAAAGTAACTTTTTGTAGCTCACGATCAGATTAATAGACGTAATTTAAATGTATTTTTCTATTAACTCCTTATTTATAGACAATTATTCACTATTGCCACATTCTATGCCCGACCAACGTGTCGTCATATTGGTATTCCTCATGAAAATCTCACTTTTATGTTCATTTTAAACCTACACATTCACTGCCTTTTTATATTTTCGTACTACCTACGTACGTATTCTATCAGGGAACTATCCGTCCCATCCTTCTAATATTTTTAACCTACATAATCACTGCCTTTTTATACTTTCGTACTACCTATGTACGTATTCTATCAGGGAAACTATCCGTCCCATCCTTCTAAATAACATAAAAAAAAAATCTATACCATATTTAACGGTCATTAGCTGCATTAAAACGTCTACAATTATTGTCCTTGACCTTATAGTTACTTGACTTATAGATCCTGACCTACATTTTGTAAACAATTTTACAGCTAACTAAGCTTATTTCTCGCGACATCACGCGCTTTTACAATTGCACTGTCTATATTTTTAAATATTTTAATCTGCCTCTCATCGCAATTCCTAAATACCTATAGTCCTTAATTTCTCAAGTCATAATAATTAAATATTTTATTGTCGTTTATTGGTTAATTTGATCCTGTGCTCTGGTCGTCAACTTCACTAAATATCGCAATGTAAAAAAAAATATATATTTTCTTTTAAAATCTCAAAATATTAAATTACCTCGTATGAAAGAAAAAAAATCAATACTAGCAAAATAAAAAAAAAATAATAATAATAATACCTTAGTACAAATTAAATTTTTAATCCGCACAGGTAAATATCAGAAAACACTTACTGTAAATTAAACACTCAATAACTAATAAAAAAAATGTAAAACAAATCTTATTATTACACAACATGTCCTTTTTCCAAAAATTTAATAAATAATAACTACCAAACTGAGAAACTTAACGTACAACAAGCCGTCATAAAATGTAGTGGTTTAGCGCCTCCACCATGTCACACAAAAATAATAATTAAAAATGAATATAAGAGAATAACTTTAATAGAAATAGAATTAGAAATGTTGAAATGAAATGGACAGTCAAATATATTTTAATAACTATTAATTAAATCAACTATTTAAAATATAAGAAAATCAATTCAATGGAAAAAGAACAAATAAATTCAGCAATTACAATATATAAAAATTGGTACTTACATTTCAAACATCATCCTCGACACAGCTGATCTTTTTTTTAGTTTAAAAAGAAACGTTCAGAATTATTAATATTAATATTAAATTATAACTTCGCGTTGATAAACCGTAAAACTTAAATGACACTACCCAAGAACCCCAAAAAAGAGAGTTTTGTGGTTAGAGAACCTGGCGGAGCATTCGAACACATATGTGCTCCAACGCGGGGAGACTTCATGGTCCGAGACGCCAAGTCTCCAACCACTCTCTTCAATCTTTACTACACCGAAGTGGAAATCAAAATCCCCTGTAACTTCCTGTTACAACAATATTTATAACTTTACTTTGTTGACTTTGCAATTTGTCTATTAGATACAATACCGATGCTAAAGTCATGACTTGTATAAACTTTGATGAACTTTTATAAATTATTAAATCAGCGTAAAATAGCTAGTTTGACCGGATGCAATATTTTTATTACAATATACCGGGTGTGACAATATCCACACAAGTAAGATCCGTTGTACAAATAACGCTTTTTGCCGATGATACTTCGGCAATAATTACTGCTGATAATGTTAATAATCTGAGTGCCAATGGCAACGAATGTCTGGAGGACATGCGGAGATATTGTGGTCGTAACAGTTTAGTGTTGAACTTCAAGAAAACCAATCACATTCATTTTTCGACTACATAAGTCGACTAGAGCGTTAGAATCCGAAATGGTGATTGTGGCCTTCAAAGAGCTGCTGTAAGGTTCCTGGGGGTCGAGATTGACTCCAGTTTAAACTGGTGTGACGTATAAATTTTCAATTCAAAAGGATCGCTCGAATTATTAATTAGTTTGTCTGATGCGGCGGTGGCCTTCGGACTAGCTTTGAAACAGTGGAGGAAAAAGGGGGGGTCGATGTACGATTACCTTTAATCCAACCTAAATAACGTTCTTTTGCCTGGCGCCACTTGCTTAATCTTCACCGCGGGCATCGGTCGAATTCCGGAAAAGCAAGAACCTATTTAATAGTAAATAATTCGGGGATCGACTCTAAGAATAAAACAACTAGACTTAAAAATCATTTGAGTCCTATATTGAAATTGACAATAAAAAAAAATAAAAGGATGTAATAAAATTTTGTGTCTCACAGACCTATATATCAACTAATAATTTCGAATTAGGAACATTAAAATCAATTCAAAGTATTATTCTGTATGAATTACACACCTACCGTTCAAAAACCTGAGTCACCTCTGTGGTACCACTGAGTTTACATCTCAGTAATTACGAAGACATAATATACTATACGTGAAATATGTCATTATTATACTTGAAATTATATTTAACCTATCAATGTGGAACAACAATTTTTAATATAAGAAGTAAGAAATCACTGATTACATTGAGGACCGATAATGGAGTCAGCACGCATTCGACATGAATTGATTACTTAAATAATCCTTAAAATAACATAACAAAATCAAACAGACTGAATCTTGCGCACTGGCTCGCACATCAGACCATCAATGTCTTGATCAAAATTGATAATGTAGTACTCATAAGTAAACCGTAATTAGAGAAGAAAATTATTATAAATCGTAATCAGAGAAGAAAATTATTATAAATCGTAATTAGAAAAGAAGATTATTAAATATTCCACTTAGCTGGGAAATCCAGGGACAGTTCAGGAATTCGTCCGACTTCTGTAGGTGAAATTCGTAATTAAATCCGTTCACATATGTACCCAAATCAACTCACACAAGTCTGTCCATTCTCCTTAATACTCAATTATTCTTAACCCGTACCAAAAACCCTACAGGAGAAAATAAATCCCATAGTTAATAATAAGAATAATAAGTATCCTAACAAAGAAATGATAGTACAACAAAAAAAACCACTTAAAAATTTATCAAATATACATCAACATACCTTCTAGAAGGGTAACTTCAATTCTTAAATGAGGCGTGGCCTCAGCAAATATCTATATACAACACAATCGTTACACCACACAATCCAAACACAACTGCTATTGTGCAACGATTCTCTTGAGGTATTGAAGACTAGAAATCAACAAAATACCAGTCAAAATCAGGATATTCAGGTTCAATCATCGCTTACCTAGCCCCAGTCGTACAGCGAACCAAAATGGCGTATGATCCTACATGAAGTAGTTGCAGATTGATAAAAAACCCACGGAAGCTAATATACTTCCAACATCAGCACCGTAAAATCTCTTCAACACATTTACCAACACAATCCGCGTATATTGAAATTACAATTATGATCCCATATACATAATGGTTAGAAAACAGCTTTTCTATTTTTCAATTATAATTTCAATCGCCATTGGCAGATGCACACAGTAGGACTAATTTTCAACAACTAAATTCGCAAAAGTCTTAAATCACCAATAACGTGCGATCTTCACTATTCTTACCGCCAAAAGTCATTTCCATCCAATAAAATCTCATCAAACAGGCGGTAAGTTGACAATGCCAAACAAACTGTCACTCAACACAGCCTGCGAGTAGGTAGAAGAACATCTCCACAGTAATTACACTGCGCTGTCAGATCGAAATAGCTATCACATGCACGGCATAAATAAACAGCAACAAAGCCGGGCCACCGAAGCATTATGTCCACTGCGAGAACAGACTGCAGTACGAACACCAATAAATAGCAACAGTGAGCTACCTGTAAAAGGAACGGACTATCCAGCAAGTGATATGGAATACTCAAGTTGTTATATGAAATATTCAAGGTGACAGAAATCAGCTGTCTGTCGTAAATTAGTTCAAATAAGTCAAAGTGAAAATATATGACCTACACGTCACGGTAAACAATAATAACGCCGAAATTAGGCCTTCACGAACTCTACTACTAAATAATAGCAAACGAAAACTAAACACTGAATATATTTGTCAAAATCGGGAAAGAAAACAGCAACACTAACTACAGTGCCACCGTTTTGTGTCATAGCCGGGAGTTAAATAACGTATAGGTAACCTATACAATTGTGTGGTTTTTAGGAACAAAGTCCCGGGATCCAACACGAAGAGAAACCCAGCATAATTATAGCATATGCCAAACTGAAGCCTTAACCTAACATAAAGTACGAACTAAAACGAAAATATGACAACAAACACACAAGGTAAGTCATAACGACTTAAAATGCATAACGCCTACCAAGATGTTCAGGTAGTCAATTTCTAACGTTAGCAACATTGTTACAGATCCGATGTTAGGCTGTAACCTATGGTAACATCATTCCTAGATAAGATACCATTCAAAAGCTCCCACCCGGTATAGACTTCAACATTAAATCTGCATGAACTCTATCAAATACCCAAAAACCAATATCAATAAGGATGAAAACCAACCCGAAGATCACCGAGGACACATTCTCCACAGGTATGTACACTTGAAATATTTACAAAATAACTAAAAGTAGCTTGGCACGTTTTCAGGAACTTTATAAACAAGGTTTGAGGAGGGAATCATTGGTACTATGATGGTAATCTATATAATGAGTGAACTATAAGTACTAGCCAAGGTGAATAAATATGGAAAAGTAGTACCTAGAAAAATGTGTTTTATTTAGTTGAAAAGTGAGGTAGGCAGTTAAACTTGGTAAGTACTTAGGTTGTAACGCGCGGAAGCGGCTTAAGTGTTTAAAATTGTAACGGGACGGAATTTTACCGTTACACTGGTACGCGCAGATCGAAGTTATCTCGAAGAAGCTCTGCAGGCTGTCTTTTTTGATTTGGAAACTCAGAAGCTTTGTTGCTAAAGATGTATTGTTATCATTTTATTTTCCTCACGTTCATTCTGTTCATTCATTCACCACACCACAACTCTGTTGTGGTGTGGTGAAACTCTCTACGTATCGAAGAAATATTAATTCTGCAGAAAAGAATTATCCGGACCATATTATTTAAATAGGCGAGATTCTCCTGCCGTCAATTCTTTCAAGAGTTTTACATCCTGTACATCTACAGTGAAGACAACACAATCTTTCAACACTGCTTTTTCCTTATGTTGTTGTTTTTCTGCTCTAGTTTTATGTTTTGCTTGACTGTGGGGCTTGTATTAGTCATCCCATATATTGTGGACAACAAATATCGCATTGGTCTTTGCGAGGTGTAAATAGTGAAATATATCTTGTGTTTTCTAACATAAAATTTTTAATATTTGATTGTATCCATAAAATTATTTTTTCCACAATGTGGTAAGTAACTATTCTTTTTATGTTCGACGTTATATTCATCCAAAATATTTTCGTATTCCTTTCAGACGTATTAATTTATAATTACTCAGCCAATTAATGTCCGATTTGTATAGTTTGTAAACTGTAAAAAACCACTGATGATGAGGTTGATGACCTCGAAACATGTATGGTGATTGCTGTTAGTATTTGAATTATATGCACACTCCTCGTAAGAAATGGATTATTTTACAAAAATGAAATATATTAATTTGTTAAAATTTCACATAGTGTAAAGAGACTAAGAGATTCTTCTTCTTTTTCACGACAGTGATCTTCATTAAGGCGGTATAGTATCTCGTCTACAATAGTGTGACTCAAGCTCTGCAATTGAGCTACATTGCGTTTTTGTGTGTTCTTTGACGTGTCAAGTTTATTTTCCTTCTGTTCAGACTTCTCAGCTGACTGAATTACCTTCGAAACACGCCTTGATTTGACCTCAATACCTTTAGTTTTACACCTCATTCCATGGAAAGAGGTACCCGCCCAATTTTGTACACACGACACTGCAATATCTACGTCGACAAACTTCTTTTCGCTCATTGTCAATTTTGAAGTGAACTGTGGCACCTCTTCTGTCTCCAGATTCATCCCCTCGTTTCTGTTTTGGGGCAACAGAATCTACCAGTTACATAACTTTTACTATCATCCCATGATAGTTCCCGCTAAAATGGCCAAACACCTGGGTTCTATTTCTATCTATTTCTCCTTTTTTTCTCGTTCTACTTCCTTCCTACCGTTGACATATTTTATTTTTAAAATACTTGTACTCTACGCCGTTTTGCTTTAAACCGCGTATTTTATTATTTTCCAGTTCTTAGGTAGCTTTTAAGTGACCTCTTTTTCTTAGGAGATTTATTTTATTTCCACATTATTCTGATCCATAGCTGGTACCCATTCCATGTTGTACTTCTATGAATCCATTATTACAGATCCTCAAAATCTCCTACGTCGAAGTAAGTAGAGGTGCAATTATTATTCGACACCTCTTTAAAAGCTGAAACATTTCCATGGACAGCAATACTTGAGGTTCATGATTTGTTGTATATTATATGTCCTTTCAACCCATATATGTCTGAATGACTTTCACCCCGTCAGAGCCGTACTATTTTTTTATTCCGGCAGTTGTTGCAGTTAATTGTTTTCTATTCTCTACTCAGTTCCGACTTTTTTACGATAAGATTATTATAATTTTGATAATGTGTATGAGGTGTGGGTGGATATTAAACATTAATACAAATCTAGACCGAAAATAAATATATGTATGTGAATTATATTTATTGAGGGAAATTATTATTTATTGAGGGAAATTATTGGAAAATCGGTATCATCCATAGATTGTCTAAAATTATACTTATATTGATACAAATGTTTTTTGAATTTTTTGTAATAGATTTCCGCCATTTTTCAAGTTGAACCCATGGGATCGAAATATATAAAAGTTATTAATTGAAAATCTATTAATATTAGACAGAAATTATTACCACCGACGACTATGTACATTGCTATAGCTTATTGACAACGGACTGAAGCTGTTAATATATCTGTATCGATTATATCCTCAACAATAGTGTATTTTTGGAATTTATGCATAGCTATCATTGCTAAACGAAGATTAGTACCAGTTAGCCACGATTTGCCAGTTAAGGAATTAAAATCTGAAAATAAAAGTTCCTTTATTGTGGTATCACACAAAGGTCGGTTATTTATTTCTAGAAGTCCTTAAATTTGACAATAGTACTTATGTGTAGTTTTCAAGCTCCCAGAAGAATCCAAGTAAGCTGGGTTATTTCCATCAATTTCGATTTCGAATGCTATAAGGCCACTACCTCAATCAATCCATCATCATCAATGAAACCGTCGCACAGTGGTCCCAAACCCCGAACAGCTGGCCAAAAGTCAAAAATGTTTTCAATTCGGCTGAAAGTCTGTACGCGGGGGTTTTCAGGGTCGCTGATTACTAACTCGAAGTCATAATATAGAAAAACAAAATGGCGGATCCATTATGGTGGAAAATATCTTTCAAAACATATTCAATTCGGGTAAAAGTTTGTACGCGGGGGTTTTCGGGGTCGCTGATCACGAATTCGAGGTCAAAATGTAGAAAAACGAAATGGCGACCCTATATGGCGCAAAATTTCTTTAAATACGTATTCGATTCGGTTATGATTGTGAATAAATAAATCGAATATGTAATGACAGTTGACATTCTTTATTGCAATGACAATGAATATTTATAATTTTTTTTTCATTATTTTATTTTTAATCGATATAATTTGAGCATTTATTACAATTAATCGCTGTCTTGCAAACTGTCATCATCGTCCGATGTATCGCTCGTGTTATTTGAAACAATCTGACTTGAATCCGGAACTGAAGGTGGAATCAATAGTTCAACCGCGTATGGAGATAATGATCTTAGTTACTTCGGGGAAGTTTTTTTGCAAACTGGAGATTATTGGATCTGCCGTTACTAACAAAAAATGTCTTCCATGTTTTTGATGCGGCTTCATTTTCGTGAAAAATCTTCTCGGAAACTTTTAATATACTTGTTACATGGTTCGTGAGCTTCTTTAGACATTTGTCCGAAAGGTAGTAACGAAGATTTCCTAACAACAGTTTCTTTATCTTCTTTGCGCCCTTGCCACGTTTTTATTTCTAATTTGTAAGCTACATGTAGGTAAACAACATTCAAAAAATCGTATCCAAGCATGCAGTGATGATATTCTGAATTCGAAGTGATCTTTATTAATCGGTCTTTGCAACATCTTATCATATAATAATAATAATATTTATTTACCGAGTTGCTTCGGCAGTTTCATGAAAGAATGCAATTTTAATTGGGCGACAAAATCTTGGCGATGAAGGACGTGGAATTCTCCAAATAATCACGTGTAGATTGACTTTCAGCTGTATGATTTAGCAATGCTTGAAGTCCAACTATGGCTCCACTTTCAGTTACTGAAATTTCTGACACGGTAACATTTTTTTAGACGTACAGTACCGTGATGCGTTTGTTGGACTTCCTTCTGTGACATCCCTAATTATCTTTGAGGCTTATAAATTTCCAGAAACCCGGAGACTCATTTGTTTCGCGAAGGCCAATTCGTGGACCATGTGTTCATTTCGAACCTTTTCTGTCCTCCTACGTTTTCACTTATATCGTCCCAGCTTGTGAAAGGACGCCCCATTGTGTTGTCAGTTGAAGGATGTGTATTCCGTAGAAGGACGCCTCATTGTGTTTTCCATGGGAGTCTTCCAACCTTCTTATTTACTTGTGAAAGACACAGGAACGTTGCGCCACTCATCGAATTTTCGGAAGAATTTGGTTTCGTTCTTGGTCGCTTGTTGCCACTTTTTTGGAATTCGATACCAATTCAGAGCATCTTTCAGACTTTTTAGCAAAATGTATGGATGCCTCAATTTTTTTGACACCTTTTTTCAATAATGTCAGTGACAACGATGATATTTTCGTTTACTACCAATTTCAAAAATACGAAAATTTCCTTCCTAGTGAAAGAAATCGCTTCGGTATTAACCAGGTTTTCTGTAAAAAATGGAAAAATAACATTAATAGAAAATTATCTTTACCAATTTCTTATAAATATTATTACAGACGCGAGAATTACGAAAAACTGCAGAAAGTGGTCCTCATTGAGGGTATGTTGTTTTTTCTTTTAAAAATGGTGCTTAATCGATTTCAAATAAATAAGTAAAAATTAAATTGCACCATCTTTCTTGAGGTGTGTGTTCATCTGAATTCAAATCTTTGCTGAAACGCCTTTTTCTCGCAAGTCATTTTTTGGTATGTTTAATTGAATTTAAAGAACAGACAGTAAATTTATTCTACTTTTTTTAATAAATCGTGAAGCCTTTAGATTTTTTTGACTCTCTAACAAAATATTTTGTAACTGTTCAAAATAATTTTGACAGAGTAACAGCCAACAAATTTTTTAAAATTTCTATAAGCTGTTATTCATCTTTAAAATGCAGCGCAGCTTTGGACACCAATTTCATAAAGTATGCGCAACACATATGTATTGTAATTATATTAGAATCCAAATGTTTATAACAATAAAAGCAACTTCGAAAGTTAAATCTAAATATTCATAAAGCAATAAACGATTACATGCTTTGGTCGTTGCGTGGATATTTGCAAATGAGAAGTCTGTAACCGCAGCACCAAATGCTAAAAATTGTTTTTGAGTTATGGTTAGATGACAACATTGCAATAATAGGGACTATCCTCTTGTTCTGTAAATGATTTATGACTCTAGAATATAGATAAACTCGATTATCCATTGAATTTACTTTTCTTACAATACTGCCAGTTGCATTAAAATGAACAATTGAAGAAACATAAGAGTTTGTTGATTTTTTAAAATGTTTAATTGTTCCATACTATATGTTTTACGCAAAATGGAATATATACTTCTTGCAAGTACTCTGGATGATCACGTTGTATTTTAATTAAGTCTAATATATCGTCCTTATTTCTATCTAATTGTGTTAACGCATCTAATTTTTCGTTGAATCAGATTTAATTTCCCCAAGTTTTTCAGTTTTTAATATGAATTGGGAGTTACTATTTTTCATATCATTGGCTTTGATTACAGAAGGGTTTTTACCTACACAGTCTTACATTTTTAAAACACGCTTGATACTCTTTAAGTATGATGTCACAAATGAGAGATGATGAGAAAAGTTCAATCCTGAACTATATACCATAACAACTACATTTGGATTAATAATGATTTTAATTTTTTTTTATTTATATCCATTATGTTTGCAGACAGCATAAATAGTAATACTTTGTTTCGATTAATTTGTATATTTAAAGAATATGTTGCAATTATTATTGGCCAATTGAGAAATTTTTTGTTTTAAATATGAAGGCGCATAATAAGCTTTTAATTTATTCCCATGGCCTTCCCGAAATATTAAATGTTCCTTCGAAATAGTTGCAGTCTTTTTGAGTATAAGTTGGTAGATTTCCGAGCATTTGAGAATCCCGGGGTAAAAGCTCATCATTGTCATATTTAGCATTACTAAATAATTCGTAAAGCATTGGTTTTTTTTTCATGAGTCTGTATAATTGGTCTTCATAGTCTTCACTTTCTTGATTAATACATGTTGGAACAATAAGGGAAGATGGTTCTGAGGTTAAACTATCAATTTCTCCAAGTGAACTATCGCTGTATGGATAATTTTCAATGTGTTGCCAACCTTTAACATTTATAAGACACAAATAAAACAACGTCTACTCCACCAAAATATTTATATATTATTATGCAATCAGCATGCAGCGCCAGACATGTTTCGGAACATTAAGTTTCCATCATCAGTGGCTCAAAATAAACAGTCACGCAGTCATTTTAGTTAAAGTCAAACAGTATGGCATGGATTACTTCAGAAAATATTCAACATTTATTTTTATATTCTCTACTTTTGGAGTTGAGCAGAATATAATTGGCAAAAAATCGGTTCTCTTAAAATATTGTTTACATATTTTAAGAATTACATACTCTGTCTAATGTTTACAAATTTGACATCGAATTTATTTCCATATCATCTCACTTAGATCTATATAATATCACCTATAACACAATAGTTTACTCTGATACTCTTTCAAGTAATATTTTCTATCAAATACATTCCTACAACAAATTCATATTTATAACGTTTATCAATTTTAAATTCACCATGCAATATAAATAATTATGATTTATATATAAATCAATAAAACACAATCATTGACAAGGATGTTCCATTTACTCTTTTACCGTCTCCTTAGTTATAATTTACATATGCTCATCATTTGTTATTCAAATTGTATACTTATCCTTCTCTAACACATTTACTAAGAAAATTTCGTGCAAATTTATTGTTTTGGGGATTTTAATTGTATTTATATTTTATATGCACCTAAATGTTAAAAATCTGAGATTTTACATGACAATTCAATTATTAATGTCACTCTTATCGCAAACAATTTCAATCGCCATTTTGTTTATATCTAATGCGTTCCAAAAAACTGTTTAACGAAAGTCGCATTGCTTAAATAATTAAAATATAATTAAAAGTTTTGAATAATATGAGAAAAATACGTAAAAAATATTATAAATTATACAATCATAATTGTGAAGTAAAAAACATTTATCAATTATAATTATAAGTTTATATAATAACTTTTTCCACAAATGGTGAGTAATTTTTAGAAAATACCTTAAAGTTTTTTTTCGACGACTGTTTTAGTATATAGATATTCGGATGTCAATAACTGTTACAGAATATTGAATATTCCGTAATACTGTTACAGAATGACGTATTAAGGGTTGCCTATAACTTTAGCGGAATTAATAGTTACACAGCGGTGTTTTAGCGTAATTAATAAATATTCGTATCTCTAGAAATGGTTCAGATATATTTAAATTCTATATAACAACTGGTACACTTTTCAATATAATATCTTATTGAAATTGTTTACATTTAAGTTTTGAGAGAAGGACAAATTGTGGAATTTGTTTGACATATATGTCATTATTTGAAAGTCTCTTATGTGTAATTCTTTAATAATATTATTTATCAGATATCTACTTATACACATTGAGGTAAGTTATTAATTATATTATCTTGGTTTTGAAGTTTTAATAGTACCTACCTATATAAATTGTTATAGAACTTTTTGAATATAATGCCTAGCGAAGAAGAGCTATAATATGTACCCCTCCTGAAATTAGGGAATTAAGTTGCAGTCGTAGAAAAAGTATAGTCTGTAACACGTGAGGAATCAGCTATTCTGAACTCGTGGACCGTCACCCTCGCCTATTGGCTCGGGTGACAAATTTCCACTCGTTCAGAATATACCACATTCCTCACTTGTTACAGAATATACTATTTTATAGTTGTGATATACATTTGGTTGTAGAATACTTTCAACTTTCTGTAATTCCATATTACCTACATACCACTGATGATGAGAACTAGTTTCTCGAAACATGTATGGTTATGAGTACTGATTGATTTCAACAATATATAACTTTGTTTGTGGAGTAGACTTTATTCATTTACCCCTTAAAATTTAACTCCTCGCAAAATAATAATATTTTATGAATTATCTTTCTATTTATAACAGAGTTTTTTTTATTAAGAATATTACATAAATTTAAAAAACATCTTTCTTTCCTATATCCACCGACTTTCAGAAAAATTTAGATTTGCAAAATGGTTAAAAGTTTTACTTTCTAAAATTTGATTTTCATATTTTTCAATATTATTTGCAAGTATCTGCTTAAATTTGTCATTGTTTCTCTTAATATACAAAGAAATTTTACTTGGAAATACGTTTTCCTTAGTAGTACTTAAATGATTCGCTATTTCGCGCAATATAGTATCGTTATTTTTTTAACAAAGACAACCTATCAAGCAAGAGTGATTTCCGGACATACTTTTTATTTTACATTTATAATTTTTTCTAAATAGTTTTGCGTAGTAGTTTCGACCATTATTTACTATTTTATTACAACAACACAACAAAATCGTCCTCTATACATGGGTTTTCTAGACCTTGTGAAGGCGTTCGACTCCGTTAACCGTGAGGCTCTGTGGAGGATATTAAAGCTCAAAGGATGTCCCCAGAAATTCATCCGATACTAAGCAGGAATGTGTCATTGCACCGACCTTGTTTTCAAAGTTTGTGGGAACGATCATTCAACTTGTTATGGTTGAACTGCCGGGGGGAATAGAGATCGTCTAGAGATTTGTAGATATATATGTATTTGTGAGTGAACACGCTTTTAACACCTCCTGACGTTTTTGCTGTTTTGTTGGTGTTTTTACGGAAATAAATGTTGTGTTTTGCATCATTGTGTTCATGAAACGTTGGTGCTTCTTGTGAATTTCATCATTTCCTTTAGGAATATTAGGACCTTGTATTATTTTAGCAAAGATTTTATTGCAGAAACTGTGCTGTGAAAAATTGGCTTGGGATGAAACAATTCCAATGGAGTTGGATTCATCCTGCAGGAAGTTGAGAAATCAATTAACATTGTTAAATAATTTAGGAATCTCAAAACATTCACTTTAAACCAATCCATCTGAAATTGAAACTCATGGATTTTCAGATGCTTCGATACAAGCATACAGAGCGTGTGTTTATCTCAAAAGTATTTCATCTTCTGGATATAAATGTGTCACTATTGTGTTCAAAAGTTAAGGTTGCTCCCTTAAAGACATTGTCTGTTCCATGTTTAGAATTGTGGGCAGCGTACTTGCTCGCAAAATTGGTGTCAAAAGTAAAAGAGTTTACTGAAATTCATTTCGATGTTACTTATCTCTGATCTGAATCAACAGTATTTCTACGCTGGATTAAGAATTCTCCAAATCGTTTACAGACTTTTGTAGCCAACAGAATGGTATTAATTCAAGAACTTAGTTCTCAAGCAATATGGAATTGACAAAGAGATGTTTTTGGCGACATCTAGCGTGAGCAGGGAATATGCCCGGTGAAACACAGTTCACAAACGATGGCCGGACAAGAAGTAACAACTCCATTATATTCTATTGCCAACACTAGATGCGCCCGAATTCCCTAGCGGCAGGCTTTATTTACGAATTGCTTGTTACATAAAGTAATAGCTGCGACCTTTCAACGTGAAAATCGTAGACATAACTGACGTACCCGATGAATGTTTAGCATCTTTTATAAAGAAATTATAAGCATAGACTTCCGCAATTACTTTCAGCATATGATTGATTGGCGTCGTTGTTATAGTAAATTTTAACATCTCCAAGATACTTGACCAGTACCTTCGGAGGTTTTAGAGAACCGAAACTATCGCAATATTCAACTATATTATTATTTTTTACGTATGCCACCCAATGAGTACCAGGATTTTTAATGCTATTCAAATTAACAATTACACACTCCGTTTCTTTTGGATGCAATGGTAATGCATCTCTCATAAATACACCTCGAAAATGTTTTAGTTTTAATTGTTTAGCATATTTTAACAAATCCGTATCATACAATGGTCTATTGGGCAGCTTTATTGGAAGTTATTTGGTTGTTGTTTCTTCATGTATAAACCGAACTCACCACGCGGATTCTTTCGCTCATATAAACCAGCATCCGTACGCGCAATTTCTTCCATAGTCTTATTGTGCCTGTTTGTTTCTTCAAGAGCCTTTTGTGCATTTCATTCGAGACTGTAAATCGCTGATGTATTCAGCACTCCACCTCTTCCGTACATTGTAAGCGTTGGAATAAGGAAAGTCTTCCTTCGGGCACATGATGTAAGCTTGGGTCTGGCGCTAACGTTAGCTTTCTTCCGATCAATAAGTGAAAGGGAGTTAAGGGATTTGTATCGTTTGGGTCTGAAGACAGTGGAGATAGCGGTCAGGAATTAAGGACGGATTCAATCTGACCCAGTACAGTCAAAAGTAAGATTAGAATTACCGATTACTCTTTTCATGTGAAATTTGCCGCTCTTGACACCTGCCTCCCATAAGCCTCCGAAATTTGAAGTTTAGAGGGGGTATGAATTTCCAGCATATACCATCATTAGATAGGGTGTCTTGTATTTTAGGTTGAGTATTCTGATTATCAAGAAATTACAATAGTTCGGCTAACTTATTTTTCGCTCCCACGAAGGTTTTACCATTGTCACTGTATATACATGCAGGCTTGCCACGTCTTGCAATAAAACGGCGCAAAGCAGCAATGAAGTTACCCGTAGTTATGTCACTAGTTGCCTCGAAATGTATAGCCTTAGTAGAGAGACATATTATTAATAAAACATAAGATTTTATCAATTTAGCACCTCTGGTAGATCTATCTTTTATGAGAAATGGGCCGCAATAGTCCATTCCGCAATGTTCAAAAGGAAATGAAGGATTGATTCGTTCTGAAGGTAAAGTACCCATGATAAATTTATGAGATCTTGGTTTTACACGAAAACATTTTATGCAGGAATGTAGTAGTTTCACAATGTAGTAATTTCACATATTCATGAGAAAACATTAGTTTAGTCAGGGTATGATGATTTGATAAGATTATGGGATGATTCTTATCACGATTGAAATTATATTTTATTTATTGAATAAAGCCGTTTTATTATTATTATTAATTAGATTTGCTAAGTCTTCCACCGACTCTCAGCAATCCTTGCTCATCTAGAAACGGATTAAGCGAAATAAAGGGACTGTTTTTGTCTACACCTTTGGAATTTAGAAGATTCATCCCTTCAGAATGAAATGTCTCAATTTGTGATATTACAACTAACCAGGTAAAGAATTCTCTATTTCAGTAGGCAGCAATGGATCGGTTACACGTTTCTCTGACGTTTGTTTTAGATTTGAAATGAATCTCAAGCAGTATGAGAAAACTCTGGTAAGCTTGGTCAAGGAAGAAAATTTATCGAATTGTGAAAGTATAAGTATTTGAAAGTTACATTTTGTCACTGGATTACGTGTTTCAGGAAGATAATAATAATAATAAATTTATTTGCAATTCAACATAACATAAAGTTCAAATTCTACAATGCATAAACACAAAAGAACTACAAAATGGATTAGATGGCAGTTTAAAACTGATATAGAAATCTAACCCCAAAAATAAATTACAAATACTAAAAAATACCACTGTATACATAATTAGAGAAATAGAAAGGGTGTCTCGTGTAGCGCAATCAAAAATAACTAGAAATAATCACTATCAAATACCCATGTTTATAGCGATTAACATAAAACTAAGAAACCACATTTAGAGTAAATCTGCTAAAGTGGATTCAAGAAACGTTCATTAATTTTTTTTTTGAACGAACAAATCCTCTCACTACTAATCGCGCTTTATATCTATCTTTTAATTCTAGTTCAAATGGCTTTGATGTAAACACCCATCTGTCCATGTATTATTTCTTTCAATTGCATCTATTTCTTTGCCCATAGCTTGTAACCACAACTTTCTGTCATCTGTGTTGTACTCGTAATTCCTCAATATTTTTAGGTACATTTTCTATAAGAATCAAATGCCATATATAATTCGTAATCATTATATCTATCTGGTACTTTAACTCTTCTTTTATTTTGGTTTAATGATTCAATATCTGTTTTATCTTGATCTTCTTGGTTATACTCTTCATCACTAACACTATCTTCCTCATCTTCCGTTTTATCGATACTAGTTATATCCGTTCGATTCTTATAGTAAAAATCGTTCTTGTTGACTATTACATCTCTAGCTGTTATCGTTTTCTATATTATACAATCTGTATCCTGTATTTGTGTACCCTATCATTATGCATTTTTCGGTTTTTTTATCAAACTTACCTCTAAATTGGTGGGGTATATGGGAGTAGGCTGTCGAACCGAATATCCTCATTTTTCTTAGATCCGGTTTTTCGCTGTTTCATACTTCAGCTGGTGTAACATTAATCCTTACAATACTTGGTGTTGTCAGCGTTGTTGTGAGACGTAGGGCCATGAAATATGTTTCTAGTAGTGTGTTTATGATATAGTTTGTTAATAGATGAAACTGGATAATGGTTGGCTTTTGCAATATGATAAATGCGTGATAATTCCAAATTAAAGTGGTCTTGTGACATGGGGATGTGGAATAAGTGATGGAAATAAGATTCGAATGTTGAGAACTTGTGAGAGGAGGGATGATTTGAGAAAAATCAATGGTTGCATCAGTTGGGTTTATGATATACAGGGTATTTCAGAAAGACATGGCCAAATTGCTGGAGGTGATAAAATAAGTGTAGCTTGTTATATAAATTTTTGCCGAAGGGGCCTTCCTTTTCAAGATACAGGGAGTTACAAAAAATATTATTTTTCCCATTTAGCCTAATCTAATATATCAATAACGGTCTGTAGCAACCACCTCGAGATAATTTTCTTAAAACAATAAAGTCTTATTTTTGATTTTAAATTGTCGTCTAACATGTTAAACAGTTTTGGTACAACGTAGACGAAGGATCTCTGGCCTATCGATTTGTTCATTCTCGGTACCATAGCATTCAGGTTTTGTCTCGTATTATGAACATGACTATTATTATTATACGTATCTGTACGTTAACTTTATTTTGTGAAAAATATACAAGAACATGCCTGTAATAAATTTTACGTATATCCAAGATTTCGCAAATTTCATACAACTCATCTGTAGGAAATTGAAGATTCAGTCCATACATAACTTTCAATCAATTCTCGTGCTAGTATAAGCTCTCTGTAAATGTTGGAAGTTTAGGTCACACTGCCTGCCGATCACCACTGATGAGTCGTGGATCGACGAAACGGCCGTCTGGTGGAAGCATGGTGGTGTGAAATAAATTTCCAACATAACTTAAAAGTCTTGTTGCTTTATGTAACAAGCAATTCTTATATATTATATTGTTCTCTCATACATGTTTAGGGGCGGGGGACTGCATAAGGATGAGCGATTATTTTGAATATAAATTCGATTTGTTTTATACAACTGCTTACCTGGTTCTTAATTGGTTTAATCCATCCACGTATCTGGGAAATTGAACAAAACTATTAAATAATTCAGGTCTATTTACAACGTCAATAACCTGATGTAGAGCCTAACTAACACTGTAGTAGCTAGTAGTACTGAACCCTATAGTAAAACTGTTCACAATATCATTTTGGTAGCTTCCAGTAGCTAACAAATTTAAAGTGGAAAGTATCTAAAAGTAGAACAAAATATAAGTGTTTCTTCTTATTTACCTTTATATGCTTTGGGACAGCAGATGCTCTTGTTGGAGGCGCCAAATATCCTTCTATCACATCATAAAATTCCTCGAAAGTAGATATATTTAGCCGAAATTTTTTTATAAAAGCTTGGTCACTTAAAGTAAAAGCATCAAACCGCGGCCTTATAACGCGGTTTTCATGATATAAAATCTCCGCTACTTCAATACCAGCCAATACATTATTATTAATTAAATGATTAAAATTATATTTAAAAAATAAACAAACTGAAAGAACTCAAAAAAAACTTTAAAACTAACAAAATGATTAAACTATTATATCACGCGGTATTCAAAAATTGAAATTTATTTGATGTGAAATGTAAAAAATAAAATAAACTGACGTCTTGTCATGCATTGCGTGTGCGAAAGTTGACTTGCGATCGGTATACCCCCATGCGCAAAACTTGCGAGTGGTGCAAATTCATATCGCTCGCAGTGCATTTCAAATAAGCCGTGCACCATTTTGTAATCGCAAATTACGTAATTTGCGTACACGCCAAGTTGCACCGATTTCAAATAAAGCCCCCCTGTTACTTTTACACAAATTCCTACTTGTTTACGTGCATTTTAAACTCAACTACAGTAACTTTTGTGACAACTGTGTACCTTTCTGCGATGCTGTATCCGCAATTATTGCCTTTTTCGTTAATGTTTATAAATGTACCAAATTGAATATGACTCGTACATTCCTTCAAAGTGGAATATCTAATTTAGTTCATCTGTTATTCAGGACGTTATTTTACACTTTTACAAACAAATAGACAATGGCACGCGTTAAAAACACCTGTTAAATTTAGTGCACAAAATTTAAAACGCATTTGTAACATTATTTGCAAATTGTGCGAAAATCTACAACAAATCAGAGCCATGACAACAATTTTTTTATCAACAAAGATGTCCCTCTCTTCACGGAAATTGTAACGCCATATTTTTTTCGTAAAACCAATTCGTTATCAGTCACCTATGGGTCCGACTGTTGATTTAAAATAAATAAATTCAATTCAAATAAAAGTAACTGAGATGAGTGGACAGAGATAGCCGCCAGCTTTTCAACAGTGGTGAAGGGCGTGGTCGATTCGAGAAACATGAGGGCGCCACATGGTTGTATACCTCTGGCACTCAAACGAGAAAGTCACTCAACCATGAAATTTGAACTACTTCGTTCCAAACAGTAACCCCAAAAGAAAAACCCACAGGAACTCTAATTCACCAAGATTTGGTTAAACAGACAAATAATAATTTAAATTACCCAGATAATTATTGTAAATAATTATTCTAAAATCAGAATATATTTCCCACCATAACGGGAAAAGCGAAACCTTGGCAACACTGTACCTTAGTTAACTGGCAATAGGTTTCGAACAATAAAACAAAGGTAGTTTCGGTACGATCAGACAATAATAAATTAAACTAAGTTATAGTAAGTAAATTAAACGTAATAATTTGATACTGTATTTACAAGAAATTAACAAAAAAAAAATAAACTGAAAGGATATAAGAAAAATGATCCGAAATAGAAATATATCAAATGAGAGATTGTCAAAAATGTTTGGAGTCAAATTCTAAACAAGATTTATATAATTAGCCAACTCCGTTGAAATTTAAATAAATGAAAATTCTTGCTTAGTCAACAATGATATAAAATAATAAAATCTAATTATGCCCAAAGTACTTTCATATAATAAACAACACGATGTTTCAAAATACAAAAAAAAATGATACAGGTTTTCGGAAGGTCGTTTCCCACTTACTAACTGCAAACCATAATCCTCTCACTTTTACCTGAATGTAGGACAAAAGTACGAGTTTTCTTTATACTATACTTAAAGTATATTAATGCAATCACAGACCTCCGAAAACTGTGTTCAATAATGTTGAGATAAATACCTTTCAATTAAAAAAAAAATATATAAATGTTGTCCAGATGCTTAGTGATAATGTAACTCAAATTAAATAAATTCTGGCGACTGGCCTAGAGATTCTTAACTTAAATGTTATTTTAATAATTGTCACACCCAATGGAAAAATATAGCTATATTTTCCGGCGCATGTGAAGGGGTAGATAGAAAACGACGCAATTCAGTTGTTTCCAGATTAACCCTTAAACAGCTAGCGTTACCGCATGGTAACAGTAACGCACAACTCTATATAAATCAAAATATCCCATCTCTATTACTAAATTCGTTTATAGGTTATGTCATTCACTTGTTAGATAGTATTTCAACCTAACATATAATTAACGGCATTGATTTTTCGTTTAGTTTTAGCGTGATATTGTTTTAAATTTGAGAAAACAAAATGGCCGATAAAACGTTGGACTTTCGCTTAGAGTAAGTACCGTGAATCATTTAATTTTGTTATAATTCGTGTGCAATTAGTGGTTTTTGCTAAATAAATGTTTAAACTTTAGACTTGGTTAGTAAAATTGATGTTATAAATTATGTTTTTGATCTCTCGCATGTATTTTACCTTGAGTTACCAAATGGTAACGCTAGCCGGTTACGTAATCAAAATAGGTTTTACTCTCGAAGAGGCTCTAAATATGGCTTATGAGGACGACTTGGATGTTAGAGAGATTTTCCTGGAACCTGCAGATTCCAATTTTCAGATTTTATTTTGACAATTTGTTTACCGGCTTCAACGTTTTATTTTATCTGAAACAGTTGGGATATGACGGCACAGGAACAATTCGAGAAAATCGTATTCCCAAATCTTGTCCGTTGCTCAATAAAAAAGATATGCTGAAACAAAAAAAGGGGAGAATACACTTCAAGTCTGAATAAAGATGATGGTATTATTGTTGTCAAGTGGGTTGATAACAACGTCGTCACTGCCGCTTCGACTTGTTTTGGTATAAATCCAATCACCAAGGTAAAACGATTTTCTCGAGCAGAAAAGAAGATCATATATGTCGGTCGTCCATCACTTATAACAGAGTACAATCGCTTCATGGGGGGTACTGACTTGTTAGATGAAAATGTTGCCAGATATAGAATTAGTATTAGGCGCAAGAAATGGTGGTGGGCAATTTTTACTTGGATGTTGGACGTTTCAGTAGTAAATGCTTGGAATATCTATAGGAAGCATGAAGCTATTTCTCAATTGGACTTTAGAAGACAAATTGTGCAATCATACCTTACTAAATATGGAGTTCCCCATAAGGGATCAGGAAAGCCCGCAACATCACGTTCGAGTGTAACTCTGAATAGGATCTCTGATGATTTACGATATGATGGCAATAACCATTTACTCGTGCCAAATGAAAACAAGAATAGGAGAAGATGCGTTGGTGAGGGCTGTTCATTCAGTATAAGAACTAAATGTCGTAAATGTGATGAAGGTTTATGTATAGATTGTAATGAAATATTTCATACCAAATAATAATTTTTGTATCACTTATTCAGCTAGCGTAACCATATGGTAACAGTGTTTTTTTTGTAATAAAAGTACTTTTTCGGGAAAATTTCGTTTTATTTCTATTAAATTCTTGTTATTGGTTACCTAAATAAACACTTTTTTCGCAAAATTAAAAAAAAATAAATTTCGCCGTTAAAGGGTTAATGTCCAATACAGAAATAGTAAGAACAGACCTATCGCTATTCAATCTAGAACTCTCTGTTTCTATCGCTTGATATATAAATATACATGTACGTTATTCATCAATTATTAATTACGTTTCGAAGAAAGTATCTGTCACTAATAACAAATCAAATAATAACACTTCGTCCGAATCAAAAATAAAATGGAAAAAAAAAAGAAAATGCACTGTTTATCTCTTACTCGATGGGTACCAATACAAAAACCTCATTAGTGTGGTGTCGTATCAGGCACCTCGCTCTCGGACGTCACTGGCCTAAATGCTCCAGCTTAACTCGTTGCGTTCACTGTCAACACCCATGTACATCCAGCCTGATACCCTGGGCTGCACGGGGTATTTTTACGATCCACCAGAAAAACCCTATATAATATACAATTCTGTTAGAAATTTGAAAAAACGAAATAAAATATACAACGGCACGATGCTCGGTATATTTCGAAAGATTGCGTGTTGTCCTACATAATAGAAACCCATAATGAAGCCAAAAAATAAAATAAAACATGGTTGTTCTGAAATTAATTGTTATATACTTTTAGATAAAAAGCAATAACATTAGATATCGATTTTTCTTTTCTTTGATACTCTAGAAAATATTTAAATCAAAAATACTGAAGGAAATCCCTCACTTTAAGTTTAAATTTCAAATTTAATAGATGAAGTTGTAAAGTAAGATTTATCTTTTGGACAGACTGTATATCCAATTACTCTGCGACACACTGTACATAGCACAAATTTACTAATTAAAATTTTAAAATTATTATAGTTTTACTTACGATATGTAGATAGGTTAATTGTTATACAAAGAAATATTTACACACATATATATATATAAACTAACTTGTACGAATCAAAAAAATCCCGTGACACAAGCTGGATTTGAACCAACATCTCCCAATTGCCGGTCAGGTGTTTTAACCAATTAAACTATCGTGGCACATGAAAGAAACTTCTTTAATTCGTACATGCCTTGCTTCCTATGTGCTGTGCTACGCCTCGACCTTTTAATTCAAAGGCAACATAGACTACACACTGCCATAATGCAATGTTATTTCTCTTTTGCTCATCGCAAATAAATATAAATATAAATAAACAAACAAAGATATTCAACTAAGTTGACAGAGTATAGTATATCACCGATATACAAAGAAAAATGAAATAAACTAACTTGTACGAATCAAAAAAATCCCGTGACACAAGCTGGATTTGAACCAACATCTCCCAATTGCCGGTCAGGTGTTTTAACCAATTAAACTATCGTGGCACATGAAAGAAACTTCTTTAATTCGTACATGCCTTGCTTCCTATGTGCTGTGCTACGCCTCGACCTTTTAATTCAAAGGCAACATAGACTACACACTGCCATAATGCAATGTTATTTCTCTTTTGCTCATCGCAAATAAATATAAATATAAATAAACAAACAAAGATATTCAACTAAGTTGACAGAGTATAGTATATCACCGATATACAAAGAAAAATGAAATAAACTAACTTGTACGAATCAAAAAAATCCCGTGACACAAGCTGGATTTGAACCAACATCTCCCAATTGCCGGTCAGGTGTTTTAACCAATTAAACTATCGTGGCACATGAAAGAAACTTCTTTAATTCGTACATGCCTTGCTTCCTATGTGCTGTGCTACGCCTCGACCTTTTAATTCAAAGGCAACATAGACTACACACTGCCATAATGCAATGTTATTTCTCTTTTGCTCATCGCATGTACGAATTAAAGAAGTTTCTTTCATGTGCCACGATAGTTTAATTGGTTAAAACACCTGACCGGCAATTGGGAGATGTTGGTTCAAATCCAGCTTGTGTCACGGGATTTTTTTGATTCGTACAAGTTAGTTTATTTCATTTTTCTTTGTATATCGGTGATATACTATACTCTGTCAACTTAGTTGAATATCTTTGTTTGTTTATTTATATTTATATTTATTTGCGATGAGCAAAAGAGAAATAACATTGCATTATGGCAGTGTGTAGTCTATGTTGCCTTTGAATTAAAAGGTCGAGGCGTAGCACAGCACATAGGAAGCAAGGCATGTACGAATTAAAGAAGTTTCTTTCATGTGCCACGATAGTTTAATTGGTTAAAACACCTGACCGGCAATTGGGAGATGTTGGTTCAAATCCAGCTTGTGTCACGGGATTTTTTTGATTCGTACAAGTTAGTTTATTTCATTTTTCTTTGTATATCGGTGATATACTATACTCTGTCAACTTAGTTGAATATCTTTGTTTGTTTATTTATATTTATATTTATTTGCGATGAGCAAAAGAGAAATAACATTGCATTATGGCAGTGTGTAGTCTATGTTGCCTTTGAATTAAAAGGTCGAGGCGTAGCACAGCACATAGGAAGCAAGGCATGTACGAATTAAAGAAGTTTCTTTCATGTGCCACGATAGTTTAATTGGTTAAAACACCTGACCGGCAATTGGGAGATGTTGGTTCAAATCCAGCTTGTGTCACGGGATTTTTTTGATTCGTACAAGTTAGTTTATTTCATTTTTCTTTGTATATCGGTGATATACTATACTCTGTCAACTTAGTTGAATATCTTTGTTTGTTTATTTATATTTATATTTATTTGCGATGAGCAAAAGAGAAATAACATTGCATTATGGCAGTGTGTAGTCTATGTTGCCTTTGAATTAAAAGGTCGAGGCGTAGCACAGCACATAGGAAGCAAGGCATGTACGAATTAAAGAAGTTTCTTTCATGTGCCACGATAGTTTAATTGGTTAAAACACCTGACCGGCAATTGGGAGATGTTGGTTCAAATCCAGCTTGTGTCACGGGATTTTTTTGATTCGTACAAGTTAGTTTATTTCATTTTTCTTTGTATATCGGTGATATACTATACTCTGTCAACTTAGTTGAATATCTTTGTTTGTTTATTTATATATATATATATATATATATATATATATATAAACAATTGTGTGTAAGGTTTTGGGGTGTCAGCCTATATAAGTTAAAACTCTTTTTACTTTCCAAGCTTTCGGAACACTTTAATTCCTTCTTCAGGGCTAAAAAATACGACAATATGAAACTACACTTGTAAGAAAAATCAATTTTACAATTAAATGAATATAAATATTGCTTTACCTTTTTTCTAAGTAAGTGAGTTATAGTACAATGCTTTTAGATTTTTGAGACATCACATAATTTAACAATAACGGTAGAGAACGATCTATTGACATACACCTATGTAAACAATATTCTCATAAAATCATTACAGATATAATTGTTGTTTGTTACATTTTTGAGTTTGTTTTAAACGAGACCGGTGTTTGAAACATCCAAATTTTCACTAAATATATGCTTAAATAGTTGGTATTTATTATCTATTTTGTTAATTGATAAAGCCAGAATATACGAAATCGATGGATTTTTAATTTTTTTCATTTTCTTGATAGTTTTATATCGTATAGACCAAGATCTAAGAGCAAGTAAGTGTTTTATCATTATGGAACCACGATATTACCAGACTGCCACTATCTGACAAAAACCATAGTCCACACGAAAAAAAGGAATGTGATATGTGTTTAACAGTGTTAGGGAAATACCTCACAAAATACATCAAAAAAAATGGGAGTTGGGCCTACAGCTGTCACTACTGCAAACTTCAAATCCCATGATCTCTTTTCAGGTCATCACATTCTCCCGAAGAACATACCAACCTAAGACTGTCACTCCCAGGTCTAGCCAGATCATACACGAGACACAATAACCCGTATTTTTAATTGTGTAGGTACCTACTAATTTTCATTGAGTATTAGTATAATTGTAATGGTAAATCCTGTATTGATGGTTATGGAGTTCAGCGGCTGTCACTACCGCTGACCCCCATTTCCATGATATTGAAGATATCATCGATGTTTTTCTGAAAATAGTATTCCTCACACTAAAAGAGTCACACAATTAGCCGAATCATTAGTTTTCTATTCTGATAGATTTGAGTCTATTGTTGAGTCACTAACATTATCAGTAAACCCCGGATCAAGGATATTGGAATATATTATGTTAAGATCGTCGATGTCTTTTCTTTTATTGAGGATGTTCTTATTTGTGTTTGTTTCAACCATTTCCAAAAACAATCGCTTTCTTTGGTTTGCTTCTCTACATATCACTTTCGACTCCTCGTAATTTGGTTGATGGCCAGTATCTAGATAATGTTCGGCTAAAGAGCACGATCTTTTATGTAAGCGACAGTCGCTTTTGTGCGATGTTATTCGATCTTTAAGGACTCTGGAAGTCTGACCAATATACATAAGATTGCAAGACGAACAAGGAATGCTATAAACCACTTCGGATGTTTTTTGTGGAGAATCTTTGTCTTTTGTTCTTGAAAAGAGGTTACCAACGTTTTTTGAGAACTTTTGTGCAAATTTGAAAGGTTCATTTTTAAATACTTTAATTATTTTCTGTGTAACACCTTTGATGGCTGGCAATCCAAAATATATTTTATGGTTATCCTCCGGGGATGTTGAGGGTTGGGTGTTTTGTCTATTTGTGGGTAGAGGATTGTGATATGTTGTGTTAAATATTATTTTTTTTAAAAGATTTTTTGGATATGAATTTTGACGAAGGATCTCTACAAGTGCTTGTTTGTTTTTGTGTTGGAGAGAAATGTGACATATCTTTTCTATTCTATTCTTTAGACCAAGTACTAAATTAATTTTCATTTTTTCTGTGTGGTTGGAGTTATAGTTTAAGTATCGACCAGAATTAGTTGATTTGATATACCAATCTAATATGATTTTATTATCATCTGTTCTTATGAGTTTCGTATCTAGAAAAGGTACAGATCTGTCACTTTCCTCCTCCATAGTAAATTTAATGTTGTGATTGTAGTTATTAAAGATATTTAACACCTCATCTTTTTTGTTGTGTGGAATGGAGCAGATTAGGTCGTCGACATATTTTTTTAAAAAGGGAAAAATCTTTTAAAAAAATTAATATTTAACACAACATATCACAATCCTCTACCCACAAATAGACAAAACACCCAACCCTCAACATCCCCGGTAAACTCCCCGGAGGATAACCATAAAATATATTTTGGATTGCCAGCCATCAAAGGTGTTACACAGAAAATAATTAAAGTATTTAAAAATGAACCTTTCAAATTTGCACAAAAGTTCTCAAAAAACATTGGTAACCTCTTTTCAAGAACAAAAGACAAAGATTCTCCACAAAAAACATCCGAAGTGGTTTATAGCATTCCTTGTTCGTCTTGCAATCTTATGTATATTGGTCAGACTTCCAGAGTCCTTAAAGATCGAATAACATCGCACAAAAGCGACTGTCGCTTACATAAAAGATCGTGCTCTTTAGCCGAACATTATCTAGATACTGGCCATCAACCAAATTACGAGGAGTCGAAAGTGATATGTAGAGAAGCAAACCAAAGAAAGCGATTGTTTTTGGAAATGGTTGAAACAAACACAAATAAGAACATCCTCAATAAAAGAAAAGACATCGACGATCTTAACATAATATATTCCAATATCCTTGATCCGGGGTTTACTGATAATGTTAGTGACTCAACAATAGACTCAAATCTATCAGAATAGAAAACTAATGATTCGGCTAATTGTGTGACTCTTTTAGTGTGAGCAATACTATTTTCAGAAAAACATCGATGATATCTTCAATATCATGGAAATGGGGGTCAGCGGTAGTGACAGCCGCTGAACTCCATAACCATCAATACAGGATTTACCATTACAATTATACTAATACTCAATGAAAATTAGTAGGTACCTACACAATTAAAAATACGGGTTATTGTGTCTCGTGTATGATCTGGCTAGACCTGGGAGTGACAGTCTTAGGTTGGTATGTTCTTCGGGAGAATGTGATGACCTGAAAAGAGATCATGGGATTTGAAGTTTGCAGTAGTGACAGCTGTAGGCCCAACTCCCATTTTTTTTGATGTATTTTGTGAGGTATTTCCCTAACACTGTTAAACACATATCACATTCCTTTTTTTCGTGTGGACTATGGTTTTTGTCAGATAGTGGCAGTCTGGTAATATATCGTGGTTCCATAATGATAAAACACTTACTTGCTCTTAGATCTTGGTCTATACGATATAAAACTATCAAGAAAATGAAAAAAATTAAAAATCCATCGATTTCGTATATTCTGGCTTTATCAATTAACAAAATAGATAATAAATACCAACTATTTAAGCATATATTTAGTGAAAATTTGGATGTTTCAAACACCGGTCTCGTTTAAAACAAACTCAAAAATGTAACAAACAACAATTATATCTGTAATGATTTTATGAGAATATTGTTTACATAGGTGTATGTCAATAGATCGTTCTCTACCGTTATTGTTAAATTATGTGATGTCTCAAAAATCTAAAAGCATTGTACTATAACTCACTTACTTAGAAAAAAGGTAAAGCAATATTTATATTCATTTAATTGTAAAATTGATTTTTCTTACAAGTGTAGTTTCATATTGTCGTTGTATTTTTTAGCCCTGAAGAAGGAATTAAAGTGTTCCGAAAGCTTGGAAAGTAAAAAGAGTTTTAACTTATATAGGCTGACACCCCAAAACCTTACACACAATTGTTTAAATATATTTAGCCGAAATATTATAAAATAAAATATATATATATATATATATATATATATATATATAGGTACTTTACCTTCACAATTGAAGGGTTTTCAAGACCTGGGCCTTCTCCTTCTGGATTGATATACCAAAATCAGTACTAATACCAAATCAACCACACGCCGTCAGCACCCAATTGTCTACCTGCCTTAACAGTCCTCAGATGATGTTCTTCTTGAATTTGTAGGAGGGCGATTCGCCACTCCAGTAATAGGACTCCTTCAGGAAGCCGTGAATCCTGCTTATAGCAGCTATAATCGGTACAATATCCAAAAATATGCTTACCAATCACTTCACTGGACTAAACACCCGATTATATCAAATGGTATATTTATTTTGCTCCCTTTGCAAAAAGGATGATTTACAAAAATCATATATTTTTAAAACAATACTTCTTCCATCAACGGCAGTTTTTTTTCAAGCCAAAATGAAAAGTCAAAATCGGTTACAAATTTCTGACACATCAAAACGACAGAACGCCTCATAGTTGTTGCGGCCAAATGCCTAAGTACGAATATGCCACTCAGCCCAACTCCAACAGGTGGCGGATCATCTAACCACAACACAAGAAGCACAAATTAAATCTCGTTCGCCACAATACGGGCGAGATTATCATGACATAATTAAAGAAAAGAAAAGAGACACAATACCAGGATAACAACAAAAATAAGTCTCACCATTTAGCGGCAGTCAATAAAGCTTCAATAAAATAGGCAACCCTGAATACATCCTTCTACACAATTAACAGATATCGTTCCCCAAGATCCTTTACTTCCTGGTCCGATCAACAGGTGGATTCACTAGTACTATGCCTGGAAGTAGGCAATTTCATATTCAGTAGTAACTACTGAATAGAAATAAAGAATGAGGAAGACAACAATCTGTTTTAAAATTCGACTGTTATCAACCTGTGTTGATAGATCGTTCTGGGGGTGTGAATGTAAAGTTTAAATTAATTAAGTTAAATGCAATATTAATTCAGATAGATTACAGGGTGGGAAAAAAATAATAAGTATAGATTTTACTATATTTAATCCACTTTGATGTGAATACTTATTACAATAAATTCAATGATATATATATATATATATATATATAAGTTGAGGGGTAGTCTTTGCTGACTAGTTAATAGATAACTTAGTGTCTTGGGTTGATCAGCAAATATTTTTGATTAAAACTCTTTTACGTTATGCCAAGCTTTCGATATATTTTTATATCTTCCTCGGGGCTACAAATATAAAAGTAAGCTAAGTATAAATATATATAAAATTTAAAAATATGTTTACCTTAGTATACGCGGCAAGTTTTACATTAGTAAAAATATTATAAATTGTAAATTAAAGAACATTATTATATAAATTTTTGTCAACTTTGTAAAATAATAATTAACATTTAACATTTTTGAGTTAATTGAATTTTTTGTGATTGACACTGACATGTTTATTCAAAAATATTTTGTTTAGTTAATTTGTGGTAAATTGTTTTTTAAGTGAAATGTCAAGTTTTTTAATTAGGTTAGAAAGTAGATTCAAAAGAAATATTACTGTCATCATGGGTGTTATTATTAATAGTAAATAAATATGAATATATATTACTGATTTCGTTAGAGTCTTTCTTTTTGTTTAACGTATTTTCGGTATTATACGTTTCAAACATTTCAATGAAAAGTCTTTTATTTTGATTTTGTTCACAGGCAAGGATTTTTACATTATTTAAGTCTGGAAAATGATTTGTATCGATACAATGTTCAGCCAATGCACAAGTTTTTTTGTTAAGTCGAATATCACTTTTATGTTGGGTAATTCTATCTTTAAAAACTCGGGAAGTTTGTCCGATATATACTTGGTTACACACATGGTATATTATAAACTACGTTAGATTTTTTTAAAATGGAGTCTTGATCTTTAGTTTTTGTATATAAATTGTTAATCGTTTTTGATGACTTGCTGACAATTTTTAAATTTGGAAGATCTTTTTTTATAATTTTAGTTATTTTTGGGGTTATAAATTTTATATTTGGAAAAGAAATATAAGAAATTTCGTTATTAATATTAGAATCATGATTGTTTCTAACTTGAACATTTGTATTCTGATTTTCTGGTGTATTATATAATAATTTTTGTAGTAGTTTTCGTGGATATGAATTATCGAGTAGAATATTAAACAATTTTTTGTAGTTCTCTTCTTTGAATTGAGGATGACAAATTGTGTTAATTCTGTTTTCTAACCCTAATACCAAATTTATTTTCATTTTTTGTGTGTGGTATGAATAATAATTTATGTATCTACCTGTATTAGTAGGTTTCCTATACCAATCTAAAATGATTTGGTTTTCTGGGTTTCTTAGTACTTTAGTATCTAAGAACGGTACAAATCTGTCTTTTTCTTCCTCAATTGTGAACTGAATTTTTTCGTGGTAACTATTAAAAATGTTTAATATTTCAGTATTATGATTAAAAGGTATTGCGCATATAATGTCGTCTACATATTTTTTTATAAAAGGTAGATTAAAAGAAAGTTGAGGAATACAAATATCCAAAAGATCATCCATGATATATTGAGATACAATGGGTGATAATGTTGAACCCATTGGAGTACCAAAAATTTGTTTGTAATAAATATTGTTAAATTGACAGTAAGTTGAATCAAAAACAAAATTGACAATCTTAAGAAATTCTGTTTTTGGAATGTTTGTATTTTGTTTAATGTTATTCCATCTTTTTGAAATACTATTAATTACTAATTGTTGTGGTATATTTGTAAAGAGTGAGACTACATCTAAACTAATAAGAACGTAATTTTCAGGTAGTAGTTTATCTTTTATAAAATGAGCAAAATCAAAAGAATCTTTTGTGAAATATATATTGTTAGGATCATAAGAAATCGTTAATATATCTGTTATTAATTGAGTAAGTTTACTATTTGGAGCATTTATGGATGAAATAATTGGTCTTAGTGATAGTGTTGGTTTATGAATTTTTGGTAAACCATAAAATTTTGGAGATGTTTGATTATAAATTGTTAATTTTTTTGCTGTATTGTTATCAATGTACTTTTTTGTTTTTAGATTTGAAACAATTTTATTTGCTTTTTGTTGAAAAGTAGAAGTTGGATCTGTTCTTAATATTTTATAATAGTTTTCATTCGACAAATGCTCGTTAGCCATTGTGTTGTACATTTCTTTTGTCATAATAACAGTAACATTGCCCTTGTCAGCCCTTGTGAAAATTAGGTCTGGATGATTTATTAAAAATTTTTTGGTTTTTTGGAACATAACATCAATATAGTTGTATTTAATAGGTGTTTTATAAAAATTGGTAATGATATTTGTGAATTTTGCTCTATAAATATTTTTAAGTTTATTAGGAACATTTTGTATAAGATTTTCTATATTAGAAAGTAAATATTTTAAAGAGACATCTTTATTGTTAGGTTCTAATGTAAATTTATGTCCTAAAGCCAAAAAATTAATAATATCTTGTGGAATTTCAACGTTTGAAAGATTTTTTATCCAATTACTGTTAGTTTTTATTTGTTTAGATTTTTGTATGTGTTTCAATGTTTCAATTTTTGTATATTTTTTAATTTAATTTTTTTTGAAAAAATTTTCATTAATTTTATTTTGTTTGAATTTAAAATTTTGTAAAATGTTATTGGGTAAAGTATTTTCTAACAGTGTGTTTGTTTGGATTTGAAATCTTTCAAGGTTACGTAATGTTTTATGTGTAAATTGTAATTCTAAATTTAAAATTTTATCTACTAACTTATCATTAAGTTGACATATTTTTTGTCCAGTGTCTCCATTGTGATAACTAAAATTTCCCATACCTATAATTAAGTTGAGTGGTAGTCTTTGCTGACTAGTTAATAGATAACTTAGTGTCTTGGGTTGATCAGCAAATATTTTTGATTAAAACTCTTTTAATATATATATATATATATGTTGCGTGTCACTCTTTGTTTTTGAGTTTTTAAAAAAAAGTTTTCTTTATTTAAAAACTATTCTTTTATTTAATAATAATTTTAACTTTATTTTAAATAATTATTACAAAGCTTTAGTGACACTGGTTACTGAATAACTACTATTCTCTTATGAAGTAAATTAAACGAATAACAATTAACGAATAACCATATTGAAACTGTCGTCAACATATTTATAGTTTTTAGTACATACACAAAAAGGAAGTCTACAAGACGCTGAATAAGCAATAAAACTTTAGTATATTGTTACTGCTTACTTGAGATAAAATTATGATGATTAGAATAACAAAAGTATCGTATTACTTCTACGTTGTAATTACATTGTATCGAGTGCTTAATATAACAACTCCCCTCATATAAAAAAAGTTGGTGTTATATCGGCAACTTTTGATAAATAGAAAAATGTGAGAAAATAAGATGATAGTTAAAATAAAGATTATTAAGCGTAATTTTTTGATGTTGAAGAATTTAATTCTATTGATTCTTCAAGATCAATTTGGTTTAATCTGACACTAGGTCGTTTTTTAGGTAATAATGATGAAAATTGTTTTGAAATAAAATTAGGTTTTCTTTTTGGACTTGGGGGTGGAGGTCCATTGCTTGTGGTAATTCCAATTTTTACTTCCCTTTTACGTTTGCATTTACAAAAAATATAGATAAAAATAAACATTATTATTAATACAATTATAAAATATGTAAACCATGAAATATGTTTAGTAATAAAAGGTTCATTTATTATTTTATCAAGTTCATCAGAATATTGATCAAGTTTATGTTTTGCTATATCTAAATCTTCTACGTTTAAGCTACTTAATTTTATAGGTTTTAACTTAGGTAAATCGATCTTATCAGGTAGGTTTTTACAACAATCAAATGGTATTGATATTGATTTTACATTATATGTTCTATTTACAGTATCTAATTTATTATTTGCTTGAACTTTAGTACTTCCAACAAAGGCTGTACAATACGGTTGAAGATTCAATATAGTATTTTTATTTACAATTTCTGTGATTATTTGTAATTTAGGGCATTTTATGGTTATAGGCACTTTATCAGAAACAGCTATTAGCCATTTATTGTCATCTAAGTCTTGAACACTGTAACCTTTTGTTAGCACTAATGACACTTCACAATTTATTGGGAGTTTTTCATAGTTTTTTAGGAGTTGAGCTTCACATGGTGCGTTTTCGTCAATTGGATAGGAAAATAAGTTTGAACATATTTTAACATTAAATAAAAGATCTTTACATTTGTCAAGGTTTGATAAAGATATATACAATTGTGAATCATCATCTTTTGCTACATATTTTTTGAAGATATTGTAATATGATGTAATCCAGTACGATTATCTAATATAGGTATTGGATATGGTTGATAAAGAGTAAATATTTCATGAGATACTAAGGGTATTTTTAAAATAAAGACTATCTTTGAGTCTGTTTGCATAGCTGAAAGTTCAATTAAATCCAAGTATTTAGCAACATTGTTTATTTTAGCGATTAAAGGTAAGTTATTTTGTTGTAGAGAATGAGAAATAGTTTGTAGAGATTCAATTAAATCATCTGGGGTTATAATGGAGGTATGTATTATTTTTAAACGTGCGAATGTTATTGAATTCAAAATATCGTCTAAATTTGATTGAATAAATATATAACTTTCCATGAGATTTTCACATATTTCTAAAGTTTTTAACTTATTTTTTAGCCATTCTATGCTATCTGTTGAATTAGCAATTGATTCCTGAATGATTTTTATATTTTTATTAAAAGTTTCTTCATCAATTTGAAGTTTTCTAATTGTTTCGTTAAAGTTTTTAATTACTGAAGTAGTAACTGATATTTGGTTTTTTAAGAGATTTTCTAAGTGATGTTCGTCATTATTTAGTTTGTTAATACAATCATTGTAATATTCTCCGTCTGATGCATCTAAATTTCCAGTTATTGATTTCCATATGGTTCCTACACCGTTTAGTATTCCTCGCTTATTTCTGCTTATGTCTGAAGATATTGCGTTAAACTTTAAAGTTAATGAATCAGAGATTTGTTTTAATAAACTAACATGCGTTTTAAGTTCAAGTTGGAAGCTGTTACTTCTTATATTACTAGGTGAAAATATATCTAATATAGAATTTAACATATGATTATTATTATTAAATGATTCTTTAAGAGAACTAATGTCCTTATATACTAATAATGTCCATTTGTCGTTTGAAGTTTTCAAATAACTTTTTTCTTGATAATGTAGTACAATTGTGTTGTCTATAGGTTGTAGGTTCAATTTACAATATACGGTTGTGTAAATAAGTAGGAAGATCCTGTAAAATTTATTCGTTATGACATAACTTTAATCTGTCGAAATTTATTTTGGTTGTATTTTGAGTGATGGGGTTATAAAGAATAGCGCTGTTATTATTTAAAATTTCAATTATTTCGAAAGGTCCGTTAAATTTATTTCCTAATTTGTTTTTAATCTGGGATTCTTTAACATATACTTTGTCTCCTATTTTATAAGTTATACGTTTTTCTGGTACGTGTTTGTCGAATCTTTCTTTAGCTTTAGCTTTTTGCAAATTTGTTTTTTCTCTGGCTATCTTATAATAATGAGAAATTTTGGTATTTAGGTCTCTTACGTATTTGGTGATTAATTCTTGTTGATTATACAAAGTTTCAGGTGGTCTACTGGAAGTATGTCCGAAAATAAGTTCATAGGGTGTAAATCCGTGAGTTTTATTTTTAGAGTTGTTATAGCATATTATTGCATATGGTAATATTTGTAAAGGATGTTCGCCAGGTCTTTCCATTGTATTTGCTCTTATCATTTCTGTTAGAGTTGCATGGAATCTTTCTAAAGAACCGTTTGATTGGGGATGACTAATACTCGAGAAGGTAAGTTTAATACTATATAAGTTACAAAGGTCTTTTAATAATTTATTATCAAATTCACGTCCTGAGTCACAGTGGATTCTTAGGGGTGTTCCATAATGTTGAAAATATCTTAATAGGGTATTTACTACTGATTTTGCTGATTTGTCTTCTAATGCATAGGCTTGGGTAAATTTTGTTAATTCATCTCTTATAGTTAATATGTAGTTTTTTGTAGGAATTTCTAAAATGTCTACATTAATTCTTTCGAAGGGTGTTTTAGGTGTTTCTGTTATTACTAAAGGGTTTTCTAAGTTTTTTCTGCAAATTTTTGTTTTTTGACAAATTTCACATTGATTAATAAATTTTTCTACATTTTTAGTTATTCCGGGCCAATTGTATTTTTCACGTATTCTCCTTATTGTTTCGTTTATTCCTCTATGTAGGTTATTTTTGCCAGTGTGGTACTGTTCTATAATAATAATTTTTTGATCTTCATCTGGTAAACTAACAATGTTTTTACAAACTATAAATTGTATTTCTTTTTCTGATAGGATAAAAGATAGCATTTCAAGGATGGGTAAGTTAACATTAGTTTCTACGTGGTAAGTAGTATTTTTCATGAGTTCTTGCTGATTTTCATATAGGGTGATAAATAATCTTACAGAAGCATGAGTATCATCGTATGGTAGTGGAATTATAAAGTATTTCCTTTTACTAACTGATTTACTGGAAAGGATATTAATTTTGTCATGGTAAAAGTCTGCGTATTCTTCGAATATGTCTTCTATAATGTTAGTATGTAAGTCTTTAAGTTTGTCTTGTTGGAAAAAGGTTATGATATTTTTATGTTCTTTATTTAATAATTGTTCATTTGAATATTTTATTTTTGAATAATCAATAAGTGACTGATTTTGATAAAGTTCGAAAAATTTATTGAATTCGTTTTTCATTTCATTCGTTCCATTTAATAGAGAATTTTCCAATAAGTCTAGAGGAGTTTCTTCTGTAGCTTTGGATGTCGAGGGTTGTTCATTATCATTTAAGGCATTAATTTTGATTCGTGATAAAGCATCTGCATTTTTATTTATTTTGCCGGGTTTATAAATAATTTCATAGTCATATTCTTCTAGCTTGAGTCTCCATCTTGCTAATCTACTTCCGGGGTCTTTTATTGAAAATAACCAAGTTAGTGGTCTGTGGTCAGTGATTAATTTAAATTTTCTTCCGAAAAGGTAAGGTCTGAAGTGTTTTACAGCCCATACTATGGCTAGTAGTTCGCGTTCGATAGTACTATATCTTGTTTCAGCATGACATAAGGTTCGAGAAGCGTATGCGATCGGTAAGTCTTTTCCTATAGGTCCTTGTGATAATACTGCTCCAATTGCGTAAGCACTTGCATCTGTTGTGAGTAGAAAGGTCTCTTGAAAATTAGGATAGATTAGAATTGGGGTTGATGTTAAAGTTGTTTTTAATTCATTGAAAGCGTTTAAACAATCGTTATCGAAATTAAATTGAATGTCTTTTTGTAATAGTTTTGTTAAGGGTTTGGAAATTTTTGAGAAATTTGGTATGAATCGTCTGTAGTAACCTGCTAATCCTAGAAAAGATTGAATATCTTTTTGATTTTTAGGTTGAGGGAAATTTAAAATACATTCTACTTTGGAAGGGTTCGGTTTTATTCCGTCTTGCGTAATTAAATGTCCTAAGTATGCGACTTCTTTTCTTAAAAATTCGCATTTGTCGGGTTGAATTTTAAGGTTTGCATTTCTAAGTCGTTTGAAAATTTCGTTAAGTCTGGTAATATGTTCATGTATTGTTGGAGAGTAAATGATTATGTCGTCCATGTAAACTAAGCATCGTTCGTTTTGTATTCCGATTAAAATATTGTCCATTACACGTTGGAATGTGGAAGGTGCATTTTTGAGTCCGAAAGGCATTCTTACAAATTCAAAATGTCCATTTTCAATTGAAAAAGCTGTCTTTTGTATGTCTTTTGGGTCGATTTCGATTTGGTGAAAGCCTGAGGCTAAATCTAAAGTGGTGAAGTATTGGCATTTTCCTAGTTGATCTAATAGGTCGGATATATTGGGAAGTGGATATTTGTCGTTGACGGTTAGTTCATTTAGTTTCCTATAATCTATGACTATTCTCCATTTTTGTATTCCTGAAGAGTCTAGTTTCTTGGGTACAATCCATACTGGTGATGACCAAGGTGATATTGACGGTTGTATAATTCCTTGATTCAACATTTTACTAATTTGTGTTTTTACTTCTTCTTTATGAATTTGGGGATATCTGTAGCTCTTAGTATATACGGGTTTTGAATTATTTGTATCAATTGAATGTTTAATTTCGTTCGTAAATGTTAAAGTGTCTCCTTCTAAGTAAAATATGTCTGCATAATTTAAGCATAAGTCCGTGATCATGTCTTTTTCTTCGTCGTTGAGGTGATCAAGTCGTAATTGTTCTTTAATGATTTTTCTTCTATCTGGAGGACGAGGTTGAGAATGGGGTGTATAATTGTCTAGTAATGGTTCTGTATAGGGTTCTAGTTGTAGATTGTAAAAATTTATTTCTTTGGGAATTGCGTTTACGTTAATTACTGATGTTAAAAATTCTCCTTTATCATTTGTTTTTATTATAGCATTAGGTAGTCTGACTTTTTCTTTTTCTTGCGCGATAAGGATTGCTGTGGTGTTAATTAAATTACATTTCAGTTTGCAAATTTTTTCTGTACGAGGTTCTATCAAAATTTTATTTTCTGTTTGGATTTTGTTTTTAGATTCATCTTCTTTTGGTTTTTCTTCGGGTTTTTCTAGTTCTGCGAGTTTCTGTGATAATAACTCTTTTGCTTCGTCTTCATTTGCTTTAAACAGTTTTATAGGGCTAAAGTTTGTTGTTAGAATTTTGTTTTTTATGTCTAATGTACAATCATAGTGTTCGAGAAAATCTGCTCCTAGAAGTCCATCGAATTCTATGTTTATATCATGAACATAAACTTTATGTGGGTCTCCTGTTTTAAAGGGTATGTTTACTGATTCTTTTATTAGGATTTTTTCGTTTGTGATACCTTGTATGTTGATATTTTCTGGGAATTTTTTATATTTTTCTGCAAGTTTGGGTTTGAATATTGAAAGTCCTGCTCCGCTATCGACTAATATTTTAAATTTGTTAGTTATGTCTGTGATGTAGTATAGATTTTGGGATTTTACTGTGTGTAGTTGGTGAAAGTTTGGTCTTGGAAATTCACATTTGGGTCGAAGTCTTCGTTTAAATTCATTGTTTGCATTTGCGATTCTAATGTCGTTGAGTTGTTGGTTTGTTCTTGGAATTCCTGGGATGAATTCGGAGGGTCGTCTGTTGGTGGGGTTAACTGAAAATTTCCGTAGTCGTCTGTTTGATTTTCGAAGTTCACGTGATGTGTTCGTTGGGCGTTATTTTGACGATAGATGTTTGGGTTTGGTTGAATTACTGTTGGTCGATTTTGAAATGTATTCGGTGATGATACGATGTTTGGTCTTCTTTGGAATGTGTTTTGCTGCACATTTTCAGTTCTTGTTTGGTTTTGATAACTGCCAGGCGTTCTAAACGTTTGTTGTTGATGTTGTTGAGATGTCGATGGTGAATTTTGAACGTTGGGTTTTGTTCTACATTCGTTGATTAAATGTCCGTTCCTCTTGCAGTAGTTGCAGAATTTTTGCACTTGGTTTGTTGATGGTCTTTGAACTAATGGTTTGTTTTGATTTTTTTGAGAAAATTTTTGATCTGCGAAGTATGAGAGTTGCATTTCTCGTTTTATGCGTTGGATTGCCGTTAAAATATCTGGAGGATTATTTGCGCGAATGATTTGACCTATTTTGGGTTCTAAACCTGTTAGGAGTGTATTTAAGATCATCGTTTCTACTAATTCACTTTGTGATTCCTTTTGTTGTGGGGTTAGATTTTGTTTGTGAATTGAGGCGTGCATTTTGGCATTGTGCGATTGTAATCTGTTAATAAATGTCAGGGGTGATTCATTTGGTAATTGATGTATGCGTTGTAAGTCTTGTATTAAGGCTGTTAAGTCCCTAGAGTCTCCGAAGTGAGAATTTAGTAGATGTTTTATTTCAGGCCACGTTTGTGGATCTCTGGAATTTATTAGTTGTGCGGCTTTGCCTCGCAACCTATTTTTTATGTGAAAAACTAATAGAATTTTTTGATTGTTTACTGCCATTTGGTAAGCATATGTACAAGCATTTAAAAATGTGTTTAAAAATATTTGATCTCCATCATACTCTGGTATGATTGAAAATATTTCGGATAATTTATAAGGTTCTACCTCTTCGATTGCGTCTTGATTTTCAGCCATTGTGAAAATGTTTTTTATTTTATTTTTTGTTTACTTGCTAAGGTTTTTTTGATTTTTTGAAAAGAATTACTAACAATTTGATGATTCAAAATTGTTACTTACAGTTTTTGTTGAACTGCGATCATGTTGATTTTGATCCAATTGAACGTTCTGTCGCTACCCAGTGGTGTTCCGTCGGATTGGTTCTGTAGAAGCTACTTCGTGAGTGCTGCCCAGTGGTGTTCCTGTGGATTGGTTCTGTAGTAGTCGAAGTCGTTTCCTTGGATGGTGTGATTCTGGTTCTTTGGACCGTTTGTTGATTCGTGTTGTGGGTTTGCTTTGGTTCGTTTGATAACGTTAAAGGATTGGAATCCACCACGCTAGTTAGAATACTCGTGTTCTAGCTGTGTTAGACGTTATCCTCACTTGACTGCGCCAAATTGTTGCGTGTCACTCTTTGTTTTTGAGTTTTTAAAAAAAAGTTTTCTTTATTTAAAAACTATTCTTTTATTTAATAATAATTTTAACTTTATTTTAAATAATTATTACAAAGCTTTAGTGACACTGGTTACTGAATAACTACTATTCTCTTATGAAGTAAATTAAACGAATAACAATTAACGAATAACCATATTGAAACTGTCGTCAACATATTTATAGTTTTTAGTACATACACAAAAAGGAAGTCTACAAGACGCTGAATAAGCAATAAAACTTTAGTATATTGTTACTGCTTACTTGAGATAAAATTATGATGATTAGAATAACAAAAGTATCGTATTACTTCTACGTTGTAATTACATTGTATCGAGTGCTTAATATAACATATATATATATATTACGGACAATGACGTTAATCCGGCCAATAACGTGAATGGCCGGTCCATAACGTGAATGCCCGCCTTGATTGGACATTCACGTCAATGACCGGATAATAACGTAAATGCCCAGGTAATTTGGACAATGTTGATAAGTTATAATTCAAGCACGCTGTTAACATCATTGTCGGGACAATAACGTCATTGCCCACTACACAGCGGCCAACCATGTGAATATGTGAAAACATTAAAAGTAACATCACCAAACTTTCAATTTATCAATAAATACCTACATGAATTATTTGTTCTCAGTGGTGTGTTGTGTTTATTTAAATTTAGTGTTTGTGAGACAAATTATATAAATCTAGCCATGGATTATGATGAAATGCGACGTCGATTTACTGAGAATTTAGACATATTCATAAAATCCAAACGCGATGACAATAAATCGTTTTTAAATAATAACGAATATATCAAACGTCTTGCCGAGGTTAAAGAGGCGAAAATTTTTCTATCAACAGCGGGTTCAAAAAAATCAATGAAACCCTATAGTACGGAAATATGATGTGATGACAATAAACGAAAATGACCACCTAATTAAACCTGTTACTGACAGTTCGAAATCTAAGGTGCTATACTACGTAACGAATGAAGAATTGTTTGAAATTATCCATAATGCTCACTTGGCAATCGGACATCGTGGTTCTCCCCGCAATGTTTTCGCTGTTATTAGTAGTGTGGAAGATGGTCTTTATAAGCTTGGTAAAAATGCGGTTAAACTTTTAAATTAGCAAATAATGTTGAGATTTTAGGTACAACGCATGGTGTTTTAAAGCATAAGTTTACCAGATCAGAGTTTAACTCCTGCCTTGAAAAACTTATTTTACTTGAGAACCTCAGCGGTGTCGCAAAAAATAGGGAAATAACCCTTAGAGAAGTTGCAGCTGCAAGTAGTATTTTAGGGGGAAAGGGTAACAAGCGTTGTCATTGCAAAGGAGGATGCAAAAATAATAAATGCGCATGTCGTACAAGCAAGAAAATGTGTAATTCAAACTGCCATGTGTCACTTTCATGCCAAAACATTAATGATGATTCATAAGTTGTAACCTATTGTTTGTTCTTTTTTTTTTTTCGAATAAAACGAATAAAAGATTTCATGTTGTATAGTTTCAAGTAATTATCACGATATTTATATGATTAACGACGTTGTCCGGCAGTCTTGACCGCTCACAACGGGCCATAACGTGAATACGCGGTCTATAACGTTATTGGCATGGAAAAATGGGCATTAACGTATATGGCCGGCTATTAACGTGAATGCCCAATTATCGTCATTGACCGTAACATATATATATATGTATTGTAAAAGCAATATGAATAAAAAAAAAAAGGTTTGGATTCTAAAACGTTCACAGAACGTAACAAAATAGGAAAAGAACTATGTCACTTTCTTTCCTGTGATGCCACATACCCCCATACAAACTAAACTATATATAATTTTACTATTATTCATAAATATTACATAATTTTTTCACAGGTGACTAATAAAAAGAGGTTTGAATCTAAGATTCGCAAAAAATAAAACAAACAACATACCTACTACTAATCAGTATTGCTGATATCATTGTCCCCCTACAAACTCAAATCAGCTAAATGAGATGTAGTATGATCACCTACAACAGTGCATCTTACTTGCCTATGCAACATATTGAGATTAATTCCTTGGTTAACTGTCAATCTATTGACAGTTAACCAAGGAATTTGCTATTTGACATACACTCAGCACACCAGACAGAACAGAAGCTGTTGACGTAAGTACTTTACAAAACTGAAACTTTTTAGTTTATTTGAACAGAATACCAACAACTAAGTCTAATATCTACATTTACCAATTAAGATACGTAATACGTGTGAAAACTTTGCTATTAACAATCAAAATAAATCGCAAAACCATTCTGTTCGGGATTCGCCCTGTTTATAGGTTTTTCGTTTATAGAATTTTATTTCTTTTTTTATTATTATTCATTTTTTGCTATTACGCAAATCTACTTTACATAAGTACATGCTATGTTTATTTATTTTTAATCTTAATATATTGTTATTATTCATATATATCGCGCCATCTAGTGTTTGAGCTGACACTACGTATAGCGCGATCTGCGCCGCCATACCAATTTGGGGAAGAAAGAGTGCGATGACTCACGACACTCTGCTATCAACCGTTTTTGGTGTGAAAAGTCTTTCCGGAAAGTGAAGAACGTATTGGGACAACTAGAGGTCCGTAAGGTAAGTGTTGCCTCAACATTCGTGATTTCATGTACATTTTGAGTACGCACGTTTTAATAATACCTTTTGTCTTTTCTCGCTTTACACAACATTATTTCTGGTCCTTCGAGCAGGATCGCTAACAAAATAAATTTGCATAAGCATAGACATTCATTAATTACAAAATATCTAATTATTTATTACTAATTTGTTAAAACAAATTTTAAATGAATCCATTAATTCTATATACCAAATAAATTCAAGGTCTCTCGCGTAGGGTTTTATCAATTTTTCCCAGTGTTTTTCACATTCCAAATTCTGTCTGTTCATTTACTTATTTATTTATACCTATGCTAGTAAGTATTTTCTTTAATAGTCATACATTTCATATCTTTTATAAAAAAGGGTTTTAATGTATAAAGGAGTTCCCATTTCTTGTTAAAGGACACGGGCGTAACTTTGGGTTTTACTTTATTTTACTCTTCTATTTTCTTTGGATTTTATTATCGTATTTCACTAAAATGTTATCAATAAAATTAAGCAATATAAAGCGCTTCGCAATGAGGTGAATGAGGTGAAAGGTTTTGCTAATCGACCCAATGCTGACAAAAATAGTCTTCTACAATTTAAGATTATGTATGAACAATTAGAAAATATTCAGTCTGAATTTCAAAAGAACCATCAAAGTATCATATCGCTGCTGGCTACACTCGCCGAGGCGGACTTCGAAGCAGAGGAAACCATTAGAAAGGACTTTGAATACAATGCATCGTATATTTTTGCCTTATATTACACAGTTTTTTAAAAGAAAGAAGATCTTGCTGCTTCGGAACAGGTTGCGTCCAAGAATTCGGCGTTAATCCTAAATAAACCCAATGTCAAATTGCCAAAAATTGAAATTCCAAAATTTTCTGGAGATATTAAATGTTTTCAACCATCTATTGATATGTTTCGCTCGCTAGTTCATGAAAACGAATCTTTGTCTGATACAGAAAAATTTAACTATCTAGGTTTATTTCTACAAGGGGGGGGGGGGGGGGGGGTCCTCTGTCAACATTGCGTTATCTTTTGGATATCTTTAATGAAAATCTCGCCGCTTTACGTAATATGAACTTCTCCGTTGATAAGTTTCGTATTATTTTATTTATTCATTTAGATCGAGAAATTATCACGCGTTTCGAAGTGTAAAGTAATTTCTATAATAAGTTTATACCCAAGTTTGTTTTATTGGAAAGTTTTGTTTCAAAGCAATGCTGAGCTCTAGAAGCTGTCAATCAAGGTTTTCAAGCAGTTTTATCAACAAATGAACCTAAAACATATACTCTTTTTGGTCAATCTAATAAAAATTATAATATAAATTACATGAAAACCAAGTCAAATAATTCTGATATTTGATATATCCACCGGCGACCAAACAAAACCTGAAATAATTACATTTTATAACTTAACAAAAGGTGGTGTTGATAATTTAGACAAACTGTGTGTATGGTATGACGTAGCTAGGAATACCAGACATTGGCCCTTGGTTGTTTTATATGCGCTTCTCAATATAGCTGGCATAAATTCACAAATAATCTATACTACGATTAATAAAGATATACAAAATATGGCAAGACGTAACTACCTATAACAATTGCCGATAGGTCTGACAGAATAGCATTTGAAGAGACGTTCTCTGGAGAAAAATATTCCTTAGCATGTCCGAGAACGAAGCCAGTAATTTGCAGGTACACCCAGCTGGCACCGAAAGAAAACGTTAATCCAGGAACAAGGAAACGTTGCAAATTTTGCCACAAAGACTCAAAAACTAAATAGTTTTGTGTTAGATGTCTTCAACATGCAGTAGTTTGTTGTGCAAAAAACATTTAAATATATATTATTTGTGTATTCGGTAGTTATATTTTAACCTGACCAAACTATTATACCAAAATAGTTGCGTTATTTTTGTTTGTTATAGAGAATATTTGTTTGATTATATTTTTGATTAGTATCATTTAAAAATACTACAATTAACTTAACTGTCTTTTATTTAAAATATTCTGATGTCCTTATGTGCTTTTGGGTTAAAGAAAATAAAATTTCCTCTCATTTAAAAAAAAATAATAATTGGGTCTCATAGGCCCGGCGCGGCGCCACTGTTGAAGTCGTAAGTGAAGGCGCCACCAAGGATGGGCATTATATTGTTTGCACTCCATCCAAACGCTACACATTTGATACAACTCGCTGATGTTTCGGTCTTCAGACCTCTTAAGGAGTACTGGCGTCATGCGGTTCGCAAATTTCAGGCTGATAATATGAATTGAGTGGTTACTAAAGCAAAATTCTGTCCAGTTTTTCAAGAAGCATTAAATCACCCAAAATGCTTATAATATGGCATTAAAGCGTGCGGGATTTTCCGCTTTCATGCAAATGCTCTCGATTACACAAAATGTGTTCAGAATCGCTTGAACAAATAAACCAAAGTCATGAATCAGATCCAGTCCACGAATTGACAGAAAAGGACTTAAATAAAGATTCTAAGTACAATGAAAACAACATGTTTAACTATAGGAATTGATGTTGACATAATTATGGATGTGATAAAATATCTACAAGTGCCAATAATAAGCCCCCAAATAGAGAACAGCGTGATTGATGCTATAAATATAAACTATGTAGTGGAAGATGAGTTTCTAGTATTGCCCACACCACTTCCAGATGTTACATGTCCTGAAGAAGATACTATATATAACATATCTGATCTTGCTCTATTGAGTGAGAATTTTACAGTGCCTTCTACAGCAAACGAACCTCCAAACTGAAAGCAATACTAGTTTATTGTCTGATTTGAATTCATGCCCCGAATGGAATGGAATGAAGAGATACATCACATAACTCCAGTGATCTCAATCTGCCGAATCAGATTACTACAATGTCTTCTACAGCAGAAGAGCCTTGTAGCAGTGAACCTAATACTTCTGTATTATCCAATTTGAATTCCTTCAGGGAAGGAGCCTGATTTATCGCCATTTACAAAACATTTGAAATATCCGTGTCCTATTGAAAAATCGAAAAAAATATCAAAATTTAAGCTTCTTAGTGCAATCTCTTCTGATGCTTGGAGATACCACTATAGTAAGAAAGATAATGAAAAGACAGAAAAAGAAAATGCAAAGTTAAAAAGGAAACAAGACATAGCCAAAAAGAACGAACAAAGTTCTACAAAAAGACATAAACCAAAAAATGTTAAAACCGAATCCTACTGCTTTAAGCATCGATCCTATCGAAATCCAAACTCCTCAATTAGGCACCATAACCCCGAGCAGTCATCCATTACCACTCGAAAATTCACCATCCCCCTCAAACTCAACTCATCCTCCTATTTTACCCGAAGCCGAAAAATTAGTTACAAATAAAAGAGTCCTACCATCTTCAACAAAAAGGAGCATTTCAAGCCTATCATCTGCAGACACCCCCTCTGCCTCCCAGATGCTTCCTCCTGAAAATTCAAATATACAAATATCTACAAAAAACAAGCACAAAAAACGTAAAACAGAAAACTCTCCTGAAGCTGCTCTCACAGTCAGTACACGGCTAGCAATTAAAGAAGCATATGAACAAAACTCAAGCGAATTTATCATGGCACCAGAAAGTTTTATTGCTTTCCTGGAAGATAGCTACGGTAGCAGCAACCCATATGAGGAAGCTATCAAATTCACAACTGATATCAAATCTCTCCTCCTAAACATGCGAAAAATTTATCCCTTATTAAAGGACAGGTCACTAAAAAATCGTTTCACCCGTGTTAGTAAAAGGCTCAAAGAGCATATCTGTTCCGATGACGATCTGGAAAGCATCTCTAGCAGAGCGTCCCAGGCATCATTCGACGGTAATCTAACCGACGAATCAGCTGCCTCCCAGATGTCAACTTTCTAACCCTTTCCTCCTCTTCTTTTTCTCTTAACATTCACTTTAACTCAATGGAACTGTAACGGGTTCTTTGCCCGTCTTGAACGTATACAGCTACTAGCTAACCAAATCTCTCCGGACGTGCTATGTCTTCAGGAAACACATCTCAAGCCTTTACAAAAAACCTTCTTAAAAAACTATGCTAGTTATGATTACATCAGAGCTTCCCGAAATCACGCAAGTGGAGGTATTTCTGTTTTTGTCTCCAGTCATTGTTACTCGCAAATTGCTCCACTGGTCACGGATCTAGAGGCTATCGCAGTAGATGTGTGGTGCCCCACTAAGCTCACTATATGCTGCGTATACATCCCTCCTGATCACATCTTAACTGAGACTGACATTTACTCACTTGTAGATCAATTATCTAAACCCTATTTACTTGTGGGAGATTTCAACGAGGTGCCCCACTAAGCTCACTATATGCTGCGTATACATCCCTCCTGATCACATCTTAACTGAGACTGACATTTACTCACTTGTAGATCAATTATCTAAACCCTATTTACTTGTGGGAGATTTCAACGAGCACAGCGTTTCGTGGGGATGTTCGCGTAAATTCGGCAAGGGCAAAGTTATTGAAAATATAATTAAAAATTCGGAGCTCTGCATTTTGAACACCGGCAGCGACACTCACTTTAATATAGCTAGAAGTGCACCAAATTTCAATTGGCAAGTAATGGACTGTCTTTTTGATAGCGATCATTTCCCGATCATCATATCTGATGGAACTTCCCACAACCCAAACCCAGTAACCAAGTGGAAAACAAAACATGCAAACTGGCCCAAATTTAAAGAACATGCACAATTCCTGACTGATTCTTTGAACTCTCATAAAATATCGACGGCGCTGTTTCACAACTGGTCGAATGCGTATCAGCTGAAAAATTCATGGGAAGATCCAAGGTCGATTTTTCTAAACACAAACCCGTTCCATGGTGGAACGAAAATTGCGCCAATGCCGTAAGACTTAGCAAAACCGCTCTTAATAGGTTTCGTCGAACTCGACATCAAGAAGACCTAATTCACTTTAAAAAATGTAGTGCCGGAGGATTCTGAGAGATAGCAAAAAACAGTCATAGACCAAATCCGTCAACACTATGACATCAGATACCCCACCTGCACAGGTTTGGTCAAAAATCAGACAGATGAGTGGTCGGAATTCTATAATCACTGAAAATCAAGAAATCGCTGATAATTTTAGTAGAAGGGATTAGCCGAAGTTAGATCTCCCCCTAATTTTGATTGTTGGTTTGACGTATGACATACGTCAAACCTACAATCAAAAGTAGGGGGAGATCTAACTTGATTGTAGGTTTGACGTATGTCATACGTCAAACCAACAATCAAAAGTAGGGGTATATCTACCTTCGGCTTATATGTACATATGTCAAAAGCAACCCTTTCTCCTCACCATTTGAGAAACCCCTCCATTACTCGAACTAATGGATGTCGGTTTCAAACGATCAAACTCACAATATATGGAGAGGAGAATATTTACAATCGGCTAATATATACGTATGTGTGTGTGTGTGTGTGTCAACTATATAAAGAAGAAAGAGAGGGTTGCTAATGTGATTCCTTCTTTTTTAATAACACATGTGAATGAATACGTTGGTATATAAAAGAGTGTGTGTTTGATCTCTCTTGATTATTCTCAAGTTAGAAGAAAATCTTAGATTATCAACTATTTTAATTTGTTTAATAATATTAAGTGATATAAATTTTTGTTTACGTAATTAAAATGGCGCTAGTAAGATCTGACTTGGATAGTATAAATGCATTACTAAATAACTAAAATCTTTAACTTACCCATGTGAATTGCTACCAGGTTTTCCGTAAAAATCGAAGATGTTTTGTAATGTGGTTTCGCAATCAATGCGCGAGCTCCCAAATGTTTTCCTTTATTTTCCCAACTCGTTACTAATTTAATATATTTTCTATTATCTACATTCTCGACGGATTTTCCGTAGATTGAGTTATTCATAATTTTGTAAAACGATTTTCAAATTTATTAGATGTTTTATTACGCAATGATGTATTTAAATCAATATATTTTTTCAACCAGCGAGATTGATTAAAACCCAAAACTCTGTGAATATTTTTTAATATTAAACCATGTCTTACAGCCTGTTGCAACGTACGATAATGCACCACATATTTCTCTTTATTGAGTAAATTTGGGATTAACTTGGGCGTAACGCTTTTAGAAAGAGGTGGTATAAGACTTTCAACTAGGAACGGCAAATCCGAATGTTCGTCGTGGAGATATGTGGGATATTCAATGTCAACCTCGTATATGAAACCGCGTCGATTATGTTCGGCTATATTTAACAGTTCTAATTCGCTAATTTCCTCTTTCGATAGCCAAGAAAAGTCGTTTTCAGGTAGTGATTGTGACATCGAATGACCATACAAATTGGTTGCATCCAAATACATAATATAACTCTCTGGTTTGCTTTCATCAAAACCCGGTATTAATGCATTGTTTGCCACATGCATTCTATCAGAACACTGACTAATTCCACCGCGAATACCTGCCTTGAAAAAATGTACCATGTCTATGTCGGTCAATAAGTCAAGTTCAATTTTAGTTAAACGGAGCATACTGTCCCAGCTTAATGATGGTAAACTTATGTAGTGACCAGGGTCTAATTGATATGTCTCTAAGCTTTTGTCTCTAAAGCTTTCAAATACGTCACATAGTAAGAGTACATCATATTGTAAATATATATCTGCATATTGTCCTAGGGATTCGCATTCAAATATTTTCCACACTTCTTGCGCTCTATTATAATCAACTTCGCTAACCGCTTCGTCATTTAACTTGGGGTGTTTAATTTTTGCAAATCATCTAAAAAATTATATGGGAACACACCTTTTTGTCTCATTAATTTAAATTTTTCAGTTCTCCCAAAATATTTACGTATGGCATTAAACTGATCTGTGTGTAAACTATCACTAAGGTTTTGTAATGATGATTGTAGGAAATTAAAACTATCAATAAATCGCATTTGCATGTATCTTGTTTTACAATGTCTATTTTTATCAATGTATGAATTCATAGCAACTCGTTTTGTTATCAACATATACTTCTCCTTAGTCTGTGCGATAACATCTAATTGACTATCGTTATCGACCAACTGTTTAATGAAAAGATGACTATGGTATGACATATTATGAAAGACTATTGGAATATAATGTTGTATTTTAAAATTTAAATTACAAATTGAATGCGCGGCTCCAGATCGTTTAACCCCTGTGATATGATCATGATCCATTACTTTTATATCGGTATCTACAAATTCTCTATTACATATGGCACATATCTTAGCATTCTGGAATTTCAATATTTCATCGTCATTCAAAGGCAACATTGGTACAACTACGCTTAAATAGCGATTATAAATTACTTTTAAATCGGTCTCCAATCTATTTACAAATTCTTCAGCAGCATTTTCTCCGCGATATAATACCAATTTAGATTTTGAATCATCATGACGACATTTAATGTAGTTTGAAAAGGCGTATGGCTCATGTTTGAATGTCTGATGTGTATAGGAATTTTTTGGATTAGGTTCACACGTTGTGATTGGTTTTAATATTGATTCGAAATCGGCATAAACTATGAATGGTACGGGTAATTGCTTCTCAAAATTTTCGAATTTTAATATATTTTCCGGTACGCTTTTACCAAACCTATCGATTTTCAAATTTTTCGACGGTGTGCATACACTAATATGATTGCAATCATACATTTGATGCGATTTTAATAATTCATTTGAGCTAAAAAATAATAAACAACCGTCACATAAATTAATTCCATGTTGATGTGTTGATACTTGTTTCGACAACAATCTAGAAAGATTTTTTATCCAACAGTAATGATAACGTTCATTAGCATCATCACTAATAAGTAACAGATTAATATGGTGGAAAAATCTCCTAGAAGCAAACCTCAATGGGCCGACAATATCGTATTCCATTTTATTATTGTTGGTTACTCTCTCTAAACCATAAACATTTATTGAAATATTATTAAGTTTTTCGAATTTAGTAATGTCCTTTAATTTCATGGGGAAATCTAAACCTAATAAATTAAGATTTCCGCTATAATGTGGATATGATGTCGTGTATTGAGAATTTTGTGATGTAGGGTACAAGGCGGCTAAAATTGACCACACGAAGCAATGATGATCATCATTTTGCACATTAATCACAGCTTTTTTATTTTGAATATATTTCGGTAATTTAATAAATGACGACCCTCGAATTGGTTTGTATTTATTAATGTTTGCTTCAATAAACAGATTTTCCACGAGCGTCCATCCTGGAAATACGTGGAAAAAAATAAAATAAATAAAACATGATTTAGATATAATCAATGAAAACTTACCAGATTCTCTATCTAAAAACTCCTCGGATTTAGTTTTAAGAGTTTCAATAAAAGAATCATATATTTCACTAACATCACTTCCAAAACCAATAATTTTGTTATGTGTAATAAATGATTTAGTTTCAATAGTTTCTTGAATTGACAGACTATATATACTAAAAACTTCTAAATTAACTTTAACGACTGTGTGTATGTTTAACGCATCGGAAATTAACTTTAAAATTGTGGGTTTCAATTCACTAAAAAACGCGCTATAGTCCCCATGTTTATTTACCGGTGTCACTCGAAAAGTTGTAATTCTATCTTTAAAGGCTGTATACACAATTTTAACATTGTCCGATATGGTTGTGCAAGCAGCATTTCTTTTATGTAACATACTTCTATAATGTCCGCTAATTTTATTTGAATCTATTTCGATTTGACATGGCACGCACAACTTTTTCACTATTAAGTTTTTGTCTTTTCACACTATTTTCAATATTTAAGGTGTGTTTACATGATTGCCTCATATACCTATTTAAATTCGACATACGAGTGAATTCCATATTGCAACCGTCACACGAATACATTTTCGAAATTAAAACAGTTGTTCTACAACTCACACTATGAACTTTTGAGTAAAAATAATGAATTTTCAAAAGTATTCCTCATTAATTGGCGATTTCAGTCTCCGATGGAGGCGCTGCGATTTGTAAACAAACATGGAGGAAAGCAGGTATCAGACATCAGCTTCCATTTGAAAACCTGTTGTAAGACGTGCAAGTATTATACAAATAATAGTTTTGGCGTATGCTCCTGGTGTTTGTTAAGACTTTTTCGCTAGTACGTGTCGTGTGATTGTGCCGTTTTGTTTAATTTTGTGAAAAATTAAATAACATTTTACACCTATTTAGGTTCATAAACATTTCAATTAAAAATTACTAAGTAAAGTTGACTAATAATATGAGTGACGAAATATTCTTAACTTTAGGGTCAGTTTTCTCTTATCTCAATTGCAGTGCGCAAAGCCGATGTTGTACAGTATGCTACGCCACTGTGTGTCTTTGTATGTGCGTGTGTGTGTATCGTGAAGCGTCCGCGTATGAACACAATCACTCTCTCTTAGAACGTTATAGAGCAAAGACGTTATATTTTATTTTTGTATGAAAACCATTTGATTTGATGTATTATAGTGTAAATAAAGCATTGTTAAATAAAAACCAGCGTCAATACAGTCTATTACACAACATATGGTCCTTCAAACCGATAATAAGACTATAATACATCGATTAAAAACGAAAATTTGCGAAAAAACATTAAAATCACAGTAAGTCACGTAGGCAGTACAATCGGCCAAGCAAGTTACAACGACGAAGCAGCGACGTTTTCGACAAAACCGAACTGGCGAGCAACAAGCACAGCGCGGCGGCGGCATCGGCATAGCGAAATACAGGTGATATTTTTCTATTCCTTTCTCCTTCCTTCTTATTAGACCATTCATATTAGCTGATATACGTAACACAGGGTGGTATTTGATATTTTTATATGCGTAATTTATACAGATACATTTATTATATAAAATCAATTCGTAATAATACTCGATAGTATTAATTCGTATACGTTATTCATTTAAATCAGAATGATGGACTCCGAAGAGTCTGTTAGGGCATTAACAAAGAAGCGAGCGTCTGTTAAGGCCAAATTAACATTTTTTGAAAAACACGTAACAACGTTTGAGGGTCTACAAGGTGATTCTATTTCTCGAAATAAGGTCATAGAACTCGAGCAACGAATAATAAATGCGGAAGCATTTTTTAATGAGTTTGACACGATTCAGGGCGAAATTGAATACACTGCAGAACGACCCGACGATCATTTTGCCGAAAGGGAAGCCTTCGAAGATAAATATCATACAGTTTTAGCAAAAGCGAAGTCACTTCTAGAAACATTTTCGTTAAGTAATAGTGACGCTAAATCAAGTGTCTCTCTTAATCAAGCGTCTGTTCACTCAGTATCACACGATAATGGAATTAAGCTCCCAGACATGAATTTGCCGAAATTCGACGGGTCTTTTGAAAAGTGGATTAAATTTCGTTCCGTGTTTGAATCAATGATTCATAATAATCCACATATCAACAACATGCAAAAGTTCCATTACCTTAATTCGTCATTGTCGGGTACCGCTCCGCAAGTCATAGATGAAATCGAGTTCGAGTCGGAAAACTATGGGCTTGCGTGGTCCACCCTTTGCGAGCGTTTTAATAATGAACATCTTTTGGTTCAAAACCACTTGAAAGCCATTTTTAATATTGAACCTATAGTGGTTCCCTCTTCTGCTAAACTTCGAGATCTATACGAACGACTTTTTAAGCATTTGCAAACATTAAAAAGATTAGGGGAACCTACTGACGCGTGGGATTCGATTATAATTTACATAGTTGCGAGTAAGTTGGATGAAACAACGTCCCGGGAGTGGGAAAGATCCAGAGCCAATCGCAACAAGGCTACTTTAACCGAGTTTAAAGAATTTCTTAAGAATCGCGCAGTCGTGCGAGAAACGATCGAAATGAAGTTTGAAACGTCAAATAACAAACGAGGAAATAACGTTCCTACTGATACGAAAAAGTCTAGCAGATCAGGAAACTACTCCAGGGGTCTTGTAACGACAAATAATAACGATGCCAATGCGAGTGGCAATTATAAGGTTAAATCGTCTTGTTATAATTGCAAAAAAGATCATCGTCTATACGGTTGCACAGAATTCTTGAAAGGATCGCATATTAAAGGTACGAGCTTTACGGTTATGCTTAAACTGTTTGCAACAAGGTCACACGTCAAAGGACTGCAAATGGTCCGGATGTAAAATTTGTGCTAACAAACACAACACCGTATTACATGATACAGGGGAAGCCACAAAACTTGCCCCGGAGAACAGTCGCGAATATGTGAAAGAGGAATCTCCTCAAACACGTTCATATTCACATACGGAGTCTACCAATTGTGCTTTGGCAACAGCCCAACAGGCTATACTCTCCACAGCCAAAGTGCAGGTCCGGGCTAATGCGAGCGACACGCAGTTCGTAACGGTCAGATCACTACTGGATTGTGGCTCACAGTCTAGTTTTATAACGTCGGACCTGTGTAGAAAATTGCGTTTATCTAAAACGAAAGTTCAATTAGCTGTGTCAGGTATCAATAGCAGCTTAACTTATTCCAATTTCAAATGCGAAATAAACGTGAATTCCATTCACAGCTCCTTTTCATTCAATCTGTCATGTTTTGTGTTAGACAAAATAACATCCGATGTTCCGAATTCTGCACTTAATCACTCAAGGTTTGACATTCCCGTTAGCATAAAATTGGCGGATCCAAATTTTCATACGCCAGAAGCAATAGATCTATTAATCGGTGCCGATGCGTTCTGGCACATTCTAGCCGTAGGTCAGAGGAGTTTAGGATCCTGTGGCTCTCTCTTACAAAACACGCGATTGGGCTGGATAGTGGCCGGGCCTTTATCTATCCCAGGTGATACATCCCAATGTAATCTTATTCAATCTTCGGTGCAACAACAACTCGAAAAATTCTGGGAGGTTGAGGAAGTTGACACAAAAACTCCAATGTCTTGCGAGGAGCAGATGTGCGAAAAACATTTCGTTGAAAACGTATCCATTTCGAATGATGGTAGATTTGTTGTCTCACTTCCACTCAAACGTTCCCCCGAGGTACTCGGTGATTCACGCGATGTTGCTTTCAAACGTTTTCTGTCATTAGAACGGCGACTTATGAACAATGAAAAGATGCGATCGTTATATGTCGATTTCTTAAATGAGTACGAACGGTTAGGGCATATGACTGATATTAGTCAGGTTCCTGATGCTGATGATTCGGGTTATTTTATGCCTCATCACGGGGTATTGAAGGAATCTAGTTCCACCACCAAACTTCGCGTGGTGTTTAACGCTTCATCTCCTACGTCTACTGGTATATCGTTAAATGATATCCAAATGACTGGACCAATAATCCAACAGGATTTACTATCTATACTTTTACGTTTTCGAATGCATCGAATAGTACTATCTAGCGACATCAAAATGATGTATCGGCAGGTCATTATGTCACCTGAACATCGGAATCTTCAAAAGATAGTGTGGCGACCTAATCCGAACGAACCAATCAAAACGTTTCAACTCAATACCGTAACGTACGGAACCACGGCGGCATCTTTTTTGGCTATTCGTTGTCTTCATGAGATAGCTAATGAATGTCAATACGATCATCCATCTTTAGCAAGAGTTATTCGGGAGGATATGTACGTTGATGACCTCTTAACAAGCGTAGATACGGAAGAAGAAGCACGGTATATTTGCGACAATATAACGCGCGTTTTTCTGAATCATGGATTCGACTTACGAAAGTGGAAATCCAATGTCAAAAATCTAATCATGGGATTAAACGAATCTGAGTCTAAAACCGTTGAGTTTTCGGCTAATAAACAAAACGACACTAAAACGTTGGGACTATTATGGGAAAGTGAGCGCGATATCCTTACTTTCACCATTAAGGCCACAAACGATCATGATGTTATCACGAAACGCGTATTACTCTCACGGATCGCAACCATATTTGATCCCTTGGGCTTACTCAGTCCTTGTATAATCGTTGCTAAAGTTCTCTTACAGAAACTTTGGACAGAAAATCTTACGTGGGATGAACCATTGCCAACCCACATTCTGCAAAAGTGGTTAGAATTTTCATCCGATCTGTTCAATCTAAATTGACCATACCGCGTCCTGTATCATGCCAGGGTTCGATTAGTCTCACTTTACATGGATTCTCAGATGCTTCAGAGGCTAGTTACATCGTATCTAAAACCGCTTCACACAATACATTTTCTAATCTCTTATGCGCAAAGTCGAAGGTTGCGCCGGTAAAATCGTTATCCATGCCAAGGTTAGAACTATGCGCAGCGGTAGTTTTGGCCCAATTGATGGCTAAGGTCGTCAAATCCGTTCACGTTAAGTTCACGGGTATTTACTGTTGGACGGACTCAACCATTGTGCTCGGATGGCTGCGTACACAGCCCAATACACTCAAACAGTTCGTTGCCAATAGGGTTGCTGAAGTTCAGAAACTGACCGATTCTTTTGAATGGAGGCACGTCCCTACCTTAGATAACCCTGCGGATATCGTGTCGCGAGGACTAACTCCTAGCAAGCTATTAGCATCCGAAATGTGGTTTTACGGACCCAAGTGGTTATTGTGTGATTCAAAGATATGGCCGAATATCGCCCTCTCGTCAATGGATTTGCCTGAGAAACGAATTACTAATCTTGTGGCTTCAGTTCCCAATTTTAGATTCCCCTTTGAACGTTTCTCAAACTTCGAAAGACTGAAACGTACTATGGCATACATTTTGAGATTCTTGAAAAATTGTCGAATCAAATCTCAATCACGTTCATTGTCCTGTTTAACTGTGGATGAACTGAACGCGGCCTCTAAAACGTTAACAAAATTGTCTCAATCCGAGACTTTTGCGGCGGATTTTGTTCAACTCAGCAAAGGTCTTGAATTAAATTCAACTAGCAGCATATTAAGTTTGCATCCATTTTTGGACACTGACGGAATTATACGCGTCGGAGGACGATTAACGAATTCCGATTTTCCTTACGAAAAAAAGCATCCTATATTGTTGTCTCATAAAGACAGGTTGACGACGCTTATAGGAGAGCACGAGCATCGGGTTCTCTTACATGCCGGTCCTCAATTATTATTGGCCTCGCTTAGGAATTCTCTGTGGCCCACTTCTGGCAGAAGTTTTGCTCGTAAGATCGTCCAGAATTGTGTTAGATGCGCTAGACACAACGCCCCAAAACTTCAACCCGTCATGGGTGACTTACCAAAGGCACGCGTGCAACCCACCTTTCCATTTTCTGTCGTTGGTGTTGACTACGCAGGTCCCTTCACGATGAAGGATAGACGCGGTCGAGGGTGTAAACCGTTAAAATGTTGGGTAGCCCTTTTCGTGTGTTTTGCGACTCGAGCAATTCATCTGGAATTGGTTCTATCATTAAGCGCGGAAGATTTTTTACAGGCCCTCCATCGTTTTATTGGACGCCGCGGAAAACCTCGCGAGATTTTCTCCGATAACGGTTCTAACTTTGTTAAGGCCAACAAGACTATAAAAGAGTTTCATGATTTTGTAAACCAAAATTCGTCTAAAATATGCGAATACACTGCCAATATTGGCATTAAGTGGCACTTCATTCCTGTTAATTCTCCTCACTTCGGTGGGATATGGGAGGCAGGGGTTAAGAGCCTAAAACATCACTTAAAGCGCGTTTTGGGAGATAATGTTCTGTTTTATTTCGATTATCAAACCCTGTTGATTCGTATTGAAGCCATTCTGAACTCCCGTCCTATTTCCCCCATGAGTTCCAATCCTGACGACCTCACACCGTTGTGCCCCGCACATTTCCTAATAGGTCGTCCCATAATGCACCTAGCCGAGTCACCAGTGCCTGCAATAAGCGAAAATCGCCTGTCCCATTATCAAGTGCTGCAGCGATTGTACGAACAGTTTTGGCGTCGGTGGAGCCAAGAGTACGTCAGCGAACTTCAACAACGTCAATGTTGGAAGAAGACCCAAGGCTCGTTAGTCGTTGGGCAACTAGTTCTAATCAAAGACAACAACCTGCCACCTGCAAAATGGCGGCTGGCCCGCGTCACTGAGCTGGTTCCTGGACGCGATCGGGTTCCACGAGTTGCGATTTTGAGAACAGCCGATGGGGTAACATCACGAGCATTGGTCAAGCTGTGCCCTCTACCGGTTGAAAGCTAGGACTTCCAAGGGCGGGGGCATGTACAGTATGCTACGCCACTGTGTGTCTTTGTATGTGCGTGTGTGTGTATCGTGAAGCGTCCGCGTATGAACACAATCACTCTCTCTTAGAACGTTATAGAGCAAAGACGTTATATTTTATTTTTGTATGAAAACCATTTGATTTGATGTATTATAGTGTAAATAAAGCATTGTTAAATAAAAACCAGCGTCAATACAGTCTATTACACAACAGATGTATAGTAGAAGGCGAGACTGTTTTAAATTCAAAACATGTGGTGTTGATAGGTGTTACGGGAACAAAGGAAAACATGAAAGACATATTTGCCTTATGCCTGCAGACTAGTGCACTAAAGGGTATCCCCCATGAAATAAAAGGGAAATTAAACATTCAAAATAGTGAAGTCTTGATATCTGCATTTACTTGCAGCTGCATAGCTGGAATGTCTGGAAGTTGCAAACATATAGCTGCCGTTCTTTTAAAATGTACTAGGTGAGTAACATATGCTCCACTTAGTATCAGAACTAAAGGTAGAATTTAACATTGTTAAGGTAAACAAAACTGAAACTAGCTTAATTTAATTGTTTTTTAGATGTGACATTAATTCTTTGGAAAGGCTATGTTCTACGGATGTAAAATGCTATTGGCAAGGAAAGAAAAAAGAAGTTGAGTCTAAATATGAAGCGAAACCGTTATTGGAGACAGCATGCTTTGCAGCAAAAGTTAAGGCAAGGAAGAGTTTGTCAGCTGCTCAGCGAAAAGAGTGTTTCCAACTGTTAACAACCGTTTGTAAGGGATCCAGTTTAAGTTTACATCTGTAAGTTTTTTAAAATCGATATAACCTTAAAATATCTTTGTTTTATTGTTTGTTGCAAATTGTAATCCCTAAATGATATTTTTAGAAAGGGCCGGTCCACAGTTGTAAGAGAACCAATTAAGGAAAAACCAGTAGTCTCTGTAGCTGTAAATATAATTTTATTATGGGCTGAACAATCACAGTTTTTAGATTCACTAAGTTTGCAAGTGGAAGATTTTAATTTAAAACCTTGCTGCAAAGAGATTCTAGCAGCAGATATACTTAATTTAAAAAACTTTGCAGAAGTAACAACCTGCAAACAAAAATCTGATCTTTGGTATCAGGAAAGACAGTTGAGAATAACTGGTAAGGGCGCTCAAAAATTCTAAAATCATCTGAAATATAGCTAGTAAACATAAGCATTATCTTAATTAGTGTATTTTTTTGGTTAGGATCTAGATGTTATTCCATATATACTTTTGCCAAAGACGACTGGACTGTCAAAGCAACCAATTATTTTTGGCCCAAAAAATTTACCAATAAGCATGTTGAACATGGCTTAAAATATGAACCAGTAGCCCTGGACAGGTACAAGAATATAAACAAATATGAGGTTTGTGAGTTAGGACTTGTAATATGCAAGAAGTACCCATGGTTGGCCTACTCTCCTGATGGTGTCCTAATGATAGATGGATCTCCATCACGGTTGGTCGAGATTAAGTGTCCTTATGATGGTAAGTTTATTTGAGGTTGAATAATAGAAAAAGTAAAATAGGTGTTTTTTCTATCATTCCAAGTTTTTATTAAGTTTAATTTAAAAAATGTAAATAAACTAATAATTGTTTTAAGAGGTTTTCCACAAATTATATCACATATAGACATATTTATATTCTTAAGGGTTCCAATTATTTTCATAAATCCCAAATGTTTAATTTTGTTTGAATTCTAGGTACAGAAATATATGCAATCCACTTCGTCCATTCCTGTCCATTTTTGGAGATTAGTGTCGATACTGGAGTTACACTAAAAAAGAAACATCAGTACTATGGGCAAGTTCAGTTGGGTATGGCCATACTAAACTTAACAGAATGCGATTTTTTAGTGTATTCAGCCAAATCAGATTCTTTTTTAAATATAAGGGTACCTTTTGATGAAGTTTTTGCAAAAGATTTAATTTGTACGGTTACTAGAAAATTTTTTAAAAATATTATTCATTTTGTTTGTGAAAAAATAATGTAAAGGAGTTTACAGAAATACATAATACATATTTTTTAGTGTTTTATTATTAACAAATGCAAATTTCTACATTTTAAAAACTACATACTGTGTGTATCTTACAGGATGATCAGCAGTATTTTTTTATAGGTCCTAAAATTTATTCTCAGCAATAATTGGGTTTTGTAAGTTTACAATTCCACATATAATAATTATTATATTGTCTACTAATGGTATAAATGTATTAGATAATGGCGTGTTTAAAATAGAAAATATCCTAATTCGCTGATTCACTCTTTCAATGTGCACTCTAGCTTTTGAGATTAATAAATTTTCTTTAGCTTCACTCTCTGAGAACTGCTTCTTTTTTCTTAAAAAGTAAGGTCTTTTGATTTTTATAAAATGTTCATCACATATTTGATCAATTAAAAAGCCTTTATCAACCATAATCATATCACGTCTTGGTTCTAGTTTTTTAATTAAATTACTTTGCACAAAAATTGCCTTGTCTGAACTTCTCCCACCATAAGCTTTAGAAACAAATGTAATCAGTCCACCAGGACTAACACCAGTCATAATTTTAATTGTTTCTCTTCCTTTATAATGGCAGTAAGTCCGAATTCGACAGCATAAACATTTTGGTTTTTGAATAGGAATTTCAAAGCAATCTAATACTATTCTAACACTTGGAAATTTTGAAAAACAAAGAGGCATATTATCTTGGCATTCCTTAACTGATGGCCAATAAATACAGTCCTCTAAAATAGAAGACATACATACATATTGTCACGTTTAGGTTTAACGTGAAGTACGAGGGCATTGAAAATAAGGACCTTATCTAAAAGATGAAACACCGAATACCAAGTTTAAATAGATAAAGTTTATTAACAGTTAAAGTTGAGAAAGTTGAGAAGAGTTTACAAAATGATGAAACTTAAATTAGAGACTATAGAGTTATAATAATAAAATACAAATAATATTACTTACATTAAGATATAAGACCACATACGGTCAAGATACACTATGGTTCACATTGTTACTGCCTTCAGGTTTTCTTACTATGAGTTTAAAATCAGGACACAACTAAACTTATTTCTCTGGAGAGGAGAATTTATAATAAAAGAGTTATCCCTCTCTTAAACAATCTTGCGCCTAAATCCTCCCTGTGTGACCAATGATAATGAGGGAGATTGGATTGAATCAAAGATGGTTTTCTGATTTCTCTTTGCTAATTAGTTATTAACATAATAATTATATTGCGCCACCACCCCTACGTCGCGTTTATTTAGATGGTGGTGGTCAGAATAGCTGATGCTGCATTTTTCAGTATAACTACCCTTGAAAGCGGAGGGTAAGAGGCAGGGATCCTGATTCGCGAGAAATAGTGACTCATCTAGATAAACTAGAATAAACAGGAAAATAATATGTTTGTATTTTTCCATCGAATATCTGGGGTTTGTTATTGATTTATAATTTATATTTATTTATTAATAATTGTGGAATCTGTACTCGTGACATTTCTCCCCCACCAAGATCATGTCAGGCCCATGACATGTTGAACTTCGGCTCCCATGTTTCAGCTTCGTTACGAGTACACACCATTGTTCCACCCAAAGCTCTTTATCGTTATATGCCTGCTGTGGGATTGAACGTCAATTACGTTTTCTTCTGTGTTGGTTGTACCGATTTTCTTATTCGATCATTTGGAAACTGATGTTAGTACGTTTACTGAACGGTTTGACAGTATACTGACTTGTATGTTTGCACAGTGCGGATGCCGTATTCATTTTCTATATCAACTTTTCATTCATGTCTATGGTAGAGCCAATATATGACATTTATAGTAATGTTGGGTTTTAGGAGAATTTTTGACCCCAAGTACAGAGTTTAGTCGAAAAATACATTTAAAGATATATTTGTATACAGATGTTCGAGGATTCTATAAAAGTTCCTAAATAACGTACTTTTAGTACTAATTCTTAGTTAAACAAATTAAGGTATATAATATAGTAGATCTTCATATTTAGTGCTTATTAAGTAATACTTTTATAATTAGTTGAATATTAATAGTTTTATATGGAATTCCTCTTAAATATTAATCTTATAACTAGATTACATAATGACTAGTTCAATTCCATCAGTTAAAATAATACAATACATTCCTTATTCTGTTATTGTTTATATTATTATGGTCGACTTGAAACTTTATAATGCAAACCAAAGCATTTGGTGTTGATAGTAATTTTCAATTACAATGGCCATAATCATTTGTGAGAGACACATATGCCTTTGTTTTTACGTGCGACCGTTTTTTTCTTTTAATTATTGTATTACTTTTTATTTTTTTAATCTAAACCTTAAAATACTTTACTTATTATAATTACATTTTCCCCTCAAACTACTTGAATGAGAAAATAGTAATTCCAAAATCATGATTTTGTTTTTGAATCTTAATAACAATTATAATAATATTACGAGTATTAATAGGTACCTTTACAATAAATATTTTTTCGTATTGACATTCGTATACGTATTGTGTTTTTAATCAACACTCCCGGGTTTAATTATTAAAGGTATACTTTACCATCTGTAAAGAATAAACGTTCCCTGTCGGGCGTTGGTAATTGTTCTTCGTTGAACATGGAATACTCAAGTTCCCTCAATGCTAGATCGGTCGGAGGAGCAATATTATTCTTTTTGTTAAACAATCTATGAACAAATATTATTAGTAACTCAATCAAAAATAAAGACAATAGTAGTATCCCAGCGGTTACCAATAATACTTCATTTTCCGTGTCAGTATTTCCTTGTACTGAGGAGCTTTGTGATAACAATAGGAATGAACTATGTTTAGAAAATAGACATAGAATCATCAATGACGGAATTATATTCCATACTATCAAAAATTGAGATTAAATAGTTGGTTCGAGTTCCAATTGCAACACCCGAAAAACATTCTCGGTCGATATATTTAAATCTGGTACTTTCAGTGACCAATTTACGAAAATTTTGGGTGTTTTGGAACCGAAAGTAATTGTGTTACAAAAAAGTTTTTCATATTAGATCAAGTAGCTGGTATAACTTGAACCGTTTGCAGAAGCACTTTCATGTTTGAATTACATGGAAAACTATATGTGATCAACGTTTCATTATTTACAAGCACTGAAAAAGGCAATTGTATTTCCATTGCACCTGGATAATTATTATATGCGGCAGAAGCTACGCCAATAGAATATCCATCATTGCACAGGATAGTTGTAAATACAACAGGAGGGGTGATAACATGAATTGTTATTGTTATTTCTGGTCCAATTGTTGAAAATGTTGTTATTTGTCGAATTAGTTGTGAAAGTTTTGAATTTATGCCAGTGCTTGCTGCTACGTAATGGCTTTCTTGTAGAAAAACACATGTTTCGTTTTTCCAATCGAATGGTATAGTAACTAATTCAAATAATTGCCACTTAACATGTTTCTTAATAATAGCTATCTTGATGCGTAGCTATGTGCAACTTAGTGTGGGATAATGTATAGATAATTCATAGCTCTCTTTTTAAGAGTTGTTCATTTAGATTTATACATTTATCAAGCTGGTAGGTATTTAACACTTTTGGAAATACCCTAGCTACTTATTGGTATATAGTTTGAGCGGCGAGACGTATTTTATTTCTATATCACGAGCAATCAGCAGCATTTCAATTAATTTTAAAAACAATTTTTGTAACTTTGCTGAACTGCTACTAAGATATCTGTTCAAGAAAAATATCGTGTTTAAAATTTTCAAATTTCTTTATTTTACTTTCCAGTAATTGAAAATTTTCTGTTACGCCTTTGCTAAACCTCCGAAAATGTTCAGAGTTTTCCGAAAAAATTTTATAATTAGCATTTAATTGATCTTTATTTTATAAGTATTTTCATTTTGATATTATCATCACTATAGATAAGAATTAATAAAGTTGCTTCTGATTTTCCACGCACCACAGCATCAAGTTAGTGCGTCTCCTATAAAATCTAAACTTCTTTTAAAATTTTTTGTTGCTAGTTTGCTACTAGAAAACTAGAATACACATCATTTATTACATTTTCTTACTCCTCTTAAATCGAATCGAAATGTCCACCAAGAAGACATAGTTCAACACGGTAGGTGAGGTTCGTATTTCTTTATTACAGGTGTCTCCGTTTTAAACACTAATGGAGTCGTTCCTTCATAACCTATAACTTCAGGTAGTTGCCTCCAATAGGCTCCCAAACTTGTTAGAATAAAAAGTCTGAAACAAAACTATATTATTTGTTGTTCCACACTAAGAGTATGAGAATCGCATTGTAAATGTATATTATATCAAGTTTGTACAGTAATTATTTAAAAAAAATACTGTTTCTTTCTTTTATTATTTAATTAGTTATTAGTCTTTTATTAGCCGCGGACCACTCTATGTCCCGCACCATCTACTCGTATTGTCAAGGGGGGTACCCTAGGCTGGCGACGCCTGGTCGGAGCCACTCTATGGACGGGACGTCTCCCTATTCTCCCAGAGCCGGAACTCGGACGTGGCACGCCATTTGCAACCGAAGGATTCGTCCAGACCGGCAGGTTTACCGGTCCGTTCTTCGCCTGACCTGTTCTCTCTCCTGCTCCTGCCCGTGTCGGTGGTGGCTCAGGAATCACCCATGAAGGACCCTCATGCACTATAATACATGAACATTCAGATTTTTTACAGATAACTAGTTATCATTCTCCCCCGGTGGGTAAGCGGGTGAAAATGAAATTCCGCGTGTTAACTTTTTACTTGAAAGTTTTTTATTTAATACAAATGTTTAAAATTTATTTCATATTAGAGCTTCTAATATACCATGGTATCAATATTTTCTGTCGACAAAGAAATAATAAATAATATTTTGCACTTATATGTGCCTAGGCCCAAACTTTTGTGGTATCTTTTACCATTTACCGTCTACTTTATTAACATATTTCAGTTTTTACGAGTTACGGTCAACACCAAAACACTTCGACCGATCAATATTCAGTCATTCATAATTCTTTAGTCCACCTTTAAAATAATATGAGCTATCCTCGAAGGATATAATCGTAAGGACTAATAATATTTCCATGTCAGTTTCCCTTCAAAATTCAATATAATATTTTTTCTCGTTCATAATTGATTATGAATACTTATTCAATTATTTTTTAATAACGATACCTCATGTCGCCATATTCTTTAGTTGCACTTATAGGTATATTCATATTTGTACATACCTCTATCTTTATTAACGCATATACGTACCTTATTTGGTAATGAGTGTAAAACTAAAATTCATACCTACATCAAACAACTTTGAACACCTTCCTGACCAAAATCAAATCTACCATTTAAAGAACTGGGATTTTCCCCTTTAAAAATTATTAAATGTTTGATATATCATGTATACAGATCCATTTATACAAGTTTGAATTCCTAGAATAATTATTTTGGTAGAGCTTATTTATTTTATTTATTGAGATGGCAAGATCTGAAACAAACTAGTATTAGTATACATTCAAAAACATTTTTAACAAATTTAAATAAAGTATGAAAATTATCATATACAACAATAGTTGAATTTTTATATAATTCGTCCCTCTATACAAACCTATCCACTGTGATTGATTTATTACTTTTATAGTGATTTGCTAAGAGTTCAAATCGCTAAAAAGTTTCAGAAAAAGTGTCACAGCAGTTACCGCATCAGAAACAGACTCATAATTTTGGGAAAAATTAGTCTTTTACCACCGCTGCATACTTAAATTAAGATGCATTCCAAATTGAATAACTCAATTTACCTTGGGACTTTTCTGTCTTTCAACTTTGCTTAAATTTATTAAGAGCACATCCATTTATTCTTTTTTCGGTCAGGCATTAGTTTTACCTAGAAATTTTCATCTTAAGTCACCTGACTCTAATATTTCTTTGTATATGTCTCACTGATCTAATTTATTATTGTTTATTGAGATATAAGCAACTAAAAGTCATTGCCCCATTATAAAAACTGACATGTACCAATTCAATTCATAATTGTATTAATTTTTTTTTATGTAATACAATCGTTGACCAAAACATATTTTGTTTATATGCACTCATCTATTGGGGTAAGAACTCGCACTTGGTCCCCAAAATACACAGACTTACTATTTAAATAAAATAGCAACTGCAATACCACATGTGGATTTTTTTTTTGAGCTTTCCTTCTTTTTGTTTAGGATCTCGAAGCATGCTTTAATATATTATTGAAAAATTTTGTTTTCTCTTATCGCTATCGTATATTTAAGTATTTAAGTACTAGCATTATTTTCATTATTTAAGTATTTAAGTACTAGCATTATTTTCAACGGGCATTATTTTCAACGGCGATAGTTTTTGATATTATTTGAAAATTATGGGGATGAATGATAGCTCGTCAACAAGTCATTTGTTGTTGTTTAGTGATCCTTAAAAATGATTTTAAATTTCAACATATTCAATTCCTTAATCTTTTTAGCTTTTTCATTTATACGCCTAAAATTATTGTTAAAACCGTCGTACCAATACTTTTTGAACTAATTTGCTTTTTATTTGAATACATACATTACTTTTTAATAAATTGGGTTAATAAGGACTTGGCTTAAACATTTTACCAAAAACTTGGACTGGATGAAGTTACATATTTTTTGGAAAAAGATTGTGCAAACTTAGATATTCATCCATAATTAAAATTATTTGTTTTTTAAAGTCATATTTTATATCTACTTATTCAACTAGGTATATAATGAGGAAATATATGGTTTTTGTTTTATAAAATTTATTTTTGATATAAAATCATATTTGTAGGTAAGTGATTGAAAAAAAATATATTTGTCAAATTCAATCTTACTTGCAGCATTACTCGTGATTGCAGGTAGTCGTAAAAGAAAAATGTCTTTGGTATTGAAAGTTAAGAAAAACAATAATGTTTAGTTATTATCTCCGTGATACTCTAAAAACATCGAACTTTAATTTATTATCAAGATCTTCAAATTTCATAAAATGCATTTTGTATCACACAAATGTGTATTTTAATAAAAAGAAGTTGTAATTATCAACACATCATCTTAATGAAGAAAATTCTCATTAGTAATTAAGTTTTTGCTATGTATTTTGGTTTAATATTATTAATGTTAAGTTAGAATTTTATCCCACAAAAGGGTAAGAATAACAAACGTCACTGATGATGAGACTTATAAGTCTCGAAACAGGCATGACTGAAAAATTTTTCTGATTTGAACATATATATATGATTTTTGTGGAGTAGTCGACGTTTCAGTTCCTAAATGCGTATTTGTTGCATTAATTTTTTTTTTTTTTTTTAAGTAATCATTTATTTCGAGTTTATTGCCAAGATTCCTATTCATTACCTTTAGATTTTTCCTAGTCCAACCCATGTTTTATTTACTTGCTATAGTTTGAAGTTACTGTATGTTTTTTCTTATAGGTTTTGCACGACCCATTCATATTATTTACTAAATTTATGATTGTCCCTTTTTTAACATTTCTCCATAATTTTTGAGATTCTTAAATGTTGGACCTTATATAATTCATTTTCGTTCAACAATTTAATGTTGTAGCAAATATATAAACGAGGCTATCTTTCTCCTTTCAGTTATAATTGTTTAACCATAAGTAAAATATAGTTTTCCATAGAGTAGTAATTTTACCGTTAAAAACCTTTTATTCCAATTTTTATTTCAGAGTTTTTTTTTAAGACTTCCTTTTATATATTTCTGTTCTTGCTGTATTTTGTCATAAGTAGGTATTCATAATAATTTAATTCTGTCCTACAAACCCGTATCACTATATTATGCTGTGGATGCGAAAATGGATAAATTAAGATAAATTCATTACTCGTTTCATTATCAAGGCCATTTAAAGACTTTATATCATCATCTAAAAAATTTGCTTGCTCATTTTGTTGATGCACTTTTATTAAAGCCACTATTGTAATTTGCACATACAATTTTTTTTTTCTAAGATAATTCACAATCAAGTTTTCATTTTCAATTCTACAACCAGTATTTAATTATGTGTATATTTTTTAATACTAAATAAATAAGTGCGTCGTGGAATTATTTTCTTGTATCGATGTGTTAAACTAGATTCTTGTAAATATGGATATGTTACCCCCGTAATTATAGATTTGATTATATTTTGTAAAAAAGAGTTTTTGCCAGTGATAATTATGATGGTTTTAATTTTGAGTGAGTGTAAATTTAGTGGGTGTTAAAAAATATATAAAAATTAGTTGATAACACTCCAATAAATAGGATATTAATGATTTCTGGCTCACGATTACTTGAGAAGGTAAAACTAATAATTAGATTCAATGTTTAACTTTTTTATGATCTATAACTTTTTGATGTACTTATTATTATTATGATGCAAGATCTTACTGAGAGATAATAGATATATGTATTATAGTTATTTCCTTAAAACTTTTAATTACTTTTTACCATTAATTTAGTAGGTTTTTTCTTAGTTCAAATCAAACCATATTTTTCATAGATACTTTCATGATTACAATAGTGCTTTCGGCTATAATAAGTAAAGCTTATATGAGTTCTTATATGTTTTAATTTTTTAAAATTTAAAAAATCCAATGTTCATACTTATTTTTATGGGCTAGATATATTTTAAATTTACGTAGGTACTTCGAGTTAATTCTTTAGTTTGATGGCCGAACTTACAGAATATTTGTTTTTCCTTTAAGTATTTTATGTTTTTTATGTTTTTGGTTTTTGTTAATGTTTTCAATTCAAAAACAACCTAAAATTTAGCAATTAAAGCAGCTTTCTGCTGTAACATTAATGTTTTATTTTTGTTTTTTAATTAAAAATAAATTACATACTCTCTTGTAGTCTTTTGAATTCATTGGAATCATATTCAAATTTCAACTTATTTTCCTTTTTATTTTATTTTTTAATCTTATGGGTTTTAACCAACTAGTCTTATTTTAATACAATTTGGTCTACCATTCTTTAAACAAATCTATTTAATTTATTTGACCAATTTAGCTAGTAAATATACGATAGGATACTTAATTATCTTCTTTTAAAAAAAAAAATCTTTTAGACAAACTTTACTTTCCGGAAACTTTTATTTTAGGTATAACCAGAATTATTAGATATTGATATATAGTTACACCGAGTTGTGCCCATTTTAGACGAGACTGCTGCAGTTCAGTCCTATCAACAACGTTGGAAGGAGTAAAATATTTCTTTATAGAAAATTCATTTATTTTGTTTTTAATGAAACAATTGATATCGGTGCTCGAACTTTCAGAGCGGCGCCTCCACCAATTGTCACGTTTAGGTTTAACGTGAACTACGAGGGCATTGAAAATAAGGACCTTATCTAAAAGATGAAACACCGAATACCAAGTTTAAATAGATAAAGTTTATTAACAGTTAAAGTTGAGAAAGTTGAGAAGAGTTTACAAAATGATGAAACTTAAATTAGAGACTATAGAGTTATAATAATAAAATACAAATAATATTACTTACATTAAGATATAAGACCACATACGGTCAAGATACACTATGGTTCACATTGTTACTGCCTTCAGGTTTTCTTACTATGAGTTTAAAATCAGGACACAACTAAACTTATTTCTCTGGAGAGGAGAATTTATAATAAAAGAGTTATCCCTCTCTTAAACAATCTTGCGCCTAAATCCTCCCTGTGTGACCAATGATAATGAGGGAGATTGGATTGAATCAAAGATGGTTTTCTGATTTCTCTTTGCTAATTGGTTATTAACATAATAATTATATTGCGCCACCACCCCTACGTCGCGTTTATTTAGATGGTGGTGGTCAGAATAGCTGATGCTGCATTTTTCAGTATAACTACCCTTGAAAGCGGAGGGTAAGAGGCAGGGATCCTGATTCGCGAGAAATAGTGACTCATCTAGATAAACTAGAATAAACAGGAAAATAATATGTTTGTATTTTTCCATCGAATATCTGGGGTTTGTTATTGATTTATAATTTATATTTATTTATTAATAATTGTGGAATCTGTACTCGTGACATTTCAACGAAAGTTGCTTTGCACCAAGTAGGACAAATTTTGAATAAAAAAGAGAGAACATTTAATTTCAATGCCATTTTTAGTTTCATGAAAACTATAATAATTCGGTCCTTAACAGACAGCTTGTGTGTTTTTTTGTCAGGAAATGTTTTCTTTACTAAATTAGTAAGTGTGTCCAATAACTCGAAAGAATTTAATCCAGTTAAAGAGTTTAAATGAACATCTTGTTTTATTGTAGTGGTAAATGTTATTAAAAAATCACCACTTGACACTTGAACTTCTTTGTCGACAAGTTTTTTTTTTATCGATGTCACCAAAGCTTAATAAACTTTCTACTGCAACCTTTTCACCTTGTGACAGCTGATCATATGTTGTTGACATCAGTGCACTTGATTTAGCACTGGTGGTAGCAGTAATATTCATGTGGGTTTCACACAGCACCTCACTCACTACTGCTTCACTTAACTTTAGTCTTTTCAATAAACGTTCTTCACGGAGATGAGAGGTACTTGCTTCCAAACCGCTGCCGACATAGCTTCGTTTTGTTGGTAAATGCTGAGAAGGCACTGCATACCTATTTAATTTAGGTTGTTTTATTTCAACATCTAAAATAAGAAAACTCGAGATCAGTCTATTGTATTATTTGTTCAAACGAATTATATATCCTTCAAGAAATCCTTAGTATTATTTTATGTTTAGCTATACCGTCCCACCCTATCCCTAACCTCCTAATCCAACATTGCCCATGCACAATAACTATTATGTATAGTTTAGCTTGTATGAATTTCATTACCTTTTGCAAGATAATCCTTGTCATAAAATGCTTTGAACATACACGCATGTATTTAGTGACTGGTTTGCCCATCAACAAAACCTTTTCCCAGGCCTTTCTCTTGTTCACTTCCTCCTCTTCACCCAAGACATTAGTAATTTTCACCCGTATTTTAGTACTTTTGTCAGGGAATGCATGAAAATGAATATTTCTGTCGGTACCTTTTCTTGAATGGCATCCATATACACAGCAATTTGTATTATACTTGCTTGGCTTGGTTTTGGATGATGAGGTCATAACAACTTAATTTTAACCACAAATCTCTAAATGTTTTTTACATGAGCAGTTTATAAACTTCACAAAAGAACACGAAACACTAATGTTTACTACACATCTCACAGTCACAGCTAAAATAACCGGCAAACGCTCGAATCGTACATAACAACATAAATGAAGACACAAGTGCATAAAGGGTCTATGTAACATTTAGAAAATATTGAGCAAATCAATTTTAAATTTGAAATCTTGGAACTTTTTTGTTATAATAAATAGAAAAACGAAATTTGCAGAATATGTTTATTACGCTTAGACAATTATTTTACAGCATAAGGAAATTTAACAGATATGCAGTAAATTAGAAATATATGCACTTAGACCCCTTATCAAGTAGTACATAAAAAAAGACATTTTAATTTAGGCACATAAAGGGTCTAAGTACATACATAAAAAATAAATTGTTTATATTCCTTAAATAAAAGACAACCAAAAACAAAATAATAAATAATTTAGTATTTGCCTTGATATAAGGCTAATACCAAAGCTTTTTACATGGTCTTCCTTCGTTTGGTCTGTTCTTCCGTATTCTCTTCCCAAAGTCTGGTATAAAAATGATGAAATGCTTCGTCTATATATTTTAGCTGTTGCTTTAGATTGTTAATTTTTTCATCTGACAACTTATTTTTTTGGTTTTGTATTGGTATGATAGAATAGTCTTTGGCATTGTTTGTGTGCTGACCTTTATATTTTGTGATATCAACATGAAGAAATGGGGTATAAGGATCAAGAGAGTCTTTGTAAAAATATTCACCGTATTTTTCGACACGGATCCATTTTATATTATCCCTTAAGCAGACTTTTTCGTTTGCGGAGTTCTTTTTTCGGTTGAATAGGTTGAGCTTCTTGGGAATTTCATTGATATCTTTGAAATGATCTGTCATGTTTGTAACAACACTAATCTTTTTGCTCGCTACCTTTATTATATCTCTATACTGGTCGGCATTAAAAACCTTTTCGTGTTTTCTCATTTCCTTTTCAATTCTTCCGAAATCCCTGTCAGAATCTAAAAAAGAATGCCCAACTTCGGGAAACTTGTGGTCTATGACTTTTACATAGCCTTTTAAGATTAGGTATTGATACAAACAAATTATGTTGAAGTTTTTATTTTGTCCCGAAAAAGAATCGGACCAAATAACCAAATGGTTCAATTGTTTTTCAGCACAAGCAAGTTGAACAAATGTATGTAGTGAGCTTCCAATTTCTAGGCTACCTTTTGTGGCTGTGTCTTCTGTCCATGTAAAAAAATACGATTTGTCACCATCGGTCGATATAGTATGGATTCCAAAGTTATAGAACCACATTTGCCTTAAGTAGAATGCCTTTGATGTAGTGATTCTGGGCAACGGCATTGTTTGCTGTAGATCCATAGTAAGGTAGACCCCATCCTTATTATCTCTTGCATAATGCCTATCCAGTTTTTGTTGCTCAAAAGCAACATTAAAATTTTCTAAATGTTCTTCGCTTTTAAGGCCCGAATCGCAGGTACTGCATGTGTCGCTTTTGGGAGTCAAGTCAAAAAAGATAAATTGAATTCCGTTGTAAAAATATGAACATAAAAACTCTTTTTTATCAAAAATGCGTTATCCAACTTGTTTTCCTTCACATACTCCTTATACAGTTCATACATTTTGGACATATTTAAAAGTGGCGATAAATACATTTTGTTGGCGTTTTTGTTTCGGGAATAATGCGATTGTTCCGCCGGAAAGGAGCTTATATGTTTTTTGATAACCCCAACGACTTCAGCAGATATTTTGTTTGGTCTAGAATCATGGTGACCTCTTTTGTCTGGGGATGGAGCTGTTATACCAGAGTTTAGCTGATTCTGCAACAACTGTATTTTTTATGAGATATTTGATAGAGAGACTGAAATGCCGTTTTGCAGACAGTAACAACATTTTTATTACATGCCACTTTATATGAAAACGTAGATAACTTGTCGCTTAATCGATTCTTGCGATGCCTTTTAACTGGTTCAATATGAATTGATTTGAATAGAAGCACATTTTTTGAATTTTGATCTAACCTGTAAAATTTCATGAATACTTGTTCTCTGTCATTCTTAGTAAACTTCTCATTGCCCATTTTTTTACATGTTTTCCTGCATAATAATCCCAATTCCAGTATTTTTTCTGGAATTTCTTTTTTGTTTTTTTGGGAAATATATGATTTTCCTTGCTGCCTGGCTAATGCGGACACATTTCTTGTCCACGTCTCTGGACGACGTTTTCTTTTTCTACATATTTTTTCTGGCAAATTGAATTTCTTGGTAAGAACCAAGCATTAAGTTTGCATCAGAAGTTGTGTCCTGGAAATCACGGAGTACTCCAATTGGAGTTTCTAAAACAAGGTCTTTCTTTTGGGAAAAACAGACGTCCTCTGCAGTAATGTGTCTCCTTGTTGAATTTCTTGTATTCAAGTTTTCTTGTTCAGAGTTGTCATCAAAATAATTGTAAGTTGAATCGGTAGTGGAACTGGGCGTATATTCATCAGATGAATTATCGGGAGAAAACGGATCATCACTATCATCCTCTTCACAATCTAAAGGAACCGTATGTAAAATATTTGACTAATTTTTTATTTTATTTTTTTTTTACCGTTCAAATAATGTTGCTTCTGTTGATCAGGTGTCTTTTCTTCTTCTAAAAATTTGGCAGCTATATCTTCTGCAGTGGCTATACCTAACGAAAATTCGTTATAAAAACTGTTTACGTAATAAAAAATTATACCTAAAATATGATGTCAGTTACATAACTTACAATCAGCATTTTCCTTTTCTCGTTCTTGGTCTACTTTGCAACTTTCATCCAGCTGTTCATCTGCTTCTGATTCTTCTGTATCTCCATCTATTAGACACAATTACATTATAAACCATTAAATCGGTTTAATTTTTTTTTTCACTATTAGGAAAACTCGATCAGATATTAAAAACAAAAACTTACCATAAAATCTCCGGTTGTTTTCCAGTTCTAGAAAATTAAATAAAGGTTTGTATAACCTGCTTATGGAACCATACCCCCCCACACTCTTGTTACGGTAAATGGTTTTGGTCGGGTCTCTTTCCCATACTTTCAAAAAATTAAAATCAAATTTAACCCACCTGGAGTTACTAAACCTTAACCCCAATTAATTTTGAAAAAAACAACCAATAATAAAAAAAGTTCGTCACCGCCAGGAATCGTTCTAGGATAAAGTTATTATAAACCAAACACAAGGAAACACATCATGCATCTCTTTCGACCTACCAAATAAAACCGGTTCACCGTAACTGAACATGGAATACGATACTGTAACGTTACACAGTACCATAAAATAAACTTAAAAACAAAAAATATTCAAGAGTTGCAATCACCGGAAGTAATAAATATTTAATAAAAAGTAAGTAATAGTACGTTTAGATAGATAGATACAGCAAAAAGTACTCAATTTTAAAACTCTACTTAACCTAATATTTACTGGCTTTGAAATTGCATAGAAATTAGAGTTTATTTCGATATTTTACTTACCTTCGTATTTCTTTAACCCTAATTGCACTAAATATTTACTTCTCGCGGACATTTTTCATGAGATTATTCCAATTAAAATCCGTGTTTTGTAAAATTGTAACACACACTGGTTGTATTACATAACCTTACTTTTTGGGTCTATGTGTCATAAAACCACCAGTGGAGAGTGTATAAAGGATCTAAGTACCAGTTTTTCAAGATATTGTATTGCATATTGGGTCTATGTTACTTTTCTTGTACATGGACCCTTAATGCACTTTAAAAATGAAATAATAGGTGTACATAGAACCTTTATCAACCACTAACTTTGTCAACATTAATCATATGCTAACTTTACCACGAGGAAATAAATTGTATACCCCTAGAACTCTCAACAAGTCAAAAAAACCCATTTTCTTAAAACTGTCACTTAGACCCTTTATGCACTTGTGTCTTCAAATGTGATTATTCTTGATTACCTGCTTAATAGGTTAGCATTTTTCCCGCTAGAGGTCTCACAGATTTATGGATTTGCCAATATAGTTGAATAAGGTTTGTGGTGGGGAATTCAAAAAAAAAATATATATATATTGTAGTAATAAATTTTATCTATGTGTGGAACTGGTGAAAGAACACACCCTAACATACAGACTGGCTTTATTGATTTTTTTTTGTGTTGTATTATGCAATATATAGTTTTTTTATTGATTGCTCTAAATAATGTATAGTTCCACATGTGTAATAGACAATATTAAAAAGATACTACCAATTAATATCGATAACTTATTTTAAAGAAAAAAAACGAATTATTTAACTATATAAACATACACACATCATATTTATTCAAAATAAAAATAAAAAGAATACATGAAAAATACATAAATTAAAAAAATAAAAACTTAAAATAATCTAATTATTGACCCCCCCTCGGTGTAATGGTGCGGGTATCCCAAACAACCACCATTTCGAAATCACGAAGCTCTAGTTGATGTACATTACTGCGCAGCTTTTCCACATTCTCCAACAGCTCCGATTTAGAACATACAATTTGTTGGCTAGCCCGAAATTGGGCCTCTAAAGCCGCTGACTCCTTCTTTAATTCCTCCAATTCCATTGTTATTGAAGAAATTTTGTTTTCTTCCTCGACTAGCTCCATCATTGGTGCTATTATTTGCATATCCTGCAATATTCGCAGATTCGGGGGATTCTGCGTTGTATTGTGTTTCTTTTGGCGGTTGTTTGACGGTCGTGGAGCAATTTTGCGATTTGCGCTTACTTTTTTTTTTCAACAACTTGAGGTTGTATTACCTCAATGTCGACAGATGAAGATGAAGTCGCAGGTACATCTTTCAGATAATCATCTAACGCCTCGTTTATTTCTAGATCACTCAATTCACAGTACATAATTTCTGTAGTTGCACAACTTTTGAAAAATTTTGGAAAATATAGTTTTTAAAATAGATACTTTTTTAATACTGAATAAAGAATAATGTAAAATATAGTTTACTTAAACAATAGACTCAATATTATGTTGAATAGTAGGTCTTTGTGTTGATATAAATACGATTTTCAAAGCCACAGGTGGGCTTTTGTTTTTTAGAATCTTAAAAGCTTTGTCATTTCTCACAACCAATCTCTTTCCCCGAATTCGGTAATTCCGACAACATGATGGTAGGGGATATTTATGTTTATTTTATTATATTTTACATCCGACCAATGATGTGTTTCTGCTGCTTTATTTTTCCTTTCGTGTTTTCTCGGCTGTTTTATGTCGATACGTGGGCGTATTTTTTACAATTTTAGTGCCGTAATAAAAAGTTTAAAATATATGTTACATCCTAAAACCCTATATAATATTAATAATTATAATATGCACTTCTTTTACAGCTTTGTTTCTCATATTGGTTATTATGTCTAGACACCTTATCATAAGAATTATGCTTACTCAAATTGCATTACCTTTATTTCAATAATATAAAACTGCATTGTAAATAATATTATGGAGAAGTCTCATTAAATCTGCCAACGAAGAAACATCATTATAAACATTATAAACTTGGCTATGATTAAAACGACTGTTTAAATTTAATTAAGATTTTCATTCAATAAATAATTTTTTTTAAAAACAAGTAACTACCATCGCCGTCCTAACATTGGCGTAGTTGGCTGTAGGATCCACGGAAAGATACTCGCGATATTTTAGGGTTTTTAAAAAAAAAAGTAGTTTCCGAAATATCGAAGAAGTTAAGTTCTGTGGCGTTACAAAGTGCTTCGCGATACTCTAGGGTTTAAAGTTTCCGGTTTATCGACGAACAATAAACTTTGTAAATTAAAAAATATAGTGTACAAAAGAAAACTTCAATTCAGCGACCCCTTTTCTGAAGAGAAGCTTCAACAATAAAGTGGATTAGTAACTGAAAATACGATTCTGGTTCAGCGGCACCTTTCCTGATCAAACGTATTCGACTTGCAACTGGATGAAGCTATCAGTCTTCGTAGCAGCTCTGTAAGTTATTGTTTTAATCTCTTTATTTAAATTGCACATATTTTCCTATAATTGCTAAAATTTATACTAAACCTACAAAACAAAATAATAATACAAAATGTCTCAAAACGGTGATGCCAGTAACTTCTCACTTAGAGAATTAAGAGATATGATTCCTGAATATGACGGAGATCAAGCAACTCTTAACGATTTTATCGAAGCATGTAATTTTGCTCTTCATAATATTGATGATGATGTTGCGGATGCTTTAGTTTTTATGATTAAAAGTAAACTTAGTGGAAAAGCCAAAAGATTCATTTCTAGTAGACAACTCAATACATGGCAGGACATAAGAGAACTTTTAATAGGACACTATGGAGATTGTAGAGACACCGAAGCTTTACTTAGAGATTTAACCTCAGCATTTCAAAAATCTCATGAAAAAATAGCCTTAAAAACATTCTTAGCAGGACTAAATGACCCATTTGGATCACTTATTAGAGCTCAAAAACCTAAAAACTTAGATGAAGCTGAACAACTTCTTATTGAAGAAGAAAACAGCTTATCTTAAAAATTTTCGAGTATCGAAATCATCTGACACTAAACAATCAATGAATCGAGTATTTCCTAAAGAAAATTACGGAAATAATTACCATCAAAGAAATAATAATAATTCTAATAATCATAATTTTAATAAAAATCCCAGATTTAATAACAAAGATTCAAAATATTGTAATTATTGTAAAAAACAAGGACATTTAATAGAAACCTGTTATAGACGTTCATCGACAAGTTCAGGAGGAGGAACACCTTCCTACCCACATAACTCTCGTAATCTACCAAACTCTAATAATCATAATCAAAACGTTCAACAAAGACCCTCTGTAATCCAAAGAAATCCTTAAAGTTTTCCGAATAATAATAATAACTCAACAAATCAAAGAGTTCATACTTTAAACTTCAACGAGGAGTTGAATACTTCGGGCGATCCAACTCCGATGACCAACAATCAAATGCCCAACAACAACAATCACTCAGAACCTAACGAATTCCAAATCGATCAATTCGATTCTCACCTCTTTTAGGAAACATAAAATATTTCTATATTAAAGATAAACAAAATACAACTTACCTCATTGATACAGGAGCACCAATTTCACTCCTAAAAACAAACATTGCTCTAGCAAAAAATTGGTTAACTATTAATAAAGAAAATCTCCCATTGCATGGTATTAACGGAAAAACTGGAGACACTATTTTAGAAAGAAGTATAATTCTAGATTTAGGAAATAATTTATCTCACAAATATCTATTCGACTTTGATTTTGAATTTGATGGTCTAATAGGTCCAGATTGTTTGACGAAATGCAAATTAACAAACACTTAAAAATACCTAATGCCTTAGTGAGTGTTAGAAACAGTCATATTATCACAACTGTTTTAAATGTCTCTTCAAAAGAACAAACTTTTGAAATAACCCCTGTAAAAATAAATCCCTTACCCATAATTTCTGAAAATGATACAATTGAATCAAATAAAATTTGTTCTATTTCTCCAAATGAAACTAGAAAAAACTACATTTTAAATCAATTAAGATTAGATCACTTACATAACGAAGAAAAATATGAAATTGAAAATCTATGTCTCACATATGAAAAAATTTTCTATCTTGATGGCGATCAACTTTCTTTCACAAACGAAATCAAACACGAAATAAATACAAAAGATGCACAACCAATATTTACAAAAATATATCGTTATCCTCATGTCCATAAAAATGAAGTGAAAACCCAAATATCAAAAATGTTGGAACAAGAAATAATAGAACCCTCAATTAGCCCTTGGTCTAGCCCTGTGTGGATAGTTCCCAAAAAACTTGATTCTTCAAATGAACAAAAATGGCGAGTAGTCATCGACTATCGAAAGTTAAATGATGTAACAATAGGTGACAAATACCCTCTACCAAATATTGAAAATTTACTAGATCAACTTGGAAAATGTAATTATTTTACAACATTAGACTTAGTAAGCGGATTTCATCAAATCGAAATAAACAAAAAAGACGTCCCGAAAACAGCATTTTCGGTTGAAAACGGTCATTATCAATTCAAACGAATGCCATTCGGTTTAAAAAATGCCCCAGCGACATTTCAGCGTGTCATGGATAACATTTTAACCGGCCTACAAAACGAAATGTGTATGGTCTATATGGATGACATAATCATTTACTCAACTACCTTAGATGAACATATCAAACGTTTAGAAAAAATATTTCAAAGATTAGAAAAATATAACTTTAAGATACAACCTTGTAAATGTGAATTTTTGAGAACAGAAGTTCAATATTTAGGTCATATTGTAACAAAAGACGGTGTAAAACCAAATCCCCAAAAAATCGATGCAGTTAATAAATTCCCAATCTTTTCTAGGTCTCACTGGTTATTATCGAAGATTTTTAAAAGATTACTCCGAAATAATAAAACCTTTAACTACTCTTCTAAAGAAAAATAAATCATTTAATTTTGACGAAAAATGTCACAATGCCTTTGAAAAATGTAAAAAATTATTAACTTCTACCCCTTTGCTTCAATACCCTAATTTCGAAAAAGAATTTTTGCTAACTACTGACGCAAGTGATTTTGCGATAGGTTCCGTATTATCCCAAGGAGATATCGGAAATGATTTACCCATTGCTTATGCCTCACGCACATTGAATGGTGCAGAACAACGGTATTCAACGATAGAAAAAGAATTATTATGTATAGTCTGGTCTGTAAAACACTTCCGACCTTATTTGTATGGAAACAAATTCAAAATAATAACTGACCATAAACCTCTAATTTGGTTATTTTCTGTAAAAGACCCTGGTTCTAGATTACTCCGTTGGAGATTAAAATTAATGGAGTATAACTATGAAATAATACATAAACCCGGAAAAAATAATAAAAATGCCGACGCATTATCCAGAATAAGAATTAATGCTCTTGAAAATACCTCAGACACAGAAAGTAGTAACTCTGAAACTAATGAAAACGATCCAGAATTTCATCGAGAATTTCAATCTGAATTTTATGAATTTTTAGACAAAAGAAAAATCCAAAGTTTAATCAATCTAGATAAAATAAAACAAACTAATGATAATGTACTTTTTATTACGCATAATAATATTATTTTCCTATGCCCTAAAAATGAAAATGTAAATACTCCTCACTTACCTTCTATTATTAAAGACACTAGTCCAGATCTTGAAAATCAATATCTTAATTTAACTGAATTATTAACAATTAAACAAAGCCTTAGATATCAAAATAGAAAATACTATATAATTCAAATACCTACCTTTACGTTAGAATCTTTAAGTATAAAAGATTGCTTTAGAACATTTTACACTTTAAAAGATGATTTACCCGACAATCATTATTTTCTAAATACTATTAAACACCTACCTTTCTTAGATATCCTTAGTTTTATTTTCCGTGAAAAAGAAAATATTAACTTCACAATATGTCATTATTTAGTCAAAATACCACCCGAAAACGAAAGACAAGAAATTATTTAAAATTGTCATTCCTCAAAAACTTCTCTGCACAAAGGAATAAATGAAACATTTAGAAGAATAAGAGAAAGATACGTATGGAAAAATCTGAAAGAAGAAGTAGAAAACTTTATAAAATCTTGTGATGTTTGTAATAAAATTAAAACAAACAGAAAAAACTTAAACTACCCCCTTGTTGTAACAGAAACCCCTGAAAAAACCTTTCGAACATATTAACATTGATTTACTAGATATTAATAGAGGAAACATTCTTTTAACTATTGTAGATAATTTTTCAAAATTTGCACAAGCCTACCCAATACCAAATAAACAAGCAATTTCTGTAATTGAAAAATTATTATTATACTTTCAACATTATCCTATACCTAAACGAATTCATTCTGACGCAGGTTTAGAATTTGATAACCAATTCTTACGAGATTTGTCATTAATGTATAAATTTAAGTTAACACATAGTGCTGTCGCTCACCCCCAATCAAATGGAGTCGTGGAACGATTTCATGCTACAATTTTAGACTCTTTACGTGCTTATCACGCAGATAATGCTAATAAACCCATACTTCAAGGTTTACCCTTTGCAATTAAGTCTTATAATCGTAGTAAATCTACAACAACAAAGTTTACCCCAGAAGAAATAATTTTCGGACACATTAGAGATCATGAAGAAGAATATTTAAATGAAGAAGAAATAAACACAAAATATTTAAATGATTTAAAAAACACAGCTTCCTATATTTTTAATAAAGTCAAAAATAATATTATTACCTCTAAAGAAAAAGCAAAAGAAAGATTTGATAAAAATGTAAATAAAAATCAAACTCAGTTTAAAGCAGGTGATTATGTTTATGTGAAAGATTCACAAATTGGAAACAAAATGAAAAATAAATACAATGGTCCTTTCGAAATAGTTGAAATTGTAAATCCGAATACAGCGAAAGTCAAAATGAAAGAAAATTTAACTTCTATTATAAATTTTGATAGACTAAAATTATCTTCTGTTATTCCAGGACAATCCTCGGAATCAGAGCATCAATTGAACCAATAAATACCCCTACTGGTATCCTATTCCAAAAAGAAGGAACTGTTAGAATATCTAACAATAATTATAAAATTATAGCATATAAAAAATTAAGTTCAATTTATGATTCTTATAGAAAAAGTGTTAATTGTTCAAGAACAAATGAAAAATTTACTAAACAAAGAAAATATAAACCCATCCTTTAAAATTACTTTTTCTACTCATTTAAATTTATTATCTATTATTAACAAACAGATAGAAACAAAGTTTTCTGAAATGTTTATTGTAAATACAAACAGATTCAAACGCGGCATAATAAACGGCCTAGGTTCATTTTGGAAATTAATTACTGGTAATTTAGATTCATCTGATGGTGAATATTATAACGAATGTATAAATAAATTAGAAAAAGATGATACACAACTTCAAATTTTAATGAAAAACCAAATTCAAATTGTGTCTAGTACAATACATAATTTTAATAATACTATAAATAAACTTCAAATCGACGAAAGTACTATAAATCATGATTTAAAATTAATTGAAAAAGCTTTGCAAGAAAATCAAGGTACTAAATATTTTTATGAATTACAGTTACAAATTACTGAAAAAATTGAACAAATAATGCAATCTAATTCAATTATATTAGATCAACTAAATAATATAATAAACAGTATAACATTTAGTAGATTAAAAATTCTTCACCCATCTGTCATTGAACCCATTATTTTATTAGAAGAATTAAATAAAATATCTTCAAAACTCATGGAAATTTAGCATTTCCACCAACTCATGAACATTTGTCAGAAATAATATCTCTTATAAAAATCGAAGCATTCCAAACAAATGAACGTATTGTTTTTATTTTACATATCCCTATTGTAGAAATATCTGATTACGATTTTTATCATATTTACTCGATCTCAACTAGAGATCCTAATAAAAACCTTTTTCATGCCCTTTTATCCTCTTATAAATATGTAGCAACTTCCAGAGATAGTAAGCAATATCTAATAGTAAAACCTGAAGTCTGTTCATCACAGATGAAAAACGAAATTCGTCTGTGCTTCGACCATTTTCCAAAAACGTTGTCAGAAGATGCTTCTTGTGAAATATCAATCCTAATGGAATCTAAAATTTCTAAAAATTGTGAAAAGTATGTTATAGACATTGACGGTTATAACGTGCAAAAACTTGTTAAAAATAAATAGTTAATAACAGTTTCTAATGACTTACCTGTAATAGTGACGTGCCCAAGTGCTAACTCGATAACAAATATTATAAATAAAAATTCAATACTTACCTTACAAACCGGATGTAATGCATTTATCGGTACTACAAGAGTTTTCTCATCTTCAGAAGAAAATGAAACAATTTCGTTAGAAACGTATATCCCTAATATCGAATTTGATTGTTGCGAAAATTACCCTAATAAGAAAGACATTCCAATTTTAAAACCTATTAAAATAAATAACTTTAATATGGATGAACTGAACATAGCACAGCAAAAACTCCATGAATATGATGCAACCCTTGACAAAATAATGAATTAATCTTTCGCAGAAAAACATATGTCAATTTTTACGTATATTTGTATAGTATCAATCATTATATTAATTTTGTGGATTATTTTAAAATGCTGCATAAAACGAAAGTTTCGTTTTTTCAAAAACAATTCGCCTAGTGACTCCGACGATGATCACCCACCTGTAAATTGTTGTACTCAAATATTTAATTATTGCAATGTTAAATCAAGACAATCTGTTCATTTTAGAAACGATCCTGATGTATTTTATGATGAACCCACATGTAGTAATGTTCAAGTGCCATTGACAATTTCACGTAGTTCTAAAAAACTTTAAAGTTTCATTTTTATAATATTTTATTATTTTTCTATATGTACACGTTCTTCCTAAAAGTTTTATTAGTCTTAAGTTTATATTTAAGTATTAATTCTATTAGATTTAGCATTAAGTATATAATTAATTACTGTCGAATTATTTCTATATTAAATCGTACATCATCCCTTATTTCCATTGTATACCTAATAATAAATCATTTAATTCCTAATATTTCAATAAAAATCTCATTACTTTACTATTGTATAAAAATATAAAATTTTTCTTAATCTTTAAAGATATTCAATCATTTACGATTAATAAAAATTCTTAAAGAGGGAGGTGTTACATCCTAAAACCCTATATAATATTAATAATTATAATATGCACTTCTTTTACAGCTTTGTTTCTCATATTGGTTATTATGTCTAGACACCTTATCATAAGAATTATGATTACTCAAATTGCATTACCTTTATTTCAATAATATAAAACTGCATTGTAAATAATATTATGGAGAAGTCTCATTAAATCTTCCAACGAAGAAACATCATTATAAACTTGGCTATGATTAAAACGACTGTTTAAATTTAATTAAGATTTTCATTCAATAAATAATTTTTTTTAAAAACAAGTAACTACCATCGCCGTCCTAACATATATTTGTGGACGTCAACAGTATTTTTGATAATATTAACAACTTGAAAATTTCAACTTAAGTTTAGCACAGTGTGTATAGAATTAAAAAATAATTTGAAATGAATTCGAAACATATTCGCAGATTGACTAGGATTTGTGCATTGGAAAAATTGCTTTTACATGTAAGTAAATACAATTTCTTTTCACACATTATGGTTCTCAAATGGTTTTTTTTTTGTCTAGTAATAATTATCATATCACTAATAAGTTTGAAAATTTTGTTGTTATAGTCCGAAACAAGCGATAGTGATGATGATGTCAATCCTCAGGAGGGTGGTATTGAAAATAACCACAACCCCGATGATGAAGAAGTCGTGGATAGTGACCCTGACGAGGGTATTGTAGACGAACATCATGTAGCGGAGGAGTGGCGCGTGAGAAAGTTCTGACACCTAGTACGAACAATCCTCGAAGTTGTAGGAGCTATTCCTACACAAAAATAACTACAAAAAATGGATTTAATGAAGCTGCATACCCTCAAATTAGAGCTTTCAACCTGTGTTTCGAATGTTATCAGGTGTATATAGCAGAATATACTGACACAGATGATCCTGCTGGGATGTGGCGGCGGTATGCAAAACATATACACTACGACATCCATATTTAGCGGTATCCGCTTAGACATAAGGCTTTTTGTGACGTTGGTGATTCGAGATTCTGGACTTCTCGTTGTGACGTATAAATTTTCAATTCAAAAGGATCGCTCGAATTATTAATTAGTTTGTCTGATGCGGCGGTGGCCTTCGGACTAGCTTTGAAACAGTGGAGGAAAAAAGGGGGGGTCGATGTACGATTACCTTTAATCCAACCTAAATAACGTTCTTTTGCCTGGCGCCACTTGCTTAATCTTCACCGCGGGCATCGGTCGAATTCCGGAAAAGCAAGAACCTATTCAATAGTAAATAATTCGGGGATCGGCTCTGAGAATAAAACACTTAGGTTCATAAAATCATTGGTGTCCTCTATTGAAAATGACAATTAAAAAAAAAATAAAAGGATGCAATAAAATTTTGTGTCTCACAGACCGATATATCAACTAATAATTTCGAATTAGGAACATTAAAATCAATTCAAAGTATTATTCTGTATGAATTACACACCTACCGTTCAAAAACCTGAGTCACCTCTGTGGTACCACTGAGTTTACATCTCAGTAATTACGAAGACATAATATATTGTACGTGAAATATGTTATTATTATACTTGAAATTATATTTAACCTATCAATGTGGAACAACAATTTTTAATATAAGAAGTAAGTAATCACTGATTACATTGAGGACCGATAATGGAGTCAGCACGCATTCGACATGAATTGATTACTTAAATAATCCTTAAAATAACATAACAAAATCAAACAGACTGAATCTTGCGCACTGGCTCGCACATCAGACCATCAATGCCTTGATCAAAATTGATAATGTAGTACTCATAAGTAAACCGTAATTAGAGAAGAAAATTATTATAAATCGTAATCAGAGAAGAAAATTATTATAAATCGTATTTAGAGAAGAAAATTATTATAAATCGTAATTAGAAAAGAAGATTATTAAATATTCCACTTAGCTGGGAAATCCAGGGACAGTTCAGGAATTCGTCCGACTTCTGTAGGTGAAATTCGTAATTAAATCCGTTCACATATGTACCCAAATCAACTCACACAAGTCTGCCCATTCTCCTTAATACTCAATTTTTCTTAACCCGTACCAAAAACCCTACAGGAGAAAATAAATCCCATAGTTAATAATAAGAATAATAAGTATCCTAACAAAGAAATGATAGTACAACAAAAAAACCACTTAAAAATTTATCAAATATACATCAACATACCTTCTAGAAGGGTAACTTCAATTCTTAAATGAGGCGTGGCCTCAGCAAATATCTATATACAACACAATCGTTACACCGCACAATCCAAACACAACTGCTATTGTGCAACGATTCTCTTGAGGTATTGAAGACCAGCCCCAGTCGTACAGCGAACCAAAATGGCGTATTATCCTACATGAAGTAGTTGCAGATTGATAAAAAAACCACGGAAGCTAATGAAACTCCAACATCAGCACCGTAAAATCTCTCCAACACATTTACCAACACAATCCGCGTATATTGAAATTACAATTATGATCCCATATACATAATGGTTAGAAAACAGCTTTTCTATTTTTCAATTATAATTTCAATCGCCAATGGCAGATGCACACAGTAGGACTAATTTTCAACAACTAAATTCGCAAAAGTCTTAAATCACCAATAACGTGCGATTTTCACTATTCTTACCGCCAAAAGTCATTTCCATCCAATAAAATCTCATCAAACAGGCGGTAAGTTGACAATGCCAAACAAACTGTCACTCAACACAGCCTGCGAGTAGGTAGAAGAACATCTCCACAGTAATTACACTGCGCTGTCAGATCGAAATAGCTATCACATGCACGGCATAAATAAACAGTAACAAAGCAGGGCCACCGAAGCATTATGTCCACTGCGAGAACAGACTGCAGTACGAACCCCAATATATAGCAACAGTGAGCTACCGGTAAAAGGAACGGACTATCCAGCAAGTGATATGGAATACTCAAGTTGTTATATGAAATATTCAAGGTGACAGAAATCAGCTGTCTGTCGTAAATTAGTTCAAATAAGTCAAAGTGAAAATATATAACTACACGTCACGGTAAACAATAATAACGCCGAAATTAGGCCTTCACGAATTCTACCACTAAACAATAGCAAACGAAAACTAAACACTGAATATATTTGTCAAAATCGGGAAAGAAAACAGCAACACTAACTACAGTGCCACCGTTTTGTGTCATAGCCGGGAGTTAAATAACATATAGGTAACCTATACAATTGTGTGGTTTTTAGGAACAAAGTCCTGGGATCCAACACGAAGAGAAACCCAGCATAATTATAGCATATGCCAAACTTAAACCTTAACCTAACATAAAGTACGAACTAAAACGAAAATATGACAACAAACACACAAGGTAAGTCATAATGACTTAAAATGCATAACGCCTACCAAGATGTTCAGATAGTCAATTTTTAACGTTAGCAATATTGTTACAGATCCGATGTTAGGCTGTAACTACTGGTAACATCATTCCTAGATAAGATACCATTCAAAAGCTCCCACCGGGTATAGAATTCAACATTAAATCCGCATGAACTCTATCAAATACCCAATAACCAATATCAATAAGGATGAAAACCAACCCGAAGATCACCGAGGACACATTCTCCACAGGTATGTACACTTGAAATATTTACAAAATAACTAAAAGTAGCTTGGCACGTTTTCAGGAACTTTATAAACAAGGTTTGAGGAGGGAATCATTGGTACTATGATGGTAATCTATATAATGAGTGAACTATAAATACTAACCAAGGTGAATAAATATGGAAAAGTAGTACCTAGAAAAATGTGTTTTATTTAGTTGAAAAGTGAGGTAGGCAGTTAAACTTGGTAAGTACTTAGGTTGTAACTCGCGGAAGCGGCTTAAGTGTTTAAAATTGTAACGGGACGGAATTTTACCGTTACATCGTGATATAAACATTTGTTTAACTTGCACACCAAAACATAATAGCTAAGTGTGTAATGAGTCTTGAATTAGTAAGAGTATGTTGCATGTTGTAGTTAGATTTAGAATAATATGTAATTATGCTTATTGATAATGCATTAATTAATTTATAGAATATTGAGTTAGATTAGTAATTAGATTAAATTTTATAGAAATACGTGTATTTATTTAATTTTAATGTAATATATTTAAATACTATGTATTATAATAAACTTAAGAAAATTGTATACATAATGTTTGTAATTTTATTTAAACATTTTTATTCATTCGTTCAACATTTGTTTTCTTTTTTTATTTTTATTAAAAATATATTTTGTGAATACTACATTGGGTTTTTTTTTATATACATAGTTATTTGAGCACGTCATTTTTGTGTATCCAGCTGTTGTGTGTGCTATTAAAACCAAACCATTTAACTAGGATTCTGTCACCACGTTTTCTCACAACTTTTTCGATTAAATAATTGTCTGGATTTTTTGTTTTCAATAGTTTATATTCATAAAAACAACCTTGTATTGGAACCCCATTCATATCATGTAAATAATAAGTGGCTGGTATAGATTTTCGCACTTTTACAATTTTAAAAAGTTCTACGGTCCAATTAAAAAAATAGCCCTTCTCAAAGATATGTTTATATTTCGAAATTCGCACGATGTCATTTGTTTTAAATTTTGGTTTTTTACACGTTCACGTCGTTGGATATAAGCTGGAATTTTCGTTGAGGGTAGAACAGAGGCGGGGCGAAACCAGTTGTTCTATGTATTCGATTATTATATGTTTTTACAATGTCATCCAATATATCAGTCCATACATATTTTCCCCTGAACGAGAATTGTTTATACAACCAATTTTTCAATGTTCTAATGACACGTTCAACAATGGCTGCCTTCTTTGTACTAAAGACTAAATAATGATGTATTTTATTTGATTTCATTAATTGCGAGAAGTGTTTATTATAAAATTCTGTGCCATTGTCTGTCTGTATGTACCTAGGTAATTCCTTCTTATGCACCCCGTTTAAAATTTCTCTCATTTTATTGGTTACATCAACACCTGTTTTATTTTTTAATGCTTTCACCCACACAAATTTTGAAAAACAATTGATAACTACAAGAATATACCTATATCCATTATTAATACTAGCGTATTGCTGAATGTCTGCTAAATCAAGCTGCCAAAGATCTGCATAATTAACAATATTTATTCTTCTACGTCGAAAATTTCGACGAGCACCCCTATGAATTTCATTTACAATACTCAATTTGGTGCTCATTACTAATTAAGAATCAGTGCTATACTATCACGCCCCTATACATTCTGTTTATTTATATATAACTAGACGGCTATATAATATGATTATATCGCTATAATAAATAAATAAATGAAACAATTAAATTTATAAATCAAAACAATATTTAGTAAATATATTATTATGTTTTATTTTTTTCAATTATTTTTAACTAAATCAACACAACTTTTTTTTATTATTATTCAATGCATTTATTTTTTTTATTTGTTTTATCAACACGAGCGGAATTAATATAATTTTCCAATGCATCTAATCTAATTATAATGGATTCATCTAATATTTTCGGATTCATTTCTTTGATTGTCTTAATCTCATTATCAATATATGTCTTCATTTGAATGACTAATTCACCAATACGTTGGTGAACGTGTTCACCAACATATTTTTCTGTATTATCCAACGAGATATCATCAGATGTCTTTAATATATTTAAAATACCAGTAATCGCTGTTATGTGCTTGTCAACATATCTTCGAGTTGCTGCATCACTCACTATCATTAAACGGTTCGGCAATATTGCATATTCGTCTATTTTCAAGATCGAAATGTTGATCATTAGTCAATTTAAATCCGACACCAGGTCGACCACGTTGTATTGTAAATTTTTTTATTTTTTTTTTCGACCAAATTTATCAACACTTCTCTCCATGACAACTACTAATTATATATTAAATTGTTTTTTAACGCACACTTTTAACGTAAATTCAATGAATAATACCATCCTCCCTTATCTCTTCAATTATTGATAATATTTCATTATCTAAACCAGTGTTTCCCGCTAATTTTGAACTATAAAGCAATTGTAAACGTGTAATAAGTTCATTTGGGTTGTTCCAATATACGTAATCTATTCGTTTTTTATTGAAACACTTTTGTGATGGCAACAGCGAACCGCCGGATGTATACGCGATTGGTTCTTAAATTTTTTTTACTGCGAAGACCGTCTCCTTTTTGTCTTATTAACGGTTCCATAATTTCCCGAAACTTTCGACTCCTCGTTATATTCAGTCCGAGTTCGCGGTTATAATCTTTATATGGAGCCTGAGTTAATTCTAATAATTCACGATAAGTATTTTTTGTTATATTATTTAAACCTTGACCCAATTCTAGGTATGGGTATTTTAAAAATAGAACGTTAAAAAACTCATCACCACCGTCAAAAGTTGCAATTTTTTTACGATCCATCCATACAGAAATATGTTTCATTTGAGGGAATGTCACTTCGCAATTACCCATGAAGAATTTCTTGTTTATATCATCATATATCATAAACCCCATACATGTTCAACGTTTATTTGGGGTGTTGTCGCATTTGGTGTCGTTGAACCGATTGTATTAAGCGGCTTTGTAATTGGTTCATACAACTCCTCTAGAATTCTCGTCTGCTCTAGTTGATTGTTATGTAAAGATTTATACTTTTTTCGAACCGATTCCGTCGCATCAATTAATTTCTGTTTTAAATCAATCTTACTTTGAATATCCTCAGACATTATAACATAACATTCAAATATGAATAAGTAAAAATAACAATAATAAAGTTTTTTATTCGATGGTTGATTGAATAATGAGCATTTTGAATTTATTGCAGGCATATATAATTATCCAATCCTTTTCGATATCGCCCCTGATTTAATGGACTATCTTTATCGATTACAAGAAATCAAAAATCTTCATTCCAACAAAGTTTGCATATTTGCACGAATTGCGTAAATTCCATGTCTGGATTGACGTGATCACTATATATATGTCGGAGTTTTGTTTCATACTGTGTGAAGATTATTAGAAAGTTGGAATTTTCCCGAATTAATTGTTTCGACACTTTAGAATAGCCTTGAGATAGAAAAAAAACATCAATATTCTTATGACGCGAAATACAAAAGTATTCTCGAATTACATCTTGTTTCTCGCATATAACATCGTCAAATATAAATACCGAATCTCCTTTTGCTTCTAATGGTAGAATTACAGATTCATTATTATTAAAAGTGTAGTAACCAAGACCGTTTATTGGTGCAACGACTTCAGCCAAATACCTATATTTGCTCTGGAATAATAATTTCGTATATATGTAGATATTCTTAAAATGTAAACCGTTGGGGTGTGTTAACAAAGAAATCATAACAGCGGTTTTCCCAGTATTGCTTCTACCAATGATCAAACCCCGTATTGTATTCGGTAGTAACGGTCCGTGGCGTTTAATTATATGTGACGTATTATTATTTGAAAAATCAAAATTTTCTACTTGGAAATTTTGATCTTGTTTAATGAGCCTCATTATCACATATAAGAATGTAAATTATGAACTGGTTAATGTTATTTTTATGGCCTCTGTTGAGCGAGATAGACGTGTTAGCAAACAGAGTCAACGAAAAACTGGCACAGGTATTATAAACTCGTTAATTAATAATACACCAATCGAACTCCATATACCTGGGTACGAATACTGCGGAGTCGGAACGAAATTACGGAAAAACACTGTTAAGAGGTGATTCAGGAGTTAATTCTCTAGATAAACTATGTAAAACACACGACATAGCATATGCAAATAGTAATCATTTAAGTGAACGTCATAGAGCAGATAAAATCCTGGAAGATCGTGCTTGGGAATTAACTAAATCAAAGCAGATACCTGTGAATGAGAGAGTGTATTCGTGGTTAGTGACAAACGTTATTAAAGCAAAAAGAAAGCTTGGATTAGGTATGGGGACTCCGTGTGTTACTCCTAAAAAACGAGCGGATGTAAAAGAAACCGTTGTAATAAACGTAAAAATAATAAAAAACGTATAACATTTGTTGGTGGTGTGTTACAAAATATTCGACAATCTATTAAAAAAACGACTTGTGTGAAAAATAAAAAGAATAATGCTTTATCGGTTGCAAAAATAGCGTTAAAATGTGCTCGAAAATATGTTAAAGACATAGGTGGAAAACAAAAAATTGAGACACCGCGCATTATATCTGTACCAAAAATTGGAGGTGTTTTGCCATTGATCCCCATTTTTGCAGGATTGTCTGCATTAGGTAGTTTGGCTGGTGGTGCTGCAGGAATTTTAAGATCTGTGAATGCTACATAAAATTCTAAGGAGCAGATCACAAACAACAAACATCGAAATAAATCAAATGGTTCGACAATCCAACGATTGTCGAACCATTTGATTTGATTTTTTCCAACGAAACGGATTACTATTCAAAAAACACCGCAATGGATTTGGATTATATTTAAAAAATCAAAAAAACTTGTAAACCCTCTGCCACACAGACCGCTATCAAATCTTGACATTATAAAATATGTTAATAAATTAAATATAAGCAATTTTCGTGGTGTTTATAGTCGCAATAATTTGAATATAGCATGTCCGCTATATAAAGAATGTGCAATTGTAAATCTAGACGACAATCGTGGTAGAGGTACACATTGGGTAGCATATAAAAAACGTGGTAATATTGTTCACTATTATGATAGCTTTGGTAATTTACCACCGCCTCAAGAGTTAATACATTATTTTAAAAAGAACATTTCACCTACTCTTCTTAAAATATATTATAATTACAACTGTGAGCAAGATTATAACACGTACTGGTGTGGGCATTTGTGTTTAAAGTTTCTCAATCACGATGGATTCTATACAGGAAATGAGTCGTAATGACATAAAAAGAATGGCTCAGTCGAAATCGCATTGGTTTGGGACAAACTTCCTAAACATTTACGTGAAGACAATGATATTAATAAATATTTTTATTGTATGGAACATTATGTGACGAATAACGTTAGCGGTGACGAAATAGACGGCCCATTTCCTAGAAAAATATTTTGTGTTTTTTGTAATATTAGAGACATTAAGTGTATAACAGATGAAAAAAAAGAGTCGAAGAAAGTGACACGTAAAAAGAAAAAACTGTATCTATTGTGTTGCTGGCCCCAATAAAAGCAATAATTCAGTTTGATCACCACTGATGAGTCGTGGATCGATGAAACGGCCGTCTGGTGGAAGCATGGTAGTGTGAAATGAATTTCCAACATAACTTAAAGTCTTGTTGCTTTATGTAACAAGCAATTCTTAAATAAAGCCTCCCTGCTAGGGGATTCGGGCGTGGTGATCACCACTGATGAGTCGTGGATCGACGAAACGGCCGTCTGGTGGAAGCATGGTAGTGTGAAATGAATTTCCAACATAACTTAAAGTCTTGTTGCTTTATGTAACAAGCAATTCTTAAATAAAGCCTCCCTGCTAGGGGATTCGGGCGCATCTAGTGTTGACAATAGGATATAATGGAGTTGTTACTTCTTGTCCGGCCATCGTAGTGAACTGTGTTTCACCCGGCATATTGCCTGTTCACGCTAGGTGTCGCCACAAACATCTCTTTCTAAATAAAATATATTATATAGTAAAATGATTTGTTTTATTTTTTTAAATCTATTAGAAAAAAAAAACAATTTATAATGTAATTGTGTTATATGAAAATAATCTCATATTATTATAGATTTCAAAAAAAAGTAAAAAACATAATACATTCCTACGGAAAAAGTCTAGACAAAAATTTGTAACTGTCAATAAATGTATTCTATTCTACCAATTGTTTAGATATAAAGGTAATATATATCATTTTACTTCCAAACTCGACAATAAATGTATATCTTTATTTTGTCGGTGGCAATAAACACTCAGTTTAGCTATTGTTCCCATATTAACTATAAAAAACTTCTCTTTTCAGTTTTCGCAGGTATAACCCCCATTGTAAACACGAGCAACAATAAAGAATTTAAACCTATTATGTTTTGAAAAGCATATAATACACAGGTGAATTTTAGTAAATTAAATCAATTTAAATTCTTGAGAATGACATCTCACATAAATATCTACAGGCAATAAATGTATTCTATTCTACCAATTGTTTAGATATAAAGGTAATATATATCATTTTACTTCCAAACCCCACAATAAATGTATATCTTTATTTTGTAGGTGGCAATAAACACTCAGTTTACCTATTGTTCCCATATTAACTATAAAAAAAACCTCTCTTTTCAGTTTTCGCAGGTATAACCCCCATTTTAAACACGAGCAACAATAAAGAATTTAAACCTATTATGTTTTGAAAAGCATATAATACACAGGTGAATTTTAGTAAATTAAATCAATTTAAATTCTTGAGAATGACATCTCACATAAATATCTATTTTTATTGTTGTGCTAAGAAGATAGTAAAAAAAAAAACAAGCTTTTATAGTAGTAGTAGACAGTAGGTAGTCACAGGTGTACCCAATAGATTAAAATTATTTTTGGGTATAATAGAATACCATAGAATGTGCAATAAAATGTATAGAAATAATTTTGTGGGTGGTAATAAACACCTATTGTTCCAATACTATCTACAAAAAAAAAAAACATCTTTTTCAGTTATCGCAGTAAACCCATCATATATTTATATACACACAATAAAAGCAAAATTATATATACATAAAATAATTATTATAGTGTATTATCATCTTCTTCTTCTTCATCGTTATCATCATCTTCATCGTAATTTTTATTTCCTTCAATAAGGTCGTCTAGGTGATATCTAACTACGATATCTGTGGGCATATATTAAATCGCATCAATTAAATACCGTTCTAAACCCAACTGACTAATTTCCACACAAAATGTTTCCAATGTGATAAATCCATCTCGGTATTTATGACATAAATCACACCCCGTACTGAAGTCTTCTGCTTGTTGTAACACTTTATTCATTGTCTCGTCATCAAAACACACATTATAATCATAATTTGCAGCGTGTGAACGATCGAATTCGAGATCGTGAATTTGCGCTGCCATTCGATTCACTGCAGACGGCAGATCTGTTGCAGCCGGCCAGTTTTCTGATGAATACACCATCCACATGATTTTTAATAATTGAAGAATCTAGAGGGAACAAATGCTGAGCATTTTATATAATACCGAGTGTATACATATATATATATATATATATGCAAAACGTTAAAGTGGCCTCCAAAATATATATACGCTAAGCGCACTGGGCTCCAAAACGGAGGCGACTGCGATTTTTCGGAGGCCACTACGTACCCCCGTGTATATAGTGTTTTTTCAGGTCTACAGGGTATGTATACCCACCCATCTGGCAAATTTTAGGGTGCAGCCCACTGGGCAGTCTACACACATACAGATATACAACCGGGTTTGAAAAAATTCCACCACGTGGCGCGTTAGACATACACAGATATACACACTTACTTGTGCGCTAGTTGCACTGGGCTCCACGTGTAAGTACACATATTAGCCTCCTAAATTTGGCAACGTTACTGGTGGCTAATGATACCAGCTAACATATGTATATCGTAAACCTACATGTGTATATTTCGTCGGTAGAATTATTTATTTTAGGTATTGTAAAGTATATTTGACCTATTATCATAGCAACACACGTACTTGTCCGCTAGTTGCACTGGGCTCCACGTACTAGTTGGCCAATAATAAACACATAGTTTTTTCAGTTTTATTTTAAAATTTGCTTGACGCAAGAATCTATTTGTTACTTAACAGTACCTAATTACCAAGGTCGAAAATAGTACTTTGTTCATAAACCAAATTTTATAATATATTTCTCTTTTTATGGGAGTGACTTCGAATTTCTTTTATGTCTTGAAATATAATTTCCCAGGATCATAGATAATTCTTAATTGGTACTTTTCTCGGATCCTTTGACTCACAATTTTTTCCGGGACAACAACTTTATAGCCATATTTTAGTCGAACAAATATAGTTTCTTTCGCACATTTTTAATCCATTCATTTCATCCTGTTCTTACATATATTGTTCTTGTTAATTTATTTTTCTTTGGGTTTGAGTTGATTACAAAAAATTATTTTTTTTTAAATCAATGCCACATCTATTATAACTAAATAAATAACTTCAAATTGATCACTCCTACAATACAAAAATTTTGAGTATATTGTTTCGGTTTAAAACTACTACTACTTCTGAAAATAATTTTAAGGAAAGAGCAATTGCGTTAAAAGGTGTGCAGGATTTAATATATTATGTTACTTTGACATGACTTTGACTTAAATTAAGTTATATTAATAAAGGCTCTCATAAGCAGCTGAAATGGACTTAGTAAGTCTCGGGTCAATTTTGTAAGATGTACTAATGTTAACCGTAACTATTTGGCTTGAAAACCAGAAGGCATGAATAAAATAAAAAAATAACAAAAGTAAAAACACCGTAAACACGTAAATGTAACATATGGTAAGAGAGAATACATGAAGTTAGAAAAATGTCTAGAGTCAACCATTTAAACTTTTATAATTCGACCGAATGAACTGACCACTGTTTCCGTTGATCTTCTGTCACGATGTTGGTTGACTCTAGTAAACAAGGATTCCTTATAATGGAGTACCTACCTTTCAATAGATTATTGTCAAATAGAATTATCAGCCAAGAAAATATACGAGTAGTTACCGTGTTATTTCAATGTTTAATATTTGTACTAATTCAGTAATATGAATATGAATATTAATTTTATATGTTGAAAACAAGCAAATTTTAAATTTGGAATTTCAACCAAATTTAAAATTTGCTTGTTTTCAATCGTTTTTTAATTACTAATAACTAAGAAAACAATACTTTATTTTTTATGTAAAAATAAAGGCCAATAAGTTAAATGCACATAAATTATCTGTATACAAAGCGCCTGCGAATAATAAAATCAATGAAGAAGAATTTCAGTATAAAAAAAAAGCGAGACCAATAAAATGAATGTAAATAATTCATTGATATACAACTCGTCGACAAAACAATTGCAATAATGGAGTCGTATTTAGTTATAAAAATATGACAGCGGAGGCGATTAAAACGTCTGTTTGTATAAATAATATACACAGCGGAGGCTAGTAAGTTTGTTGTGTATATGTTCTGATTGTATACACTAAATGTAAATTTTGCTATTTACAAAAAGTAGATGCCACTAAGATAGATGTACATATATAGTTTATATATATAGAACACGTTCCGGCAATGGAGGCCTATAATATAGATACACATATATTGTTTAGATATACAGCTAGTGTAAATTTGACGCACGACTTATCCATAAGTATTGATTCAATTATTTAAACAAAGATCTACAAAGATTTTAAGCCTAAGGAATAATGTAGTATCATCATTCATCGCACCCGTCAGACTTCAATTACCTACCACTTGAAACATTTTAACAAACCCAACGAATATGAGTAACTTAAACAGTATTTGTTAGTTTGTTTCTTTAGTTATCTATTATACAGGGTGTCCATGAAATTACTGTACAACGCTTAACCACAAATTTCTCAACTAAAAATATCTAGGCGAATATACCAAATATCCAAAGTCCAGAGGGGTTAAGTTGGGTGACCTTGCTGACCGATTTCCGATCCATCCATTAGGATATGTTTCATTTGAAAATCTGCGAACGCTGGTACTAAAGAAGGATAGCGCTCCGTCGTGCACAAACCACATTTCAGCACGAATGTGTGGTATTCTCATTGGCTTGATGAGATGGTAAAACGTCAGCCGACTTTCAGGGTCCTTTGGTAAAACATTTCGCACCTGTTAGACATGATACGGATGGAGTAACTGCACTCGTAGAATTTTATTAATTGTACTTCTGGAAATCTCCAATCCGAAGCTCTAGCGTATAAGACTTAACTTGGGATCATCTTCAATTCTGTTTAAAACTACCTCTTCAAACTCAGCAGTCCTAATTGTAAGTTGGCGTCCTGGCTTAACATTATTTCCATGAAAACTACCCCTTTCTCTATGTTACTTACTTCTTAATATTCGTGAAAGTTTGATCGATAGGAATCCTGAATATTTTTCACGATAGACTCTGACATTCATACATCCATTTCTCTCACATAATCCACATACCAGAAGCATGTCGACCTTCTCAGCGATAGAATAATGGTCCATTTTAAAGAACCAATAATTATTTACGTAAAGGAAATAAAAACTATCGTTATGTCAGATTATTTATTTTATTGTTGCCTAGTAAACAAACATAACAATTATTTTAAACATTGTTCAGAATTAAAACTTTCGACATATAATAAATAGGCAATGATCAATTTCAACGTATTGTAAAGAGAAACTGTATGTTTAGCGCAAATTTTACGGGAGACAGAAACTTTTCTTTACGAATCACGCACCATTTTTAAATTTCTAGGCATTAACAAAAAATCGGTTAGTTTCAAAATTAGTGAAAATTGATAAAGGCGTTTAGAAAATAATTATTCTGAAAAAACGATATTAATTTAAGAACTTTAGCGCCCTGTAGGCAAAACGGCTAGATCGGCTTATTTTTAGTTGAGGAATTTGTAGTTAAGCGTTTTACAGTCATTTCATGGATATATTATACCTACTGTATTATGCCTTATTTTATTCTTTTAAGTAGCTATTATTTATCTATAACTTGAATTTGTTATTTATTTTAATTAACGTTATTTTATTGTTTATAGTATAGAGCATATTTTATATTTCTTTCAAAATAATTTTTATAATTACACGATACATTTTTTTAATCCATTCATTTCGTTCTGTTCTTGCATACAATGTTCTTATTTATTTATCTTTCTTTGGGTTTTGGTTCATTACAAAAGTACTGTTTTTTTTAATCAATATACCTAACTAGATAAAAACTTCATAAATAAGTTCAAATTTACTGGATGGTTAATATCTGGCATTTTAACTTAAATTAATTTGTATTAATAAAGACTCTCATAAGCCTAGCCTCGGAGCAATTTTGTTAGATGTACTAATATTAACCATAAATGTGGCTTTAAAACCAGAAGGCATAAATAAAATAAAAAAGTACCAAAAGTAAACACAACGTAAATATGTGGTAAGAATACATGAAGGTCGAAAAATGTCTAGAGGCAAACATTTGAATTTTTACAATTCGATCGAAAGAAATGAACACTGTTTCCGCTGATCTTCTGATGTTGGTTGCCTCTGGTAAAGGAATAAATAAGGATTCCTTATAATATAGTACCTACCTTATAAGAACAAAATATTCAGCAAAAGAATCTCACTAGTTACCGTGTTATTTCAATGTTTCATACTTGTACTAATTGAGTAAGTTGTAAGTTGAAATTCCAAATATAAATTTTCTCAATTTGCTTGGTTTTAATCATTTTTTGTCTACCAGTAACGAAGGAGACAATACTTTCTTTGTATGTAAAATAGAGGCTGATCAGTTATATGCACATAACATTAATTATATACAACCCGTCTGTAAAACCAGAAATCCAAAAAAGAGGAATTTAGGTCAGAAAACGACCGCGAAGTTCATTATAAAAAATGGAGCCCAATAAGATGAATGTAAATAATTGATATACAACTCCTCAACAAAACAAGTTCAATAACGAAGTGGAATTTAATTATAAAAAGACGGAGGCGATTAAAACGTGCCTGCGTTTATATAAATGATATACACAGCGGAGGCTAGTCAAAGTAGAGGCCATAAAGATACATTTACATATATTGTTTAGATATACAATATGCCTCGATATGGCAACATCGTCGGTGACCATTAGGTCGAGATAACATATCCAATTATATGCACCGGAGGAGAGTTTGTCATGTCATATGCGGAGCCCGGTTTCTATCTTGAGTCTATACTTTTTTCGTATATATTTTTTTTACAAAATCTCTTCCCCTCTCAAGTTGCCTTTGTTTATTTTTTTCCGGGGAATTCAAATATGCAATGTATACACGCGTAAATAACGTGGTTCTGGTGGAGGCCAGGGCGCCTTATCCACGTATGGAGCCCACTAAGATAGATGTGCACCTATATATATATATATATATATATATATATATATATATATATAAATAAATCCGCATATCTATTTTGATTCCTTTCACATTGGAACCTTTCTACATCCCCTAGAAGGAGTGGGTTTAGAAGAAAACTATCCGCGTATATTGGATAACCCGCCGATATGTGGCGCAACTGACTACTTTTGATGTCTAAATTGTAAAAATTGAAATATACATTTTTTCACATATAGCATCTTTTTGTATCTTTACAAAATAAGGTTTTCTTGATTCCAGGCTGTATATTTCCTTTCATAATCCGCACAATTTTGTGTCCAATTTTCAATATATTTTTCATTTTACAGACACATTTTGTTCTAATAATTGTACGTAAGGTTATATGAAATCAAAATAGTGTGCCGTATCAAACGGCATGATTACTAGGGTGGGCCGAAAATATGAATTTTTAAATTTATTTTCGGAATAGTGAAAACAAGTTGCATTTTTTTATTATAAAAAAAAGAAGTTAATAAAACTTTTTTTGATTGAAGTGCATCTTCTGCCCCCTACCATAACCTAAAATTATAAAAATGTCTGAAATTCAAAATTTTGTATTTCGATACGGAATAGCTCGAAAGGCCTTGCTTTGGATATGTTAATCAAAACATGTATGTAAACTTTTTTTCTATCAGTTTATATTCTGCCCCCTACCGGCCCTGCAATCTTAGAAAAAAAAAAATAACGACCTTTTTGATCGAACGAGGTTAAGTAGATGATGAGCTGAGTTTTCCTGGATTCTGGTTCGCTAAGCCCGCCGAACAATGACCTTAAGATATTGCGAGGCAAATTTTGTTAAGGTATCTCTGATCAATACATATGTCACAAAATTTTACTTCTGGTAATTTGCAGTCCATAATTTCATATTTTATAACTGGTAAATTTTCACAGTGGGCTGTAAGCTTTCCCAGTCGCACTGAAATCGCCTTAGGACCCTTTGTTTGTCCATCATTATGGTGAAAAATATGTCTTTTTTAAGGGTAGCTCATTGCCATGAAGCTGACAGACGACTCGTTTGAAAGGATGTCCTAACTTTGATTCAAGTTGAGCTATGACTCCATTTTTTGATTCGGTGTTGACCTGTACGAATTCAACTATACGTCGACAGATATCTTTTGCTGATCCAGAAGAAGGCATTGTGTGACCCAGAAACACAGAACCTGGCTCTTGCACCAAAGAAGCATGTTCTTCCACTAACGTTCTTCTGTGAAGCCTGCCATCTATTTTTTCAAAAGACAATGTTTCATCTTTTCACCCGTCAAGGTAAATGGAATTTATTGCTTGCCCGGATTTTGAAAACTATGCAAAATTTCATTTCTTAAACTCTCTCTAGCTCTTTATAATTTATTTGTATATATTACTTGTTCTGATCATTTTTTTTATTACAAAGGCAACATCTTGTAAAATAGGCGATGCAACTGCTACACCAGATCTGTCTGACAAACCATATCTGTCAAACATTTAAGCGGGAGTAGGTAGTTTAGTTCTACTTTTAGAATTGCTCTAAAGTTTGTAAAAGATATTTCCCAAGCTGCATTGAAGTTAAACAAATTAGAAGCTAACGTTTTACTGTTGATAGTGTTCGTCTTCGAATAAATATTTTGTCGTTTTGCGTGACTATAAACTCGTAAACAATTCTTTCCTCCCTTGCATTTTTTCAAATCTTCTAGCGTTGTTTGTTAATTTTTTGGCTTGCTTTTTTGGATCAATACCCCCTATAAATATGTTTCTTGAACTCCTCTGCTCTTGGAGAAAGTAACGTTCTTTTAACGGTAGCTGTCAGAACAACCGTACGTTGGACAAATAACATTTTAAAGTAAAATAACAAAAATCGTACGTCGTTACAAAAGCTTTAAATATCTATCGTGTTGTGTTTTGATCACTTGCAAAACACGTTCACGGATTACTGTAGGATTTGCCGCTTTCTCCCACAAACTTAGAACCTTGTCAGCTAGTATATTAGAAATTTGGGAACCTATTGCCTCTTTTCCACAGTGCGGTGGTTATAGACTAAGCCTTATCCATAAAAAGCACTTTAACAAATCTTCTTGGGTAGGAAGAGTATTATCTTTTAAATCTGAAGGTGATCCCACTAACGGACACTCGGTGCATCGTCTTGGGTAACAAGTTTTTGAGAAACTCATAACTCTAATATACTTCAAAGAAAAACATCTCATCTAACAACTGAAGACTGAATAGAAATACAATAATCACTTGCTTATGAGCAGCCGTCGATATCACGATCCGCTGCTATTAATCGTTTTCAGGCTAGCTGTTTATAACACATATTATGAAGGTTTTAAATTTCTATAAAAGTAGCGATGAGTTTTTTATAGAAATTTAAAAACTTCATAATATGTGTTATAAACAGCTAGTAGTGATGAGTTTTTTTTCAAATACTAAAGTATATCTTCAGGAAAAATAAACCAAAAAGAACATTACAAGCTTATTTTTAAGGGCTGGTAGGCGACATAAGACAGATTACAATAAAAAAACCGTTAATAAAATATTTTTTGTAACAACAAAAGGCATCTTTTGTGCCCTATTCCAAAACGAAATTCCAAAAATTAAAAAAAAAATGATTTTTCGGCCCACCCTAATGTATACTATATAAATATACAGTTTGTTTCAGATGGCGCATTATTTTGATACCAAATATCTTACATGGAATCAAAATAGTGCAGCACATGAAACAAAATATATATTAGAATCAAAATAGTGGGCCGTATCAAACGACATGTATATTATTTCAATATAAATTTCGTTTTGTATGACGCATTATTTTGATTCCAAATATCTTACATGGAATCGAAATAGTGTAGCACATGAAACAAAATGTATATTGGAATCAAAATAGTGTACCGTATCAAACGACATGTATATTCTGTCAATATACATTTCGTTTTATTTGACGCATTATTTTCATTCCAAATATCTTACATGGAATCAAAATAGTGCAGCACATGAACCGAAATGTATATTGGAATCAAAATAGTGTGCCGTATCAAACGACATGTATACTCTCGCAATATACATTTTGTTTTATATGACGCATTATTTTGATTCCAAATAACTTACATGGAACCAAAATAGTGCAGCACATGAAACGAAATGTATATTGGAATCAAAATAGTGGGCCGTATCAAACGACATGTATACTCTCGCAATATACATTTTGTTTTATATGACGCATTATTTTGATTCCAAATAACTTACATGGAACCAAAATAGTGCCGCACATGAAACGAAATGTATATTGGAATCAAAATAGTGTGCCGTATCAAACGACATGTATACTCTCTCAATATACATTTAGTTTTATATGACGCAATATTTTGATTCCAACTATCTTACATGGAAACAAAATAGTGCCTCACATGAAAGGAAATGTATATTGGAATCAAAATAGTGTGGCGTATCAAACGACATGTATACTCTCTCAATATACATTTAGTTTTATATGACGCATTATTTTGATTCCAACTACCTTACATGGAAACAAAATAGTGCCGCACATGAATCGAAATGTATATTGGAATCAAAATAGTGTGCCGTATCAAACGACATGTATACTCTCTCAATATACATTGCGTTTTATATGACGCGTTATTTTGATTCCAAATAACTTACATGGAACCAAAATAGGGCCTCATATAAAACGAAATGTATAATCTGTCAATATACATTTCATTTTACATGACGTACTATTTTGATTTCATTTATGTAAAATATGCATTTTGATTTTTATTCGCATTGTTTTGATTCCACGTATTCAACTAAAGAAATTGCTAAATTAGGTAATGGGTAATATTTTAAAGGGTTATTTTTCAGCAAAAATAAGCAAAGCTAGAGCCCTTTAAGTTTAGGGAAAAAGTTGTTTTTATTTAATAACTCGACTATGGAAGAATTTGGAAGAATGAAATGTAGCAGTTAACTGCTAATAAAATGTGAGTTGCTGGTAGTTTTCATAATACTTATTCGAACTACTATAGCGTCTCCTAAAATTGACATGTAACTAATTAAAATTCCTAAAAGAGCTCATCTCAATTATTATAAGTCATAGTGCTTTATATAATTTAATATTGTCTACAATAGTAAACGAAATCAAGCAAACATCTACATAATATGCTATTTATGTCATAAAAAGTAGGGAAATAAGGAACACGTTCAAGGTTTTTGATTTACTTTAGTCAATATATCATCCCCGGGGTGGTATTGGAGCGTGCATATCGGTGATAGGGACGAAATTTCAACATACATAATTTTTATAATGTTTTAATTATAATCTGAAAACTAAGCGTTTTTTGCGACAAAAGTTGCCTGAGATATCATCGCCAAAAATGTGCCAGTTTTTGTAGCTCGTTTACTTTAACATAATTGTTAATTACACATTTGACAAGACCATAAATTTTTACTCAAGTTAACTTGTTAATAATAAATAGATAATATTTTCGCATAAGTAAATTGTGATAGTTTTTTTTAACGATTAATTATAATTAATGAGTAGAGCCTTTGGTGTAGGTAGACTAATTTGAACAAAACGTTTTATAAACCTTCACCACTTCTTTAAAACTCTACGAATTAATTATTATAGTAAAATAATCGAGGTCTTTCGTTTCACAAAATTATAATTTTAGTAGGTATCTATATTTTTGGAGGATTTTCAGTACGGAATTAAATATTTTCATACATTTGGTTCTAGCTCTTTAATCACATTCTCAATAATATCTCATCCTCTAATATAACAAAATTTAAATATTTCTAATAAAAAAAGACATATCTCTGTACATAATATTAAAGATATAGTATAATTAATTCATTTAAAAAGCAATAGAGTTTTACAGAACTGTGAAAATATTTATGTATTGTTATCAGATTAACTTGAAATACTTTGAGTGAAACTTAATTATCTAGTAAAAAGAAGATAATAATTAAAACTATTCCATAGTGAACACCAGAAAAAAAAAAAGACTAAACTTGTTGAAGACACCATGTGAACGGATATTATAAATTTATTTTATTTAGTTTTAATTAATTATCAATACCTATACCTATGTCTGCTCAGATGAAAGATACGAGCCAAAAACAACCAAAAAATAGTATTTTCCTAGTTTTTAAATTGTTTTAGAATATTTTTTGCATGAAAAAATATGGAAAATTAGTTTCTCTACAAAAAGTTTCCTATTAGCTATACCTGAATTTTTCCTACTTTTCGAATTCTAATAATTATTGTATTTCAACCCTATCTCCAGTATGCAGATCTATTATAGGAACTGAGAATTGATAAAAAAATGAATTGCTTATAATTTTTAAAGGAATCAAAATAACGCGTAATATTGTAAGTTATATACAACAACAGTGTTGTCATGTTTTGTAACTGTGGTTGAAATAAAGGATTCAATACAGTGCTCCGTATAAACAACAAATATACTTCTACTGTATATTAACAGCGCCAAAAGAAAAAAAATTGCGGAATTTCCGTGAACTAAAATTTATTATACTTCTTTCATAAATAGCATCAAACTGATTCCCCTATCTGCTTAACGTGACCAACTAAGAGAATGCCATTAAATACGATAAAAAATAGACTATGAAAAAAAATGAAAGCCCTAAGATCTGTGTCTGTAACTCCAATACTATGTGAGATATAAGGCAAAACTATTTTGCGTCCGATATTCGGACGTAAAATAGTCAAGGAAACAGTTTGATATGTGCCGAGCTATAAGAGGGACGCAAAATAGTGTGCGGGATGTATATATATATATATATATATATATATATAATAATAATCCCTACATATGCTTTTTTCTAATAATATATATATATATATATATATATAATAATATAATTCGAAAAGTAAGAAAAATTCAGGTATAGCTAATAGGAAACTTTTTGTAGAGAAACTAATTTTCCATATTTTTTGATGCAAAAAATATTCTAAAACAATTTAAAAACTAGGAAAATACTGTTTTTTGGTTGTTTTTTGCTCGTATCTTTTATCTGAGCAGACATAGGTATAGGTATTGATAATTAATTAAAACTAAATAAAATAAATTTATACTATCCGTTCACATGGTGTCTTCAACAAGTTTAGTCATTTTTTTTTATTTTCTGAAGTTCACTATGAAATAGTTTTAATTGTAACTTTTTACTAGATAATTAAGTTTCACTAAAAGTATTTCAAGTTAATCTGATAACAATACATAAATATTTTCACAGTTTTGTAAAACTGTATTGCTTTTGAAATGAATTAATTACACTATATCTTGTGCCTATTTGATATTATGTACATAGATATGTATTTTTTTATTAGAAATATTTAAATTTTGTTATATTAGAGGATGAGATATTATTGAGAAAGTGATTAAAGAGCTAGAACCAAATGTACGAAAATATTTAATTCCGTATCTATTTATTTAACAAAATCCTCAAATATAGATACCTACTAAAATTATAATTTTGTGAAACGAAAGACCTCGATTATTTTACTATAATAATTAATTCGTAGAGTTTTAAAAAAGTGTTGTGGTGAAGGTTTATAAAACGTTTTGTTCAAATTAGTCTACCTACACCAAAGGCTCTACTCATTAATTATAATTAATCGTTAAAAATGCGAAAATATTATCTATTTATTATTAACAAGTTAACTTGAGTAAAAAACTATCGTCTTGTCAAATCTGTAAATAACAATGATGTTAAAGTAAACGAACTAAAAAAACTGACACATTTTTAGCGATGATATCTCAGTCAACTTTTCTCGCAAAAAACGCTTAGTTTTCAGATTATAATTAAAACATTATAAAAATTATATATGTGGAAGCTTCATCCCTATCACCAATATGCACGCTCCAATACCACCCCGGGGATGATATATTGACTAAAGTAAATAAAAAACCTTGAACGTGTTCCTTATTTCCCTACTCTTTATGACATGAATAGCATATGTAGACGTTTGCTTGATTTCATTTACTATTGTACACAATATTAAATTATATAAAGTACTATGACTTCTAATAATTGAGATGAGCTCTTTTAGGAATTTTAATTAGTTACATGTCAATTTTAGGAGACGCTATAGTAGTTCGAATAAGTATTATGAAAACTACCAGCAACTCACATTTTATTAGAAGTTAACTGTTACATTTCATTCTTCCAAATTCTTCCATAGTCGAGTTATTAAATAAAAACAACTTTTTCCCTAACCTTAATGGGCTCTAGCTTTGCTTATTTTTGCTGCAAAATAACCCTTTAAAATATTTCCCATTACCTAATTTAGAAATTTCTTTAGTTGAATACGTGGAATCAAAATAATGCGTATAAAAGTCAAAATGAAATCAAAATAGTACGTCATGTAAAATGAAATGTATATTGACAGATTATACATTTCGTTTTATATGCGGCCCTATTTTGGTTCCATGTAAGTTATTTGGAATCAAAATAATGCGTCATATAAAACGAAATGTATATTGAGAGAGTATACATGTCGTTTGATACGGCACACTATTTGGATTCCAATATACATTTCGTTTCATGTGCGGCACTATTTTCTTTCCCTGTAAGGTAGTTGGAATCAAAATAATGCGTCATATAAAACAAAATGTATATTGAGAGAGTATACATGCCGTTTGATACGGCACACTATTTTGATTCCAATATACATTTCGTGTCATGTGCTGCACTATTTTGGTTCCATGTAAGTTATTTGGAATCAAAATAATGCGTCATATAAAACAAAATGTATATTGCGAAAGTATACATGTCGTTTGATACGGCACACTATTTTGATTCCAATATACATTTCGTGTCATGTGCTGCACTATTTTGGTTCCATGTAAGTTATTTGGAATCAAAATAATGCGTCATATAAAACAAAATGTATATTGCGAGAGTATACATGTCGTTTGATACGGCACACTATTTTGATTCCAATATACATTTCGTTTCATGTGCTGCACTATTTTGATTCCATGTAAGATATTTGGAATGAAAATAATGCGTCAAATAAAACGAAATGTATATTGACAGAATATACATGTCGTTTGATAAGGTACACTATTTTGATTCCAATATACATTTTGTTTCATGTGCTACACTATTTCGATTCCATGTAAGATATTTGGAATCAAAATAATGCGTCATACAAAACGAAATTTATATTGAAATAATATACAATTCGTTTGATACGGCCCACTATTTTGATTCTAATATATATTTTGTTTCATGTGCTGCACTATTTTGATTCCATGTAAGATATTTGGTATCAAAATAATGCGCCATCTGAAACCAACTGTATATTTATATAGTATACATTAGGGTGGGCCGAAAAATCATTTTTTTTTTAATTTTTGGAATTTCGTTTTGGAATAGGGCACAAAAGATGCCTTTTGTTGTTACAAAAAATATTTTATTAACGGTTTTTTTATTGTAATTTGTCTTATGTCGCCTACCAGCCCTTAAAGAAAGCTTGTAATGTTCTTTTTGGTTTTTTTTTCCTGAAGATATACTTTAGTATTTGAAAAAAAACTCATCACTACTAGCTGTTTATAACACATATTATGAAGTTTTTAAATTTCTATAAAAAACTCATCGCTACTTTTATAGAAATTTAAAACCTTCATAATATGTGTTATAAACAGCTAGCCTGAAAACGATTAATAGCAGCGGATCGTGATATCGACGGCTGCTCATAAGCAAGTGATTATTGTATTTCTATTCAGTTTTCACTTGTTAGATGAGATGTTTTTCTTTGAAGTATATTAGAGTTATGAGTTTCTCAAAAACTTGTTACCCAAGACGATGCACCGAGTGTCCGTTAGTGGGATCACCTTCAGATTTAAAAGATAATACTCTTCCTATCCAAGAAGATTTGTTAAAGTGCTTTTTATGGATAAGGCTTAGTTATAACCACCGCACTGTGGAAAAGAGGCAATAGTTTCCCAAATTTCTAATATACTAGCTGACAAGGTTCTAAGTTTGTGGGAGAAAGCGGCAAATCCTACAGTAATCCGTGAACGTGTTTTGCAAGTGATCAAAACACAACACGATAGATATTTAAAGCTTTTGTAACGACGTACGATTTTTGTTATTTTACTTTAAAATGTTATTTGTCTATCGTACGGTTGTTCTGACAGCTACCGTTAAAAGAACGTTACTTTCTCTAAGAGCAGAGGAGTTCAAGAAACATATTTATAGGGGGTATTGATCCAAAAAAGCAAGCCAAAAAATTAACAAACAACGCTAGAAGATTTGAAAAAATGTAAGGGAGGAAAGAATTGTTTACGAGTTTATAGTCACGCAAAACGACAAAATAAATATTTAGAGCAATTCTAAAAGTAGAACTAAACTACCTACTCCCGCTTAAATGTTTGACAGATATGGTTTGTCAGACAGATCTGGTGTAGCAGTTGCATCGCCTAATTTTACAAGATGTTGCCTTTGTAATAAAAAAAACGGTCAGTGCAAGTAATAGATACAAATAAATTATAAAGAGCTAGAGAGAGTTTAAGAAATGACATTTTGCATACAGTTTTCAAAATCCGGGCAAGCAAGAAATTCCATTTACCTTGACGGGTGAAAAGATGAAACAGTCTTTTGAAAAAATAGATGGCAGGCTTCACAGAAGAACGTTAGTGGAAGAACATGCTTCTTTGGTGCAAGAGCCAGGTTCTGTGTTTCTGGGTCACACAATGCCTTCTTCTGGATCAGCAAAAGATATCTGTCGACGTATAGTTGAATTCGTACAGGTCAACACCGAATCAAAAAATGGAGTCATAGCTCAACTTGAATCAAAGTTAGTACATCCTTTCAAACGAGTCGTCTGTCAGCTTCATGGCAATGAGCTACCCTTAAAAAAGACATATTTTTCACCATAATGATGGACAAACAACGGGTCCTAAGGCGATTTCAGTGCGACTGGGAAAGCTTACAGCCCACTGTGAAAATTTACCAGTTATAAAATATGAAATTATGGACTGCAAATTACCAGAAGTAAAATTTTGTGACATATGTATTGATCAGAGATACCTTAACAAAATTTGCCTCGCAATATCTTAAGGTCATTGTTCGGCGGGCTTAGCGAACCAGGAAAACTCAGCTCATCATCTACTTAACCTCGTTCGATCAAAAAGGTCGTTATTTTTTTTTCTAAGGTTGTAGGGCCGGTAGGGGGCAGAATATAAACTGATAGAAAAAAAGTTTACATACATGTTTTGATTAACATATCCAAAGCAAGGCCTTTCGAGCTATTCCATATCGAAATACAAAATTTTGAATTTCAGACATTTTTATAATTTTAGGTTATGGTAGGGGGCAGAAGATGTACTTCAATCAAAAAAAGTTTTATTAACTTTTTTTTTTTGTAATAAAAAAATGCAACTTTTTTTCACTATTCCGAAAATAAATTTAAAAATTCATATTTTCGGCCCACCCTAGTAATCATGCCGTTTGATACGGCACACTATTTTGATTTCATATAACCTTACGTACAATTATTAGAACAAAATGTGTCTCAAACTGACGTTTATCATTCCATAGGCCTGAGTGTTAAAGTGTTGGCGTTTTATGTCATTCGTTCATTTTTTGCAAATTAATCGAAAACTACTGATACAATACATAAAGTGTCATATATCAATAAAATCAGAATAAACCACAGTCTTTAACGAGCGTTCAATAAACTGCGTGTTAAAAAAACGCACTTGTGCTCGTATCTGTTCCAAAATGACAGTCTTTTGGTTTTTTACTAGCAAAAAACTTAGCAAGATACCCTACAATACCTTTTTCGTTCGGCATTCTATCTTTGAAAATAAAAAAAATTCATCAAATAATCAAAATGAGCTAAATTGACCACACTGTACATTTGCAAATTTAATGCTTCATTTTTAAAGATTTTTACCAATAAATACAAATATACAGTAAATAGAGTTAAAATAGTATCATGTATGAATATTTAATCTTAACAGAAATAAGTATCACTTGGCAACAACGCCAGATACAAAATAGTCTGTAAAATGAAAAATATATTGAAAATTGGACACAAAATTGTGCGGATTATGAAAGGAAATATACAGCCTGGAATCAAGAAAACCTTATTTTGTAAAGATACAAAAAGATGCTATATGTGAAAAAATGTATATTTCAATTTTTACAATTTAGACATCAAAAGTAGTCAGTTGCGCCACATATCGGCGGGTTATCCAATATACGCGGATAGTTTTCTTCTAAACCCACTCCTTCTAGGGGATGTAGAAAGGTTCCAATGTGAAAGGAATCAAAATAGATATGCGGATTTATTTATATATATATATTATTATTATATATATATATATATATACATCCCGCACACTATTTTGCGTCCCTCTTATAGCTCGTCACATATCAAACTGTTTCCTTGACTATTTTACGTCCGAATATCGGACGCAAAATAGTTTTGCCTTATATCTCACATAGTATTGAAGTTACAGACACAGATCTTAGGGCTTTCATTTTTTTTCATAGTCTATTTTTTATCTTATTTAATGACATTCTCTTAGTTGGTCACGTTAAGCCGATAGGGGAATCAGTTTGATGCTATTTATGAAAGATGTATAATAAATTTTAGTTCACCGAAATTCCGCAATTTTTTTCTTTTGGCGCTGTTAATATACAGTAGAGTATATTTGTGGTTACATAAGGAGCACTGTATTGAATCCTTTATTTCAACCACAGTTACAAAACATGACAACACTGTTGTTGTATATAACTTACAATATTACGCGTTATTTTGATTCCTTTAAAATTATAAGAAATAAAAATTTTTATCAATTCTCAGTTCCTATAATAAATCTGCATACTGGAGATAGGGTTGAAATACAATAATTATTATAATTCGAAATGTAAGAAAAATTCAGGTATAGCTAATAGGAAACTTTTTGTAGAGAAACTAATTTTCCATATTTTGTGATGCAAAAAATATTCTAAAACAATTTAAAAACTAGGAAAATACTATTTTTTGGTTGTTTTTTGCTCGTATCTTTTATCTGAGCAGACATATGTATAGGTATTGATAATTAATTAAAACTAAATAAAATAAATTTATACTATCCGTTCACATGGTGTCTTCAACAAGTTTAGTCATTTTTTTTTATTTTCTGAAGTTCACTATGAAATAGTTTTAATTGTAACTTTTTACTAGATAATTAAGTTTCACTAAAAGTATTTCAAGTTAATCTGATAACAATACATAAATATTTTCACAGTTTTGTAAAACTGTATTGCTTTTGAAATGAATTAATTACACTATATCTTGTGCCTATTTGATATTATGTACATAGATATGTATTTTTTTTATTAGAAATATTTAAATTTTATTATATTAGAGGATGAGATATTATTGAGAAAGTGATTAAAGAGCTAGAACCAAATGTAGGAAAATATTTAATTCCGTATCTATTTATTTAACAAAATCCTCAAATATAGATACCTACTAAAATTATAATTTTGTGAAACGAAAGACCTCGATTATTTTACTATAATAATTAATTCGTAGAGTTTTAAAAAAGTGTGGTGGTGAAGGTTTATAAAACGTTTTGTTCAAATTAGTCTACCTACACCAAAGGCTCTACTCATTAATTATAATTAATCGTTAAAAATGCGAAAATATTATCTATTTATTATTAACAAGTTAACTTGAGTAAAAAACTATCGTCTTGTCAAATCTGTAAATAACAATGATGTTAAAGTAAACGAACTAAAAAAACTGGCACATTTTTAGCGATGATATCTCAGTCAACTTTTCTCGCAAAAAACGCTTAGTTTTCAGATTATAATTAAAACATTATAAAAATTATATATGTGGAAGCTTCATCCCTATCACCAATATGCACGCTCCAATACCACCCCGGGGATGATATATTGACTAAAGTAAATAAAAAACCTTGAACGTGTTCCTTATTTCCCTACTCTTTATGACATGAATAGCATATGTAGACGTTTGCTTGATTTCATTTACTATTGTACACAATATTAAATTATATAAAGTACTATGACTTCTAATAATTGAGATGAGCTCTTTTAGGAATTTTAATTAGTTACATGTTAATTTTAGGAGACGCTATAGTAGTTCGAATAAGTATTATGAAAACTACCAGCAACTCACATTTTATTAGAAGTTAACTGTTACATTTCATTCTTCCAAATTCTTCCATAGTCGAGTTATTAAATAAAAACAACTTTTTCCCTAACCTTAATGGGCTCTAGCTTTGCTTATTTTTGCTGCAAAATAACCCTTTAAAATATTTCCCATTACCTAATTTAGAAATTTCTTTAGTTGAATACGTGGAATCAAAATAATGCGTATAAAAGTCAAAATGAAATCAAAATAGTACGTCATGTAAAATGAAATGTATATTGACAGATTATACATTTCGTTTTATATGCGGCCCTATTTTGGTTCCATGTAAGTTATTTGGAATCAAAATAATGCGTCATATAAAACGAAATGTATATTGAGAGAGTATACATGTCGTTTGATACGGCACACTATTTGGATTCCAATATACATTTCGTTTCATGTGCGGCACTATTTTCTTTCCCTGTAAGGTAGTTGGAATCAAAATAATGCGTCATATAAAACAAAATGTATATTGAGAGAGTATACATGCCGTTTGATACGGCACACTATTTTGATTCCAATATACATTTCGTGTCATGTGCTGCACTATTTTGGTTCCGTGTAAGTTATTTGGAATCAAAATAATGCGTCATATAAAACAAAATGTATATTGCGAGAGTATACATGTCGTTTGATAGGGCAGACTATTTTGATTCCAATATACATTTCGTTTTATGTGCGGCACTATTTTGGTTCCATGTAAGTTATTTGGAATCAAAATAATGCGTCATATAAAACAAAATGTATATTGCGAGAGTATACATGTCGTTTGATACGGCACACTATTTTGATTCCAATATACATTTCGTGTCATGTGCTGCACTATTTTGGTTCCATGTAAGTTATTTGGAATCAAAATAATGCGTCATATAAAACAAAATGTATATTGCGAGAGTATACATGTCGTTTGATACGGCACACTATTTTGATTCCAATATACATTTCGTTTCATGTGCTGCACTATTTTGATTCCATGTAAGATATTTGGAATGAAAATAATGCGTCAAATAAAACGAAATGTATATTGACAGAATATACATGTCGTTTGATAAGGTACACTATTTTGATTCCAATATACATTTTGTTTCATGTGCTACACTATTTCGATTCCATGTAAGATATTTGGAATCAAAATAATGCGTCATACAAAACGAAATTTATATTGAAATAATATACAATTCGTTTGATACGGCCCACTATTTTGATTCTAATATATATTTTGTTTCATGTGCTGCACTATTTTGATTCCATGTAAGATATTTGGTATCAAAATAATGCGCCATCTGAAACAAACTGTATATTTATATAGTATACATTAGGGTGGGCCGAAAAATCATTTTTTTTTTAATTTTTGGAATTTCGTTTTGGAATAGGGCACAAAAGATGCCTTTTGTTGTTACAAAAAATATTTTATTAACGGTTTTTTTATTGTAATCTGTCTTATGTCGCCTACCAGCCCTTAAAGATAAGCTTGTAATGTTCTTTTTGGTTTTTTTTTCCTGAAGATATACTTTAGTATTTGAAAAAAAAAACTCATCACTACTAGCTGTTTATAACACATATTATGAAGTTTTTAAATTTCTATAAAAAACTCATCGCTACTTTTATAGAAATTTAAAACCTTCATAATATGTGTTATAAATAGCTAGCCTGAAAACGATTAATAGCAGCGGATGGTGATATCGACGGCTGCTCATAAGCATTATTGTATTTCTATTCAGTTTTCAGTTGTTAGATGAAATGTTTTTCTTTGAAGTATATTAGAGTTATGAGTTTCTCAAAAACTTGTTACCCAAGACGATGCACCGAGTGTCCGTTAGTGGGATCACCTTCAGATTTAAAAGATAATACTCTTCCTACCCAAGAAGATTTGTTAAAGTGCTTTTTATGGATAAGGCTTAGTCTATAACCACCGCACTGTGGAAAAGAGGCAATAGTTTCCCAAATTTCTAATATACTAGCTGACAAGGTTCTAAGTTTGTGGGAGAAAGCGGCAAATCCTACAGTAATCCGTAAACGTGTTTTGCAAGTGATCAAAACACAACACGATAGATATTTAAAGCTTTTGTAACGACGTACGATTTTTGTTATTTTACTTTAAAATGTTATTTGTCCATCGTACGGTTGTTCTGACAGCTACCGTTAAAAGAACGTTACTTTCTCTAAGAGCAGAGGAGTTCAAGAAACATATTTATAGGGGGTATTGATCCAAAAAAGCAAGCAAAAAAATTAACAAACAACGCTAGAAGATTTGAAAAAATGTAAGGGAGGAAAGAATTGTTTACGAGTTTATAGTCACGCAAAACGACAAAATAAATATTTAGAGCAATTCTAAAAGTAGAACTAAACTACCTACTCCCGCTTAAATGTTTGACAGATATGGTTTGTCAGACAGATCTGGTGTAGCAGTTGCATCGCCTAATTTTACAAGATGTTGCCTTTGTAATAAAAAAAAACGGTCAGTGCAAGTAATAGATACAAATAAATTATAAAGAGCTAGAGAGAGTTTAAGAAATGAAATTTTGCATACAGTTTTCAAAATCCGGGCAAGCAAGAAATTCCATTTACCTTGACGGGTGAAAAGATGAAACATTGTCTTTTGAAAAAATAGATGGCAGGCTTCACAGAAGAACGTTAGTGGAAGAACATGCTTCTTTGGTGCAAGAGCCAAGTTCTGTGTTTCTGGGTCACACAATGCCTTCTTCTGGATCAGCAAAAGATATCTGTCGACGTATAGTTGAATTCGTACAGGTCAACACCGAATCAAAAAATGGAGTCATAGCTCAACTTGAATCAAAGTTAGGACATCCTTTCAAACGAGTCGTCTGTCAGCTTCATGGCAATGAGCTACCCTTAAAAAAGACATATTTTTCACCATAATGATGGACAAACAACGGGTCCTAAGGCGATTTCAGTGCGACTGGGAAAGCTTACAAGCCCACTGTGAAAATTTACCAGTTATAAAATATGAAATTATGGACTGCAAATTACCAGAAGTAAAATTTTGTGACATATGTATTGATCAGAGATACCTTAACAAAATTTGCCTCGCAATATCTTAAGGTCATTGTTCGGCGGGCTTAGCGAACCAGAATCCAGGAAAACTCAGCTCATCATCTACTTAACCTCGTTCGATCAAAAAGGTCGTTATTTTTTTTTCTAAGGTTGTAGGGCCGGTAGGGGGCAGAATATAAACTGATAGAAAAAAAGTTTACATACATGTTTTGATTAACATATCCAAAGCAAGGCCTTTCGAGCTATTCCATATCGAAATACAAAATTTTGAATTTCAGACATTTTTATAATTTTAGGTTATGGTAGGGGGCAGAAGATGCACTTCAATCAAAAAAAGTTTTATTAACTTTTTTTTTGTAATAAAAAAATGCAACTTTTTTTCACTATTCCGAAAATAAATTTAAAAATTCATATTTTCGGCCCACCCTAGTAATCATGCCGTTTGATACGGCACACTATTTTGATTTCATATAATCTTACGTACAATTATTAGAACAAAATGTGTCTCAAACTGACGTTTATCATTCCATAGGCCTGAGTGTTAAAGTGTTGGCGTTTTATGTCATTCGGTCAATTTTTGCAAATTAATCGAAAACTACTGATACAATACATAAAGTGTCATATATCAATAAAATCAGAATAAACCACAGTATTTAACGAGCGTTCAATAAACTGCGTGTTAAAAAAACGCACTTGTGCTCGTATCTGTTCCAAAATGAGAGTCTTTTGGTTTTTTACTAGCAAAAAACTTAGCAAGATACCCTACAATACCTTTTTCGTTCGGCATTCTATCATTGAAAATAAAAAAATTCATCAAATAATCAAAATGATATAAAGATAATTTGACCACACTGTACATTTGCAAATTTAATGCTTAATTTTTAAAGATTTTTACCAATAAATACAAATATACAGTAAATAGAGTTAAAATAGTATCATGTATGAATATTTAATCTTAACAGAAATAAGTATCACTTGGCAACAACGCCAGATACAAAATAGTCTGTAAAATGAAAAATATATTGAAAATTGGACACAAAATTGTGCGGATTATGAAAGGAAATATACAGCCTGGAATCAAGAAAACCTTATTCTGTAAAGATACAAAAAGATGCTATATGTGAAAAAATGTATATTTCAATTTTTACAATTTAGACATCAAAAGTAGTCAGTTGCGCCACATATCGGCGGGTTATCCAATATACGCGGATAGTTTTCTTCTAAACCCACTCCTTCTAGGGGATGTAGAAAGGTTCCAATGTGAAAGGAATCAAAATAGATATGCGGATTTATTTATATATATATATATATATATTATTAGAAAAAAGCATATGTAGGGATTTCTCAAAATGATGTGGAAAGGGTTAGTTTTGACATATGCTAGTATCAGCCGTTTCTAGATCTCCCATCTTTATTCATGATTTGTTTGATATACCCATTGGCTTTGCATAATGGAGGGGTTTCTCAAATGGTGAGGAGAAAGGGTTGCTTTTGACATATGTACATATAAGCCGAAGGTAGATATCCCCCTACTTTTGATTGTTTGACGTATGACATACGTCAAACCAACAATCAAAAGTAGGGGGAGATCTAACTTCGGCTAATCCCTTCTACTAATTTTGCCGACTATTACCAGTCCAGATCTCAATACAAGGCATCACAAGATTCAGGCAACTGTAGCGTTCTTCTTCCAGAACCACCACATAATCTTGCTAATACACTCAACAGCCCTTTCACTCTGCCGGAACTCTTATCAGCACTCACCCTGTCTAAAAGCTCAGCTGCAGGGCCGGACAATATCCCATTTATTTTTATTAAAAACTTGTCCCACTCCAGTTTAAATACACTTCTAAAATTGTACAACAACAAACAAGAATTTCCTTCTCGCTGGCATGACAGCATTATTTTACCATTCAAAAAACCAAATTGCACAAGTAATCATCTTAAATCCTTCCGTCCTAAATCACTGACATGTACTATGTGCAAATTAATGGAAAAGATGATAAATAGGCGCCTTATGTGGTTTCTAGAGCAAAACTCTATTCTAAATCCTGCACAAGCAGGCTTCCGCCCTCAGCGGAACACTATCGATAATCTAATAAGCCTCCATGATGAAATTAGCTCAGCTTTCGATAAAAAACATGATACAATTATGGTATCTTTTGACATCGAAAATGCGTTTGATACAACCCCTCATCAACGCATCCTAGACAAGCTGAAAAAAATAAACGTAAGCGGAAATATGTTCAAAATCATAGAAAATTTCTTAACAAACAGAACGGCTAAGGTCCACCTGAGCAACAAACAATCGAAGACATTGCATTTTCAAAGCGCAGTTCCGCAGGGCTCCGTACTTAGCACCACCTTATTTCTATTGGCCATAAACGATATGTGCGACGTGAAACCTCCCATGAAGTTTGTTCTATACGCTGACGATCTCTTTTTGTACTGCTCCGGTAGAGTTTCTTCAACCACATGTTGCTATTTACAAAAAGCAGTCAACGAATTAATGATATGGTCTTCTTTTTCCGGATATCAGTTTTCCCCTCTCAAATCAAAGGTTATGATATTTAGCAGAAAACAGATTCCAGACAGTCCAATTATTACCTTAAATAACATCCAACTCGAAACAGATCCGGATTCATTATTGAATTGGTTTGGTGGCTGGTATGCTTTTCCTGTTTTGAAAGCTGCTTATGAGTCGAAAATGGTCGGATTTTTCTACATAGTCATACCCATTGGTAAGTCCTGTCGCCATTTTGTGCAATCACTTAGCCTTACCTTACCTCTTTTACATAGATACTCACATAATAGTTCATAACCATCGATTGAGCCTAGGGATTCATCTTGGACTAGGCCTCCAACAAGCCACATAACATCTCTGTAAGTAACTTTATTTTCTAAAATGTTGTCACTCACAATATTTGCCACTAATTTGTACTGTATATTTTTAGGGTTTTTTTGTTATCCTGTTTTTGTCTGTTGCGGATTTATATTTTCCGTAATTTACTATAATAGAGATATAGGCCGATAATTTTCAACACATTGAGGGTCACCCTTCTTTAATACTGGGCTGATTACTGTTATTTTAAATACGTCAGGATAAATACCAGTTGTGAAAATATTGTTATAAATGTGTGACAATGGTGTTGCAATTTCGTTTTTAAAAGTTTTGACGATTTCGTTGCTAATATTATCTTTGCCCGGCGCTTTATTAGGCTTCAATTGATTAATATATTTTTTCACCTCCTCATCGTCAGTAGGATATATAAAGAAATTTTGATTTAATGGAGGCTGTCTTTCCGGAGTAATTGTTGAATTAATTTTTTCTGCTAATCTTTTCCCATTATTGCAATAAAATTTATTAAATACATTTGCTTTCGCCTTATTCTCCCTAAAAATCATATTTTCACTTTTAATATCAGGTATTTTGTCTTTGTTTATTGGTAAATTCGTTAATGACAGACCATAGAACTTTTGTGCCGGTTTTTGATTTATAGATTTTTTCACTGTAATATTGGTTTTTAATCCTATTTATCAAATTTGTTATTCTATTTCTGTAGTAACGATATTGGTCCTGAATTCTAGTATCTTGAGGATTTTTAACACTCTTTTTATGCAGACTATCACGCTTTTCCATTAATTCAATAATTTCAGACGCAATCCAGGGTTTTCGTTTTTTGTTTTTATGTTTTATTTTAATTTCTGAGGTAGCTCGGGTTATGTTGTCATTTATGGTTTGTACAAACATTTCAGTTTTGGTGTTTATATTGGTATGTGACAGAATGTGGTGCCAGTTAATGTTTTTTATATTTGTTTGTAAAATATTTATATTTAGTTTTTTGATTGATCCTAAATCTTGGTTGGGTTTTATATTCTGTAAAAAAATTATATTTAAAGTTGTAACATAGTGATCTGTGATATTTGTTTTTATAACAGTCCCTACTGAAGAATGATTTCTATTACTTTTTAAAAAAATATGATCAATACAAGTTTTTGAATTTTTATTTTCTCTTGTTGGACTATTTATGTAAGATTGATAACCGAATTCATTTAGAATTTCTAAATACATTAATGACGACCTGGATAAATCAGTGCTTTTATATATATCAATGTTCAAATCACCCACTACAAAGCTAAAGTCATTCTTTATAGTATTATGTTTTGTTTCTAAGTATTCTCTTAGATCCTGGCAAAAGGTTTGTGCACATGTAGAAGGTGATCGATAGATACAAAGAAGATTAATCTGTTTACTCTTATACTGCATGTTCACCTCCACGCTAGAAAACATCCCTATATTTACAATCCTGAACTTAAAATTAATTTCATTTTTTATGTAGACAAGAACACCATCATTTTTATTAAACGGACTGTTATTGTAAATCAAAGTATAACCCCTAATATTAAATAAGGATACATCACTAATTTCCCAGGTTTCACTTAAAACTATTATATCAAATCTATTTACAAAAACATCCAAAAATACTGTGAGTTCATTATAGTGCTTCGATAGACTGCTAATATTTAAGCCTATAATACTCAAATCTGTACTGTTAATTTTATTATGAACAATACTATTAAAATCCTTAACATTGTCTACAACTTTTGTTAATATATTATCAGCCTCAAAATTCCTAATAAAATAATTATCCATTTTCACCTTTAAGATAAGTAGGTATAGAAATCTTCAGTTCAATTCTCAATATCAATACAATGAATCACAATAATTTTTACCATTTATTATACTGGGGTAATTTCTTAAATTTACAGTGTCCACAAAACTAAAGTGTACATACATATTACCTGTCACTTTTTCATTTAAGTATAACATTAAAATTTAACAAACCGATGAAATCTGAACAAACAGAAGAAAAGAACAACATAATGTAACAATCGTTTTATTATATAAAAAATCACTGAATTTAATATCCAACAATAGTAAATAGTCTAAAACAATTTCAAATACGTGATCCCATAACCGACAGTCACTAAGAGATACTGTAACAGACGGAAAGCTACTTAGAGTGCAGCCGTGACCTTGTGGATTTTCCTGCTTTGGATAGTTTGGGAATTGTGCCGACTGGTTTCGATGGAGTTATTTCAAATTTTCTCTTTTTATCCACAGTTAAGTCTGTAATAATTTCCTCGGTGTTTGTTTGAATTTCCTCAGAATTTTCTAGGTTTTCACTTACGCTTCTTACAACTATCCGTTTCTGTTCTATACCCTTTTCTGTGTTCAATTTCGGATCTTTATTATTATCCTTACTGGCACCTTTTTTACTGTTACAGATATTAGTTCCATGGTCAGAGTCATCAAGATTTACTTCCATGCTATTGCGTTATCATCTAAAGTTGTGTTTAATTTTTCTGAAAGTGGAAGGTTATCTGATTCCGCTGCTGAATTTACAAGATCATTATAGTAGTATATATCACCGTCTATTAAAAGCTTATTTCCCTTAATTTTAGTAAGTTTGTGTTGAGATCTTGCCAATTTCAAGTTGTCTAATAACACCTTTCGTTCTTCCCGATCTGATGGAGGTAGGTCTTCAGATATATATTTTCGTACCTTTTAGCTTATTGCATTTTAACTGAATTTCTCTTTTTCTAATTTCGGTACATAGTTAATTCTAGTAATATAGGTCTGGTTTTTGACTTATCTTTACCCAAGCGAAAAACATTAGCTATTTCATTGGTTTCAACATGTAACTGAAGCCCATTTTGAAACAATTCTTTTAATGCCTGTATTAAATTTTCTTCTTTCTCTTCCTTTATACCATGAATAATTAAGTTCTTTCTTCGTAGTTTGCGATCTAGTAAATTTACAGAATTTTTCAGACTTTCATTTTCGGTTTGTAGTTCATATAATTTCTCTTCTAACTGGACTATATCGCTACTTAATTTATCTTCTAAACTGCCTAGACGACTGTTTACTCCATCTATCTGTGAAGATATTTGCTGCGATGAATGTAGTACCAAATAGTACAGCGATTCAATACTTATTTCTTTGTCTCCTATATTTTGTGTAGTACTCATAGCAGAAGCAGATCGCAATACAGACCACAGTTTGATAGTTGTTGGGCTAATTAGAATTTCAACAGATGGCTCTGCACTATATATATTGTATTTATCTCTGCCTTATCAACAAACCATAAACACTTAATATTTCTTTAATTTATTTTGTGAAAATTGATATTAACTTATTAAAACTTAATGATTTGATTCAAATATATATATCAGGTTCTTTCACTAACCTTTAAGTAAGTTCATATCAGGTCTACAACAATTTCAATTTAATAAATCCACAATATTTTAATAATTTAACAACACACAATATATTTCTGTGTACCTTGACTGTTCACTTCACATCCATCCAACAAGTGAACTTTACCGCATTGTGCTTTAAGACAATTTTAAATAATAAATAATGAGTAACATACTTACCTTAGTTTCACTCTCTGTTATTTTGTGCTATAATAAATCTAAAATATTCGGTAATCTTGCAGTATACATGTACTAAATTATGGTCTGACTGCGTCGATGCGCAGTCAGACGAATTTTGGGAGTTCAGATTGTAATCGAAGTGAGGTGTTACCAGGTTTAAAACACACATAATAATGAAACAAAAGGTTAAATATTTGGTGCTTAATTTTGGCCTTTAAATTTAAATGCTACTCTTGGTTATACACCTATTTGTTATATTTATATGATTTATATTTGTGTGTGTGTGTGTGAATTAGTTCGATAGCAGTCATCGTTATAATAATAATAATAAACTTTATTGGCCATTAAACTGTACATACAATGTATACATTGGCAAGTCACACAATTAATACTTAAAAACTACAACAAATCCAAAAACAATGTATTACATACAATTACAAGGACACATAGTAGCACATAGGCAAGAATATCACATTTATTATCGTATATATAAAAACAAAACTAAAAGAATAAAAAAGAAACATGCAATCACAATAGAGAACGTAGACCCTCGCACGATCGCATCCCAAATGACCATTCAACTAATGGGTCGCACATAGCTCAGAGAATTCGTGAAGTGTATATACAGCACCATCCGCCAGGAAGCGCTTTAGCTTATTTTTTAAATGCATGTAATGACTGTGCATTTTTGATCGCCGTCGGTAACCGATTAAAATAAAATTGACCCGAGTATACTGGGCTCCGTTTAAAAAACTCATGTTTAGCCCGTGGGAGATACAGGCTATTCGCCCCCCGAGTATTGTTCCCGTGCAAACTACGGTTGGTACGAAACTTTTCGATATTCTGGTATATATATGTTTATAATTTATACAGGTATATACCCGTTAATGTCAAGATCTTTTTGGTTTTAAAAGTCTCTCTACATGCCAGAAATGATGCGTATTACTCTTTTTTGAAGGATGAAAACTCTTTCCAAACTCACCGCTCTACCCCAAAGCAGTATGTTATATGACAGTGCTGAGTAAACCAAACCGTAATAGACACTGATTAGGGACGATCTATTCATTTTTGTTTTTAAGAAGTAAATCAAAAACAAAACCCTGTTTAGCTTGCCGCAAATTGCATCAGTCTGACTAGCCCACCGTAATCGAGAATCAAGATATAGTCCTAGAACTTTGGAAGAATCAGTCCAAGGAAGCTGGACATTTTTAAAGATGTTGAAATTCAGAGATGGTTTGTAGACGGGAAATTGGACAGCAATAGTTTTCCTGTGGTTAATGATTAGGTAAGCATTGCAGGAGGTTGGGGGAGTATGGAAGGTTAGGTAGCAGGCAGGGATGTGTTGTAAGGGTGTAATAGTAATTATCAGGAAGAGTTAGTAAAGGAGGGTGGGTGTAGAAAGCTGGATATTAGTTCGATAGCAGTCTTTGTTAGGACAACACATCCCTGCCTGCTACCTAACCTTCCATACTCAGCATTTTACCCCCGACCTCCTGCAATGATTACTGCTAACAAAGCCTGCTATCGAACTAATATAACAACTACGTGCCTACTACATTTCATCTCAATCCTGCTTTCTTTATCACTATTACACCCTTACAACACATCCCTGCCTGATACCTAACCTTCCATACTCCTAAAATTGTATTATTCATTCTATCAGTCGATATAGTGAATATATACCAACTTCGCAACATCGCTAGAGTAGTGACACTTGCTCACATAAAATTCGTCTGACTGCGCAGTGGCGCGGTCAGACCATAATTTAGTACATATATACTGAAAGATTACCAAATATTCTGTTATATACTTAATTTAAACTTTTATGTACCTACTTTCAAATAAATGATATAAAAATCACTACAACTGGCGTCCCAACTTGTGGCCATAAAAGTTAATAATAAGTGGTTAATTGAATATTGGTTACTGTAAAGTGTTTGTGCATAAGAAGTAGTGACTAGTAGTTAAGTAGTGAAACAATTTGGTGAAGAAATCACGAAATACGAATCACACAACAATCATCGTCATTATTTTGCCGCCAAAGTAAACACTGCAGTTTTCCATACATATAGTACGTTTCAAAATATACGGGAAGACGAAAATCATCTGTGAGTACGTAAAAATCATCTGTGAGTACGTAAAAATCAGCACTAATCACGGAGAATCAAGGTAATATTGTTCATAATTATTTTCTTCGAAGTAAAACTTCAAACAAAATGGCGCAAGCACCTTCAAATATTGTTTTCACAAACGAACAGTTTGAAGCGCTTTTATCTTGTTTAAAAGTCGGTGCTCAACCAGCTCAAACGCAAACGGTACAATCAGGTAATTTTTCGAATTGTCCTTCGCGATTTGACGGATTTAAAGACTCTGATGTAAAAGCATTCATAAACGCTGTGGACATTTTTAAGGAATGTACTGGGGTGTCTGACGAAAACGCACTTAGGGGCTTACCGATGATCTTAGACGATTTCGCTGCTACTTGGCTCACTGGAGTGAAATCAACTGTTAAAACTTGGCAAGAAGCTAGGGAACTTTTAAAAAATACATTCGGTCCGCAGAACCGCCCTATAAAGTGCACAGAGAACTTTTCGCTGTAGAACAATGTTCTAATCCAAAAACTGATGTGTTCATTTGTAAGTGCCAGTCTATTCATGCTGGTGGGTGCTCCATTGCTCCTGACCAATTTAATTCATTTTTTGTTGGTGTGGCTCGAGAACTAATAGATAATCTGGCTAGCACTAATACCTCTTCTGAGCGGTACATGGGCATTTGTGAGAGTGTATCGTCTCGGTTTTCCTGTTCTGGGATCTCATATGTAGAGACAAGGGACATTATTTTCAAATTAAAAGACTCCCGCAGTAAGGACTATTATGGTATGAATTCTAAAATGATTAAACAGATTTGCAATATCATAGTTTATCCGTTGACAGGGTTGTTTAACTGCTGTCTGGCACGGGAGGTGTTTCCTGCGGCTTTTAAGATATCCCGTGTGACATCAATTTATAAGAAGGGTGATACTGGTGACGTTAACAACTATCGACCCATAGCCACAATACCTATAGTTGGCAAAGTGTTTGAGAAGGCACTTAAAGTGAGAATTTGTGAGTATTTCGAGCGGAATAATTTGCTGAGCGTGGAACAGTTTGGGTTTAGAAGTGGACTATCCACGACATTGGCCATAGGTAGGCTGTTATCGGTGATTGCGGATGCTTTTCATGATGGCAAAAGTTGTGTCGCCCTTATGCATGACCTGTCGAAGGCCTTTGACTGCGTTGACCCAGATATACTGATATCTAAACTGGAACATTATGGGTTTTCGGGTTCCAGTTTGGATCTTTTGGCTTCATATCTCACTGATCGTGTACAATATGTGGAGCACGCTCATAGGCGATCGACCTTGCTACCAAATAAGTTTGGTGTTCCTCAAGGATCGGTTTTGGGGCCTCTGCTCTTTATAATATTCGTCAATGATCTTCCATTGTGTGACCCCGATGTTGACTTTATACAGTTTGCCGACGATACGACTGCAGTGAGAACGGACAATAACATAGCTCGACTAATTAGTTCTATTGATGATACGAGTGCGAGGGCCTCCGACTGGTTTGTGGCAAATGGTCTTAGCCTTAATCAGTCTAAAACTGAATCAATTGTTTTTTCATTGAGCACTAACTATGATTTCGGTGAGGATCGTTCGGTAAAGTTCCTGGGCGTTCATCTCGATCGGAGGCTGACTTGGAATTCTCATGTGGATTGTGTCTCGAGCAAGATATCGTCAAACACGTATGTATTGCGTGGTTTGTCGCCTAATGTTTCCAGGTCTGTGTTGTTAATGACATTTCATGCCCTAATACAGAGCCATTTATCATACGCTGTACTTGCCTGGGGACACTCCACTGCCTCGGCTAGAGTTTTTGCTCTCCAGCGCCGAGCGTTGAGAGTAGTTGCTGGGTTGGCGTATCGTGCCGATTGTCGAAGCGCATATCGGGATCTTAAAGTTTTGACGCACCCCTGTCTCTATATTTTTGAGTGTCTGAAGTTTGTTAAACGGAACATTGAACTGTACACGCCTCGCTCGGCGGTTCACCGATATCCGACGAGACATAATGATGATCTCCTGTTGGACAGGCTACGAATTGACAAGGCAAGATTTGCCCTTAATTATCATGTTCCTAAACTATTTAATGCGTTGCCTAGGCATGTGAGAGAGCTCCCGCTTAGCACATTTGTGACTAGGATTAAGAATTTTCTGATCCATAACGCATTTTACTCTATGGACGAATTTTATAACTGTGACTTTTCGTATAATCGTTTTAATTGAGTTTTGTATTAATTCATTTATATATGTAAATTTATGTTGTGTTGTTGCATTAATAATAATAATAATAATAATAAGCAGTTTATTTGCATTACCAATGACATAATCTGTGTAATGAGATTTTTGACTTTATGTACTTATATTTGCATATGTGTATTTTTATTTTAGTTGTGTTTCTGTTTTTATTTATATTCCAATTGTTGTCTGTATTAATCTACATGTTGTGTGTATGTATATCTATATTTATTTACTTAATAATTGACGAGTGTAAACATTTATTATGTATTAACGCGAAATGAATAAATAAATAAATATTCTCGCGCAATTGCCTGAAGGAACGCTTAACAAAAACACTCAAATATATATGATATACGGTCTATTACATGTTAGAATTCGGGAAAAGGTTCCACGCGATAGTGTGACTAATTTTAACGAACTTCTACGACAATCGCGATTAGCAGATGAGACATTCAAAACTTCACATAAAATAACATCGGGTGATAAACTAGTGAATAAAAAGCGTCGCTGTTCGTATTGTAAATACTCCGGTCATAACAAAGAAGAATGTCGTAAACTTGCGCTGAAAAACACATCTTCTAGTAATAATATTAAAACTTCGAATGTAAGCGACATATCGACCCCGCCATTCTCAGGTTCAACACCTTCAATAAGTTCATATTCGTGTTACGGTTGTGGTAAACCGAGATATATTCGGTCAAATTGTCCCGCCTGTTCGAAGGCAGGTACGGACACTGCAGCTGTAGACTTTTGTAGTGTAGATACCAACGAAACACCAAAAATTATGCCACGTCCGCGTCCTCTATTGCACATAGAAATCTTAGGTTTTCGTGGAACAGGTTTAATAGATACAACAGCTAAACAAAGCGTTGCAGGCGTTACGCTTTACAAAAAGTTACAAAGTTTAGGCCAACAATCGATATTCATCAGGTTGGCTGACGGTAGTGTTAGAGAGCAGAACGTACTCGTCACCTCCGTTGACGTCATTCTACACGGTCGATCTATACACACAACGTTCATCGTGCTTCCTGAAGCCCAAAATACGCTTCTTGGTGTCGATTTTCTCGAACGTTCGAAACTGACCTTAAACGTACCAGGTAAAATTTGGTATTTCAATACGACCTGGATTTTGAATCTATTCCTACTCCGACATCTACGGTAGATGTTTATTCTTTTGAAGGACTCCGTACTGACGAGGGTACAATGTTAGACGCCAGACAACGTCAGACACTCAGTGCCGTCCTCGAAGCAATCCATGATATCTTCGAAGTGGGGGGAGACCCAACTCCCGCGCTACTCATTATATTAAGACAGGAGATCATCCTCCCATAGCGATGGCTCCCTATCGTATGTCACCTGCACGTCAACAGTTACTTAAGGCTGAAATCGATCGATTATTAGCAGAAAACGTATTGAGGAATGCTAAATTCCATGGGCAACACCAGTGGTTATGGTACCCAAGGGTTCAGACATTAAATAGGGTATTCGTTTATGTGTCAACTATCAACGTTTTAATAACATTACGGTAAGCGACAAATATCCGTTGACGCGAATGGATGATTTGTTACATAGTACCGAACGAACATTTTATATGACAACTATCGATTTACGTGCAGCATATCATCAGGTTCAAGTTCATGAGCTCGATCGCGATAAAACTGCGTTGGTAAGACCGTTTGGGACATTCAGATACAATCGTATCCCATTCGGATTAAAGAATGCACCGGGAACATTCCAAACGTTAATGGATCAGTTTCGCCGTGGTTTAGGTCAGGTGCTAGTTCTCGCGTATCTTATCTGCTTCGTTCGATGAACATGTTGAGGACTTAAAACTTGTGTTTTCTAGTCTACGACAATTCAAACTACGAGCTATTACCTGGTCCAGGTAATAAAAAAAACGTATAAAAATTAATATAATTTTTTGTATTGTATTAAATTATAATTTCAGACAACTGATGAAGTCTACAATCAGTTGACGAAACGTTGTGTTGTATAAATATGTTATAAAAAAAAGCAAGTTTTTATTTTTGTCCTGCGATATATTTCTATGTGAACCTATACCTTAAGAAATAGTTAAAAAAATAAATAAAAAAAGGTTCAAGAATAAACATTAGATTAGAATTATCTAATCCAATATTATTTATCAATGCACGATACCTTCTGACATAATAAAAGCAATGAGTGAAGTCACTAACCTCATTCAGCTCATCGTCACACGTCTCAATCGATGTTCATTGGTTGCAAAGACTATACGTAAATTGTTAGTGTGTAAATTTTAACCTATTTTTGTGTTGTGCTTAATTTAGATTATCTCAATTTTGTGAAACTTAGGAAATAGAACCTTCAAGTTCAGGTATGTGTTGTTATATAAATCAGTATAAAAGTATATTAGTTAATATAAGTTTATAAATATTGGTTCAAGCAAAACTAAGGTAATATTTTTAAATTTTTTATATGTATTAGTTATGTTCCAAGGCAGTCCAAGGTTTAATTTTATTATTTTTGTAATCAATATTGTTGGCACTATTCAACACTTGATTTTGGTGCACTTATTTGCACTTTTCGTCTCTATTTGATTTTTTAAAGGTAAACATAAATAATAATTTACTACGGTATAGCTACTCGTATATTATGCATTAAATTAGATATTTTTGTTTTATTTCAGGAACGCGTTCCAATACTATGTTTATAACAAGAAGCGAACTTCTTAATATTATGAGAAGTTCTCAAAAGAGGGAAATTGATAACCAAGAAGAGCTGACGAAACGAATAAAATGTGATAAGACGTTATTGGAGGCCTAATATAAAGCGCGTTGAATAAAAGCATTTAAAATGGAAGAAAAATTCCTTAAAACCAATGCTGAATGACTGGATGCCACTATTTCCTATAAAAAGATGGAGGAATCTAAGACACCAGAGAAGAAACGTGGCCGGCTAACAATTTCTTTCGAATCTAGTTCGGAGCGGACAAAGCGATTAAAAACAAAGGAGTTAAGAGATTCAACTTCTGTGACAATCCTAAGTTATGCTACCCAAATGGAATTAAGAGCAACAGGACAAGCACAGAAAAGTATTACAGGAAATAACAATTGGGCGTGAGTGATTTTGAGGACAGTGATAATAGTGAAGACGAGGACGAAAATATTTCATCGCAATCTGAAAATGATGAGTTCTGTTAAAAAAAATTATTTAGTTTCCTTGTAGCTTGATATTTATTTTTTTTTGTATATATATATATATGTATACGTGGTGCACAATCATACGACAAAGTTTTACCAATCTTAATTAATTATTAAAATAATCACTTCATTTTTTAATTTATTATTTTTTATTTATTTTTTACGATATAACAATTATATTTTGATGTTAGCGTATTCTATGGATTTTTGAAGTTATCACCTGAAGAATTTGGCATCGAAACGTTGCAATTTTTATATGGTATTCACATATTTCAACGACAAAAAACACGATTTATTTATTGGTTTAAAATTTTATCGTATGATTAAAAATTATTATAATTATAAAAGTATTTTCTGCAAAGAGTTATTGTATAGTATTTTGTACATATCTATCTACCTATCTTTTATTTATTTATTTTTTAATTATTTTATTAGTTAAGAAGCCAGTTATGACATTTTTTTATGAACTAATAATATTTTAAGAATTGCTTGTTACATAAAGCAACAAGACTTTAAGTTATGTTGGAAATTTATTTCACACTACCATGCTTCCACCAGACGGCCGTTTCGTCGATCCACGACTCATCAGTGGTGATCGGCAGGCAGTGTGACCTAAATTTCCAACATTTACAAAGAGCTTATACTAGCACGAGAATTGATTGAGAGAGAGATCTCTCTCTCTAATAATATTTTACTAACTAATTAGTCATAACACAAATACATTTGTGAAGGTTCTGATTTATTGCCAACTTTAAGGCCCTGTTGCCCCAGTGTGCGACGGTAGAAAATTAAAACTATCAATAAATCGCATTTGCAAGTATGTGGTATTACTATGACCATTTTTATTAATAAATGAATTCATAGGCACTCGCTTTGTTATCAATACATACTTCTCCTTTGTCTGTCCGATAACATCTAATTGACTGGCGTTATCGACCAACTGTCTAATGAACATACTATGAAAGATTATTGAGATGTAATATGCTATTTTAAAATTTAAATGACAAAATGAATGTGCAGCTCCACATTGTTTAACACTGTGAGATGATCATGATCCATAACCTTTACATCGCCATCTACAAATTCTCTATTACATATGCCACATGTTTTAGCGTCCTGGAATCCAACATTTCAACGTCATTCAAAGGCCTCATTGGTACTACGACACTTAATAACGATCATAAATTACTTTTAAATCAGCCTCCAATCTATTTACAAATTCTTCAGCAGCATTTTCTCCGCGATATAATACCAATCTCCATTTTGTGTCGTCGAGGTCATTTTATATAGTATAGTATATATAGAATATGGCTCATACGCTGATATGATTACAATCATACATTTGACGTAATTTTAAAAAGTCATTTGAACTAAAAAATAATAAACACCCGTCACATAAATTCATTTAATATTGATGTGTAGACACATGTTTAGACACCAATCTAGAGAGGTTTTTTATCCAACGGTAATGATGACATTCACTATCATCGTCACTAATACGTAGCAGATTAATAATATAAAACAAAAATATGGTGGAAAAATCTCCTAGAAGCAAATCGTAATGGACCAACAACTTCATATTCCATTTTATTATTATTGAATACACTCTCTAAACCGTAAACATTTATTGAAATATTAAGTTTTTCTAATTTAGTAATATCTTTTAATTCCATGGAAAAACCTAATAAATTAAGAACTCCGCTATAATGATGGTATGAGAATTTTGTGCTGCAGGCAATAAAGCTGCGGTGATTGCCCACGCAAAGCAATATTGGTCGTCATTTTGTACATTAATCACAGCTTTTTTATTTTGAATATATTTCGGTAATTTAATAAATGATGACCACCTGATTGGTTTACATTTGATAATGTTTGCTTCAGCGAACAAATTTTCCACGAGTGACCACACTAGAAATATGTGAAACGTAAAATAAATAAAACATGTTTTATGTATAATCAATAGAAAATTACCTGACTCTCTCTCTTCAAACTCTTCGGTTTAGTTTTAAGAGTTTCAATAAACGAATCATATATTTCTCCCACATCACTACCAAAATCAATAACTTTATTAGACGTGATAAATGATTTTGTGTCAACAATTTCTTGTATTGAGAGACAGTAAACACTAAAAACTTCCAAATTGACTTTGATGGCAGTGTGTGTGTGTTTAACGCATCGGAAATTAACTCCAAAATTGGGGGTTTTAATTTACTAAAAAGAGCGCTATAGTCGCGCATGTTTTTTTAGAAACTTTTTCACTTTTGAATTTCTGTCTTTTTACACTAATTTCATTATCTAACAAACCTTTGCACGATTGCCTTTTATGTCTATTGAAATTAGACATGCGTGTGAATTCCTTATCGCAAGCACTACAAGAATACATTTTCGAATTAAATCAGGTAATCCTTGTCTCACACAAAGAACTTTTGAATAAAAATAACTAATTTTCCAACGTATTTCTCATTATTATACTTGAATAAATATGTGGTGTGGTGGGGGCAAATTTCAAAACAGGTCACCATACAAATTTTATCTATATATGGAAATGAAGGAAAGATATTCTTCACTTCATTAACTGTTGTTGTATATAGAGTTTTATTCATTGTTTAATTAAACCACAAATATTGCAAGTACATGTGTACAGTATTTTTATTCAAAATTTCCATTCTCATACTTATATGATTGAAAACAAAATGTGGTGAGAAAAAGGAAACGAAAAGATTATTATTTCGTTATTCTATTAAATACTTAACTTAAGAAAACTAGTTGGGTTCGATTTAAAGTATTTAATAACAAAATAAAAATAGTAATTAAAATTATACATGCGTTCCTAGAACTCTTTATCTAGAACATGTTTCCAAAATCCATCCTTCATGTCAACTACACTAAAAACTGACTTACCTGACAATTTACTTAAAATATAATTTGCGGTTGGGATTGCAAAATGTTCTTTGCAGATATACTTATTCAACGATTTCGGATCTATACATAAACGTAACTTATTTGAAGGCCTTTTCTAGACAATGATTAAGTTATTTACCCATTCTGTTGGATAGTCTACTTTTTCAATACTATTTTTTTTTGTTAGGCTCTCTAATGTTTCTTTTAATTTTTCATGCAACGAAAATGGCACTTTTCTACTATACTGCACAACATGAATTGCATTAGGTGTAAGTTTTATATTAGTAAAACCTGGGATTTTTCCTAAACCTATAAAGATTTCTTCATACAAGGAGAATATTTCCTCTTTGTTCTTTGGCAAATTAGAATCCAACTGGTTAATTCTTGAAATTAGTTTAAAACCTATTCAATCAGAAAGACCTAGTAATGGCTCTACTATTAGATCAACTATGACAAATTTTACTTGGGCGTTAACATTTCTGTACTACTTAAAATTATTTCACCTATTGGCTTAATCTTAAAATTAGCGTAACATACTAACGATTTACGTAAAATAGACTTACTTGCAAGTGAATCTAAAAGGTATTTTGGTAAAATACTAATATCCGAACCAGTATCTAACTTGAAATTAATCAATTGCCCTTCAATCCCAATCCTTTCATACCAAGAGTCTTTTGTTTTGTCGGTCCCTGTAGAATTTACAAACAGCTGATACTCTTCTTCACTTTTACCACACTGTTGGTCAACGAACCTAACTTGAACGTCTTCGTTTCTTGTTGGCAGCTTCTTATCTTCTTTCCGCGTTGTCTGTTCATCTCTCTCGTTCGATAACGTCTCTCTTTCTTCTTTCTTACTTGTACAAGCTTTAGCAAAATGGCCTTTTTTCTGACATACGGCACATGTTTTGTTATAGGCTGGACATCTAAGTGGATAATGTTCATATGTACACTTACTGCATTTTATTTTCTTTCCTGTCACTTCTTTTACAGTATGCACTTCTTCTACTTCTTCAGGATTCAAAACTTTTATGTGCTGTTTACTTAACTCCACTGTTTCACAATATTGAACAATCTTATGGACTGTTAGTTTCGGCTCTCTTAACAAACGAAGCGTACTTTCATTACATTGAATTCCAACAATAAGTCGATCTCGTATCATCCTTTCCTCAAATGACCGTTTACAATCATCATTCTCGCAGACGAATTCACAAATATTAGCTTGCTTTTTTTAACTCGGTTACATATCTAAAAAGTCACCATAGCAATTACTTTCTTTGGTAGAAAATAATTATTAAATGCTTTCATTAACTTCGCAAGAATTGCTTTTTTGGTGTCATTGAAGGTATTATATATATCTAGGCCTTCGGCTCCTATGCAACTGAGCAAGTTTGCAATTTTAACTTCTTCAGATTTTTCATTTTTACCAGAAGCAGTCAAATAAATTTCATATCGCTCCTTCCATCTGTTCCAATTTTCAGCTGGTTTTTCACATTCAAACAGTGAACTAGGTGGTTTAATATCCATTTCAAGCCGGACTTTACACGATGTTGAAACGTGAAACTAACTTTTTCTTCTTAATTTTTTAGGTGGACAAACAAGCAGTACACACACCGGACACCATGCATTAAATACTTAACTCAAGAAAACTAGTTGGGTTTGATTTAAAGTATTTAATAACAAAAGAAAAATAGTAATTCAAATTATACATGCATTCCTAGATTATAACATGATACTAGTTAGACGGTTAGGCGCGATCTTATGTTTGTTGACGTTCTGCCGTCTGGCATTGACAGTTCTATTCATAGTTCGATTACATTGGTGCCACCACTGCATAAGTACTAGATATACAATACAGTTGTCTGATTCATGCTATCATATTAGAATATAAAACAACCTCTTCATGCTAGTATGTCATTTTAACAAAACAATATTGTACTAATATTACCTATTTGTCTCCATTGTTTAGTTCTCCAGCTCGCAAAATATTGATTTAAAAAAAAAAATGCAGTGAGAAATTATTTTTAGAGCCATCTGTTGGGTAAATGAAAGCTTAAAATGTGTTCAGCATTCACCAAAAATATTTAAAAAGAAATCAATAAATCTTATTATTTTTTATGCGCCATCTATCGTTTTTATGCGCCATCAAAGTATTCAAAAGGAAATAGGTATATTGTAATAGTGTTACAAGAATTTTTTAGACAACACTAACACCTATCGGACGAGGTTTATTGATTTGTTTTCATGTTGTATTACACAATATATAGTGAGAAGGAAAATTATCCTATAGGTTGGTTAAAAAAAGATAGAGAATTCTTTCAATAATGTATGTCTTGTACAAAAACATTGGAAAAATAATACGTTTCATTGATTTTTAAAATTGCTTTTGTTGATTACACTAAATAATTTGAGGTTTCACATGTGGAATAGACAACATTAAAAAAAAAAATCGGTTGTGTCGTCCCAAAACTTTCCCGACCAGATATAATATAATCAAAAATATATGACCTGCGTAACGAAACAGAATTTTAATAATAATTATTATTATAATTTTTCTATTTTCATTATTTCCAATAAACTAACGTAACAAACTAAATACTTTATTCAAAAATTAGAAGAAAAAAAAATATTACCAAAGCTGGAATTCGAACCCCTAACCTGCCGCATACGAAGTGAAGGCTCTATCCATGAAGGCCACGGTACCCTCTGTGGTATATACTCGTATTGTATTTTAAATGCAATATGTATATATATATATATATACTGGTGAAATTTTAAACTCCATTTTCGCGAGAATTATGGGGGCAAACATCAAAAGCGACCTGTCGCTGTGAAGCAGATAAAAAATGCTTTAAAATGATGTATCACTCGACCCGTACTGATATTTGAAAATTTAACGGTTGTGTCCACCCCTATCACAGGGCTTAAGCGATTTCAAGCAAAATAATGGGTTCATCCTAGGACTCCCCCAAACTCATACCAAAATTTAGCTTAATTGGTTGAAGCGTTTGGGCGCTATCGTGGAAGAATACTCGCTTACGTGTTCATTTGCTGTAGGACATACCATGGGATTAATGAATGTTTCTAAAGGAGTTGTTAAACTCGCGAACAATAAGCGTCGTACATACCTCTTCATTCTTTTTTTCGGGAATTTCATTTTATTCCCAAATACCTTCTCTACATTTCGGGCGGATCATGTATTTTTCCTTTACTTGAGCATTATTACTACCACAGACAGAATGTTGCAAATCGTTTATCTGAGAATGAGCGTAAAGATTAGACACGTCTCTGGATTATACAGGTCGTGGTGAATAGTCTAATGATGAAGTTATAAATAAATTAAAAGCGTTTATAATGTGTATACCTAAATTACACTTTTTTTTTTTTGTTAAAAAAATATAATAACAATAAGCCATGCCAGAAGATGAGATGGAAAAATAATCCTAAGATAAACAAGCAAAATGCACTAAGTCCTTTATTCAGTAATTAAATGCATTTAGTATATAAGTTTAAACACAGAAAATTTAACAAAAAATTGTAGTCTCTCAACAGCTACGTAAGTTAGAAATGACCTCCACTGACTTCATGTGTAATTTGTATTCTAAAAAAATGAAAAACATATTAATCTAACCTAACCTCAAATTCGAAATTAAAAATATATAAATAATTCTTTACTTACCTGGTGATTCTTTCTGTTGCACTTCATCTTTGCTGGGCAATGCCAATATTTTAGCACCCCGGCTACTCATTTTTAATAAATAATAAAAACTCCCAACCCAACCCAAAAAATGTAGGTACCTGCTTTGATGCTCAACTAGCCGACAATAACTGATATAATAAACAGCATTAAGTCACCGGACACGTACTATTCTAATAAATGCGATATCAAGCTACTACAACCAAAACGCACTAAGTGACTTAGTGCAATATTTGTTTGACTGCGCATTTGGAGAACAAGCAAAAAGCACTAACTGACTTAACACATTTTGCTTGTAATAAGCCATGGCAAAATGGTATTAGTGCATTTCGTACATTGCTGTAACTCTATTTTTAGGACACTGAGGACTTAGTGCGATTTAGCAGTACATAAACGTTCAAAAGTTGAAATTAGAACCATTAAAAGCCCGTTTGGGAAAATTGTTGACTTAGTGCTTTTTGCTTGTAACCCCACGATATGTAGATGACCTGTTCGTTTTTTCAAAGATATTTGAGGAACACTTATCGCATCTTGAAAGAGTTTTAAAGCGCCTAAAGGAAGCAAGGATGACATTGAAATTTAAAAATTGTAATTTCGTACCGGAAAAATTATATTTTGGATATGTTTTATCAGCTACGGGTATCCAGCCTGACCAGTCTCGTGTGTATGCCATTATGGACTTTCCAATTCCGCAAAATATTAGGCAAGTTCAAGCCTTTATCGGTCTGTGCAATTATGACCGCAATTTTTGTGAACATTTGTATTGCAGAACTACTTACACGTTTGTTTCGGATGAAATACAAGTGGGCTTGGGGAACTGAACAGCAGCAGGCTTTTGATAAGCTCAAAGACCGTCTGCAGGAGAAAGGTTTGCTTTCTCACCCTAATCCGAATTTTGAACATGTGGTTCAACCCGATATTAGCGAGTATGTGCACAACTTCACCAAATAATTGATGGAAAGCGTTGTGTCATAGCCTACACTAGCAGATTGCTTTTGGATTGGGAGCGTAATTATAGTTCTTGCAAGTTTTGGCTGTCGTCTTTGCTTTATCTAATTGGCGTGTCTTTTTTTTTATATTCGAACTTGCCGTTTATTGACTCCGCGAATTTCTAGATGTGCGCTGGCGCTTGAAGAGTATGACTTTACTGTTGAGTACGTGCCCGGTAACGATAATGTTGTGGCAGATGTTTTGTCCCGGTACCCTGGTTCGCGATTGTCTACTCCCAGTGATCGCTGTTTTCGTATGTTTAACTTGATTAAACTAAAGCCGCCTTTAGTTGAGAAAGTTGCCGGTGCTAGGTCACAGCGAAAAGATAAGCAACTTAATACTATTATCTCGGCCTTATTAGCCAAATCTTTCGATGAAAAATTTAATAATTATTTATTACATAATGATATGGTATTTACGCGTTTCAGTGATGATGACCCATACGTATTGTGTGTGCCTAAGTCGATTGTCTCTGATTGTATTCAAGCTTATCACAAAGCTTTTGGACATTTTGGGGTCTATAATACTTGGATGGCCCGTAAGCAGGACCTTTGGTGGAAAAATATGTTTAATGATGTGAAAACTATTCTTAAGCATTGTCATGTCATACTAAATCATCGATTTTACCCAAGCCAGTGTTGATGTCTATCATTCCTGATAGCAATAATGTAATTGCGTCATTAGATCTCTTTAACAAAGGTGCTCCTATTAAAAAAATATTTAATAGCATTATATTTAATTTTTGAAATTGGAATCAACCTAAGTGTTTTAACTGGTAATCAGATATAGCAACAAGATTTTGCCTAGACCCATCTATTATGTTTATTTCTTCAAATTCCGTTTGTAGTTTATAATTAAATTTTAATAGATGCGGTTCTTCATAATTAACTAAATACAGCTTATCTCGGACAACAGTACGATATTCCCATTGATATCTTTATCAATCTTTCTTGTTGTTTGTCCAATAATTCTTTTATAAATGGACCATTTGTATGTGGAAGGTTCCTCTAATATCGATGCTGACTTAATTGAATGTTTTAACAATATTAATGCCACGTTTAAGTTTCGTGATGTGACCTGCGAGGATATTATGACGCATGTTGGCCTGATGAAATCTGAGGCGTACGGGATAGACAATATTAATGTAAGAATGCTTAGAATTATAATCACTCACTGCTGTGATGTTAAAACTTTGTTTAATGACTCAATACATTCGGGAGTATTTCCGCAGATTTGGAAATCTGCAAATGTTGTTCCGATTCCAAAAGTTGACTCTCCTGCCTCTTATAATGATCTTAGACCAATAAGTATATTACCTGCAATTTCTAAAAATTTTGAGCGTATAATGAGCACACAAATATGAATAGCCACCATTTCAGTTGCTGCGCTACTGCCAACCTTTTGTAATTTGGGTGCGCAGCAGCAAGCAAAAACAAAAATTCACGGGTGGCAAGACTAAAAGAAAATTTAACTCCTGATCCTTCCTAAATCAGAGATGGCATTATCTCTTTATATTATCATCGATCCTTTCACTTAATGGCCTAGCTCAATCAGAGATTGGGAGTGGAACAAAACTGCCTGGACGCCACCCGTTTCAAAAAATGCCCCTGTATAAAAGGATCGATTGATAGTACTATAAATAAAGAAAACGGGAACTCGTTCAGAGGGAAAGTAAATAACACCGTATCCAAAATGATCCCGAATCAGAAATTTATTAGTAGAAATTTTAAAGTAATTAAATTGAATAGTTAGTAACAATGTATAAATATTTGTAAATTTAACCTATAATTGTTAGTAAATATAAATTCTATAATCTTTGTAAATATATATAACCTATAATAATGCTTTTGTAAATATATAATCTATAATAAAAATTCTTTGTAAATAAATATATAACCTATAATAATGCCTGGTAAATATATAATCTATAATAATAATTTGTATCTATCTAATTTGGAAATATATTATAACCTATAGCCGACAAACTCAATTGTACTCTACAATTAATTAAAACTTAATAACAATAATACACTTTCAAATTTTTGAATGCCTATACTTGGATATGTGTGCGCATGCGTCGTAATTATTTATTTTTCTGAGGCACTCGCTACTATGTGGGTCATCAATTAAGAAGCGCCGATAAATATAAAAATGACAGTTAATCGATTGGTGAGATTAAAAGTGAGGTTAAGAAATTATTAAAATCACCTAGAATTTGGTAATTTAAAAAAAAACTAATATTGTATCCAAGAGACGATGGCGGATTTATCCAAAATCAGTATTTGTAACTGTGCCGCCTTAAACATGCGCACCGTACTATTTAAACTTGTTAAAATCGTGACGCAACTAATCTGTATACTTAGCGCGTATTTTAAACACTTAACATTTACTGAACGTGGTACTGCTACCTAGGTATGATCATACAAGGTTTACATGAAGATACACAACATAACATATACACAATTCCTGAAAGGTAAGTAATACTCTTCTACTAAAAGAAATACCAAATATATAATAATATTAAAACAATAAATCTAAGCTTATCAACCGTAAAGCGGTTCTAGTGATACGCTTGTGTGTTCACAAAAAAAAAGAGAAAAGAATATAAAAAGCCACCACGGCAAAGTTTAAAGTTATTTCACTAAGTGAACTATTTCAGGTCACTGACAAAAAAAAACAACTGTGAAGTTACAGGATAAAGTACTAACGTTACTGGTAATATATATGCATTGATTTAGAAACAATTACAGCAAAGTGACACTGATGAATGCTGTACCTACTTCACTAAAATACCTGGTCTAAGTTTGATGAAGTTCTACTCGAGTTGGGTACTCACACGCCGCTCGGACGAAGATCGTGTCCAGTCTGTCTTGCACGACACCAACCTTGGATGACCTAACAGTGCCAGGACCCTGCTCCGATGAATTTGACTGCCTGCACTGTATCAGACACGTGCTGAAATTCGATTATACCGATAGTAGCAACTGGTTAATTCTTCGCACAACTCGTGCCCCTGACTCAGGGTCTGACACACGCTTCAGCCGCTCCGCGGTGATGCTGAGGGTGGCTTTTGAGGCCTAATCGAAAACACTATTATAATAGCCTCATCCGAAATGGTAAGTAAATGAAATTGTTGTACAGAAAATATACTTAGTTTGTCTGAATATAGTAAGACACTCACCTAAGATGGTAGATGGCCTCGTGGTGACTAGGTTAGGAGCGTATATTTGTAAAGCACTTAATTCATATAATCTCAACTTTCAATCTAGCGCTCCGCTGAGGCAAACAACTCTCTTGAGTCACAAAACTACAATTTGCTGCCCTTATTTGTTGAAAATATTATACTTTACGAAAATTGGTGGATTATTACTTCATACACCTTTCAGGTAGGACCCTCCAAAACCAAAATGAACGAGTACCGTTTCAAGTGTCAAAATCTTGCACCGTCAGCCCGCCCCCCACGTCAGATTAGGGCTGGGTGATAATGAACGTCTTCTATGTTCCTTTTTCAATAAACACCATCACAACATCCCCGTGCCTGCGAACCATAATTATTCCTCCGAACCGGTAATTACACCGCTCATCGAACGATCTCCAAATGAGTAATTGAATAAATCGGACACGAATCTACGACCAGCCGAAGACCAAAACAACAACAGTAGGCCCCAAAGTAAGAAACGGAATAGTCCAAATGTTCCAATACATCCCTCAATTGTCAGCTCTCTTTCAACATGTCAGATTATTTATTGCAAATAACCCCAATTAATAACAACAATTATTATTATTGTAAACAAAGTATAAATTTTAATATTTAATGATATTTTAAAGAAATAGGTAATGAAAATATATAGGTCATATTTTAGTGAATGCATTGGATGATCAAATTCATACTCCAGGCCAGCTATTATACAGGCACTCTGTGATGATGTAAACAGTGGTCAACCGTAAGAAGGTACGCTCAATCAATTTTACAACCATGTTTCCCCCTGAATGAACTGTTCGTGTTATTAACCGATTCTTTTTTTCCATTTCTTTTAGGTGCCAACTTGTTGGCTCAATGATCATCCTAAAGCTGTGACGCTCAGAGCTTGTTTGGTACTGTTGTGAGACAGCGTTTGGTATTGCGTGTCATCGCATTTATCTGGATGCTTTTTAAATACAATTAAGTAGTACAATAGTAGCGAAATTATTCATTCATGATTACTTTAAGGTATGTTACGATTTTATAAATAAATATTCATCATATGCATTGAAGATCTCTCATTCCGCCAGTTCAATCCGTTATATTTTGTGGAAAGCCTTTAGCCCGTAACAACTCCCCTCTACCCTCAACAGAAAAGTTTCTTAGAAACTTTTTTTCTCTATGTATCTTCTAAGCGCTTAATCATCCTGTTCGGGTTCGTCATCCGGAGGATGAGCCTTCAAATCCTTCGCATGCCATGAACCGATACTATTTCCGCTAGAATCGACGAGTTCATAAGTCCACGGTGATAACACTTTATGTACCAAGTAGGGACCAACGAACTTATTTGCAAGTTTGGCGGTAAATCTCTTTGCCGCGTCCGAGAGAACATAATTTTTCTTCCACACTTGTTGTCCTCTATTGAATCTCTCATCTCTATGACGAAGATTATAATTCTTTTTACTTCTGTCATAAGCATGTTTAAGACGTTTCTGTATGTCAACATATATTTTTCTCAACTCAGTGGATCTTACTTCCGGTTCGACTTCATTTCCAACTCCATCTAAGGCATTTCCCCTTTTCCAGAGATCCGAACTTCACGACCAAAATTTAAGAGATTCGGTGTACAACCCGTGACCTCATGTTTAGCTGATCTTATTGCGAATGCAACCTTTGCTAGGTTCTTTTCCCAATCTCTATGATTTTGCGACACGTATGCAGATAGCATAGTTCTTACTACACGATGTACTCGTTCTACAGGGTTTGCACGAGGGTTATAAGCTGCTGAATATTTAATCTCAACGTCATACTGCTTCATGGTGTTTTTAAACAAATGACAAGTAAACTGTGGGCCGTTATCCGCTATCAATCTTTCAGGCGCTCCGTAAACCAAGAACACATGATCCTCTAACCATTTTACAACTCCAGGAGCAGTTGCTTTTCTCAAAGGAAATAGTAAAACAAATTTCGTGAAACAGTCACAAACCGATAAAATGTATGAAAATCCAGACCTTGAGCGAGGTAGCGGTTCAACTAAATCCACACTAATCAATTGCCAAGGCCTAGAGGCTGTTGGTTGACTACTTAACATAAATCCTATGGGTTTCTTTTGCTCGGGTTTCGTGCGAAGACAAGTTACACATCTTGCAATATATCTTGCTACGTCGCATCTAAGTTTCGGCCAATAGTACGTCCTGAGGATTCGGTCCACCGTTTTCGCTACACCAGCATGTCCACAAGTTGGCGGGTCATGATTCTGTCTTATTATCTCCGTCCTCTTCCTTCGAGGCACGACCATAAGCCATTCCGTTCGCGCTCCTAATAATTCTCCGTGCGAAAATCTACTCCGCTTATATAGGTGGTTCTGATGTACTCGCCAAAGTGGATAATTTTGGGGTTTCCGTAATACCTTCTGACACATCTCACTATACCATCGGTCTCCGTCCCCGGCATCCTGAATATCCGCTTCTTGATCTCCATCTTCATCATTGGTAATGACATCTACTGCAGGAACTGCGCGCGATAACGCATCCGGTACCACATGTTCTGTGCCTTTCCTATGTATAATGTCGAAGTTATACTGGCTTAATCGCAACGTCCATCTAGATATTCGTCCGACAGGATCCTTTATATTATATAACCATTTTAAGCTATAGTGATCTGTAATGACAGTAAATTTTGTTCCTTCCAAATAGGGTCTCAACTTTTCTATGGCAAAAAGGACCGCAAGACATTCCTTCTCGGTCGTACTATATTTCCGTTCATTTTTAGTCAGAGATCTACTCAAATAACAGATAACGCGCTCTTCCTCATCTTTAACTTGAGTCAACACCGCTCCCAAACCGTAATCCGATGCGTCCGTTTGCACCACAAATGGCAACTCAAAATTCGGACAACTTAGCACTGGTGCGCTTATTAAATGTTCTTTGATGGTATTAAATGCAGTTTCACAACTTTCGCTCCATTCAAATTTCTGATTTTTACGTGTTAGTGCCGTTAAAGGCTATACTACTGTAGAGAAGTTTGGTATAAAACGTCTATACCAGGAAGCTAATCCAACTAATCGTCGAATCTCCTGAACTTTCTTGGGTACGGGGAATCTGACGATAGACTCGACTTTCTCTGGGTCAACCATCAATCCCGAGGCATTCACCACATAACCTAAATACCTTAATTCGTTCTTACAAAATATGCATTTCTCTCTATTCAGTGTTAGGCCAGCATTCTTGATTCGCTGTGTTACCTTGCGAAGAGTGTCTAAATGTTGCTGAAAGGTTGGGGTACAAACAATAACGTCGTCCAAATACACAAAGACGTACTTGTTAAGATCCTCACCTATAACTCTGTCTATCAATCTTTGCCATACCGCAGGAGCACTATGTAGGCCAAAAGGCATACGTTTAAATTGATATAAGCCTCTATTCGGGACGGTGAAGGCCGTTAAATGTCGACTTTCCTTGCTGACCGGTATCTGATGATAAGCACTCTTACTATCTCATCTATATAGAAATCACAAAACATACCCCCTGTATGTTAAATTACCACAGTGTGGCCTCCGGTCTCTCGGTTGTTCGACTCGCCAGTTATCAGAATATAACCCCTGAATTTCTTGTAGAAAGATAATGCCAATTGTCAAGAATGTCAGAACCATATGCTAAACTTCTATCTTCTGTCATAAGTTACAAGTTCCTACATTTTCGTTAATTTTTAGTATAAAAGTTCCTCTACGATCTTAGTTCTAATAATAATTAAAAATATTCGTAGTTTACATATTTGTAATTATATTTAATACAATATACCTAAATATTAACCACGCACCTCTATTAAATGAGAGGAGGCACCTGGTCCAAAACGAAGAAAATTGGAACCCTCTAGTTGTGCCATAGACATAAGTACTGGACCTACCACATCAAAGGAATCCGTCGGTGACCCTAGTATAAGTTGCCCCATGGTCATCGATAACATGCCTAGTCCTAGCACATCGAAAGAATATTCCAAGAACGTAACTAGTCCAAGCTGCCTGTTATTTTATTTATGTTTTAAAATTATAAACTTTATTGTGTACCTACTACCTACTTTTTGACTAAATGAAAATGTAAAATAATATTGCTAATTGTGCGTTTCTATTTTAATAATAAATGTTTTATAATAATAATTGTTTTTTTCGATCCCATTAATGTTTTGTGTCTAGTCCCGAAACATGAATGGCCGATAGTTTCTATTAAATTTATCTTGTGGAGATTCGACTTTAATTTAAACACTAAAAATTATTCTTATATAAGTTATAGTTTAATTGCACAGATGCCCTATATATTGAGTACTATATTGTCACACCCGGTATATTGTAATAAAAATATTGCATCCGGTCAAACTAGCTATTTTACGCTGATTTAATAATTTATAAAAGTTCAACAAAGTTTATACAAGTCATGACTTTAGGATCGGTATTGTACCTAATAGACAAATTGCAAACCTCAGCAAAAAACGGTACGACCGACGCTAACAATAGACAATTGCATTGGTCGAAAGAGTGGAGATAATCAAAGGTTATAAATTTTAACGCAACAGGAAAAACGAGGTCTTCTCTCCAAATTTCGGTGAAGTAAACTTCGGGTCCTAGAAGCGCTAATTCCCCCCGTTGGGTATAGGGTCTTAAGATTTATAGTTTATTTTAACGCGAATTAATATTATTAGTAGCTATATAATATTTATAATTTTAACAATTTTATTAATGCGAACGAAATATCAGCTGTGTCGCCAAAAATGATTGTAATGTAAGTACGAATTTTTGATTATTATAATTGTTGATTTTTAAACTTGTTCTTTTTTATAAAATTGATTTTTGTACATTTTCTAAATAATTAAATAAATAATAGTTAGTAATATTCATCTGACTTTCCTTTTATTTTTAATATAGTTCCTTTCAATTTAATCAAATAACTATTAACTGAGAGACGCCGCTCAAATACAGACCGTCACTCGTTTAGGAGGGAAAATCAATAAGATCCTCTTTCGTGAGCGTGATGTAAGTGGGCGATTCTCGAGTAGCTAAACAAGCCAAGCGAGCAACTAAATTAATTAACATAACTTATAAAACTCAAACCCTTCTATAAACTATTTTATAAAGATTTAACTCAGTAGAGCATGCTTACCTGAGTCTTCAAATAGTAAAAGACGTAAGGGAGGCTCTACCCTTAATTTCTAACTCTCAAATTGGGACTAGGTGAAGGCACCGTTCCTACAAAATCCATATTCTTATACTAATAGCATTCTTATTTGTGACAATATATTATAAGTTTTTAAGTACTGAAAATCATAAACATATTCGTCTTTAATAACAATAGCTAGTTTAAAATCTGATAAGTTCTATATAAACTTTAATCATAAATGTAAAGGTGGAAATTTAAGTGAACACATTTATACTACGGAATTTTTAATAATACGCAAAATTGTTTTAAATAACTAGGTACTTAAACAAATAAACAATAGTCAATGTCGCAATTCCAATGTGAAAAAAAGAAAACTAACTAGGTACTTTGTATTGATAAGAAAACAAATTGTATAATTATCTATTTGATTTTTATTTATAGAAAACACGTGTAAACTTAAAATACAGATTTTTTTAATTATATCCCTATTGTTTTTTATTTTGACATTATTTTGCCTCCAACTTCCAGAAAATATAAAATATGTCAGTTTGTTGAAAGTCGACACAGACCGACTTAAACTAAATATTGCAGTGTTGCCTTTCTAACTTCACAGCTTGTAGTAGAGTAGGCTGTGGTGTGGCTGAAATTGCGTTTCTACTAACGAAACTAACACATTGGTATTATTACAGCTTTTTTGCACGTAAGTAAAATTATTATAATAAATAATTTGTTTCTATAGATATGGGAAAAACAAGACGTAGAGATAGGTCTAGCAGTAGGGACAGCAATGCATCAATCTCCCGTAAGGAGTTCCTCAGACATATGCGTCGCTTTGAAAAACGTTTTCACGACAAGTATAGATTTAGAAGTCGAACTCCTTCACGGAGCCGTACAGAACGTCATTCAACTTCTCGTTAGGTCTCCTTTGAGACAACAAAACAGTGCCCGAGTGGTTAATCGCAGTAATGATTCTCCCCGACAGACAGCACTTGCCTGATCAGGCAATGATGTCAGGGCTTCTTCAAGCCGTTGTTTATCGCCAAAGACAGCCTCTTCAGGTGTCAGGAACTTACGGGACATTAGTCATTCTCCCATGTCTTCTACCGGTTCGGATACCAGTGCTGTGACTCCGTCTGGAGAAAATAACGTCGGTGCATACACCAGCGACAACAAACACTCCTTAGTGTTAATGACTGACGAAGGCCTTTCTGACCTACTGGGGGAAGATGTTCAAAAAACATCTACCGCTAAGGCTATTCATGAGCAAGTCGCCACACGGTGGAACAATATTATTATACATGGCCTTCCTAAAGAAACCGAGATGACACTGGTGTCGCGGAATCCGATTCCTCCTAACTACTGGTCCCTGACACCGCCTTTGTTGAACCCAGAAATTCAGGGTATCCTGGCAAACGACAAGCAGACAAGGGATAGATTCAATTTTGACATCCAATCTTCTATTGGCTCGGTATTGGCGGCTATAGGCAAATCCATGACACTTTTGTTGGAAGAGTCTGAGAATATATTAAGGGAGGTTAGAGATAGACTGTTGAAACCCTTGAGCGACTCGGGCAGACTCCTTGCAAACGCAATCAAGAGCTTCGTCCTGCGATATTTACCCAAAATTTTCGAGTTCAAACAAAGAGCGGAGGAAGTCGACGCCAAAGACGCAAACGTCTGTCTACTCGATCGACACCCTTTGGTGTTCATTTAAACCGCCAAATCCCCGCTCGTCGCAGAGGGGAGACGAGGCCAAAATGGAAACTCTTCAGGGAGAGTCGCACGACAGAGTCGAGCCGGAAACGTTAATTGCGGTAAGTAAAATATCTGGTAGATTAAAGTGTTTCATAAACGAATGTTACACAATAACCGCCAACAGCATTATTATTGATTGGTTTTAAGGTCATAATATTCCGCTTTCGGAAAACCTAAACAATTAATATATTCACATCTCCAAGTGTTTGTTCCTCGACCGAGTTTCAAGCTCTGTCAGGTGAAATTCCACAATTATTGGCCCAGGGCGCTATTGTTCAGTGTTCACCTTGCTCTGATCAATTTATCTCTAATATCTTTCTAGCAAGGAAATCCGATGGAAGGAATACATTCATTTTAAACCTCAACGAACTTAACAAGTCCATTATATCTCCTCACTTTAAGATGGATGATATGTTGAACGGCTCTAAGACTTGTTCATAGAATTTATTACTTAGCAACAATTGACTTGAAGGATGCTTATTTTCATTTGGCGAATCGTCTTAGCGATCGGAAATATCTTCGTTTTATCTTGTACCTGTAATCCAAAACATCAATTCTCAAGGCATCATCTGTATGAATTATCTACATGACTTCCTCATTGTTGGAAATTCTTTTGGGTCAGTTTAACATTGAAAACGTTGTACTACCTAGGTTTTTCCGTAAATTTTGCGAAAAGCAGATTGGTCCCTAGCAAAAAATGCAAACTTCTAGGTTTCATAATTCATCCTTTCTGTCCACAGAGGCCCAATTTCTTCGAGGAACATGCACATACCCAAACCAATTGAACACATGGTACAAAAAGTGGAGAATGAAGCTCAACCATTCTAAATCAATCTCAGTGACTTTCACAACCTGTCACAATTGATGGATCACAAATTCCTGTCAAAACCGACGCTAAGTACCTAGGACTACACCTGGATAGAAGACTAACTTGGGAAAAACACATCCAAAAAAAGAGGAGCCAGTTAGATATCAAATATAAGCAAATGTACTGGCTGATGGACCGAAAATCTAAGTTATCTACCAAAAGTAAACTTATATTATACAAGGTAATATTAATGCCCATTTGGATATACGGCATTCAACTTTGCGGTTGTGCAAAACCAACTAGAATTAAAATAATACAAAGATTCGAATCAAAAACTTTAAGAGCAATAGTAGGAGCGCCATGGTACATCAGCAATCGAACTCTCCACGACGACCTACGAATCCCGTACATCACCGACACAATCAGATCAACCACCATCAACTACCGAGACAGAATAAACAACCACCCAAATGAAGAGATAGAAGACCTTTACAGAAACGGGCCCACCAACCGAAGATTGAATAAAATATGGCTAGATGACCTCATTCAACACTAATCAATGTTTAGTGCTCTATAAGTGTAAATGCCAATGGACATTTCACTTTCAAATTTAAATTACACTCAACCGATTTCCTAAATACTCATATTATGAAGTAGATTGTAAAATTCCAGTATATGTTATAATAAAAAAAAATAATTCGTACAGACATCCTTCACATAAAAATTCCAGTCGATGAGAAGGAGGTTGGATAACGACTTACGAAAGAAAGAATACTGTTCTATTAGGCAATTTTCTCAATTTATTGGCCTTCTTGTCTCTTGCTGCCCGGAAGTGAAATATGGCTGGATGTACATCAAGGACTTCGATGCAGATTTCAAATGGGGGCAAGACTCGCTGGATACCATTTACAATGATATCAAGCAGGACATATTTCAAGTCATAATATTTTCTCATGCTTCCCTGGCTGGATGGGGTGCATGTTGTGGTCAGGAAAAAGTTAGTTAGTAGAATAGTTTTTAAATAAAGAAAACCTTTTTTAAAAACTCAAAATCAAAGAGTGACACGCAACAATTTGGCGCAGTCAAGTGAGGATAACGTCTAACACAGCTAGAACACGAGTATTCTAACTAGCGTGGTGGATTCCAATCCTTTAACGTTATCAAACGAACCAACGCAAACCCACAACACGAATCAACCAACGGTACAAAGAACCAGAAACACACCATCCAATGAAACGACTTCGACTAATACAGAACCAATCCACAGGAACACCACTGGGTAGCGACAGAACGTTCAATTGGATCAAAATCAACATGATCGCAGTTCAACAAAAACTGTAAGTAACAATTTTGAATCATCAAATTGTTAGTAATTCTTTTCAAAAAATCCAAAAAACCTTAGCAATTAAACAAAAAATAAAATAAAAACATTTTCACAATGGCTGAAAATCAAAACACAATCGAAGAGGTAGAACCTTATAAACTATCCGAAATATTTTCATTCATACCAGAGTATGATGGAGATCAAATATTTTTAAACACATTTTTAAATGCTTGTACATATGCACGCCTCAATTCACAAACAAAATCTAACCCCAGAACAAATAAAATCACAAAGTGAATTAGTAGAAACGATGATCTTAAATACACTCCTAACAGGTTTAGAACCTAAAATCGGTCAAATCATTCGCGCAAATAATCCTCCAGATATTCTAACGGCAATCCAACGCATAAAACGAGAAATGCAACTCTCATACTTCGCAGAAATTTTTAAACGACTTAGAAATGCAAACCCTAAAATTCAACCCGACAAATGCGAATTTTTAAGAAAAGAAGTCGCATACTTAGGACATTTAATTACGCAAAACGGAGTAAAACCGAACCCTTCCAAAGTAGAATGTATTTTAAATTTCCCTCAACCTAAAAATCAAAAAGATATTCAATCTTTTCTAGGATTAGCAGGTTACTACAGACGATTCATACCAAATTTCTCAAAAATTTCCAAACCCTTAACAAAACTATTACAAAAAGACATTCAATTTAATTTCGATAACGATTGTTTAAACGCTTTCAATGAATTAAAAACAACTTTAACATCAACCCCAATTCTAATCTATCCAAATTTCCAAGAGACCTTTCTACTCACGACAGATGCAAGTGCTTACGCAATTGGAGCAGTATTATCACAAGGACCTATAGGAAAAGACTTACCGATCGCATACGCTTCTCGAACCTTATGTCATGCTGAAACAAGATATAGTACTATCGAATGCGAACTACTAGCCATAGTATGGGCTGTAAAACACTTCAGACCTTACCTTTTTGGAAGAAAATTTAAATTAATCACTGACCACAGACCACTAACTTGGTTATTTTCAATAAAGTTAGATTAGAAGTAGATTAGCGAGATGGAGACTCAAGCTAGAAGAATATGATTATGAAATTATTTATAAACCCGGCAAAATAAATAAAAATGCAGATGCTTTATCACGAATCAAAATTAATGCCTTAAATGATAACGAACAACCCTCGACATCCAAAGCTACAGAAGAAACTCCTCTAGACTTATTGAAATATTCTCTATTAAATGGAACGAATGAAATGAAAAACGAATTCAATAAATTTTTCGAACTTTATCAAAATCAGTCACTTATTGATTATTCAAAAACAAAATATTCAAATGAACAATTATTAAATAAAGAACATAAAAATATCATAACATTTTTCCAACAAGACAAACTTAAAGACTTACATACTAACATTATAGAAGACATACTCGAAGAATACGCAGACTCTTACCATGACAAAATTAATATCCTTTCCAGTAAATCAGTTAGTAAAAGGAAATACTTTATAATTCCACTACCATACGATGATACTCATGCTTCTGTAAGATTATTTATCACCCTATATGAAAATCAGCAAGAACTCATGAAAAATACTACTTACCACGTAGACACTAATGTTAACTTACCCATCCTTGAAATGCTATCTTTTATCCTATCAGAAAAAGAAATACAATTTATAGTTTGTAAAAACATTGTTAGTTTACCATATGAAGACCAAAAAATTATTATTATAGAACAGTACCACACTGGCAAAAATAACCTACATAGAGGAATAAACGAAACAATAAGGAGAATACGTGAAAAATACAATTGGCCCGGAATAACTAAAAGTGTAGAAAAATTTATTAATCAATGCGAAATTTGTCAAAAAACAAAAATTTGCAGAAAAAACTTAGAAAACCCTTTAGTAATAACAGAAACACCTAAAACACCCTTCGAAAGAATTAATGTAGACATTTTAGAAATTCTTACAAAAAACTACATATTGACTATAAGAGATGAATTAACAAAATTTACCCAAGCCTATGCACTAGAAGACATATCAGCAAAATCAGTAGTAAATACCCTATTAAGATATTTTCAACATTATGGAACACCCCTAAGAATCCACTATGACTCAGGACGTGAATTCGACAATAAATTATTAAAAGACCTCTGTAACTTATATAGTATTAAACTTACCTTCTCGAGTATTAGTCATCCCCAATCAAACGGTTCTTTAGAAAGATTCCATGCAACTCTAACAGAAATGATAACAGCAAATACAATGGAAGACCCGGCGAACATCCTTTACAAATATTACCATATGCAATAATATGCTATAACAACTCCAAAAATAAAACTCACGGATTTACACCCTATGAACTTATTTTCGGGCATACTTCTAGTAGACCACCTGAAACTTTGTATAATCAACAAGAATTAATCACCAGATACGTAAGAGACCTCAATACCAAAATTTCTCATTATTATAAGATAGCGAGAGAAAAAACTAATTTGCAAAAAGCTAAAGAAAGATTCGACAAACACGTACCAGAAAAACGTATAACTTATAAAATAGGAGACAAAGTATATGTTAAATAATCCCAGATTAAAAACAAATTAGGAAATAAATTTAACGGACCTTTCGAAATAATTGAAATTTTAAAAAATAACAGTGCTATTCTTTATAACCCCATCACTCAAAATACAACCAAAATAAATTTCGACAGATTAAAGTTATGCCATAACGAATAAATTTTACAGGATCTTCGTACTTATTTACACAACCGTATATTGTAAATTGAACCTACAACCTATAGACAACACAATTGGACTATATTATCAAGAAAAAAGTTATTTGAAAACTTCAAACGACAAATGGACATTATTAGTATATAAGGACATTAGTTCTCTTAAATAATCATTTAATAATAATAATCATATGTTAAATTCTATATTAGATATATTTTCACCTAGTAATATAAGAAGTAACAGCTTCCAACTTGAACTTAAAACGCATGTTAGTTTATTAAAACAAATCTCTGATTCATTAACTTTAAAGTTTAACGCAATATCTTCAGACATAAGCAGAAATAGACGAGGAATACTAAACGGTGTAGGAACCATATGGAAATCAATAGCTGGAAATTTAGATACATCAGACGGAGAATATTATAATGATTGTATTAACAAACTAAATAATGACGAACATCATTTAGAAAATCTCTTAAAAAACCAAATATCAGTTACTACTTCAGTAATTAAAAACTTTGACGAAACAATTAGAAAACTTCAAATACGGTAACACGGCAAGAAAAAGAACTAAGCTGGAAACCAAAAGGCAACAAGGTAAGGTTGTAATGTTGTACGCGGTTGTACATAGGTAGCTACTTTTTGCAGGCAAGTGAACTTTTACCGTATTTAAAAAATATATATACACGCGTTATTGAGTGCCTTTCGGTTATAGGTAAGGGTTTGCCATTATATCCACGATACGGCCACAAAGGTAAAGCATTTCAACTATATCAATGCACATCTCAACTTTCCATGAAAGACGTTAAGAAGTTCCATGACGCTTTCTATAAAAATAAAGAAATAACTACTCAGGACATGTTTATATTACGACTGTGGTTCAAAAACTCCGATAAGTCGTAGACAAAGAAAGGGTGACTGCAACAAAAAGAAACTCTTAACAATCCAATATAAAGTTAAAAGATCTCATGGTTTGGATATTCGTGTATGCAGAGATGCGTTCCTAAATATTTTAGGTAAATGCATGAAATATTATAATTATTATTTTGTGTTTATTTATTATTTCAGGCATTAAAAAATAATTTTAAACGTGGTAAAACGCTTCTTCCAAAAATACATTTTGCCAAAACAAAATAGGGAGGTAACCGAGTTGGTAATAAGAACGATAACAAAATTTACAACGAAACTGTAAAAAACGATGAGCCATTGAAAGCCAAAGACAGTTTTTTTAGAGATTACGTAAACAAAAACTTCCATATTGGTTTTGGTACCCCAAAAACAGACCTCTGCTCCACTTGTTTATAGTACAAAACTGTCAAAGAAAACACAGAACGACACAAACAAAATTTAATAGGGCAACAGCGACTTCACAAGATCAGGGCTGGTTGTTTTTATCAGCTGCTTCAAGAAGAGCGCGAAGATTTCGCCACATTCTTATTTGATTGTCAAAAGAACTTAGTTCTTACAAAGCTTCCGGACCAATCGGCTTAGTTTAGCATGCAAATTAATTTTTATCATCTGGCGATTGTTTGCGGATCATCCAAAACCAAGCTTAACCAAGAGAATGTTAGATCTTATGTTTGGACTGAAATTGATCATCAAAGAATTTCCAACGAAATTTCATCGGCTCTCACGCACTTTCACAATTTAACTTTACTGATCAAATTAAAGTAGTTTGTCTTGTATGTGATGGCTGTGGGGCGCAAAATAAAACTTCCACTGTCATGGGCATGCAATGTGAAGCACCTTCACAGATTAGAAATGTTGAGATGATTTTTCCAGTTGTTGGTCATTCATACAATCCGCCTGACAGGGTATTTGGTCAAATTGAGCGTATGTACAAAAAATCCCGATGGCAGCCAGTCGGAAAAGTAGATTTTTGATTTATGTATTTTTTATTTATACTTAGTCTATGACATCCACTATTAATAAACAAATAATATAATATTCTGACAGTCGCCAAATATAACCAAAGTGTCATATTGACAGTTATTTTAACTGAAATACCCATTATACTATAATACATACGTAAGTACGGTGTTATTTCACAGGTGTTTATTTGTCAAAATAATTACGGGTGTAGCGGATGATGATATTTTTTTTATTTTTTGTTACTTTATCTTGACTTACATTTACTTAAATATGCCAGCGATGAAAAAACTCTCCAAATAAGCATTGTAGAGATTTAAGTGCTCTATCATTTGATATGTAACACCGGTATTTTCTATTAACAATGAAAAAAATATGATTTTTTTAAAACTTTGACAGGCTGCCATTTTGAGATTAGCTCTCCGATTTCAATCGCCAACGAACTCACGCGATTCCATGACATAGCCGATTTTTTAACCAAATTTTGTTTCGATTGGTCAAAAAATACGGCCTAGAACGTGACGCAAAGTTTCTATATCCCATATATATATATATATATATATATATATAAACTTTTGAACTGAGGTCATTTTTAGGATCCAGGGGTCATAAAATGAAGTACTGCATAAAAATTTTTCAAAATTTCGGTTGTGTCGATCTCCTGAAGATTTTTTTTAAAAATCTACTAAAAACAAACGGAATTTGTCCATCCTGGAGAGTACGTGAATATTATCAACAAATTCGCTACAGTATTTAAATTTGGAAGTGAACTAAAAATTCGAGACTGGAGAAACGAATCTCAAAAAGTTTTCAAGCAACCAGGCCATTGGCACTTTAAGTTTCAATCTCCCAAGAGAATAATATTTACCAAAGTTGGAACCAATCTTCTAGTAAACGGAGAGTCATTTTACAAAAAGTTCTTATGTACACCCAAGAGCTTATGCACGGTCTTTCTTGATTATGTGAGTAGTGTTTTCCAATACGGACAAATTTCAATTTTTTTATATTTGAAGCATGTGTCGCACTGGTCTTTGCGAGGATGAAAAATAGATAATTTAATTTTGTCCTCAAGCAAGTGTGAGGAAATGGTTTCCTATTGCTTTCAGCACAGAATTTACAGTAAACTCTATGCAAATCTGAAACAGATTGAAACATTTGCTCCAGATAAAGCCTGTCCGTGTCTTTGCAACAGTATTGTGATGGAAGTTTATTCAGATTTGTCAGAAAATTACTTAAACATTCTTCGTCTTCTTTGCTTCGTTTACTCACTTTTCTTCCAAATGATTCGTTCATTCCATTTTGGCTTTCAATGGTCCAAGACCCTACAGGCCACTCTCCTAAAGCCAGCGTTCTTAGGAACATAATGTCTTTCACACTGTTGAGACTAATGCAAAACTTGAATTATTTAACAATTATCTTATCGGACTTTTTGACAAACACGCACCAATACGGACAGCTCGCATTTCGAAAAAAAGGGCAGCCTGGTTGACGCAGGATATAAAAAACAAAATTGCCCTGAGAAGTTATTCTGCATCTCGTCAATAGTTGTATAGAGACACATACGTTCCCTACTCTATGGAAGAGCTCGTTACTGATACCCATTCCCAAGGTTTCAAATCCGTGTGAACAGAAGGACCTGCGACCCATCAGCATTTTGCCTACTATGTCAAAAATCCTCGAAAGAATTTTAGATACACAAATACGTGGGTACATAGAAACAAACAGCCTGTTACCGCATACACAATCAGGATTTCGCAGGGATCATAGCTGCACCACTGCCCTTTTAAAGGTTACTGATGATATATTAGAAGCTACAGATCGTGGTGAGCTTACCGCACTTGTCTTGTTAGATTATTCTAAAGCTTTTGACAAACTGAATCATCAGTTGCTTTTAGCTATTTTAAAATATCTTGGTTTTAGCAGTGATGCTTGTCTTTTGATAAAACGTTATCTTACGGGACGACTGCAGTCTGTGATCTATCCTGGGGCCGCTTTTTTTCATCCTTTATACATCTCAGCTTTGTACCTACCTAAAACATACACATTTACACCTTTACGCTGATGATTCACAAATTTACCTATCTTTCAAGCCAGAACACATCTTAGAAGGTAACAATAAACTTAATGAGGATCTTGGATTGTTGGTGGATGCTTCTGCTAAACATTGTTTGGAGCTAAATCCGAGGAAGTGTCAGCTGCTGATCTTTGGACGTACGCGCACAGAGGTCATTTTGTTAATTCTAGGGAAAAATAAATATAGTATTAAATTTCTTGACAAATTAGTCAAGTTACACACTATAAAGTATTTAATATTGGTAAAAAAAGTTAAATAGTGAATAAGAAATATAGAAAAATATGATTATCGCTTGTAGAACTAACTTTAGCGGGATAAAAATAAAACAAGAGGAAAATCCTATATTATAATTTGTATTATATGTATATTAATTCAATGCCGATACTTATGGTTGGTAATCCTTGGGTAACTCTAAGATAAAAAGCTCATGTAAATGTAAAACCGGAAATGTTTAGTTTTTAAGATACAGGGTGTTAAACATTCAAAAAACGGTGTTTTAAATATCGTATTCTTTGTCCGATTTTGTCGAACTTTAGTTTTTGAACATTTTATTTTATTTTTTAATATTAAACAACGAAAAACATTATTATCTTAGTTTTCAAAACAAAAAATAAATTTGTTAATAAACGCTTATTTTTAACATAAGTAAAAAAAAAGGAATTTTTTTAATTTGTATTAGATAGGAAAATAAATTTTAGTTTTTGTGACTTTGCTTATAAGTATTCTGAGTCACTGTTTGCATTTTCAATCTTAAAATCTGTGGCACTGGCAAAATTTGGTTCCTTAAGCAATTTAATCACATCAGCATTGAGTGGTGCTTTTGTAGAACGAGTACCAATACGCTTGGATAAAGCCGAAATGTAAGGGTCAGACGAAACCAGGAGACACGTGAATATATCTCTTACTGTATCCTGCTATAAAGCTCTCGATATCTTCGTAAGTCTTTATTGCGAGATTCCAGAGCTTCTTCGGAAAATATTCCTATAGGTAAAGCGGCAACTTTGACTATATCAGCACCATGAATTAATATGCGATGGAGAGAGGAGGGCATATTGTACCAGGGATACATACTAACAAACATTTGTGCCGTTTCTTGACAGTAATTTGAAAATGCATCTATGTTAATATTATATCCACAAGAAATTGTTGTTAAAATCACATAAAGATGTTTCAAAAAATCCTCATTTAATCCTGTTATCCTAGAGGCCAATGCATAGTTGCGAAAAAATATTCGTGATGTATTACCATCATTGGTTGTGCCGTGTCCCTGTTTAGGAATATCAACCAGTAAATTCATTTCTCCTTTAATTTGTTCTTGTATATGTTTATTCCTTTCCTTCACTTGTATCTTTTCATACGGCTCCCGTATCTGCCATCTTTGTAGAGGGATTCGATACGAAATGTGAAGACAACACTCAAGACACCTAATCCACGCGTGTAAACTTGAAATACCGTAATCATACATTAAAGGATCTGACACGAGGCTCCCAAATTTTTTTAAGATTGTTCATGATTTTTGGCGTAGCACCACATATGCCACATGTTTGAGTGGAAAAACCGCTTATTACACCAAACGTTTTGCCGTCTATCATCGTGAGTTTAAGATCATGCTTGATACGTACTTCCTTATTTACAAACGTAATTTTAGTTGGTTGAATGCATTTGATTTGGTTTTTCACGTTTTCAATTTCTCTTTTTGACAATTCGGCAGTCTCCTTTTCAAAAAGAATTTTAATGGGTCTGCAATATCGTACAGATTAAGGACGCGGATTTTGCCACAAGATGTGACCAGACCCTGTGGTCATTTGTAGTGGAACTAGACACACTGAAAACAAATTAGAATCATCCTTTGCCACTCTGTCTTCTTGTTTACAATATCCTTGTTTGTACGTAGACTGGCCACCACTCCCATCGCAACCCCACTTGTAAAAAATTGTGACATCTGAAAAATTTAATGAGCACCGTTCAAAAATGTTTTTTTGCACCCCCACAATCCTATTAACTGTATGGTCAACAAGTTGCTGTAATTTCACTTCTGCCACTGTATCCGAAACTATAATAAAATTTTCATTAGGAAAGCATTTCTTCTTAGCTTCTAAAAGGAGCTTGTAGTTGGGATAAATATTTGCCGTTCGTATTTTAGCCCCTTGTTGCATCAATAAATATGACTTTTTTGTTAATTGTACATCAACATACAATGCCAAAGCTTCTTCTGGGGTATACTTGACTGGCAGCTTGTTTGGCGATTGATAGGCTTTTTTTATTTTTGTTGCCCTATTCGGAGAATACTCGGAAACTTCTTTTACTATTCGCGAAGCATCTCTTCGCCCTAATGACTCCAGACTTATACGCATGGCAAAGGATAATTCATGCCTTTTATAATTTTCTAAAAGCGGCAAAATTTTTTGCCTTTTACTTTTTGCCCCAAGCTCTTGAAATTCTTTGCTTGGGCGCCCTCTTTTTTTACTGATACGGGTATTAGGTAAAGTCAAATCAATATCCTTAAATGTGATTTTACCATTAAGCCACTCATTTTCCCTTTCTTCAAATTCCTTTGGACCTCGATTACTCTCTCTCCACTTTTTCGCCATCGCACTATTAAATGAATTAACCTTTTGTTTTATTTTGCAATATTCTGCATCCTGACCTTCCGCTAAATTGAGTTTATTGATGACATACTGCACCATTTTTAGCGTTTACGGATTTTTGTTGAGACCAAACGCTAAACAGCTCTCTTTTGGTGAGTGACATTATACCTGAAATAAAACAATTCTAAACTTGTTGGCAACTACTGGCACATAAAGTTCAACTTATTAAACAGGGTTTGAGTGCAATTAACTAAAAAAATAATATTTAGGACAAACACGGGCAAACACCGATATATGCCGCTTGCTTAACTTGATTTACATAGATATATATTAAATAAATAGGTACAAATCTTTGAAAACATTTTTAACACATAATTTCGCTACTTTATTTGTAAATTATACTAAGTAATGTAAGTAGTACTTACCCAAACTTAACAAACAACACCAAAACTCCCAAATTATACACAGCAAATAATTCTGTATGCCACTTTAAATATGACGTACAAAGACTTGTTTAATGACCCGCAATTATAATTTAGTTGTTATTTGGTTGGGTTGCATTAGGAGAGCATTTGCTAATCTTAAACTTATATACAACCAACGTAATTTGCTAAACTTAAAACTAAAGAAATTATTGTGCGATAGTTTGGTTCTATCACAATTTACATTTTGTGACGTAGTGTATGGTCCTTGTTTGTTAGAGCATGATGTTAAGCGTATTCAGCAAATACAGAACCACTGTATCCGCCTAATTGGTAGCATAAGAAAATACGATAGGGGTGTGACTGCGATGATGAGGGAAATTGGGTGGCTCACAATGAAGGAAAGAAGACTTTTGCATAGTCTAGTCTTATTTAATAAAATAATACTAAAAAAACGTCCAAACTATTTATACCAAAAAATTAAATTTAGGTATGATGCACATAATCTGGACTTAAGGCATAAGCCACAAGTATCACCACCTTTGCATAGAACGGCACAGTACGAAAGATCATTTAGTTACCAGGTCTATACATGTTACAATAAAGTTCCAGGTAGTTTAAAAGGACTTAATAGCTTTAGGTTTAAGAATGAAGTTTGTGTGTTATTTTGCTAGTTATATCAATGGTGTTGGTCACAAAAATTTTTGGCTGATCCTAAGACATTTCCTGCCAGAACATTTTAAATAACTTGTTATGATCTTCTTCTGAAATTGGAAAACATTTAACAATCCTTTTTGCACTTACATCTTGTTTTCATGTCTCTTTCGGTTCTATTTATGTCATGAAATGTATTTCGCTGACGTGCGGGTTTTCTAAATCATAAGTATTTCTCATCTCGCATTCTTAACATTTTTGTTCTTTGGTTTTTTATTTCCACCTTTTTGTTTTTTCTTATTCCCTGTGATTGAGAGCGAGAGAGATTATTTAAATTAAAATAATTATATTGCGAAAGAACTTGATATAATCACCCCTTACCTTGAATGCCGCGTCTTTCTTGTACTCCGTGTGGTCAAAGGGCTCTGGCACGTAGGCAGAGGAGATCACCAATTTCGTTTATGTAAACTTTTAAACCGTAATTGTAAACCGAGAGTTTCACTTTTAATTTTTATTGGGAGCGAATCGTTAATTTTTGTCGTGTGGTTAGCGAGCGAGTGTCCATTATTCTTCCTGTGCGCACTTGACCTTGCTTTACTTCTTCTTCCAGCGCGGGCGGCGAAGGCTCAGGGTTGCAAGTATCAAGTTTAGTTAACTATTAAATTATTGAATTAAAGAAAGAGAAAATGGCACCAATGTATATCTCTTGACAAATAACAATAATAAGGGAGAAAATAATATACATATATAGACAACACAATTATGTACATTAAAGGGAAAAGTCAACGGGGAGTGAACATTCCGCCGACCTTTAAAATATACATTTTAAACAGTGTCAGAATTAGGAAGCGGACAAAGTTTGACCAAAGGCCGCTTATAAACACTGGTTGCGGTTTCACCGTGGCAACTCGGTATATCTGATCTGCCCCTGGATGCAACGAAAGGATTCTACCTAATATCCATTTAGAAGGGGGCAAATTATCATCTTTGATGACAACCAATGTGCCGATTTCAACAGGAGATATAGAATCAGTCCACTTGGACCTTTGCTGTAACGTATGAAGGTATTCATTTCTCCATCTATGCCAGAAACTCTGATGTAATCTTAAAATAAGTTGCCAACGAGAGAGAGAATTAAGTTTTAAGTTGGTCAGGTCACCATCAGGCAAATCTTGACTGGGTTCCAATGTCAGAAAATGAGAAGGTGTTAGTGCTATTAAATCGTTAGGGTCAGAGCTGACAGCCGAAAGAGGGCAAGAATTTAGTGTTGATTCGATTTGAACTAACGCGGTATTCAGCTCTTCATAAGTTAATATCTGATCCCCAATCACACGCATTAAATGCGTTTTTACCGATTTAACCCCTGCCTCCCAAATGGCTTCCGGTGGGAGGAGAGAGATGCCATGAAATTTGTTCAGATTTCGAAGCGTATTCCATTATTTCGGATAAGTAATTTTTGGCTCCTACAAAATTAGTGCCATGATCACTATATATTTGAGAACAGCGACCTCTTCGAGCTATAAATCTGCGAGGGGCTGCGAGAAAGGCTTATGTCGATAAATCGGACACCAATTCAATGTGAAGAGATTTGGTAGCAAAACAAACAAATAAACATATGTATGCCTTTATGGATTTAGCCATAGTAATTTTACATGGCCCACAAAAGTCGACACCCACTATGGAAAAAGGCTTTATTTCTGAAATCCTAGTACTGGGAAGGTTACCCATAGGTGGTTGAAAGGGTGTGGGGTTTAATTTCCAACATTTGAGGCATTTGCTAATGATTGCATTAATTGCTCTTTTGGGAGATAAAATCCAATACTCCTGGCGCAACAAGTTATGTAAGGCTTGTGAACCCGTGTGACAATATTTTTTATGATAATGTTCAATAATCAGTTCTGTGAAGCGGCATTTTCGGGGTAAAATAGCAGGATGCCTTTGTGCGAAAATTAACTCAGATCCATAATTCAATCTACCGCCGACCCTGAGAATACCTAGTTCATCAAAAAAGGGGAATAATTTTCTAAAAGTCTTTGGAATTTTCTTTTTTGTTTTAAGAGGCTGGATAATATCATAAAATTCACTATCTTGTGTGTGTTTGATAAGGATGTGAATAGAGGTTTTAATTTCAAAAGGAGATAATACGCCACGAAATTTGTTGTGAGGGCTTTTAATGTTATGAATAAAGCGTAAAATATAACTAAGAATAAATTTTATTTTGTTAAATGATGAATAGTTATTTAATAACGTATCCAACATATGTAAATCAACTTGAGTATTGAAAACCAAAGATTTCCTTTCTTCAATATCATGAGAAGTTGGGTAATTTTGAGAGGGCCAATGATCAGAAGTTTTATGAAGAAAATCAGGACCTTCCCACCACAAATGATGGTTAACCAATTCCCTGGGTAAAAGTCCACGAGATGCGCAATCGGCAGGAGTAGAGCCGGTTGGAACATAAAACCAGCGAGTGGGCGAAATATTCTCTTGTATTTTTGCGACTCTGTTGCCAACAAACGTTTGCCAACGGTGAGGAGAAGATTTTATCCAATTGAGCACTATTGCAGAGTCTGACCAAGCATATATATTAAAATTCAATTTATTTTGAAAAAGCGAGACTATATAACTTAACAGTTCCGATAAAAGGTAAGCCGCACAAAGTTCTATCCGAGGAATTGTTAATTTTTTAAGTGGGGTGACTTTAGCTTTAGCAATAACTAAAAATAACTTAACAATATCATTATCTAAAGAGAAACGTAAATAAACAACGGCAGCGTATCCTTTCTCCGAGCCGTCACAAAACCCATGTAATTCACACAAATTATAATTATCGGGTATAAATTGGCGGGTTAATGAGAGTTTTTCTAATTCCGGTAATTCTATTTTATATTGTTCCCAACGGCTAACAATATACTGAGGAGGAGATTCATTCCAATTTAGACCTAAAGTCCAAAGATGTTGAATCATAATTTTAGCAAAGAGAGTGAGTGGAGTTAAGAAACCTAACGGATCATAAATTCGGGCGAGTTCCGAGAGAAGTATGCGTTTAGTGCATTCCCTATTTTGAGGTTCAACAAAATATAAAAATACGTCGCGCTTTGGGTCCCATTTGAGCCCTAGTATTTTGACCGTAACTTCCGGTTCAAGATCTAATGAGAGAGATTCTGAATGCAGTAAGTGCTGGGGTAGATGTGACAATAATTTTTCATTATTACTTGAGAACTTTCGCAGATCGAATCCGCCCTTACCTAGCAACTCAATTAACTGGTTTTGGAGATATAACGCACTCGAAATACTATTCGAACCGGTTACTATGTCGTCGACATAAACATCTGTTTCTAAAAGTTTAGCAGCTTCCGGATAAGACAATCTTTCATCCTGTGCCAACTGTTTCAAAGTCCGTAATGCGAGAAAAGGTGAACTGGAGATGCCAAAAACAACCCTATTAATTTGAAAATCCTTTAAATCTTCATTTGGAGAGAACCTCCATACAATATTCTGATACTGCAAATGATCAGGATTTACGAGTATTTGCCTATACATAGCTTTTATATCAGCGGTAAATACGTATTTGTGAAATCTAAAATTTATCAAAATATTATTAATATTATTTTGTAGTTTGGGACCTACAAGGAGAGCGTCGTTTAATGAGGGAAAACATCGATCTCTTGCCGAAGCATCAAAGACTATGCGGCAGGACGTAGTGGTACTACACGATTTAAGAATTGCATGATGAGGCATAAAATATTTAAAATCGTATGAATCATATTTTACAGGCTGCATATGATTATTGTCCAAATATTCTTGGATAATATCACCGTATTGCTTATAGAGTTCGGCATTTTTCAAAAGTTTACGCTCCAGGGACAAAAATCTACGAACAGCAACATCGCGTATGTTACCAAAATTAGGTACCACATCACGGAAGGGTAAAGATACAGTATATCGACCCGAACTAATACGTTTAACATTATTTGCGTATATCTGCTCGCATAGAGTATCATCAGGAGAGAGAAAATTATTTACTGAAGGCAGCTCCTCTACTTCCCAAAAACGTTTCAGCGTAACGTCTATATTTATTTCATCTGTTGAGCAAAAAAATGAATTTGCGACATTGGATGGTTCTGCGCGAGTTTTTCCCATAATTATCCACCCGAAAACCGTGTTCAATGCGTGTGGTTGTGATGGGCCATATGATAATTTACCGTCTAGTAAAAAGTCAGAAAAAAGTTCAGCACCGATTAATAAATCTATGGTACTGGGCACGTCAAAAGTAGGATCTGCTAAACTTAACGAAGCCAGGCGAGACGCAAATTTTTTACAGCTTTGAACGGAGGGCAAATCGGAACAAATATTTTGCAGAACATGTGCATCGAAAGTAAACATAGGTTTCGACTTGTTTGAAGGTTTTATTAAACATGTTACGCAACCTCGAGAAGCGGTAGACGTCATCGGACCGACGCCATTAATAGCGAGTGAATATTTAACTAATGGCAAACCTAAGCGTTGTGCACATTTTTGCGTGATGAAATTAACTTGAGAACCGCAGTCCAATACTAAGCGGCATTTATGGAAATTTCCATGTGAATCGGCGATATCCACCAGGGCAGTAGAGAGTAAAACATTATTAACATTATGAGCAACCATGGAGGTTCGAGGGGCAATGTAAAACGAATTTGGGCTAGTTTGAGCTGTATTCCCGGGACTTCCCGTAAGACAATTACTTGTATCGGTCTGTGTGCTATTATTAGCATCATTGTTTCTAGGCTGATCAGAAAAATGTAAAAGAGAGTGATGAGGTAACTTACAATACCGACAATTTTCCTTAGATCGGCAATTTTGACTCGTATGTTTGGTTCCTAAACAATTCGTACACCATCTGGCTTCTTTTATTACATTATATCTATCGCGTGGGGATTTATTTTGAAATACATTACATTCATAGATTTTATGATTACCTTTACAAGTTATGCACAAGAGATGATTTGAATTAGTGAAAAATGAGCTAGATGCGGCATGACCCGACTTAAAAGGCTTATTCGCAAAACTATTCGGAAACTTAGAAACTTCACTTTTATTTTGTTTCTGATTTCTCGATGCCTCCACTGAATCCAAAGCATTACAATGTTTTAAAATAAATTCAACTTAGGTATTAAACGAGGGAATACTATCCAAATTATCAGAATGTGAATGAAGCACTCATAGTTGAGGGGAAAAAATCAATTAATGAGGATCAAATCACAACTAATATGAACGACCCTGTACCAATGGAATGTAAATCTATGGGAATTCCAAGGGGGATTCCGAGGGGTATTCCGAGTAATGACCTGTTCAACTCAAAACAATTTCAAAAAAAAAATAGTAAATAAACAAAAGGAGACAAATACCTACAGCGGTCGAGCAAATAGGTATGAAAAGTGAAAAGATAATTTTTTGTGTGTCCAACTAAAATTTGTATTAGTTTGTTCGTTTCTAGCAATTTAGAGAGAGATGGGATATAATGTGAGAGAAAAGGATGAATAATTTAAATTTTATAAATTATCAAGAAATATACATTTATGCAATAGAGAAATAGTAATAAAATACTAATAATCAATTACCCTAATACAAGATTAGGTATCCGGTTTGAAGGACCAATGTTTGAGAGCGAGAGAGATTATTTAAATTAAAATAATTATATTGCGAAAGAACTTGATATAATCACCCCTTACCTTGAATGCCGCGTCTTCTTGTACTCCGTGTGGTCAAAGGGCTCTGGCACGTAGGCAGAGAAGATCACCAATTTCGTTTATGTAAACTTTTAAACCGTAATTGTAAACCGAGAGTTTCACTTTTAATTTTTATTGGGAGCGAATCGTTAATTTTTGTCGTGTGGTTAGCGAGCGAGTGTCCATTATTCTTCCTGTGCGCACTTGACCTTGCTTTACTTCTTCTTCCAGCGCGGGCGGCGAAGGCTCAGGGTTGCAAGTATCAAGTTTAGTTAACTATTAAATTATTGAATTAAAGAAAGAGAAAATGGCACCAATGTATATCTCTTGACAAATAACAATAATAAGGGAGAAAATAATATACATATATAGACAACACAATTATGTACATTAAAGGGAAAAGTCAACGGGGAGTGAACACCCTGGTTTGATAATTGATAATTTCTTGATCCGATTCGTTTGAAACCAGGTTTTTAGTTGATGTATTAGGCTCAAATCGGAACTTAAGATAAAATTTCCGTCAGAACCTTTATCATCTATTTCCGGAGTATAACTTTTGTCACTGTCTTCTTTTTCTAGAATCACAATTTCATCTGGAGTATTATTTTCGTTTTCAGAAGTTTGTTGATCATTCTCGATCAGTTCGTTTTTGGTAGTTTTTTCCTCAACATTTTGTAAGTTTGATGGATTATTTTGCAAAGAATGTTCCGTCATATCTGATATCTCTATATTGTCCAAGCAATTAAAACTGTCGTTGTTAATTATGTTTTCTACTTCTTCTGGACTAAGAAGAGTTGCAATAGACTGAGCGATATTTATTTCTAATAAAGCTGAGTTAGAAATGTTATTCAATTTTTATGCGCTTGATGACAGTCATTCTCCGGATCAATGTTCTCCGTCTCATCATTATTTTTCATATCTTGATATGCTCTTTTAGATGGCGAAGATAACGTCTGAACTTTTTTATTTTTAACTAACTGCAAAATTTCCTTAGTGGTTAGTTTAATTATGTAGATTTTAGGATGAATAATAGTAATAAAAATTAATTTCATTTACCACTGGAGATTTTTATTAAATAAGATCTCGGCTTTATCCAAGCTTGTAACAACAGCAGCGTCAAGCCATACAATAAGGATCAAAAAATTGTTATTAGTTAGACCAAAGAATATATAATAAATATAAGTGGCAACACTGTTGTTTTAGTTGTCATAAAAAAGTAGTTGTATTCGCCATCTTGAAATGAATAAACAGCACAGTGTGTATTTTCTGTATAAACAATTTATCTAAGTTTGTTCTCTAATAAAGCAATTTATGTACTGAAATCTCCATCCACGTGTTTCATTTTATCAGGTTATGGACCCAGCAGTGTCTTGAAAGACTTAAGTGATAGAAACGCGAGTGAAATCTGTATAGTACAAAAAATGGCTACTAACTATATCGCGAGTGTATCGAAGTTAAAAGGTCGTGAAACTATAGTGACTGGGCATTAGCCGTTGAGAATTATTTGATTTTAGAAGGACTTTGGAAATGTGTGTCAGAAGTAGTCGCAGACGAAGACGCCAAAGCTAAAGCGAAAATAATTCTTACAATCGATTCATCGTTGTTTGTTCAGCTAGAACGACCGTGGAAATATGGTCAAAGCTAAAATCTTTATACGATAACTCTGGATTTACACGAAAAATCAGTTTACTACATACCCTAATATCGACGCGATGAGAGAACCGTGATTCAATGGAATATTATGTCAATCAAATTGTAGATAAAGGCCAGAAACTGCGTGGAACGGGATTTGATATCTACGACGTCTGGATTAGTTCGCTATTGCTAGCAGGTTTGCCAGAAATGTTTTCACCAATGATAATGGCGATTGAACATAGCGGCATATCGATATCGACAGATTCGATAAAATCGAAATTACTCGATATGAGTGAAGGTGTTAGCAACACCGGTAGTGCTTTCGCATCGAAGTTCAATGTGAAGTCACAAGGTGGCGGCACGAGTCATAAAAACAAGAAAACATATGACTTAAAAACAATTAAATGTTACAAGTGTAAAATATTTGGTCATTTATGATAATGATACAAGCAAGTTAACGACTAATGCTTTTAGTGCCGTATTTCTTAGTGGTAAATTAAGTAAAGAAGATTGGTATGTGGATTCCGGTGCAAGTATGCATTTAGTTACGAATAACAGTGCACTAGAAAATTATTCAACTTCTCAAAAAGTGAAAGAAATCATGGTGGCAAATCAAACAAAAGGGTCGGTGATACTAAGATTGTAACAAAAGTTGATAATAATCGTAAATATGATGTGCGTATAAAAAACGTTTATTGTGTACCAAGTTTAACAACCAATTTGCTATCTGTTAGTAAATTAATTGAAAACGGAAACAGTGTTAAATTTGAAACAAATTGCTGTAAAATATTTAATAAACAAAGTGAACTTGTAGGAATCGCAACACTACAAGAGGGTGTGTACAAATTAAATATTGAGACCACAGCAGAAAAATGTTTGTTTACAACACGGGAAACAGCTGACTTGTGGTACAAGAGGTTAGGACACATCAACAGTGATTATTTAAACAGGATGAAAAATGGTATTGTACAAGGAATTAACTATTCAGGTACTGCTCAGATTAAAAAGGATAACTGTGAAGTGTGTTGTGAAGCAAAGCAAACAAAACTGCCATTTCCATGTAAGGGAAGCCGAGCAAAACATTTTTTAGATGTTGTACATACAGACATATGCGGTCCCATGGAAACTAGGTCGATAGGTGGTTCAAAATATTTTCTAATATTTGAAGCCGACTACAGTAGAATGGTATTTGTTTATTTTTTGCAGAATAAAGATGAAACCTTTAGTTGCTTTAAGAAATTTAAAGTCTCATTCAAAACCAGAACAACTGCAAAATTAAGACGTTAAGATTGGACAATGGTGGAGAATTTTGTAGTAACGAATTTGAGTCATTCTTAAAGAATCAAGGTATTGTACATCAAACGACAAACCTATACACACGTGAGCAAAATGGAATGTCAGAACGGTTAAATCGAACACTAGTTGAAAAAGCCAAGTGTTTACTATTTCAATCTCAACTAGACAAGCACTTTTGGGCTGAAGCCGTCAATCCAGCTGTGTATTTGCGCAATCGTTCGATAGTAGCTGATCTACAGGTAACACCATAATATGGTGGTATGAAAATAAACCCAATTTAAGTAATTTACGTATTTTTGGAAGTATGTGCATGGTGCATGTCCCAAAACAGAAAAGGTTGAAATGGGACAAGAAAGCAACAAGGCAAATACTGGTTGGATACGGTGATAAGGTCAAGGGCTACAGAGTTTATGATCCTCAAACAAACTCCGTAACTACAAGTCGAGATATTACGATATTCGAAAATGCTGTTGAAGATACAAATATGATCATTATGAAAGAAAATAAGCCCCCAGAAGCAAATCTAGAGCAATCTTCAGATGGATCAGAAAATACATCTTCAGTGGGAGACAGAGATAACGTGCCAAGTGATTTCGAAGAGTCTAATATACAATCTGATGAGTGACTTAGAAACAGGTGTAATAGATGTTTCAGATACAGCCAGAAAGTCATCAAGAATACCGAAACCGAAAGTTTACGACGATTATGGTACTTACCTTGGTGTTAGTGATTTATGTGAGGTCATCAGCGAAGATCCAGCAACAGTGCAGGAAGCGCTTACGGTTCCCGACAAGGACAAGTGGAGCAGACAATCGAGAGTGAGCTGAGTTCAGTCGAAGCCAACAACGCTTGGGAGCTCCTCGACAGGGAGTCCGGCACCATAGTGCAGTGCAAGTGGGTTTTTAAAAGAAAGTTTGAAGCGGAAAATAAAGTGCGATTTGGTGCGCGTTTAGTGGCAAAAGGTTTTTCGCAGAAACCGGGAGTAGATTATACGGAAACTTTTTCTCCCGTGGTAAGATTTTCAACATTACGTTTGTTAATAGCTTTATCTGTGAAATGAGATCTAGATATTTGTTGTATATGGAATATGTTTATGATTCGCCCTGTATCTCAAATTCCCATATTGCTGTATAGTTTTTATATGAATGTATATCTAGATATCGTTATCAGTTTTCAGTAGTTGGAAATAGATGCTTATAGCAGAAACATTAAAATATGCAGGATATAAATAAATCGATAGAATATAATAACGTGTGTTTATTTAAATATAATTAATAAGTGGTATATACTTAACAATTGGCGACGAGAAATTGTGTAACAACGCGGGCGCATTTCGCGAGTGGTAAAAGAAAATGGCAGGTTTAGGTGTTTTGGGTGCATTAAATTGTTTTGATCCAAAAACTTCACATTTTGCGGTTTTTGAAGAACGTCTATTACAATATTTTATCGCAAACGATATTACAGAAACTGTGCGTAAAAAGGCAATTTTGCTTAACTCGTTGAGTGAAGAATGTTACGTTAATTTGCGAAAGTTATGTGTGCCCGATTTGCCTGATTCAAAGACATTTGATGAACTTCGAAAAATTTTGCGGGAACATTATACAGTAATGAAGTCTTTTTTTGCGGAACGTTTGAAGTTCTATACTGCTAAAAGAACTCAGAATGAAAGTGTATCTGAGTGGGAAGCTAGGATAAAGGGCTTAGCTTCAAATTGTGGTTTTGGACCAGAATTACAGATAGCATTGCGCGATATATTTGTTATTGGAATGAATAACGAGAAGATTATGGAGCGCTTGGTCGAGGAGGATGCGTCTAAGACCACCACCACCTTATGTAAATTGGTAAAGGTTGCCCTAAATAAGGAATCGGCAATGAATGAGCAGCTGCAAACAGCTAATATTAAACTTGAAACTGAAATGCACTTCAGTAGCAACTCTAAGTCAAATGCAGATAACATCAATCGCAGGGATGGCAGTTCTCAATGGAAGACCGAAGGTCAGGGAAGTTTTAAAATCCCTAATCAGCCAGGCCGTGATAAGTGTTCTGTGTGTGGACGCAAAAATCATGTTTCTAGTGAGTGTTTTTATAAGAATTGTGTTTGCCACAAGTGCAAGGTAAAGGGTCATCTTGCTTCGGTATGTAATAGGTCTAGTCAGAATTTTTTAACTGATACATTTTCGAATGATGATATAACCGAAGATTCTATATTTAATATTACAGATATTGAGATCGATGATAAAGGAAATGTTAAACCCACTTATGTACATATAATTGTAGATAATATACCTATTAATTTTGAAGCTGATTCTGGGTTTTGTCATCTGCAATATCAGAAAAATTATTTCTGAAACAGTTTAAAAATAAAGCCCTCCACTCAAATGATTTAGCATTAAGAGATTATGTGGGTGTAACTTTTGAACCGATAGGATATGTGAATTTTTGATATTGTGTATTATCATAATAAGTTTATTTTAAAAACATATATTATAAAAAACGGAGGCCCACCGCTGATTGGAAGAAACGGACTACAAATGTTGAATCTAGGTATAGCGACTTTAAATAAATTAAAGTCACAAAATATTATCAATTCAAGTTCGGATATAAAGAATTTAATTTTAAAATATTCAGATATATTTAGTACAGGCATTGGAACATTTAATAAATTTAAGGTGTTGTAGCATTTTTTTTTGTAATGTTTTAAAACAAAGCAAACTAGAATAATTTTATTAAATTTAATTTAGTTGTTTATTGAGTACTATATAGAACAACAAAAAAATAAAATAACTTACTTACGATATTCAAACCCTAAAATATAAATATACATTTAATTATTATATCTTATATAATGTCAGTTATTGCTTATATATCTGAGCCTTTAGGTGACTTCTTTGTCATCTTTTATGCGCTTCAAAAAACCTGAAAGATAAATTAAATAAGTTAAGTAATAAACGTAAATATTTACTGATTTATAAACAAATAAATAATATAACTAATGATTACTTTAATACTTACCTATACTTTGGAACCCCTGTATCATCTTCTGAATGCTACCTGTAACATTTCTAAGTACAGATTTCCTTTAATGAACACTTTCTTTTACTATCCAATACAACTCTCAATATAAATATATTCTCTCTTTTTCTCGCTAGTGGTAAAGTTCGTACGCACTTCCAAAATACATGCGACATTCACACAAACAACAAATTGACCTTACCTTTTCGCAAGGACAATTCATTACTGGTAGAGTCTTCGGTGGCAATAGATTTGAAAAGGTTAATGTTTCATTTGGTTCTGTTCCGAGTTTTTGGGATTTGAAATTTATAATCAATCGGTGAAATTTAACAAACATAATATACCGGTTCAGTTATGTATCACCATATATTATATCCAGTTTTCGAGATTGTTGTGTAGTGGTTTTATACAACATGTAAGTACTTTATCCTCCTTTTTTTCAAAAAACCCAAACTTATTGGTCTTTCTAATTTTGTTATAGTGTTTGTTTGACTTATACAAACTTCATTCTATCCTACTTGGATTTTGTACAAGCGTTTCCTGTTCACATACCCCCAGCTGCTTACTGGGGTAAGTAAATAAAAAAACATAGAAATTCTATCAAGGTTTTTTTACATAAATAATTTCTTCCCAGGGTTTTTTTTGGATTACCGAAAGTTTAACTACGGTTCTACGTGATAATACCGAAGGATACGTATTATAACATTGATCACTACCTTTCACCACGTAATCTTCACCTCACTCCGTCAACCTGTGGAGCATTCAGTACCAAGAAAAAATAAAGGCCAGATTTTTTTTATTACTAACCTAACCCATTTAGTAGTATTATTAAAACTATTAGCTAAATTTTGTGAAAACAAAATGCGAATTGATTGATTGATGATTCACAGATTATTTAATTTATTGGCTCACTGTGTAAGTGAAATTCATGAATTTCAAGAATGAGTAATTAATAATTGTGCACATGATAGTAATTTAAATGATGAAATTTTAAAATCCTTTTTACATAGCTTAACTGATATATTTTCTCCTGTTATTACTTTTCGTTTTATCAATAAACTTGATGAAGGTTTGAATAAATTTATAGGTATAACTAGTGTGTTTTCTTAATTTGTTGAAAGGGTTTCTTGTTTTAACCCCATAAAAAACAAGTGGCGCTCAACAAGGAAGAGTAACCAAGAAAGATTCTTCGACCTTCGACCTAGTGCCACCAGGCGAAGAGCTGCCGTGCTTTTGTGTCACCAAAAAAATCTTTGTTTAACATCATTTTTTTTATTGCAAGTAAAAATAACGTCACAGTGTCGCTAAAATTAAAACCGGATGCGGTTCCAAAATTTTTTAAGGCTAGAGCTGTACCTATTGCTATGAAAATAAAGATTGAAAATGAAATTGATCGGTTAGTAAAAAATAATAATTGTGGAGATTTTAAAATTACAATATCCATTACCCCGCGTTGAATACTTGTTTTCACAACTAAACGGGGGACAAAAATTTTCCAAGATTGACTTATCTGAAGCGTATCAACAAGTATTGCTTAATGATGAATCTAAAAAGCTGGTAACAATTTCAACACATAAAGGTCTTTTTTCATTTACACGACTTCCTTATGGAGCAAGTATTTTTGATTCCAGGTGTTGTCTGTTTCTTGGACGACATACTGGTTACCGGAAACACCGATAGCGAACATTTAAATCGCCTCGAAGAAGTTTTTAAAAGATTGCACGATTGTGGATTAAAAGTGAAACAAGAAAAGTGTACTTTTTTCAAGACTCGGTCGTGTATATAGTGTATAAAACTGATAGATTCGGGTTGCATACATTGGACGAAAAAAATAATTGCAATCAAACAAATTCCAATTCCACAGAATGTTAGGGAATTAAAATCATTTTTAGGAGCTGTTAATTATTATTCCCATTTCATACCCAACGCGTCCGGTATTCTTCAACCTTTATATAATTTGCTAAAGAAAAACGTTGAGTGGTTTTGGTCTGACAATTGCGAAAAAAGTTTTCAAGAAATAAAAGAGGTGTTAGCTTCACCCAATGTACTAGCCCATTTTAATCCAGAAATACCTATTAAACTTACGGTAGATGCTTCTAATTATGCCTTGGGAGCGGTTATTAGTCATGTGTATGAAGATAATTCTGAAAAGCCCATGGCATTCGCCTCCCGGGTATTAAATTCAGCTGAAGTCAGTTATATAGAATAGAAAAAGAAGCGGCTGCTATAATGTTTGGAGTAAATTTTTTTTTTCAATATCGGTATGGTCAGAAGTTTTATTTGTATACAGACCATAAACCGCTCCTCAGTATTTTTGGAAATAAGATAGGTTTGCCGGTTTTTGCCGCAAATAGGCTTCAAATCTTTGAAGGCGGAATTATATTTTTTATTAGAAATGGTTGGCCAAATAAAAGTCCTGCTAAAGAGTTAAATCCTTTCTTTGTAAGAAAAAATCAGTTAAATATTGAACAAGGATGTTTCCTTTGGGGATATCGCTTAATTATCCCTAAAAAGTTACAAAAAAGTATACTCAGTGAGTTGCACTGTGCACATATGGGCATAGTTAAGATGAAATCACTGGCCAGATCCTATGTTTGGTGGCCAAATATTGACAATGAAATTGAAAATATGGCGTAAAATTGTTACATTTGCGAAAAGTATGCGCGAAATACTAGGAAATGCACATTAAAAACGTCGGATTGGCCTAAATGTGTTTGGACTAGGTTGAATGCCGATTTTTTTGGTTCTCATACAACAGAAATTTTTTTGTCATTGAGGATTCTACTTCAAAATGGATAGAATGCTTTGAGGTCCATAATATCACCTCCCAAACCGTTATTAATATATTCAGAAGTATCTTTGCACGCTTTGGGTTGCCTAAAGAGGTTTGCACTGATAACGCAACTAGCTTCACATCCAAGGTATGCCAAGATTTTTTTAAGCGTTGCGGTGTTAAACATATAACTGGCGCCCCGTATCATCCAGCTATGAATGGATTGGCTGAATCTGGTGTTAAGATTTTAAAAAATGCTATTATTAGGTCAAGAAATGAGACTGAAAATGATTTTAATTTAATAATAAACAGATTTTTATTTCAGTATAGAAATACCCCACATACGACGACTGGTGAGTCGCCAGTTAAACTATTAATTGGCAGAAATGTAAGAACGAAATTTAATTTAATGATGCCTTCAGTTGAGGGTTACGTAGAAAAAAAGCAAAGTTATCAGATCCAATATTATAACAAACAAAATAATAATAATTCCACGCTCCTCTGACAGTTCTGGATCGGGTCAGGATACTGTGGAAACAGGTTTCTGACAACGACTTAAGAAGACGTAGTCAATTAAAACCACCAGATAGATTACAGATATCAAAATAAACTATTTGTTGGATCGTGTCTAAGTTGTGTTTAAATTTATATTATAAAAATAGGGAAGAGGTATGTTGTATATGTAATATTTTTATGATTTACCCTGTATCTCAAATTCCCATATTGCTGTATAGTTTTTATATGAATGTATATATAGATATTCTTATCAGTTTTCAGTAGTTGAAAATAGATGCTTATAGCAGAAACATTAAAATATGCAGGATATAAATAAATCGATAGAACATAATAACGTGTGTTTATTTAAATATAATTAATAAGTGGTATATACTTAACAATTGGCGACGAGAAATTGTGTAACAACGCGGGCGCATTTCGCGAGTGCAGGATATAAATAAATCGATATAATATAATAACGTGTGTTTATTTAAATATAATTAGTAAGTAGTATATACTTAACAATATTGTACATCTATGCTACTGCTTTTCTTAATGGATATTGCTACCCCCTTTATTCAACTGGCGTTCGAAATATTTGAACTACCAGGAGGCAGCAAAATTTGATGAATTGCTCGGCTAGCTCGGTGAGCAATGAGGCAAGCTCTGGTTACTCGGGGTTGTGCGCTTAGGTCCCGCTGGAATCTTTACTGGTGCGCATAGGTTAAGTCGACTGAAACACTGGTTGTAAACTCTAAGTAATTAATTTAATTTAAAGAAAATTAATTTAAATTTGTAAATTGTTTTAGAAATAAAAACTATAATAGGTATATAAAAAAATGAAACTTATTTGCTACGATATACTTAAGCCTAATTAGAGTAACTTATAACACTATCATGACTATTCAACCTTAACCTCAATTCAATTTAAAATTCTGTTTACTTTGTTCAAATTATCTTAAATATAAAGATTATCAGGATGTACCTATTAGCCTATTATCAATTCAAGAAAAGAATTTATTCAATGATTTTTTTTTTATATGGTGAAACCAAACAAATTAACTTACTAAGTAACACTTATCTTGTACGTTCTCTCCGTAATTTCAACCAACTCGTTAACTCGGCCTTAATTCGCAAAATATTTATTTATTTATTTATTTATTTATTCAGACATTACAAACACCTGGTAGGTAATAACAAGTAATGCTTAACAACAAAATTAAACATAAAAAGACAACACACATTACGATACAAACTAATACAAGTACCCAAACTAGTTTATCACCTATGAAGACCTCAACTATTGAAAATACATCTTATCTGCTTAACGCTAGTATTAAATATATCTAGATCCATATCGCAAATCACTTTGTTACATTGCATACACATTATATTTATCGGAGAAATACTAAATACATTTACATGAAATAGATCTTTAAAATTATTTCTTAAGTGTACTTTAGGAACTTTGAAATATATAAAATTAATTAGATCACAGTCAAGTTTATTTATATTATTAACAATATAGTATAAGTATATCACACATTGCATTTTGCGTCTATCACAGAGCGTTTGAACATTGTAACGGGTGAACATAAATTTATAAGATATTTTAAATGGATACACACCATGTTCCCTCACATATAAAAATCTTAAGAATCTCTTCTGAACTCTTTCGATGTGATCGCCATGAGTATATGCTGTTGGCATCCAAATAAGAGATGCATACTCAAGATGAGAACGCACTAAAGTATTGTACAATCTGATAATAGTAGAAATATTGAAGGTTTTACTGTTTCTCATTATGAATCTCAATGATCTATAAGCCTTGTTAGTTATGTACTGATAGTGCTCATTAAATCTAAAATTAGACTGAAATATTACTCCTAGATCCTTAGTCTTATCTTTCCTTACTACTGGTATAGAATCTATATGATAATCGTACGGAATAAAGTTAACTTTCCTAGTAAATGCCACGACGGAACATTTCATAACATTCAATGACATTCTATTCCGTTTGAACCAATTGGCCGCCATGGATAAGTCATCTTGCAACAATTCGCAGTCCCCAATACTGTCAATGACCCTAAACAGCTTAAAGTCATCCGCAAAGAGCAAACCAATTGACGAACGTGCAGCACTTGGGAGATCATTTATAAATATATTGAAAAGTAGTGGACCCAAAATACTACCTTGGGGCACCCCAGAAGGAGTGCCGAACTCAAACGAATTTTTTCCGGATATTTTAACGGTACATTTTGTATTGCATAAATATGACCTCATATATCGCTTAAAACATCCACTCCGCAAATCTACTCATTTACTCTCCGTTACTTGTCGCTCGTGCATGTGCCGCTTATCGTAAAACATTATACCAAAGACGAAGTCGTTGTAAAACTTCACACAATATGAAAATCCTTGCGAAAAACCTACATGAAATAATGTAAATAAACATTCTGCCTGACAAAACTAATCAGAGTATAAGGAGATAATGTTATACAATTCAAACAAATCACATACCTTCTCAGGGTTATCACTACCCCCTTAAACTTCTAAATCACAAGCCTCCAAATAATCAGCCAATCGATTCTAGGGCTATGCACTAGGTACTAGTGTTCACACATAGCTAACCACAGATGGTTTTCCAAAACTATTTTATATTCACTCAAATAAAATGGGCTAGGGTTGTTGCTGCAGTTAATCCTATTTAAAGATAGGTACTTTGTCCCAAAAAAAAAAAACCGTCACGTACCCCAAATAATACGGGCACCCAGAAACCGGACAAATCCGTATCTTCCAGATATAATATCCCTTGCGGATGGTTAAGAACCAGTCAAATATCTTGGAATAAAAATCTTCACAGCTCACCGATGTTTTTTTATCTTGCACCAATAGTTAGAATAATTACAACCACCTTCTTCTAATAACGAACAAAAATTAGCAGGAAGACGCTTATGGTAGTAAAAGTAACAATTATAATCAAGTATATCAATTAAACCATGAAAACAATCCCAATTATTTGTATCCATTAAAAACCAGTGTGATTAAAAACATATACCTTTACCCAGACGACTCGTTCATTTTAATTAATAAAACATCTGTGAATAGAAACGATTTGATTGGATACACATTAAAAGAAAACGATCAAATTTCTATTGGAAGTACAATTGTATCAACAAATTTAAAGTGTTTTTACAATCAGTTATACAATGCAAAATAGAAGAATGAGTAATGTAAAAGAAGTAGTTGTTAACGAACTTCATAAACCAGCTAGAAAAAATTTTATTCGTCGTAAAGTTTTCGTTAAAGGATTAAATAATTTGTCGCAGGCAGATTTGGTTGAAATGATTCCATATGCTAAAATTAATAAAGGTTATCAATATATTTTGACTGTAATAAACGTATTTTCAAAATATGCTTGGGCGAGACCTCTAAAAAATAAAACTGGTAAAGATGTAACGGCAGCAATGAAAAACATAATACAAGAAACAACATCACCAAAAAATCTTCAGACTGATATGGGTAAAGAGTTCTATAACAAAGAGTTTCAATCTCTTATGAAAGAATTTCAGATTAATCATTATTTAACATTCTCAAACATAAAAAGTAGTGTGGTTGAACGTTTCAATAGAACTATTAAAAACCTAATGTGGAAGCAATTTTCTTTGCAAGGAAATTATAAGTGGTTAGATATATTACCAGATATAAATTTAAAATATAATAATCGTAAACATAATGAAACTCATATACACATATTTTAGAGAGTTCTAAAATTGCCATGACAACATATAGAGGTTTATTAAATTCCAGCTGTATTTTTAGCATTTCAACAGCAATCAGATTTTCATTGAATATGGTTCAACTATGAAATTTTGGAGCTGCAATACCTTCCCTCCCATTTTGTGAGCAAATGAACGTTTCTATGCTTCCTAATATTTTCCATCGTTTTTCCGAATATACTGTTGACAAACAATTTGAACCGCTGTTTAGCAAAAGTCGTTGTGGCCCCAGTACGCAACTTCGTATTTATTTCAATATAAGGCTTTAACCAAGCCGCCTGTTTAAATTCCAACACTCTGTGTATGTTTTTTAATACTAAACCGTTAGCGAAAGCTTGTTTTAGATTCCTATAGTGAATTACATATCGCGTTTTTGTGTGTAATGTTGTCATTAATTTAGGTAATTTTGATTCTGGTGGTACTAGGTGTTCAGCACTAGAAAAATCTTTACGTTTATCGTGTAGTGCTTCTGGATACTCGAGGTCAACCTCTAACATATCCAGTAGAAGAATTATCAGAAATTGCAGTAACATCAATATTTGTGTCTACCCATTTGAATTCACCATATGATAGGTATAGCCCATCCATATAAATTATTAACATCAAAATACATAGTACTTTGATGGATATGAAGGATTGTAGTCAACCATATACTTGTTATTCGCTTTTGAATAGCGATTGCAACATTGGCTGACTCCTCCTCGTATTCCTCTTTCAATAAACAAAAGCATATCTACATCAGTTAGGAGTTCTAATTTGCAATTAGTGTATTTCATCATACAGCTCCAGGAAACTCCTGGAAGAGTGTAAGACCAAGCAGGATCTAACTTATATATATCAATTCCTAAATTTCGGAAATTTTGAAATATGTCTGTCAGTAGTAAAATGTCAGTTTTTAAATACAAGTTAGAATATTCACCCAAATTTTTTTAGTTTAAATTCATCCCAAACAGCGTGTGCATGTATATATTTTTCTTCACTAATATCACAATCGTTTAATTTATTATAAAACTTATCTATTGTTGGTAATACCGTTTCTTGAATTCTATCCATGGAGTCCCTTTTTAGTTAGTAAATAAAATTGTTTATCTAACAAATTTGAAAATTCTTTCTTTAAATTTATCATGATCTAGAGTTAAGGCAAGCTCATCTAAAGATGCTGGTAAAAACCTAAATGAGTCTATAAACCTAAATTTAATTTTATTATTTTTGCTAAATTTTGTAAAAGAAATATATCTCTCTTTATTAACTGGTAATACCACAATTTTTCGACTAATTGCAGCAAGTTTTTCAATAATGAATTTAAAATCATAGCTTCCCCCATTATGATAGACTATAGGAACCATGAATTGCTTTTTATAATTTAAATTGCAAGTCTTATGAGCATATCCACGAAACTGACCAGTAAAATGATCATGATCACGAACAACAATATCTTTGTCATTGAATTGAATTTCAGAAATATGACATTGCTTGGCACTTGTTTTTGTAGCATTTCAACCATAGGTACAATATTTTTAAATAATGACTTAATAAATTCAGACATTAATTCCAATTCATTAGCAAACGATTCTATACAACCCAAACCTGTATATGATTTATAATAAGATAATGTGTCATCATATGCACATTTTAAATAAAATTCAATGCTGTAAGCAATATGTTTCAGAGTCTTTCCATAAAATGTCGAATCTTTATAGGGTGATAAAATAGATTCTATGTCACTATATATTATAAATGAAGCTTTTTGTTTAAAGATATAATTTTGAAATTTAACAATTGGGTCTTTTTGAAAAGAAATCTTGCAAAAGTTTGATTTTTTGCAATCGATTATGTGTGCTTGCAGTTTTGCATTATTATTAAAGTATCAAAGGCACCGTTCACATACGAATTTTTTATTTTTATGCTTACTAAGTTGAGAACTAATAAGTCTTGAAAGATTCTTTATCCAAACATAATGATATTGTATCTCAGTATGGTCAGTTTCTTGTTCATTAATACTATCATTTCTTTCTCTAGGAAAATATTTATTTTGTATAATTAATAAATTAACATGTTTGATCAATTTATTTTTTGTCATATAAACAGGTACTGTTGTAAAAGATCCTCTATTATCTACCTCTAAACCATATACATTAACCGAGATCATATTTAATTTTTCAAATTTCGAAATGTCTTTTATTTTAACTGGAAATTCGATATTGGTGAAATCTAGTTTAGAAGAATAATGAGGATAGGAAGAGACACGATTGGCATTTATTTTTACTTCAAGTAAATAGGCCATAATACACCACGTGAAACAGTGACTATCATTGTTTTTAATATTAACACAAGCCTTTTTGTTTGCAATACTGTCAGGTAGCCTAACAAAAGTAGAAGCCCCTGGCCTCATAATAAATTCGATAATATTTATTTCTAAAAACGCAATTTTATGTAATGACCAACCATTGTCCTTTGTTTGAAACTCCTCGCACTTATTTAAAATTTTCTCGATGCAATTTTCTTTAAACCAATTTTGAAGATTTGTTCCGCTATCAATGATTTCGTTCTAAGTATGAAAATATTTAAAATCCAACACATCTTCAGTTGTGGATTTTTTAATAAATTCCCCACAAAATGTTGTATTTACTTTTATCATTTTATGTTGTTTTAATACATTTTTAACTACACGAGTAAAAGCAAAAAAGGCATCATTCAAAAATTTTAATATATCTTTATGTTTTAAATTTATAATTACACCATTTCTTATACGGCTATTAAATGCAGATTGTACCTGTTCCCATCTAATTCTATCACTTCTTTTTTCTTCTAAACCTGCTCCTCGTTTACTTGATAGCAATAAAACGAAACGTTTAGTATGTTGAATACTACTTTGTAATTTATTTCTAAGACCTACATTAAAATCAGTTTGTTGTAATTCTCGCAATTGCTTTGAACAAAATTTAATAAAGAATTTAGCATGATTTTTCCATTTTAGTTTTGTGTTTTCATTTTCATTTAGTAATTTTGGCAACATGTTATCAAAACATTTTTGTTTGCTGACTATATTTTCAAAAATTGCTTCCATGTTTAATAATAACGAAACTTAATAAATCTACTATACTTATAATAACTACTTTTGCAATTATTATACTATGCTATTGTTACTAATCCACTGTAAAAAAATCGAAATTAGTTTTTCTGTATAAAATTGAACAAATTTAAAATACCTTATTCAATAATTTCGAATGTTGACGCAGTTTGAGGCATATCAATATATTTTTCCCCTTTATAGATAATTTTGTATCTTCCTGTACTAAACTGACTTATATTTTCGATTAATATAGGCGTCATTCCCTTTGGCAGAAACACGTTGATTCCCTCTTCTAATGTAACTAATATTGAATCCCCAAATCTTGTTTTTTTTAAGCTGCGTTTGTAATCGTGTAGGGTCTATCTAACTCATGTAATTTAGCGGGTTTAGGGAACTCAACCAATGCTGCATGATTAATATTTTTTAAGTTCATGATTCTAAAACATATTTTAGAATCATATACTGATTAATTATGTACTAATGTTAAAAAATAAATAAATCATAAACTACAAAATTTTGTACGAATGTTAAAAGAAAAATATTACTTACCTGGTATATATGATAATTACTTCACAAGAACGTTGCAACTGATGAAAGACGGTCTCAAACGGGTGTTTAAATAGGACTCGAACTGGACTTTTGTTTTCTTTTGCTTACTATATTAACGATCTACCAGTTTCTCTTTTAAAAAAACGAAAGTGGTTTATAAATTGCATCAGCACTATGCAAATTTTATTACCAAGGTGTTCTCTTATTAAAAATGACAGTGGTTTTTAAAAATTATGCGATAAATTGCACTTATTTTACAGGATGAAATGCGTTTTCGTTTTTATATAAATACCAAGTTTTTTAAATATTATTGATCAGTTGAATCATCGCTTAAAGTTTAAGTTAGCATAACATTAGTAGAAAATAATAATTATAACTCGAAATTTGTGATACATTTGAAATATAGTGATTAGAAAACATAATATGTGAGGGGTATTATAGTACTCAAAAGTCGCTTGTACTTGATGTGCAGCGCTTTCGTATAGAAAACAAGGGTTTTCTACCCAAAGAACTTGCTGCATTCGATGGGGTGCAGATATCTCATTATATTTTTAAACCTCCTTATGCAATGGAACGTTTACTTCCACCAGCTCAACGACAGAATATGTGGTTAATGCACAAGCACCATTGCATACCTTGGAATGCCGAATATACTGAGGTACATAACTTTGAAAAAATTATCAAAAATTTGATACATAAGTATGATGATATTTATGTCAAGGGACATTGTTGAGATAGAGGAACAACCAGCAATGTCTTTTGCGAAACCTAAGTGTGCCAATCACACTAAAGACTTATGTATGTGTGCATTATCAAATGTATATTATTTGTATGAAAATTATGTAATGTCTATCAATAAATAAACATTTTATTATACGCTAGAAAATAATAATAATTTATATAAATTTCTACGCAAAGAACATGCTTTGAGAGATTTCTCATTTTTGTTTTTAAATCAACTGACGAGTATTATAGTACTCAAAAGTCGCTTGTACTTGATGTGCAAGGCTTTCGTTTATAAAACAAGGGATTTCTACCCAAAGAACTTCTTGCTGCATTCGATGAAGAATGGAACGTTTATCTGCAGAGGCTCAACCTCAGAATATATGGTTAATGGTAACCATCATTGTATACCTTGGAATGCTGGATATACTGAGGTACATTACTTTGAAAAATTATCAAAATTTGATAAATAAGTACAATGATATTTATGTCAAGAGGGGGCATGAAAAATGTGTATATTTTAAGAAATTTATTAACAAGCATATAGTTTATAAGTGTTTCAATCATAGTAAAAATTTGTGTGCGTGCATTAACAATGTACATTATTAAAATATCAAAATGTTTATATTTTAAGAAAATGTATTAATTAATTTGAGCTTATTATTATTATTTTCTACTAATGTTATGTTACACTGTGTAAAAGAATTGTTTTTGATCCCATCACATGTAGATACTTTCACATGTAAAAAGCATGTTTTTTTTTTGTGAAATAAATAATGATGATTAATTATAATTAATATTTATTTTTATATACACAATAATACAACTATTCATCTTCATTTTCTGTACTGCTATTATTTTCTGGAATAAAATCATTTAATTTGTATTGCATGATGATGTTGGTAGATATTGTATTGCAACAACTAGATATCGCTCTAATCCAAGATTGATCATTTCCATACAAAAATTATCCAATGTAGTGTGACCATCCATGAATTTCCAACAAACTTCACAACCTTGACTAAACTTGTCAGCTTCTAACAATACATTTGTTACAGCAGTAGGATTAAAACATATATTCTGATCGTAATTTGCTGCATGTATTCTATCGAACTCTAGATCATGTAATTCAGCCGCGGTACGACTCATAGCAGACGGCAAATCAACAACTTGCGGCCAACGGTCAGATGAATACGCCATCCACATTATGAAATTTATTTTATGTAATTTAATTTTTCTTAGTAACTGACTATTTGATACAAAATGTAGAACGTTTAATATGATCATTTTGTATAATACATGCAAAGAGGGGAATAGATATAGTCTATCCTACGTGTTTTATTACCTTCTTTCTTGTTACAAACGCATAAAAATGTTTGAGTAGTAGGAAATAAAAGTCTGACTCCACAAAATCAATTTAATACGTTACACTCAATGTGTTACATCCAAACATGTTTCGAAGCTCACTAGCTTCATCATCAGTGGTAAATTTCGAGAGAAAATTGTATTTGCAAATATTACATATGACTAGGTTGAGAGTAATGTGTTGAAGTCTGAAAAAGGACCTTTTTTGTTATAATGTAGTTACGTTGTTGTAATTAAATAACTCACCATTTTGAGGAAAAAATTTTTTGTTAATGTTATTAAAATAAAATCATGTTAACATATGTTATATCTGGTTTTTCTTTTTTGTGATCATTGCATAATAGAATTTTTTAACAAAGTTGTGGTCTGTCTTTCTACGCAGTACCTGATAGACAAAATGGTTGATATTTCGATTGTTAATAATAATAATATTCAAAATTGGTGGTATGTATGTTGATCCCTCTAGTGGGTGGAGGTATAATTAAATAAATAACTATATGAATTTGTTGTTTTGAGCGCTGTCTTATTTTGCAGACTTCAACATTAACAATATGTATATGTTATCTAGAAAACTACAATCTATACAGGAAGCACAAGTTTATATTTGTTATTACAGTTATCTTTTGTGGTATAGTAAACGATTAGTTCTACAAATTTATTCATAGATGTCTTTGACAATGGTTATACATTCAATAAACAAACACAATGCCGATATGCAACCAATCAAGCATCTCTAAGTTATATTTAAATGTTGATATACGTGACCGTAATAGCATCATCATGTTATAATCTATTATGAGAGGATGTTACATGTAATTATACGTTCTTGTTTATTGTTTTATTATAAATTATGTTTATGTGTTAATGTTACAGATGGAGGTTCGACTGAGATGCATAAGTTATTTATCTGTGATAGAAAGAGACTTGAAGAATTTAGTAGATGTAAAGTCAGTCTGTTCATTAAGGCAAATGATTGAAGGTGTGTTATTTTTAATAGTTATCTCCATAATTTCAAGGGTGTTTAACAACGTGCCTTTGTTACATATGTGTAAAAGTGTAACATCTCTTGTGGGATCGAAGTTATGATTAAAATTTATAATGTGGTTTGCGAAGGATGATTTGCTATTTATGTTGGTATGGTTCTGTGATTTTGCTTTAGTGATGATTTTGTGATGTTCGTCAATTCTAGTTTTGAGTGCTCTACCTGACTGACCAACATACTCAGCCGCACAATTAGGGTCTCCACATTTAAGAGAATACACTCCGGATTTTGAGGACCAGTGAGATTTGTCTTTGCTATTGTTAAGAGAGAGATTGATAGTGTTGCTTGTACGAAAGCATATGTTTATGTTATACTGGTCGTAAATCTTTTTTAGTTGTATACAAAATGGGTGTATATATGTAATTGGGTAGAATTTAGGTAATGTTCTAGTAGTGGTGTCCATTAGATTTTTATGTATAAATTTATTTATGTTTTTGTAGTAAATTCTATTAATTGTTGCAATTGGATATCCATTGGTTTTTGCCAGATGGTATATAATGGAGAGTTCTTCATTAAAGTGTTGAGGCGACATTGGTATATTGAACAATCTATAGAAGAATGAATTGAAAGCAGCAAATTTATGAGAATATGGGTGGTTCGAAGTGAATGGTATAGTGACATCTGTACTTGTGCTCTTGTGGTATATCGAGTATGACAAATGGTTAGAGTTTCGATGGATTCTTACGTCCAGAAAAGGTAGGCTATGATTGTTCTCTATCTCTACGGTGAACTGTATACGGTTATGTATGGTATTCATGAATGCGAGAGTATTATTTAAGTCTTCATTGGAGCCTTGGAAGACTGCTAGAATGTCATCAACATATCGAAAATATGTAATGAAGTGGTTTCCGTAAGTGGGATGACTTAATATTTTTTGTTCTAGGTTAGTCATGAATACCTCTGCTAATAGTGACGAAGTGGAAGCTCCCATTGCAAGACCATCGTTCTGTTTATATATTATATTGTTAAACTGGAAGAAATTTTGGTCTACCGCAACATTCAGTAGGTTAATGATGTCTTGGACGCAATCATTACTAAGAGAAGAATGTGTGGAAAGAAGTTCTTGGACTAAAGTTATGCTTTCGTTAAGTGGGACACTTGGAAAAAGGTTTTTAACGTCAAACGAAACTAGGAACGCGTTGTTCGGGCAGTGTATATCTTTCAGTTTATGGCACAATTCAATCGAGTTATTTATTGAATATGGTGGCCTGAACTCTGTGTGTTTCTTGATTACATAATTTAGCCATTTAGACAGTTTAGCTGCTGGGGAAGTAGAGTAGCAAACTATAGGTCGAACCGGCATGTTTAATTTGTGAGTTTTAATTTGTGCTCTTAACTAGAAGCTAGTGAGCTTCGAAACATGTTTGGATGTAACACATTGAGTGTAACGTATTAAATTGATTTTGTGGAGTCAGACTTTTATTTCCTACTACAATACATTCACTCCACTTCAGAATGGACTACTTCTTTAAAATAAATAATGCTAGTCAAGCTACTTTAGTCCGAGAATACGAGAAATTGTCAATCCAAAGAAAATATGTGAAACTGGACATCTACTTCAACTGCAAATGTAAAAATAACGGGCTAACACCTAGATATATACAAATTAGAACCAAGAACAGCTCTCCATCCGCCCAAAAAGCAATTGAGACAGCCAAACGAACATGGTTGAGAGAAGAAATAAAACAACTACACAGAAAACAGAGTATGATCGATATGAAACTTCATTACGTTACAATGGCACTAGTTAAGGAACTACATCAACTTGAATGGGACGCACTACAAATGAAAATCCGTGATATTGTACATCAAAAAGGTACCGTTAAAGAAAATAGATTACAATACAAATTTGAATCTCTTAAAACTAGAACTTATACTAATCAACCCACTAATTATAGACATTTAGTTTATGACAACAATGATTTACAGGACAATGTATCATTCGACGACAATAATATACCATTTGATAACCAAAATTTTAATGAACAATTCCCTCATAATATCGTACACAATAACTTTCAATTCCATACTCGAACACTTAACCTTTCCAACACTACATTCTCTAACCAAGAATTGAATCTTCTCGATAAAGGTCTAAAATATAATATACACAATAATTTAAACAATAAAAGTCTTAAAATCATAGCCGCAGAATGCGAAACTATCCTAGAAATAACAAATCCCCCTGAAAAAGAAATTATACACGCTAATGTTTCTAAACTTTTGAATGACACATATAAGAATCACACAAACACTAATAACTTAAAGTCACAAGAAACAAAAATTATTAAAAATATCAAAACTAAATTATCCGAGAATAATTTAATCCTGAGTAAAAGCGATAAAAACAACTGTACGGTCATCTGTGATAAAGACACATATATCACTAAAGTTAATGATTTTCTTAATACACCAGACTTCTCTATATTACAGACAAACCCACTCAATAATTATCAAACAAAACTTAGAAAAACAATAGAGGCGGCGAAGGATACATTGTCCGAATTACATACTAACAAATATAAACTAATTAATATGAACCCACAGATACCTATGTTAAGAGCACAAATTAAAACTCACAAATTAAACATGCCGGTTCGACCTATAGTTTGCTACTCTACTTCCCCAGCAGCTAAACTGTCTAAATGGCTAAATTATGTAATCAAGAAACACACAGAGTTCAGGCCACCATATTCAATAAATAACTCGATTGAATTGTGCCATAAACTGAAAGATATACACTGCCCGAACAACGCGTTCCTAGTTTCGTTTGACGTTAAAAACCTTTTTCCAAGTGTCCCACTTAACGAAAGCATAACTTTAGTCCAAGAACTTCTTTCCACACATTCTTCTCTTAGTAATGATTGCGTCCAAGACATCATTAACCTACTGAATGTTGCGGTAGACCAAAATTTCTTCCAGTTTAACAATATAATATATAAACAGAACGATGGTCTTGCAATGGGAGCTTCCACTTCGTCACTATTAGCAGAGGTATTCATGACTAACCTAGAACAAAAAATATTAAGTCATCCCACTTACGGAAACCACTTCATTACATATTTTCGATATGTTGATGACATTCTAGCAGTCTTCCAAGGCTCCAATGAAGACTTAAATAATACTCTCGCATTCATGAATACCATACATAACCGTATACAGTTCACCGTAGAGATAGAGAACAATCATAGCCTACCTTTTCTGGACGTAAGAATCCATCGAAACTCTAACCATTTGTCATACTCGATATACCACAAGAGCACAAGTACAGATGTCACTATACCATTCACTTCGAACCACCCATATTCTCATAAATTTGCTGCTTTCAATTCATTCTTCTATAGATTGTTCAATATACCAATGTCGCCTCAACACTTTAATGAAGAACTCTCCATTATATACCATCTGGCAAAAACCAATGGATATCCAATTGCAACAATTAATAGAATTTACTACAAAAACATAAATAAATTTATACATAAAAATCTAATGGACACCACTACTAGAACATTACCTAAATTCTACCCAATTACATATATACACCCATTTTGTATACAACTAAAAAAGATTTACGACCAGTATAACATAAACATATGCTTTCGTACAAGCAACACTATCAATCTCTCTCTTAACAATAGCAAAGACAAATCTCACTGGTCCTCAAAATCCGGAGTGTATTCTCTTAAATGTGGAGACCCTAATTGTGCGGCTGAGTATGTTGGTCAGTCAGGTAGAGCACTCAAAACTAGAATTGACGAACATCACAAAATCATCACTAAAGCAAAATCACAGAACCATACCAACATAAATAGCAAATCATCCTTCGCAAACCACATTATAAATTTTAATCATAACTTCGATCCCACAAGAGATGTTACACTTTTACACATATGTAACAAAGGCACGTTGTTAAACACCCTTGAAATTATGGAGATAACTATTAAAAATAACACACCTTCAATCATTTGCCTTAATGAACAGACTGACTTTACATCTACAAAATTCTTCAAGTCTCTTTCTATCACAGATAAATAACTTATGCATCTCAGTCGAACCTCCATCTGTAACATTAACACATAAACATAATTTATAATAAAACAATAAACAAGAACGTATAATTACATGTAACATCCTCTCATAATAGATTATAACATGATGATGCTATTACGGTCACGTATATCAACATTTAAATATAACTTAGAGATGCTTGATTGGTTGCATATCGGCATTGTGTTTGTTTATTGAATGTATAACCATTGTCAAAGACATCTATGAATAAATTTGTAGAACTAATCGTTTACTATACCACAAAAGATAACTGTAATAACAAATATAAACTTGTGCTTCCTGTATAGATTGTAGTTTTCTAGATAACATATACATATTGTTAATGTTGAAGTCTGCAAAATAAGACAGCGCTCAAAACAACAAATTCATATAGTTATTTATTTAATTATACCTCCACCCACTAGAGGGATCAACATACATACCACCAATTTTGAATATTATTATTATTAACAATCGAAATATCAACCATTTTGTCTATCAGGTACTGCGTAGAAAGACAGACCACAACTTTGTTAAAAAATTCTATTCTGCAATGATCACAAAAAAGAAAAACCAGATATAACATATGTTAACATGATTTTATTTTAATAACATTAACAAAAAAAATTTTCCTCAAAATGGTGAGTTATTTAATTACAACAACGTAACTACATTATAACAAAAAAGGTCCTTTTTCAGACTTCAACACATTACTCTCAACCTAGTCATATGTAATATTTGCAAATACAATTTTCTCTCGAAATTTACCACTGATGATGAAGCTAGTGAGCTTCGAAACATGTTTGGATGTAACACATTGAGTGTAACGTATTAAATTGATTTTGTGGAGTCAGACTTTTATTTCCTACTACAATACATTCACTCCACTTCAGAATGGACTACTTCTTTAAAATAAAATGTTTGAGGTTCTTGACATTGCATACAGATACTTGTCTAACCTTCATGCCGACAACGTATACCAAACCCGTCTTATTATCTTCATTCTTGTTACAAACACATAAAAAATTATCGAGGTTCATGACATTGTATAGAAAAATTTGTTTAACCTTATGTCTACAACGTATACCTATTTTGTCTTTACCTTCATTCTTGTTACAATGTATAAAAACATGTTCAGCATTCTAACAACTCGTTTTACCTTCATGTCTGCAGCGTATATCAACAATAGAATCATAGAAAATATAAATAACGACACCTTGTATCAAATGGAATATGAAAATGCTCTAATTCCCCTATTTACATGAGAGAAAAGACAACAAAACCAGATTAGACAACTAAACGCCGACTATTTTAAGAGAATACAAAAACGTGGCATATTTAACCCCTTAGGTTCCTTTATTAAAAGGATAACTGGTAATTTAGACCAACAAGATGCGGAACTCTATGATAAGCAAATTAAGGAATTGCAAGAAAACCAAAATAAATTAAAAGAAGTAACTTTTAACCAAATTGTTTTACTAGAAAAATCAATTAAAGAATTTCAAAATGTAATCTCGAATATAACTTCAAATCAATTAATATTTAAAAGTCGAATTTTGTAGATAGAACAAACAATTAAAACTGTTGCTCTGTATATGGTTTCAGATCATGAATATTTCAGAATCCATGTAATTATTAATCATATAAGTATGCTTTATCAGATAATATATTATATTTTTGAAAAAACTGAAGTAGCAATCTCATTTGCGAAACTTAATACTCTTCATAACTATATTATTGATCCTATTGAATTAATCAAGGAAATCCAAAAATTTAAGCATCTGCTAAGCCATGATAACCTACCTCTAGAAACAACTATTGAAAATATATTAAATTTCGAAATAATAATAGAAATTAAAAGTTATTCAAAAGGTCCAATTATAACATTTATACTAGAATTACCATTTGTCGAATTAGAAATATACCATTATTAACAATTACATCCATTACCAATTTAGGACCATCAATCCTCCCAATTCTATATTAACCTACCCCATAAACCCTACCTTAGCACTTAGCGATGTTAAATATTCTTATATGGACCGGACACAATTACTTCCTAACGAATACATTTGCAAAGAAGCACATACAGCATACATCAATGAAGAGCCGCCATGTGACGTTCAATTAATATCATATAAATCAAACATTACAACATGTAAACCGTTCCGAATAAATTTAAAAGAAGTTCAAATAAACAAAATTAGTGACGGAAAGTGGATAATTACAGTTCCACAAAAATTAGTAGTTCCTGTTTCGTGTAAAAACTCTAAAGACAATGTATTATTGTATGGTTCCTACCTTGTAGAATTATCAAACAAATGTAATATTCAAATATAAACTTTTACCCTTCAAACACATCAATCAAAACAACTAACATATGACGACACTTCATTGCCACGCCTAAACCTCACGGAAATGTACAACAATAAAGAAAAAATGGTTTTCAACCCTCCAACATTGAACCTCAACGTTGTTAACCTAAAAGAGACTCAAGAAATCGCTACAGCCCTTCAAGCACAAAAGAAACGACTTGAAGAAATGACAACCCCAATTGAGACGAATCGAATCAACATATGGACTATATTATTATATATATTTTTCTCGCTAATCTTTATTTTTCTGGTTTATAAGTTTATAATTAATAAATATTTTAAGATTAATATTACAGAGCGTAAAATTAATGATATCGTAATTTAAATAACTTTTATTATATTTCCATATTTGATAATTTAATCATTTTATTTCAGTTGCTACAAATCAACCCCTCAGGGCATATTTTTCGCTAAGGGTGGAGGAGTTACGTCCCTACACCATGTATTATTGTGTAAGTATTATATTCATTATTTCGCAATGTAAGCCTTTTCAGCATTTTATTATCAATTATTCAAAACTTGTAAATATATCTTAAAAAAGACTGTTACTGCTACTACGAGGTTATTAAGACACCTCAATCTCAGTTATGATTTATAGAAAGAAAAAACACATTTATTTTATTTATTTAACAGTTTTTATTGTTTTACATAAAAAAAAATAACGAAATGACCCGATTGCATTGCATACTCTTTGAATTGTGAATACTCTATCTATCTATGCACATTGCAATGTAGGTTTTCGTAATTGACTGTATTACCACTGATGATGGAGCTTGATGCTCCGAAACATGTTTGGTAGCTTGTAATATATTTGTTTCGTTTCGTGGAGGATTGACTTTCATTCCCGGTTAAATTATGAATATATGTAAACTTAGATTTTAAGGCAGTCTTTTTGTATACATCAACTTAAATAAAGTTTTTTGAAAAACATTGTTTTGTTGTGGCCCAACGTAACTGGGGACGATATAATAACGAGTGATAATCGCGTCTTTGTCGAAAATCTGCAAAAATTGGGTAAAGTCCAAGTAGTGGCGCAATCGCATCGCAGTACAAATATACATTTTCTTTTATGCAAATGTGAATGGGGTAGTTTTCAACAGTGAGCGAATGCGGCAAAATTATCAATTTTACCAATTTTTCCAGCTCTCAAAAATTATTTTGGAGTGTGACGCACAGGTGACTACTGTTTTCTATAGAGAATTTTCAAAACTACTACTACACAAAATGCTACTACTGCATTGAGTTCAATTACACGTTTACATAGGCACAAAAACAATTTTACAAACTACTACAATCATTTTTGTGACAACTAGCTACATTTTTATTACGATTGGGCGCTGATATTATATTTTTCTGTAATTTTTATACATGCGCCATAACTTGCATGCGACTCGTACGTACTCGAAAATTGAAATGTCTAATTTACTTCAGGTGTCATTGAGAACGTTATTTTACATTTTTCTAAATAAATACACAATCACAGGCTTTAAAAATACATGTCAACACTTTGATATACTCAAAATTCGTAACATCATTTGCAAAAAACCTTATCGCTGCCAGAGATTTTTTAATCAATAAAGATGTCGACACCAATCACAAAAACAGGAAATCAATAATATGTTTCATTTCGCTACGATGTCAACCATTTCCATAAATATCCCTACACAAACAATTATTATGCGCATTAAAATTCAATCACCCATGGCAATTACAAATAAATACCCCCGTACATAGCCATTGGTTATGAAATTATTGCACAGGGTGGTTCAACATGTGATCTACAGGGTAACTCAAAAATGTTTCTATTTATTTTCAATATTTTTAGGTACGGTAGAATGTAATAGATAGAATTTTTTGTTTTGTTTTTTAGATTGGTTTATGAAATTATTGCACAGAGTGGATAAAAAAAATTGATTCGAAGTTTGTATATATTTCTTTTGTACCACAGTATTTTTAGGTAGAATGGGCTCATAAAATTTGTATACACGGTGTATGTGTCCTATTTAAAATTTCACCAGTTAGGTAGTTGGAACCTATATTATTCAAATTAAAATACAATATTTGTTATCAGGTTTCTGTGGCGTCATTGGTAGGGAATTCGCTTCGCATGCGAAAGGTGTGGGGTTCGAATCCCAGCTCTGACAATACTTTTTTGAATATATTTTTTTGAATTTTTATAAAAATATCAAGCATGAAAAATATTATTACTGCTTTGCAAAAGAAGAACTTTATTCCAGAAGAAACTCTGAATGTTATTTCAAAACCAGGAGGACCACAGGACGAAAATTTAAGAAAAAATGTAAGCAGTCATTAAATAAAGAATATTCCAAAGAGCTGATTGTGTTTGCGCTTACACTGCACTTTTAATTCTTGCCTGCCACATACCAGAAAAATTAGCATATGGTTTGACAGTGTTATTGGAGAGCAATACACAATAATATGCTATCCGTCAGGAAGAACAACGGGTTCTCAGTCAGGATAAATATAATAGCTATATTGATATGGGAACAGGTTCATCAGAAAATATTTTGGCTAAAGAGATGCTAGTTTTGCTTTTTGTATTAACGGAAATTGGAAGATACCAGTAAGCTACTTCATGATTGTCAGTATAACAGGAGAGCAGAAAAAGGCCTTGGTTTCGGAATGCCTAAGAAAATATCATGAGGTTGAAGTACAAGTACATGCATAGACCTCCAGTAAATTTAACAATGGCAGGTCTGGGTTGCAACTTACATCATTTAAATTTAAAAACTTGTTTGCCACATCCATCATGTGATGAAGAAGTTGTATTTGTCCTTGACGCACCCAATATGCTAAAGTTAGTTCGAAAAATATTCTTTTCTGATGCACAAAATAATAGTATTGAGCGGAGGTATTTTAAACAATTGCATGAATTGCAACACAGTGAATTTTTTCATTTAGCTAATAACTTAGGATCACAGCACATTGCTTTTCATAAACAAGAAGTGAAAATTCGCCTTGCACCCCAGGTATTTAACGAAAGTGTTGCTACTGTCTTAAGGTACGGTCTATCTACTGCGGAGTCCGCAAGCGGAGTACGCACTACGGAGTCCACATGACTTGCTTTGTGTGTTAATTAACTACGGCTGTGTATAGCGCACTCCGCCTGCGCAACACAATCATCCGTGGCGTACGTCCGTCGCTATTGCTCCTGGGGCGATCTCGACGACTGATCCGCAGCAGTTGTTAAACATTCTTCCGTGAAAGAAGCACGTGGGTTTGATTTAAATTGTATAATAATAATATAATAAAGCAACTATTATGACAACTAATAAAAAATTTTGCAAATTTTCAAAAGACCAGGACGAAATGCTAATAGATAGCGTGTCTCAACATCCTGCACTATACGATGCCTCGCAAAAAACGTATAAGGATAATGTGGTGCTGCGAGATAATATATGGCGAGAAATTTCAGAAATAATTAACAGAAGCAGTAAGTTATAATGTTAATATTTTATATTTATAAAAATCAAATATTCACATTATTAATTTCGTTCTTTTCGATTTATTGATTTCTCTTGCCAATGGACACTTCCTTCTCTGCTACAAAAGTAGTTCTTAAATTCCTTTCGTGTTCTAAATGCCTGTAATGTCGCATTTCCCCAGTTTTATTTAAATGCGCCATATTTTCAGGTGGAAGAGTTGTGTCAAGTTCGTCTTCACTTGTAGTTCGAATGCAGTTCGAGTTTCTTAGCAAATTATGCAAACAACAACAAGCTATAATTAACAACTCAGCGGTATCCGGTTTAATAGCAATAGGTGTATAGAATATTCTAAAAGTTTGACACATAATTCCAAAGGCCAAAAAGCGTAAGGTTTTTAAAAATGTGGCCTTAATACAATAATAAATTATATAATTTTTCTACATAGGTCTTTTACTAATGTTTCTGGCATTGGATCTCCGGCCTCTAACCAACCTCATGAAAATGAACAAGAAACAGTAAGTGAAGAAACAGTAGCTGCTATAGAGATAGAAACTGGACAGGGAGAATCAGAAGAAGAAAATAGTACTCAAAAAAGATCGTTAGAAGATTCTGAAATGCCAAAGAAAGGCTCAAACAAGAAAAAAAATACTGACCGTGTTATTGAAAATAGAGGAAAAGAGAGAAATATATTATTTCGTGAATTATTTTCAGCATCACCTGCACCTCTCGCTGCACCTCAATCGAATCCCATAATGACATTTTTTCAGAGTATGGCCCAAACTGTAATGACTTTTCCTCCAAACCTAGCAGTGGAGGCAAAAGCCAAACTTTGCCAAATTGTCACGGAGTTGGAATATCGTTCAATTTCGCAGTTCCAGCAGCCATCTATTTTGCAGTACCAGCAGCCAAGCAATTCTTATCAGCAGAGAGAAATGGTTATAGGCGTCAGTAGTTGTGAGAGTCACTCCAGTTTGGAGGCCATGTCTGATGGAACAAATTTACAAAGCCCAGAAAGTCTTTTCCTTAATATTTAACATGTAATCACATTTTGTAAATAAATAGGTACTACTTAATGATAAACGCTTGTTTACTTTGTTCAACCTAGTTGGACTTATTGGGTACTGCACAAAGCTATTTGGCTGTTTTTCGATGAAATGCGCTATAATATCTAGAACTGCTTTAAATTGCATTTTACTAATCTAAAATATTCCTTAAATTTCAGTTCGTTATCATTTAAATGATTTTCAATCAAAACTTTAAACGTGCCTTCAGTTCTTCTCTTTTTAAATATAGTACTGTCACCTCTTGCATCTAATGTTGATAGCAATATAAAATTGTCATCTTCTTCGTCCTCTTCTAGTAGCAAAGCTAGCATTTTTTTTCTCTTGTCTATAGCATACACCTACACCCAACAACACTACTGACAAAACTAAATAAAATAGTTATTATTTTATTATTAATAATAAAACAAATTGCATTGCGCAGTACAAATTCTAAATAGTCCACCACAATATGCGGAGTCTGTAAGCGCACGTAGGGACGCTACGCAACGCGTACTCCGTGTGGGGAATCCGTAGTAGATAGACCGTACCTTTAGAGTTCTGTTTGAATGAATTGCAGATAGAATAATTTGCTGGCGTTCAGGCTAGAGTAGTAATAAAACCAATTTGTTTGAAAAGATATGATAAAATCGAATCATTTTTGACGAAGGCAGACACATACATCAGTAGTTTAAGAACTCATCTAAATAGTCAAATACTGTTAGACACTGATAGACATACGGGATTTTTAGGCTTGAACATTTCCATTGCCAGTCTAAAAATATTGTACAACCGACTAATCAAGACTAAAATACTTCAGTTTTTACCTCTTTAGAAAATCTGCTTAGACCACATTGTGTTATTTATTTGTTCTGTTCGTTCTCATGGCGGTTACAATAATAATCCTACTGCTTATAAAAAACTCTTCATAAATGTGGAGGTACGAAAGTTTTAGCCGAAACTGCATTCCAATAGAAGAATTAAGTATACTGAAATGGAATAGGATCCATAAAACTAATATTACATCCAAGGAATTTATTTTTGGTGCTGAGCAGGACCAAGAAATTAACACGAATACAAATTGCCCAGAGCATGATTATCTTCCTGAACTAATTGCTGAATATTCGAAATTCATTATTTTTTATAATGCTGGATATGTAGTTTTTAGTTTAAAGAAGCAAATTATTTGCGGAGAATGTCAAGATGCATTAGTAAGTGTGACAACTGATTTGCACTTTTCTTTTATTGAAATGAAGGTATTGTACTCAAGAATCATTTACAAGAATTGACTTGAAAATTAGAAGATATACGCAACAATTTGGTAGAGTACCGGGCATTACACCCCTAGAAAGACAATCGTATGGATTTTGGTCTGTCGGAACATGACGCCATTTATTCACATCAGAGATTTCTTGTATTCACGCTACCCTATTCGCGACAAATATTTGACACATACTTGGGAATGTCGCTAACTAACCCAATACGACAGTTGCATCTGTCCAATATACGACCTGTTTAATCTGTATGCCTAATGATGATTTAACCTTGTCCACGAATTCCGCTAACAATAGTGCTGCCATTAGCTCCAACCTCGGAGCAGAAGAGTCTTGAGAGGGACAACGCGAGATTTTGCACAAACTAAAGTCACATTTATGTGACCCTCAGAGTTTACAGATTTGGCGTAGACGTATGCGCCATAGACTAGTGTAGAGGCATTTGAAAACCCATGTAATTCTACCTCTGTATACGATTCACAAAGAATATTACGCCTAATAAATAAGTTATTTAAGCAAAATAATTCATTTTTGAATTGTAACCATCGAGAGTGAAGGTGAATAGGTAAGCTTTCCTCCCATGCTAACTTCTATGCCCAAATTTCTTGAAGTAATATTTTTGGAATTACTACAACAGGATTTAAAAGACCCAATGGATCGAAAACCCGGGAAATTTCGTATAGAATGCTGCGTTTAGTTACATTTAAATTCGAATTTGAGCCAATGTTATAAGCTAAAACGTCACGCTGAGTGCTCCAAATGAGCCACAATGTATTTTTATGTTCGTTACTTCCGAAATCAATAATATCCATTTTCTCTTGTGGCTGAATATTTTTTAGAATATCAACGAAGTTAGATGTCCATTTTCGCAAGTGAAGTCCACTCTGCTTCAATGTGTTTAAAACACCCCTAGACATGAATATAGCCTCCTCGAAATTGTCAGCTGTGGAGAGCATGTCGGCGACATGAAAGTGATTTTTAATAACATTAGCTATTTGTGGAGAATCCTTTTCGCAGTTTATACATAATTCATATAGACATCGGATAGCCAGATAAGCGGCTGAGGCGGTACCGTATGTGTCTGTGGCGGTACCGTATGTGTCTGTGGCGAGGTCATATATTTGAAGTTGTCCGCTTCGCGCCATAGTATTCTTTGTAATGGGCGTTGACAAGGCACTACTAAACACATATCACCTCCAATAACGTAGTTGTATTTTCGAAATCGGATTAACGTTGAAAATAGATCGGACTGTATGATTGGACCAACAGAATGAATGTCATTCAGAGAATATCCGCTGGAGGTGCGCCACGATGCATCAAATTCAACGCGGAGTTTTGTGGTTGAACTATTTTCTTTGAGTACACAGTGATGCGGAAGGTAACATGGAAATGGTGGGTTGTCGTCTGCCGATACCTTATGCATGTGACCTAGCGCGATATATTCTGCAAGAAATTTTGTGTAGTCAGTTTTAATTTGCGTATTTTGCTAAATTTGCGTTCTAATGCTAGAAATCGGTTATATGCGGTTTTATACGAGTCACCAAGTACGCTTGGATTGCTTTTTAATGGGATTCGCAGAACCGTCCCTCCGCCGTTAATAAGTTTGTGACTGGTAGTTCTTCTCCTTCCAAAAGCGAGCTAATTGTTGAGCTATATCTCGATTTGAGGGGATTTTTAATAGGCTGCAATGTACTGTACTTGTTAGGCTACAATGAAGTAGACCAATTTTCCGAATCCGAATTTACTTTTTTGTTGCACTGCACCCGGAGTTGCCAGTTTTATTTGACCGACGCACATAAGATTTCAGAAATGATCTGCACCGAGAAATATATCTATCGTACTAGGTATATGAAAATTTGAGTCAGCTAGGTTTAAATGTTTTCGAATGTCAACGTTTTTAGTGTCGATTACAAAATTGGGAAGAACGCCATTTAAGTTGCGAACTCTGACACGGTCTTAGACAATTTATGCACAATTTAGGCTTTTTTACCTCATACGTTCGCTTATGCTTAATTTGATGAAAATCCTTGCACCCATTAATGTAATGGTTACCTTTGCAGAAGCTACAAGACGACTCCGTGCCTATAAATGATCGCATGCCCTGATCCACCCGACCTTTACGCATGACCTTTGGTTCTTCTATCGATGATAAAAAACCCGCGTGTTCCGTTATAAAAGTTGTTAGGTTTTCTAGTGTGGTTTTCCTACCCGATGGCCTTTTTTGTTTGCATTCGCGTTCAGATACTAGGATCTAATTTGGTTGAGACTAACTGTATTATAAGTGTGTCGCAAGATTAGGTTGGTTCCTCAAGAATTTTGAGAGCCCGTAAGTGTTTTCTAACGTCGTCTAATATTGTACGCAGGCGCTCCGACGATTCTATAGTAATCTTTTGTAAATTAAAAAGACCTTTGACATGATTGTCCAACAAGATTTTACTATGATTAAATCTATCGCACAATGTTTTCCAAGCCACTTCGTAGTTAGCACTAGAAAACTCGATATTTGTTAGAGTAGCAAGTACAGAAGCTATGCGGGTTCTGCCTTGTAACAGTGAAACAGGATAATATTCAAATATCCTTTTAATGGTAATAAACATTAATTGGTGTGTTACTAAATGTTCACACTGTACCTGTCGAACTTCATTATTATTTATCTATTTTCGTATGTCAAGTAAAAAACGATTTCCTCTGTATTTGTTTGTCTGCTTTAGTGCTAATGTATCGTCCATATGAATAGAGTGCAAAATAATAATCATTTATTATACCTAATTTGGCTATTATTAACCTATGTGGTAAGTTTAAATTAACTACCAAAATTCTCAATTCTTATGTCTTGCCTTACTTAAGTAAGAGTACCGACCAAACGTTGTTTTTTTTTGAATACCGTAACCTACAACATTTATTTTGTTACAGCCTCATTTTTTATATAAATTAACATGGGAAATCGTTTAACATAATATATCAGCCATTTTTCTAACAGGTGTACAGGAAAAGAGAGAGAGGGTGCTAACAGAGTGAGAGCTATAGGGTAGCCCCAAATTTGCTCTGTAATATGTGGTAACCTAGGGAAGCTCCGGTGTTAGAATTTTGTTTAAACAGCGGTAGGAAGCCCCTTTAATGTACTGAATGTTTATTAATTAAATAAATTTATCAGACATTTTTCTAACAGGTAATGGAACCATTTTGAATTAGAGGGCGATATTTACATTCAGAAAGAATACTAATTTTATAGCTCAACCCAAATGAACCCCTATATGCTATTCAAATTATTACTGGCTCGATTCAAACTTTACGAGCGGTTTCAATAAAAGAAGAACAAACAAAGAATATCAACTTTATTAATCTGTATTCTATTTTCTTTTGTTTGTTCTTTTTGAACAATGTTGTGCAAAGTCTGTAATGGTGCCATTCAAAGAAACTCTCCATCAGTTAAGTGTTCCACCTGCCATGACTGGCTTTGCAAGAAGTGCTGTGGTCTGTCTTCTGATGAATTCTCAAAAATTGAAGTTGCGATTAAGAAAAATAAACAGAAGTGGCACTGTAACATCTGCACGGCCAATTCATCTGTTATTGGTGCGGATGAGGATCTCATCGCACAAGACGACATAGAAACTGTTAATATAAAAAGCATGGAAGCCTTGTTCGACAAATATTTGACACCTTTTCGAATTGAACTGGATGAGCGTAATGACTCCATTCAGGAGAAGCTCGATAGGCTTGTTGCCGAAACTATAAGTTTACGGGAGGAAAACAATATTCTGCATTCTAAATTAGATAAACTTCAGACGGAAGTTAACGCATTAAGATCGAGAGAGACCACCTTGAACGATTCAAATGTTGAAAGTGTATTAACAGAAATACATGAACGCCTAAAACGACAGCAAAATGTAATGGTCTTTGGCCTTGATGAGTCTGAGTCCGATAGTTCCGGGGACAGAGTGGAGCACGATTCGCAGATGGTGAATAGGATTATTGCCTTGGTGAAGAATTCTTTTAAAGTTGAAATAATAAATATTGATTTCGTGCACCAAATTTTTGTTATGATAGACTGTTTATTGCTAAAATGTACATACAATTACTCTTCTTTTTAGTTGAATTTAAGCGAAGATAGAGACATAACGTGTGAATAAAAATATAAACGGACGCTCTCAATAATTTGTTATCTTTTAATATAATTAATTTACTTAGTTTTGTGTTATTTCATATTATTTTAGTAGTGGTAGTTTTTTCATAAGTAAACTTATTTACGAACCAATTGGGCGTTTTATTTACGTAGAATAACCCCAGTTTTAACTACATATTTTAAAAAGGCTGATTTCATTTCTTTGTATGACTCAATTCTTGCTACAGATAGGTCGTATTTGAAACTGTGCATTGATGTTGACGAAGCTTCTATAAGAGACTCTATGCATTATTTGATTTGCACGTACCTAAATTTCAAAATTATGCAAGATCATTTCCGGCTTGGTTCACTCCTGATATAATATCTAATATTAAGCAAAAGGATAAAAATTTTAATAAATTCAAGAGAACTCATGATAATAGATATTATGCAGAGTTTAAGAGACTCCGGAGGTTGATTAAGTCTGACATTAGGATTTCTTATCGCAATTATATGCAGAATATTCAGGATACTTTAAAAACTGATCCCAGGGGATTTTGGTCCTATTTCCACCAGCGTACTGGGTCATCTAGGATTCCTAATGTAATGCACTATGGTGGCAGAACATGTGATCAGCCTGCGACGGTTTTGGATGCATTTAGTGACTATTTCGAGAGTGTTTTCTTACCATCATCTGCTATGTCAGCGGACAGTACCGTGCACTCTATAGTAAACACTACCACGCATGTTAACGCTATCACATCGGATGATATAATGGCTGCTCGCCGAAAGATGAAGAATAAGATGACGGCGGGTCCCGATCTGGTACCTTCTTTTCTGGTCAGGGATTGTATTGGAGCTTTTGTGGAACCTTTGGAACTCATTTTTAACTTAATTTTAAAGACACAAAAATACCCTGATGTATGGAAGCGAGGGTTGTTCCTGTTTTTAAATCAGGAGATAAGTGTGAGATAACCAATTATCGCCCCGTGTCTATTCTGTCGAATTTCTCAAAGATATTTGAAACAATTTTATATGCGCGTATTTACAATAATCTGTGTAATGATATCTCTGTGTTTCAACATGGATTTATGAATCATAGATCTACAATTACCAATCTTACACACATTACACAAGAGATATCGGAAACCTTGGATTGTGGTGGTCAAATGGATGTGGTATACACGGATTTTTCGAAGGCGTTTGACAGAATGGATCACGGTGTGTTGGTTAACAAGTTAAATCAATTTGGGTTCTCGAATGCCTTGCTTAGACTAATAGTGTCTTACTTGAGTGGCCGCAGAACCAAAACGACCACCCATTATAACTACCTGCCGAAAAACTAAAATATCACACTGCACAGCAACATACAATATATGAGGGTTTATAGATAAAAAAGTTTAAAAAAAGTGTCCTGTTTCAATTGCAAGAAAAATTTCGGCACGGCCTGCAGACAGTGATACCGACTTTATTGACACAAGGCAATATGCTAAATTGATACTGACCAAGTCGGGAATCTTTTTTTAATTTTTTATGTTCTCAATCTATTTCATGATTATTTTATTTGATTCCTTGTTTGTGTCATTATTCAAATATTTCCTATATTTTAGAAAATTTTATCATTCATCATTTAGAATTTTATTTAATTAATTGCCCTGAATATAGTGAAACCGGTAAAACGCTACAATAAGCGTACATGTTGCTTGTTTTTTTGGTGCAAAAGGGCAATTGTAGTTGGCAAAGACGAAAAATTTGTTAGATTTTTAAAGACGAAACTTAAGAATGAAAACACTTTAATGTATTTCTAAAAATGTTGTATATAACTCTATTTTGTGTCTGTCGTTTCGCTTGACCGTTGTGAGATAACCTTTACTCGGACTATGAATCGGATGGCCCTGCACAAAGAAGAAATGAAGGCTACAGAAGCCGTTCAAATCAAGATCGGTTACAAGGTCTTGAACAGGAACCACAATCAACTCGCTCGATTTTACAATTCTTAATCGCTTAGGGCATAATAAGGCGGAGGAAAGTCATTGCGATTCGGAAGATTATTGTGGAGGATGAAATGTAGGATGAGGTGAGAGATTATTATGCCTCCGAGGTTGATTCTTGGAAACCTCCGGATGATTTTTCTAGAAGTGCTAAAACCAGTTTTTCAGATTTTTCTCCCCTTACAAAGGAACAGGAACCAAATATACCTGAACCTGAACAAAAAATAAGGGAACAGGGAATTGCATGTCAAAGATTAGGCGAAATATCCTGGAATCGCATTCGTTATGCTGAGGTATTAAAGAAGTTACATGTGTCGTCTGTATTTAGAAGAACAGAATTCTCAGCTGATACAATTCTTTGTACCAACACCATATGCAGAAGGTACTTATGGCACTATCTGCCATGGCTTATTACTGCAAAGAGCAGCGTTTCAGAAGTTCGTAAATAATATCTTGATATCTGTCCTACGTCATGAGCTAAGATTTCGACACTGAATCTTCCTTCCGACAATACTCCGATGATATTTTACAATTCACTTGTGGAAAAAGAGCAAAGGCAATTCAGCTTCGACGAAAATTATTATACCCTTCAAATCCTACGGCTGCTCTGGCTTTATCGAAAACTCCACCGTAGTTTGGCACATAACAGAAAAGAGTTATGTGATTTTCCTGATTCTCAAACAATACAAAGAGGTTCTTTTTCAAAAGACGGTTTTAGTTCAGTGCGACAATCAAACAGTAGTCTCTTACATAAGAAATCAAGGAAGTACCAAATCCAGGTTCCTCCTCGCCCTGACCCACAAACTTCTTCACTTTGCCCAAGAAAATCAAATCCAGATTCACCCAAGGTACATTCCGGGAATTTGCAACATAATAGCAGACCGTTTATCGCGGACAAAGCCACTACCAGACTGGCATCTGTCGGAGACAATCACAGAAATGATATTCTTCCAATGGGGACGACCTGTAATACATATTTTGCGCCAAATGCCTCCAAAGTAGTTCCGCATTATGTCAATCGGTTTGCCAAGGATTCAGAGGCAATATTCATAGACGCGTTCAGTCGGAAATGGGACTTCAAAATTGCATGGGTGTTTCCCCCTCCGCATTGACACCCAGAGTTCTTCACCACCTCAATACAGCCCACGGAATTTATTTGGTAGTTGCGCCCAGGTGGTCTCAGGTATTTTGGATGGCGGAACTTAGAAAGAGAGCGATAGCATCCCCGTAAAAATTCCCAATCTGCACATGAATCTAAAGGATCTGGCAACAGATCAACCACCTCTACAATTTCACGACCTACATTTGGAGGTATGGAAAATTCAGGGTGGTTCTCCTATACCCAAAATTGGACTGTCGAAGACTTAGAACTTTTGCAAAAAGCTTGGCATCCAGAAACGTTGAAAAGTTATTTAACAGCCTGGAAAAGATGGACAAGACGGGCTTCGGAAAGATCCCTCCCAATCAATAACCCAAAACCAGAAGACGTTGCCTGAGTTTTGAGTTATTTATATCGATATAAAAAGTTATCTTATGCGACAATCCTTGTTAACAAATCAGTGGTTTCGTCATTTGCTGATCGCTGTAGAGGAAGGGACATCTGCGCACATCCATTAGTAAAACAAATTATGAATCAGCCTGTCAAATATAAATAATAAGAGGTCAAGAATTTGGGATTTAAGTATTCTCGTTAATTGGTGGTTAAAAAACTATCTTCGAAATCTCGAGATACTTGGCTACCTTATTACTCTTAGCTTCTCGTAGAAGGATTCACGATTTAACATTGTTATCCATCTCACCTGACTACTTCCAAGATTTCGGATCATGGATAATCTTTAGATTATTTTTTTGGCCCAAATTTGGCACAAAATTTGATTCGCTTTCTCATAGACAATCTGGTTGGACGATATCAGCATAGGAAGATCAATCTTTTGATATAATTTACTGGCTAAAACAATATATCGAGTTATCACAAAAGCGGCGGGATTCTAATGAAAGTTTAAATATGCTATTTATTTCATCTAGAGGAAAGGTACGTCCGGCATCGAGAGCTATAATTGCGGGTTGGATAAAATCTATATTTCGATAAATTCTAGAATTTTTTTTCTTTGGACGACTGCAGATATTTTTGCTTCACACTACGCCCTTTTACTCTCGCCGGCAGACTATAAACACATCTCACAAGGGTCAGGCGAAAGCACAGACACAAAATAAAACCAGTTTTCCCCACGAAGGAAAGAAAACAGATATTTTGGGTCTTGCTGAAGCTTGACTCTCTAATTTAAACTCTAGCCGGCTTTAAAGCATACTGAATATACAACACTCCCAGCCGACGTGAGGTGGTAGAAGCGCCTGGGTAGTAGGGGGGAGAAGCATGGAATGATATAATGGGCAGTGTGCGAGATGGCACATATACGCTACGGTAAACACTAAAAGTAATCTCACAAGGGTCAAGCTTCAGCAAGACCCAAATTATCTCTGTTTTCTTCCCTTCGTGGGGAAAACAGGTTTTATTTTTTATTTATACTTTGTAAAGACCAAACCGACAAAACAGCAACTGCAGTTGAAAAAAAAAACACAACTTTTAACCGAATTTTTTGAAGAGTCTGGCAATTCCCAGTGTTACAACAGTTGATGTTCTGTTTTTCGTTTCCCGATCAAAGTCGGTAACAAAAAGGTGCTGCGTGTTTTCCATCTGAATCGGCTTAGAACCAAAACTACCTGCCGAAAAACTAAAATATCATGCTGAACAGCAACATATATCGTGGGCTTACTGCGAAAATTAAGTCAAAACACCAAGTTCTTAGGAAATTGTGTTATAATTTTAAAGCTCTTTGTAAAATCAAGAAATTTTAGCTTGTATATGAATTTTTGAATATAAATGTATGAGACACTGTATTTTTTCATACACCTAAAATATAAGTTTTCTTGGGCATTTTTTTTTTTTGATTTAAGACAAAAAATTCAAAATTAAGTTTGTTATAAATAAAAGACCAAAATAAAAATAATGATATTACTTTTATTATAAAAGACACCATTTTTATTTTCACTTAACTGTATTCAGAATCTTCCACATCACTTATTAGTTCGGGTATAGTGACAGTTTTTTTCTTAACCGCTGGAATGGGTTTATACCAAGCGTGATATTCCGGTGGAATAATGTTCGTTGAGCATAATTTAAGGATTTTTTTTTCTTTTCGGGGATGGCTAAAAGTGATTTATATAATGACAAAATGTCTTTTGGAATTTCAGCCGGTCTTCCTTTGCCAAAAACCCTTAAAACACGAAATTCACCCTCGCTGTAATTATACTTGAAAAGCATACAACCCGGTTTCGTCTTTTCGTATCTCATCACTTTTAGCTTTAGACAAGAGAATTGATTTCCTAAATCGTCTTTATTGCGAGTTTCTTGAAGACTGACGCTCTTCGACGTAGTATGGGTTGCTTGTCTTATTTTTTACCCCTTTTGAGCGCGCCAGCTTAAAAACATTTAGTAAGTCATTCATTGTGTAGATTACACAATTTTTTTTTGCTTTTTCTATGGCATAGAGTCCACTTCCATGTAGGAATGACCTTTCTCTAAAAAATTGTGTTGTATAACCTTTATATTGGTATGCTGTACGACGTACAACAGTAATGTAGCAATGAACTGATTACGATTTTGCCCACTACATATATCAGAGAATAAACTAATCTCATTTATACCTTCTAATCCAACTCAACAATGTAGTTCCAATTTCTGCACTACCTCTACGGTCAAACCGTTTAATTCGGTCCACGCGAAACAGAACGCATTATTGGGGGGGTGTCGCTAGTTATGTACCCACATTCCCAGAATCCAGTAAACTACGCAACTATATTATAAGATACTTAATATACTGTATATCATGTTTTTATAACATAATTTACCTTTGTAGTTATAATAAAATAAATTTCATTCTTGTTTATAACTTCTAGACTTAAACATTAAAGATTGTTAAAGTAGTATTTTTAATATTTTTTAAAAATAAAGTATTCCATCCTCGATACATAATTGGCGCAGTTGGTAGGATTAGTGCTTATCACAAAAGAATCTGGGGCCTGGAGTACGCAAGGAAGACAGCAAGAATCAACTGACAAGGAAGAACGGTAAGTGCCAAATTCCTTTTACCTCTCTTATACCCCATGTTTAAGGACTACAGGAGAGATAGTTAGGACTCTTAAAACCTCTGTTTAAGGATTTTACGATTTAGGTTAGGAAGATCAAAGAAAAACAAAGAAATTTTTCAAGTAGGGTAAATAAGTTTAATATAACAATAATAATTTTATGTCTGAATTGGACGATATTTGAGTAAGATTTAGCACTCTTTCAGTTTCTCAAAATCAAAATTTAAATTAAGTCAAAAATAAAAACTTTAACAAAATGCCAAACGGACAACAACAACCACAACAAATTAACTGGAATCTTTTTAAATCCAGGGTTGATAACATTAAATCCTTTGACGGAAATAGCAATAATTTAAATAAATTTATTACAAGATGTGAAAGTTTAATAACATCTTATGTACGCATTCAAGATGCGGCCTTAAACCAGCACATTCTTGAATGTATTCAAGAAAAATTAGTAGGAAGAGCAGAAGTAATGGTAGGCAATCGAGTTGAACTAACCAATTGGAACAGCTTAAAACAAGCTTTAATAAATGTTTTTCTGATCGAAGAGATTTAGACTGCTTAATTCAAGAATTAACTAGAACTCGTCCTCAAAGAGGTGAAGATTTAATTAATTTCGGTAGTCGTTTACAATTATTTCGTAGTAGTGTTGTACAAAGGACAAGCGACGACTCGACTTTAAGACCTGAAGAAACAATTTGGCAAACCAATCATTATGACAAAATCACCCTTAACACTTTCATTGCAGCATGCACAGGAAACATAAGAAACAACATGTATCTTAAAAAACCAGCGTCCTCAGAAGATGCAATGGCATATGTCTGCGAATACGAAAATTTTGAAAAATTGTGTGGAAATATATCCGACAATAAGCCCAATCCACGTTTACCTACACCGGTAATACGAAATCAGTTCACCCATGGTTCACAAATGTTTCCGCAACAACAGCATTATTCATTTACCTCTAATTTACCAAATAATCGACCATTTTTCCAAAACAATTTACCAATTAATCGACCATTTTTCCAAAACAGCCCAAATTTCAATGTTACCCCTAATCATAGCTTTACACCAAGACCATAATTTCCAAGTCAACCAATTAATATACAACCTCGTCAGTTACGTCCGAGACTATTTCCGACAAATGAAGAAGTTTTTGGTCGTCCCAAAAATGTTTTTAGGGATAATCGAACACCCCTCAATCAATTACCCAAACCGACACCCATGTCGACAAGCACTCAAGCTGCATCACATATGTCTTGGAAACCATCTCAACAATGGCAACGTCAAAATCCACCACAAAATAATTTACAAAAATTCCAAACACAAAAACCACCCGAATTTGTTTTCGAAGAATTACATTCTAACGAATATGATTACAACGAATACAATGAACTGGATCTGTACCATAATGACAATGCTTATTCAGGCCTTGACGACACATATTATAACATGGAAGAGTATAATAATTACATTCCTATGAACGAAGATAACCAAGTACATAACATGTACAATAATGATAGTGAAACTTACATACAACACGAAACAATAACAACAAATGAAAATAATAAAAATTCAAATTTTCAGAAAGTAGCCTCAAAGAAAGGTCAAACATAGTTGAATTAAATAGTTCTTCAATTAATGCACTCCCTTATGTAGAAATTTCTAATCCAAAATTAAAATTATTAATAGACACAGGTAGCAGTAGGTCAATAATACGGACCATGTGTTATAGAAAAATTTTACCTACACTGTATGTATCATGTTAACAACATAATAAAAACAGCTTTAGTTAGCCATGATGCAATGTTTCAATAATAATAATAATAATAGCTTTATTGTTCTACAGTAAAAAAATACCATTTACAGAACAATTTTTACACTCAAATGTTTATACATAGGATAATATCTAAATATTGATACAACAGTATAGTAATATTAAAAACAAAAAAAAAACTAATGTATTTAAGAATTATACATATACAGCTATGAAATGTAACATAAAAACAAAGATAAAAAAAGGAAATACAGAGCCATTAAGCTGGTTGAAGTACCCTGATAGCTGATTTTAAAACCGCATCAAGTGATTCAAAAAAAATATCACAATCACTGCACACAAGATTATATGTGGAACACATGGTATATACAGGTGACTTTATTATTAGCAACAATACCAGTAATCCCCGAATTTAACACATACTATAACATAGATTTTATCTTATTTGAATTCCATGAATACTTTGATGGCATAATAGGTATTACAGATCTGAAAAATATGAAATTAAATATTGACATAATAAACAAAAAACTAATTGGTAGAAATGTAGAAGTACCCTTTAAATATCGAGAAAATACCGAACAAAATTTTCCTATCTCAGTAAATCCTTTTGAAATTATAGTTAAAAGCCTACCAGTAACATCTTATGATGGAGAAATACTTATAAACCCCTGTAAAATTGGAGAATTAATTGTACCTAGTTTATTAACAATAGCAAGAAACGGTTTTGCTTATGTAGAAATACAGAATAAACCTACAAGAAATGCAAGAACTTAGTGAAATCTCAAAACAACTGAAACCAGTCGAATCCATGCCTTCGAAAATACCAGCAATGTGTTATTAATTATTACAATCGTAACATTGGTAATAATTACAATACTAGTGTTCATTTGGAAGAAAAACCAAATCTGCAAACGAATTAGTAGAAAGAAGAAAAATCAACCCACGAAAATAACGATATTATTTTCTCAGCTTAAGGAGGCAGGAGTTATGTACCCACATTCCCAGAATCCAGTAAACTAAGCAACTATATTATAAGATACTTAATATACTGTATATCATGTTTTACTACGTATGCATAACATAATTTACCTTTGTAGTTATAATAAAATAAAGTTCATTCTTGTTTGCAACTTCTAGACTTAAACATTAAAGATTGTTAAAGTAGTATTTTTAATATTTTTTAAAAATAAAGTATTCCATCCTCGATACATAATTCGCTTCATAAATTGTGAAGTTATATGCACATAATTTTAAGGAGTAATACATTTGAGATACTCCACATGCAGGTATCTGAAGTATGCTTTGTAAGTCCGAAGTAGCGCTAACAAAGGTCTTCAGTTGATCGAATTTTGTCTAAATTTTTCGCATTCATTGCCTCACCCTTTCGTCGTAGATGTTCAGTGTAGTCCTCTTCTGTAATTGTCTTGTTTTTATGTTGCGCACAGATTTCACTGGTTTTTTTGGGGTGGAAAAATGCCATATCGTAGTTGTTCTTCGGAATGTTATTCCCGATACAAAATGTTCTTCGTTCTGTACACTGTACATAGTTTTGCTAATGGAGACACTCGGATCTAGGTATAATCTGTTACTATTGTGGCGTTCTAGTTTAGATCCCAAGATAAACTTTCCCAGAGCTAGTATATTATTATAGTAGTCACTAATAAGGGCCACTTAGTTTACCCTATCAGTGACTATTCGTCCTCCTAAGAGTACCTACTGGGAATTATTTATTTCTCGATAACAGGTTTAACTGTCTTACCCCCTTCTCCAGGAAATAATTAAAAAATATAACCAAATATAAACCTTACTAAATAATTTAATTGATAATAATAAAGGAAATAGAAAATGTATAATAATGAAAATTAAAATATTCTGATAATTTAACAGGTAAGTAATTAATGACGATAAGACTTTTCTATCTTATTTTCAAGAATAATATGTCTGAGTATACCTTCTAAAAGGAAATTAATGAAATTTTAATATATATTCAATATGGGCCCAAGCGTGTACACGTTTGTTTACATAATGTTAACTTTGAAGTTTTGCAGATAGGTATCGAATTTATCGTACCTAACGGTAAGTATCTATAACTTCTTTTTTTTTTTTTAATATACAAAGGTAAGCAACTATTTTGTTTATATATAAAGGTAAGTAACTATTATTATAATTATTTTTGTTTATATATATATAGGTAAGTAATCGCAAAATAATAATGTACTACGAATGAATTTCAAATATCAGTAAGCATACGCTTAAATTATGTCTTTTTCTTTTAATATAAAAAAAAAGTAAGTATACAAAAATTAACGGTTTATTTTGTTCCACTTAGCTGTTCTGTAGAAATGGTTACCAACAAATTCCAATCACTAAAGTCGATCAGTGTAAGTGTACTTCCAACAACTCCCAACTCCCTCGTATACCAATTCACACAAGAAACATTAATACCAATCTTCGTCAAAATGTTTGTAACACAGAAAACTCCCACACAGACAATACAATTTCCAAACTCTCCTTGTACAGTTGGATGGTCTTGGTATGGGGAACAGTGTATCTTCTCTTCTAGCGGAAATCTTTATGTCTACAATCGACAATAAAATTCTTTCTAATGATACATATGGCCCTAAATTCCTCTTTTACAAACGTTACGCAGATGACGTCATATTCTTAATCCATGGAACGGACGACGCCATTGTTTCAATCCTAGACTTCATGAATTCTCTTCACACCCGCATCAAGCTTACCCACGAGACTGTAATGAATAATTCTTTACCTTATTTAGATCTACTTATTTATAAAGTCAATACTGAATTGAAGTTTTCTATATACCATAAACCAACCTCTTCACATGTCACTGACAAAGCTACCCAAGATAATCAAGATGACATTAATAGCAACTCCTCCTTTGCTAACCATATTGTTAACTGTCTCCATTCGTTTATCATTGATTCTAATGCCAAAATGCTCCATTCTTGCCCTAAAAGCGCTTTATTAAATGTCTTAGAGGTTCGTGAAATTAATTTGTACAAACATATAACAAGCTACAATTGTTTGAACGATCAATTAGAGTTTGATTGCCTTCCCTTTTTCAACTCTTTAATTTTCCATAATCAACCCCATCATTAAAGTCGCCTATCTACTTTCTAGACCCATATTTCTCCCCTCACATACTTTAATCACCTTTGGTATAGATCTTAGCTACCAATATCCTCTAATATAATAACAACACATATGTTCTAACCTTAAATTTAATTTGTGGATAATTCTCGTCCTTGATATTAATTTTATGTAAATAAATAAATGCTTTATTGCTCAACAGAAAATTTCCAGCTACAGAGCAAGCACACAAAAGCATCAATAAAAATAATATAATTATATAGAAGACAATCAATAACTTGATAACTTTACATAACAGAAGTAAATTAAATTAGTAGAGATATAAATAAAGAAATAAACAAAAATATATAAACAATCAAATTCAATCATCACAGACCAAGTACAAGTTCTGCGGCCGCCAAAATATGTTTCAATGTATCATGAAACAAATCACAATTCCGGCACACCACATTAAACGTGCGAGACATAGTGGACAATGGGGACCTCAACATAATATTTGTTCGAGCTCTATCACAATGAAGTAATTGGTAGCTTCTTGAGTTTATTCGCGGAACAGTAAGACGGAATCCTTCAAGCAGCTCAGGACAATCAATAACGCCATTAAACACTTTACAAACTTTGCTTATGCATGTAAGATCCCGCCTCAATTGCAATGATTACACACCAAATCTGCCCGTTAGATAGCCATACGGCACACCACGCTCAGGATAACTACCATCGGATTTAAAGCAAAGATACTTCAAAAATTTGCGCTGCACTCCTTCGATGTTTTGCTTGTAACAACCATAGCAGGGATACCAGATCAGAGAGCAATATTCAAGTTTGGATCTGACGTACGCGAAGTACAGTTTTTTTAGCGTATTAATATTGCGAAAAGATCTGCCATTTCTAACGATGTAACCATATGCCTTGGATGCATTATCATCGTCATTATGTGTTCGCTGAAGGTAAAGCGCGAATCGAACACAACACCAAGATCCCTGGTAGTTTCCAGACGTGACAATGCAGCGTCATGAATCGCGTATTCAAAATCAATAGGGAACGTTCTCCTAGTATATGACACAACTTTACACTTTACCGGGTTCAGCATAAGATTATTAGCATCACACCAATCCCCGACCAAGTTCAGACTGTTTTGCAAAACATGACAGTCATCAACAGCGTCCACAGTGGAGTAGATCTTCAGATCATCAGCAAAAATCAATCTTTCAGATTTTAAATTCTTTCCCGGGTCGTTAATAAAAAGATTGAACAGTAGTGGTCCCAGATTCGAACCTTGAGGTACTCCTGATGTTGCATGGTAGCTTCTTGATTTATAACCGTTATAAGAAACAAACTGATCTCTGCCGCTAACGTAAGATTTTATCAATAGAATTACACAGTAGCTTAATCCGAATGCAGGAAGCTTCCTAACCAAAACCGAATGATCGATCCTATCGAACGCTTTACTGAAGTCGGTATATATGACGTCAACCTGACCTCGAGAGTCCAACGCTTCGGAGACATACTGCGTGAAAATGGCCAGGTTTGTAACGGTCGATCTTCCGGTTACGAATCCGTGCTGGTAAGAGACCATCTGTGCTCCAACACCTGTATAAATTCGATTATATAAAACCACCTCCAACACCTTTGAGGAATTGGAAAGGATAGAGATCGGCCTGTAGTTCTCTATCTGCGATCTATTGCCACACTTGAATACAGGACAAACCTTAGCAGTCTTCCAAACCGAGGGGAAGTGATTGGTTTTAACTATTAAATTAAAAATTATAGACAGAGGACCACTAAGGACTCCAATTGTGTCCTTCACGAGAAACGAAGGAATGCTATCAGGGCCAGAAGTGAACTTGTTCTTTAACTTACGCGAGGCTTTTATTATCTCTGCATCAGTAATGTCATCAAAGCAGACATCACTACCACAAAACCCCGCAAGCGAGATGATGTCAGAATCGTCCCCACAGCGTGCCACAAACACACTCTCAAAATACTCGGCAAATGCATCAATGATATGTTGTGGACTTTCAAATTCGTTGTTATTAAATTCCATGACACCGGGTATTCTAGATTTATGACTGTTAGCATTGATAAATGACCAAAAAGCTCTAGGATCAGTGCCAATTCGATCCTCGATATTACGCGCAAAGTTGTTATATGCCACTAGTATTAATTGCTTGGTAGTACCTCTGATATGACTAAATTCATTGTAATAAGCCACTGATTTTGTCCTTTTGAACTTCCTGTGCAGAGCATTCTTTCTTTTAATATTTCTAATTATGTTCGCAGTATACCATGGAGGATACCGATGTCTGAGTGCTCTATAGCAGGGAACACACACGTGGAGCATTTCGTAAAGGTCATTATAAAACAATGAGATCGCATCATCCGCATCAACGATAGCTCCAAGATAAGACCAATCATTCCGAAGAAGCAAATCATAGAGGACTAAATTATTTGCCTTCCTAAAATTATAATTGTTCCCCGTAATATTTGTTTTAAAAATTGGCTCTTTAAATTGCAATCCCTCTATTTCAATGTCTAACGCAGGGTGGTATTGCATATCCAACAGCGGAACGGGCTCCCTAGAAATAGAGCAATGCAGCGATGTAATCACAAGATCCAGCATCCTACCATGGCTATTCAAGATGTGGTTGAACTGTGTAAAACCGGTCGCGTTCAACACGTTCTTCCTGATATCATTGATATTAGGACTTAGTTACTAATGTTGAAGTTACCCACTATCACCCCCACCGGCGCACAAATTACAAAAAGGCTCAAAATGTTCAAAGAATTGCTCAAAGACATTACTTGGAGTATATGGGGGTACATAAATAACAAAAATAAAGAGATTATGATGATTGAAATAACACTTACAGCCGAGAACTTCAATAACAGGAAAAAGTATATACAAATAATATTACTTACATTAAAATATAAGACCACATACGGTCAAGATGCACTATGGTTCACATTTTACTGCCTTCAGGTTTTCTTACTATGAGTTTAAAATCAGGACACAACTAAACTTATTTCTCTGGAGAGGAGAATTTATAATGAAAGAGTTATACCTCTCTTAAACAATCTTACGCCTAAATCCTCCCTGTGTGACCAATGATAATGAGGGAGGTTGGATTGAATCAAAGATGGTTTTCTGATTTCTCTTTGCTAATTAGTTATTAATATAATAATTATATTGCGCCACCACCCCTACGTCGCGTTTATTTAGATGGTGGTGGTCAGAATAGCTGATGGTGCATTTTTCAGTATGACTACCCTTGAAAGCGGAGGGTAAGAGGCAGGGCTCCTGATTATCGAGAAATAGTGACTCATCTAGATAAACTAGAATAAACAGGAAAATAATATGTTTGTATTTTCCATCGAATATCTGGGGTTTGTTATTGATTTATAATTTATATTTATTTATTAATAATTGTGGAATCTGTACTCGTGACAATATTATGTAATATTATTTAATAATATTACACAATTATGACCTACCTTAGTCCGAGATAATATAAGATAATACAAAAATAAATTGATTGCATCTGTACGACGTAGAATGGATCAAAACAATGGTAAAGATCTCATATTTAATAGATGTTAAGCCGAAATGTTTAATAACTTCATAAACATAAAGCTAGATAACGAAGAATTCTGTGGAATAAATCCTAAAATAGACCACCGTCGTGTCAATCCAACATGCGTCAGATACAACCATTTGCTGAAGTTTTAAAACTCACTATCAGTGATAACGACAAAACAACAAACAAAAATTTGAAATGGCAAATGGCCTAAGAAATTAATCTAAATTGATTTTGTACATAATGTGTAAGAATTGATTTAGGCAAAATTAAATCTTATTAATACAATTATATCCATTTATGTTAAATGAAAGACGCCATTATTGTTGTTGTCGTGGTTGATAATATAGGTTCTAAATGTTCATTTATTTATTTGATGTTCGTCAATATATTCTTCCAAATTATATCAACATGGTTGGATTATCACACTGTAAACTATTATATAGTCATATTGAGTTTATTTTAACATATTATAAAATAATGAAACGATAGTTTCAAAGTAACATTATTATGATCTAATTCCCAGCAACGAAAATTTAATAAGAGGACACATAATTATAGTTGGCGAAATCACGCTTCGTGAACTCTCGCTATACCTCGCTACCTGTTGATTTATACAGTGTAGTGCAGTAGTACCGTTTATGTAATTATCGAAATATATTATAAATTCAACTTATTTTATTTAAAATAAGTGTAGCCGAAATTTGTGAGAATTGTAGTTACAATATTAAGCAATAGACATAAAAGTTATCACACTAATTCCCCACGATAAGTAAAGTCAAAGAAAGTCGTTTAGAATAGGTACATAGTTCTGTAATATGCGAAGATAGTTTTCCACGGAAGTTATGGGATTGTTTTTTTTTTTTTGTTTTGGAAGCGTTTATTCCAACGATAAGTTTTGAAAAAGGCATATCACAATTGGAAGGAATTAGGGTGAATCTCCGCGACGACTATCCGACGCTACGCACACCCCTATTGTCCAAGGTACGGGTCGGCTAGAACTGGCAAGGCAGTGTGATACCGATCAAAAGGAGGATCTTCGAAAGCATTTGATTTTATATTCAAAGGTACAGGAGATTCCAAAAATAAGGGAACATGTGTTCAAAAGTAAAGGCACCAGGTACACGCTGTTTTGCATGTCCAAGCAGTTTTGCCGAGAAACCAACGAGATTATACCCGTTCAACAGACTTACAATAGCCCAAACAAAATCTAGGACAACACTTGGTTAGACGAGAGACAACAACAAGGGTTCCAGGAGAAACCTTCATATCTGGGATGCAATTTTGGCTACTGTCCAGGGCTAAATTTGCAGACCTTTCAAATACCTCTAAATATGGTTCTGATGAACCCCTACAATTTCAATTTATTCCACTTATACTAACAGATAGCACTTCGTCGTCCAGATTTTGTACTAAACTTTAATACCACACCACATTAATTTTATTCGGTTTCTGTGTATAGTTTGGTAGAGCTCGGTTGGAGGCGGCGGACCAACAACTTGAACTTAGAATCACTCAAGTTGCTCCTGAAGACGGGAATGTCTCAGAAAGTATTGGCAAAATAAGTAAGGAGAGTGCGGGTCGGCCTTCACTCCCATCATCATCCTCAGCTACAGTCAGTAAAGAAATCAAGGGTAATTGATTCTTAGAAGAAACATGGGCGGATGAAAGTAGGAATCAAGGAAGATTGATTCTGAGAAGCAACCAGGAAAAAAGGGGGTTGTTTCAAAATCGTCGCGTGAGACTAAGAGAAAATAAGTTGAATTAAGTTATATTAACGGAATACTAGGACGTTTTTGCTAAATTAAAAGTAACTAGTCTAGTGACTCAAAGTATATATGTGAGCGATAGCCGCCAATAGCTAGAGCATCATCATATCAACAAATTAAGAGAGGCTGGCTGGCTCTCAATGGAAGAGAGAAGACTTCTTCATGCATCTTGTCTTTATCACTCAGTAATTTTATACAAGCACCCGCCATACCTTTACCATAAAATAACCTACAGGTCTGACGTTCACAATTTAAACCTCCGACATAGAGCTTTACTTTCACCTCCACATCATCGAACAACTATTTTTGAACGGTCCTTTACATATAATATTTACCTGATATATAATGGCATACCTTCTCATTTTAAAACATTAAGTGTATCTCAGTTTAAAAAACATTATAAGCACTTTTTATTCTCTAGCCCCTGGTTCTCTGCAGAATCAATCCCAATACAAAAAAAATACCTTCTTCCATTTTTCTTTGTTTCCCCTCTAACTGTAACTTTTTTTTTCTCTCTCCACCTTCTTACCTTTTCTCCACCTTCTTAGCTTGTACGTTTGTATTGTATAGTGTTGTTGTTATACTTGTAGGGTCTAAAAAATTTATATCAGTTTTTACTGTCTTTTGGATCCTTTTTGTAGTCTTCAGTTTAAAATTTAGGTTTAGTTTTATTATATTTTTCTTTTGTTCCTGTAACATAAGTTATGTGCTGTAATTCTGATTGGGACTACAAATAAAATATTATTATTATTATTTTTAGGAAATAGTCCATTACTATGAGTGGAGTTCAGTATATTGTAAGTTGAAAAAAGAGTCACTCTCCACGATTAAACGATACTTTAATAAGGCATCAATACCATAAATTGTTAGTTAGACATGTTTCGGGATACCTGTTCCCATCATCAGTAACGTAATTATTACACAAGAGAGCTAATTCTTGAGTTAGAATAACATGATGTTTTTTAATTTTATATTTAATGCGTCACCGAAGTAATATCTAATGGAAAATGTTTTTTGGTTTTCTTGTGAGAATTTTTCTGTTACTTTTTTAACGTTTTTTCCACTATTTCTTTTTGTAAATCATAATTAAAATTATAGTTTGTGTTACGTTATTTTTATTGCGTTTATTTAATAAAAATAACGTAACACAAACTATAATTTTAATTATGATTTACAAAAAGAAATAGTGGAAAAAACGTTAAAAAAGTAACAGAAAAATTCTCACAAGAAAACCAAAAAACATTTTCCATTAGATATTACTTCGGTGACGCATTAAATATAAAATTAAAAAACATCATGTTATTCTAACTCAAGAATTAGCTCTCTTGTGTAATAATTACGTTACTGATGATGGGAACAGGTATCCCGAAACATGTCTAACTAACAATTTATGGTATTGATGCCTTATTAAAGTATCGTTTAATCGTGGAGAGTGACTCTTTTTTCAACTTACAATTATTATTATTATTATATAGGGTATCCGTGGCTCATTAGGAGATATTTTAAAGGATGAAATTATAAGAACATCCGTATCGCTGTGGAGCACACCATTGGAAAAGAAAAGCGTGGACGAGCAAAAGAACTACAGTTTGCATCGATTTTTGAACCCTGAACGAGGCTCAACTTTGGCACACACAGATGATAATAACCTTAATTCTAATTTCCCATACCCATATGGTAATTTTTGTTTTGAGTTTAAGTTCCAGATAGGTATCTTAGCATGTGGACGATCTAGTTTGAGCTTCCACACTTTCCTTGCCCGAAAACTTTGTTGTTTTCGATGTCAAGGCTATTAATGTGTATTTCGCTTAATTAACTGTAAACGCACTCAGTTTTGTACTTATTTATTTGTACAGTCAATTAACATATATAGCAAACCATGTTGCGAACATTGAAACTAATTTTTTACTCTTCATTAATTGTTAAACTTAACAAGCAAAATATTTCTTAGAAAAAAAAATGGCGAATCTCTTACACAACAAACTTATTCTCTATTAGTTTTAACTGTCTGTAGGAACAGAGGGAGCCCGCTTCGTACAAAAAAATTATGTAGTAGATCGAATTATCACATCACATGGACATACTCCTCTTAGAACGCTTCCTTGTATCTGCGAGTTAAACCCAATAGAGTTAGCTTGGGCAAAACTTAAATTTAATGTAAGAAACCGCAATACCACCGGAAATTTTAACATATCTACATTAAAAGAAGTTACCCAAGAAGCCATGTCCTTAATATCCAGTGATGATTGGAATAGTTTTTGCCGACATGTTAAGGATTTGGAAGAAAACTTTTGGAAAAGTGACAAAGTTTTGGAGGAAATTGAACCTATTATAATACCTGTCGGACAAGATCACGACAGCGAGACTGATTGTAACAGTGAGGAGGATAATGAAGATGGTGAAATTGACGAAATTTAACAGATCGTCACGTTATCTAAAATAAATCAAATTATGTTCGGTATATTTAATCAAAATGTTTAAAACAGTTAATAATTATAGTTCCTAAACATGACTCAAATCAACAAAGAGATTCAAGATACCTACTTTATTTATTTTGAATAAGTGTTAAGTTGTTTTAGAATTATTTATTTTTTGTTTAAATCCGGCAACATTACCAAAGTATTTAATTTATTTCTTTAATTTGTTATAGAATATTTTTGTTTTTCGTTAGAAGTTCGTTTTATTTACTGTTTTTATTTTTGGTATGCAACCTTTTCAATTTATTAAGTACATATTTAAAATAAATAAATAAAATACTTCTTGGGTGCTATTCTTTAAGAGATAGTAGTAGGTGCTTTTACCAAACACGTGAAGAACTTTTCATTAATATTAATTTTTTAGTAACACATAAATGTTTATTATTACTAAACTTTTACAACGCACGCCGCTGGAAATTTTATGAATGAAATCAGCCATGTTTTATTACAACTACATTCCCCTTACGGACGCCGCGCTGGTATAGATCAATTTGCCAGACAATAGATATATAAACACAATGTTAATTAAAAACATATAACTACTATTTATTAACTATTAACACTAAAAGTAACAAAACGATTATAATTCGTACAATACAAATTTGAAAATGTTTGAAATAATAAAATACGTGTGTGCTAATGCAAAGAAAGTCAAAATCAGAATGTCTCGCGCTTTTTGATTGTCTTTCGCCGCTCTATTTTAGAACGAAAATTAGCAGCGGTCGCTATGACAACGTATGTAGGTGTTCATAACCGAGAATCCCCAATACAGGGTCGGCGCAAGTAAAAGCTACATTAATTGTCCCAACTTTTCTGCTAATTTAATAAGATTAAACATGCCGCCCGCCTTGAACGCCTTAAACACTTTTCACTTCTGAATAGGAAGCGCGCACAATTTAACTACTGGACGCTTAAACAGTCCGGAGCTGGTTTTCAGTGCTACGCCGTCTTGTCCAGGGTGAAGTGGACTTACACGTCCAAGAGTCCATTCAATGGAGGTAGACCATCATCATTAAGTAAAACCAACGTTCCAATTTTCAATAACGTTGGAAAATTACTTTTCCATTTGGGTCTTCGTTGCAAAAATGAAATATATTCTTTTAACCAACGTGACCAGAAGCTTTGGATTATTTGCTGCCCCCTGTGGAATCGTGATAACATGTTTTGCTTCACATCCATCAGATTATTGTCAGGAGCAGACGTCAACGGTACTCCAATTAAAAAATGTGCAGGCGTGAGGGGTAAAAGGTATGAAGGATCATTGGAGAGGGGGTAAAGAGGTCTAGAATTAAGGCATGCCTCAATTTGCGTTAAAACAGTGTAAAATTCTTCATAAGATAAAATAGTATTACCAATAACGCGTTTTAAGTGAAATTTAACCTCCAAAATGCGGAGATAAGGGTGGTATGAATTTCCAGGTAATTCCTTCATTGCAGAGTGTGTCAATAATTTAGTCACTCTTATTATCTATTTATTTACCGCGACGTGCAATGCAGCGTCTCAAAGCTGCTAAAAAACACTCAGAAGTCAAACTGCTTACTACTTCTAAATGTACGGCCTTAGTAGCCAGGCAAATGAAAAGAGCTATGTAAGATGTCTAGTTAATATTATTTAAATTAAGTTGATATATTTTAGTTATTATAATTCTTGACATCCTGTAAATAGTTTTGCATTGTTAAAACAAATTTAAGTCAAGTGACAATTAATAATTTTTTGAATGTCAATGATGTAAGAATTTATGTTAATAAAAAAAGTAAAAAGTATAATATACAGTCCACACATATTCAATAAAAAACATAAGACTTAGTAGTTTTGTAATTCCTTGTGGAACAGTCTTTTATAAATATAGGTCCAGCATAATCAAGGCCGCAAGATGCAAAGGGCCTGGACGGAGTTAAACGAGAAGCGTTCAAATTACCCATCAAGTAATCTTGAGATTTTGGTGAAGCCCTAAAACAGTGGATACAATCACGTACAAATTTTCTGGCCACATATCGACCAGATAAAGGCCAATACCTTTCCCGCAAAGAGGCAGGTAGTAGTTGTGGGTTTCAGCTCAATATGTTCATGACGCGATATAATGGTGGTGAAATTGTGTTATTGGGGAAGTACGGCTGGGTGTTTTTTGTCAAAATCGAAATCAGAATTGTTAATGCGTCCACCAACTCTAATGATGTCATTTTTATCAAGAAACGGATTTAAATTAAGTAACACGCTCTTGGTACTAACTTGGCCATGTCTTTTAAGACTTAGATAATCATGTGGAAAGGATTCTCCCTCCACTAAGCGAATTAAAACGTTTAATGAGTCATTAATTTCGTTACATGAGCCAATATTCTTTAAAGTCGTAGAAAAGAGGAGCATTTTTTAATTATGGCAAAACAAAATTCCTTGTAGTTAGTAAAACCTTAGGAGGTCGTAGTTCAGGGACTTCAGCTAGTTCGGGTTGTGAATGATTGGGCCAATGTTCCCTTGTCATTGTAAGGCAAAAGGGCCCATAAAACCAGAAATTCGAATTCAGTAAATTAAGTGGAGGAATTCCTCGTGAAACTAAATCCGCTGGATTTTCATGTGTACTGGCATAGTGCCAGACATTAGAGGTCACTAGTGATTGAATTTGTAACACACGATTCGCCACAAAGGTTTTTAATAAATTTGGCGAAGTATTGATCCATGCCAGTGCGATATTCGAATCAGACCAGCAAAACGTTCCATCAAAAGTAAGCTGATGAAGAAATTGTTTAGTCCTTTCTATGAGTTCGGATAATAACAGTGCCGCTAAGAGCTCGAGACGAGGCACAGTCAATAGATGTTTTAGAGGTGCTACCCTGGTCTTTGTGCACAACAGGTTACAATAAATGTTTCCAGAAGAATCTGTACTTAAATAATAAAATTAAAAATGCAAGCGCCGTAAGCAACTGTAGAAGCATCTGAAAAACCGTGGAACTGGACACAAGTGGGATTGGCACAAAGAACATGTCGGCAAATATCAAGATTGTTTAATTTGGTTAATTGAGATTGATATGTGGACCAAATAGTATGTAATTCCATAGGAATAACTTCGTCCCAGGAAATATGTAAATTCCATAACTCTTGCAATATTATTTTTGCTGTTATGGTGACTGGAGATAATAATCCTAGAGGATCAAAAATACGTGCAGTTGATAAATAATCATTTATTGCCTAACAGGCCTGAGCCCAATTACAAGACAAAAATTACATAGTTTCAATTAATCAAATAAACCTAATAAACTACAAAAGTACCAGAATGCTTAATTATTCATAATATAAAATAACCAAATGAAGGAGTACATATGGGCTATATAACAATACCACAGCCCTTAACAATAACTATATAAAACATAAAAACAATCACGTAGAATCCAAACAACAATATTGATGTTTAATAAAAATTTCCCATGCATCTCCGCAGATCTGTGAGGAATCTGCCAATTTTGCCATCAAAAAATCTAGTTCTGTATGTAAATTAAATGTATTAGTCAACTTACAAGCACTAGTCAATGGCGCACGTCCCTCATAGTTTGTTCGAAGATACGACCCTTCGAATATATAATTGTTGCGGGTATAGTATTGCGAAATATGAAACTTGATTTGACTCAGGAGCTGGGGACAGTCAATTAGAAAATGTATTAATTTAAAAAGAAATACCTGATAGGCACAGATCCTGCGCACAGAAAGTGGTTGAATGTCATAACCGCGCAACAGTAGTGCATTATCATATCCCCTTATAGGGTAATGTCCATGATCCTTGAAATATACGTACTTAAAAAATTTTCTTTGGACACGTTCGATCCTGTCCTCATGAACCCGGTATATTGGTGACCATATGACAGACGCATATTCCAATTTGGACCTGATCAGGGAAAAATACAACATCTTTAAGCAACTAATGTTGTGAAAATTTGTTGTTGTTCTGATAACAAAGCCCAGAGACCGAAATGCACCTTTAATAATGGCATCTATATGCTGATTGAAAGTTAGCTTACTATCAATCAGCACGCCAAGGTCCCTAAAGGTAGAAGATAATTCTAGCACAGAGCTGTTAAGAATGTAATTAAAACGAATAGGAAACTGACTCTTCGAAAATGTCATCAACCTACATTTTGACAAATTTAGTGGTAATTTGTTGGTTATGCACCATCTCTCAACCATTGCTAGGTCAGCCTGCAGTTGCAGACAATCTGCATTACTTTCGATTAACCTGTATAATTTAAAATCGTCTGCAAATAGCAGAAACTTACTCGTTATATTCAATCCGATGTCGTTAATGTAAATGGAGAAAATTAAAGGAGCCAGATTGCTACCCTGAGGCGCCCCACTAGTCGCAGAAAACCCCCTCGACCTGAATCCATTATACTCAACGAATAGTGTGCGGTCAGATAGATAAGAGTCAAAAAATTTTAATAAATCTGAATGAAAACCAATATTGCCCATCTTTTGTAATATAGTGGCATGGTCCAACCTGTCAAAAGCCTTCGAGAAATCAGTATAGATTGTGTCAACTTGTAATCCCTTCCCCACCGTAGAGTATACGGTTTCGAAGAATTCAGCTAGATTTGTTACAGTTGACCGTTTCTGAAAAAAACCGTGCTGTTCAGTAACTATGCAATTTTTTAGTTGGCCAAATAATTTTTCATGAATTATTCTCTCAAAGACTTTTGAAAAATTAGACAATATGGAGATGGGTCTATAGTTAGCAATTTTGTCGGTGTCACCAGACTTGTGTACCGGACAAACTCTTGTAGATTTCCATAATTGTGGGAATGTAAAACTTCTTAAGGAATTGTTAAACAGAATCAAGAACGGTTCCGCAAATGCGTACGCGCAATCCCTCAGTATAAATGCCGGCACACCGTCCGTTCCAGCTGTCATTTTTGGTTTAAGTTCTTTCAAAGCACTCAGTATGTCCTCAGCCTCAAAGAACCCAGTTGATATAGAGATTTGGTTGGTAAAATTATCTACATAATTAATAGCGGATGAGGGAACGTATACGCCCTCAAAGTATGTCGCAAAGGCATTGACAATATCCAGCGGATTTGACACTTCAGAGTCTGTCTCATCTCTCATAACCCCCGGAATTCGAGACTTTCGTTGCCTACTCTGTACGAATATCCAAAATTGTTTTGGGTCACTGATCATTATGTTCTGGATGCTATCAATATACGATTCGTATACTGCATCGACCTTTACTTTAACCTGGGATCTGAGATATTTATATCGGTCCAGGTGTGTGGCATATCCATATTTCCTCCATCGTTTGTAAGCCCTATACTTATCCTTTATACAATTTATAATGTCCTGATTGAACCAAGGTGGATATGAGTATCTACGTTTTCTACTATTAAATACAGGGACACACATATCAAAAACATTAAAAAGTATTTTATAAAACATATCAACCGCTTGATTTATGTCTAGAATTTCGCGCAGAACCGACCAATCTATGAGAGAAATCTGTTCGTAAAGCAACACAAAGTTGGCCTTACGAAAATTATACCTTTTGTTTTCGCGGTTGGCAATGAAATCTCTCTGATGGGAATCGATGGACAGTTCGACAGAAATCTGCAATGCAGGATGATAAGCATCCTCAGAGACCAATGGCGGAGAGGCATGAGTCACATGGCAGTTAAAATTTGACAAAATTAAATCTAAAATGTTGTTACGAAAATTGTTTGTATTATTATACTGTATTAAATCAAAAAATGTCATAAAGTCCCGCAATACGATCACCCGTGGATCATCATGAGAGCTATCCTGAAAGTGCAAATTGAAATCTCCAAGTATTAAAATATGTTTGTTATAAATATAGTTAAGCATTTCAAAATGTTCACAGAGAGCAATATAAACATCAATATTAGCGGTAGGTTGAATATAAACACAAAAAACATAGAAAATTTGGTCACTGACAGTAACCCTGCAGCCCACCACGACCACAGAGGCAGGGAGCCGCCATGAATAATTAGTCTCAAGAGCTTCACTTTTCAAATCGCATCGTACCCCACCACCCCTGGAGACGCCCAACGCCGCAAGATCTCGGTCCCCCCGGTATACCACGTAAGTTTCAGAAAATAATTCCGCACTATCAACACTACACTGCAACCACGATTCAGTGACAGCAACAATGTGATGCTCACCAATACTTACGGAAATGTAGAATTCAACGGTCTTGGTATTCAATCCCCTTACATTCTGGTAAATTATGTTCAAGAAAACTTGTCTACGGTTAGGCAATCCATTTAGTTTAAACGAACTGCAGGAACAATTGCAGGTACCCCTTTAACATACTTGATCTTCAAGTTGGTTTCTCCTGCGGCTGTACGTCCATTGAGTTCCTGCCGCAGGACTCTGTATTCCTCCTGCTGTAAAGGCGTTTTGTCAGAAGTAATCGAGATATGACGAAATTGGGGCATTGATTTTAATTTACTGGCTGATTTTAATATTTTTAGAGCAGCATCGTTGTTTTTGAGGACCACTTTTACTAGACGAGGCTTGGCAGTGGTACTGCCAGAGGAGTCGATGTGTCGCCCCAATCGTTTTACATGTTCAATATGGGATACATCGAAGGTGGGTATCAAGGCTTGTAGGATAGTACAGGTGGCCTCACGATCTTGGTTGTTGTCTGAAGATTGAGTTTCAGGCTGACCAAATATTATGAAATTTCTTCTGCGCCTATCCCTCTCCTGGCATTCCCTGTACATTTCATATGGGTTACTGGTTTCACTGTTTATTGGGGGTTTGGCATTGTTATTATGCGTGCCTTCCAGTTTAGCTACGCGTGTATGTAAGTTTCTCAATTCCTGAGTTAATGTTTCATTTACAGTTAACTGGTCATTGTATCTTTCAAGAAGATTGGTATACATACCCTCCATGCGATTCAGTTTGGTAACTATATCCTCCAATGCAATCTGAATTGAAGTGAGGCCTGGCGTTACCGATGGCTGAGTGGAGTCCTGGGTTTGAGGGATATAGAATGATTTTCTTCGATCTTGCGAGCGGCGGACTGCCTCTCGGAGACATGATGGGCACCTCCAACGATCTCCATCTTCCTTCTTCATTTCATCGTTGTAGTAGTTCACCCGTGGTGTTGTCATATCCACACATTTAGTGTGACTCCACGTATCGCAACCAAAGCACAATATGGAGTATTGTCCGCGCGTAATATTGCGATTGCATGTGTTGCATAGTTCCTTGGGCGGCATTTTTCGATGATTTCACGTAAATTGTTAAAAATGGATTTACAAAAATTTTCAGGTACTGTACTGTATTTTATTATTACTACCTGTTAAAACGAATTTGCTAGGTACTCTATAGGTACCAACTGATAATGATATCGCACCCATGCCGACGATTAACACTGGTAGGTATAAGTTTTTGTCGAACAGATTATCAGAATTAAATGCACAAATATCACAGATGAACCCGATGTAACGCAATCACTTTGTATTTCCACGACGTCCGCGGATTGTAAAAATTTTGCGCTTTTCAATGATATAAATTTTAATAATACTTTCCACCTGGAACCAGCTCAATTAATTTTATTATTAGCACCATAAACAAACCGTGACAATACTTCGTTTCGTTGATGAAAGTACTTAGCGTTTCGTGATTTTGGGTGTTTGATAGAAAAGAAGTAATGTAACGTTAAAATTCTAACCTTAAATGATTTAGTAATGAAAATAAATATATTCGTATTCTTATACTAGTAGTACTCAGATAAAACACTCGTGAATAAGTAATTAAATACTCACCGGTTATAAATTTTGTTCACCATTTATTTTTGTTAAAAATAAAATACTTTTACAGTTTAATTTGATCTTACTTATTCAGTACTTTCAGACGGATATAGATTACTACACTTTATTTTGTGTTGTCGCTGCGGCACTTAGCATTCTCTCCTACAACCTAGAACAGCGGATATCTGAAACATGTTAAGCAACTTTAGGGTATTTTGTAATATTTGTAAATAGTTATATGGTACATACCGTTTGGATACGTTTGTGGTAACACTCTGGGGTTAGTTTTAGCAATGTTCGTGGTCGGTGCTGTGAGGATTGTGTCATTAGAGTCCTATTTAACTGTCTATGCCTGTGTTTGGTGTTTTCGCCTATGTTATACAGCCATCTCTGAACAGATCATCTCGATTGCACTTCTACAAATAGTTTACTACTTGATTAACTTATTTTTACCTGTTTTAACGCCTTACCTGCATTTTATCTGCGAGTATTTTGTTCACCTTAGTGCTTTGCTGTGCCATCACTGTTTAAGTCCGATTGTCGGCTTAATTTATTGATAGATCGGTTTGATCATGCTGGTGGTACATTGCTGTACTTTTATCTACTGTTCTCTTTCGATATTGCCCTGGAAATAAGTTTAATTATATTAAAATTCTGCCTTTATTCGCGATATAAACAAGCCTAACCGGTACTTGTTTGTTGACATACGATATATGTTGAAAATATGAGTAAATATGATGTGATCGTATACTTACCTTATTTCTGTCCACTTGGTTAATAATTCCACATTACTTTAGGCTGATTACTGCATACATATTTGTTAAATAATTAATGTTTTAATTATTTATTTCTTCTAGTAAATATACCTAACCACGATAAACATAAACTGTCATTGATATGTGTCAACGCTAGTGATTTTCATATTGTCCTGTTGCCGGTTTGATTATGCGTGCTTGCCGAATTCGGTGTTGCCACGTAATGCAATTCTATTGCGAACGACTATATGTTAGCTTGTTTCTACGTTACATAACTCGTGATTACGCGTGTTGTATTGCGGAGTGGAATGTTGGGACTTGTTCCAGTGGCGTAACGTTTGGTAACGATTGCGTTTTGACTTTTTATTTGAGTTTCGACTTTGTCGTGAGGCTATCGATTGTTTTGCTACAATGGTACCTCCCTATTATTGACATTTAGGGATTTCTGATTGACCGTTTTGGTATCACCTGATATACCGGCTATTCACCGCCCTTCTTGTTGGATTTTGGCCATTTTTCATTTGGGTGTTGGTTAAGACAACAGCTAGGCGGCCATCTTTGACCAAATTAGAAAATTGTTCGAGGTAATAGTTTTCAACCCGTACGGGGAATATTTGGGGCCGTTTTGGCATTGGGAAAATTGTAAGAATATATTGGAATTTGTTTGGAATATATTTTGGAACCTCCCGTCTGCTTGGAAAGCAGGAGTACGATTGTCTTAAAACCACGTGAGTAGCCTATTCTTCTCTACAGCTAAATGGTTGATATTAACTGGTGAATTTATATTTTAGTCCCTTCTAAAAACTCCTCAATCACCACCGAGGATATTTAAAACTTCAAATTGACCCAGGAACCCCTCCGACGAGAGGTCAGTGTAATAAATAAGGTACGGGAATATTCAAATACTAAAAGTATTGGTACTTTTAGGGTTTTAGTGTGAGGTCAAAGTCTACTTCTGGTTCAGGAGTAGATCAGTTCTACTTTCTGGCTAATTTATTCCCGTCCATGGGATCGTTTTTGAACCACCCACTCATGAGGAGCTACCTCTGGTTACACCTTGGGATGCCTAACTTGGTTGAACCCTCATGCAATTCCGAACCTAAACGTAATGGATCGTGGACTTTTGTAGAATTCGCGGTAATGCCGAATGACCCGAAGTCGTGTTGGTGCTGAGGATGTCATGCCACACAGTAGCGTAGGTTAAGTAGAGTGCTACCAAACTGTAAGTTTAATTTACATAATTATTTTGGCCTTCAGCCACCTCATTTAACTTTTTCCGGAATAGTTCTAGGCTTAGTCCTATGATGTTATAGCAGTGATATATTTTGTACATGTATATATATAAAGTAACGACCTTCAGTCACGATTAGGTTACTGCTGCACTTGCGTGCTACCTCTTTAGGTATTTGAATTTAAACGGCGCGTGTAACTCCATTGTGAACTTAACGTGCGCACGTCGGGTATAAGGGGGCCGTCCGTAATGTGTGATTGTATCACGGTAGCTTGTTGAATTTAGGCAGTTGTTCCTATTTCGCTGATGATTCAATATAGTTTGCCAATTTGGTGAATTGTAACTATTTACACTGAAGATATAATCATTCATATCGTATTTTAACGTGACTCTTAATGATTGAATTTTTGATTCAACTTGTTAAATTGTAGGCAATTTTTCTTATTTCGCCGATGATATAATAGTATAATTTGGTGACTTGTAATTATTTACCCTAAGTTATAATCATACATGCTGTATTCTAACGTGACTCTTAATTACTAATTTCTCTCTTGACACGGTCTGGTAGCCAACGAATGTTTTTTTATTAAATTTATTGATTTGAACGCCAGCGTTTCATTTTATACTGTTTGGTATATTGACTTAGTACTTATCAGGTATATGGAAGGACACAGTTAGTACTTGTTTATGAGATTGTGAGTCTTCAATAATTTCATGATTTTGTATTGAAGATATCTTTTGGTGACCCAATGATGTAAAACAAAAATTATGTGGTGCCCAGTTTAATATCATTTATCCCATTGCCCGTCTCCGCTGTTTAGTTGCCGGCCATCATCAGGTTACCTCTCTGGTACTTCTCAACTAGTATTTAAGGTACAGCTGGTCCTTTATGAAGGTTTTTGATTTCTCTTAACTCTAACTAAACTTTAAATAAAATAAATAAATACGCCACAGATTTTGGCGCACCCAACGTGGGGCCTGCTATTTTCAAGGGAAATTTCAAGCCGTTTTACGGAATTTCGAGGTCATTTAGGCTGATTTATAAAAAAAATTTTTTTTTTTTTCGGTCCCTTAGAGCTGGAAGTTTAGGTGTATCTCCGTGGTAGACAAGTCTCTGTTGCTACGATTGTAGATGTGTAGCCCTAATTTTTTTTGTATAGACTAGCAGTTTGATTGAATTCGGTGAGATTCTGTGGTATATAGAATTAATTTGAAAGGTCTCTCACTGAAGGGGTTTTTGATGCTAGATATATCAGTTATTTGGTACGGTTAGTTGTAACCATTTTTGTATATTTGAGTGGGAAGTAGTACTAGTAAATTGTAGGTATAGTTGGATTATATTTCTATTTGTAAATTTTGACCCTGATAGTGTAGAATAAAATCGAGCAAAATGTCTAGAAGATTACTCGTCAATCGCCTGGCTCAGGATGAGTTACAGTACGAGTTAAAGTACAGAGGCATCGCAGTAGGAACCGTAGAGGAAATGCGTGGTAGATTGTCATCAGCGTTGCAGTTGGAGAGGGGCGGTGACTCGATTAAGTACCCTCCTTACCCCTTTATATTTTCTGAGGATGAGGCAGCCGTGGAAACCAAGCTTATTGAATTGGAACAGGTGATTCCCTCGGTATCTTCTGATAAGAAAAGTGAACACGCCAAGTGTACGACCAAACTCCACCACCTCCTCAATCGCCTTGACAACATGGAGCCTACTGATGAAGCCGAACGTGGTAAAAAGGAATCCTTGTTAGGCCGAGTGCTGGCTCTGCTGGATGTCTTATCGAGAAAGGCCGACGATGCTGATGCTTTGACTCGACAAATACCTCTTAGCGTGAGTCTTCTAGGCCGACCGGCAGCAAACAGCAGTTTTGCCGCGGCATCTGATCCCGCAGCGGTGCCTGGTTCGAGTGGTGTGGACACGAGGTCATTCGTCAAATCGGTTCCCCCAAGTAAATGGAATTTGTCCTTCTCCGGTGACAAACGCGGTTTATCCTTAAATGCTTTCCTTGAGCGCTGCAACGAGCTAAGCATAGCAAGACATGTTCCCAAGGATACCCTCCTAGAATCAGGAATCGACTTATTTACAGGGCGCGCGTACCAATTTTTCTTGGCAAACCGCGAAGAAGTCAGTTCCTGGGACGAGTTCGTAGCATTGCTGCGCGAAGAGTTCCAGCCGGATAACTATAACGAAAAGCTTTTTGACGAAATTAAGCGAAGAACCCAGGGGCCTGACGAGTCGATTGGTATTTATATTGCCGTGATGCAAGGGTACTTCAAGCGACTGACATGTCCTATTTCGGAGGATGCCAAGCTGCGAATCCTGTTGAGGAATCTGACACCGTTCTATCAGAACCATCTTGCCCTCGTCGAGGTAAATTCCATAATGGAACTTCGTAAGCTGTGTAGACGGTTGGAGGAACGTCGGGACGCGGTGGAAAACTATTCTGTGCCTTCTAGGCGTTCTCATGTCCTTGAGCCAGACCTGGCGTACGCGGAGGTCGAAACAAGTGTGGAAACCTTGAGTATCTCTGGTTCGAGTCCCAGCAACTCCAGGGGCAATGTAAAGCCCATTGTATGCTTCCGTTGTCAGCAACCGGGCCACCGTGCTATTGGCTGTGCCATGCCTAAAAAACTAATATGTTTTCGATGTAAACGTGAAGGTTACACGATCGCTACCTGCCCTGATTGTTCACGGTCGGGAAACGCTCCAAGGCGCTCTTAGGTGGTGACCTAGTGAGCGCATCCTCTTCGTTATCTGTACCCCCTAGAATTAAGTCTGTGCTCGATTTTGTTCTCGAAAACGCTGGCAATGACGAGCGACCATATCTTCGTGTAAATATATTTGGTAGGGAATTTCTCGGCCTTTTAGATTCTGGTGCTTCGCGCACGATTGTTGGTGCTCCGGGATGGAAATTATTGAAGGAGTTGGGGTTGAAGTTGGACACAGGAGTTTCTATTGCGTGTACTGTGGCCAATGGTCAACGCTGTGTGGGAGCAGGTGTTTGCGAGGTACCGTTCGTATTGAGAGAGCGTGTGTGTGTCTTAAGAATAATTGTTGTGCTTGAGTTGCCCCATTTACTGATCCTCGGTGCGGATTTTTGGCGTGCTATGGGAATAGTGCCGGATCTCCGACATAATGAGTGGCATTTCGCTGGATCTTCCAATCTCGACTTAATGGAAGTTAATGACAGCATACTTACTGATCAGCAACAGGTTACGTTGCGGAATTTAATTGAGTCCAATAAAGCCTTAATGTCTGGTCACCTTGGTTGTACTAGTAGGGTCGAGCACGTTATTGTATCGAATTCCAGTCCGATTAAACAGCGGTATTACCGAGTTTCCCCTGTCATCCAAAAACATATTGATGAGGAGCTGGACGAAATGTTACGGTTAGGAGTAGTTGAGCCCTCCAAGAGCCCCTGGGCGTCGCCCATTTTATTAGTCCGAAAGAAGGACGGCGGATATCGATTCTGTGTGGACTATCGAAAGCTGAATTCCGTAACTGAGCGAGATAGTTACCCACCAGCTACCTGGCAAAGACTCATTGATGGCGTTCTTGACGGTCTTGAACCTTACGTGTTCGTATATCTGGACGACGTGGTTGTGGTGACGCAAACTTTCGAGAAGCATGTGGAAATCTTAGAAGAAGTATTCCGAAGACTTCGTGAAGCCCAACTCACCGTCAGTTTTGAGAAGTGCCAATTCTGTAGACCGCAGATGCGTTACCTGGGATACGTAGTAGACCGCTTGGGTTTGCACGTGGACCCAGATAAAGTCAAAGCCATGTTGGAACTCCCCACGCCAAAGAACATTCCTGAAGTTAGAAGGGTTGTCGGAACCTTTTCCTGGTACCGCCGGTTTGTGAAGGACTTTTCGACCATCGTTGCTCCTATTACCAACCTACTTAAAAAGGATAGAAAATTTGAATGGACTCCTGAATGCGATGCTGCTTTTCGAACTATCAAGGGATGTCTGGTAAAAGCTCCTGTCCTGAGTTGTCCCGACTACGATCTTCCTTTCTTGGTCCAGACGGACGCTAGTGGTTACGGTTTGGGCGCTGTCTTGACGCAACCCCATCCTGACGGCGACCGGGTGATATGTTTCTTGTCGAGATCCCTGACGAAGCAAGAGCGAAACTTCTCTACGACAGAGCGTGAGTGCCTTGCCGTGCTTTGGGCAGTCCTTAAACTTCGCCCCTATATAGAGGGAGTACCGTTCACGGTGATCACGGATCATTATAGTCTGGTATGGCTACAAACTTTGAAAGACCCCACGGGACGTCTGGCTCGATGGGCGGTGCAGCTTCAACAGTTCAATTTTACCATCGTCCATCGTAAAGGCAAAGACCATATTGTCCCCGACCTGCTCTCGAGGTCCGTTCCCGTGATCGATGCGGTGACTGTGTGCGATAATTTTGATACTTCGGAGGTGAAGGACAATTGGTATAAAAAGATGATCCTAAAAATACGGGAGAAACCCTCCAAAATGGGTAACTGGCGTTGGTCTGACGGCAACTTGTGGAAATATGTTAAATCCGATAATTATCCCGGGCTTACCCAAGAAGTTGACAATTGGAAGGAGGTTGTCCCAAAGGAGAAACGGTTGGAGATTATTCGTTCGGTGCACGAACCTGCGCTTGCTGGTCATTTCGGTACCTATAAGAGCTATGCTCGATTGTGCGAAAGATTTTACTGGCCGAAGATGTTGGCAGATGTTGCTCGTTTTGTTAAGCGATGTTCCCTGTGTATCAAATATAAACCTACAAATAAATTAGTACCCGATAAGATGGTGCCGAATGAGGTGCCGAAATTGCCATGGGAGATCATTGCAATGGACTTGATGGGACCTCTTCCTAGATCCTCCCATGGTAATTCCTTTATTTTAGTGGTGACAGATTGTCTGTCAAAGTTTTCATTAATTTTTCCCTTGAGAAATGCCACCTCTAATACATTGATTAAACGAATAGAAAGTCAGGTCTTTCTTCTTTTTGGTGTTCCAAGAGTAATCTTGTGCGACAACGGTCCACAATTTACGAGTAATGTATTCGCTAAGTTTGTTCAGTCATATCGCTGTAAAATTCGTTTTAACGCTAACTACCATCCCAGGGCGAACCCAACGGAGCGCGTCAACAGAACGCTCAAGACGTTGCTCGCTATGTATGTTAGCGATAACCACAAAGCATGGGATGCTAATATTGACAAGCTTGCGTGTGCGTTAAGAACCGCGAAACATGAGACCACTCAACATTCGCCGTTCTTTATCAACTATGGACGGAACATAGCTCTTTCCGGAGAGGATTATAATCGTGTAATTGATGGTACTACTCATGAGGAATCAGTGTATTCTGACGTGGAAACTAGGAATCAAGCCTTTTCAGTTTTGTACAGGGAGAAGATTGCAGGAGGCGGGAAAGAAAGCTTGTGCTAGGTATAATTTACGTAGTCGTCATGCGGAGTATTTCCCAAATCACCTTGTATATAGAAGGAATTTTGTTCTCTCGGACGCTTCCAAATTTTTTACGAAGAAGTTTGCTCCTAAATTTGTAGGGCCCTTCTATGTTAAGAAGAGAGTGTCACCTTGGACGTATCTGTTGAGGGACGAAATTGGAAACGAAAAAGGTGTTTGGCATGTGAAGGACCTCCGAGAAGTTCCGAATTGCGATGATTAACCCTTTTAGGGTTAATGTCCTGAAGGGGAGGGGGAAATTGTAACGTTAAAATTCTAACCTTAAATGATTTAGTAATGAAAATAAATATATTCGTATTCTTATACTAGTAGTACTCAGATAAAACACTCGTGAATAAGTAATTAAATACTCACCGGTTATAAATTTTGTTCACCATTTATTTTTGTTAAAAATAAAATACTTTTACAGTTTAATTTGATCTTACTTATTCAGTACTTTCAGACGGATATAGATTACTACACTTTATTTTGTGTTGTCGCTGCGGCACTTAGCATTCTCTCCTACAACCTAGAACAGCGGATATCTGAAACATGTTAAGCAACTTTAGGGTATTTTGTAATATTTGTAAATAGTTATATGGTACATACCGTTTGGATACGTTTGTGGTAACACTCTGGGGTTAGTTTTAGCAATGTTCGTGGTCGGTGCTGTGAGGATTGTGTCATTAGAGTCCTATTTAACTGTCTATGCCTGTGTTTGGTGTTTTCGCCTATGTTATACAGCCATCTCTGAACAGATCATCTCGATTGCACTTCTACAAATAGTTTACTACTTGATTAACTTATTTTTACCTGTTTTAACGCCTTACCTGCATTTTATCTGCGAGTATTTTGTTCACCTTAGTGCTTTGCTGTGCCATCACTGTTTAAGTCCGATTGTCGGCTTAATTTATTGATAGATCGGTTTGATCATGCTGGTGGTACATTGCTGTACTTTTATCTACTGTTCTCTTTCGATATTGCCCTGGAAATAAGTTTAATTATATTAAAATTCTGCCTTTATTCGCGATATAAACAAGCCTAACCGGTACTTGTTTGTTGACATACGATATATGTTGAAAATATGAGTAAATATGATGTGATCGTATACTTACCTTATTTCTGTCCACTTGGTTAATAATTCCACATTACTTTAGGCTGATTACTGCATACATATTTGTTAAATAATTAATGTTTTAATTATTTATTTCTTCTAGTAAATATACCTAACCACGATAAACATAAACTGTCATTGATATGTGTCAACGCTAGTGATTTTCATATTGTCCTGTTGCCGGTTTGATTATGCGTGCTTGCCGAATTCGGTGTTGCCACGTAATGCAATTCTATTGCGAACGACTATATGTTAGCTTGTTTCTACGTTACATAACTCGTGATTACGCGTGTTGTATTGCGGAGTGGAATGTTGGGACTTGTTCCAGTGGCGTAACGTTTGGTAACGATTGCGTTTTGACTTTTTATTTGAGTTTCGACTTTGTCGTGAGGCTATCGATTGTTTTGCTACAATGGTACCTCCCTATTATTGACATTTAGGGATTTCTGATTGACCGTTTTGGTATCACCTGATATACCGGCTATTCACCGCCCTTCTTGTTGGATTTTGGCCATTTTTCATTTGGGTGTTGGTTAAGACAACAGCTAGGCGGCCATCTTTGACCAAATTAGAAAATTGTTCGAGGTAATAGTTTTCAACCCGTACGGGGAATATTTGGGGCCGTTTTGGCATTGGGAAAATTGTAAGAATATATTGGAATTTGTTTGGAATATATTTTGGAACCTCCCGTCTGCTTGGAAAGCAGGAGTACGATTGTCTTAAAACCACGTGAGTAGCCTATTCTTCTCTACAGCTAAATGGTTGATATTAACTGGTGAATTTATATTTTAGTCCCTTCTAAAAACTCCTCAATCACCACCGAGGATATTTAAAACTTCAAATTGACCCAGGAACCCCTCCGACGAGAGGTCAGTGTAATAAATAAGGTACGGGAATATTCAAATACTAAAAGTATTGGTACTTTTAGGGTTTTAGTGTGAGGTCAAAGTCTACTTCTGGTTCAGGAGTAGATCAGTTCTACTTTCTGGCTAATTTATTCCCGTCCATGGGATCGTTTTTGAACCACCCACTCATGAGGAGCTACCTCTGGTTACACCTTGGGATGCCTAACTTGGTTGAACCCTCATGCAATTCTGAACCTAAACGTAATGGATCGTGGACTTTTGTAGAATTCGCGGTAATGCCGAATGACCCGAAGTCGTGTTGGTGCTGAGGATGTCATGCCACACAGTAGCGTAGGTTAAGTAGAGTGCTACCAAACTGTAAGTTTAATTTACATAATTATTTTGGCCTTCAGCCACCTCATTTAACTTTTTCCGGAATAGTTCTAGGCTTAGTCCTATGATGTTATAGCAGTGATATATTTTGTACATGTATATATATAAAGTAACGACCTTCAGTCACGATTAGGTTACTGCTGCACTTGCGTGCTACCTCTTTAGGTATTTGAATTTAAACGGCGCGTGTAACTCCATTGTGAACTTAACGTGCGCACGTCGGGTATAAGGGGGCCGTCCGTAATGTGTGATTGTATCACGGTAGCTTGTTGAATTTAGGCAGTTGTTCCTATTTCGCTGATGATTCAATATAGTTTGCCAATTTGGTGAATTGTAACTATTTACACACAAGATATAATCATTCATATTGTATTTTAACGTGACTCTTAATGATTGAATTTTTGATTCAACTTGTTAAATTGTAGGCAATTTTTCTTATTTCGCCGATGATATAATAGTATAATTTGGTGACTTGTAATTATTTACCCTAAGTTATAATCATACATGCTGTATTCTAACGTGACTCTTAATTACTAATTTCTCTCTTGACACGGTCTGGTAGCCAACGAATGTTTTTTTATTAAATTTATTGATTTGAACGCCAGCGTTTCATTTTATACTGTTTGGTATATTGACTTAGTACTTATCAGGTATATGGAAGGACACAGTTAGTACTTGTTTATGAGATTGTGAGTCTTCAATAATTTCATGATTTTGTATTGAAGATATCTTTTGGTGACCCAATGATGTAAAACAAAAATTATGTGGTGCCCAGTTTAATATCATTTATCCCATTGCCCGTCTCCGCTGTTTAGTTGCCGGCCATCATCAGGTTACCTCTCTGGTACTTCTCAACTAGTATTTAAGGTACAGCTGGTCCTTTATGAAGGTTTTTGATTTCTCTTAACTCTAACTAAACTTTAAATAAAATAAATAAATACGCCACAGTAAGATGTTAAAACGTAATGAATCAGAAGTCGGATTCCATATGCGGCCTAAAGCCTTTGTTGTCTCAGATGGACCTAATTCTAAAAATAAAGTATCCTCACTGTCACTTTGAATAGTAGAACAGCTGGATTTCCATTTCCGTAAGGGGAACCCATGTTTGCTAAGTAAGTTGGTAATGTGAACCTTTATGTTGTTTATTTGTTCTACCGTTGAAGCACCCGTAAGAAGGATCGTCAACGTAGAAGTCATTAAGTATAATAGTAGAGATTTCAGGGATATTTGAAGAATACATATGCGCAATTTCTTGAATACAACGTATGGCCAAAAAACTAGCAGCAGCAGTGCCATATGTTACTGTGGTAAGTTGGAACGTTTGTAATGGGTCATCTGGACTTGATCTCCAAAGTATTTTTTGAAAATGTCGATGATCTTGCGGTACATTTTAGCGATGTCCGCACTTATAACATACTTATGTTTACGAAGTCGTAAAACTATGTTGAAAAGATCATCCTGTAGATTAGGACCAACCATTAAGTTGTCATTTAGTGAGTAACCACTGTCAGTTTTCGCAGAGCCATCAAAAACTACCCTGATTTTAGTAGTAGTAGTCTCCTCTTTGAAAACGCAGTGATGTGGTAAAAAGAACTCTACACTTGTTTTGACATCTGCACACCTTGACATGTGACTGATGGAAGGATATTTATTAAGGAAGTTCGAATATTCAAAATGTAACTTGTTATTTGAATGAAGCTTTCTTTCGTTAGATAGGAAACGTTTCGTAGCGAGAGGTCTAGAATCTCCAAGAACGGAAGCAGGTAACTTCATAGGAAGTGCTACTATAAATCTGCCGGAGGAATCTAGTAGTAGTAGCCTTGAAATGATTTTCACAAGCTTGTTCTTCGTCAGATAAAAATTTAATCTTTGAACATTCTTCGACTTCCCAGAATTTTTGTAGTTGTTCTAATGTCTCCGTGCTTAAATGGCAATGACGAGTTGAATCATTGCAAAAAGAAGGAAGAGGTCCAGATATTATCCATCCTAATTTTGTCTTATGCAGGCTAGGCTGCCCAGTGTTGAGCTTAATTTGGTCAAGACAGATTAAATCCCAAAAGGTGTCAGCTCCGATTAGAATATTGACGGGAGAGGATTTATAAAATTGCGGATCTGCCAAAGTAATATTAGCAGGAATATTCAAGTGATTACGATCAAATGACATAGAAGGTAAATATCCAGTGATAGCAGGCAATACTAAACAAGAAATTGTTCGAGAAAACTGCATGGTGTTGGAATTAAAGGTAAGTAAAGTTTTCGAAGTAATCGTAGAATTGACTTGATTTATTCCGGATATATAGAGATCAATATGAGAAACTGTTAATTTCAGAATTTTTATAAGGCGTTGAGTTACGAAATTACTCTGAGATCCATTGTCCAGTAATTCCCGCGAAGCGTGAGTATTACCTGAGGCATCAAGAACCTTTATCATGACAGTAGATAGAAGTATTTGATTGGAATCAACATTCTTAACAGTTAGACTTGTAGATGCGTGTGGATTCAAAGCTGATCCTTGTGACGAAACGTTTGCATCAGAATTACTTCTTTGATGGTAATTAGAAATATTGGTTTGTTGAGAAGAAGGAAAATGTAATAAAGTATGATGAACTTTACACATTTACGACAGCTACCTGATTTGCAGTTCTTTGTCAAATAACCACTACGCAAACAGTTAATACAATCTTGCTGATGGTTCAAGCTTATTAAATTCTGAACAAGTGTAAATATGGTTTCCATTACAGAATGGACAGTTTGAAGAATTTGTAGCTAAAAAGCTTTTAGATTTAGTATGTTCATTAACATTATACGAAAATTTCGACCTAGATTTATCATCATCGCGATTTAACGTCTCCAAAACCCTGCATTTGCACCGAGAAACTCAATTAAATTATTTAGAGTTGGAAGTGCCGATTCCTTCTGTTCGTTTATAGACAGTTCCCATTCGCGATGAGTAGCTAAGTCTAGTTTAGAGACTACTAAGTATATAATTAGGGGTCCCATCCTTCTATATTTAAATTTAACGAGTCTAGACATCGCATGTGACGTTGAAGACCATCAAGTAATTGACGCAATCGCTGATATGATTCCTTAGATATTGCTGGTAAATTAAATAAACCTTTAATGTGATTATTAACAAGTAGTTGTTTATTTTCGAATCGATCTTTCAATAAAGACCAGGCAATATCATAGGTAGCCTCAGAAATATCCAGATTACTTATGGTATGGTGGCAATACCTGTTAATGATAACCTCAAATAGTGAAATTTTTGTATTTTAGATATATCGTTATTATTGTGTATGATGAACGTAAATGTGTCTCTAAAAAATAACCATTGATCATAATTACCATCAAAATTAGGTAGATTGATTGAGGGTAATTTGATATTTGTAGGGGTTTGTAAAAATGCAGTCGCTGCAGTTTGACCAGAGGCTTCAGAAGAATTATTGTGAGATGTATTAGAAACTTGAATAGAGTTTTCATCAATAAAGTCTTTGACGGTGGAAGTAACTATGCACATATAAGCAAAATTATAATTGTTTGCCTAATTACGAAAAAGAAAAATACAACTTGTATGAAAGTATTACAAAATATCAGTTACATAAATTTTATTCGAAATTTCCACTGAAATAACGCAAATTTGGACGTTATATTATTTTAAAGACACGGGACAGTTCACAAAATTTTAAAAGATCACAAAATATAATCCACAGTAAAATAATTAGCATTGTTGCCAACGTGAACTCCAAAAAAGTAATGCACTTATTCAAAATGCTAATAGCTTAAATTATTTTATTTGTAAAATAACGAGGCCATAATAAAAGAAGATATTCACAAAATTAAAACAATACACTCGCGTGTGAACGAAACCATTACAGCATTCGTGGATAACTATTCTTTAAAACACTCTTTCTCTTCAAATAGGTACACTTATACATATTTTAGTATACCTACTTACTATACAGACTCGCCTGTAACTAAAAATATTCCGTTTGTGTTGATATTTACATGATATTGATCATAAAATTTCCGCTCTCAATATTTTCGAATAAACATCTCAAGCAAACTTAACTTCCATGTATATGAAAAATCTATAATCCTTTCCACACCACCACTGAGGTAGAGTATTTAGTGAGTTTTTTTTTATTGCAGTATCCCTAGTAAGCCTAATCCACGTTGTTGCTGCTCACAGCAGACCTAATATCACTTTAGGTTTCCGCAATATCGATATTGTTCTCCATATAATCGAACACACTCCTCTTCAAAGAGACACTTCATGTAAAAGTGTTCACTATCCTGCCTCTTCTCCAGTTCATGTGACCGATACATGGGTGAGAGCATACGCGGCCGTCTAGTTCTTTTATCCGGGTTCTTTTCGGTTTCGGTACTAGACTGAGACACCTCTTTCTCAACCACGGGCTCCCGGAAATACGCTTGCTTTTTAAACCATGGCTTATCAACAACTTTGTTCGTTTTCTCGACTGGCTTAGACATTGCAGAAAAAAGTAGATGCGCAAGTATAACACTGTTGTAAGACACAAGTGGTTCTGATATTTTGTCTAGTAAACCTACCCTATTTATTGGTTTTATAGACGTTAAATAATCCTATCCGTGAGATAATTATAATATTTGGGATGTCGTTGTAGGTTTTATGACAAAATACTATATTTTCAGATGAGTTTCTCAATAATCCAGATTTTTCCATAGTCCCCAACAATCCCACTAAACAATACCATACGAAGTTTAACAAAGCATTGAGCTCCTGTAAAGAAACTCTTGCCACTCTCAACACCAACAAATATAAACTCACTAATATGAACATAAAAACGCCTGAGCTAAGGGCTCTCCTCAAGATACACAAGCCCATAATTTCTGTCCGACCCATTGTTTGCTTTGCTGGGACCCCGGCTGCCAAACTGTCTAAGTGGTTGAATTTTGTTTTGAGGTCAGAAAGTAGTTTTGTGTCCCAGCATTCAATAAAAAACTCAATAGAATTAACTGACAAATTGAAAAACTTTCAGTGCCCACCAAATGCTAAGCTAGTGTCATTCGATGTCAAGAACTTGTATAGCAGTGTCCCTGTCTGTGAAAGCATCAATTTGATTAAAGATCTTTTAATTGTAAACTCAAGTCTTAGCAACATGGATATAGATAATTTACATAACCTCTTAAAGGTCAACCTTGAACAGAATGTCTTCCATTTTGATGGTAAGTACTATAAGCAGCTTGAAGGGCTGAGCATGGGAAATAGTATCTCATCCCTACTTGCAGAAATTTTCATGTCTACTGTAGACAATAACATCCTTTCCAACAATGTCTTTGGCCGTAAGTTCCTGTTTTACAAAAGGTCCGCAGACGACATCTTAGCCATTTTCCAGGGGTCTGGCCATGAAATTACTTCAACTGTGGACTTCATGAATAACATCCACCCCCGTATCAACTTCACCCATGAAATCGAGCTGAATAATTCATTACCATACTTAGATATTCTGATTGTAAGAACGGGTGACAAACTAAGCCTCTCTATATACCCTATAAGGGGATATGATAATGCACTATTGTTGCGCGGTTATGACGTTCAACCACTGTCTGTGCGCAGGATCTGCGCCTATCAGGTATTTCTTTTTAAATGAATACATTTTCTAATTGACAGTCCCCAGCTCCTGAGTCAAATAAAATTTCATATTTCGCAATACTATGCCCGCAACAATTATATATTCGTAGTGTCGTATCTTCGAACAAACTATGAGGGACGTGCGCCATTGACTAGAGCTTGTAAGTTGACGAATACATTTAATGTACATAAAGAACTAGATTTTTTTCGATGGCAAAATTGGCAGATTCCTGACTGATCTGCGGAGATGCATGGGAAATTTTTATTGAACATCAATATTGTTGTTTCGGTTCTACTTGGTTGTTTTTATGTTTTATATAGTTATTGTTAAGACCTGTGGTATTGTTATATGGCCCATGGGTACTCCTTCATCTGGTTATTTTGTATTATGAATAATTAAGCATTCTGGTACTTTTGTAGTTTGTTAGATTTATTTGATATTAATTGAAACTATGTAATTTTTGTCTTGTGTTACAAGTCCAAAAGTCACTTACCTTCGAACTTCATATGCTTTGGTAATCAAGTATATAATAAACAATGTTTTACATTTTGCCACACATATGGATACTATACACAGTATGATCCAACAATATTTATCTCTCTTTTTCCCATCCTCGTATTCCAACTCAATACTCTTGTATTTAATGTCGATGTTCACTGACTGGGGTTTCGGTGACTGGTACTATTTTTCCTTTGTTTACCTAAAAATGTAAATAAAGTTTTAGGTTAATTTATAAGTCATTTTAATCTTACAAACCTATCGTCGATGGCTTCTTCTCGCTGGGGACTCCTTTTGCATATTGTTGCTAAGAATTATCCTACTATTATTGTTTATATCCATCTACGACGTCAACTTTAATAACATGCCATTTCGTCACAATTATTGACCAATCACAAAATTGGAATACGGTTTGACCTCTAATTTCCCGGCGAATTTGTCTTTGCTAAAGACAAGAATTACGTGGTTCGGCCATTTTATTGATTTCTGCGGAAACAGTAGCGAGTGTTCCGATAAAAACTTGATTAAGTTTGGTAAAACTATTGTGGAGGCACTTGTAGTAGATTTAATTGGTGCTCCACGTAATTGATTTGGTAGTTTTATATTCGGGAAGTCTTCGCTACAAAGTCGAACTGTATTTCACCAACTAAAAGGCCATCCAACAACTAAGGTAGGATACCAGATTCAATAAAGTACTTTATGCTTAAGTAGATTGTGCTGTATGCTGACGCCATTCTCTGCTTTTAGGCCTTTTTCTGTGGCTTTGTCCCGCTTTATTGTGCTGTTTGTAAACGCTTTTTGCCGTAACCATTGCATGTGTTACGTATCACTTGTTTGGCTTGTGAAGAGTCTTCAACACCGTACTCGTACTGTCAACCCGGTAGCTGGAGTGACCACATCCATAGCGTGGATTAATGGTGTGTGTTCCCATACTTGTTGGTGCCCCGAGTCTGGTCTGAGGATTGGATTGAGCCTACGCAAAATCCAGGCTCGAAAGATAAACAATTCTTAGATCATAGTATAAATACCATATCTACACCTACACACATCAACAATTAAACAAAAATTAAATTTTCATTTAGAAACGGTACCTACTAGTCACTATAATTTTTTAAGTATGTCGTCTTTCATATTATAGTTATCAAAAATAAATAAGTGTTATATAAGTTAGTTTACCGTAGTTGGCCACTCTGTAAGCGTCCCCATAGTACTATGATAACGAGGTTCGGCATTTAAGTGTTTCGTATATTTCGTGTGCCTATTTATTTGTTTAGCGTGTTACATCCTGTATACGACATATAATAATATAAAATAAGATACCTAGAATAAGAGCTTTTTGTTAATTCAACATATTTCATAAATCTTATAAATACAAGTAAAATACCAATTTTGTTAGGATTATAAGTTATAATTTTGTCACAATCACTTCATTCTTTATAATTTTTTGAAAATAAATTTTTATTTTTTGAAAATACCTTCGGTTATTCAAGAAACTTAACTGGCGCAGTCGTTGTAGGATTTAGTCCTAGAAAAGTCCATAGCGGTATTTTTCGTGAGTGTCAACTCTTTGAGGGCTATCATCGGTAAGAACATAGAAGAAAGAAGAAGACCCCAGGAAAGAGAGAAAGTATAGTTTGTTACGGTGATTCCAGAGCGAATCAGGCGGCTATACTCGCTGTATCTCTTTTCGAGAAGACCAGGACGTCGACAGGGAATTCAAGGTAGCCAATCTTTTTTATTCTTTTCCTAGTTTTCATTTTGTGGCAAAAATTATATGATTTTCCTCCTAAAAGTTCAGGGCATATGAATTTTTAGTGCGATCGCTGAATACGATCAAAAAACTTAGGTTAGGTTAGATTAGAAAAAAAAATCCAAAAAAACAGAAATCTCATTTAGTTTTAGAAAAGTTAAATAAGTTTCTAATATCGAGCTTATTTTCTTTTATCCCATTAATTTAGTAAAATTTTGATTATTAATTGTATCAGGCAGCTACAAAAATCGAGCTGGACGATTTAATTAATAAGTTAGATAGTTTACAAATAAGTACTGATAACATTAAATTAAATTCTGAAAATATGGCTGACAAAGTTAATTGTTCATTGGTTAGGCTATATTTAGATGCTATCCCAAATTTTGACGGTGATGCAAACACCCTAGAAATATTCCTCGAACATTGCGAATATTTTATAAATACTTACACAATTACAGAAAGACCATCTGATCCTTTTAATACTTTCTTAATCAGGGCCGTCATAGGCAAATTATCAGGTCGAGCATTAATGCTAATAGGAAGTCGTCCCGAAATTCCATTGACTGAACAAACATTGGAAATTTTATTGCTGTTGAGGAAATTGATTGGAAATTTAATCCTCCCACAGCTTGGTGGGGAGCATGGTGGGAAAGATTGATAAGAGTGGTGAAAGATTTATTAATAATAATAATAATAGTCCTTATTCATGAGGTACAACTATGTACATAGAATGCGTCACTCACAAGGTCGTAATATATTACAATGGTCACAACCAAAAATACATGTATACAAAAAAAATAAATAAATAAAAATATAAAAAACATGGATTGTATAATTACATTTCACAAAAACACCCAATCATTCACAAAATATTCATTTAACGAATAAAAACTGAATTTAAGTAACCAATCCCTTACGTTCCGTTTGAATTTACTAGGAGCTGTATTCACTTTTAGATGATGGGGCAGATGATTATACAACTTAATAGGCATTATAAGGCAACTATTTGCTGAGAGAGAGAGACGGTGTACAGGTAGTCTTAAATTTAAATTATCTCTAAGACCGTAGTTAGAAATTTGACCTGTGCTCGTAAACCGATCAATGTTAGAATACACGTAGAACACACACTCCAAAATGTAAATTGATGTTACTGTTAGAATTTTTAGATCTTTGAATAACTGACGGCAAGAATATCTGGCGGATTTGAATGTCATTGTTCTGATAATCTTTTTTTGCAGCACTAGTATCTCACCCACGCGACATGAGTTTCCCCACAACACGATGGAATAACACAGGACTGAATTAATATTTGCAAAATAAAATGATCGCAATACATCAATTGAAACAAAGCTTGTCATTTTCCAAACTAAGAACGAAAGTCTGCAGAGCTTCACAGAAACGGTCTTGATTTGTTTGTACCAATTTAGCTGCGAGTCAATGTCAACACCCAAGAATTTCACATATGATCTCTGTACTAGCCGGTGATCCCCGTTAACAATTCTCATACTGTAGTTCACCTCCCTTGCTGAGAAATGTATATGATTTGTTTTTTCAAAATTCAAGACTAGATCGTTATTAGTACAATAATTCCGCATGTGCTCCAAACATTCATATCCTTTTGAACTTAAACCACTAATAGAGTCAGCAGCTATTATAGCTGAGGTATCATCAGCAAAAAGGGTAATGTGATTTGCAGATTTTATGTGTGTAGATATATCTGCAATGAGCAATATGAAGATTAGTGGTCCTAATGTACTGCCCTGGGGAACGCCGACGTCCAACTCAAGAACTGATGATTCAAAAACTTTGCCATCACGGTTGAGACTCACTTTTTGTGTTCTTTCTGATAAAAATGATGTTATCCAACTTAAGGGAGTGCCTCTAATACCGAAACGAGTTTACGTAAAATCTTTTCATGATTCACCGTCTCGAAAGCTCGTGAATAATCGAAAAATAAACCTGAACATTTTTGTCTCTCTTCCAAGCATTCCAACACTTTGCCGATGAACTGCACTATCGCGTCCTGGGTGGATAGACCCTTTCTAAATCCAATTGGTTATTACCAATTATATTATATTTATTCACATAATCCACAAGCCGACAGTAAAATGCATTTTCAAAAACTTTAGAGAAAACAGACAATACAGACATGCCTCTATAATTTTTTTATATGTTTCGAATCCCCCTTCTTGAATATAGGCACAACTCTGGCTAGTTTCAGTTCATGTGGGAATTTTCCTTCAATGAAGGAACAGTTTACTAAATGTGTAAGAATAGGTGCCACATAATCAATGACGTGTTTTAACACCGAACATGGGACACCATCGGGACCACTTGAGTTCTTCCGCGTTATTTTTTGTAAGATATTACAATCTCGTTCTCATGTACAGGGTAAAGAAAACAGGTGTTACCGCTAAGTTCCGGCCCTTGCTGATATAACTGGGCATGATTCGACTCGACAAGAACTTTAATAGAGTTAACAAAGTACGTATTAAAAGCCTCTGCAGCACTTCCATCAGATGAACACTCCCGTCCCTCATCATCCGCAAAGGTAGAAGGATATCGATTATCATTATTTAAATTAACTTCCTCGTTGATTATTTTCCAGCAAACTTTAGATTTATTGCCCGCTGAATAATATCGAGAATTGTTAAAAGACTTCTTGGCGTCAACTATTTGTTTTTTGTGTTCCCTATACAAACTCTTATATAGATCTTTAATATTCTGGTCATTGGAAATCTTACATTGATAATTCAGAGCTCTGAAGAACTCTCCCTCAGCAATTATTTTAGGTGTTACCCAAGAACGGCCTGCCATTTGGCTTCCAACCTTAACAGTCCGTAAGGGAAAACAAAAATCCATGATTCCATGAAACCTATTAGCAAATTTTGTGAATTTGTCTTCGAAGCCAACGTCACTCAACACGGCATCCCACGTCTCACTAGATATATGATTTTTAAACATACTAATATTAAATACATCATTGAAATATCTCTTATCAATATACCGAATCCCATCTTCATATACCTGTTTTAAAATTCTAAAAGTTACAATCATATAAAAATGATCTGACAACTCGGTGTTCTGAAGAAATGATGATAAAAAATCAACATAAAAATTCGAAAAAATGTTATCGATCATGCTCATCGATTCACCCTGTATACGAGTATAATCAAAAATACATTGCGACATATTAAAACTACTCAAAAGGTTAAAAACCTCATTGACGTTTCTGTCATCCCTGTTCGCAAAATTAATATTGAAGTCGCCACATATTAGAAGCTGTTTATTTCGAAGGCGTGGATCATCTAAAAATATCTCCAACTCCACGTTAAATTCTTTAAAATCAGATTGAGGTGCCGTATATAAACACAGAATATAATAACGCTTATCATTAATCACAAGTTCCGAACAACATACCTCAAAAATACTTTCTGAGGCTGTTACTAAAATATCACTGGCGTTAGAATTTAAGTCTATTTTTACAAAAATACACACCCCTCCGCCTCTAAAGGAACGTGAATAACTACTAACTAATTGATATTTACAAACTTTTAGTGCTTCAATTTCACTAGTTTTGCACCAGGTTTCTGTAAGGCAAACGCCATCTGGATAATTCTGCTGCATTAACAACATATCAAGTTCAACAGTCTTTCCGCGCAGACTTCTAATATTAAGCTGAAAAATTCGTAATTCACTCAACTCAAACACCGAATCAAGCATATGTGATGGGCCCCGCGCAGGCAAGTTTTAGGAAGAGCAAGATTTAATTACGATGAATTACTAACATTAGTTTGCGATTGCGAAGCTATTATAACTCCAGACCAATAACGTATATGTCTAATGACTGTCTGAACTTGGTTCCTTTAACACCAGCAATGTATTTACAATAAATTCGAGAAATCCGAATACCCCAACTTGATCATATCCAACAAATAAATTTTCGAAGAAGACACGCATATATATAGACTGAAGTTACGACAAAATTTGAAAACCCGTTTTTGCGATGAATATCTTGGAAATTTAATATTGAGGAAAAATAAATTTGAAGTTCAAAAATTTCGACGAGGTGATGTTGTACTAGTTGGAAATGAAAACATCAAACGTATTGAATGGCCCCTTGCAAAAATTGAAGAACTTTTCGTAGGAAAAGATGGTAAAACACGAGTAGTACGTTTACGCACCGAAAAGGGAATTATATTACGCCCTATTCAAAGATTATTTCCTTTAGAAGTAAATAATGATAACGAACGTGAGGAATTATTGGAAAAATCAGGGAAATCAATTGAACACCCACACAGTGAGGCTAAGTTGGACGAAGACAAGTTGGTGACAACTCGAAGTGGAAAAGAATCATTTCTCTCCTTTGGTTGGAAGTATGTTGGATATATTTTATATATTCTTGTTGTGTTCAAATAACGTGTGGCATCCGCGTATTTCTCATCTTTTCTTAATTGTTGCCGGAATTTGAATGAATAGTTGGAATGACATATAAATAATATGGATTTTTTTCAACAACCAATTTATTTTAGCAAAAATAAAATAAACTTGGGGAAATTAAGATTATATTTTATTAAGCATCTGGGGGTGTGCCGGGTTTAAATAGGTTTCAGTTTAATTAAGTTATTGCGCGAATAATAAGTACGAGGTGTAGGATAGCGATAATTTCAAAAACATTCTGGCAGCAGAGCAGTGCAAGTTGGTATGTTGTTTAAGCGAATTATATATTAAGAAACCCTTACGTTGTTATTAATTAAGATTATATTACACTTATCATTATGTACTTATTTTTGCTTATGTTTGCTTTTATTTCATTATTGTTGTATTTTACAATATTATAATATTCAGATTTGTACAAGACGTAGAGACGAACAGTCCTATTAGACATTTCTCAAAAATAACTTTAAACTTAGTTTTTTAAAAACGTTGTCTTTTCGACCACGAAGAAAACTGGCGCAGGTAGGATATTCTGAAATAGGGGCATACAATTTCCGTGTCAACGGTTAATCGGAATATTAAAAAAAAAAGATTCCGCGAGTGAAGGCGGTAAGACAAAAATTACGACCCCTTCCGAATCATCGGTTAAGAGTGAAAATCGAGAAAACGCGACGTTTTTGATAATCGAGTTGAAACGTTTAAGTCCAGAGGTACGAAGACAAAAATCGCCAACACGTTGAAAGACCAGACAACGGAGGAGGACAAAAATCGCAAAGTCCGCTGGCAGTAGAATAAGCGCAGATGCTTTCCTTATTCCTAATACTGTAAGTTCAATCCTTTATATATATAGTATTAAGTATAATTTTCATTTAATCCATTATTTTTAACATAATAATTATTTTTAATATATTTATGTCAAATCCCAATGAAAATAATTTTGACGTAGATCAATTAGTTAGTTTATAAGAAAATAGTTTTTGCGAACAATAGTAGGAAAACTCACAGGTCGTGCTCTCAGTTTAATTGGATCCAGAATCGAATTAAAAACATGGGCTGAAATAAAAAATGCACTTACTCTTTCTTTCGGAGATCAACGAAACATAGATTTCTTGTTACAAGATTTAATAGCTTTAAGACCCCATAAAAATGAAACACCATCCAATTTTGGAATGCGATGTCAAGATGCAAGAAGTTTATTAATTTCTAAATTAAATTCTTTACAATTACACACTGAACAAAGACAAATAAAAATAAACAATTTTGACGATTTAGCTTTGAAAACTTTCATACGAGGACTCTCAGGACAAGTTCAAAATAATGTTAGACTTAGGAACCCAGACAGCTTAGAAAAGGCTATGTCTTTAGTTATAGAAGAACAAAATTTCTTTTATTTTCAAAATCGTGGTAATACACTAAATTCTCAAAATAATTTCAAACCATCTCTAAGATTAACTCCAATAAGACCAAATTTACCTTTTATACCAAATACAAGACCAAATTTCAATTTAACACCAGCACAACCAACTTTTAGACCAAACTTTCCAACACCTAATTTCCAAACTCCTATGAGACCATTTATTTCGCAACTACCAAACAATCAAAACTTCTCATGGAAACCTAACAATAATTTCACAAAAACACCCCTTTTTCCAACAAAGATCAAGCCAAATCCAAAGAAATCCATTTATTAACTAACAAGGAAACTTTCAACAAATGAAGCCACCATATAAACCAGAACCAATGGATACATCATCAGGAAACGCTATAAGGCAACCCCAACCTTCCAATAGAAACTTCACAAGTCCAGAACTACATCTTATCCCTTATCAAGACGAATTTAATTATCCTTATTATGAAAATCCGTATACTTATTCCCAATCTTATTCCAAAAACCCCTATACATCACATGAACCCACACAAAACGATATATATAGTACGACGCTAACTAATTGTCGCGTCCACAGCTATTTTTGTGTATTATTATATTTCCTTAGTTTTAATTTAATGCGTATTTGATTATTATGACCATTCTATATTTCCTAATTACTTAAGTATTCCAATTACTGAATGCTCTTGTCAGTTAGTTTTAATTAATTAAATTTCTTAATGTGTCGTTGTGCCGTGTAAATATACCTTAAGAACCTTACTTATCGCGCACGCATACCGCGAGAGACATTTTTCATATTTTTACACATTCTTAGAAAAACCGCTGAACCGTTGGCACCCGCTGCTTTGGTTTACCTTAAAGTTTTTAATTGTTCGCTAATTCTTATTGAATTACATATTTATAATCACAAACTGTGTTGTATGTATATGTGATTTGGACTGTGGTTTTGGAGTGGAGAAAGTGGAGAAAAGGCTGGCCAGCATATACTAGACAGTAAAGCCGCAACGTGAGTACTTATTATATTAAGTAGGTTTTTAAGGCTTACGTTCTACCCTTATAATTCTAATCTGCCCAGGTCCATTATTGAAATCTCTCACTAGCAGTTATCAAACATAAACATTAAAAAATAAATACAATTGTGTAATTGCCCAATTGAAGGGTAATTACTCAACACTAATCAAAATAAAAACAATACTAGAAGTACCATTGACCCGAACATAAATTTTCAACAGGACAATACCCAAGAGGAGAAAACATAATAAACATCAACCTTATGAAAACTGACCTACCTTATATTTATGTCCCTGAAATCAATGCAAAATTTTTAATTGACAGGCAGCACTCGAAGTTTAATGAACCCTGATTTAGCATACAAATTTTATAAAGATAATATTTTTGAAGAAAACTTTACTATTGAAACTGCTCATAACTCATCCTTTCATAATAAAGCAATGTTTATACCATCTTTTAAAATTTTTAAAACAAACGACTTTCATTTAATAACACAATTAAGAGCCAATGTTGACTTCCATAATAATAAAATAATACAAACTGTCGAAATTCCAATTCACTATGAACATGACAAAATCAATCCAAACAAATTCTAATTGTAACACACCTTTCAAAATTTTCAAATTATCTATTCCAAGTAGAACACAACAAGTAGTTAAAATACCAGTAACAACTGAAAACGGCATAGGAATTTTAGAATACAAAAAATTTGAAAATAACGTAGAAATGCCTCAAGCTGTAGTAAATATTAATAACTTTTATGCTTTTGCAACAATTACAAATTCAAATATAAACCCTATTGAAATCACAATTGACAAACCCCTAAACATCGAACCCCTACAAATAAATACAGTAAATTTTATTGAAAAAATGGAATCTGACGAAATTTTAGATAAACAACAAGACAATATTCGAAAAACTAATTTAAAAAATTTACGGTTAGACCATTGTAACATAGAAGAAAAACAAGCTATTAGGAAATTATGTTTTGAATATCGACATATTTTACAATGAAAACATCCCCCTAACTTTCACAAACAAAATTCAACATAGCATAAAATTATCAGACGAACCCCTATTTTTACCAAAAAAAATAGAGATATCCAGAAATCCACAAAAAAGAAGTAAAATCCCAAATAGACAAAATGCTTTCCCAAGGAATAATAGAAAATTCTGTATCATATCTGGGTAGTACCAAAAAAATTGGACGCATCAAATAAAAGAAAATGGCGTGTAGATATAGACTACAGGAAGTTAAATGAACACCACTACCAAATATAACAGATATACTTGACAAACTTGGAAAATCACAATATTTTACATTTGACTTAGCTAACGGTTTTCACCAAATACAAATGCACCCAGATGACAAAGACAAAACTGCTTTTTCAACCGAGAATGGAGATTATCAATTTAAAAGAATGCCATTTGGATTAAAAAACGCTCCAAGTACATTTCAACGCGTTATGGACAATATACTACGAGGAATTCACAATGAAAGATGTTTAGTTTATTTAGACGATATTGTTATTTTTAGCACATCATTACAGGAACATATTCAACGACTAAAATCAGTATTTGACAGACTAAAACAAGCAAACTTTTTAGTAAGTAATAAGTAGTTAGACAAATCGGAACTTCTCAGAAAAGAAGTAAATTATTTACATGTTATTACACCCGACGGAGTAAAACCTGACCCCAAAAAAATTAATGCAGTAAAAAACTTTCCCATCCCGAAAACTCAAAAAGAAATAAAAACATATTTAGGATTATTAGGATATTACAGAAAATATATACCTGACTTTGCACAAATTACAAAACCTTTAACTCTTTGTCTTAAAAAGAATTCAAAAATAATTCATAACGAAAAATTTACTTATTAACGCACCTATTTTACAATACCCTCATTTTACTAGGCCTTTTATTTTGACAACAGATGCTTCAAGTATAGCTTTAGGAGCGATATTATCACAAGAATCAATAAATTCAGACAAACCCGTAGCTTTGAACGAAACGGAAAAACGATACAGCACAATCGAAAAGGAACTTTTAGCCATTGTATGGGCCTGCAAATACTTTAGACCCTATCTTTTTGCTCGAAAATTCACTATTTACACAGACCATCGTCCTTTAATGTGGTTATTTAGATTGCGAGAGCCAAATTCGAAACTAATACGTTGGAGACTTAAATTAGAAGAATACGATTACGACATTCTATATAAAACAGGGAAATTAAATTTAAATCACGTATTAACTTAAATGCAATTAATGACAAATTAGACACTGAATCAATTCAAAATAACCCTGGTGACATTAATTTCGAATCACTAGAATACCTTAGAAATTTAGCTGAACAAATAGAACATGAACTCCCTAATGAACCTAGAAATCAAATTCAACTAATCGAAAATTATCAAACACCTAAAATAAAAATTCTTTCCGATATACAAATCAGACCTCCGAATATTAGCAATAAATCTGATCAAACAATACAACATAGCACATTTAATGAGACCACTAACCCTGCAATAAAAATATATGATGAAATAATAAATAACAAAGTCAATCAGATTTTAGCATACCCAAATGTATATTTTAAACTCGATGTAGAACATTCAACATATGACAATCACAAAATTATGACAATTAAAATACCTGTAATGAATAATGAAAACCTAATTTTTAAATTTTTTAAAGAATACACTATCAAAGAAAAATCATATTGTCTGTACTTTCATACAGACGAATTATATAAACAATTTAGTAAAGTCTTTATCGAACACTTTAACGAAAGAGGACCAAAACTGATTAGATGTTTAAAATTAGTAGAAACAATTCCAAGACTAGATGATCAATTAGAATTTATTAAAACATATCATGAAGGTAAAACGAATCACAGAGGAATTGACGAAACTTATGAATCTTTAAAAAGACATTATTATTGGAAAAACATGAAAATATCCATTACAAATTATATTAACACATGCAACATATGCCAAAGAACAAAATATGCAAGAAAAACCCCATATACCCCACTCGTTGTAACTGAAACAGCCTCAAAACCATTCCAAATTTTACATGTAGATGTTGTCTTTTATGATCGAAAAAATTATTTAACAATTATTGATTCTTTTAGTAAATTTGCACAATCAATACAAATTGATTCAAAATCTTCAATTGACATTAGTAATGCCTTAATTAAATATTTTTCATCTTTCGGAATCCCTGAAAAAATTATTTTAGATAAAGGAAATGAATTTAACAATGAAACAGTAAGAGAAATTTTGAAAATACATAAAATCAATATACATTTACCACAACTGGGCATCATGAATTTAATGGAGTTGCTGAACGATATCATTCAACCCTTATTGAACATTGACGCATATTTAAGAAAAATACCCATACGAAGATCAAAACTTAATAGTTTATGCTTTAATCGCATACAATAACTCTATTCATAACTCTACTCGTTATACTCCTTTTGAACTAATATTTGGACATACTCATTCTAGAAACCCAAACGAAATATTTCTACCAACCACATTTTATTCAGACTCCGCCGAAAATCATAAAGAAAAATTAAAACATGTATATGCAAAAGGAAAAGACACCCTTGAAGAAAACAAAGAAAAAATTGTAAATAAAACAAAAATACAAGGTGACACAAACTCAGAATTCAAAATAGGACAAACAGTTTATAAACGTACAACAAAAACCCAAAATAAAAAACAAAATAAATTTGAACGACCCTTCGAAATAACTAAATTACTTTCTAGGAACAGTGTACAATGAATTGATAAAAACAATAAAAATAAACAATCCATTTTACAAATAAAAGATTTACAAAAACAACCTATTATTACAGGTTCCTCCTCGACATCTCAAATGGAGACAGACCTTTACCCAAGTTCCACAACTTTTACCACTGAACCGCTTTTACCACTGAAACTGGGGAACGCACTAAATAAAATTGACAGTTGGACCTTTATACAAGTATTTGACATTTCAAACCTGTAGCGAAAATTCTCACGATTTTCTGCTACACTTATTTTATAAATAAAATAAGGTTTAACTAATCGAAATGGAATAATATTTTGATATTTTTAATGTTACATAGTGTGTTACAAAAGTCACACACTGTATTTATAATTGTAATTAAGGTTGCGGCACTCTGGATGTTGGAGACATTGCTCTCATTGGCGGAATAGGTCACGTGGTGACGCATATTTTTAACGTACTAAAAACAATAAAATCGAGAAGCTTATTCTCGCTCTCTCTGCATTGGTATGTCGAAGAAATAACATCTTTTTTCTTAAGTCCTGAACATCAAAAAGGATACATACAGAGGATGAATTTCTGAAAATCAAAAGGTAAAGTTGAAGGATGATGTAAGTGTGTACTAGCGTAATTGGATAACCATTAAAGAAGCGTGTTGACGAACATGAGTATGATAATGGGAATGTTTGTATGAAAGGAGAAAGATCAAATTTCGATGCGTGGTAGCACGTGCATCGCCATCTTGTTGATTCTTTTGTGAAGGTAATGTTTTTATGATATTATAATTTACATACATCTCTCTTATTAAGATCCATTAATTTTCAAATTAGAATCGATGTTACAAATTGACCGTGATAATCAATATCGATCACAATACATTCAGGAATTTATTCCATCTGATTTTTGACAAATGAACTCTTTGTGAGGATTTGTGAACATTGGTGAATGACACAGCATATACAGATTTCATAAGCTTACCTTACCTTATCGCGTATGTTATAAACCTATGACTTGATCTAAGGTTATAACGTTTCTTTTTGTCGCTGTTGCTTTGTCTTCACGAGTGGACACATGTAGTCTTCTATCATTTGTGACATTTTCGACGACCAGTTATGTTTGGCTGAATGAAAGCATAGTTAGCTGATGTTCAATATCTTTTCCTTTGGCATAATATACCGTATTTTTTTAACTAGAATAAAACATCATTGAGACATTGAAGAGAGATAAAATACTGTGAAGTACAGGGTTACTTCATAGAACACGAGTATCAGGGTTGTACTGGGGTTACTGTGGGGTCACCGAAATTAGACAGGACTTGTTTGCCACTTTGTTGTTGGTGCCTTGCATGAACGATCACGGTGGAACACTGGTGTCGTTGTAATATCTTGCCGTTTCTTAAAAAAAAAATAATTTGTTTTAGAGAAACTATTTTGTCGATTCCTTTGAGAAGGAATTTTATCGAATTTTCCCAAATTTGAGGGAAAGTTATTGTCTTATCGTATCTTTTAAATATTATACCGTTTGAATAGTATTATATACCAGAAGTATATAATACATTACCGTTATCTCAATTCAATAGTTTCATTGATAGTACAAGTACCGTTCTCTTTATTCAGTAATTTATTTGATCATATAATTACCGTTATCTTTATTTAGCTGCCTAATTTAAATTATCGTTTTCTAAAATCTATTAAATTATAGTTATCTTTATTTGAATTAAATCGTTATTAAATATATGAATTACACACAGGGTGTTCAAGATTGTGTAGATTCTTTGATCAACTTTATTCTTGGATACTATATTGTTCCAAAGTTCCTTTGAGTGCATCTTTGTGTGTATGGTAATATATTTAATTTGTTTATCTGAACTTGAAATTAGCTGAATGTGCCTCGACACCCTCAAATTTAATTGTGAGTGTTGAGCATTCGTCAAATATTGAATTGTCTGACAGTTCAAACTGTCACTTATCGTATTTATTTGTAATTAATTACAAATAAGTATTTCCCGGACTTGACGTGGATGTTTGGACTTAGGTTCAGATATTCCTATACTCATTTTAGTTATTGAACGAATGAGCCAGGCATTTGTTGCCAATAGCATTGCAAACCTTTTTATTATTTGAATACAGACTGCAATGCTATTTATTGATTTATAAAGATTTGAGACTTGCGAAACGAATCAAAATTTAGTTTAACGGGTTCGGCTTATTAGAGATAACCCAACTGGCTTGAATCATTAATAGATACAGATGTGTACAGATTCGTCAGTGGTTATACTCTCTATTTGATTTGTGATCAGTCAGGTTTGAACTGATTTTAATTTGGACAAATCAAATACTTTAATATTTAATGCTTGTTAGTTGTTTAGTAACATTCATTAGATATTTATATATATTTATAACGGACTGAAATGCTGTGTAGCGCGTAAAATCCATAAGAGTAGCGTTCCTGCAATATTCAGATCCGCATTATTATTATTTCGGTTTATCGTAAGATATATGTGTTTGGGAGCACACAGGCTTTGTGTAATCTAATTTCTCGATATTAAGTTATCAAACATTTTTCATAAAAGATACACATAGCATTCACTTTTCGTTTTCTTTCTTTGGATCTTCTACATCGATAGGTTATCGATTTGATTTTGGATTTTGTATTAATTTTCTGTTAGCTTACCTGTTCACAAATATTCAGCAGTTCGTTGAATATTTTCTGATACTTCAGATAATATAACTTTCTTTTTCTTTCTCAGATTTATTCAGAGTGAAATCATATCTTTGTTTCCGTGGTGTATTCACACAAAATTTAATGACGGATGTCGCTGACATTTGTCAAGTGTAAGAATAGTAATGCTGTTTAAATTTTACATGTTTTAGGAACATTACCTATTGAATCATTGTTTGAAATATTCAACTATTGAAGCAGCAGGAATCATCAACAACAATTACCGTATCTGAAGAACTTTTCAAGGCCAATACTCACTGGAAGGTTGAAGCAGACTGGAGGACCATTTTGTGGATGTATAGGTACGTTTCGATTCTATTCAGTATTGAAAACAATACAAGTCTAGTTAATTCATCTGATTAAAGACAGATCTTTGCTTATCGTACTTATTCAACCAACATTTTCTGGCTGCTGATATTTTTCAGTGTGTTGAAAGCTTATTGAATTTACTCTGGCACTCTGCCAGATATTACTGTAAAATAGCTTCGCTGTTTAATAACGGGTAGTTTCGATAGATTATTCTTTCCATTGAAAATTAGTTTTTTTGACTTGTAAAGTTTTCAAAATTGAAATTGTTTTTCTTTCAGCATTTTTTACTGATTAATCATTAAGGTTAGCATAGAGATACTCTTCGAGATATTTTTCCGTACACGGGTACTGGAAGTTTTGTTGAGGTAAAGGACTTACAATCCCTTACATTCCTTTTATTCTCTCTAGAGATTCTTTTTGCTAATCCTTGTTAACTTGAATAATCATCGGAATTCTCTGCTCTTTGTTAACACAGCCTAGTTAACTTTCCTTTATATGTGTTTGTTGATATGATAGAGATAGTTTTATTAAGATAGAAAGACAACTATTCTATTTGCTTGTCATTTTGTTGTAAGCATACTTTATTGCTTAAATTGAGAGATCAAGTGACTTTGTCATAATATTTAGAATAACAGATTGAACACCAATTCTGAATAACTGATTGTGAAGTTTTGAATTTGTGATTTCTGACAACCAACTTCTGTACTGAGTGTGCTGACAGATTGTAATAAGTAAGAAAAACACAGAGAAATCCGATGGTTATTGCCTTCATTTGAGTAGCTTATACTAATTCCTCAAATTTTCTTTCTCCGTGCTGTGCATGCATCCTCATCCATCGGGACACAAAGTCAAGAAGTAAGACAGGAGACAGTCAGTCAATATTAACGACTCACGAAGCATTTCAACCTGTTAAAAGCCTGTTACTCTCGACTGAAGTGAGACTGGTGCAGATGCGAGGAGAAAAAGGACGGACGGAGGAAAGATAAACTTACAGAACACAGATTTGAGCTGCATACGGAAGTAGTAACCACGTAATGTATACTGTTCATTAGATATCATTTTTACTAGTCAGTATTGTTGAGGTGTCAGAATACAGAGAAAATTGTGATATTAGGTTAGGGGTTTTATCATTAGATTAATTGATTTTAGAAAAAGTCTGTTGTTTTATTTCGTCATTCAAAATCAGGTAGAGTGATCTAACTATTCGGATAGCCTTTTAGGTATCCAATTTTCTTATCTATATCTTGTTACACACAATATTTTTGTATATTTTTTCATTAAAAATATTCTGGCGCCCGCTATTGGTTCCTGAATGGTTTGGAGTTGGACTTGCTGGAGTTGCTAGAGAACGGGTCGAACCTAACTGACTTTGCTAGCCTGGTAAAGAAGTGATAGCGGCCTAGCAACTTCCTTAAATTAAAATTGTTACCTACTTTAATATATAATAATTTGGTTTGCTACACGATAGGCAACCGCGAATAATTTTGACCGCTACAAACCTAATTGACGAATTTAACTCACTTAACCAAAAATTCCAAATATTAAAAAATGCTTTTGAAAATAATTCCACTACATCACAAAATTATAAAACAGAATTCCGGAATTCATACAATTTAATTAACACTTTAGAAAAGAAGATATTAACTCAAATTACTCAATTAAACCCATTTTATAAATCATACAATCAAAGAAATAAAAGAAGACTAATTAATGGTTTAGGAAATATTATAAAAGAAATTACTGGAAACCTAGACCAAGAAGACGCATATGATAGAGCAATTTCAACTTTTAGTAACAATCAACTACAAATTAGGACAATATTAAAAGAACAAATAACACTTCTAAAAACATCTATCGATAAATTTAACAATAGCATTTTTGCTTTAGCTCATAATCAAATGATGCTTCAAAGCAGAATAAATCAAATTGAAACTATTCTTCAAAAAATGGAATTAGCCAGCATAGAAACATTTCATTATTTTTTAATAGAAATGATTATTTCTCAAATAACAACCACTTACCAGATTATCTATCATATTCTAGAAAAAATCGAAGTTGCTATATCATTTTCGAAATTAAATACATTTCATAACTCTATTGTAGACCCTATAGACCTTTTAAATGAAATTAAATTAATAAATAAATTTCTAACTTCAAATAAATTACCTTTTGAACCCGTCATAGAAAACATACTGTTGTATGAGAAAATTATTATAATAAAAAGTTATTCCAAAGGAAATCAAATAATTTATATTTTCTATCACCGCTTAAACAACATACCAACGTACAATGAAAGGCTGCCAGACTGTTTTTTAAATTATCGCTATTCTACACCTCGTACTCATTATTCGCGCAATACCGTAATTAATCCGAAATCTATTTACACCCAACACACGCGCAGATCCTTAATTAAAGACACCATTAATATATCTAAGTTTATTTTATTTCTGCTAAATTACTTTGTTTGTTCCATTTATTTATATTTCATTCAATTCAATTCATTCAAAATCTGGCAACAATCAAGAAAAATTACGAGAAGCGCGGTTGCGACACTTTATTTGAAAAACTCTATCTAATCATTATTGGCGTAATACCAAAATCAATCAATCAAACCGAATTCTATTTACACACCTAACACAAGTTAATTAACCACAAACTTAAATTATCCAAGCTTTACTATCAATTCACTTTTACGAAAATATTCTCCCCGATAAATATATTACATATTTTATATACTAGGTCAAAATAAATCTGACAACGAAGTAACAATAGAGCAGAAATATTGCAGTGACAATTATGACAAGTGGCATTTTGAAAATAAATTATAATTAAATAAAATTTGTATTAAAATAGAAAAAATATACTTAAATTCATAGTAACATTGGTAATTGTACGATAACTATATTCTATTAATACCTAATATGTATTATTTTTACCTACCGAATCTTCGTTTATATTGTAAACATCTATTAGTTGCTACCGTTGCTGCCTATAAACCTCTACATAAATTAGCATTGACCAGATCAAATAAATGGAACTATTTTTATCATAGAAGCAACATAATATAAAATATTTTATGCTAATCAAATAGATACCTACACGAAATAGAAATACCTATCTACGTACTTCCAACAAGAGGGGCATAAATGAAATGTATAAACGTGGGTACAAATGTTTTCCAAAATAAAGTGAATATTGTAAACAATAACATTTCAGACTAAGACCACAGGCATATACAGGGTGGCATATTAGTGCGTCGAAGTTCGATATTATCTCAAAGACCAAAAATTTCACGCAAAACTAAGCAGCCAGTGTGTAGGCAGTTATAAAGTACGTATTTTAAAATTGTTGTTATTTGTACAGGGTGGCTCATCTCATCAGGGTGAACCAAAGTTACGTTTTTTTTTAATGGAAAGCCCTATTTATTATTCCACAATTTCATTGGTTTAGACTTTACATTAATCATACTAAAGTTTTAGAAAATTATACAGAGTGGTTCAAAAGTTACCACTAGTATTATATACAAAACATGGCGAATTCTAAGGCTTCTGTACTGGAACTGAAATAATTTAAACTCTGCTTCTTACGTGCAACTTGTAGGAAAGGAACCCGTAGACTTTTTTAATCACTTTATTGACGATGAAATGATTCAATTATTTGTGACAGAAACCAACAGGTTTGCTGCTCAACGTATTGCTTCAGCAGCAAGACTAAACTTTCAAAATGGGTGGAGGTTAATCCCATGGAGATGCGAAGATTTATCGGTATAGTATTGTAGATGGGTCTTCTGCCAATGCCGCAGTTAAGAGACAAACTCGCATTTCTAAAAATTAATATCGCATTTCTAAAATTATGAGCAGAAACAAATTCGAAAGTATTTTGGGCATGTTTCATGTAAGCGACAACCAGAAGCAGATATCCCAAAAAGATCGTCTCCACAAAATATCTGAATGCTTAAAAATGCTGAGATAAATTCAAGTCCTCTTACAACCCGTAATGTTCTGTTCCGAGGACCAATATATTTTAGACAGTATCTTCCAAATAAGCGGCACCGCTACGGGATAAAGGTATTCAAGTTATGGCAAAGAAAAATCAAATGAATGGTCGGTTTCGGAAAAGGTTGTTATGGAATTAATGAGAGGTCTTTTGGATAGTGGCCGTACACGGACAATTGGTACACGATCGTATCATTATGAAAAAGATTGATTGACACTAAGAGCGAATCGTAAAGGGAATCCCCCGAGGTAGTAAAAGCAAAATTAAATAAAGGTGGAGTAGCAACTATGCAAAATGAAGATAAAACTGGAATAGTGAAATGGAAAGATAAAAGAGACGTCATAATGCTTAGCACTAAGCATGATGATTCTACAGTCACTTTTTTGAAGAAAGGAAAGGAGGTCATAAAGGCCAAAGTAATTACGGAATAGAATCAAGGCAAAGCCTTTATAGATCTATCCGACCCAATGTCGGCATACGCACCTTTTCTAAGGCGAACTATAAAATGGTACAACTGCTTGCTGTTCCTCTTGATAACTGCTACAACCATGGTAGCATCTTTACAATAAAATCAATAATAAAAAATTTAATCTAACCAATTTCATAGAAGACCTAGTCTTGGGTCTGATTGAAAACCAAGAGGAACTAGATACTTCCCGTCCCTCCACCTCTAAGGAAACTAAAAAGCAGCGTTGCGTACAAAAAGAAATCGAAGGACAAAAAAGGGTTACCTGAAAAAGATGTAGTAAATGCTACAGCACCATGTCATTAACCCTCAATGCTGCATACGCCCGTAAAAACGCAAAAAAAGGTCAATACAATATGTGTACAGTGCAATCTGCCTATGTGTATAGTTTTCTTCCAAAAACATATTTAGTGTAAAATGTTGTTCCCGTATGACATTTATGTTTAGAGTTCCGGTGTCAAGCAGCTTACTGATAAGAATAAAGTTTTTGTTTTGTTTTTAATATACTATGTATTTTAAAAGTAGCTTTAAGTTTATAATACAGTTTTTGTTTTTTTAGCACCCCATGCATCGAGTATATAACTTTTAGTTAAGTAACGAAAAACAAATTTATATTAATGTCGAATGTATGAAGTTTATTAGTGCCTTTTGTTGTATCTTTATTTCTGTGTTTACCTTTTGTATTGGAATATATCGACACCCCCATCGCAGAAAGTTGTAACTCAATTTTACAGCAGGACGAAAAATCCGAAATATAAATTTTAATATTTTTGACAAGAGCCCTGAAACATTAGCTATGTGAAATTTAGATAATATAGATAAACGTACTTTGAGCTATCTTTATATATTTTTTAACAATTCTAGGCATATAATTTGACAAAAATTTGTGAGATACGACCTTAACCATACATATAATTTGTAAGTACAACAAGGTTGTAACTATCGAATACAGCCTTTTAAAACCCAAATAATTAGTTTTTTTTTTAATTTTTGTCATTAAAAACGTCAGATCTGTATCTAATTTTTGTAAATTAAATGGCAAAACACTATTTGCAAGAAAAAAAAAACGTCAACGTATTTTATAATATATTTATTAAATGAAAAGGAAAACATTAGTTCTACCATTACTTGAAGAACTAAAAAAATACTCTTAAAACTATTAATGTTGATACAAAGTAAAGTCAACTAATAGTAAAATAGGTACTTAATACTACAATAATAAAAACCATAGCTTTGCTAACAAGATTAGGTAAATTATAGAAAAATATTATTCGGAATCTGATAATTCCTCTGCAGTGTTGTCACAATATTTTAGATTTTTATAGTAGTATGATACATAGTGGGTATCGCATTTGAACGACAAAGGCTGTTTAAGTTATTATACTTTAATATTGAGATAGGAATTGGTCGACTGTAGGCTGGCAGAATAGCAGTAGTATCAACAGTTTCTTGTTGATTTTTTCTTTGCCTAGTAGTGTGTGCGTCTGGTTTTTTGTCCAACTCAATGAAGTAGCTGGTTCCCGATAACAAGTCGTAGTGCATTTGTAATTTTTTCGAATTATTACTTGTGATCTTAATGTGTCTTACCCTGTTCCATTTAACTTCCTGATTATTGGTACCGATTTCAAAATTAACTTGTTTGTTCATTAATTCTTTAAAATTTAGAATTTTATTTTGATCCAATTCTGTTACATCATATGGTTTGCCAGATGTTTTGGCAAACCTTATTATTGTTATCCATTGTTCAGGAACATAAACAATTTGATTTTTTTTGCGTCTTTCGATGAGGGCATGCATTGAGTCGCCCTCATTTTGAGTATTCCGAATTTCATGATATACGTGAGATATGTTTATCTTAAACCTTTCTACAGAATATGCATACATAGAGAAAATTATTCTATTTCGATTCTGACCAGAACAGTTGTCAGAAGAAGATAGAAGTCTTTGAAACCTTGTCTTACTTTACTTTCAATAAAAAGGTAAACTGCACTACTAATTTCATTTACACCTTTTTTACCGATGCATAGGTGTCGATAAAACTTTCTGCAAATCATGACTAGCTAAAACTGCCGAACTACTTTGTTGGGCTAGAAGCTTTTGTTCTGATTTTAGTTCCCTAATAATGAATTTTGAGGCAATATGAATAAAAGTAGTGATTCTTTTTCTTCGGGAGTGGCTCTATTAAAAGAATCACATTTTGGACACTGGTCCTTCTTTGGTTAAAAAAGTCTATATTATCTTCGTTATAGAGTATTTGTCGATATTTTCGTTCGGTAGCTTTAGCGTACGTATCCACATTTTTTTCAATTAACCACTCTCTATAGAGCTTGTATAACTTTGTAAATGTTAACGATTCTTCAAAATATTTTTTCCCGGTTCTAGCTCTAACATAATGAGAGTCGACAAAAGGAATTTTGTTAATATGCATCCTGACAGTAGCTTTTACACATTCAGGTACTTGATTTGGCCTTCTGGTATGACGGCCGCGTACAGCACAGCTAGACTCACCGCATCTAACTTTTTAAAGATAGTAACAATCCATTTATCTGTAATATCTAAAGTGTCACAAAACATTTTTTTGCAAACCCGATGTTTTATATTATCTCTAATAGTAAAAAAATATTTGTATGACCAATGACGTCGAGAGGTTTCAAGCGTAGCTGATGTTACTTGTTTTCTTGGCACCCTTTCAACACATCTATTTACATACTGAACTTGTTTGTTGTGGTCACCAAGAGCCCAAAAGTCACTAAATATTTTTTGCGCGCTTCAACATCGAAGTTTGCCAAACATTTTCTGAAGCATTTTTCATTGCATCCTGCCTTCAGTTGACGTTCTCTGATTAACTTTCCTCGCAGACTTATGAACTCGTGACTTAAATTTTTTTTCTTTTTTAAGATATTGCCTTTCCATACATTTGGATTTCTCTTTCTTTTGCGTCCAGGATTACTCTTCTTAGGAATACATCTTTTTTTGCTTTGTTGCTCTTGTTTTTCGCATGAAGTAGACGATGTAGTTGCATCTTTTGGTTCGTTATTTTCTAAACAAGTGTCGCTTAATTCTTCTGCCCATTCTGAGTATCGTTGTTGTGGAATGTCACCTTGGTTTTCTGTAATCCAAAATACAATAATCTTTTGTAGTACGTTACTTGTTTACACAAATGAATTCTGAGTGATAGTCTATCACTACCAAAAATCCTTCCCGTTGATGTATGCAAAATCGATTCCAATTTTCGCCCATGGAAGATTCTGAACTCGATGTGGCAACAACGGTTCCGTTTTGTTTGATTTAGAATACTTCAAACAAGTCATGCATGATTCAACCTTCCTGATTATGTCATATTACATTCCCGGCCAATAATATGCTCTTTTTGCTCGAAATATGCATGAATTTATGCCTTGGTGCGACTTATGAATATGGTCTATAAATTCAGATCTTAATTTAGCTGGTACAATAAATCTATTACCTTTGTATAGTAGGCCGTCTTGATGAGTGATCTCTTCCTTAAAATCCCAGTACGGTTTTGCTAGAATGGAACATTCAGATTTTTTGGCTGGCCATCCGTTCAACACATACTGTGTTACTACCATCAATGCTGAATCCGTACCGGTTTCTTCAGCCAGTTTTCGCATTCCCTCGTCCGATGCTTGCATAATGCTGTAGACTTTGGCTGCATTGTTGTTTAGGTAAGATGTATCGATTTCTTCGCTTTCCGGAGACCTTGACAATAAGTCAGCAATAAATAAGTTTTTGCCTGGAACATATGTTAATTGAGGATGATATCTGAGCAGTTTCAGCGATAATGTCTGTAGTCTAGGTGTCATTGAATCGAACGGTTTTTTAAGAAGTCCTATTAGTGGTTTATGGTCAGTTTCCACCGTGAATTGCTGTCCCAATACATAATATTTGAATTTCTCACATGCCACAACAATGGCTAGAAGTTCCTTTTCTATTTGTGCATATTTTTGTTGACATGGAGTAAGTGTTGCTGATACAAAGGCGACAGGTCTTCCCTTTTGTAAAAGTACGGAACCCAAGCCGTACTGACTGGCGTCCACGGAAAGTGTTATTAGTAAGCTTGGATTAAACAACGATAACACCGGAGCAGATGTTACCAAATTCTTGAGATTGTCAAAGGACTCTTGTTGGTGAGTATCCCATATATATATATATATATATATATATATATATATATATATATATATATATATATATATATATGGTATCTTTCTTAAGAAGTTTTCTCAAGTTTTCTGTTTTTTCTGACACATTAGGTATGAATTTCCCTAAATACTTGATCATGCCCAAGAAACTTTGGAGGTCAGTAATGTTCTTGGGTGGTGCCATGTTCTGGATTGCTGTGATCTTGTTTTTCGTAATCGCTATGCCATATTCATTTATTACATGACCCAAAAAGGTAATTTCGCTGAGACCCAGCTGCAGTTTACTTTTGTTAAGTTTTAGCATACTTTTTCTTGCCTTCTCTAGGACTGTTTGTAGTCGCTCATCATGTTCTGCTTGTGTTCTTCCAGTGATCAATATATCGTCGAGGTATGTGTATACTCCCTTGATATTTTCCAATGTCTGATTGATCATTTTCTGCCAAACTTCTGAACTACTAGATATACCATATGGTAACCTTTGGAATGAGTATCTTCCGTATGGAGTTGCTATTGTGCATAACTGTCTGCTACACTTTGCTAGTGGAACCTGTAGAAACGCTGAAGACACATCCAAAACTGTAAATATCTTGGATCCATGTATCTCCTACAATATTTCTTCTTGAGTAGGTAGCTGATAATGTTCTCTTTTGATATATTTGTTTAACTTACGAGGATCCATGCATATTCTAATTTTTCCATTGGCTTTCTTTGCGATTACGATAGGGTGAACCCAATCAGTTGGTTCACTGACTTTCTTCAAAACACCATCCTTGACCATGCGATTCAATTCCTCTTTAACTTTAGTTTTTAATGCCTGTGGTATTTTTCTTGCACAGCTGACACTCGGCACTGCATCTTCTTTGAGAACTATTCGGTATTCGCTGTTCAACTTTCCAAGGCCTGTGAAAACATCATCATATTTTTTAATATGTTCAGCTTTACTTTTGTTAATGTCGCTCTTAATTTCGGATATTTTTCTATTTATTAAACCAAATCTTTCCATTGCATTCAAAGATAATAAAGATGTGCTTCTGTTTTTTGTTACGAAATATTCCTCGCATGACGAGTGATTATTCAAAGTTGTGTTAAGCTTTATGATTCCTTTTATAAGTATTACGTGATTAGTGTAACTAATGTGGTACTTATTTGTGGTTTTTCTTTTAGTTTATTATATAAGTGAAATGGTATAATATTGACTTGCGAGCCACTGTCTAACTTGAATTTTATTTTTGTGTCATTGAGAGTTACGATTTCTATCCAATCTCTATCACTAATTTTATTAATTGAATAAGCATTGCTCACCTTGTGTATTTGCTTTGTTACTTTTCCAACAAAATAATCCTCTTCGTTATCATTGCTGTTCACATCTTCATCCACGATCTCATTTATTTTTCTACGTGTTTTGCATGCAATTGCAAAGTGATTTTCTTGTTTGCATTTTCTACATGTTTGTCCCCATGCTGGACACTGTTTAATGCGATGAAAATTTAAACACCTGGGACATGGGGTTGACTTACCCCATTTTGCATTATCTTTCCAATAGACATTCACTTTATCCGCCTCAGACGATACTGTCATATGTTCCTCCACGTTCCTATTCATGTTCCTTACTTGCATTCTGCACGATTCCTCAGACCTGCATATACTTATTGCGTTGATTAGTTGAAGATTCGCCACTTTCAACATCTTAGCTTTTGCTACTTCATCACTGGTGCCTACAATTAAACAATGAGTTATCAAATCATCCGACAACAATCCAAATTCACAATCCTTTGCTAGTGTGCGCAAAGCAATTATAAAATCGTCAATAGTTTGTTCTGGTTTCTGTTTTTCAGAAAAGAATCTATAACGAGCAAATGTTGTATTTTTATATGGTTTGTAGTGGTCTGAGTTTAGTATTGTATCTATTGTAAGTTGTTCTTCACTGAGAGGTTGATTATTCTCACTCACATAATGGAATGTGTTATAAAGTTCCAAACCAACAGGACCAATAAGATATAGAAGTGTCGCTTTTTGTTGCCTAACCGAGTTTTTATTTAGTTCCGATGCCTCAACATACAGCTCAAATTGTTGCCTCCATTTCTCCCAGTTCACTGCAGGATTATCACCAGTGTTAAATTGCGCTGGTTGACCAAAGTTTAAAGCCATAATTATAATTATTTACCTGGGATGAGTTTAAAAAGGATATTTAGTTCGTCTATGGCTTCTTTCCTCGTCTGGATGAGCCTTTTTTGGTTGATTTACGGACCACTTTCCAATATTCAATCGGCGTGCCCACCTGATAACCTAACCTCAATACCTTTATTTTGCCACCTTCCCCAAATTTTCGTTCGCTTTTCAGTTCAATCGTATCCCAGCTGCCACCATGTTACGTTTGTGATTTATTATGGATCATTTAACTAGTGATTGTTCATATAAATAAATAATCAAGATTTAGTGTGATTAACAATTCGTTTTATTCATTTCTTCGTCTATTTACAATTACAACGTATATTGACAAATTACTGTTGACATTTACGTTTCAACATGACATACAGAGGAAATTAACATAAGGCGGGAACTTTAAATTATGAGTGTTTATAAGATTTGTTCCAGATATGTTACAGTGACAATCCTTAATTGTTAGTGAATTCAATTTTCGATAATCTATACATAATCTCTGTTCACCATTTTTCTTCTTGACTAAAAGTACTGGTGAAGAATATGCTGATTCCGATTCTCTTACAATGTCATTCTTTAAAAGTTCATCAACCATGTCCTTAACGATATTTTGTTCGATCCTTGACATACGATATGGTCTATAGGAAAATGGTTGTTGGATATCTAAATGTATTTCCATCTGTGTTTTTGCACACCCCAGCTCGCTGACAGTTAATGCGAAACACTCACGATATTCTTTAAGTAGATTAATTAATAATATTTTCTGTTCTTCTGTTACCGATCCTATTTTTATATCTTCCCATGGTGGTTCTATTGGTGTTGTTTCATGAAGTTCCAATATTTGTTCTTCGATTATCTTCAACACATGGTATAGCTCTTGCAATTATAGCGTCTTGCTTCAAATTGATTTCTCTGTCTCCTAAATTGATACATGGCACTGCGGAAAATTTGCCTCTCTGTAATCTGATGATAGTATGTGGACTACAATACTCTTGGCCGTTGCTTCTATATACACGTCGCCTTCAAAATCATTTGAATAAACTTGAATTCGTCCCCAGCTACTTGGCTTAATAAATCTATTTTCAGTATTTCTTACAACGATTTTAGATGTTGGTAAGTCAGTTGAAATATTAGAAAGATCAAAATCGATCTTATTGAAAAATTTTAATGTTGTGTTATCCTTAACAATAAAGATATTTGACAATTCGGAGAAATTCCTTCCAAGTAGAACTGGCATCTCTTGTCCTGAATTTGCTAGATGGGCAGCTATAGTTGCTTCTACTTCATCTATTTTCACTGTGAATATCGCGAGTCCGATAGTTGAGGTAAGAGCATTTCCATAACCCTGAAGTGTGATTGTAAATTTAAACGTTCGGCTTCTAATATTCGGATGGTGCTACATGAACTGCCTAAATCAATATATGCTAAAGATGACATCCCGTATTGGTTTATAATATTTTTCGTTGGATTTTTCTGTCAATAGTCATATTTTCGGATTAGTCTGAAGTGTTCTTTTCTTAAGGAAGCACTTATCTTCTGCATGAAAGCCACGACGGCAAAACCCACGACGGCAAAACCCACAACGTTTCTCCTGGCACAAATTAGCAGTATGTCCTACTTTATGGCATTTAAAACAGGTAATAATTTTCCGATTGCGATAAAATCGAGATTCGAATGACGTACGATTTTGTCCAAGCCGACGAATTTTGCTGTTAGGTTCATAAGTTGAATAACGCGAGTGCTTATGATGTTCTCTTGTTGTATTAGTTAGATTACTTAGATTGCTTAAATAAGCAAACAATGATTCAGGAGTCTCATGATTCCCTGCCATAGCTGCCTCCGATAATGCAAGAAACAGCGTTTGATCCTGTGATTTGACAGCCATTTAGAAGTGCGATTTTCTCATAGTAGTATTTTGTAAATGTTTCGTCAGGCCGTTTATTCCGATTCAACATTTCCTTCAGATCGGATAATAATCCCGTTTGGACGGAAACACCAACTCTAATTTTTGTTTCCACTCGGTTCTTCGGTCCACTGATACATTACACGCAGCTCGTCAATTGTATGACACCAATTAATTACAGTTTGTCCTTTTTCTTCTGGACTAAATTCCGGAACAACGTTGCCATGAACATTTGAAGAACTTGGCTTGACTTGAGTATTTTTTTGCAACAAGGTCGTGATTACAGCGGTAAGACAGTCAATTGAATTATCGGTGGTAAGTTTCGATGGTCGAGTCGATGGTAAAGGAAGTCGGCGTTTGCGTGAAGTAGATTTTTGCTGATTCATTTTAATCGTAGCTGTTTAAATTAAAATAAAAATAGACAATCAGAAAATAATCCCAACACGTGTCACCTCATCACCATTTTTTTGTACTTATATAGAATAGAGAATTCTTTATCCCACTTCTGATAAATTATACTGTAGGAAAATTTAAAGTATAATAAATTGTCAGGATGCATTAATTGTTTTCGTATATTATTTTGTATTCTTTTTAAGTAAAACAGGAAATTCAGAAAAAATAATAATAATATAATAATAAATATATATTTATTTAAGAAATTGAAGTACAAATTTCAATTTCACAAGAATATGCAGCTTAAAATAAATATATAGTAGAAATTCCCAACATAATAAAACAAACTTAACTAAACCCTTTCTACTATTTGAGAATTACTAAGCTAAAAGCTTGTCAGCCATTCTCAAATAGTTCCAGCAATAGTTTATACTTTCATCCCTATAAAGACAACGATAAAGCAAAATAGACAAAAAAAAAACAGCAATTAAAAAAGGAAAAAAAAACATTTACTGCCCTAAAATAGAGAATAATACCACAATACATTCCTACATTATGTAGGTACATAAATAAACATCCTGACTTATATAATATTACATACATGGCCAAGCCAGCAACTAAATAGGTAAACTACTAATAGTAGATAAATAAACAAGTGAACAAGTGGAGAGCGAAACTGCAGTATTTTATTTCTCCCATAGCATTTATTAATATACTGGGTCATTTTCAATAAGCCAATTTGATAATTTGCTTTTGAAACTCCCTACTTTAGTTTGTGTTTTAAGTTCCGTACTAATACTGTTGTATAGTTTTTGTCCAATATACCTAAAACTTCTTTGTCCAATTGTTAGTTGTGTTTTAGGAAGTACTACGTTTTCATTCAGTCGAAACCTTGTATTGTGTTCATGTGTCGGTAGATTTCTTAATTCATTACTTTTAATTAAGTGCAAGAGTGAGTATTTGTAGAATATGTTTTTGATATTAAGAATTCAATTTTCAGTATATAGAAGTTTGGATGGATATGTCTTATTTAGTTTGAAAATAATTTTTAGGACTCTCTTTTGAATAATGTTTAATGGATGCATAGTTGTTGTATACGCTCAACCCCAACCAATAATTCCGTAGTAAATTAAAGTGTGTATCAGTGCATAATATACTGAAACGAGTTTTTGTGTGTTTATAATTTTACTCATTTGTTGAAATAAGTATACTAGTGACCTAATTTTTTTTTACAATATATTGGATGTGGTGGTCCCATTTTAGATTATTATCCATTATAATACCCAAATATTTTACATTATCTGTACTCACTAGTGACCATGTGCAGTTCCTGAACGGAAAATTTATCTGGAGTGGGTGATTCGTTGGTAAGAAATCGCTGTAGTTTGAAAAAGGTAGGTATTGTAGGCGCTGATCTAACATATGGCGCGTAAAAAATTCAAATTTCGCCTGTCAATTGTTGTGGCATCGGTTATTCTCAACCCTATTATGTATTAGGCTTTCTTATAAAGAAGAGAATAACGTAGTAGTAGAATAAGTGAGGTTAGCGTCAATACATGTAGCACGTTGAACTCAATAGTATTAAGTTTTCCTGATCCTCTTATGTAGTAAACTTCTTTATGCTTATGTTAAATAAATGTTTAAACTATTGTTCTGGTTGTGAATTAATTCTAATAAAACCTCCGAAAACAATACATGGTGGCAGCGGTAAATAAACACATAAACAGTTAAGTTCACGCAGTAGGTTTACTATGAATAGTAACGAACAAACGGCAGTAGTTGGTGTTGGAGGCACGGGAACCAATAATTGGTATATAGGTGTGGCACCTCCAGACAAATTTAATTTTGGGGCACCAGGAAGCTGGCCGCAATGGCGTAGACGTTTTGAACGGTATATGTCAGTATCTGGTATGATTCAAAAGGACGAGAGGAGTAAGATCGACATTCTCTTATACATTATGGGAGAGGAAAGTGAGCAGATTGTCTCGCAATGGCAGGAAAAATCTGATAATTACACAGCAACGCTAGAGTGTTTCGAAAAACATTTCATACCTAGAAGAAATATAATCTTTGAACGGTATAAATTTAATTCGAGGCTACAGCAACCAGGTGAGGCTATTGACCACTTCATTAATTCGTTGCATGAGATATCAGAGTACTGCGAATTTGGTGGCTTAAGAGAAGAGTTAATAAGAGACCGAATAGTAGTTGGTATGAGTAGAGGGGATTAGCCGAAGTTGGAATCACCCCCCACTTTTGATTGTTGGTCTGACGTATGACGTCAGACCAACAATCAGGAGTGGGGGGAGAATCATACGTCAGACCAACAATCAAAAGTGGGGGGTGATTCCAACTTCGGCTTATATGTACATATGTCAAAAGCAACCCTTTCTCCTAATCATTTGAGAAACCCCATCCATTACGCAAGCCAATGGGTGTATCGAACAAATCATGAATAAAGATGAGAGATCTAGAAACGGTTTATACTATATGTCACAACTACACAGCATGAATATAGATGGGGAGATCTAGAAACGGCTAATATATACTTATGCGTGTGTGTGTGAGTCAACTATATAAAGAAGAAAGAGAGGGTTGTAACAAATCATGAATAGAGATAGGAGATCTAGAAACGGCTTATACTAGCATATGTCAAAAGTACACACCATGAATATAGATGGGGAGATCTAGAAACGGCTAATATATACATATGCGTGTGTGTCTGTGTGTCAACTATATAAAGAAGAAAGAGAGGGTTGTAACAAATCATGAATAGAGATAGGAGATCTAGAAACGGCTTATACTAGCATATGTCAAAAACTAATCCTTTCCACATCATTTTGAGAAATCCCCACATATTCTTTTTTCTAATAATATATATATGTATACACTTGGTATTATATAAAACGCTCAGCATTTGTTCCCTATAGATCATTCAATTATTAAAAGTCATGTGGATGGTGTATTCATCAGAAAACTGGCCGGCTGCAACAGATCTGCTGTCTGCAGTGAATCGAATGGCAGCACAATTTCACGATCTCGAATTCGATCGTTCACACGCTGCAAATTATGATTATAATGTGTGTTTTGATGACGAGACAATGAGTAAAGTGTTACAACAAGCAGAAGAGTTCAGTACGGGGTGTGATTTATGTCATAAATACCGAGATGGATTTATCACATTGGAAACATTTTGTGTGGAAATTATTCAGTTGGGTTTAGAACGGTATTTAATTGATGCAATTCAATATATGCCCACAGATATCGTAGTTAGATATCGTAGTTAGATATCATCTAGACGACCTTATTGAACGAAATAAAAATTACGATGAAGATGATGATAATGATGAACAAGAAGAAGATAATAATACAGTATAATAATTATTTTATGTATATATAATTTTGCTTTTATTGTGTGCATATAAATATATGATGGGTTTACTGTGATAACTGAAAAAAGATGTTTTTTTTTTTGTAGTTAGTATTGCAACAATAGGTGTTTATTACCAACCACAAAATTATTTCTATACATTTTATTGCACATTCTATTGTATTCTATTATACCCAAAAATAATTTTAATCTATTGAGTACATCTGTGACTACCTACTGTATACTACAACTATAAAAGCTTGTTTTTTTTACTATCTTCTTAGCACAGCAATAAAAATAGATATTTATGTGAGATGTCATTCTCAAGAATTTAAATTGATTTAATTTACTGCAATTTACTTGTATATTATATGCTTTTCAAAACATAATAGGAAAAATGAAAACAGAGGTTTTTTTTATAGTTAATATGGGAACAATAGGTAAAGTGACTTTATTTACCTGTTACAAAATTTTGTCTAGACTTTTTCCGTAGGAATGTATTAGCACAGCAATAAAAATAGATATTTATGTGAGATGTCATTCTCAAGAATTTAAATTGATTTAGTTTACTAAAATTCACCTGTGTATTATATGCTTTTCAAAACATAATAGGAAAACTGAAAAGATAGGTTCTTTTATAGTTAATATGGGAACAATAGGTAAACTGTGTGTTTATTGCACAGCAACAAAATAAAGATATACATTATTTGTTGGGTTTTTGGAAGTAAAATGATATATATTACCTTTATATCTAAAACAATTGATAGAATAGAATACATTTATTGCCTGTTACAAATTTTCGTCTAGACTTTTTACTTTTTTGAAATCGATAATAATATGAGATTATTTTCATATAACACATTTACATTATAAATTGTTTTTTTCTAGTAGATATAAAAAAAAATAAAACAAAACATTTTACTATATAATATATTTTATTTATAATTTTTTAGTGATACAATGCCTACATTCTATAATCAAATATTTAATTTATAAACTTAATTTCGTGTTTACTACACCGTCTGAAATATTATACATCATATAAGAATCATGAATGATAATTGCATATACTTTTACATTTGCAGGAAACTGAGATTCTCGTGTTTCAAATTCTAATTTGATATCAACGCTAGAATGTTTGATTGCCTCTGGTTGACAAGAACAATCGATAATGAAAACCGGATTGTTTGGAAATTGACCCAAGCTTAATATTGGGTCAGAATGTTCTGTGTTATAATATTTTTGTTGAATATTCTGATATGTATGATATACTGCTCCATAAAGTTTTTTAGAGAAATCTAAATTCCATTTCTCATATGGATATACTGTTGAATTTAAATATGTTCTTATATTGGAAATGTTTGCATGTATAAATTGCGTGGCATCCATATTAATGTTTTCATAATTCGAAATATTTTGAAATCCAATTATAATATAACGTGGTTTTTCGAGACTCGTAGTTGTTCTAATCGACCAAATGTCTGAGCTAGTTTCACGTAATTTCGGTAGTTCGTATAAGTCCCAAGACCGAAATGCTATATTAATTCGAGAATTTAGTCCTCCTTTATTAATTTTCATCATCAATTTCAACTTCTGACTATCTTCGGGAACTATGTGATTAATTTTCCATTCAATTTTATTTATTTTTAAAACAGCACTTCCGTCACCAATATAACTATTATTATAGTTTCTAGCAATTATTAATATAAGTTCATGGCGTACATTAATGAAAGCGCCCTTATAGTCTTCAGCAATGCCAAACAAGTATTTCAATGGTAATATACCGCTGAAAACATGACTAGTTGGATCCAGGATATCTTGGAAATCTTCGGACAAGCCCCAGCCACTACTACAAAGCCCTCTTTCTTGACTATATGGACATAATGCCATAGTTTTCAGGGAAGTTGTAATCCCCGGTTTCCTAATAATGGCGACTTGCTCATTCCCAATCTCATATCTTATTTCTTCGAAAAGAAACGCTAATGAATTGTTTGATAAATAACAGGGTTTCTTGTCATCCTCAGCTTGAAATGTTCCTTCAATATAAATATAACTCTCAGAAATGTCTAATATTAAGTCTTGGAAATTAACCGGAATTCGAACTTCATCTGAATTATTATATATGGGGCTACCGTATGGTTTATATGTATATTCTTGAACGCTAGACAAGACATTGTCAAACACAGGCTCACCAAATATGTTTAATTTATTATATAAGGATGACATACTTAATATTTTCGAATTTTTAAACCAATGGATTGAAGGAATGTTCGATTTTTTTTAGTAATGACACAACCGGAACCGTTGCTGTTGTAATTACTACTGCTGCTTAACATCTCTTTCTTCCTCTTTTTTTATATAAACATCATTCTTTACATTTGTATTGTTGTGTTTAATCACATTATTGTAAACAAACCCCATTGATGATATTATGTATTATTATTATTTTTAATCGAGCACTTTAAGTTCTAATTTCACAATAATTTTTTCACCGCGAAAATTTATTAGTCGACCTGTGTCATCCAAAATTCTTATTGTAATATTTTCAATTGACTGACGTCCCAATGGTTTAACTGGCATATATATAATATGTTGCGGTTCCTTTGTTAATCTATATCCAGGCTCGACGTCAATATCGAAATCAAACAGTGTGTGTGATTCAATATCGTTAAAAAATGCGCCACTGATTACATTGCAATGTACTGATATGATCCGGACTCTCATAATATCAACCGGTAAAGTTGATTCGACCAATGTATTCGATAGTAAAATTGTTTTTTCAAATCCTAATAGCGAGCCAATAGAATTGTCGGCTGTGAAATCGATATCGTAAATAGACCATAATTCACATTTCAAAGTGTTTGAATTCGGATACAAAAGAAATATTTGTTTATATTCATCCTCGCTGAAATTGTGTAAACCCATTAACATTAACAATTTTTTATATATTTCACCGATCTCATACGTCCCAGGTGGTATGAATACATTAATATAATCAACATCACTTTTATGCTTCTTATATGTGAATTTATTATTTTTTTCATCCACATTTAAAATAGAGTTATATGAATAAAAGGCAATTAATCCTAATCCATAACGTCTAGAGGTATCCAATTCAATTGGTGGATAATAATCTGCAGACAACTCACTAGATGTTCCAGACAACAGAAACGTTCTCGACATGACTGGGCAATAAATCAAACTGAAATATTGCTTTTATTGCGACCAGCAACAGAATAGATGTAGTTTTTTCTTTTTATGTACCACTTTCTCCAAGTCAATTTCTCTAATATTACAAGAAACACAGAATATTTTTCTAGGAAATGGGCCGTCTATTTCGTCACCGTTTGCATTATTTGTCACATAATGTTCCATACAATAAAAATATTTATTAATATCGTTGTCTTCACGTAAATGTTTAGGAAGTTTGTCCCAAACCAATGCGATTTCCTTTGAAGCACATGCAATCAGAACCTCTTTAGGCATATCAGCAAGTTGTTTTTCATTCATTTTTATCAAACTACCCAATTGTGAGTAAGCACGTAAAGACTGAGCCATTTTTTTTATGTCATTACGACTCATTTCCTGTATAGAATCCATCGTGATTGAGAAATTTCAAACATAGGTGTCCACACCACACCGTATTAAAATCTTGATCACAATTGTAATTATAATATATTTTAAGAAGAGTATGTGAAATATTTTTTGTAAAATAATGTATTAACTCTTGAGGCGGTGGTAAATTACCAAAACTATCATAATAGTTAACTATATTACCACGTTTTTTATATGCTACCCAATGTGTGCCTCTACCACTATTGCTATCTAGATTTACAATTGCACATTCTTTATATAGTGGACCTGCTTTATTCAAATTATTGCGACTATAAACACCGCGAAAATTTTTTATATTTAATCTATTAACATATTTTATAATGTCAAGATTTGATAGAGGTCTTCGTGGTAGAGGGTTTACAAGTTTTTTTGATTTTTTAAATATAATCCAAATCCATTGCGGTGTTTTTTGAATAGTAATCCACTTCCAACGATTGTCGGAGCATTTGATTTATTTCGATGTTTGTTGTTAGTTATCTGCTCCTTTGAATTTTTTGTAGCATTCACAGCTCTTACAATTCCTGCAGCACCACCAGCCAAACTACCTAATGCCGACAATCCTGCAAAAATGGGGATCAATGGCAAAACACCTCCAATTTTTGGTATAGATATAATGCGTGGTGTCTTAATTTTTTCTTTTCCACCCGTGTCTTTAACATATTTTCGAGCACATTTTAACGCTATTTTTGCAACCGATAAAGCATTATTCTTTTTATTTTTCACACAAGTCGTTTTTTTAATAGATTGTCTAATATTTTTTAAAACACCACCAACAAATGTTATACGTTTTTTATTATTTTTACGTCTATTGCAACGGTTTCTTTTACATCCACTCGTTTTTTTAGGAGTAACACACGGAGTCCTCATACCTAATCCAAGCTTTCTTTTTGTTTTAATAATGTTTGTTACTAACCACGAATGTGCTCTCTCATTCACAGGTATCTGCTTTGATTTAGTTAATTCCCAAGCACGATCTCCCAGGATTTTATCTGCTCTATGACGTTCACTTAAATGATTACTATTTGCATACGCTATGTCGTGTGTTTTACATAGTTTATCTAGAGAATTAACTCCTGAATCACCTCTTAACAGTCTTTTCCGTAATTTCGTTCCGACTCCACAATATTGATAACCAGGTATATGGAGTTCGATTGGGGTATTATTAATTAACGAGTTTATAATACCTGCGCCAGTTTTTCGTTGACTTTGTTTGATAACACGTCTATCTAGCTCCACAGAGGCCATAAAAATAACATAAACCAGTTAATAATTTACATTCTTATATGTGATAATGAGGCTCATTAAACAAGATCAAAATTTCAAAGTAGAAAATTTTGATTTTTCAAATAATACTACGGCAAATGAAATTAAACGCCACGGAGCGTTACTACCGAATACAATACGGGGCTTGATCATTGGTAGAAGCAATACTGGGAAAACCGCTGTTATGATTTCTTTATTAACACACCCCAACGGTTTACATTTTAAGAATATCTACATACAGGGTGGTCCAACGAAAAGTTTGCACCTAGCTTTTCTCTTTTTTTTGTAGTCGAATGCGAAAATGCTCGGACACGTCGATTTTGCTTTTGAGGGGGACACATTTTAAACATATTTTTCGATCTGCGCCTTTAACCCCCTAGCGGGGGTGAGTAACAACCCTAAAATTTTAAATGGAAAGAGGGGTCTAATGACATATCATTTGAAAGGACACAAAATTGTCTTTCTAATGATACCCTATTTGTCGAATTTTACTAAAACAGTTAATACGAAAACGACTTTAAAGACATTAAGCCGATAATTTTGGTATTAATGAGAAATACAAATAAGTTTTAATTATTACGACTGAAAACAACTACAATCATTTCTAAATTATTTACTTTGAAGAAAAACGGGATTTCAAAAACACTATCTTATTTATCAGAACTAAATTCCTCACTAATCGTTTGCGTTTTTTGTTGAAATAAAAACTGCAGATACGTGTAGGAAAAGAATTTACACCGTTTATTTTAGTCTTTTCATTGATTCAGTTTGGTTGCTTCTCAAGTTATTTTACTTTTACCGTACAAAATGATTTATTCCATTCTAGAACGAGTTGAAATTGTTAAACTTTATTTTCAAAATAATAGTAGTGCTAGACTTACGGCTCGCTTATTTAATGAGAGACATCCCGATAAAAATGTGAATGATGTGTACGTTGGCAAGTTAGTTAAAAAGTTTGTAGATACCGGATCTGTCTGTAATGTAAAACACCAGCTGCAGAAACCGATCAGAAATGAAGCTGTGGAAGTCGCTGTTTTAGGGCATGTTGAAATGGATCATAGTCAAAGTACCCGTCAACTAGCTGAAGCCTCAGGTGTCTCCCGTTCGTCCATAATACGAATTTTAAAAGCGTACAAATTTCATCCGTACAAAATCAAATTAGTACAGGAACTAAATGAGGATGATCCTGATAGAAGGCTGCAATTTTGTGAAGCAATGAGCCAGCGTTTAATTGAAGATCCGCAATTATTATTTAACATTTGTTTTTCCGACGAATGCACATTTTATTTGAATGGAGCTGTAAATAGGCACAATTGCCGTTACTGGGATGACAGTAACCCACATTTATTCCGTGAGGTTCATACCCAGTATCCTCAAAAAATAAACGTCTGGTGTGGCATATTAGGAAATCATATTATAGGACCACTTTTTATTCCTGGAAATTTAACTGGTGAAGTGTACCTAAACATGCTTGAAGACACAATTGATCCTTTAATAACACAAATAATAGAAGATGACCAAAATCATACTGCTGATCGGCTTTATTTCCAGCAAGATGGAGCACCTCCGCACTATGTGGCTCCTGTAAGACAGTTCTTAGATGACCGGTTCCCTGGACGGTGGATTGGAAGGAGGGGCCCAATTGAATGGCCTGCCAGGTCACCGGATTTATCGCCTTTAGACTTTTTTCTTTGGGGGCACTTAAAAAATAAATGTTTTGCCACGAAGCCCGAGTCCATAGAAGATCTTCGCCAACGCATTACAGAAGAGTGCAGAAACATAACACCTGATATGCTACAAAATGTTAGAAATAGATTTGAACAAAATCTGTATTATTGTATGGAATCAAATGGGTCACATTTTCAACATTTGTTAATGTAACGTTTTAATAAATCAATTTAACAGCTTGTTTACTTTTTTTACAAAGCAATGTTAAAACTAACAAACATTGGAATGTACTAACGATTGCAGGTGTTTTCACTCGCAATAATTAAAACTTATTTGTATTTCTCATTAATACCAAAATTATCGGCTTAATGTCTTTAAAGTCGTTTTCGTATTAACTGTTTTAGTAAAATTCGACAAATAGGGTATCATTAGAAAGACAATTTTGTGTCCTTTCAAATGATATGTCATTAGACCCCTCTTTCCATTTAAAATTTTAGGGTTGTTACTCACCCCCGCTAGGGGGTTAAAGGCGCAGATCGAAAAATATGTTTAAAATGTGTCCCCCTCAAAAGCAAAATCGACGTGTCCGAGCATTTTCGCATTCGACTACAAAAAAAAGAGAAAAGCTAGGTGCAAACTTTTCGTTGGACCACCCTGTATATACGAAAACATTATTCCAGAGCAAATACAGGTATTTGGCTGAAGTTGTTGCACCAATAAACGGTCTTGGTTACTTCACTTTTAATAATAGTGAATCTGTAATTCCACCATTAGAAGCAAAAGCAGATTCTGTATTTATATTTGACGATGTTATATGTGAGAAACAGGATGTAATTCGAGAATACTTTTGTATTTCGCGTCATAAGAATATTGATGTTTTTTTTCTATCTCAAGGCTATTCTAAAGTGTCGAAACAATTAATTCGGGAACATTCCAACTTTCTAATAATCTTCACACAGGATGAAACAAATCTCCGACATATATATAGTGATCACGTCAATCCAGACATGGAATTTACACAATTCGCGCAAATATGCAAACTTTGTTGGAATGAAGATTTTGGATTTCTTGTAATCGATAAAGATAGTCCATTAAATCAGGGTCGATATCGAAAAGGATTGGATAATTATATATGCCTGCAATAAATTCAAAATGCTCATTATTCAATCAACCATCGAATAAAAAACTTTATTATTGTTATTTTTACTTATTCATGAATGTTATGTTATAATGTCTGAGGATATTCAAAGTAAGATTGATTTAAAACAGAAATTAATTGATGCGACGGAATCAGTTCGAAAAAAGTATAAATAACAAGCAACTGGAGCAGACGAGGATTCTAGAGGAGTTGTATGAGCCAATTACAAAGCCGCTTAATACAATCGGTTCAACGACATCAAATGCGACAACACCCCAAATAAACGTTGAACACGTTGAACAATCGGATAATAGAATTGGCGAACTATTACCAAAACATTTAAAAAGTGTGATTAGCAATAGCGGCGAATATGATTATATATACGGGGTTTATACGGATGATATAAACAAGAAATTCTTCATGGGTAATTGCGAAGTGACATTCCCTCAGATGAAACATATTTCAGTATGGATGAATCGTAAAAAAATAGCAACTTTTGACGGTGGTGATGAGTTTTTTAACGTTCTATTTTTAAAATACCCATACCTAGAATTGGGTCAAGGTTTAAATAATATAACAAAAAATACTTATCGTGAATTATTAGAATTAACTCAGGCTCCATATAAAGATTATAACCGCGAACTCGGACTGAATATAACGCGGAGTCGAAAGTTTCGGGAAATTATAGAACCGTTAGTAAGACAAAAAAGAGACGGTCTTCGCAATACAAAAATTTTAGAACCAATCGCATATACATCAGGTGGTTCGCTGTTGCCATCACAAAAGTGTTTCAATACAAAACGAATAGATTACGTATATTGGAACAACCCAAATGAACTTATTACCCGTTTACAATTGCTTTATAGTTCAAAATTAGCGGGAAACACGGGTTTAGATAATGAAATATTATCAATAATTGAAGAGCTAAGGGAGGATGGTATTATTCATTGAATTTACGTTAAAAGTGTTCGTTAAAAAACAATTTAATATATAATTAGTAGTTGTCATGGAGAGAAGTGTTGATAAATTTGGTCGAAAAAAAATAAAAAATTTTACAATGCAACGGGGTCGACCTGGTGTTGGATTTAAATTGACTAATGATCAACATTTTGATCTTGAAAATAGACGAATATGCAATATTGCCGAACCGTTTAATGATAGTGATGCAGCAACTCGAAGATATGTTGACAAGCACATAACAACAGCGATTACTGGTATTTTGAATATATTAAAGACGTCTGAAGATATCACGTTGGATAATACAAAAAAATATGTTGGTGAACACGTTCACCAACGTATTGGTGAATTAGTCATTTAAATGAAGACGTATATTGATAATGAGATTAAGACAATCAAAGAAATGAATCCGAAAATATTAGATGAATCCATTATAAATAGATTAGATGCATTGGAAAATTATATTAATTCCGCTCGTGTTAGAGTTGATAAAACAAATAAAAAAAATAAATGTATTGAATAATAATTAAAAAAAAAAAAAGTTGTGTTGATTTAGTTAAAAAATAATTGAAAAAAATAAAACATAATTATATAATATAAATTTAATTGTTTCATTTATTTAGCAAAAACATGTAACTGACCACAAATATATTTGAAATATGACACTAAAATTGTAAAAAATACGCCCACGTATCGACATAAAAGACCCTAGAAAAACATGAAAGAAAAAATAAAGGAGCAGAAACACGTCATTGGTCGGATGTAAAATATAATAAAATAAACGTAAATATCCCTACCATCGTGTTGTCGGATTTACCGAATTCGGGGAAAGAGATTGGTTGTGAGAAATGACAAAGATTTTAAGATTCTAAAAAACAAAAGGCCACCCCCCTGTGGCTTTGAAAATCGTATTTATATCAACACAAAGACCCACTATTCCACATAATATTGAGTCCATTGTTTAAGTAAACTATATTTTACATTATTCGTTATTCAGTATTAAAAACGTGTCTATTTTAATAGATATATTTTCCAAATTTTTTTCAAAAGTTGTGCAACTACCGAAATTATGTATTGTGAATTGAGTGATTTAGAAATAAACGCAGCGTTAGATGACTATCTGAAAGATATACCTACGACTTCATCTTCATCAGTCGACATTGAGCTGATACAACCTCGTGTTGTTGAAAAGAAAAAAGTAAGCGCAAATCGCAAAATTGCTCCAAGACCGTCAAACAACCGCCAAAAGAAACAAAACACAACGCAGAATCCCCCGAATCTACGAATATTGCAGGATATGCAAATAATACCACCAATGCCGATCCCTAATCCGCTGAGTCATTCGAACCCCATTCAGCACACACAACAATCATATGGGAAAAAAATGAAATTGCTGGAGCCCATTGAAGTAGAGGATACGTGTTCGCAGAGTTTTAGTAATAACATGTCTGTGTTTAAAAAAATGGTTGTAGACCTAAACAAAAAGCACTCAGACGCAATGATGGAGCTAGTTGAGGAAGAAAACAAAATTTCTTCAATAACAACGGAATTGGAGCAATTAAACAAGGAGTCAGCGGCTTTAGAGGCCCAATTTCGGGCTAGTCAACAAAAAGTGCGTTCTAAATCAGAGCTGTTGGAGGATGTACGGGGTAATATTGAAAAACTACGCTATAATGTGCATCAATTGGAGCTTCGCGATTTGGAAATGGTTGCTGTTTGGGATACCCGCACAATAACATCGAGGGGGGTCAATAATTAGATTATTTCATGTTTTTTATTTTTTTAATTTTTTATGTATTCTTTTTATTTTTTTATTTTGAATAAATATAATGTGTGCACGTTTATATAGTTAAATAATTCGTTTTTTTTTTCTTTAAAATAAATTATCGATACTAATTGCTAGTATCTTTTTAATATTGTCTATTACACGTGTGGAACTATACATTATTTAGAGCAATCAATAAAAAACGTTATATTGCATAATACAACACAAAAAAAAATCAATAAAACCTGTCTGTATGTTCGGGTGTGTTCTTTCACCAGTTCCACACATAGATAAAATTTATTACTACAAATATATTTTTTTTTTTTTTGAATTCCAAACCACAAACCTTATTCAACTATATTAATGCGGAATACTTTTGAAAATTCATTATTCTTACTCAAAAGTTCATAGTGTGAGTTGTAGAACAACTGTTTTAATTTCGAAAAAATGTATTTGTGTGACGGTTGCAATATGGAATTCACTCGTGTGTCGAATTTAAATAGACATATGAGACAATCATGTAAACACACATTAAATATTGAAAATAGTGTGAAAATACAAAAACTTAATAGTGAAAAAGATCTGAAAATTATGTGTTCGTCATGCGAAATCGAAATAGATTCAAATAAAATTAGCGGACATTATAGAAGTATGTTGCATAAAAGAAATGCTGCCTACACAAACGTATCGGACAATGTTAAAATTGTGTATACAGCCTTTAAAGGTAGAATTACGACTTTTCGAGTGACACCGCTAAATAAATATGGGGACTATAGTGCGTTTTTTAGTGAATTAAAACCAACAATTTCAAAGTTAATTTCCGATATGTTAAACACACACACAGCCGTTAAAGTTAATTTAGAAGTTTTTAGTATATATAGTCTGTCAATTCAAGAAACTATTGAAACTAAATCATTTATTACAAATAACAAAATTATTGATTTTGGAAGTGATGTTAGTGAAATATATGATTCTTTTATTGAAACTCTTAAAACTAAATCCGAGGAGTTTTTAGATAGAGAATCTGGTGAGTTTTTATTTGATTATATCTAAATTACGTTTTATTTATTTTATTTTTTCCACGTATTTCCAGGATGGACGCTCGTGGAAAATCTGTTTATTGAAGCAAACATTAATAAATACAAACCAATTCGAGGGTCGTCATTTATTAAATTACCGAAATATATTCAAAATAAAAAAGCTGTGATTAACGTGCAAAATGATGATCAGCATTGCTTCGTATGGTCAATTCTAGCCGGCTTGTACCCCACATCACAAAATTCTCAATACACGACATCATATCCACATTACAGCGGAGTTCTTAATTTATTAGGTTTAGATTTCCCCATGAAATTAAAGGACATTACTAAATTCGAAAAACTTAATAATATTTCAATAAATGTTTATGGTTTAGAGAGAGTAATTAACAATAATAAAATGGAATACGATATTGTCGGCCCATTGAGGTTTGCTTCTAGGAGATTTTTCCACCATATTAATCTGTTACTTATTAGTGATGATGCTAATGAACGTTATCATTACTGTTTGATAAAAAATCTTTCAAGATTGTTATCGAAACAAGTATCAACACATCAACACGGAATTAATTTATGTGACGGTTGTTTATCATTTTTTAGCTCAAATGAATTATTAAAATCACATCAAATGTATGATTGCAATCATATTAGTGTATGCACTCCGTCGAAAAATTTGAAAATCGATAGGTTTGGTAAAAGCGTACCGGAAAATATATTAAAATTCGAAAATTTTGAGAAGCAATTACCCGTACCATTCATAGTTTATGCCGATTTCGAATCAATATTAAAACCAATCACAACGTGTGAACCTAATCCAAAAAATTCATATATGCAGCAGACTTTCAAACATGAGCCATACGCCTTTTCATACTACATTAAATGTCGTCATGATGATTCAAAATCTAAATTGGTATTATATCGCGGAGAAAATGCTGCTGAAGAATTTGTAAATAGATTGGAGACCGATTTAAAAGTAATTTATAATCGCTATTTAAGCGTAGTTGTACCAATGTTACCTTTGAATGGCGATGAAATGTTGGAATTCCAGAATGCTAAGATATGTGCCATATGTAATAGAGAATTTGTAGATACTGATATAAAAGTAATGGATCATGATCATATCACAGGGGTTAAACGATCTGGAGCCGCACATTCAATTTGTAATTTAAATTTTAAAATACAGCATTATATTCCAATAGTCTTTCATAATATGTCATACGATAGTCATCTTTTCATTAAACAATTGGTCGATAACGATAGTCAATTAGATGTTATCGCACAGACTAAGGAGAAGTATATGTTGATAACAAAACGAGTTCCTATGAATTCATACATTGATAAAAATGGACATTGTAAAACAAGATACATGCAAATGCGATTTATTGATAGTTTTAATTTCCTACAATCATCATTACAAAACATTAGTGATAGTTTACACACTGATCAGTTTAATGCCACACGTAAATATTTTGGGAGAACTGAAAAATTTAAATTAATGAGACAAAAAGGTGTGTTCCCATATAATTTTTTAGATGATTTGCAAAAATTAAACACCCCATATTTACCAACAAAAGACGATTTTTTTGATAAGTTAAATGATGAAGCGGTTAGCGAAGTTGATTATAATAGAGCGCAAGAAGTGTGGAAAATATTTGAATGTGAAACCCTAGGACAATATGCAGATAAATATTTACAATCTGATGTACTCTTACTATGTGACGTATTTGAAAGCTTTAGAGACAAAAGCTTAGAGACATATCAATTAGATCCTGGTCACTATATAAGTTTACCATCATTAAGCTGGGATAGTATGCTCCGTTTAACTAAAATTGAACTTGAATTATTGACCGACATAGACATGATACATTTTTTCAAGGCAGGTATTCGCGGCGGAATTAGCCAGTGTTCTGATAGAATGCATGTGGCAAATAATCCATTAATACCTGGTTTTGATGAAAGCAAACCAGAGAGTTATATTATGTATTTGGATGCAACCAATTTGTATAATCATTCGATGTCACAATCACTACCTGAAAACGACTTTTCTTGGCTATCGAAAGAGGAAATTAGCGAATTAGAGTTGTTAAATATAGCCGAACATAATCGACGCGGTTTCATATACGAGGTTGACGTTGAATATCCCACATATCTCCACGACGAACATTCGGATTTGCCGTTCCTAGTTGAAAGTCTAATACCACCTCTTTCTAAAAGCGTTACGCCCAAGTTAATCCCAAATTTACTTAATAAAGAGAAATATGTTGTGCATTATCGTACGTTGCAACAGGCTGTAAGACATGGTTTAATAATAAAAAATATTCACAGAGTTTTGGGTTTTAATCAATCTCGCTGGTTGAAAAAATATATTGATTTAAATACATCGTTGCGTAATAAAACATCTAATAAATTTGAAAAATCGTTTTATAAAATTTTAAATAATTCGATTTACGGAAAATCCGTCGAGAATGTAGATAATAGAAAAGATATTAAATTAGTAACGAGTTGGGAAAATAAAGGGAAACATTTAGGAGCTCGCGCATTGATTGCGAAACCACATTACAAAACATCTTCGATTTTTACGGAAAACCTGGTAGCAATTCACATGGACAAATTAAAGATTTTATATGATAAACCAATATATCTAGGATTTTCTATATTAGATCTATCCAAAACGGTTGTGTATGGTTTCTTCTACGACGTCTTAAAAAAAAATTTTGGTGAGAAAATTAATTTATTATATACCGACACAGACTCTCTTGTATTCAAAGCGGAAGAAAACTTTTACGATTTCATGAAAGAGAATACACACCATTTCGATACATCCAATTATAATACACAAAACTCTTTAAATATGCCAGTCACAGAATCAATCATAGGGAGATTTAAAGATGAATATCCCAATGACCCAATCCTATCTTTTTTCGGAACTGGGGCTAAAGCATACTGTATTAAAACTCAGAACACGGAATTGAAACGAGCGAAAGGGGTTAAAAAATCTATTGTAAATAAAACATTGTCTATTGAAGACTATAAAAAAATAGTCACCACAGGTGGGTATATATTTCGCAAAATGAATTCATTTTAAAGTACGTTACACGATGTATATACCGAAACAATTAATAAAATTGCTCTGTCACATAAAGATGATAAAAGATTTTTAATTCCGAATAGCACAAAATCAATACCGTGGGGGCATAAGGATATAACTTTTTATAGTATAAATCCAGAAGAGAGATTAAAAATATTATTAAATATTGTGGAAGAAATGTCTGATTAGCTCATAATTAGTTTTATTTTTCAATTAAAAATTCTAATTTAATTATATGTGTAGGTATATATTGTAAATTAAATCATTTTAACACATTTACTATTTAGTTAGTTTAAAGTAATTTTAAGAGGTGTTTGAATAATGAATATTTATGTCTACTGATTTGTATGTGTATTTATTAACTATATCTGACGTTGTGTAGTAATACTTAACTAATATTGTGTTATTTCATTTTTTTTCATTAATGTTTTCATAATAAATTTTAATAATGAATTTTAGATAAAAATAGTGTCTGTTAGTAACTATATATTTATTAGCATTTAGCAATAGTTAATTGTTTTTTTTTTTTTTTTAATTTATGTTTTCGATTTCAATTATGTGAATAAATTGTTTTATTTTATTTGAATTTGCCTCTCATTATTTGTGTCATAATACAAGCAAAAAATCAATAAATCCGACGTATATTACCCACTAGGTACCTATATATCTATACAAAAAAACGATTTCTTCAAACATTCACCCAACAGATGTCTCTAAAAATAATTTCCAAGAAAAAAACGGGTTCTTCTAATACTTTACAACACATCTGATATAATCTAGGTAGATGGCGTATAAAAATAAATTTATTGATTTGTTTTGTGAATATTTTTTTTTGTTGAATGAAGGAAACATTTTAAGGATACATTAACCCCAACAGATGGCTCTAAAAATGTTTATTAAAATGATATAGCTACTAACATGAAGATGGGGATATATATTCTATTTGATAATTGGTAGTTTTGCTAGCATTAAATAAATACAAGTTCAATTATTTTTCATTATATGTGTTTTTATTTTTGTTATATATTTTTACTTAATACAATTAAATCATAATTATGATTTATTTATTATAGTTAATTATTATTATCCATTTGCAAAAATACAATAAGCAATACATACACGATAATATGACACATGCGAGGAGTCATGTATACCTAAATACATTAAAAAAAGACTAAATTAAAACTAAAACTATTCAATTATAGTTATGATTAAATATTCCGCTATACATTTATATCAAACATAAATAATGATTGTAGTCTATTGCCAGCACAATTTCGTTGTCCTAAGTAACTCAAAATATACTTTTCTGATTGACACATCTCCTCCAGAATATGATCACTCAATTGTTCCACACAACGTTTTGGTAGCCATACTTTTACCCAAGAATTCTCAATATCGTCAAAAATAATCGCTGAGATCGCCTGACCGTATTTTGTTTGCGACTTTGAAATTTTCTTCATTGGGTATCGTTTATTTATCTCCAACGATGTCAACATTTTCACAGGAGTTTGGTTATTTAGTAATGCATTTATACTATCCAAATCAGATCTTGCTAGCGCCATTTTAATTGTGTGAACAAAAAATTTATATCACTTAATATTATTAAACAAATTAAAATAGTTGATAATCTAAGATTTGCTTCTAACTTGAGAATAATCAAGAGAAATCCACACACTCTTTTATATACCAACGTATTCATTCACTCGTGTTATTAAAAAAGAAGGAATCACATTAGCAACCCTCTCTTTCTTCTTTATATAGTTGACACACACACACACACACCATCACACACACACACACACACCATCACACACACACGCATATGTATATATTAGCCGTTTCTAGATCTCCTATCTCTATTCATGATTTGTTACAACCCTCTCTTTCTTCTTTATATAGTTGACTCACACACACACGCATAAGTATATATTAGCCGTTTCTAGATCTCCCCATCTATATTCATGCTGTGTAGTTTTGACATATAGTATAAACCGTTTCTAGATCTCTCATCTTTATTCATGATTTGTTCGATACACCCATTGGCTTGCGTAATGGATGGGGTTTCTCAAATGATTAGGAGAAAGGGTTGCTTTTGACATATGTACATATAAGCCGAAGTTGGAATCACCCCCCACTTTTGATTGTTGGTCTGACGTATGACGTATTCAATTTCTGACCCTTTTATAGAATTTTCACGGACGCCTATGGTACATTAATTTTTGTCGTGTATTTTTAACACCAATTCAACTAGTTAAATATAAAAAATTTTACATTTTAATTTTTTTTTATTTTACCCCTTTTTCTACTATTTACGAACGCCTATGTAAATAAAAAATTTTTGCTGCATTTTGTAGGTTATCTTATATCAAAGCTATATATAATTAGCCAATTTTTCTGGTATATTTGGGAAACATTTTTTTTTTCGTTTTTGACCCTTTTTTTAGACTATTTTCGAACGCCTGTGTGAACCAATTCTTTTATGTAACATTTTTTAGGTTATATTCTATCACAACTATGAAAAATTATTCCATATTTCGAATAAGTTTAGGAAATATATATTTTTTATGTTTTGACCCCTTTTCCACTATTTACGAACGCCTATGAAAGTAAGTTATTTATGACACATTTTGTAGGTTATATTCTATTAAAGCTATAAATAATTAGTTAATATTTCTGCTATGTTTAAGAAGCACGTTTTTTTTTAATATTTTTTACCCCATTTTACACTATTTTCGAACGCCAATGTGGTCTAATATTTTATGTTCAATATTTTAGGTTATACTCAATTAAATGCGTAAAAAATTATGCAGTATTTCGGATAAGTTTAAGAACTATGAATTTTTTTAATTTTTGCACCCTCTTTTAAACCCCTTGCCTACGCTCAATGTTTCCCAAAATCTAATCAGCTCCTTGCCATGTCCCATAGTATTTTTGTACCAAATTTGGTTAAAATCTGTTAAGTAGTTTTTGCGTTTTCGTGCATACAGACAGACAGACATTTTTTTAAAACTACTTATTTATGTATAAAATGACCAAAAACAAGTATTTCCGGTGAAATTAAAAAAAAAATTTTTTCATGAAACTAATAATAATAATAATAATGTTTATTTAGCCAACATGTACAAATCATATATACATATATGATATGGAGAGCTAATAATGTTCAGTTTGTTTGGGATTCACTCCAGCAGAATGCATTTGAAAAAGTTATTTCACTCCTAAAAAGTTCTCCTTGTTTAGCTTACTATGATCAGAATAAAAATATTATAATTAGTGCAGATTCATCTTCATATGGTCTTGGCGCTGCTTTAATGCAAGTAGATGAAAATAATGAACGTGAAATTGTTGCGTATGCTTCGCGTACTCTTACAGAAACGGCAAATTGAAAAAGAGAGTTTAGCTTTGACTTGGGCTTGTGATAAGTTTGGGGAATATATTATAGGGTTATCTAAAATTACGCTTGAGACAGATCATAAGCCGCTGGTTCAAATTCTATTGACCAAACATCTGGATGAATTAACTCCGCGTTTGCAAAGATTCAGGATTAGATTAATGCGTTATCACTATGACGTTATATATACACCGGGAAAAAATTTAGTCATTTCGGAGGCCTTGAGCCGTAGTCCCGTTCAAATCACGGGTTCACGGGAGTTTGAAATGGAAACTGAATTTTATGTTAATCTCATATTAAAGGGTTTACCCGTTAAGGATGAATTTCTATTGCAAATCGCATCGGAACAAATGAAAGATCCTATTTGAAATAAATTAATTCAGTATTGTAATACTTCTTGGCCTGATAAAAATTCATTGCCATCTGAGCTTCAAATTTATTGGCAATATCGTTATGAAATGTCAGTTAATGAACATTTTCTCCTAAAAGGGACACGTCTAGGAACCTTTATCTTTACAGTTGGGGGTTCTTGAATCTCTTCACGTAGGTCATCAAGGAATAACCAAATGTCGCGAAAAGGCTAAGACTTCGGTCTGGTGGTACGGGTTATCCACACAGCTAGAAAACCTTATCCGAAATTGTCCTAGATGCGTCGAAGAGAGGGTAGTTGGTAAAGAAACTTTTCACAAAGATATTCCTTGTTCCAGAGCGTGGGAAAAAATCGCGATGGATTTATTTAAGGTTAACAATGCTTGGTATCTTATTATCACAGATTATTTCTCTAGATTCTTTGAAATCTTTAAACTCAAGGAAATGACTCAAAAAGTTATTATAGGGAAAAGTAAAGAGGTATTTTCTCGATATGGTTTACATGATGTTATTAGATCCGATAATGGACCACAGTTCTTAAATGAGTTTGATCAGTTTTGTAAATCTTTGAAAATAAAACATATTACTTCCAGTCCTCATTTTCCACAATCAAATGGAGCAGTAGAAGCTGCAGTCAAAGTTGCAAAATCACTTATAAAGAAAAATGATGATATTTTCATGGCGTTGTTAGCTTATCGCACAACACCTTTAGAAAACGGTTTCAGTCCAGCTGAGTTGCTTATGGCTAGGAAATTAAAAAATTTAGTACCTATTATACTTAGTAAACTTAAGGAAATTCGTAATCCTGAAAATTATCATTTGATTGAGGAAAAAAGGAAAAATAAACAAAAAGATAATTTTGATAAGAGACATAACACTAAAGATTTGTCTGATCTTGACGAAGGTGATCCGGTTTGGATTACTGATTTGCGATGTTACGGAAATATTGTTAAAAAGTTAGATGAACCACGATCATACTTGGTAAAAACAAGTCGAGGTATATTTCGAAGAAATCGATGGTTTTTATTACTAGCTCCTTATTACAAGGAAACCATAAATACTGAAATTTTGCCAGAGATACCTCCATTTGCCATACCATCAACTTCGTCAGATCATCCTACTTTGGAAAATACATGTATGGGTAGTAGTAAGGAAAACGGTGATTCTAATGAAATTGATCTTAGCAGAACTTAACAAGTAAATAAACCTAACGAGAGTGAAAGTGATTTTAAAAATTGTGGAGTGCGCGAAAAACCTGAACGTAAAAAGAAACCTCCACTTTGGATGAGAGACTACATTAGTTCTTAAGAAAAAAATAAAAATATATGGTACTAGAAAAGGGGGATGTTGTGGTATCGGTTATTCTCAACCCTATTATGTATTAGGCTTTCTTATAAAGAAGAGAATAACGTAGTAGTAGAATAAGTGAGGTTAGCGTCAATACATGTAGCACGTTGAACTCAAGCAGTATTAAGTTTTCCTGATCCTCTTATGTAGTAAACTTCTTTATGCTTATGTTAAATAAATGTTTAAACTATTGTTCTGGTTGTGAATTAATTCTAATAAAACTTCCGAAAACAATACATCAATAGTGTCAATCTATTTTGAAGGACTTCTGTTAAGTTTAGGGGAAATACACTTCGCGGGAATAAGTTTAAGAGATAGGAATAAGAACAGTTAGATTATGTTATTCAGTTTAATAAATATTAAAAAATTTAGTATTGGACATTTATTTCAAGTACCTAATTATTTAATAATATACAGTTACTACAAAATATCAGAAGTGGGATTTAACTTTCACCTTTAATTCAATATTCGGTTTGTGCTTTAAGAAACAGTTGTGTGGGTAAAGGAACAGGATAATAATGGAGCAAAATAATGATGAGCATGTTGAACAAATACCAAGAGAAGACCCAGTGCAGGTTGGTACGGGTAACATTAATTTGGAAGAATTAATTACAGCCACGATCCAGGCAATGACTGTAAGGGAACAGTATAATATAAATAATTCGGACATAGTAAATTTAATCCCTAATTTTTCTGGTTGTGCCGATGATGATATTGAGCAACGTATAGAAATGGTAAGGGATAATTATAAACCTAGTAGCGAAAAATTATTATTAATAAATGTTATCAAGTTAAGGGGAAATGCTTTAAGCGGCAGTTTCACATAGCAGTCAACTGTCATAGCAGCGACTGTTAGGTAGGCGTGGTTATACTGCTAACTGTGAATCATACGATTGCGACCGCAGCTGAGTGTTGTGCCAGCTACTGCGATAACTAGAAATTTTTCTACTTTTTGTATCGCAGTCGCATACTCAACAAAAACAACATGGCGAAAAACATCAAACGCACTGCGTTTTCAGATAAACCGATTTTTACACTTATTGAATTGTATGAAGAAAATGAATGTTTATGCAACATTAAGTCATTGGATTATAAAAATAATATAAAAAGAAAAGCTGCACTGTTAAAAATTGCCAAAAATATGGGATTAACTGAAGACCTAGTAAAAAAAAACGGGTATAATTTTGAAAATCCCCATTTACTACCATTTATTTATTTAATAACCGGTTAATAAATTATTCTCGATGTTGAAACGTGAATTATCTCACAACGCCGAAGATCTTTATTTTTAAATACTTTATTACATTACTAAATTAAAAATTACAATTGTAAGTTTTAAAAAATCCATGTTTTACATTCAAATGCTTCTTACTGACTGCTACTCCTAAATGAAAAATGGTCTTAAGCAAAGTAATGATAAATATCTACATAAACAATTTGCATTATTTTATGCAAGGTAAGCAATATTTATAATATACATTTCATATGAAGACTTATTATATAATTCGTGGCCTATTTAATAATGCCATTTTTACCCAGTACTTTTTTTTTGCTATAGGTTCTTTTTCGTTTTGAGACACATATTGTGTGAGTTATGTGTTTTGAGACTAGCCTTTTCTTCAATAACAAATAAAGTATTGCACAACCAACCAGTGTTTTTTTATTTCGCGCCATTTTAAAGAAATCTATTTATCAAATAGATGTTTATCTTGTCAAACAGGGCGTCGCAGTAAATCATATCGCAGTTGCTTATTCCCCACTACAAAATTGAATCGCTGTAGCAGTCAACTGCTATGTGAAACTGCCGCTTTAGCGTGGTATCATTCAAAACCTGAGCATATTACTTATGATTTAAGTATTTTAAAGTCAGAAATGATAAATATGTTTAAAATTAAAGAAGACACTATCACTCTCGAAATGAGACGTTGGCGGAAGAATGAAGAATTTTCAACTTATTATATGGAAAAAGGTTTGCTTGGAAATAAATTAAATATTCCCGAGAATGATTTAATTACGTACATTATAGACGGTTTTGATAATGTAAATTTACAAATGATGGCACGTATGAAAGAGTTTACAAGTTTGAGTCACTTATTGATAAAAATTAATGAAATAACCACTTCAGAAAGACTTCATATGCAGAGTACGACAATTAGGCCCTCTTTTGCTAACAATAATAGAAATATTCCAATTAGACCGTCAATAAATGCGAAAGCCGTTGGTAATAATGTTCATGTTCGAAACCCAAGTCAACAAGTGCGTGCAAGTACCGTAAGATGTTATAATTGTAACGATACTGGCCATGTGTCAACATCTTGTCCTAGACCAAGACGACAAAGAGGAAGTTGTTATAGTTGTGGCTCAATGGAGCATATGAGGAATAATTGCCCACACAATGGTAGAGGAACTGGTACCCAAGTTAATTCGGACAGTACGTCAATGGTTTTGGCATCATTTACTGATAAAGGGACGTATGATATTTCTCTAAGTTTTGATTATGTTTATAATGATATTTTACATTCTATTTCTATTAATGCAATGTTGGATACAGGGAGTCCTATAAGTCTAATCAAAGAAAAATATTTACCTTCTCCTCTTATTAATAAAAATTTCGGAAATATTTCTTATTTTGGTATTAATAATTCTCCTTTAAATATTATTGGTATATTTGAAGATAATATTAAAGTTTTTGATGTAACAATACCTTTAAAATTTTTTGTAGTTTCAAATAATACAATGATATTTCCTGCAATTCTTGACGTGATTTTATGTCATACGATAAATTTAAAATTTCCTTTGAAAATAATATTATTTCAATTTCAGAAAAGAATCATTCAAATGAATTTTGTGATGTAAATAATGAAATACATTTTGTGAACCAGTTAATGTTATTAGATGTATCGGACAAAATAGATCAAACAACTGTAGTGAAAGAGTTAGATGTAAGTTCAAATATTCCATACGAAACACAAAAAGAAGTAAGTAATCTTTATGAAAATTATTATTTAAAGAATTTTGACAAACCATCTCCAATTTGTTTTGACATGAAAATTTTACTAAAAAACGATCATTTAATTCAATTGAGGCCACGACATATATCGTTTAGGGAAAAAGAGAAATTGAGAGCAATTTTAGATGATTTGAATATTATTCAGGAAAGTAATTCTCCATATGCTAGTCCAATAGTTCTGGTAGCTAAAAAGAATTCATCTGATTTAAGATTATGTGTCGATTTTCGCGAATTGAATAAAGTTACAGTAAGGGATAATTTTCCGACACCCCTAATTGATGACCATTTAGATCAGTTTGTTACATGTTTTGGACAATACGAGTATCTGAAAATGCCTTTTGGATTAACAAACTCTCTAAGAGTTTTTGGCAGACATACGTACGAAATTTTTAAGGAGTTAATTTTGTCACATAAAATCCTGTTATATCTTGATGATATTTTAATTGCGACTGAAACTTTAAATGATCACTTGGATATTTTAAAAAAAGTTTTATATTTCGATTAGATAAGTGTAAATTTTTAAAATCACAAATTACTTATTTAGGATACTTGATAGATAAGAATGGTATTAGACCTGGTAAACGTAATGTAGAATCAGTTCTTAATTATCCTATTCCAAGAAACTTTAAAGAGGTTCATCGTTTTATCGGCTTAGCAAGTTACTTTAGAAGATTTATAAAAGATTTTTCTATTATTGCAAAGCCTTTGTATAATTTGATTAAGAAAGATGCTGTATTTTAGTTTGGCAAAGAAGAGTTTGAAGCTTTAAATCATTTAAAAAATTCTTTATCTGAATGCCCAATTTTGACAATTTATGACCCTCGTTTGGAAACTCAACTTCATTGCGATGCTAGTGCTTCAGGATTTGGTGCGATACTTATGCAGAAACAGAATTCTGGTAAATTCCTCCCTGTTTCTTATTTTAGCCATAGAACTACTGTTGCTGAATCCAAATACTATAGTTTTGAACTTGAGTGTCTATCAGTTATTTATGCTATAAAAAAATTTCATATTTACCTTTACGGAATACCTTTTAAGATATTAACAGATTGCGATAGTTTTAGGTTAACTTTGCAGAAACAAACGGTTAATCCCAGGATATATAGATGGGCTATTTTTCTTCAGAATTATGATTATCAGATAGAACATAGAGCAGGCAGTAAAATGTCACATGTAGATGCATTAAGTAGGTGTCACAGTGTTTTAGTTATAGAATCAAATACTTTTGAGAGAACGTTAGCAATTCGTCAGGATAAAGATCCATTGATTTGTGAGATACGTGATAGTTTAGGTGAAAGAGAAGATAAATTATATGAATTACGCGATGGTTTAGTTTAACGAAAAAATAAATTTAAGAAATTACTTTTTTATGTTCCGTCTTCTATGGAAGATAATGTTATTCGTACATGTCATGATGACGTTGGACATGTCGGTATCGATAAAGTTATCGATAGTATCACTAAAGTTTACTGGTTTAAAAGTTAAGGAATACATTCAGAACTGTTTAAAATGTCTTGAGTTTTCTCCAGTTAGTGGCAGACAAGACGGATTTTTACAGTCCATCCCCAAAGGCGATCTTCCATTTCAAACAGTACACATTGATCATTATGGACCTTTAGAGAAAACTAATCGAGGTTATAAACATATATTTTCAGTTGTTGATGCTTTTACAAAATTTATTCGACTTTATCCATGTAAGACTACAAATACAAACGAAGTTATTAAACATTTAATTGATTATTTTCGTACCTATTCAAAACCAAAACGTATAATATCGGATAGAGGTTCATGTTTTACTTCACACGATTTTAAAAACTTTTTAGAGAATGAACAGGTAAATCATAGTATGACAGCAGTAGGAACGCCTAGAGCTAATGGTCAAGTAGAGAGATTTAATCGACCTTTGACTCCAATGTTAGGAAAATTATGCGAAAGTCCTAATAAATGGGATTTAGTGTTAAAAGAAGTAGAATTTGCTATGAATAATACAGTAAATCGAAGTACCAAAGAATCTCCTAGTAAATTATTATTTGGTGTCGACCAATTAGGTAAAATTAATGATCGCGGAAGAGAAATTTTAAAAATTTATAATGAAGAAACGCGTGACTTAGAGAAAATTCGTTCAAAAGCTTCTGAAAACATTTTAAAGTGTCAATAATATAACGAGCATTATTATAATAAATCTAAAAAGGATGCTTTAAATTATTATCCTGGTCAATATGTTCTAATTAGAAATGTAGATACTACTCCTTGTGTAAATAAAAAACTTATTCCGAAGTTTAAAGGACCTTATGTTATTAATAAAGTTCACAATCACAATAAGTAGAAATTGTAGCTAAAGAAAGACAATATAGTCGAAACGTTGTTAACGCGGAGCAAAATAATTCGTTATTTCAAAATCTTTATGCCTTATGAGGTTTGCAAAAAATTAATATCATCCTGTATACTAGATTGATATCAAAAACAGTAAGCAACATGTATCTTATTTTTAATCTATCCACTGCACCTTGGAAATATTTTCACTCTAGACACTCAACCCGTGCGCTACCACCCAACTCGGACGCCCATTCTTCCCTAGTCTTCGAAATTGCAAATAATATCTCACAACTGTTAAAATGAATTCTAAGAATCGATACCCCACCAGGCCAACCACAACGTTGCAATTTTTCGGAGTCCGCAACGTAGACGTATTACGTAGAATTTTGCGATATACGGTCGGAGGACGCAACGTGTTAGCCGTATCTGCAGACGTGCGACACTAGCGCTTTTCATATACGCTCGAACTAAAAATTACTTTGCCAATATTTGGGCCGAAGCTTTAATCGGTCGATGAGGTGGCGTATCTGGAAATAAACAGATGGAGAGTCTGAGCAATTTTGTTCTACTCATGTGTGTATGTAAAATCTTGTGTTGTAGTGTGTCAAAGAACTCTTTTAAAAACAAGTACGATGCTTTAAACAAATAATACGGACAATTGTTTTTAATGAACGTAACGGTTTTAACGGCAGTGCCGCCTAACCATTCATAATAATAATAATAATAATAATAATGTGCATTATTACTAATTAATACCTAATTGTCATTTCATGTTGTCTTTCACGACTTTAATTCAGAATTAAGATCAAATCAATCAAAAATTGCCAGTAACACATCGTTCATTGATATACTGGGTGTCAATGATACCAGGGACAGAGTCAGGCAAGGTACCCTCCAAATACTAGGCATACGTTAGTACTGAGTGTGCAATGATACCAGGGGCAGAGTCACGCAAGGTATCGCTCCAGACACTAACCAATAAAATACAACCATCGAGAGCTTATAATGTATCAGGGGCAGAGTCACGCAAGATACCGCTCTATAATTGACCAAACGTTAGTACTGAGTGTGCAATAATATCAGGGGCAGAGTCACGCAAGTTATCGCTCCAGATACTAACCAAAAATAAATTATAATTCAACGGTACGGAGCTTATAATGTACCATGGGCAGAGTCACGCAAGATACTGCTCCATAATTGACCAAAATATATTGATGTTTCATACGGCATTAATGAGTCAATGATAATAAAATAATAAAACATGAAAAATCTGATAATTACTCGATATCAATGTAAATATGATCAAGAATAGAAAATGCACTTGTTTTGAATTTAACTTCCTTCAGATAAATCATAAATAATGAATAATATATGTATCGAAAAGAAAATCATCCAAAACAAATTTACTCAGTGAGAAACTCACCCTAGAACCTCGTCGACAATAGGTAGGTTGAGCACACAAGATTCACAAACACACAAATTTATAATTAATTATTTAAAATATTCGAATGGTTGTAAACTCTTTGGAAATAAAATTGAAAATGAATCCCATAGACATAGACGTGATTCTCAGACGTCTAGAACCATTTATTTGTTTACTTCATAAACCTCTTTGTTTACGCCCAGTATTCGATAAATATTTTCTCAAATAGTAGGCATATGACATATCAAAATTATTATAAAAAAGAGAGTTGTCAAAATATTTACTGTCAGCAATTAATTATTATTTGATGTAATTTTTCAATATAAGTTTTCGTTCTAAAAAAGAGCTGATTTATTACTGAACATAAGTTTAATAAACACTCTTCATGAAGGAAAAAAAATATTTCGGTTATAATATTAGAAAAAATATATAGGGTCTTACACTATAAATGTCTGTAATAATATATAAATGTTTTAAAAATTATTGCAAGCCGTAACTCAAGTGAACACTCCCAATGAAATACAAAGACAAAAATAACTAATATCTGGCCGAGGCACAAAATTGATTGATTGATTGTGTTATGTTGTTAATATTATAATTTTAAAATTTATTTAGTTTCTAATTTTAATTGATTGCGATTGTGTGTATACGTAATTTTAATTTTAAAATTAATTTAATTAAATTTGTTTGCAAATAAAATGGTACTACCAAGACCAAACAAAAAAGAAGAGGAACGCAAAGCATTTCCGCCAATACATGAAATGGTAAACAGGACCATACACTCACCCTACTATATCAAACGTAAAATAATTCCGCAGGACGGTGGCCGAGGGATTATATTAGCACCAAGAGAGGTCATGCCAGAAGAACGCAATCGATATTTTAATAGTACACCGACGAAGGGAGTGAGGGAACAATACTCACCCATTGCGGGACCCTCAAGCGGGTACAACACAACCTCGTCCCTGCCAGGGAATGGATCTACAGATTCATCAGGAACGAGCAACCACGACCTGCTTCGAGAAATGCTAGACAAAATGAAATGTATTGAAGACGAATTAAAACAACTGAAATTAATGGTCCAAAGGATAAAGGCGGTAGATCGGCGCAACAACCTTTGGATCCCTCCCAAGGGCCAAAAAAAAAGAGGGAGGGGATCAAGGTACCGAGTAGAGGACGAGGACACTATCGAATTTACCCATTAAAGGGAAATACCACAAAAAAAAGGGGCCGTCCAAAGAAGCTCTTCTTGGACACAAATAATGATGATGGTGTTACTGATGGGGCTGGTCCCAGTAGGGTGCTAGCAGATAGCCATGGAATGGTTATCCCGAGTGACAGCGACACTGACCCCAGTGAATAGCGGATGGTGTTGAAAGTTGTTTTAGAAAACTTAATAATTGTACCTGCTATTTATAATAAACATTGACACGTTAAAAAATAAAAAATATTATTCTTCCTTAGGTCTTACAAGTGGTTTCTACCATGTTAAAATGGCTGAGAAAAGTGTTCCTTACACTTCTTTTGTAACATGTTTCGGTCAATTCGAATACTTACAAATGTGGTTTGGTTTAACCAATACCCCTAGAATTTTCCAGAAATTTATTAATTATATTTTTGATTCATTAATTAGAGCACATAGTGTTGCTTTTTGTCGATGAAGTTTTGATTGCTACGACAACTGTCGATGAACAATTGGAAATTTTGACAGGTTGGCAAGACAGTAGCAATTAAATTTTTGATTAGATAAATGTTATTTCATGTTCTATGAGATTACTTGTTTAGGGTATTTAATTAACCATGAATATTAAATTATCCCGTTGCGAAGTCCTGTAAAGAAGTTCGTAGATTTGTAGGATTAGCCAGCTATTTTAGACGATTCGTTGCGAACTTTTCAATTATTGCTAAACCGCAGAGCTAATAGTATTTTAGTTCTGGAAAATAATACGTTCGATAAAATTTATCAATTTCTCAAAATCTCGACCAAGATATCGTGAACATAAAAAATAAACTTTTACAAGGCGAAGATACAAATTTTGAATTATATAACGGTCTAGTCCACAGAAAATTTAAAGATAAAAATAAAACGCTATTTTACGTCCCGCAGTCTATGGAAGACAAGTCATTTTTCATTGTCACGACGCCTTAGGACACGTCGGTACAGACAAAACAGTTGAGTATGAAAAAGAGTAAGAAAATGTACCACCATTGAATGCGGGCTCATTTATAATATTTTCAAACAATGAGTTTTCGTGTCGAGACTACCTGTGTGAAACATAACCTACCATTACTGTTTAGTGCTACCCAAGGTCCACATTAGGTAGGTGTTTATGTGTTTATAAATAATTTTTATGTACTGTAATTTTAAGACCTAGGCTTCACTAATCTTATTTCGCCAATGTTTTTTTCATCTTATTATATACAAGAATCGAGTATCTGTAAAACTTGTAGATTACTTTAATGTGGTACGTTACGTGTACCACTATGGTGATAACGCATTTTTTTTAAATTATAGTATTAGCAACGGATAATTTACCATTCAGATTACAAGGATGGAATTACAGTCAATTTCATGATGAAGTAGATCTTATAATAGAAAACTTGTTATCAGATGCAGAGTCTGAAACTGGTTCTGGAAATGAAGATAAGTTAGAGGATAATTTTGTTCAAGATAATTGATTTTACTACCAGATATTGAAGGCAATTCCAGTGACGGGTATGATACAGAATAGAGCAGTCTTAGCTGGGGTTGTACTACGATGCCTACCTGGGAAAGCAACTATATTATTGTTAAACCCTCAGAATTTACAATGACATCTGGGATATCAGATGAAGTTCGCAACATGAAAGTACCCAGCCCTTACCAGTATTTCAAGCTATTATTTTCTGATGACATTATAGAAAATTCGGTTCAGTCAAACAGATATATGTGAAATAAAAGCATTTATTGGCCTCAACCTCTTGATGGGTATCAAGGTTCGACCCAGCTATCGAGACTACTGCAGCACAAGCCCAGATCTTCACGATGACTATATCAGCAAATTCATATCCGTCAATCGATTTGGATGGTTATTGAGTCCTCTCCATATAAATCATAACAATCTTCAGCCAGAGAAAGGTGCAGCGGATTTCGACAAGCTTTATAACTATTTTTATATAACTCCGTTTTTAAATACGATATCAGAAAATTTTGAAAAATGCCTGTTACTTCACGGAAATGTCGTCGTTGACGAAAGTATGATAAAATATAAAGGACACAGAAGTGCAGTGAACAAACAATATATGCCTAAGAAACCGACAAAATGTGGATATAAAGTTTGGTGCTTGTATAGATTTTAAATATATACAGGAAAAGTTGGAGAAAATACAGAAAAACAGTTAGGTGCAAGGGTTGTAAAAGACTTAGTGAGAGGATTAGAGAACAAAAATCATCGTCTTTTGGTATAACGGTTGGAACATTGACTAATTCCCCCACGTATTCCGCGTTCTATAAACAATAACATATCAACGTCTGTCAATAGTTCTAAATTGCATTTTGTATATTTTAACATACATTCCCAACTATATCCTGGTAGAGTGTAATACCAGGCCGGATCTAAACCATATGTCTTAAGTCCTAATATATGAAATCTTTCAAATATATCAGCTAGTAGTAAAATGTCAGTTTTTAAATTTGAGTATTCTTCTAAATTTCGTATATTAAATTCCCGCAGTCTGCGCATGTTCATATTTCTCGTCGCTAATATTACAATCATTTAATTTTTTATAAAATTTACAGTAGTAATTAAGTAAATAATTTTCTTTTGAACGGCTAAGTTTTCCAATTGCCTTACACAATTTTAGTTTTGAGTTGTATTTACGGATGTTTGCATGGTAAAAATAATTGTGTTAATCTTTTATTATAAAGGATCTAGTGGCCTATAAAGAAATAAAACGTCTCTGTGTGTTTTGGGTTTTACTGACACCAGGGGTAAGTTTATTTTAATTTCTTTTGTGTTCTATTATATTCCTGAAAGAATACATTCTAATTTATTGCGATATTTTTCTAGACTGAATATATTATGCGAATCCATAACCAAAACCCATGGTAGCCTGAGATCCACATAATATATGTTTCGGGTTGATCTGGTGTCCTATGATTATGATTATAATTACAAGTTGTGACCTTTAGCATCCCGCAGGATCCAGAAGTTCATGATTTACGATAAGTACCACATAGTGGACCTAATATTGTTTATTTATTAATATATACAATTTTTCCTTTAAAACTATCCAACGAGATATTTGCAAATATGTAGTTTGATTGTGGTTAGTACAGAGTTATAATTATTGATTTTTAAAAGAAGTTACTTTGTTGCGAATAAGTTAGATTTGTAAGTCATAATTCTCTTGAGAATTAGGTAGGAATTTATTTAATACAAGGTTATAGAACTCCAGGAAAATCATAGTGTACCGGTTGTCCATAATTTACAATATAATTATTATTTAATATTACGAACCGTTTTATTTCAGTTTAAATTTTGCTATAGCTCTGGTCTCATATTTTGATATAATTTAGCAGTTTTTACTAAAAGACGTGCGAAGCAAACTGCTTGGCGCTCCATTCTTACTTTAATATTTAAATTTGTAACCACCTTAGAAGATTATTTAATTGAACCCACCGTCTCCACTGAGTCTAGACCGCGCATGTCTATATTGTTATGGGGTCCACTTATAGCCAGGCCGTTACTTACCGCATCTGACAAACACGCATTTCGTACTCCAAGAGGCTTGCTATTCTGCCCGCCTAGGCGTATGTCAGGTTCTAGCTGCATAAACAGCGTATGCATCCTGCAGCACTACCTGTTTATGTTCACTTTTATGTTGTAAATATTCTATATATACGTATATTTAGTTTTAAGAAATGTATTGTAAATATTAACTATATAATGATGAAATAAATGATGTTGTATTGTATTGTTTAATTAGTAACAATTAGACTTGAGTTCGATTCCAGATAAAATCACATCTGTTTTTCAGCAATTCTACTAAATATTCTCTTCTCAATAATAAAAAACTGTATAATGATAAACATTGCATATAAAACAAAGTGAAATCTTTGGACATAGACGAGCTACATTATTGGTGAGATAAAACCTTTTTACCGTTGCTACTCAATTCAATTTGAGCTTGGACTTTTTTATTTCAAAAAATGAAATGGAGTATAAATGTTTCCTTTAATGTGTTCATAATATCAAAGTGAGTAAAACACTTGTGTACATATTTTGTTCAAAATGGAGGAGTTTAAGAAAGCTAGAACGTTCTATATCTCGTATAGGTGGTTAGGTGTTAGCAAAGACACAGTTGTGGATAAATTTAAATTTGAAACTAGACTTACGAGGCTACACGAACTATTTAAGCAATACGAACCTGTGCAAAATGAAATTGAATTTCTAATCACCAATGAAAACCCCGACGACGAAGATAGAAACTCTCTAAAGGATAGATATTTTAATTTAATTAGTGAATTATGTTGACATTTTATCGAAAGATTGAAATTTGACAGGATTGATAGTTCTTCTTCTGTAAACAATTTCGAGGCACCTGTGCCTGTAAAGTTACCAGATATAAAAATTACACCATTTTCAGGAGAAATAACTGAATTTGAATATTTTTTGCAATTATTTTAAGAATTAACAATTATGCTTATATGCTCTCTTAATCTCCCTTTCTCAATAGAGGAACTAAACTCAGCTCTCGCTTCATGCAAAAACTCAGCAGCTGGTCCCAATAATATCTCGTCTATATTTATCAAGAACCTTACCCAAACAAGCCTTCACAAACTCTTAGAGCTATTCAATAATAATGGACAATGGAACAGTTCCCCACAATATGGCGGAAATCCTACATATTGCCATTTAAGAAAACTGACGCCGATATAAGATCCTTTCGCCCAATCTCACTTATTTGCACAATGTGCAAACTTTTTGAAAAAATGATCAACAACCGTCTCCTCTGGTACTTAGAAATGAAATCTTAAACGCTACATAATCTGAATTTAGACCAAATCGCAGTACTCTAGATAATTTGTGTGCTCTACAATCCGACATTACCAGATCGTTTACTCAGAAACAGGACACAATTGCAGTGTTCCTTGACCTAAAAAGCGAGTTTGATAGTGTAAGCCATGCCACTATAATTAAACAGCTCTATAAGTCAAACATAAATGGCCGATGCCTAGGTTTATCCAAAACTTTCTGAAAGATCGAATCGCACAAGTTGTGGCCAATAACAAGAAGTCAGTACCAATTTACCTAAAGAACGGCGTACCACAAGGTTCGGTCATTAGCTCAACTCTATTTATATTGGCAATAAACGATATTGCTTTAAACGTTACCCCACCTGTCAAATGTGGTCTATACGCAGACGATCTAATTTTATATAGCTCAGGGAAAAATGTAACTACTACATGCCGCCTACTTCAAAAGACAATAGATAATTTAAATATTTGGTTGTCTACCACAGGTTTACAATTTTCATCCCCTAAATCCAAAGTTATGATCTTTAGCAAAAGACATAACATAACCCACCCGACGATCACACTAAATGGCAATAATCGCGAGGTAGTCAGCAGTTACAAAATACTACGCTTAACATTTGATAGTAAATTAACTTGGCAACAGCACATAAATAAAACCAAGAAGGCATGCATTAGTCGCATGAATATACTAAAATCTTTGTCTCACACGCAATGGGGAGCTGAGGAGGGTACTTTGTTGCGAACATACAGATTACTCATTCGCTCCAAATTGGACTACGGTAGCCCAATTTACGGTACAGCCCAATCTAACTTAAAGTGCTTGGATACTATTCAAAATAGCGCACTGCGGATATGCCTTGGCGCATTCAAAACCAGCCCAACCGATTCTCTGTACCATGAAGCTGACGAACTACCCTTATCGGTACGTAGAGATACTATACTACTCCGCAGGAGTATCTGCAAATCCCGCACATCCACTTCATCTCGCTATTACGTCACGTTCAACTCGTACCAGTCAGTCAACTAACATCATAGATAAAATTCAATCCCTTTTGAATAACATAAACCTAAAACACACTCTTGCTCTTCCTATCTCAACGTATTCTCCATGGACTAAGCAAATATCATACACCAACACATATCTCCTTAAATTCAACCAATCGGAAACTCCACCCACATTACTTCAACAAGCCTTCGCCGAATTACTATATGGAGAACAGTACAATAAGACAGTTTACACCGATGCCTCAAAAAGCTCACAGGCAACTGCATGCGCAGTTACGACGCCAAATCTCTTGCTGAATAATTGCAAACTTCCGGTATTCTGCAGCATATTTAATGCAGAATTGTACGGTATATTAACCGCCCTAAAGACTTTACCAAGACAAAATGGCAAATTCGCGATATGCACAGACTCACTATCATCACTGGAAGCCATTCAAAATGTTCATACCAAGCACACAATTGTACAGCAAATACATACAATCTGGAAAGATCTACTAGAGAACCATCAAATTGTGACAATATGGGTCCCATCTCATATAGGAATTCCAGGCAATGAAATGGCCGATCAATGTGCCAAAGAAGCGTGTGCCACCAAAAATATGGCCATAACCAACATCCAATGCGCGAGCGACCTGAAGAACTATTTCAAAGCTAAAGCGCTCACCAAATGGAAAATGCAATGGTCCTCATCACTAACGACACTGTCGTCATTGGAACCCTACTCAACACCGCAAAAATTCCCAACAGTAAATCGTAAAGACAAGGTAATTCTCAGACGTTTAGGAATAGGACACACCAATATCTGTTAAAGAAAGAAGAACCACCCCCATCGTGCAGCCAATGTGAGAATCGCATTACAGTCCAACTCATTTTATTCAAATGTCCCGTCCTGCATTCCAAGCGAATCGAATATGGTATTCAGACAATCCTGTGCTCGGAAATCACCACAAATGCTAATAACATAAGATATTTAAAATCAATAGAAATGTACAATGATATATAACCCACTGTAATGTAAATATTGGTTTGTGTAAAATTATTGCACGTGTCAATGACCTAGTAGTCGAGACACTAATAAATAAAATAAAAATAATTAAAAATAATCATCTTACAGATGTTCAAAGATTTGTTTACTTAAAAAGTTACTGAAATCACCTTTGGCACTCATTGGTTCATTAAAAATTACAAAAAGGTTTGAAACTAAATTTGCTATAATTATTCATATTTATCTGCTATGTTACAGGCACCTCAATTAACCAAATGTAAACCATCTTCGCTACGTGAATTTATCACAACTATCCAAAAAAATGTTCAATCTCTAAATTTGAAATTAACTGATGAAAGCTTATGGAATTTGTTGTTAATTTTCCTATTAAAAATATAATTAGACTTTAACACAAAAAAAGCTTTCGAAACTGAGCGGGACCATACCGATATTCCTACGTCGGATATTTCGTATATTCCGTATACTGCCGCCCTAGCAAAAAGTGCAGTAAAAGGTTTTTTGGTGATTTTCGGATTTTTTATTGATCTGTTTAATTTTACTGATTTGTATCTTTAAATAACCTATTTTTCTCAATTAGATTAATAATTGGTCTATGAAGAAAAGCTTAAAAAGTTTGCAGTCACATCGTTTCGTCATGATTTTCTAATAATAAATGCAGTTAGTATAATACACTAAAATGAAACACAGTAAACCATTATAGTTCCCTATACTATTTTCAAGTGTTCGCACACATCAGTTCATACCAGGCTTTTATTTTTCGTCTATTAAGTTTGTTTTTAATCAAAATTTGTCAGAATCAAGCAAAATTTGCCAAATCAAGAAACATTGCGTTAATTTTACCCCAAAAAAATAATTATATATAAAAAAAACCTGCCAAACCAGGTTTTGTCCCACTTTCATATTGTGTGACTAAATTTATATCCCAAGAATAAATATGTGGTTAAAAGTACATTTCGAAATTCAAATGACTAGGGGTTGAAACCACCCCTTATTTATGTAAAAAAATTATTTCTACCAAACCGGGGCAAAGCTTTGATATTTTTCGAGTAAATTTATATTCAAACAAATATGTGATTAAATGTAAATTTTCAAATTCAAAGGTCTAGGGGTTGAAGTCACCCCTTTCTTTGTAAAAAAAAAATATTTCTACTAAACCGAGCTTTGTCCCACTTTTATGTTTTGTGCGTAAATTTATATTCAAACAGTAAATATGTGGTCAAAAATAAATTTCCCAATTCAAAGGTCTAGGGGTTGAACTCATACCTTTTTATGTAAAAAAAATAATTTCTACCATATATATATATTTTGTTTTTCAGTTTACTTTTCTTGGAGTGTTCGGGTCAATCTTAGTAAATATACTACACTGTTACAAATTGGGTGAGAAATACGTAAGGTTTGTAGTAAACATATATGTTTTTTTATGTAATATTAGGTAAATCTTAAATATTCGCGAATATTGCCGATAATTTACCCAGATCACGTATTTTTCCTTAGTAATATCGTAAAAACGCATTACCGAAATGTGTTTTCACGATATAATTTGTGTGGATTCAAATCGTATCGAAAATTTTCTATTTCCCTGCAAATCTACACATTACTTTTAGTACTATTCTGTGCCTCCTAGTAATTTTACGACACTTTCGTAAAAACATCCTTACAGCGCAAACGCAGTAGGTATGATTTTAAGTTAAAGTTACTTATAAATGTGTTTTTGATTCTTTCCTCACGCTGCCAGTGCTCTGTTACACATAAGATGTCTATATAGTTCCTATCTAAATATACGTCAAAGAGATCCAGTTTATTAGAAAGGCATTGTGAGTTTACATGTAAAATAATACACTCTTTCTCTTTATTTTTCATTTGCTGATTGAAGAAAAAACTGATATTTCCCTAATATGACATTTCTCAAAAATAATGCGAGTTTAATTTTGCCAGGCCTTTTTAATATAGGATTTATTTTGCCAAAGAAATACCTGGTGCTAATCTGAGAATTCACATTAGAGAACATAATACGTTTCGTTTGAATATCATCTTTCAAGACCTCAAAATTACAAATATTAAAAGTATCCGTTATTCTGTTTAAATAGAAGTTATCAGAAAATATAGGTGCAGTCAAGAAGACCAAATTTGTTTTAGAACAAGCTAATTTTAACAAATTGATTGTTTGATTATGTAACATTCTACCCATTAGCACATCCCTAATTCCAGCACCAACAATCACAAAATCATCCTGTCCATAATCATTACTTAATGTATTTATGTTTTCTACTACACTGTGCAAATCAGCGTTGTGTTTTATGATTGAGGATACCTGAAATTTATCTCCAACCACTCCTCTCAGAATGTCAGCCACATCCACCAGAAGACTATCTCCCAGTATCAAAACTTTATTTTTCGAGATAATTTTTTCAGTGACCGTCGACATGTACTCAGCAACATTACCTACTTCCTTTCCACAAATCTCTTTTATCGGTGTCGCCTCTTCGTGCACAGACTTGGGATGATTAGTTTGAGTGTTTTGAGTTGTGACTCTAACTCTCTTCGTTTGAGTCGATGTGGTGTTGTATTCCATATGATGAGTCTGTGTATTCCCATCTCGCATTCTCTGCTGAGTCTGCGATCCAGCGTCACTCATGGTAGGCTTAAACGAATGTTTTTTCACTTCAGTTAACTTTTGCTCTAGGCGTTGAATGGTTTGGTTTAATACTTCGATTTGGGATGAATAGGATTGTTCCACGTCAAGAGCATCATTCACAAACAATTTCGATTCTCTCCGCAGGCGAGAGATACAGGCATCTCTGCGTTCGATTTCGTCTTGTAATTCGCTAAGCTGTTGTTTCTGTGTCTCTATGATATCCTCAGAAATTTTCAGCTTATCTTCCTTAGAGCACAGTTTGGAGCAGTGTATCCTGTTCTTACCCAAGAGAGTCATTTCCTTCCATTTAGTAGCACACTCCTTATGAAAAAAGTTCCCACATGTAACGCACATATAGACATTAACAATGTCCTTCCTACAGCATTTGTACCTTTCCATGTTTTCGATTTTTCAACTAACCTCGTATATTGCAATTGGTACTACTTACAGTAGGTACCAGATAAGAACACAGCAAAAAAGATAATTTTCAACGATAAACTGAATATACACAAACCATGAATCAATAAAATTAAATAAAATGTTAGTTTAAATTAACTATTTTGACTAACAATAAAGCAACTTTTGTATGTCCAAGTGACATCATTAGAATCAGCAAAGTTTTACGAACCGATTGACACCAAAAATCATACTCAAAACATGCTTTTACTACACGAAAACAGAAAAACTTGTCACAGCACTACACTACACATACACATACAAGGTAGTTTGCCAGGCTATTATTAATTAATTACCTTGATAACAGCAAATCCCCAGTTAACTGGCTCCAAAAATCTGGAGTGTACTTACTGAAATGTGGCATCATAAATTGTAACACCATCTACATTGGCCAAACTGGTCGCAACTTTAGTACTCGTATAAAAGAACACTATAAAATCATTGAAAAGGCCACTCAAGAAAACGCTGAAGAACTAAACAGCAACTCCGCTTTCGCCAACCACATATACAATGAACACCACTCCTTTTCCATCGATCAAAATGCTGAAATGCTCCACTCCTGTCTTAAAAGCACAATGCTGAATGTCTTGGAAGCCATGGAAATTAATTCATATAAAAAGAACACTAAGTACACTTGCGTAAATGACCAACTCGAATTCGACTGCCTCCCATTCTTCAATTCCCTTAAGTTTAACACAACATAACCCACTACCCAAGCCTCCTATGAAATAAGCCCCATAACCTACAAATATAAATAAACAAACAAATGTTAGGTTATAACATACCATTTCCCTTCTTCTTAAACACAGACAATAGACTCATTAATCCACAGACACCTTTTCATCGAACATTAAATAAACTAATATACCCTTAAACAACAAATGTAGAGACTTTAAACATAGATTTCGCATACAACAAATTACCCTTCTCAACACTTAACAAACCTCCCAATTAATCCATTTAAATTAAACCTCCTTTATATACTCACCTCATATAACTTCCTCACCTCACTTCACCTCACCTAAAACACCAAATGTGTAACTTTGGCTGAAACCTAATGACAGATATACAACTATCTTCATCTCGCCACTCGACATTTTGTCGTCTTGTCCAATTTGTAGACATTAAAACCACACTGGTGGAATCTTACCAGCTTCTCAATAACTTAAAATTAAATATGAAGAGAAAAGAAAAACACAAACAAACACATGTTGAAATGATACACAAATTTAAAGTTTAAAAACCAATTTATTTTATTTTTTATTATGCTCAATTTTTAAAAAAAACAAATTTCCATAAAATGGTAAGACTCCAACTAATTTAATATTATTACATCATATTCTAATTTAAGTCATTATTTTACAGACATTATATAAACGTTTAAATTGAAGATCAATGTAAAAATACCCTACTCTAAGTTCATATGAAGTTTAACCCCCTCATCTAACCGCATTATATAAGGTTCCTTAGCCACTGATGATGGACGTTGTAGTCCGAAACATGTCTGGCGAATTATAAACGGTTTCAACGTATATATAAAGATTTTTTGTGGAGTAGACGTCTTTTATTCAAACAATAACATTCACTCCTCGATTGATGGATTACTTCAGAAAAAAAAAAAAAATATATTTTCGTTAAATATTAAAAATTGGGAAAACTAGTAATTGAAGGGGTTAGAAGCAAAAGGGTTCAACTGATAAATTCGTGAAGCGGAGATATTAGCGTTCAAAGTTCAAAGTGGTTTATAAAATCTGGGCTCAAACGATTTTTAAATTAGGAGTTGATTATACCAGAACGTAAAGCATTGTTTTAATAGGTCTAAGAATTAAAAGAAATTATCGAGTAGTTTTTTTGAAAAAAGTACTTGACTCCTTTTGCCTCAACAGAAAAAAAATACAATTGGAATAAAAATCACTTGTAACTTGGTTAATTGTGTTTTTATTATAAGCATATTTGAATACAATAGTATAGAATTAGAGTTATAGCGTTTTATATCTAAGTTCTAAATAATTTTTACTCGCCATAGTCTGAAACTAATTCAGTATCAGCATCCTCAGCCTTGTTTTCTTCGGAACTTTCATCTTCTCCATCTCTCTGTTGCTTCCTGTTATCGGATACTTTTTTTGGTTTCAGTTTTGAGACATGTGCTATGGATTTATAATATTCATGGTAGACCGGCGAAATGTAAGGTAACAGTTGGATTAAATTGTCCCACTTTTCTTTCGTAATTTCTCGAGGCTTCTCATAAAGCATTTTACATAAATCCGTAATTTTCAAACTTGGCCTACCTTTTTGCAATATGGAACATTGTTCAGCCTTACTAAATGGAAATGGTACATTTAGAGTTGGTTTAAACGCAAATGAAAACAAATTGTCTTTCTCATATGAAAACCAAGACACTTCACGCCACTTCAAAGGTTTTTTATCTATATCTTTTTTAGGGTCCTTAATTATATGGTGTAAATAGTCAAAGCTAACAAAATCAGTTTTTATCATATTGACAACTTTGAAGTTTTTCCATGCTTTTTGAATTACGTCTGTCCAATGAGCGGGAACAAACACATTTAAAAAGTTTTTCTTTTGTTTTTCAATAAGTCCAAATGAGCGATCGCAGTCCATATATGAATGTCCAGATTCAAAAAATTTATGGTCTATAATCTTTAAATTAGTGCACCGTACTAAAAACATAAAGAGTTTGGCTATGTTTTTATTTTTATTCTGACCACCGCAAGAATCGCTGTAAAGTATAAGATGTTCCACTGTTTCCGGTAGGTCCTTGATAAACTAAAAAATAAAATGTCTTGAAAAATAAATTCTCAAATCATTAATAACCACCTTAATCAAACATGATCCAATCTCTTGCGAACCTCTAGATGCAATGGTCTCATTCCAAATATACATGTTTGACTTTCCTGATACCATATCGTGGACGCAAAAGTTGTATGTCCATAGTTGTCGAAGATAATAAACCTTGTTTGTGGTTAAAACTGGCGTAGGAAGAGTTTTTTGTAAGTCGAAACAAACTACGCTCAATTTCTCAGAATTTTCTTTTCCATTATTAATATCATTCAATCTTGAATTTGTTACTGCTTCTACTTTTTTATGATGAAGTGATAGATCATTTTGACTTTGTCTCTTTACCTCTTGGTCAGTGGTATTAACAATCAAATTATTTAAACGGTCACACGTATGGCAAGTGTCCGAATGAGGTTTATGAAACTTCAGATTAAAGTTGGTTACAAAAATATGTCGATAATACGACTCTTTTACCGCAGTTTTACCTGCATCTATACACCACTGTTTACATTTTTTTAATATTAAGATCCACCGAAAGATATCTCGTAGACGGATTGTTGGCTCTTGAGTAATGGCTCTTGTAACGAGGAAACATTTGAATATGATTAACAACATCTTTTTTACCAGAATCGTCAATTTTGTTGACAGGTCTATGCCGTCCTCGTTGGTCTACATCAATAATGCCTTCGTGAGATTTCTTATTGCAAGCTACTAAAAATCTCTTGGAGCTTATGTTAAAGGTATTTAAAAGAAAGGGTTTGCAAACTCTAAAACCCAACAGTTTAATCACTGTACTGAAATTTTTATTTGTTAATGCTTGAGATGTACGTCTTTTTGGGACAGTTTTTGTTACACATGATGCAATAAAACTAGTCTGTAAGTCATAAGAATGCATTTCATAAAATTTTTCGAAGATACTTTGTCTTTCTAGCTCAGAAATTTTATTGCATTGATATCTGCATCGATGCTCGTAAGGTTCAAGAACTCTTTTCTGCACCAGTTTACCTTTCGCTGTTATATATTCCAAACCGTGAGTTCTGGCTTCTTTTCTAGATTGCCTAATCCAGGAGTTTGGTTTTCTTTGTCTCTTTCTTGTCCCTGTGTATCTACAAATTCAAAACAGTTTTTAGAACGATTAGTTTTGTAAATTCAGTTGCACAATGAAAAACCAATAGGTAAATAAAACAAAAACAGGTGTGTTTAATATGCATCCATATTTATACCTATCGTGAATCTTAGTACTTACTAGTTTCACTACTTGTGTCTGTGTCCCTAGTACTGTCCTGACTATGACTATTTGAATCAGGGCAAAAATCACTATCCTCATCAGTGTGATATGGATCTGATTCACTATCACTATCATTTTTATAGCTAGAACCAGCTAAAAATACGAAGTGAATAATTTAATTTTAGGTTAACCGAAAAACAAAAGTAAATAACTCAATTTTATAATATTCTAATCAGAAAATATACTTTTGTATAATATATGCTTACCTTTAGGTTCAATGCAACTCATTCTCAAATATTGAAACTTCCCGGAAATAAGTAAAACAGAAAAATTAAAGTACGTCAACAAACAACTGAGCACAACAACATATAAAATTAAACTGATTTTCTGTTAGCGGTAAAAGGAGTCAAGTGCACTTAAACCGTTTTTTCTCGAACCTATCTTGGCTGAATGTGAATATAGTTTTTTTTACCACCGGGTAGATGGCGCCAAATCATCTAAAACCACTTGATTCGTTTTACTACTAGGAAAATATACGTTTTATGTTCAATAATATCTACTTATTTCATTTTTGAAAAAAATGCACTTAGACCCTTTTGCTTCTAACCCCTTCAATTCTGTGTTTATATTCAAAATGTAGGGTAAAGAATTAACATGCATTTATTTTTTTCACCACTCTTTAACCAAATATAAACTGGGAAAGTAAATGTTATGTTTGAAGCAAGTAAGGAAATAACAAAGCGTAGCTTAAAACAATTGGCTTTATTAATACATTGATTCTCAATTACTTGTCAAACAATTATATACATCCGGTATTATTTAAAATTCACTTATGCTCATTATAGAATGTTACCACAGGCGGAATCGGTCGGCGGTAAGGAGCGGCGTGTGTGTAGGTGTCGGCGGCCCCGTGTAGACTGATTACTCGTTCGTAGGTCTTCGGTTACTTGACCATCAACGAACATGAATTGCCTGGCCAGTGGCGTATCCAACAGTAAAGAAAAAAAAAGTTGTGAAAACCAATGTAACCTAAAAGGAGAAATATTTTTTAGGCTGCAGTGGTTTTTATATAAAACTTAAAAAGTTGTTCTTAATATTTCTTTAATTTTTCCAGTTTACATTTGGTTTAAAAAGTGGTGAAAATCCAATAAATGGACGTCAATCATCTTCCACCACAACAAACTTCCAGATTTTCCACTCAATTTTTCCACCACAAGTACAGAGTGCCCTTCGGTATAGATGTTCGCCATTTTAGTTTACCGAATTGGCAGCCGTTTGAATCAATGGTGATTTTTCTAAATTTTCAATATGAAATGATATATAAAAGAAATACAATAAAATAATAAGTTTTTTACTTTAATTATGTAATTTTAAACTTTAATATTTTAATGCATTTTTTTTACAAGAAATGGTGAGTTATACTACTAAGTATATAGTTTGGTATATCAGTGCTTTCTTGTTTCTAGACTTTAACATATTCCTCTTTGTCATATAATAATTGATGTTGTAATAACCACTGATGATGAGGCTTGGAGCTTTGAAACATGTCTGGTTTTACTATTGACGCATAGAGCGATTATTAAATTTATTTCGTGGTGTTGACTTTCATTTCACACACAAAAGATCTGACTCCATTTCAGTATGGACAATTTTTCAGGTCTACAGAAATTATCTGGGTACATAGATCACCTAAAAATGTTCTACAAATACGGTAAGTATAATGAAATATTCAGGTAAAGTTTCAGTAAATTCACATATATATTCATGAAAGTACAAAAAAATTACATATAATTACGTTCTTACTGTACAAAAATGGTATTTTTCCCCCATTTTTTATGTAAGAACACTGTAAATTTTAAGTAAATTCCACTATTGTTTTACGAGCATTGCATATTTCCGGGCATTACCGCAAAAATACGTTAAAATATTGGTATTATTTAGACAGCGATTGTGTAATAGTACACGTAACTAAGCGTACTTTTATGTTGTAATTTTAATCTTATAAGTGTATTTTTACATGACATGCAGCGTAGTTTTCATTTGTAATTTTACGATATTGTGTAATTGTACACCAAATTAAGTGTAACTTTAATTTGTAATTTTACCTTAATATTGTATTTTCACACTAAATGTGGCGTAATTTTAAATTGTAATATTTCGATTAATATTGTAGTTGTACAGTCAAGGTGGAAAATTACGTGAGGGAATGGTTGAATAAAAATTACAGTTATATTTTACGTAAATTTACTATTCTGTTTTAACAGTGTATGCGGGTTCTAGATCACTGACGTCACAATTTGGTGGTGGTATTGGGTGATGGAGGTGGGTGGGTCCCAGAATTGGGGGGTTGGGTTATAAAATTAAAATAAAGATTTTTTGTGGGATTTGATCTCACGATGTTTATTTACAAAGGATAGGCTTAGCGCGCTATGCCATACACCCAATATAATTATTGTAACAATAAAAGCGAACTAAATTATTGGTTATCTTAACATTTATATATGACTCAATGTTATAATCATATAAAATCCTCATT